>OX578144.1:61974438-63434438 GCA_951213105.1 Amaurobius ferox
AAGAAAATGGCTATCTGTTTAACTTTAAAAAAAAATTGTTTAAACAATTTTCCATTAAATTACATGACACTCTTACTATGGTGTCTCTCAAAACCAATAGAACTATTTTGTTTACCGATTTTAATAATTGTACTAAACTCAATTTTATTATATCAATTTGGCCGAGAGATATCATATTTACAGTAAGTTAAACATATATATAGGTATCATAGTATATAAAGTTTATTCATATTAAAGGATGAGTGTCAATTCATCAAAATCTAAAATTCCAATTTTTGGTCTAGTAGAATACTTTTCATTAACAAACTTTTGACTATTTCTATTATTTGACTATTTCTTTTTCTGAAATTCTGATCTTTGGACCAGTACAATACTTTTCATTTACATATACATTTCATTAACATTTATTTCAAGTAAAGCAATAAACATATCTTATTCACTGGTGTAATAATTTCTTACAATATAGCAAACTTTCATAGAAACTTAAAAATTTAAATAAAACAATGCATTTTAAAGCAAAAATTAATACTGAAATAAAACGAATACTCAAATTATAACTTTTAAGGCAATTTCAATGAAGCGTACTGAAAATAAATAAATAAAAACTGAGCATTTAATAAAAATATATCTAGATAATTTAAAATTTATCCAGAAAGATCGGACAAAATCATGGGAGGCAAAGAATTAAACGATCTTAGCATAAAATGCGCTAATATGAGCAGAAGCATTTAAAAGAGAACCAATTTCGAATACTAAGAGCGAAGACACAAATGTTTTCTCTTAGTTAATTTTTTATTCGTTTATAAAAATATTTTATTGTCAGAGAATAGAATGGGGGGAAAAAATAGAATTATCCATGAGTAAGTGAAAATAAATTTATTTGTTATTTTCGTAATGTAAGCATTTGAAAACCTCCAGTGCTTTTTCTTAAGAAAGATGCATAATTTTTTTAATTACTTTTCCCTAAACATAAAAACTATAGAAATAATTCACGTCAGAATTTCTGGTTACATTAATAGTATACAGAGCTTTATCGAAATACATTTTTTTTACCCTTTTATCATCATGTTCATACATCACAGGTTCATATGAAACATACACTCATACACAGACAATTATAATTCCCAACATTAAAACATGTATTACAGATTAATCAAGGTATACTCGATGTATTACAGATTAATCAAGGTATACTCGATGGATACCTAGAGTATTAGGCCGATAAAATGGGGGCATCTGGTTTAAATCTCAATTCCAGCGAGGCCCTAACCACGGAACAGTCAACGAAACCATTCACTGAGTAGTAGCCTAAGGTTACCTGCTAAACGATGACCCCAGTCGCCGTCTGTTTTGGACGATATTTAAGTCTCTTACATGACATGCCGTCATCTAGAAGAGCTCGATTTTGCAGCAGAGGAGAGTCAAACCCACATAAGATACCCACTACCCCGTAACTTGAGGTAATTAATCTACCCAAAACTCACAAGCACCGTATCAATGCCCCCCCGTTGAGGTGGACTAGGGCTACAGACCCAAAATCCGCACACTCCATTTAATGGTATGGCCTACCCCAAGGGGGAGGGTAAAACACGTATTGCAGTGGAGGGATTTATACTCTATAACAGGATGTTGCATAAAATCAAAAAAGTGCTCAACTAGGTCAACGATCGTACGCCATTGTCCACGCATGGCATAGGATTTTCCATTTGAGTCTTTAAAATCAACTGGCCAATATGAAGTCACAATTAACCAATTACCATTTTACGATCGTATATATAGAAGTCACAAGCTATACTTTTGAATAATAAAATAGCTTTTAAAGAAAATTTTAATACAAAACAAAATACTCATCCTAAAGCTTCTTTTATTCTGCAACTTTTAAGACTGTCCAAATGAAAGGGTATAAAATAAACTGTTTAGATGACTTTATATAGAGTTAAAAAGTGCAAACTTTATCCAAAGAGGTGAAACAATAAAATGGGAAGACGAGGTATAAAAAAAACTTTTGCATAAAATGTGCAAATAAGTGAATAAAAACGAAAGAGCACTTAGAGAAGAACCAATTTCAGAGGTTGCAGATTGAGGAAAAACGACGCAAGTCATAAACAAAAGTGCTGTTATGTTTCAAAAATGGAGAGATTTTTCAATTTAATTTACCTTTTTCAATTATCAAAAAAATTTATTCTCTTTCAGTGTCTGAAATATATTGTATGAGAAGGGGAACTTCAAAAAAATGGAAAGGTTTACTTGTTTATTTTCAAGGAATGCAGTTGGCAGTGTTTCAAGATATCCCACACATACTGAAATTTTTGTTTTATGTGCTCCTCGAAGTTATCAATTTTTATGTACAACCATGGTGACACAGGGCGACAGTCAGTGATATACAAAATTTTTAAAATGTAAAATTCTACATTGTTATGAGAATGCTACCATTGCAGATACATAGTCGACATCCTCAATGACAGAAAACTTCATTTTTTGTATATGTTACCGGCAATGTATGAAATGCCGGCATGCTATAGAATACCTAGGCATTTTATAAAATACCGGCCATTTTTAGGCAAAGTATGAAATATGAGAATTATTATATACTTTTCCTATGCATTGTATATAATACCTAGGCATTCTATAGAATGACAAATGCTATTTAGGCAAAGTATGAAAAAAAGAATGAATCGGAGATGTCATTCATACTTTGCCGATTTGTCATTTGGCATTCTATAGAATACCTAGGAAATCTGTGAAATTTTAATCGTTTCATAGATTGCCGACCAGTTTTCAGTATTCTATATAATGCCTAGGTATTGTATAGAATGCCGGCTTTCATACATTGTCGGTAACATATATATTCAAATTTTTTTTACATTTAATCTCACCAAATCCTCTATATGGTGTATTCGACGTTAGGGTGACACTACAACGTACACAATTGCAATTTGCATCTTCTACGGACCAGTTTCGTTGGTTTAATGCGATCGTCAACAAAACTAGTGTCGTCATCATGGAATAGTTTATTCCATTCCGATTTTCCATACCCATGCTGATATGTCATATTCCATGACAAGATCTAAACGCGCAAAACCAGTGTCTGAATGCTGTTATCTGCAATGACAGCGGTAACGTTTTGGAACTAGCCTTACAGACGGATTCTCTAAGAATCTGCTTTGTTGGTATAAATAAAAATTACAGTGTTTTTATATTTAAAACGTTAATTTAAATTTGGTTTAAATTTATGCGTTGCTATATAATTTTACTTTCCTTATATACATATAAGGTATATATATACATATAATGTACTTTCCTTATATACATAATGTATAAGGAAAGTATTGTGACGGGGTCGAAAATTCGAATTCGAATTTCCGACGGGAGAGCACGTTTCAAGCATCCCTGAATACGAATCAGACGTTTTTTGAGATGATGTCTGTGTGTGTATGTGAAAGTGTGTATGTGTGAAAGTATGTGTGTATGTGTGTATGTGCGAAAGTATATATATGTGTGTGTGTGTGTGTGTGAGTGAGTGAAGACGATAACTGAAAAACAAATGGAGCGATTCGAACAAAATTTGGTACAAAATTTACAAACCATGAACACTGGAAGCCTATTTTTTTAAAACATAATCGAATGTTCAGAACTCCCCTCACCCCCTAAATTTTCGAGTGAAATTTTGAAAAAATCATCAAAAAATTAAAACGTTTAATAAAGTTACACAAATAGACATTTCTTATGTAATTTTTCCTTAGAAAACGATTGACATAAACTTATGAACGCTAGTATGAACCGTTCTCGAGATATTGCATATTTTCAAATAAATTTTTCAAAAAATCCCAGAAAATAAAAAATAAATATTAACTGTTGAAAAAGATGTTCGCTTTGCATATGTAATATCATGCGATAGATTTGGTGACATCATTCTCGTGGATCTAGCTCGTTCCATTGATGATAAAATATACTTCGAGTAATACTTTTGTATTTGAACGCCAATAGTCATTTATCTGCTATAAGAATAACTTATTTCTCCGTCCATAACACTTGACGATATTTTGGCGACGAAATTGGCGGAATGTCGCCAACTTGGCGACTTTTAAAATGTTGCAAAATTAACGAAAATCTCGCCAATTGGATAAAAAAGAAGCTAAATCAATTGAAACGACGACTCATTGACAAAAATTCAATATCGTGGAAATAATATAAGTATCTACTATAAGAATAACCTATTTTTTTACTGTAAAAGTAGTTAAATCCATTGCATTGTATAAGGAAAGTCATGTGTTGCCCACATCAAATTTTTTACTGTGTAACTGTAAAGAACTGCGTAAAGAACTCCGTGGGTATTATTATAACCACCCATCTCTTGGTAGGACAACTCTCTATTCATTAAGCTACATAAATGATTATCTATATTTATATATCTAAAGCTGGTCCTATATTCTCCTGCTTTAAATATCAGATTTAAATTTAACTTCTGATATGTACAAGGTAGTATCATTTCTGTTCTTCTAATTTTACAGGAAAAGATCAAGCTCAACATAACTGGTAATCATAGTTCAACATTCATGGAGAGTTCTCCATGGATTGAAACCGCTACCATAAACCGTCAGATTCAGGGAAAAATTCAAATCTTAATTATATTGAGATGAATATCAGTAATCCACACCATTTAATCTGCAGGGTAAACTTACTCAGAATACAGTGTATTGAAGATATTACTAATGTCTCTGAGGTAATCGAACCACCTATCTTCCTCTGTTCAATCGACGCTAAATCAACTGATATGCACGACGACAGTTACACTTGCTTTTACA
Organism: Amaurobius ferox; assembly: GCA_951213105.1. NCBI lineage: Eukaryota > Metazoa > Arthropoda > Arachnida > Araneae > Amaurobiidae > Amaurobius > Amaurobius ferox. Next base: position 61,979,244 of record OX578144.1, read on the forward strand.
TTGAAATGGAGCCCTAAAACTACTACATCCAATGCTGTAAAACTGCTACATAGAAAGTAGTTAAAAAGCTTTTAGTTCTCCTTTTACCACACAATAGTGTTCCTTGCAAATCAGAAAGATCTATTTTCTATTTTGAAAATAGGAAGTACTCGAAATTTTCGAGGAAGTAAAAAAAAAAAATTCTACGCAATAATTTTCTAAAGCCTTAATAATTTTCTAAAGCCCTTATTTTTAAAAGCCTTCATAAGCCCCTAGCCGATGACATAGAAAACTGAATATTAATATAGACAACGGGACAGAACCTAACGGAGTTACATTTTATATTTCTTCTCATTAAAGGGGAATAGAAACTATCGAAAGGAAAAAAAAATTCTCCCCTTCTAAGATAAGTAAGAGCTTCGAAATTATTTTTCAGAACTTCCAGAAGACCCTCCTCCCCTAATAAACAAAAAGGCTGAAACTTTGCAAATTATAGATCACAGTCTAGAATTTAATGAAATCCAATACTCTACTACCTCTCTAAGGCGTTTAGTTTGCGAGTTATGTGATCGCACTTTCATACCAAGATCGGATTTCAAGCTTCAACTCGGCTGCACACCATCAGCGAGACAATACCGTGACACGCATGTTGTTGTATACAACCATCGTTGCTCTTGCAAACCGCGTATAACTTTTGCAAATTGAATTTTGCTATGAGCGATAGTGAGCACGTTCTTGTGTGACCCCAAAACGTTACATGCAATTTCGAAAGTGTCAGAAGCGTAAACGATTTAAAAGGCGTAAATTCTACGTCAAAATAAATAAAAATTGGTGAACACTGTTAAAGACCCAGGCCGTCCGACTCATCCGAGGGCAAGAGGAGATATTTGGACTGTCGGGTTGGTGAACACTGTGTAACATTTTCTGAGATATCTTTACGAACAAAGAAGAGTTCGGAAAAGTCAGTCGTTAAATGTTATGAAAAAAAAATGATTTTCGTGCTATGAAAACTATCATTACGCTATTTCTTGAAATTTCAGTGACAGACATTATTCCCATCATATACTTTCCCCGAACTGAAAGAGTCAATGGAGGCCGGGTTTGAATTCAGAGTACGGATGCAGAACTGATATGTATGAGGAAGTAAAAAAAAATTCTACGCAACAATTTTCTAAAGCGTTCTGTCTTTTAAAAGCCTTCACAAGCCCCTAGCCGGTGACATGGGAAACTGAATAGTAATATAGACAACGGGACAGAACCTAACGGAGTTGCATTTTCTATTTCTTCTCATTAAAGGGGGGGGGGGTAGAAAATATCGAAACGATATTTTTGTTTTCTCCCCTTCTAAGATAAGTAAGAGCTTAAATTATTTTGTGTCACATACATGTGTATAATGGCAATATGTCCAGTTCAAACTTCAGGTACCAGTTTAAAAAAATGAGCATTTGAGCACACAAATTATGCAATATAAAATTTTTTTAAAGCAGAATTGATGGAAGACAGTTTTACAGTTAAATTATATAAGTAGCCAGTAGGAGGTAAATATTCTGCCACCTACCGGTCAGCTTCATTTCTGCTTCTTGCAGGACAACTCCTATTTTTTTACAGCTTTGAACGCGAGTTAAGCATATTGTCTTTATTTCGATAATTACTAAAACTAAGTTTTGAAACCTATGATGAACACTACAAGCTATGAATTGTATATTAGCTTTAAAAGCAAAATTGAAGCAAAATATCTATAATTTAATTAAATTACATTTGAAATCCGTGACTAAGGGATAACAAAATTATTTGTTTAGAATACTTTATGCAGAGTAGTAAAGAAAACGGGATTTATCCAGAGAGGTGAAAGAATAAGAAGAAAGGGTGGGATATTAAAACATAATGGCATAAAATGTCCAAATAAAGGAAAAATAGATGAGCAGCATTTGTACAAAGAACCATTTTCAGCGTTTCCAGTAAAGAGCAAAAGGAAATAAGTCATAATCAAACGTCATGTGTTTCTGGAAAAGAAGAAATTATTCTCAAGTTCTTATTTTTTTTAATTTATCAAGTCTTTATTTTTACTGCTAATAATTGATAATTAGAAATCTATAATACAGAGAATGACTTTGAACGAAAAATATGACTTTGAATGAAAAAATAAATAAATGGATTACTACAGCTTAAATTGGGCAGATACAATGATAAAAACTTACATCTGTTTCTACAATCCACTATGCGTCTTTTTTCCCGGTTTAATTTTATTTCTTCTTTTATATGTCTTTTATCACACTAGGTGGCGCCACCACCGTTGTACCGTTTCACTTTTGCTAACACGTAGTTAAGTTTGAACTAAGATTATAACACTTATTGATTCTCCTTTTGTGTTATTTTCTTAGCTTATTAACACTGTGGCAGAAACTTAAGCACTACTGAAATAATCGTCCTTGTTTAATAATTTCATTTCCGCATCAGTTTACGTTGTTATTCGTTTATTTATGTAGAAAATATACTCCCCAAATGAAATATATCTTTTCTGTTTTTCTTGTTTTTTATAAATAAGAAAACTATTTGAATACTTACATACTGACAGGGAAATGAAATATATTGTGGAAACAGCTCGGTTGGATAATCGGAAGTCTGTAGGCTACAAGCCCAAGATAAAACAATTAGATCAAACGACATCTACGAGTTCGACTATCTAATTCGAGGTATCATTTGAGTGGAACACGCGCTACTCTAGTCGATCGCCGGTTGGAATGGTGTAGAAGGATATTTACCACAATTTCTATGTTAATTTGAAATGGAATAAATATGAGCATCTTTTCTTCAAAGCAAAAATTACTGGGGTGAGACAACCCAGTGGTTAGCGCGTGGAGACTGCACTCGGCCGATCCTAGTTCGATTCCCGGCCTACCCAAACTGTCTCCGTATTCACTCGGAGTACAGACGCGTCAAATATATGGGTCCGTAAGTCCTTTCAAGAGGTTGGTGATAGAAGAATCTGGGTACAGTCGATGTGGATGTCTCCCCTCGGGGCAAGCCACCCATTGAAGGTGGTTACGGATGTTGACTCTATAACCTTGATCCTTCGTTCCTGAGGGGTATACTAATCCGAGAAACCGACTGTTGAGGAACCGACCGTCGTATCGCTGAGGCAGTTAGGCCTCGGACTCTTCCAGGTGGTTGTGATCTCATGGACTACGGCTATTCATGCCCTGAGCCTAGATTCGACTGGGGTCGGGCTTGGCGGGTGTTCTTCGGACCTTCCCCAGTGAATGATCACGCGACCGAGGTTGCGGCTTTGCTGGGTGAGATGCTTTTGTTGGCGACTTGCCTTAATACGACGAAAACCTCTCTAGGTCGCCTGGCATGTCCGTTTAGTCCAGTACCTGTGGATGCCACTCCCAATGGGTCCCGATCTAAATTATTTGGCACTTCCTGGTCATCCAAACAGATGCATTACACCTTCTGGTAGGTCGGACGGTCTGGGTCAAAGAAGAAGAAGCAAAAATTACCAGAAACCAACTTTTGAAAGGTACTGTTGAAAACATAGGCAACGTCTTAAAATAGTAAATTAGCTTTTGAAAGCAAACATGAAATTAAAACAAAATCTAAATTCTAATTGAGCTGATTTTATATCCTACGTATTTTAAGACTATTCAAATAAATACGAATAAAATAAACAGCTTAGAGGATATTATACGGAGTGTTAAAGAATAGGGGATTTATCGAAAGAGGTGAAAGAATAATATGGGATACCAAGGTATTAAAAAATAAGGACATAAAATGTGCAAATAAGTAAATAAGAGCAAAGCAGCACTTAGAGAAGAACCAATTTCGGCGGTTACGATAAGGGACAAAGTGGAATAAGTCAGAGGCAAAAGCGCTGTTATGTTTTAAAGCAGGAGAAAAAGTTTTCAATTTAGTTTATCTTTTTCATTTATCAAGCGCTTTTATTTTATTTTCAATGAGTGTAAGGTATATTCGGTATAAGTTGATAGATTTAGAAAATTAAACATATATCTTTGTTTATTTTCTTGGGGAAGTTTTGAAAGTGTTTCAAGTGCTCAAGCCTCAAAATTGAAATTAAAGAGCCGTAAATTAAAAAAAAGATATCCCCAGATTAAGAAAATTGGTAGTTCAAGAAAATGATATTCAGCAAGTCATTGCTGTAATTAAAGAACATTTTGGAATATTTCAAGTGATAGTCGACTTCAATGTAATACGAACAAAAAAACTATAAAGGAGCCTTCATAAGGGGACAATAAACATTTTTATTCCCTATTGCACACATATTACTTTCCTTATATACATAATGTATAAGGAAAGTATTGTGACGGCGTCGAAAATTCGAATTCGAGTTTTCGACGGGAGAGCACATTTCAAGCATCCCTGATCACGAATCAAACATTTTTGAAGTGATGTCTGTGTGTGTGTGTGTCAGTGAGTCCGTGAAGACGATAACTGACGAAGGAATGGACCGATTCGAACGAAATTTGGTACAAAAATCACAATCCATAAACACTGGAAGCCTATTGTTTTTATACGCAGTCGAATGTTCAGAACTTCCCTAAATTTTCGAGTGAAATTTTGAAAAAAATCGTCAAAAAATCAAAACCGCTAATAAAGTCACGCAAATAAACATTTCTTATGTATTTTTTCATTAGAAAACGATTGACATAAATTTTAGAACGCTAACACGAACCGTTCTTGAGATATTGCATATTTTTCAAAAATATTATTAAAAAGTCATATAATATAAAAAAAATATTTCCTATTGAGAAACATGTTCACTTTTCATATGTAAATACCATGCGATAAATTTGGTGACCTCATTCTCGTGGATCTAGCTCGTTCTATTCATGAGAAAGGATACTTTGAGTGATACTTTTGTATTTGAGCTCCAATAGTCATTTATCTGTTTAAGAATAACTTATTTCTCCGTCCATAATGCTTGGCGAGGTTTTGGAGACACATTTGGCGTCATGTCGCCAACTTGGCGACTTTTTAAAAAATGCTGCCAAATTAACGAAAATCTCGCCAAATGGATAAAAATAACGCTAAATCAATGAAAATGACGACTAATCGTCGAAAATTCAATATCTTGAAAAGAACATAAGTATCTACTATAAGAAAAACCTATTTTTTTACTCTAAAAGTAGTAAATTCATTACATTATATAAGGAAAATCATGTGTTGCCCACATCAGATTTTTTCGTATAGTTGTAAAGAACAAATGGTTCTTCATCCTCCTTAGAGGTCGTCCTCGAGGATTTATCAGCTATATTCAAACATTTTGGTCCAAGGGCAATAACACAGGACGAAACTGTTTTAAACCAAACTCAATTTATTGTGAACGTCACAGAAATTACAACAGTTGCATGTTTAAAGCAATTGATAACATAGGCCACACTTAATATTGCACACGCCCAGAAAATTACAAATATACAATATACTACAGAACACTTGTGACTGGTGATAACTTTTAAATGGAGGCGATTCTAATGCTTTTATGCTTACCACTGGCTTTCTTTTACCTCGTCTCGTATTACGGCCAAATCCCGGATACTAGATACCCTAGTCATAGTGGTATCTAAATGTATTTCCTTCCACTAGGCTGCCGGCCACATTCCGAACGCCTCCAAATCAAATTTTTACTCAAATCATTCAACCTTCAACCTATACTCCCACCTTCCATTCTCTGAAACTCTCAAAGGACCCTTCCACTCAAGAACCCACTTAATCTCTCACGATCCGAAACTTATTCCTGTTCTACCTTAGGAACGCAGAAAATGCTGATTAGCTTGGTGATTGGTCTATCAATCGAACCAGTTAGAATTGTTAGTTTAAGTAAACATAAATTATAATGCAAACTGAGTGAAATAATAATCGAAAGCTTATTTAGACCTTACATGTAGTCATACGAATTTTTGATAAAACCGAAAATGACATCTCAAAAACTGGAAGTGGAAATCCTTAGTGAACCTCTGAATCTTCTCTGAAATAGAGTGCTGAATGCATATCAGTCATATCATCTAAGCTCTAGCAGATCATAAAAAATAGATGTTTCAAGGAATTTTTTGTGACCAAATTGGAAATCGTTAGTGAACGCCACACTTCTACAGAATTTGATGCTAAATTCATATTACTTATCATATAAGTTATATAGTCAATCTTTAGATGTTTCGAAATGAGGCTTGAGATGTTCAATAGATGTTTCAAGTAAAATCAAAATTTTTAAATGGGAAATGAAAGAAAACCGGAAGAGTAGTTCTTTAAGTATGTGTGTGCGTAAGTATGTGTGTGCGTAAGTATGTGTGTGTATGTGCATCCGTGTGTCTGTGGAGACAATATTTCACGAGAAAAAGAAGCTTTTCGAATGAACTTTGGTACAAAAATAACAATCTGTGAATACTGGAAAGCCATTGATTTTAAAATTTTGGGAACATCCCCAAATTTTCGAATGAAATTTTGAAAAATCCATCCAAAATTTCCAAACTTTTAATAATGTCACGTAAATTACCATTTATTATGTAATTTTTCATTAGGGAAGCGTAAACTCATCGTTATATACACTGATACTCAAAAACAAATTATTATTATAGTTCGATATGTATTAATGCTATAGGATATATGCGAGGACGCGGAAAATATCGTTATGTACAGGTTTCTCGTTATAAGTAATATCATTATACTGTGGTTTCATGGTGTAAGCAAAAAAAAAAAAAAAAATTAAAATGACGCAGAAATAAATATTTCGCTGAAGTTGACCATTTTCCAACAAAATGTCACAGGTCACTCTAAATTAACCAACCATAAAAACAGAAAGTAGAGCCATATAGTTAAATTTAACCACCATAATTAATGCTTTCTTTTACTCAAAAACTCTTGCACGTTTTCAAAGCAACTTTAAATGTCATAGGTTAATAGTGTGTTATCAAAAATGAAGTAAAAAAATTAACCAGACATTTAATGATAGAAAGTTTATTTTTTTGCTTTTTTCCCCCTGCCTTTAAGTTAATCCATATTTTAAATCCACATTTTTGGCACAATCTTGAGAATTTCATGTATTTTTCTTAGGTGCGTAGTTTTGATTTTATTTAACAAAATCTCCGGTAAAATATAAAGAATAGTATAAATATTTTATTATAGAATAAATGAATTATAATTTTAGAAAGCGATACACGTAATTCCACGCCATTTATGAAAATACTTCCTCACATGCAAAACAGTCTGATGTGAAAATACATGATTTCCCCTACAGACTCAAATAAATTGTCCTTTATATATATAAATTTATATATATATATATATACGTATATATATATATATATATATATATATATATATATATATATATATATATATATATATATATATATATATATATATATATATACGTATATATATATATATATATATATATATATACGTATATATATATACATATATATATATATATATATATTGTATATATATATATATATTAATATATATATATATATATATATATATATATATATATATATATTATATATATATATATATATTATATATATATATATATATATATATATATATATATATATATATATATATATATAATTGCGATAAATTCATCATTTATAATTTATCGCATAATAAACATAAAATAGATATTCATTTCATAAAATAATTAAAATTTGTAGTTTAACTGCAATGTTTATACTTTCTCTATATACATAGTATAATGTATACGGAAAGTATTCGGAGTCGAAAATTCGAACTAAAGTTTTCAAGTAAAGAGCACTTTTCAAGCATCCCTGAACTCCAATCTACCGTTTTCGAGGTGATGTCTGTGCGTGCATGTGTCTAAGTACGTCTGTGTGTATGTGTGTCCGTAAGTCTGTGGAGACAATATCTCATAAAGAATTAAGCGTTTCGAATGAAATTTGGTGCAAAAATTAAAATCAGGGAATACTGGAAGTTTATTAATTTTTAAATATTCGTAACACCCTCCAAATTAGCGAATGAAATTTTGAAAAATTCATTAAAAAAATCATAACTGTTCATCATACATGTTACCTAAATTACCATTCGTTGTGAAAATTTTCTTCAGAAAACTATTAACCTAAACTTTAGAACGCTAGCAGGAACCCTTCTCGACATATTGCACTTTTTATCAAATAAAGTAAAAATCACATAAAATTAAAAATAAATTTAACTATTGCGACATATGTTCTGCTTGCCGAATCACAACACAAATCTAATCAGCACCAACCTTTAGTAACCCATAACATACTTGGATGCAAAAATTCCTAAAATTGGGACTAAAAGATTTGGAATTATAGAAGACACGAACTGTGGTCCGCAAACTGTTATTCTCAAACACCACAATGCTTGTGTAAATTGATCTAAAAAAAACTGAAAATTTCGCTCCCGAATAATAATTATCCTTTTCCAAATTTTGATTATGAAACGGTATAATTGCTGTATTCGTTAAAAAAATATATTAGGGGTTCTTAAGATTGTTAACATCTTCATGCATTCCTTAGTTATTCAATTGCCAAAAGCATTTTATAAATTAAATACTGTTATGAGTTGTAATTTCTGTATTATCATTTCTTTACCCAATATTTATACATATTGAATTAAAACTAAGATTTACAAGTTTCTATGTCTATTTTATTCAAATGTCAATTTTAAACTGTTTTAACTTTTGCAAGTATGCTACAAAATGTCTAAGAAACATTTCGAAAGTGTATTACAGTGCATTTTTTATTCCTCTATGTATAGTCGACAGTGATGAATCATATACTATGTGGTAAATATAATGTAGAAAACTTTATGTGACAAAATTAATGACCTGCTACATATACTTTGCTAAATTATCGTGCAATAAAGGACGCAATGTTCTAATTTAAAACCCTGAATGGGAAAAATCGCGAAAGAACAAAACCTCGTTATAATTAGGGCAGATAAGCACTATACGTGATAACTAAAATTTTCATGTGCTGCTCCCAAAATATTTTAATAATGTGACGGAACTGCTGGAAGGTATTTTATAGTGTGGCAATAATCTCTAAGAGAAACTAAAATTGTGTTATTATTCTCAAATTGCTAAAGTTGTGAACCTCTGGTATAAACATACAGACACACATACCTCACGATATAAATATTAAATGAAAACATCTAAACGTTGGAAACGTTAAAACTTTGAGTTCTAATTTTCAGCCTTACCATAGGAAGGAAAATTTTATGTAGAAAATAAATGTACTTGATTGATTTCATTAAATTTTACTTTGCTTCAATCATAGCTAAACAGTATGGGATTCAGATAATTACAGTACGAGCAAAGCAATTACACTCTGATATGCCAAATGCCATGAGAGGGTCATGGAAATGGAATGTCATGGTATGCAGCATATTCACGGCGTTTATATTAGGTTCTCTTCTTCATTTGGAACAATTGCTACCAGCCAACGGCTCTACCGTACTGAAAACACCGGTTCTCGTTAGATCACCGAAGTCAAACAGCATCGGGCACGGTTAGTACTTGGGTGGGTGACCACCTGGGAACATTCGCGTGCTGTTGGCACATTTCGGGTGCGGTAGCCCGATGGTTTGCGCACTGGATTTGCACGCTGCCACAACTGCCGCCGTGTTCGTGCGGAGTACGATCACGTTAAACATGTGGGTTCGTAAGTCCTTCCGAGAGGTTATTGGTAGGGGAACGAGGGTACGGTCCCTGTGGATGCCTCCCCCACTGGGTTCCGTTCTAAATTGGGTGGCACTTCCCGAGCGTCCTTACACCTTTCTGGTAGTTGCTCATGTCCCTGTTGACGAGCCGGTCGGTCTGGGTCTTCAACACCTTTCTGGTAGGTCGGACGGGCTGGGTTTCAACGTGGAAGCCATTGCAGTTCACCTTCACCTTCTATAACTCCTGAGCTCCCATACGGTGAAAGGGTATTTCAACAAGATAATGCAAGTGTCATCATCAGTGTTTGGTTGCTAGGAGGTGGATTGAGTAACACTCCAACTTTATGAGCTTGATTTGGTTCCCACGATCCCTTATATGGATATATTGGAGCCTCTGTGGGATACAATGAAAACAAATTTACGATGCACGAATCCAGCACGATCCAAGGCAACACAATTATGGTTTACACTGAAGGATGAGTGGGTAACCATCCCTGCAGAAAGGCACCGGCAACTAGTGAATCCATGTCTCGACGACTGGTTGCTATGCCGAGGACTCGGTAAAAACACTCGTTATTAGGTACCTATCCCATGATTTTTGGTCTCTCAGCATGTGTAAAATCAATGCAATAAATCTTTAATGCCCTACACTACAAAGTAATATTCGTATAAGGGAAATATTGAGATGTGATTAAAAATACTGATTCGAGGTTTTGATAAATTTAGACATTTCGGACTCTGTACAGCGTAAATCCACGACTTTAAGGATCAAGTAATTTTGTGATGTCTATATGTGTGTATGTCAGTCTGTGTAACGTATGCATTTATTCTAGCTAAAAAAATATTCCACAAAATTTCATATAATTTGGTAGTTAACGCATGCCTTAACCTGGTGCAGAATAGATTTTAGTGCGATTGGAAAACGAAACCCAGTCTTCGCAATGGCCTGCTAAAATCCACAAAATCCAAATTAAAGACTAAATAAGCTTAAATGTATTAATTAAATGCTGTTTATGTTATACGTAACTTTTTTTAATAGAGGAAGAAAATGAAATCGGTTACCCTAAAATTAACTGTTTAGAGATATTACAAATTTTCGAAAATTTTTGCGATTTGGCACCGTTTTAGGATATGCCAAAGTTGCCAAACAAAAGAGAAAATTATTTTATGACTACAAATATAAAATAATTCCATTTTTAGGGGTTGACGTTATTTTATACTACAACAGATACAATTTTAAATGCATTTCAATTTTATGTTATTTGATGAGATAAAACATAAATTAATGCATTGCGGAATATAAGAAAAAAAATTAATTTGAGTCTGCCTTAAAATTCATGTGCTACCCGCATAAGAATTTTTTTTTTACTTCTAGTAAGAGGATATTGTTAGAATTCGGATGATTTATTTACATAGATTTCCAAGCGTGTAACTTAAATCTGAAGTTCGCTTTTAAAAATTCCTCCATGAAAGACATTCTGTCTTGGCAACATACCACAACTGATTCTATCCGAAAAGTCCTTCCATCTATTTTTAAATATTCGAATTCTAAATCTTTCAAAGAAAGTGCAGCGAAAGAAGAATTTATTCATTTTATTTTAATTCAATAACAACACTACCCTCATTATAAATTTAATCCATTTTAGCAGCAACTTTTTTAAACTACGAAATGTTTATCTTTTGAATCAGTTAATTGGCATTGACATTCAGTTTCACGGATGGGAATTTTCACTTGCGCCATTTTCCTCCACAATGAGTTCTTCCATGGAGTTCTCTGATCAAGAAGATTCCTTGACTACGAATCCTCGCAGCCTCTTTGTCAGAATGAACCGCAGTTTGTGGCTGCTTTTATTTAATTTCTCTGATTCACAAAAGGGGGCACGGAGAATGGTGTCAAAAGCAAAAACACCCCTTACCCGTGAGGAAGAACACCTTAGAAAATAAATAAGAAGAAAGAGCAGCTAACTGGATTTAAGAAAGCCAACACAAAAGCCCTGGGAGAAATTTTTTTTTCTACTTCTTTTGCTGACTTTCATTTATTTTTTCATTCGTTTATTTATTTTTTTCCCTTTTTGTACTAAGGTAGAGAGTTTCATCAGAGGTTACTCTCTAATGACGAACTGCCAGAGGGATTATACTCGTGGAAATAAGTTAAAACGCCATCATGGTCTGAACAAGGCAGCTTCTTGTTAAATGTGTAGCAGACCACGAGAAGGAAATGGTTTCCACGAAATCCATTTAGAATTTTTACAGAAAATGTATTAAAGAATACTATCATGGAAAAGATCCTTTGAGAAACACAATTTCTTAACCCAAAATTGTGTAATTTATTTCTCATTCTATAATTTAGTATTCTTAAGTCTTTTTAATCGATTGTTTTTAATTTGAGAATCAGGTGGAAATGTATAAATGAATATTTAAGGACCTTTTTGGAATAATGGTCTTAGTTTTTACTTTCCTTATATACATAATGTATAAGGAAAGTATTGCGACGGGGTCGAAAATTCGAATTCGAGTTTTCGACGGGACAGCACGTTTCAAGCATCCCTGATCACGAATCAATGAATTTTGAGGTGATGTCTCTCTCTCTCTCTGTGTGTGTGTGTGTGAAAGTATGTGGGTGGGTGGGTGTGTCAGTGAGCCTGTGGAGACGATATCTCACGAAAGAAAGAAGCGATTCGAATGAAATTTGGTACAAAAATCACAATCCGTGAATACTGAAAACTTATTGTTTTTATACATAATCGAATGTTCAGAACCCCCCCCCCCCCATCCTCCGAAATTTTGGAGTGAAAATTTCAAAAAGCATCGAAAAATCAATAGCTTTAATAAAGTTACGCAAATAGACATTTCTTATGTAATTTTGCCTTAGAAAACGAATGACATAAACTTTAGATCGCTAGCATGAACCGCTCTCGAGATTTTGCACATTTTGAAAATAAAATTATCAAAAAATCCCATAAATAAAATAAAATCTATTAACTGTTAACAATCTATTAACTGTTAACAAAAACTCCCAGAAATTTAAAAAAAATATTAACTGATGAGAAACATAGTCACTTTTCATATATCATATCATGCGATATATTGGGTGACATCATTCTCGTGAATCTAGTTCGTTCCATTCATGAGAAAAGGTACTTTGAGTTATACTTTTGCATTTGAATGCCAATAATCATTTATATGCTATAAGAATAACTTATTTCTCCGTCCATAACTCTTGGTGAGATTTTGGCGACGAACTTGGTGGAATATCGCCAACTTGGCGACTTTTTAAAATGCTGCAAAATTAACGAAAATCTCGCCAAATAGTTAAAAATGACGCTAAATCAGTGAAAATGACAACTTATTGACGAAAATTCAATATCTTGGAAAGAACATAAGTATCTACTAGAAGGAAAACCTATTTTTTTACTGCAAAAGTCGTAAATTCATTGCATTATATAAGGAAAGTCATGTGTTGCCCACATCAGATTTGTTTAGGTATGGATACGACAACTAAACACTAATGCTCCTATAAACATGAAATTTTAAGTTTATATAGACTATGTAATAAATATAATTATACCATATTTTTGTTATTGTTATCATCATTAGAATAGTGTGCATATTATTAGGAATTTAATATTTTGATAACATTATTCACTACAGAAAAACACAGATATTTCAGGAATATTATTTCTCTATGCACAGGGGTAAAGTATTGGAAAAGGATGAGAAATTAGAATTTGCAGAAAATTGCGGCTTTATTTGAAACAATATTAATTGATGTTTGTTACACAATTGCTTGACCCTTTTCATTAATATAATTTTGATAAATTTTTGACAAAAATGTTGATTAAGAAGTGTCATTTTCGTAACGAATCATACCTATTATAAAAAGAAGCAAGAGCTCCTCTGAATGGCCAAATAAAGCAGCACTCTTCTACTTTATCAAAAAGTCTCAAGTTCCATAGTTACCATCATCTTACGTAGCATACTATAAGAACTTCGCATTGTTGATTTTTTTAAAAGTTGCCAAATTACGTTAAATTTGTTACTATATGTATTCATAATTTCAAAAATATATTAACAGGTAACTTTTATAGAATTATTGAAACTTCTACTTTTATCCATTTTTTGCAGACCAATCATAACACCTTCTTGCTTGATCTAAAACGTTTTTTATTATGTAGCATAAAACAATATCATGCCCTGTTATGCCCATTAATCACTTATCATCCCAAAATGACAACAAAAGAAAGCTCCACTAGGTCAATCGATGCCTCTATTACTTTCCTTATATACATAATATATAAGGAAAGTATTGTGACGGAGTCGAAAATTCGGATTCGAGTTTTCGACGGGAGAGCATGTTTCAAGCATCCCTGATCAGGAATCGAATATTTTTGAGATGATGTCTGTGTGTGTATGAAAGTATGTGTGTGTGTATCAGTGTGTCTCTGGAGACGATAACTAACGAACAAATGGAGCGATTCAAATGAAATTTGGTACAAAAATCACAATCCATGAATACGGTAATTGATATTGATTTAAAACACAATCACACAATCGAATGTTCAGAACCTCCCTGAATTTTCGAGTGATATTTGAAAAAATCATCAAAAAATCAAAACCATTAATAAAGTCACGCAAATAGACATTTCTTATGTAATTTTTCCTTAGAAAACGATTGACATAAAATTTAGAACGCTAGCGTGAACATTTCTCGAGATATTGAACATTTTTCATATAAATTTATCAAAAAAAAAAAACCCATAAATTGAAAAAAAATATTAACTTTTGAGAAACATGTTTACCTTTCATATGTAATATCATGCGATTAATTGGGTGACATCATTCTCATGGATCTAACTCGTTCCATTTACGAGAAAAGATACTTTGAGTAATACTTTTGTATTTGAACGTCAATAGTCATTTATCTGCTGTAAGAATAACTTATTTCTCCATCCATAACGCTTGGCGAGATTTTGGCGACGAATTTAGCGGAATGTAGTCAACTTGGCGACATTTTTAAATGTTACCAAATTAACGAAAATCTCGCCAAATGGATAAAAATGACGCTAAATCAATGAAAATGACGACTAATTGAAGGAAATTCCATATCTTGGAAAGAATATAAGTATCTACCATAAGAATAGCATTTTGTTTAACTGTAAAAGTAGTAAATTCATTGCATTATATAAAGAAAATCATATGTTCCCCACATCAAACTTTTTTTACTATCATTTGTACATAAGTCATAACACATTTTTAGATGTTCCAAATTGCTTCTTACTCAGTAACATAAACGTAACACTATGATCATATCGCTACTTCCTGATCATCTGAAACAGTCATCAAAAGTGAGCTTCTACATTCCTATTGAAACTTCTATACTAGCATTTATACATAAGTCGTAACACCCTGTTGCTTAATCCAAAACGTTTCTAGTTCAGTAGCTTGAAAGAAACAGTATGTCCGTGTCATTAATTACTGATCATCTAAAAAAGATAATAAAGGGAAAGCATTTGAGGTTTCTTGAAACCTGCACCTTTGCTATCCTTTATATACAAGTCATAACATCTTCTTGCTTGATGCAAAACAATACTTGTTCTGTAGCACAAAAGTAAGAAAATGTACATATCACTAGTTGCTGAATTGCTAGTGGTAACGTTTAAAACAAACTGATATTTTAAACTACTATCTAGCATTACATGCAGGGTTCACTAATAACTCCATACGCACATCTTTAACTTTCGATTGAGGTGCTATAGAAATTTGAAGTTTCACTTGAACATTGGCTACTAAGAGACGAGAAATGCTATAAAATTAGTTTCAAGACGTCGTTTTGAATTTAATAAGGTAGTGACAAAATACGGATTTAAACTGAAAGGATTTTTAAGCTATGATTTTTTTATTACATTCGACAACGGTTGATATAGGGTGTAGGACAACCTAGTGCTTGGCGCGCAGAAATTGCGCACGAACCGAATTCAATTCCCGGCTCTGGCCAAACTGCCCCTATGTTTACGCGGAGTATGGGCACATTAAATATGTGGGTAAGTCCTTCCGAGAGGTTGATAGTAGGGAAAAGATGATACGATCCATATGGATGTCGCCCCCACTGAGTTCCGGTCGTATTAGGTGGTACTGTCCTAATCGTACTGTTCTAATTTTCAAATTTGGTGGTACTGTCCTAATTTTCAAAATTTCTCTCGAAAATTTAGGGGGGCTCTGAACATTCGATTGTGTTTAAAAACAATAGGCTTCCAGCATTCACGGATTGTGATTTTTGTACCAAATTCCATTCGAATCGCTCCATTCGTTCGTGAGATATCGACTCCACAGACTCACTGACCATAAACACACACACACAGACATCACTTCAAAAATGTTCGATTCGTGATCAAGGATGCTTGAAACGTGCTCTCCCGTCTAAAACTCGAATTCGAATTTTCGACCCCGTCACAATACTTTCCTTATACATTATGTATATAAGGAAAGTAAAAAAAAAAAAATCAGAAGCTACTTAAAAATGAACTCAGTGAAAAAGTCGAATGTAGCTGTTCCAGTTAATTACATATTAAAATAACCTATTTTCTAAACTTTTGTGGTACAGAAGTATTCGGATCAATTAGTTTTAATGATTCATTGGTTATATATTTTAGTCCAGTGCTTCATTTTACGCTAATCATTCAATGCTAATTATTAAACGCAATTCAAGAAGTCAGGGGGAAAGGGTAGGTATTTCGAGGGGGAAAAGGGGGAGGGATATTACGAGCAAAGTAGGAAGGAGAAATATCCCTCTCATTTGGCGATGTAACAAATCGGAAAATGATGAGACTTCGATTACGTCGAAGGAAAGCTAAGCTGCGCATCAGCAATACGGTGTTTGGTGGAAATTCCCAAATTTTATATGTTGAATATATAGTATATTATAAAATACATATGTATATTAGTTTAATAAATTGAAAAGTCAGCCAATTTAGCATCACCATTGTAGAAATACAATAGTTGATATATATTCATATCACAATGAATAAAATTGCTGCTTATGAGAATAAAACATCCAGTCCTTTCATAAAGAATACAGAAATGTGAAAATTAAGTGGCTACAATTGCTTGGAAGGCGTTTTATAGCACTCTTCCTTAGGCCAGAAAAAAATATTTTATCCAAACAACTGCTAAGGTAGAACTGCAAGGTGGTAGGCAGACATGTATTCGAATAGATAGATATGGAACATCTGTCTGTTACGCCCCGCGATGTATTCTCGGTTTGGGTGTTCCATATCTATCTAATCGTTTCTCGGCTACCACCTTCGCTTCCTCCTTAAAAAGAGAAGATATTGTTTTTTACCAGCAGAAGAAGGGTACAAAACGTCCTTGAAACAATTGTAGTCGCCTAATTTTCATATTCCTGCATTCCTTAAGAAAGGATTGAAAGTTTAATTTATATATCCATATGTTTTTGGTATTGATTTATAGGCTACCGGTGTTTTGCGAAGGGTCATTTCGTACTTTATCTTAAATAATAAAAGTTAATGTTTGTTTATCTGTCTTTTTATGTTTTACTGAAAACGTATATGCTCTTTTCCATTAGGATTCCCAAATATTGAAATTAATTTTTTATACTTCTAATTTCCTAATTATTTGTTAAATTAAGTTTTAATTTGAAATCTTTCACAGCTCGTATACTAGGCGCGGTAGCCCGGTGGTTAGCGCGCGGAAATTGCACTGGATAGACCCGGGCTCGATTCTTTCTGCTGCCAAAACTGTTGTCGTGTTCACGCGGAGTACGATCACGTTAAACATGCGGGTCCGTAAGTCCTTCCGAGAAATTGGTGGTAGGGGAAGGAAGGTACGGTCCCTGTGGATGCTTCCCCACTGGGTTCCGGTCTAAATTGGGTGGCGCGTCCCTGCCGTCCAAACAGTTACATTACACCTTTCTGGTAGGTCCGACGGTCTGGGTCTCAACAACAACAACAACACCTTTCTGGTAGGTCGGACGGTCTGGGTCTCAACAACAACATCTTTCTGGTAGGTCGGACGGTCGGGGTCTCAACAACAACAACAGCCCGCATACTTCATATGCGCGAGTCATTTCAAAGCCCGGCATTTTGCTAGTGGTAGTCTACATAATATACCATAATGTCCTTAGTAGCATTTAATATTGGTCTAATATTGGACCACTATTGTATATCTTGGCATTACATTGAAATATTTCCAATGCAATCCCAATATTAGGCAAATATTGAGGTTACATTGGCCTAAAAATTGGCTAAATATTTTCATTACAATATTACGTAAATATTGGTGTTACATTGGATATATTTTCAATGAAATACCAATATTGGTGTAATACTGTCCCAATACTTTAAGGCAATATTGAGCCAATTCCGCCAAAATGTCTTCTTTTTTATATTGGTCAAATATTTCCAATATTGGCTACCAATATTGGATTGCTACTAGGGGTAAAACGAAAATATTATTTCGCATCATCAGTTTCTAATTTTTCCATTCATAAACTCCATTATTCTTGAAATTAAATCATGTAGAATTGTATGTTCACGCAATTACGCCGTTTGTCAACTCCTTGTACAAACACCATTCCCCCTATTGAGAAACTCAGGTATCACATTAATTACTCCGCCGCGTTCCGCGGGGGCAGGGGCGGCAAGGGGGTTGAAAAGCGAATACCAAAGGTTGGAACAGAGTGACATTCGCATCAAATTTTGCGTAAGATTCACGCCTCTCCCTCGGCACACAAACGTTAATCAATGATTGATGGTAATGGGAAATCTTTAAATTCTCGAGGTTTGAGATTCAAAAGCGGCAGAGCATGATTTGAAAGGCATTTTTAATTCGTGAGATGATTTAATGCATTGAAGGCTGGAATGTAATCGGTGTAAAAGTATATTTTGGTGGGAATTGCACGCGAATTTCCTTATGGTTGAAATACGTATTAAAGAAAGATTTGATAGTTTTGAAATTAAGGAAGATTCTAGAACGATTTATCTGCGTCTGAGTGCGCATTTCATACATTATTGTTTATGATGATAAATTCTACAATGATTCTTTAATCTTTCAAAGAAGGAGTACTTTTCAACCAAATTAAATTAGGACACGCATGTATGTACACCTCAAATATTAAGGTGGCTTAACATCGCAACATGCTGGAACATTTTATTTTACTTTCATAATTCTCTAGTATTTCCATCTGTAATTGAGAGAGATGTGAATTTCACAGTAAACTGAAGCAAAATTACACTTGTAATAAGCGATAAAAATCATCCTATAGATGGTGATGCAGAATTATATTAGACATAATTACGAAATTTTATAACATCAGACGTGAATAAAAAGTACATCAGCAGCAGTGAAGAAAAATTAGGTTAATTTATATTAACAGACTTGAAATTAAATTAAACTGTATTAAAGCAGTGAAACTAGTAAAGAACTAATCAGAATTAATGAAGTATTACTGATGGAAATTGGTCGGTAATTGTGAAACCAACTATATCTACAACAGGTAAGAAAACTCATGTCCATTATAATAAAAAATTTATTCTAGAACAATTGAAGCAAGATCATATCAGGGCAATAGCGAAATAAAATCATATGCACATGTTTAAAGCAACAATTTATCAGTACAACTGGGGAAACAAATCATGAAAATAGAAACAAAAATAATGGTGGGATAAAGAAAGTGATAATACGAATCGTAATAAAAAGAATAATGTAAAATGATATAAATGGTGAAAAATTTATAACAGAAAAATCCAAACCAAATTATATTATTTATAATATAGAAAAATTAAGAATGCAGCAAAGCTATACTAGACATAATGCAGAAAAGTGTAGTAGGTAAAATGTACAAAATTGTAATATATATTAAGTATCAAAATTATTCTAGATATATTGAACAAAATTATGCTAGATATAATGTAAAAAAATTATTCTATATGTAGCATAGTAAAAGAAAACAAGATATAATATAGCTAAACAATACCACGAAAGAACAAAACTGGACTGTCTTTATAAATATAAATGCATTATTATAGCTATAATATTATATCAGCAGTGTTGATGTCTGTAATGAAAAAATATTTGTAAAAATGACACAAATATAAATTTAATCTTAATTAAAATGCCTATCCATAGCCAGTATTTGTATTTTTGGTACACATTTATCAAATGAAAACATCTTAAAAGTGAATTAAATGTACAATTATCAAATATTATACCAAAAGTAAGATCTGGATTTTTGTCTGTTGAAAAATAATCTAAATTCCAGAATATTTTCCATGCAATTCCAAACTATAAGATTAAAGAGATGGGAACATCAAGGTTTTTTACAATGTGCCGCTTGCAAGGTTGTAGTGTGTTGATCTGCAGAGAAAATGTAGAATGTGGTTTGTGTGTATTTTAGGCGTCAGATCTGTACATATTGAGCGTTTATATTGAGTTTCCTGTGGATTGATAGCGCAGGATAGGTTTCTATTTAAGTACCTTTGTACCTTTGTAGCTTATGTGTAGTTTCGGTACACAGTGATATCTCACGCGTCGCATCTTTGAGTCTGTCGCAAGAAGTCATGCAGTTTATTTTAATAAATTGATATTTAACGTGTGCCCTGTCTGGGCCTCTCCCTGAATGTTAGATAAGTTAATTGCTTGCCTCTCTAAATTATTGGAGTTAAGACACGTTTTCTTTAGATAAAGTTCCTTTCAGAACATATATAGGCTCATACAGCGTACACAACAACATTTTTTGCATCAAGGATTCTTTACAACATGTATAGATTCATATAACAATTTTATGGTAATAACATATTTTGCGTGTATATTATCTTTGTATTAAAATAAATCAAAATCGAAATTAAGTTGTTTTTCAGCACTCATTTGAAGAGAAAGGTTATATTGCATTTCCTACTAATTTATTAATGAATTCATATAGGACAACAACCTCCTCATCAATTTAAACCCCAAACCAATTCTCTTACCTGGATGTCACTGTTTCCGAAAGGACAGATGCCACATCAAATTATTCCCCAGAGATCGTTTACGACAGGATCTTGTTATAGTAGACAGGGCGTTGTGAGGAACTGTAACCTCTGAAACCTTATCAGCCAGCATGTTTGTTCCAGGGATCATGCAAACATTCTGCTAAATGACATTTTTCTTTGGGATTTGTTTGGTACCAATTCAGTAAATTGCTACAATCTAACATATAACAGAAATGGGCACATTTCATAGTGCTATTCTAATCTAAATATTTTCAAAACCACGTGGTGGATTTTGATGATTTTTTTCCAGACAATGAGATTGAGTCCATGGAATATTATGATGTAAGTTTGTCACCAAGCCGCAGAGTGAATAATACCATGAACTAAAACCCATTTCTATCTATTTGTTTTGCCAACTACTTACGATTAAAGAACGACCGGAGGGATTTATATTATACTACTTTCCTTATATACATAATGTATAAGGAAAGTATTGTGACGGGGTCGAAAATTCGAATTCGAGTTTTCGATGGGAGAGCACGTTTCAAGCATCCCTGATCACGAATCAAACATTTTTGAAAAGTGATGTCTGTGTGTGTGTGTGTGTGTGTGTCAGTGAGTCTGTGGAGACGATAACTGACGAACGAATGAACCGATTCGAACCAAATTTGGTACAAAAATCACAATGCGTAAACACTGGAAGCTTATTGTTTTTATACGCAATCGAATGTTCAGAACCCCCCTAAATTTTCGAATGAAATTTTGAAAAATCGTCAAAAAATCAAAACCACTAATAAAACTACGCAAATAGGCATTTCTTATGTAATTTTTCATTAGAAAACGATCGGCATAAATTTTAGAACTCTAACATGAACCGTTCTCGAGATATTGTACATTTTTTAAAAAAATTATCAAAAAGTCATATAAAAAAAAAAAAAATATTTCCTATTCAGAAACATGTTCACTTTTCATATGTAATAGCATGCGATAAATTGGGTGACATCATTCTTGTGGATCTAGCTCGTTCCATTCATGAAAAAAGATACTTTGAGTAATACTTTTGTATTCGAACGCCAATAGTCATTTATCTGCTGTAAGAATAACTTATTTCTTAGTGCATAACGCTTGGCGAGATTTTGGCGACGAATTTGGCGGAATGTCGCCAACTTGGCGACTTTTTGAAATATGCCCATATTAACGAAAATCTGGCCAAATGGATGAAAATGACGCTAAATCAATGAAAATGACGACTAATTGTCGAAGATTCAATATCATGGAAAGAATATTAGTATCTACTATAAGAAAAACCTAATTTTTTACTGTAAAAGTAGTAAATTCATTACATTATATAAGGAAAGTCATGTGTTGCCCACATCAGATTTTTTTTTGTTAAGGAGCACGTTTATGGTTAAAAATATTTCTGATTTTGTACCAGTTTAATGCACGGCAGTGAAAATTCCAAAATATGATTTCAAGCTTAATGCTTCCCAAAATATTCAATTTAATTTGATGAGATGTTTTTCAAGCAATGACACAAGACCAGAGAATGTTTTAATATAAATTGTATCCTTTTACATCTCCTGGATAAACAACGGGATTTAAAATGCCTAATCTGTTGGTCTAACTGCTTGTGAATCGAAAATGGATCACTATATTTATATATTTTTTGCTTGGATTTTTAAGCTTAATTCAGAGCACATTTATAGCTGATATATTTCAGTAGTGTCACGGTCAAGGTTGGGCCACTTAAAATTAATTCCTGCATAGTACTCGTGTTATTTACACCTCGTACTGAGAAGGAGGTGGGTACAATATAAATGAAAGTGTATTATTGAAAGCATGGTAAAGCAAAATTGCTCCAACGATGAAAATAAATGCGAAAATAATTGTAACATATAATTCTACTAGCAATTGGTAGGTGCAATTATTCCAAAAGCAATTGAAATGAAATTTTGAAATAGAAAATGAAAGTGAATAAAATTTAGTAGCAACAGACAAATAATTCCTAATAATAAAAAAGACAAATAATTTCCAATAATTATAAACACGCATAATTTTCAATAATTATAAACACGCATAATTTCCAATAATTATAAAGACGCATAATTTCCAAAAATAGTAAAAACTTCCAATAGGGGCAAAATAGAATTATACCAACAATAGGCAATGAAAATTATTCTAATAGTTCCACATTATACAATAATAACAAGGCAAATAAATATCATTAAAGGAAGTTAATGAATTACATGGAAACTGAAAATTATACCAGCAAATATAATTATGCCACCACAAGAAATATACAAGTCAATTTCGATCAATGCCTAAACTGTGCTTTACAGTTTTTCAACGAATTTCTGAAAAAATCTCTCCATTCAATGATCCTAGTTCACCACTAAATTTTACATATTTCAAGATAAAATTCGTTATTAATCAGACGCACCAGTATCTTACCATAGCCAAATAGTTTACTGTATATTTTCAAAATCCATTCATAAAGAACCTACAAAAGATCGCTTATACGACCCTTTACAAAAAGCAATTTTAATTCGTTTATAACCTGTCATTAATACACCCATTTACTTAGAGTGACCTGGTCCTCCCATGCTTCCCGTTCTCAACTGCATTTCCTGCAGGAACTGCATTGTAATCGGGGAAAATCAGGTTTCCCAACAATTACTTTCCGGGTATGCAAAATGGGAATCGGGATGTTCAGGGCACTTTCCATAGGGAGGGTTAGGGAAAGGAACGTCGAGAGTCGGGTTGCAAGTCAGATCCCCGTTCCTTCTGACGTATATTAATCGAAATTTGATGGGGTTTTGATTTCTGAAGTCAGGAGGAAGGAATTTGTAGCGGAGTCGTATACAGGGTGTCCCAAAAATATTGAAAATCGCTTTAATTCTTTACCTGTTGGAGATAAGTGGGCAAAGTAAATTGCAAAAATATTGAAAGTAAGGTAGGAAATAAGACTACGTTAATGAAATTGTCCTCCCATTAATTTTCATAAAAAGTTACACTTTTCAAATTTTTGTACGACCACCTTAGACAAATTTGGTCAATCAGAAATTTTTTATGTTTGATGCAAGAAGATCATTAAAAAAACGTATATCTGTATCTTTAAAATTGGGTGAGTTATATTTAATTGAAAATAGAATATTGTGAATGGAGATCATATATCAAATTAGAAATGTAAATTTGTGACATATCACCAAAAAGATAAAACTGGATGATAATAAATAGGATACCCAACCGCGTAGTGAGTATTACTGCTTTATATGATCTCTGTCTGTGTAGTGCTTTATTTAAATGTATTTGTGATAAACATTTTTGACACATATAAACGTATTATTGATCTAAATAATTACCAACGTCAATTTGTTTATGATCTCTATTTTCACTGATGAAAAAGCCTTTCACATGGTACGGAAAAGTGGCATAAGTCAGATTTCTTTATCATAATTCAGTTTATTTTAAAGATAAAGATATGCGGTTTTTTAAATGATCTTGTTGCATTAAAAATAAAAAAAATTCTGATTGACCAAATTTGTCTAAGAAGGTCGTATAAAATATTAAAAAGTGTAACTTTTTAAAAATTAATGGGAGGATTATTTCATTAACGTAATCTTATTTCCTACCTTACTTTCAACATTTTTGCAATTTACATTTCCCACTTATCTCCAACAAGTAAAGAATTAAAGCGTGTTTTAATGTTTTTGGGACACTTTTTATACAAGGAATGAAATTATTTCAGGAATTGCTTTTGTTTACAATTTGTATTTAGCAAAATCTAATTTTTAATTCTAATCTTCTTCTGAGTTTTGATATTTGATACTGCTTAAGAACCCCCTTTTTTACATAGTTACAGCCATTATTTATCCTTATTGTGTTATTGTAAATAAAGTTATAAGACATATCAGAAACGTTATCGACAGTATTCAAACACGCAGCTTGGATGTGTTTAATATTATTTGTAGATATAGATTGGGGTATTTTTCATGAACTTCAGAACAAATAATTATTTTATCGTATTAGATTTATAGCCTTATCAAATTAAACATAATGGAACCTGAGTTTGTCAAGTGGTAAGTTTTTAGCCTTAGCTACTATTTGCCAATCTCGGAAGGATATGTTTCATGAAAAATTAGTTTTCGTAATTACTTTAATTGATTGTTTATAAGAATCAAGAGTAAGGCATATAATTGTTAACAGCATTAATAATTGCATTTTTATCCAATTGTTCACGATAATTATAGTAACGAAACGTTCGGTTTATTAAAATCAACAATAAGCCAATCACATAGAAGTTGAAAGTTCGTTGAACCAATTAAATATTTTCCCACACTAAATTTTATTAATTAATATTATTTAATTGACTAAGACTTATGTCCAAATTTTGTGCCCGTCTTGTATATCTATGGGTTCGTAGGTAACATATCAGAACTGTAAGTTCTGTCATCTGTAATACAGTGTTAATAATTCACAGGATTTTTCAATGTAGACAACATGCTTATTAATATTTTTTTCAATGTAGACAGCATGCTTATTAATATTTTATTATGAAATGAAATATACAGATATATATTTTAAGTGTAACAGACACGTGCTTACCGTCGTTAGCACTGCTGCGTCAGAATTATTCTGACGAACAAAGTTCTTTTTTAACACTTTACAACATAGTTGAAAAATGTTTATGACTTTGTCCATTCTGCCTGTCTGTCTATCTGTCTGTCTGTCTGTCTGTTAGCACGATAACTGCCGTAAAAATGACTTTATCAAAATGAAATTTTAGTATGTTGTTCAGACAGTCTGTGGGACCTATGGGAATATAAATAAATAATATCACCCAATTAGTTTTGGATTGAACCCGGGTTGAAAAAATGAAATACATTGAACCCTATGGGACCTAATTTTTCAAACATTTTTTAAGCGAATTTAAAATTCACAAATTGCTTCGCCAGTTTTAGCAAATATTCAAATTATCCCATAAAAAATATGAAAAAAAATTCAGCAAAATATATTCGGTAATTTTTTAAATAAAAATTAAAATAATAATAATTACACCCATATTATTTGAAGAGATCACGTGTAACCCACTTCAAAATAAAATGTGGCATCCATTTTGTGTCAAAATCGGGATTTTTAAAGTTCTTTTTAATTCATATATAGTGTTGTATCCGTCCTAAAACCGCTTTATTTTTGCTTAAATTTTGTGCATCAATGATCTAAAACAACGCAATTACAATATATTTGAGTTTAAATAATCATCCAACTTTGATTATTTCTACGACGAAGCCTAATTTTCACTTATGGAAAATGTAAACACCAAAATGTGTAGAATGAGTGTATAAGAATTGCTGCATTTCTTTAGCTCATGGAATCATTTGGTCATCATGGAGTCTGCAATATAACTGATATGAATGAAACATTCATTGATTTTACACAAAGAAGATGATTTTTTCGATGAAGTTTTAAGCATAGAATTAAATTATTTGTATCTCCATGGTTTTAAGTTTTTAAATAAAATAAACTATTATAGTATTGTGATGAATGAAAGGAATTTAAAAATTTATGAATGACATGCTGCTTTTATATAGAAGCGATTTACCTTTCGATGACGTCATTTGTATAAAGTGCAATTGTTTTCGATGAAGTTTTCAAATATAATAAATTATTGTAGTATCATGATAATTTTAAAAATAATACCGATGAATGTATCGCATTTTAGAGATCTTTAAAAACCAGGCAAGATATATTTCAATGCCGTCATATGAATGAAGTTCATATTTTTTCGATGAAGTTTTAAATTTTCAAATATAATAAATTAATGTAGTATCGTGATAATTTTTTAAATATTACCGAGGAATGTACCGCATTTTAGAGATGTTTATATAAAATTGCATTGAAGTTGGAAAGTGTGTCATAATCAATTCTTTATGCATGATTGATCTTCCTTGTTGGTTATGAAACCGATTAATCAGAGGGAAAAATTGTTTATAATTCACGTAATGATTACAAAATTCCTTTCACAAAGCATAAATGAATGCCTCCCAAACACTATCTCCCTCAGCGGCAACTTCACTTCATTTATAACCTGTTATTAATACACTCATTTAATTAAGACAGAATGACCTGGTCTCGGCATAATTCCGTTTCTCTATTGCATTTCCTAGTGAAACGTCATTTTAAGAGGGGGAAACTCGGTTTTCGCGACAATTACTTCCCTGCTTTACAGAACGAGGAGTCCAGAGGAGAAGGGCGGGCTTTCTGAAAACGAGGGGATGGGAAAAGGGATGTATGTCTGCGTCGAACATCGTGTTGCTTGTCAAATCCCTACTGACGTATATTAATCGAGAATTGATGGGGCTTTAATTTCTGAAATCTTACGGCATCATGGAGCAGAGAGTCGAGGAATACAATTTGGAGCATGAAATGAAATCTAGAGCAGCGTCCTAGGCAAGATTCCAGGTGAACGTACTGCAGCAAAAATTCTATGCATTTTCCAGTCAGGAATGCCTGTGCAGAGCATAGTATTGCATATCTCAGAATCTTGTCGCTGTCGAGGGATATTAATCAGGCATTGATAGGGATTCAATTTTTGAAATATTTCACAATTCTAGAATGGAATTTAGAGCATGAAATTGAATTTTAAACAGAGCCCCGAAGGTAAAACGCCAGTTAAGAATGCATCAGCAAGAAATGCTTGCATTAACAAGATTTTTTTTAAATAGCTTATTTTTTCAATTGTAAAAATGTCCCGATGTTAAAAAACATGCATTTTTGAACAATCCGTAAATTATTTACAATATCTTGTGTTTAACAAGCACATGAATAAAAAAAATTGCCTCTACAAATAATTAACTGAATTCCACTTTTGACTATTTTGGAATTTGACAAGTCCAGGAAAACAGTCCAGGTCGTGGCAAGTCCAGGTCGATTATAGTACATGCGATATTTACCATGAATAAAAACAAAAATATTTCAGACTACTTTCTCATTAGTTCCACAGTGCCTTTGCAAAACATACGTAAATGCACTCTAAGCTAAGAAACGCTAGTAGGGTGACAATTTCTTTCGTTCTTTGCAAAGTGGGAGTTCTGACGGTAAAGGGAGTTTTCAAATCAGAAGGCTTATTAAGTGCGGACCGACCACCCTGGTGAAATTCTGGTCCTCAACGCTACTGACGAATCGTGAAGTGGTGAAGGTTTATTTTCTGATATCTTACAGGAGCTAATTTATAGAAAAAATAAAATGGATTAGGTAAATATACTTTAACATATAGTTTCTGCATATACAGTAAAGCAAACCTAAAAATCTGATGTGGGCAGCAGATGACTTTCCCTGCAGACTTATATCCACGTTCTCATTATTTCAATTAAATTTAATTCACTTTTAATTCAATTTTCGTTCTCATTTGATAACTGAACTTTTTTTCAAAGGTGTAGCGAAAAAAACTAATATATCTCGAGAACGGCTAGTCCTAGTGTAATGGGGTTGGTCTTATTATTTTCTTCGTTAAAATTACGTATTAAACAAGCATTTAATGGATATATTTGAGCATACGTAGTTCTTTAGTTTAGATTTTGAAGATTTTTGAGGGACATTTTGCAAAAAAAAGGCAGATTATTTTTTTTCGAAGCATACCAAAATCTAATCAGCACCAGGGTGACCCACGAATTTTGTAAAATTCGGTCCATTAGTTTTTCAGTTAGAGAGGATACAAACTTTTGCGGGCCATTTCGCAAAAATAGGCGGGTTCTTTTATCCCGAATCGTACCAAAAACTAATGAGCACCAGACTCGCCCACAAGTGACTTACCTACTAAATTTTGTGAAATTCGGTCCATTAGTTTTTTAGTTAGAGTGGATACAAAATCTGCACAGACAGACACACAGACGTCACGCTAAAAATGATTTTTTCGTATTCTGGAGGTCTCGAAACGTGTAGAGCCGTCGAAAACTCGAGTTGCGATTTTCGACATGATTCCAATACTTTCCCTATACATTACCAAGTATTGCAGGGAAAGTAAAAATGCCCGCGTACAACGAATAATACATTTCAATCATGTGTAAAGATAGTTTTTTTAAGATGCAATACATATGACAGTTGACCTGAAATAGCGAATTAATGATGTTCCTGATAAGTGTGTTTTGTCTTTTAATATTTATTATAAGTGGGCGCGAGTGAATATTACTTTGATCAACTTTAACATTATCTTCTGTTTTTTAAATGCATTAACATTTCGGAGTTCGCAAAACAAAGGAAAGCTATTTTTTTGAAAAATGTTTTCTTTAAAAAACAGAAAAAAATCGAAAATTTGATTGATGGTGAATTGCAGCATTTGCTGCAACATTAAAATGTCTCCTGATCTGTTCTCTCTGGCAATTTACAGGTATTACTAAAATGTTATTTGACCATAAACTTTCTCTGTGGAGTGATCAAACAGGCCATAGCTGAATCTTAAATATTCGAACAACTTGAATATCAGACAATGATCTGCAGACATGTTGTTCTGAGACCATGATGCGATAAGATCATCTGAGAATATTTTAATCTCGTAAGAGGTCGTTAATTTAGCACACTCTGAAACGATTTCTAAGTAGGGTTACAATGTATTCCTGTTATAAATGTCATATAATATGGGGTTAAGAAGTACACTTCAAATATAGAAAGTTAATCTTTTCAATATTTAAATAAACAAAGTATCCACAAGGTTAGCCAGAGGTCGGTTGTTTGATTTCCAGACGAAACATAAGTTATTTACAGGGTATAGAAATAAATATGTGCACTTGTTATAGATGGAGTAGTTCATAATATATAGTCAGGTTAAAAGGCCGTTATAAGAGGTATAAGTGATAAGTGGGCAAATGTGATATCAACTCTAGAGAGCCAAAATTCATGTTTGTCATGTTATAGATGACATCTTTGTTCGCATCCTTCGTGAAGCAAAATTTTAATCAGATGTGCGCGAGCATTTGCAATAATTATTTTTCTGCTTGGTAAAACATGAAACCAGGTGGGTAGGGATGCTTTCGAAAAGGGAGAAGATGAGAAAAGATCGACTATCGTTTCATGCCAGATCCTTGTGACTACTAACGGTATTAATCGTGAATTGATGTGTTTTAATTTCAGATATCCTGCAGGAGATTTGGTCTGAAGTGCCGTAAACTTGGGACGTGGTGAATGCAATAAAACATGTATTTTCTGTACTTCATGTATTTGTAAATAAGCTCTTACTTCTTCACTCTGCATTGATATCTGAGTCGTAGCATTGATATGCATCCCTAACAGCATTTTTTGCACAGTGACGTAAGATTTACGTCCCACTGTGACTTTGGGACGTCACAGGACGTCGCAGTACGTCTCGGCAATGTCATATTGAGGTCACAGCGAAGTCAATTTGGTCATTTTCATGGTCGTTTATGACGTCACATATTAACTTGTTTGTGACGTCTCATTGTAATTGCTATTGTAATGTGGTCACATTGTTACGTGTTAATTAAATTGTGGAAACGTCACAGAATATAATCACAATGAAGTTACAAAGTTACTAATACGTAACTCGCATAGAAGTCACAAATATGATGTCACATTGTAACCTAGGTGTCACGTGACTACAACGTCACTGTCACACATGTGACGAACTTTGCTGTAAGGGATTGATATTTATTGTCATAAAATCTCACCTTGAAGTTCAATTTTATTGACCAACTATTAGGAATTTGGACATCTAAAGGGCCCTATTCCAAGTTTGCCAGTCGTAATTCTGCATCGATCGATAGAGAGCGCTCCTTCAGAGGAGATGCAAACTCTATTAGGAGGCAAAATCGACTCTAACCTATAAAACGTATCTACTTCCTCAATATCTTTCCAACTGGAACTTTTTTTAAACAAAAGCCAAAGATATTTCAAAAAGAGACAGGGACGTAGAATTTCGAAAAAGTCGATAGTTTCATTTTCCACAGATTTTTAAAGGGCAGAAAAATTCCAAAAATCTCGGGAAAAGGGCAAAAGCGTACCCATTTTAAAAATCTAACTTATATCTCAATTTTAAGACAGCTATCTCCATTTTTTTTTTCAAACTGAAGCTAAAAGTTTCAGTTTCGTTGCTCAAGAATTAAAATAATAAAAAAATATATTGATAATTTTTACAGTATTTTCAATTTCGAAACGATGAAGGAAACGTCTTAAAAAGAGCTAATTAGATACCCATCTAAAAATATATCTTCTAATACACTTTTTGGGATACGATCTCTATTTTATGTCAAATGGCTAAATATATTTTGAAGTGCCCCATGTGTCAAAATTTTGAAAAACACCGGTTTTTATATGATTTTTCATAAAATTTTAATACAATTTTGAAGTTAAATTTTATTTTTTTCACCATTCATCTTCAAAACCTAACATTTTATTGTTTCAAACTCTTTTGCTATTTCAAAAGAAATAAATATATTATGAGATAGTTGTTATTATTTCATATGTTTAAATTTTTGTAAATATATTAATAATTATGGATTTCGCGTGTTATAAATTAATATCTTTATTGCTTATTCAGTTATGTTATCTTTTCATTTAGACTTGCAGTTGTATAGTTGGAGCTTGTGAGAAAACCTTGGATTTATTGATAACTAACGGGAATAAAGTTCATTTTATTTTCAAAAAATCTAACTATCCAAATAGAAATATTAACACATACATTAGGTCAAGAAAACATAAATTGTTCCATTTACTTACGCCCAAAATATAATTCCTCTTAAACGAAAGACAGAACAGCACTGTACGCACAAATATAGCATATTTATTAACAGTAAAAGAAACATTAGACGGTTTTATTAATAAACAAAGTACTTCAGTATATTATTTCACCAACATTTACAATCCATCCAAGAGACAATATTGACTATATCACATGTAATTTCGGAATACTTTCGCATTTATATCTCAATTGTTGTGGTAAACAACTTCGTGGTTTATTTATTGATCGTAACACCACAGCATTTCTTAAAATATATCTATGAAAGTCATATGATGCGGCTGATAAAGGTACATATACTATTTTTGTTCCAATTAACTCATTTGTATTCCACTATTGCGCATTCACACATTCCTAAAAATGTATGCAAAACGACAAAGATTTTATCTTATTTGAACAATCTTTGAATATGAGTAAAATACAGCAATTTTCTATATACAGTGCGCGAAAAAAGTATAAGGACAAGCGAAAACTCGCCAAATCTAAAAATCTTTTAGACGGAAATGTATGCAAATTTCTTAAGTAAAAATATTAATAAAATTAAGTTCTTTTTCACGTAAATTAGTTAAATTTTCCAAAAATAAATATGTATAAATTTACTTTATAAATTTTAAACCCTTTTGATCTTGGAAAAAAAGTATAAAGACAACTGTTTTTTCATCTAAAATTATAGCAAAATGTGCATATTTGAAAGCAGAAAATGACCCCTTCAAATATAAAGACTGAGTTTTTAAACAAAATGCACACTTGCCTCATTTCTTCACGATTTTTGTACGATGCCAAAAGGAACTCATTTGTCTGACCTTGAAAAAGGGAAAATTATTGCTTTTAAAGAATGTGGATTGAGTGGGCATGAAATTTCGAAAAAAAATTAAAAGATCTAAAACTGTAGTTTGTAATTTTCTGAAAGAACCTGGAATGTATGGAATGAAAAAACGAACTAGAAGACCAGAACTTTTAACGCATCGACAGAAAAGAATGGTTGCAAGTAGAGTTTGCGAGAAAAAAGAAACTGCAAATAAAGTTAGAAGAAATTTGAACTTACCAGGTTCCACACGAACAACTGAAAATGTTTTGAATAAACATCCAAATATTTTGTATGGAAAGTTAATGTCACGTCCGTCTCTTAAAAAGGAACGCAAGGAACGAGATAGAAGTTTAAAAAAATACATTTCTCTGAGTCCAAAATGGATTGATGTAATCTTTTCGGAAGACAGGAAGTTCAATCTTGATGGACCAGATGGTTTTCGCTATTTTTGGTATAAACTGTGTAAATCCAAAGAAGTTTTTTCCAAACGTCAATACAGTGGGGACACAGTAATGATTTGGAGCGCTTTTGCAGCAAACGGAACCATGTCTATAGTCTTTATCAACTATAAAATGAACTCGCAAACATGACAAATATGTTGATATGTTAGGCGAACATTTGTTACCAGAGGCCCCACTAACTACTTCAGCACACTATATTTTCCAACAGGATAACGCTTCCATACACGTTCCTAAGAGTGCAAAACTCTAGTTTGAAGCTAATTCAGTAAATGTATTTGATTAACCGGCGAGGAGTCCCAATCTCAGTCCAATAGAAAATTTATGGAACCTTCTACCCCGAGAAGTTTATAAAAGTGGCACACAATATTAGTGCAAACAGGATCTTGTGTTAGCCATCAAACAAGCTTGGAATAACATTTCCATAGACACTATGAAAGAACTTTCAGCCTCGATGACCTCACGGCTTATTCAAGTAATTGAAAAAAAGGTTGTTTTCTTGATTATTAAGAGAAATGCTAAGTATAAAATTTAGAACATGTCCTTGTACATTTTTCTATATTTTCTTTAGTGAAAATCTTTATAAGGTCAACTTTTGTAAGGTTCATATTTGTTGGTTTATGTGTTGTAAATGTTATTGTATAATTTCATAGAGGTCAGAAAAATTAAAAATTCATTTTGATAAAGTGAAAATAAAGTATATTTTCATTCAATTATATGTTGTCCTTATACTTTTTTCGCGCTCTGTATATAAAGAAGAAAAGTATGTGTGTATGATCCAATGGATCTGATTAGCTAAACAGTGGCGAATGAGATCCATTTTTTTTCTTACATAATGTAATGAATTTACTTCTTTCACCGTTAAAACACAATGTATAAGATTCACGGTCCTATATGTTCCGGTGTAATTTTTATCAGCGTGTTGCATAGTAAATCCCGAGCAACACCGGATAATCGCTGCTACTTTAATATAATTAACACTTTCATTTACAATGTGCGAAATGTTCCCAACTGTTTCCATGTACTACAAACTAGAAATAAACTACAACAATAGAATCATACGTTACTTTCCATAAAAATTTAATCAACCAGTGCATCATTTTGCTCTTGCATCTCTTAACAGTGCCCAATATCCCCAAAATAGTTTCCCCCAGGTGCTTGCATGGGTTGCAGCAGATATTGAAACGCATACTTACCTGTCCATGCAAACGTAATATTGATTTTTATTTTTGGCATTGTTTCTCCCTTAAGGACTTGGCTTCCATCGATCCGATAAATACCTAAGAGGCATAAAATCTGAATTTGATATGGGACGGGAGGAAAAACAAATATTTAATATTGTTATCCCGTTTGGCTCCGTCTGCTTCTTCTTCAAGACGATATTTATGAGTTAAAGATATCGCTTGTAGGGTTTTGTTTTTAAGTGAAGGGAATTCGAGTAATTCCAGTGCAGGAGGAAAATAAATACATGAATTGGAGAATTTTAAACTGAGTAATATATTTACATCTGACGGAAAAGGAAGTAAATAATTTTGAATATTTATTATATTATTTAATACATTGTGAAGTTATATTTTGGAACATTTTATGAAGACAATTATATATTTTATGTATGCGCAATATTTATATAGAAAAATAATGATCTATAATAAAATAATGTATGTCTATTGGTCGCGTAGCGGATAATCTAAGCGACCCACAGCCATAAAATTCTGGACAGGGGTACCTCCACACCCGAAACGAACACCTTGTCGAAATTCCCTTTAAAATTTGAATTACTTTTAAAATTATGAAGTCAATAGTTGAAATACGGAATTGTCAAATACAGCGCCTAATTTTTATTAGTAGCGTCATCTATTTCACGTTACTAAAACTAAAATAATTTGTCGAGTATACGTACGATTAAACTGCTGCAAATGTAAAATTTGCCTCGTTGAGAGCAATATAGAACACAAAATAGAAATGTCGACAGGTTTCGAAGACAAGAAACAGCGTTTTTCGTCAGGCCACACAAGAATCAAAACCTTCACATCTGAGGCTAATCAATTTTCACGATTGATTGTAATTTCACTATATTTTGAACAGTAGTCGTAAGTAACGCGCTACAGATAGCGAAATTACAGTAGTCACTACATTTTCTCGTAGTTTGTAGTGTAACGCGCTACTCTTAAAAATAAGTTGTGTAGCGAGTAGCGCGAGACAAAAATCACTAGTTTGTATCGAGTTTGGACGCTATTTTTAACGTTAGTATAGTAAACAAACAAGATGCAATTCTACATATCACGTGATTAATTACCTTTTCTTCCTTAGTGCGAAAGTTACTGTTCTGCTCAATGATATGATGTGCCCAGCGCTTTGGAACACTTTGGAGCGCTTTGGATGCCCAGCGCTTTGGAACAAACAAAAAATGTCAGTTGTTTCAGCTGACAAGATATCTTCAGAGCTGAGTGTCCATCTCATAATACCAAATAAGACGAGATGGAACTGAATGCATTCTGCCGTCGAACGCATATGCCGGTTCCTGAGAGAGAACGAGGAGAAACTACATAAAATTTTCGATGCTGAAGGGTTAGGAAGCCTATTGACTCATAAAGTTAATTTTTATGTGAACATATCCAGATGTGTTATGTCCCAAAAGATCCTGCATATATGATTGCAATTTTGAGATGCAAATTCTACTAAAAATGAACAAACATGTTTTAAATAAATGTTTTAAATAATATTTTTATTTTATTTTATACTTTTATTTATTTTTTATAATTTATACTTTTATTTTTGTATTTTATTTTATACTTTTGTTTTAGTTTATTGTTTTCAGAAATGGGTAAACGCGTAAAGGTTGTAATGTTGATCAGTAAATTTGGGTTCTTATTCAGAAGAGTTATGTTAAATTACTACACTATATTCATATCCTTAACATTTTATGTAAACTGACGCTCTGACAAAATTCGTCTTATAAAAGTAGTTAAGTAGTGATTACATTTTAAAAGTAGTTTGCAGTTACTACTTTTTAAGAAAAGTAGTTGTAGTTCACAACAAAAATATGTAGTTTTTCCAACCACTGATTTTGAATTGATGGCGTCATTTTAAGTGTTATTTGAAGATGAAAACGTCGTGGTTCGATTTTTTTATGTTGAAACGGCGTTAAATTTAAACTATTCTGATTAATGTCTACGATTCCAAGATTTTATTGACATTTTGAGTGTTCTTTCAGACCGAATGGAAATCTTATTTAGTTTATTTTACATATTACATCAGAACATTATGTCATCAGAAAGAGCAATCAAATATTTTTCAAATGTTGTGAAATATAACGTATTTTCTCCTTTTTAATTCGCTTAGAAAATGAATGTGATTGCGTCATCTTTAAAATTGAATTCCCTGCTGCAAACGGGAACTAATATTTTTTGTTCATTGACATCGTATTGGGGATTCTGAGGAAAATAACTGACATCTGAATAAAAGGAATAAATGTTAAACTGAAATGAGAAACCAAGAAAGAGACTGTTATATGTCAGGTTTTCATTCACTTTTTTCAGGAATCGTAATTAAGATTTCACAAGGAATAAATCCCTAAATTTTCCTTAAAAATCTATAAAATCTCTAATTGTGTCCATCATAGTCGGATTTTCGATTTGGCATGACTTTTATAGTTAGTTTTAGAATAAATCACTCACATGGCACAATTTGATTAGGAATATTTAGATTTGAAATAATTTATTCATTTTTTCAAAGGTACGGCGTGTGACCATATCATCACGCTAGGTCAAAGGAGGGTCTTTTTACATTACAAACACAGCATAATTCCGTGTTACTATATGGTAATTCTAGACTTTGATGCGTTAAGTCTGTATTAAACAAGGTAAAGTGAGCTAAAATAGTAAATATGTTTATTAAAATATACATTTTTATTATTATTTTTTATTATTTTATTAATGTTAACTAATAAAAGCGTAAGGAATATTCCACTAATTGAAACTTTGCAGAGTTCATTTCGACAATAAGAGCTTGCAATTTCGTTGCAGTAGCTCAAAGGTACAGCGTCGGCTAACCAGTTCGGATATCCAGGGTTCGATTCCCGGTTGGGGCAGCAAGGCTTTTTAAAATGGCGCCTAAAAAAATCAACCATGTAGGTTAGTGCAAAGATGTTGGAGCTCTAAAAGTGACCCTAGTACGACTAGTATGGATTCAGTGAACTCTGGAAGATTCAGGATCGAATTCAAAATTGAGAGCATAACGACCACGCACGATACTAACCTGGGTAAAAATAGTGATGTCGGGAGGCTAACCTGAGGTAAAAATAGTAATGTCAGGGGGCTAACCTGAGGTAAAAATAGTAATGTCAAGAGGCTGACCCGAGGTAAAAATAGCAGGAGGTGGTCAGTCAGATTATCATTTGTCCAACATTAGATGGTGGAGAATGCAGAGCCCACTTCGATAATAAGAACTTGCAATTTCGTCCCAGTAGCTCAATGGTAGAGAGTCCTGCTCTTATGATTTGTCTCCATTGAAACTGCTCATGGTTAGTTAGGAACTAAAGTCTTCACACCCAAA
This sequence comes from Amaurobius ferox, assembly GCA_951213105.1. Taxonomy (NCBI): domain Eukaryota; kingdom Metazoa; phylum Arthropoda; class Arachnida; order Araneae; family Amaurobiidae; genus Amaurobius; species Amaurobius ferox. Next base: position 62,016,438 of record OX578144.1, read on the forward strand.
ACTAAATTTTTATATATACTTGTTTTATATGGATCATAAATTAATATTTTAATAAGTGAAACATTAAAGCTTGGTAAGTAGTATATATATTTTGTTACTTGTTTTCTTTAATTTTTACAGACTATTTAAAATAGGGATTGCAGTGTGTTGAGCTTAGACGCATATAACGTTTTTGAATCGGCTCTACAGAGAAAAGTAAATCCAAGATTCCACTCTAATAACAAAATAATAAAACGTCATTAATTTATTTGCATTGTAATTTAGGTATTATATTTTATTTTATTCGTAACTTTGTTAAGTTGTGTAGCATGAAACTTTATATTTGCTAATTTTGTCCCTCAGTTTTGTGTCCCCAAATTATTTTATCAAGCTTCGCCACTGAACAATATACAGCTAATAACATTCAACAATCGTACAAGGTTATGAAATAATCAGGTACAATAAAATATCAGTTAAATAATCACCTTATTTATAACACAGAATATCATATTCTCAAAACACTGACGTATTTCACAATTAATCTCCATTGTTTTACGTCAAATCAGTCAAATTGTACGTCGACCCGCTTATACTCGTATATACTCTGAAAATATCTCCAGAAATAAAAACAACTCTTGAAATTCTTATCCAAACTAGAAAACTCGAGCAGTTCCCCAAACTCAACAATTGGCGATATTTCGCCAAATACGTCGTCAAGGTTTAATGATCTCGACCATACATTTGAAAATAATGCTTTCCTATGCACCACTGCCAAATCTTCCTAAATCACATAATGTTTCTGACAAAATACGTGAAAACGGGTTGTAGTAAAAGAAAATCTAACTACAAAAAAATCTGATGTGAGCAACACATGACTTTCCTTATGTAATGCAATGAATTTACTACTTTTACAGTAAAAAAAATCTGATGTGGGCAACACACGACTTTTCTTATATAATGAAATGAATTTACTACTTTTGCAGTTAAAAAAATGTTATTCTTATAGTAGATACTTATATTCTTTCCAAGATATTGAATTTCCTTCAATTAGTCGTCATTTTCTTTGATTTTGCGTCATTTTTATCCATTTGACGAGATTTTTGTTAATTTTGAAACAATTAAACATATCGCCAAGTTGGCGACATTCCGCCAAATTCGTCGCCAAAATATAGTCAAGCGTTATGGACGGAGAAATAAGTTATTTTTACAGCAGATAAATGACTATTGGCATTCAAATACAAAAGTATTATTCAAAGTATCTTTCTTCATGAATGGAACGAGCTAGCTCCACGAAAATGATGACACCAAATTTATCGCATGGTATTACATATGAAAAGTGAACATGTTTCTCAATAGGAAATATTTTTTTTTATTTTATATGACTTTTTGATAATTTTTTTGAAAAATGTGTATATCCCGAGAACGGTTCATGTTAGCGTTTTAAAATTTATGTCAATCGTTTTCTAATAAAAAATTACATAAGAAATATCTATTTGCGCAACTTTATTAGTGGTTTGGATTTTTTGGCGATTTTTTCAAAATTCCCCTCGAAAATTTAGGGGGGTTCTGAACATTCGATTGCGTATAAAAACAATAGGCTTCTAGTGTTTACAGATTGTGATTTTTGTACCAAATTTCGTTCGAATCGGTCCATTCGTTCGTCACTTATCTTCTCCACAGACTCACTGACATACACACATACACACACACATACTTTCACACACACACACACACACACATACTTTCACACACACAGACACACACACAGACATCACTTCAAAAATGTTTGATTCGTGATCAGGGATGCTTGAAACGTTCTCTCCCGTCGAAAACTCGAATTCGAATTTTCGACCCCGTCACAATACTTTCCTTATACATTATGTATATAAGGAAAGGAATAGTAAAAAAAAGTCTGCCTTAACATGAATTGATTTTTATTTTTCCAGATAGCCTAGTTACAGTACCAGTCAGAGTTGTAGTAATGGTTAGAGGATTACAGTGACTGTATCAAATGTCAGTTAAAACGAGGGAGGAATATATAATAGTTTTATATACTTTTTCAGCACTGCTTTTCTAAAAAACTATAAACAAATTATAATTTCGTCAAAACAAGAGGTATAAATGTGTATGTATAATTAAGAAACACGAGTGCATTTAGTACAGTCAATTGATAGATTTCAAACATTTCCTCCCCTTTATGTCTCTTTGTCAATAGTTGAAGCAAATTCTGCAGACAGCGTAAGATGGAAAATGCAAAAATGTATCCACTTTATTATCCACGCATCACCATCTAACTATGGCTTTCTGATTTATTCACTTGTCAGCAAAGGATAGAAGAGTATGGTAAGAAAGAGAAAAATACTACAATAAAGCAAGAATTTCTTTAATTTGTCTTATGAAAAATCAGTTTGCATTAAAGGAATTTTGTGGTCTTTGGCCAAGGTTTTTGTCTGCAAGATATCTCCTATATCTTGCAGACAACCAACAAAAATCGCGAAATCAATGATGCTAAAGATATGAAAAGAAAAGTAATTTCTTACATATTTCTTGAACTATCCTTTTCATTAAATCACATAATCCTTGACATCAGGCTTCATGAGTCTTACAAAGCCTTCTTTATCAATTAAATACATGAAAAAGCAGCTTACCTGGAAAAGAAACAACAAAATAAAAATGTGTTTCATAATATGCTTGTTTCGCATTCTGTATAAGATGTTTTTACACAAGGGCACTTAATTAAAAAGCAGTAGAAAATATTATGAGTCACAAAATACCCAATTAATTTGTAAATGAAATAAGGTTAAATGAAATGAAATAAGATTGGAAATGAAATAAGGTTAAACTTATTTTAATATAAATACCAATATTTTATGAAAAAAAAGGGCTAACCGCTATCGGTGGCTAGACCCTGTCCCTGAAAAAGAAAAACCTCTTAGTTTACAATAAAAGTTGGACAGCCTTAAATGCATTCTATTACTAACAGTAAGACATTGCACAAAATTTGTGCTATTTTTTTTCCTCTGCCATAGCTTACAGGAAACTGGGTTATATCAAGAGGATTACGCAGGATTTTACTAATATGGATACCATCATCATTATTTTTAATGCCTTTGTCAGGTCTGGGCGTGCGTCGGTGGTTTGGATTCCTTTTCAGACTGTGTATGCTAATAAGATTGAAATTTTACAAAATCAATTTTTAAGCTATCTCTATTACAAGAAATCTGGTGTGTTCTGCTACACCCTTTCCGCTGCTTTGCTTCAAGAAACGTTTGTTTTGAATAGCTTACGTCTTAGAAGTAATTTTATGTTGTTTTCTTTTTTTATGGGTCTCCTTGGTAGTAGGGTTGACTGTTCTCTTCTGGGTGAGATTGGTTTTCGTGTTCCCAGTTTTAATTCTTAGAACAGAAGTTTGTTTTCTGAGAGGATTTTTAGAACTGGTGTTGGGAATCAATGTGCAATGAACAATTTCTGTAGGCTCTACAATAGCTTGATGACTTAGATATTTTTTTTCTTCTTTAACTACTTTTAAAAATCGTTTATTGTAATTTTTTGTGTCTTTATATTTTATATTCATTTTTTTTCTATCTGTATGGTTCGGGTTATTACTCTGTTGCTGTTGTTGTTGAGACCCAGACCGTCTGACCTACCAGAAAGGTGTAAGGTAACTGTCTGCCGGGAAGTACCACCCAATATAGACTGAAACCCAGTGGGGGAGGCCTCCACAAGGACCGTACTCTCCTTCCCCTACCACCAACCTCTCGGAAGGACTTACGGACCCACATGTTTAACGTGATCGTACTCCGCATGAACACGGCGGCAGTTGTGGCAGCGTGCAAATCCAGCGCGCAAACCACCGGGCTACCGGGCCCGAAATGTGCCAACAGCACTCGGTGTTCCCAGGTGGTCACCCACCCAAGTACTAACCGCGCCCGATGCTGCCTGACTTCGGTGATCTAACGAGAACCGGTAGGGTTATTACTCTGTGTATTATTTCGTCTGCTATCACTGGGATTCTTCCTGTAGCATGCTTTTTTATAAATAAATAAATAAATAAATAAATAAATAAATAAATAAAAATTAAAATTGAAATATTTTTGCTTTCTGTTAGCATGTGTCGAAAATTTTTAAATGGCAAATTTTTAATAGGATATAATTTAGTTCAATCAAATAATTCAGATATGGTGTTAAGTCTTATCTAGATAAATGCTCCAATTAGAGCCGCAGCGAGTATAAATACGTAGAACAAACATCCCTCAAACAACTCTGCAAATAAATCCTGCTGGTTATGGGGAAGCATAATCCACGATTTTACATCAAAATCTACTGTGCAAGGTTGCTTAAAATTCTGCTAAGGTTTGATACGATAGGGCGCTGCTTAGCTATCTTGTAAAGATCTTTAAATTATGGGTATAATTAGTCCGCACTTTTGCAGAGCTGTCCAATTGAATCCTCTTCTACCACCTTGCAACCTAGCCTTCTTTTAAATGAAGCATTTTAAACTATGTTTTAAAAGATTGTAAGATGTTTTTAAAAGATAACAGTAGTTTCATTAATAAAACCTCAACATCACACCGCATGAAGAAAAATAAATAAAGTCATTAATAGAATGCAAAAACTCAGGAATAAAGTTATAGCATAAATTAAGAACGTTAAAACGTCACTTTAAAAACGGACATGGTGGCATGTTTTTAATTGTAATTTATACTTCGAAAATGTTTGTAACATTTATTAAAGTTCCAACATCTTTTAATTTTTCTTCTAATCTAAATGTAAAACGTGCGTTAACAATAATTAGCCACTTCGATTACTAGCATGGTCACTTTTTTGTTAAGCTTTTAACATGTAATAGCTTTCTTGCATTATCTGTCGACAGCGTATACGCCCGCAATTCGCATTTATAATCCAGGTGCGCCCTCTGCTGGAGCATAATTCACCCTCAGCTAAGAAGTGTAGTCTAAGGCTAAGCTCTAACATAATTAGAAGCTGAGATATAATCAAATTAGCATATTGCCTAAAACTGGGAAATGTTACTTATTTCACGTTAAATTCAAAACGTTTTTAGCAGAGAATTTTAAATAATGAATTACAAGTGATACATTTTAGGGCGAACGTTTAATGATTTGAAGTGGTTATATTTTAAATATTAAAAATCTAATATGTTTCTTTATTTTAAAATATTTCCAGCATATGTCAAGAGCATGACCTACTATTAAAGAAAAATGGACTTCATACGTTGAGAATTTCATGCTGAGTTTATTCGCGTAACATACATAAATATGTACGTACGTACATACATACATGCGTACGTCGTACATACATAGAAACTTTTGACGTATTTCAGTAATGTAAATCCGGAACGTCTAGCAAATCCTTTATGAAATACTACAAAAAACTAATTCATCTGTAATTGAACTGGAGAGTGACTTAGAGTGCCTCTATATACTGCATCATTAAATGATTAATATTCATTCTAAGAGAGTAACATTGAAACATTTCTGCAATATTTCATAGAGGAATTCTATCCTCTCTCTATGTCCAAGAGAGTTTAGCAAGCAAAGAAGGTTATGCAAGTTATGCATTGTACAGTAAGCAGTTTCTGCTTTACCAATTCAATGTTTTTCTTGTTTGTTATTTACGACATCGAGAGGTTAATATTTAAATAATATTAAGCTTTGAGTTGATGCCTATTTATATTGCGTCTAGAATCCCTTATTAAACAATCCTTGAACATCTAGTAAATCAGCTGTGATTTAGAGAGACATGGCCACCGTGTCAGCGCTGAATCATTTATATCGAATATTTATACGAAATGGATAAAATAAAAGCATTTTAAGGCAATATTTTTCAAAATGTAACTGTGCATCCGATAAAGTGCAACTGTAAACGTGTAACAAAATGCAACTGCGTGTCCCTACTGTGCGTCTGAATGAATTAACAAGTGTAAGATTTAGAATAAAGTAGCTCTCGTACTGAAAACAGTTACTAAACTTCATATTCACTATTTTTCATTTTTCATATTTACTTCTTGCTACGAATATGCATAACTTAGACATTTAAATGTGCGAAGTGTTTTCGATAAACCTATATCTTCTGTTCTTTAAAAATATACACATAGCGTCTCACCTGGGCGCGGTAGCCCATTGGTTAGCGCGGTGGAGTTGCACTCGGTAGGCCCGGGTTCGATTCCAGCCACTGTCAAAACTGCCGCCGTGTTCACGCGGAGTACGATCACGTTAAACATGTGGGTCCGTAAGTCCTTCCGAGAGGTTGGTGGTAGGGGAAGGAGGGTACGGTCCCTGTGGATGCCTCCCTCACTGGGTTCCGGTCTAAATTGGGTGGCATTTCCCGGCCGTCCAAACGGTTACCTTACACCTTTCTGGTAGGTCGGACGGTCTGGGTCTCAACAACAACAACATAGCGTCTCACCTATACACTCTCAATATACACATAGCGTCTCACCTCCCGGCCACACATTTAACTGCCGTAAACCCCCCTGGGTTGGCTGTGTGGTCTGGGCCTTTCACATAGCGTCTCACCTGAAAAATCCCACCAGATTTGTATAGCGTAAAGAAATTTTCCTTCTTAAATAAATAACTTACGTTTCGGTCGATGACTTGTTGGTCTTGCATTGCACTATATTTGATTATTTTTTGCCTTTTGTCTATCAGTAACGCTGCTATTTAGCAACCTTGGTGACGAATTTAATAAATTATCCCCAACTTGGCGGCTTTTAGGCAATTCGATATTTGAAACCAAAAGTGACGTTCTGGACGAGTTTCTGAAATGTTCTCTAATTATTGCATCAATTTTATTTCCATAGCAGCTGTTTAAAAGCAACTCTATATGCTTCTAAATATTAGAAACTTGACAAAGTTGGTGAAAAATTTGCCGTAATATCACCAACTTGCCGCTTTTCGAAAAAGTATATGGATTCTGACTTGTTGAATACAAATGCCAATATCTCAGTCTGTCTGCCACGCTGATTTAAAGAAAAACAGATTACCTTTATGTTGAATTTGGCGATATAATTTGCTCTTGGTAATATTGTCCAAAACGATAATTACTCAACCACTACATGGCCTTAAAACTCTTAGAAAGCCTATGACAATGTGTTTACGACTGTAAGGAACCTCTTGTTAAGAAAGGCTTTTTTGGTTTGCAAAGCTTTCTGTTCTCAAAATATGAATTTTTAGTTTTCAATACAGAAGTCAAGAGGACATTTTTTACAGCGTATATTCACAGTCTATCGCTAAGCACGTAAAGAAAATAAAAATTAACTGTGAATTACCGAGAAGATTACTTACACTATCACCTCAACCTTTCACATTAGTATTCATTCGAAGAAAGTGCTGTCAAAACTCATCCGGAATATTTTACCAAAGTGTAATGTTGCGCAGACTCTGCATTTAAGAGTTAGCAAGTCGATGAATTTCAGTAGACTATTCATGTTACGGTAAACTGTTACTAGTTCTACTATTCAAACATTTTTTTTGCTTCCTATTTAATACTTGAAGTGATTCAGTTCATTTAAATGTTTAACTATCTACTATTACGGTTTTACGATGGAGCTTGCATCTACCTCTTTGGAGTCCACAATAAACACTCTTTGAAAATTTATATCAACAAGAAAAACCTCCTTAGGTTGAATTGTTGAATTGTAAATTGTTTTGAAAAAGAAATATCATATAAAATTATGATTAAAATTCATTTTTAGTAAAGTCACTTGAATTTTTTAGTTAATTTTAACTACAGAATTATGTTTCATTAAAACTATATTTCAGAAAAGTAAGTAAATGGTAATTCAACACAACGTAGGAAAGTATTTTCTTCTAAGATAGAATAAAACAGATATATTTCATGTACTGCATCATTTTTTGATTGATAATAATCCAAAATGAGTAAAATTGACTCCGTGGAATATTTTGATTAAAATGGAATACTCTTCTGCAATATTTTAATGAATAATATTTATGCTCACACCTTATGATCAAGAAAATTAGCAAGTAAAATGATTTAAGTAATTTATTTCGCGTGTTGAATGCAGTTTCCTCAAATATTGCCCAGTTGGATGCAGTTGACCAGTGATTTACTTGCTCAATTTTTTCTTGTTTGCTACTCTCTACCTGGAGAACAACTTCATTTAAATATTTAAATACCAGAAATTTTTATCAATATACTTATATTTATTATATCCGAAATCCTTTACTAAACATTTACTTAAAATCTAAATCAACTTTGATTGAACGGGGCAGTGAATTACCGTGTCACCGCTGCATCATTTTCTGATTAATGTTCATCTGAAAGGGTTAAAGTCGGAATTCTTCCGCAATATTTATCAAGGATAATTCTGTTTGCCTTCAGTGTACAAGATTTTTGTAAAAGTTAGCAAGTAGAGGGAAAATACTTTTACTCACAAGAGACAAAATGTTGGATGAATATCTTTATCTTTTTGCAAAAGTATGCTTTAAACATTGTGCAGTAAATGCAAATCAGTTTTGTTATGTTTAGATAATTTAGATAGCATTCTAAATTTTAAATACTTTTTCAAATTATAATGGAATTTGTACTTCAGTTGAACTCCAAATAAAACCCTTCGTTCTTACCTCAAAACCAGTATTCTGCCAGCTAAATGCTCGTATTTGCGATAGAACATATGTAAGTTCTATTCCATATATAGAGCTGGAGTAATCTTCTCAATAGATCAGGCATTCAAATGTTTTGATTGATCGGCAATTTTTGGTGTAATTGAACTGATAATTGTTTGCTCTCTGTGAAAGATCACTCACAAAGGTTAACAAAAGTTGACCGGTCTTAGGAGCACGAAACAATGCAGCGGCAACTCTCGGTTGAACGGTGAGCAAACATGAAATTGGTCAACCCATGCTCATAGCTGCTGTGCTAGCGTGTTCTGTTATCTGCAAATATTATATCGTCACATAAAGAATTTCATCAATATGCACTCTGAAATAAATAAAACAAACAAATTCCAAAATTATTATAACGTTTTCATTTAACTAAAGAGTTCAGAAGAATAAATCCATCTATAGGAAATATGTAGAACATGTTCTTCATTTATTTCATGCTAATTGTAAATTAGTATTGGAAATTAAATACAAATCACGGATCATTAAAGTTAAATACAGAAAAATCCACGCCATTTGATTTATCAATGAATAACATTTCCACTAGCATATGTATCAACAAACACATCCAAGTGTAACCGTTGCCATTTTGTGTCACCAATATTCAATCTGTTAAATTTACGTCCAATGATCAAAGCTATTCTCACATACGTGGCAATGATATATTTTAATAATTCATTCTCATACAAACCACTCACATTCGGATTTCAGTGCAGCTAACGGGCACTGAATTTAGACTCCGATTGAACTTCAAACAATGTGACACGCACATATGAAGCAGACCAAAGTCATGTTACATTACTGTGTATCAATTGGTAGGCGACAGCACAACACAGATTTCCACTCAACAGAGAATTTCTATATGCGTAGTAGCCACTAGATTGTGTTGCCTTGATGTTTACATTTAAATTATACGTGTTAATTATATGCATAGCAATAAATCAAAAAGTGCAGTATGTTTTAATTATGCAGTACATTCAGGAAATACACAGGCAACATTCTGTGACAGTATGTTTCTGGATTCATTTGAACTAAAAAATGCCAATTCACCAAAAACTCTTCTTCAAAATTTTTCTATAATGCAATTATTTCTCTTTTAAATTGTATTTAAAAATTAACTGGAAAGTTGCTCAAATCCAGTTATACCAGAATCCATTTTTAATAACTATTTTTTCAAATATTACATTGTTTACATTGCCTTGATGTTTACATTTAAGTTATACGTGTTAATTATATGCATAGCAATAAATCAAAAAGTGCAGTATGTTTTAATTATGCAGTACATTCAGGAAATACACAGGCATCATTCTGTGACAGTATGTTTCTGGATTCATTTGAACTAAAAAATGCCAATTCACCAAAAATTCTTCTTCAAAATTTTTCTATAATGTAATTATTTCTCTTTTAAATTGTATTTAAAAATTAACTGGAAAGTTGCTCAACTCTAGTTATACCAGAATCCATTTTTAATAACTATTTTTTCAAATATTACATTGTTTACATTGCCTTGATGTTTACATTTAAATTATACGTATTAATTATATGCATAGCAATAAATCAAAAAGTGCAGTATGTTTTAATTATGCAGTACATTCAGGAAATACACAGGCAACATTCTGTGACAGTATGTTTCTGGATTCATTTGAACTAAAAAATGCCAATTCACCAAAAATTCTTCTGCTAAATTTTTCTATAATGCAATTATTTCTCTTTTAAATTGTATTTAAAAATTAACTGAAAAGTTGCTCAACTCCAGTTATACCAGAATCCATTTTTAATAACTATTTTTTCAAATATTACATTGTTTACATTGCCTTGATGTTTACAATTAAATTATACGTGTTAATTATATGCATAGCAATAAATCAAAAAGTGCAGTATGTTTTAATTATGCAGTACATTCAGGAAATACACAGGCAACATTCTGTGACAGTATGTTTCTGGATTCATTTGAACTAAAAAATGCCAATTCACCAAAAATTCTTCTGCAAAATTTTTCTATAATGCAATTATTTCTCTTTTAAATTGTATTTAAAAATTAACTGGAAAGTTGCTCAACTCCAGTTATACCAGAATCCATTTTTAATAACTATTTTTTCAAATATTACAAGACAAATTTTGAAAAATCGGAACTGTGGGTCAAATAATTACAATTATAGCGTGTTACCCGTCCCTTTAAAGGGCTTGACAAAATCTGCCAATTGATATCATACTTGATAATGTACCCCCGGAGGGGTAACTTACGCCCTAGGGAAAGGCTAATGACGCTCATGAGTAAAAAATTGCATATCGGTTATTTTTCACAACAATAATTGAAATTATTAGGTCTTGTGATCCTTGAGCTACGAATAAACATTTTTATGCATAATTATGTCAAATTTTGTCCCATGCTTCAATGTTAAAAAAAATCTAAAATCTCGAAGCTTTTGCTCGAATTAAAAAAAAAAATCTATCTAGTTCTATATTTTTGATAACAAATCCGGAGATAAAGTTTCGTGAAAATCCATTAATATTTGTGGACGTTATCGTGTGCACAAAAAAATCGACCACAGGCATACAGACGGACATAACTTTAAAGATAGTCAAAACGTGTTCAGGAGGTCTTGCATTATATATTGGTGTCAAAATATTGAATTCGAAAATTTTCGTGAAAACAATATTTCCTCTATATTACTCGTATATTATATAGTATGAGAAAATAAAATAATAAGCTGCGATTTCCTGATTTTATTTTCTTCTTTTTGACTAAATAATTCGCTCTTCTTAACGGAACATATGACGTAAAGAAACATTATGTATGTGACGTAATAACATTTATGTATTTTTCTTTCTTCAAAACCGTGTTCGATAACTCAATTGGTTGTATCCCTGTCTTGGATGAAATCGGGTTTCATGTTTCTAGTTTCTCAACTCGGACTATGAGTCCGTTTGCTGAAAGGAAATTTAGAACTAATGATGGTTGTTATTGTGCCACAAATAACTTTTGTAAACATTACAACAGCTTTCTCAATAATCTTGATGTTATTTATTCATCCGCAGGTGCTTTTAAAAATCATCTGTTGTAAATATTTTGCATTTTAACGTATTTTACAATATTTTTATCTATATTTTTAGTGAAGTTTATCTTACTGAGGCTTTATCCTGTAGCTTGCATGCTTTTCAATAAATAAATTGAATTAAAATTGTAATATCTGGAGATTTTATTTTTAATATTTTATAATAATTTTCACAAAAAGGAAAGATACAAGTTCCCCAGTACTGAAATAATCAACAGATGGACAAAAGCTCAGGTTGCAATTTTATTTATATCGATCATAACAGTTTTACAATTAAATAATAGCTTCTTTGTAGACTACGCTTCTGGTCTTCATATTAGGGACAGAAATAAAGAGAGCTATTTTATTTATGGCCCTTGATCAGTCAGCATACAGTTTTACAATTAAACAATAGCTTTTTTGTAGACTATGCGTCTGGTCTTCATATTAGGGACAGAAAAAAAGAGAGCTATTTGATTTATGGCCCTTGATCAGCCAGCATACATTTTTACAATTAAACACTAGCTTCTTTGTAGACTATGATTCTGGTCTTCAAATTAGGGACAGAAATAAAGAGATGTATTTCATTTATGGCCCTTGATCAGTCAGCATACAGTTAGCCATGTGAAAAGCAGTAGGCCCTTACATCTCAGCTTAGAGTACTGAGCCATTGCTTATAATTTTAGAACTAAAGCTTTCATTATTTTAGAACTAAAGGCGCAAACAATGACTGGGTCACGATATCAGATTTTGAATTTTTTCCATTGTAGAGAGCCTGGAAAAACGAGTATGTTACATTAGTTTGGAAATAACGATTGGATTCCGTTTGTACGGAGGCTCGTATAGCGATTGGGTCACGCTCAAAGTAAAGAAACAGTCAGAAGGATACGAAGACAGGCAGACGGAAGTACATACAGAAATCTAATTTTAATAGGGACTGTAACAAGAATACCCATTAAAATTTCATAAAATTCTATGGAACCGTTTTCATCTGATGATGAGGCAGATTAATTTTCAATTTTATTTAAATAAACGAGTAAAACACAGGGAAAAGTATTTTTAAAAATAAAAATACTTCATTATTACCAGCATGATGCAGTTATTTATGATGCAGTTATGCTCACTTTGTGTAGATCTTTCAGTGCAATAAATCATCCAATTGTCCTGAAATTCTAATAATTTCTTTTTCTGTACATCCACATTACACGTACCAAATTTTCTCTCATTTGGATAATTCTTTCTTGGTGCGTCGATTTTTTTTTTGTCTTAGAGTGTATCTTGCAGACTTCCCCAAGCCTTAGTGACTCGCATCGTTACACGAGTCACGGGGCATCACTCACCTACTCACTGTTGCTCAATGAATTCGCCTCGCCTTTTCTTTCACCCCAATTGCTACGCAGGTGCAATGCGCACGGTTTCCTTTTTACCCATACCGTCCGAAATAACTGAAGGACCGGGACGGTGCCACCCAATTTAGGTCAAAACCTAATAAAGACTGGGACTACCCCTATTATCCGTCGCCTAAACCATCACCTTTCGGACATACAAATTTAACGTGCGTATGCCATTTGTAGGTACGGAGATAGTTTTAGACGGTGTCTGGGATTGAAACCATGTGTGATACCGACGCCTTAACCACTGAGCTATCTCGGACCGTAACACGTCCCTTCTTCGCTGACACTTGTTCGTTTCACAATCCGGGAACTTGCTTTGATAGCTGTCTCAATTTAACCAAATGTTCTGAACTAATCTAGAAATTTCAAGCAGTTTCCGCAACTAGCAAAAAAAGTTTCCCAAGTTGATGATATTTCACTAGATACTTTTCACCAACTGTGACCAAATTTGTAGCCAAGGTCAAGAAATCCAGACATTCAAATAATGTCAATGGTTGTTTGAAAATGCCGCTTAGACACAGGAAACCGCAATACGCCGTGCAAGCATCTTAAGTTATTCATAACAGCATTATAGTATTTTTTAAAGTAATTTGTTGAAAACAGGAAAATATTTTGTACCTTGTACCTATTAATACTTAACACATTAAATTATATTTTTCGAAATCTATTTCATTATGCGTGCTTTAATATTTCTTCAAGTACTTGTATATTTCAATTCTACTTGCAATTCATCCAGAAAAGGGTAATTATTTATCCTGTAAATTGAAAGAAAATCCCTCAGTAGTGAGGATTTCGCTCTTGCGAGCCGAAGAAACTTTAATGCATTCTGGCCTGCGGCTCCAATTGGCACAATTTGATGAATTGATTGAATTAGTGCATCCAGATTTCTACTCGCATACTTCCTCAAACACCCCATGGCTGTTGAGATCGTTGCAATTAGCTGGCCCTTTATTACATCTTTATGACTAGAATTGTCGGCTCAGTTTCGCAGATTTATGACTTTAACGTAAGTGATTAGAATAGTAATTTTAATTTGGTTATAATAATTAACATTGGAGTAATTTATTTTCTGCAATAATTATGTGATATTATGTGATTCCATAAGTTGAAATTTGTTTTGCATTTTAACTAGTAAATGTATTTATTTATAAGCTGAATTTGCGCTATAAATAAATGTATTTATCATTCAGTTGCTGTTAATATTAAGTTTTTCTAGCTTTTCATACAAGTACTGTAATTATTACATTTAAGTTACATTAGTTTTTTTAAATCTTTTAATTATATATATATATATATATATATATATATATAGATACTCAGACCTGAAGATGAATATAATTCTGATTAATCATCGAATTTGGTCCGGTGCTGTTCTTTTCTCTTATCGGCAATATGGCCGTAGTTTTGCTTCTATGGTGATGTTAATATAACTTGAATTTTTATTATTACATTTTTCTAATATATATATATAATAAATAGAAAAAGAAAAATGTAAGTAATGTACAAAGTAAGAGTCTTTTGCTTTTCGGTGATATGTATGCGTGGCTTGTTTTTTTTGGTATTGGTATTGGATGTTGGTTATTTTATAGTATTTAATGTTTCTGTTTGGATGTGGTAATGCTCGTTGTTATTGTATAGGTGTAGGGACTGTATAGGTTTTTCAAATATTTTCTTTTTTACATTTATAGTTTAAGTATATGTACTTGGTTGGCGACATTGTATCCGCTTCCAGGAGTGTCGTCATGACATAAAGCTGGCTAAACCGGGAAGTGGGGGTCACAATCCCCCCCGGCGAAATTTTGATACAATGTCATTCTTCATTTTTCTTTTTCTATTTATTATGTAGTATAGAAATGTACTTGTTTGAGCAGCTTAGCGCCTTTGGGTATATTTTCAGTTAATTGTTTTGGATGAGATAAAAGTTATATTGATAAGTATATATATATATATATATATATATATATATATATATACCTATATATATATATATAGGTATATATATATATTCTAGGCTCTGCTTCCGCACAGCAGTAAATGTTTTTTTATCGTGAAACAACATACACGTATTTTTAAAAGCTGGTCAACCTTTCAAAATATTGAAAACACGGTTATACTATATTTAGCAGAGAAAGTAAAACTACCGACTACTTGTCCATTTACCATATACTATGTTTAGTAGGGAAATTAACACCACTGTCGACTAACTTATCCATCTACCTTATACTACTTATACTGAGTTTAGTAGTGAAAGTAAAACTATCGACTGCTATTCCATTTACCTTATACTACTTATTCAATGTTTAGTAGTGAAAGTAAAACTGTTGACAAATATTCCATTTACCGTGTCCTACTTATACTGTGTACTTAATAGTTATACTGTGTCCTACTTATACTGTGTACCTTAGTAGAAAAACTCTCGACTACTAGTACATTTACCTTATACTACATATAATATATTTTACAGAGGAAGTGTGGAAACTCTCGAATAGTAATCCATTTAACATATACTATTTGTACGAGTACTACATTTAATAGGGAAGTAATACTGTCAACTACTAGTTCAATTACATTCTACTATTTATGATGTTTAGTAAGGAAAGTAAAACTGTTGACTACTTATCACTTACATTATACTACTTATACTGTTTAGTAGGGAAAGTAAAACTGCTGATTACTATTCCATTTAGCTTGTACTAATTATACTATGCTCTGAGGAGAATGTAACAAACAGAAAGATGATAATAAGAAAAATAGATTTATTTCAGCAGTTAGGGAGAAAATGTATTAAATGCACAGAAATGCTAGGCATGGAGTTTCAAACATGACTTCGTACTTATACTCGACTAAATCCTGTAAAAGGAACACCCCGAGTTATACGTTTTCAAATCCCAGCTTTGCATTTAGATTCTATTTTTATGCCTTCCAGAAATGTTTTGATCAATAAATATGATCTCGTTATATCTCGAGGAATGGGTATTGAGATATATGAGTAAAGAAATTTCTATATTTGCAGTTTCTTGGTCTTCGGTGTGGAGAGAGGTACTTGATTCACTTATAGAACATTTGTCTGAAAGAGAACATCTAAGCAGGGTATCTTCCGACTTTTTCTGCAGATTTAAATTATATTTTCTTTTTTGCATTGTTAATATAGTTTTTTTTCACTTTAAATAGTAAAATGTTGAATTCTGCGAAAGTTCAGTTAATTAAAGTACTTTGGGATGTTTTGTTCATTTTTTTTTCGCCGTTGTCTAAAATTACGTATAAAACAATAATTTAATATTGTGTAAAACAACATGTAAAATAATAAGAAAGTTTTTTACCGGGTTCGAGGGTAAAAATATTGATTTTTACTTCTCTTCTGCCCCACTAGGTTGGGCCACCATTGCTGTATATCAGCATTTTCGATAGCATGTAGTTATCATTTGACGCCAGGCTTTTGACGTGTATAAATTGAAGAGGAAAACCCAAGAGTTTTCAAAATGTTCGTTTGCATTTTATAAGTTTCATTGTTGTTGTTGTTGAGGCCCAGACTGTCCGACCTACCAGAAAGGTGTAAGGTAGCTGTTTGGACGGCCGGAAGTGCCACCCAATTTAGACCGGAACCCAGTGGGGGAGGCATCCACAGAGACCGTATCCTCCTTCCCCTACCACCAACCTCTCGGAAGAACTTACGGACCCACATGTTTAACGTGATCGTACTCCGCATGAACTCGGCAGCAGTTGTGGCAGCGTGCAAATCCAGCGCGCAAACCACCGGGCTACCGCGCCCGAAATGTGCCAACAGCACGCGGTGTTCCCAGGTGGTCACCCACCCAAGTACTAACCGCACCCGATGCTGCTTGACTTCGGTGATCTAACGAGAACCGGTGTTTTCAGCACGGTAGGGCCGTTGGCCTATCATTTTCTTTGTGTAACAATTTATGCTGTGTTCTCTTTCTTTATAATTTAAACAATTTCATAGAATCTGCTGGATTGGAATGAGAAACGGAAGACAAGTCCGTTAATCTGGATGACTGAGTTGTGTTAATTTACAAAGAAACGTTTGCATGAACAAACTAAACTCATCTTCTCACCAAAACTTAGAACACGTTAAAATTAATTTCTCATCAAAACTCAGAACACACTAAACTCAATTTCTCACCAAAACTTAGCAGCCTATGGGGACGACGGAAATTACATGAGTCCCGTCAAGGAGCGAAATCAACATACGTGGTTTTTAAGGTGCTGTACAGTCGTAACTTGACTTGCAATACTTTTGGCTGTAGAAGTTGCTTCTTGGCACCAACTGATATACGCATGTAAACTTAAGAAAACATAACAATAAAAATTTTTAAATATTTTTACATAATTTAATACCGGTAGATAGATTTATTCGCTTTCGATAATTTTTCTTTATTTCGTTATAGAATATAAAGAAAATTACCAAAGGGTTGGAAATTAGATGAATATATATATGTATTTCATAATAAAAATGATCCAAATGATGACATGAAATTGACAAAATTTATATAGATTCGTATCGCTGTTTTATCGCAGAATCAAGTGATAAATTGGGCAACTCTGGAAAAAAAAATCCTAATAGAGTTCAGCTTTGTTTCAAAAGACAATGTAACGCGTGCTAATGCAATTCTGGCTTTATTTCCATGTATCGTTAATCATTTGAGAAAAAAATTAAGGCTCTTCAATATTTAACTATTATTCAACATAGGTGGCTTCATGCTTCACTTACATCAAGTAACGTGATCAAAATGAAGAGAGATGGGATGATTAATGGAAATCTGAGTTTCTGAATGAATTCCTCTTTTCCATTATAGTGTACAGGGATATCGATGTCTTTATAAAATCGCTGAACGTGATATATTTATCATGAATAAATTTGTGAATATCATGAATGTTCTGTGTGTGAAAATTTGCGTTTTTAAATAATGTGCTTGTGCCGTGTTTTGGAAAATAGTTGTTAATATATATAAATGTATAATATATGATTTTTACATTTACATTAACATATAACTAACCTTTAACATTTAGAAATATTTATTGCAATAAATAGTATCACTACCTGTATTACAAATTATTATTGATAATTAAAAATAGTAATGGTACATCTCATATTTTTAATTAATTATTAATTAACTAAATTAATTAATTAACTGACCGGAAAGTTAGTTGATTGCGAACTTTTCGATTGTTGTCTTCAATTAATTTTTGCTCAGTAAAGAGGGCGCAAGTACCGTTACAATAGGACAAATAATGAAATGGACACTGCAATAGATTAATCTTCCTAAGCAGTTCAGATACATTGAGAGTTCAGCTCCAATTTTGCTTTGCACTAGGCTTTTTTCTTTTTTAAAATGATTAGAATAGGTTGTTTCAAAAACTACAGTCAAACATTTGATGATGACACAAAATAGGAGTCGTTAAAATGTTGGCAAAATCTAACCATTTATATATTATACAGACTATTAACATGATGCTTCTAATTATGAATGATAAGCCTGAGCTTCAGCCCCTTAAGAGCCAAAAACAGTGGAGGATGTCATGCATTTATTGAGGTAGAGTGTTGAAGACCCAGACCGTCCGACTCATGTGGCGAGAAATGTGGCGAGAATTGCCATATTTCCTAAATTAGTGTCCTCCAGTAGAGAAAAAAGTTAAAGCATAATATTTATAAAAAGTTAAATGAGCATAATTAAATTGATCAAGAAAATGAAAAGCCCCAAACTATGCCAGTGCTTGACCATTGCTTAAGTAATCCAATTAGCAATTTTTAGCATTAATTATACATTGTTTAATGTTAATACATTTTTTTAACACTTTACAACAAAGTTGAAAAGTGTTTATGATTTTGTTCATTCTGTCTGTCTGTTTGTCTGTCTGTCCGTTAGCAGGATAACTGCCGTAAAAATGACTTAATCAAAATGAAATTTTAGTATGTTGTTCAGACGGTCTGTAGGACCTATGGGAATATAAATGAATAATATCACCCAATTAGTTTTGGATTGAACCCGGGTTGAAAAAATGAAATGCATTGAGCCCTATGGGACCTAATTTTTCAAACATTTTTTATGCGGAGTTAAAATTCACAAATTGCTTCGAAAATTTTAGGTAATATTCAAATTGTTCCATAAAATATATAAAAAAATATCCATAAAATATCCATAAAATATATATTGGTCAATCCAAATCATTGCAAATACAATATATTTGAGTTTAAATGATTATCCAAATTTGATTATTTCTACAACAAAGCCTATTTTTCACTTATGTAAAATGTAAACAGCAAAATATGTACAATGAGCTGTATTAGAATTGCTGTATTTCTTTAACACAAAATAATTTAGCCCATGGAGTCTGCATGGCTGATATGAATGAAATATTAATTGATTTTATAAAGAGAAGGACGATATTTTTCGATGAAGTTTTAAACATAGAGTTTAATTACTTGTAGCTCCATGGTCTTAATTTTTAAATAAAATAAATTATTAGAGTATTGGGATGAATGAAAGAAATGGGAGAAAGTTATGAATGAAATGCTGTTTTTATAGAGAGATCCAGTCGTGTTATTTTTTCTATGACATCATTTGAATTAGTTTCAGTTGTTTTCGATAAAGTTTTTAAATATAATAAATTATCGTAGTATTATGATAGTTTTAAAAATATTGCCGTGGAATGTATCGCACTTTAGAGATATATAAACCAGGCAATTTATATTTCAATGCCGTCATTTGAAGGAAGTTCATTTTTTTCAATGAAGGTTTAAGTTTTCAAATATAATAAATTAATGTAGTATTATGATAAGTTTTAAAATGTTACCGAGGAATGCATTGCATTTTAGACTTTTTTAAATAAAATTGCATTGAAGTTGGAAAGTGTTTCATAATCATTGGTTTAAGCATGATTGATCATATTATTGTTATTGTTAATATGGTTGATCATTGTTAATATTAAACAACGGGTAATTAAAACTAAAGAAATTGCTTATCCTCGTAGCTCACAGCATTATTAGCCTTTTTGTTTGGGATATCTGTCGCATTATAATGAGCGCCGCTCTAATTTTCAAAATACATTATATTATATGCCTAAATTTTGAATTTGTTTTGGGATATCAAGTGGAAAAATACATTAGCAGTATCACTATTTATATCATTGATGGATGGCATTCAAACACTAAATACAGACTTGGAGCTACTCAGATAACTTTTTTGAAGGTATTTTA
This sequence comes from Amaurobius ferox, assembly GCA_951213105.1. Taxonomy (NCBI): domain Eukaryota; kingdom Metazoa; phylum Arthropoda; class Arachnida; order Araneae; family Amaurobiidae; genus Amaurobius; species Amaurobius ferox. The sequence continues at coordinate 62,036,704 of OX578144.1, forward strand.
AGGCGAATTATCGCCAATTACATATTTTGTATACAATTTGGAATTGAAATATATTTTTAATACTTTACAACAAAGTTGAAAATTGTTTATGACTTTGTTCATTCTGTCTATCTGTCTGTCTGCCGTTAGCACGATGACTACCGTAAAAATAACTTAATCAAAATGAAATTTTAGTATGCTGTTCAGACGGTCTGTAAGACCTATGGGAATATGAATGAATAATATCACCCAATTAGTTTTGGATTGAACCCAGGTTGACAAAATGAAATACATTCAACCCTATGGGACCGGATTTAAAATAAATTTTTTTTAAGCGGATTTAAAATTCACAAATTGCTTCGAAAATTTTAGGTAATATTCAAATTATTCCATAAAATATATATAAAAAAAAATTTCAGCAAAATATATTCAGTAGTTTTTTAAATACAAATTAAAATAATAATTACACTTCTTATATGAAGCGATCACGTGACCATGATATGAAATATCACGTGGCCCACTTCAAAATGAAATATGACATCCATCTTGTCTCAAAATCGTGATTTTAAAAGTTCTTTTTAATTTATATTGAGTGTTGTATCCGTCCTAAAACCGCTTTATTTTTGCTTAAATTCTGTGCATCTACATACTGAACTAACGCAATTACAATATATTTGAGTTTAAATGATCATAATTTGTATAAGACTTGCTGTATTTCTTTAATGCAAAATTATTTAGCTCATGGAGTCTGCATAGCTAATATGAATGAAATATTCATTGATTTTACAGAGAGAAGGACGATTTTTTTCGATGAAATTTTAAGCATAGAGTTTAATTACTTGTAGCTCCATGGTCTTAAGTTTTTAAATAAAATAAATTATTATAGTATTGTGATGAAAGAAATGAATGGGAAATGTTTATGAATGAAATGCTGCTTTTATAGAAAGAGCCAGGCGTGTTATTTTTCTATGACGTCATTTGAATGAATTTCAGTTGCTTTCGATGAAGTTTTCAAATATAATAAATTATTGTAGTATTATGATAATTTTAAAAATATTACCGAGGAATGCATCGCATTTTAGAGATGTTTAAACCAGGCAATTTATATTTCAATGCCGTCATTTGAATGAAGTTCATTTTTTTCGATGAAGGTTTAAGTTTTCAAATATAATAAATTAATGTAGTATTGTAATAAGTTTTAAAATATTACCGAGGAATGTATTGCATTTTAGAGATGTTTAAATAAAATTGCAGTCGCCACCTCAGAACCCACCTAATCAGTTCGCCACCTCAAAGATTCTTCCCAAATAATTCTTCAAAGCCCACATCCTGAATTGCAGAAAACATATTTCGTGTACAGCGATTTTGCCGTATATTTTTACTTTCCTTATATACATAATGTATAAGGAAAGTATTGTGACGGGGTCGAAAATTCGAATTCGAGTTTTCGCCGGGAGAGCACGTTTCAAGTATCCCTGATCACGAATCAAACATTTTTGAAGTGATGTCTGTGTGTGTGTGTGTGTGTGTGTGTGTGTGTGTGTGTGTGTGTGTGTGTGTGTGTGTGTGTGTGTGTATGTGTGTGTGTGTGTGTGTGTCAGTGAGTCTGTGGAGACGATAACTGACGAACGAATGGACCGATTCGAACCAAATTTGGTACAAAAATCACAATCCGTAAACACTGGAAGCTTATTGGTTTTATACGTAATCGAATGTTCAGAACCCCCCTAATTCTCGAATGAAATTTTTAAAAAATCGTCAAAAAATCAAAACCGCTAATAAAGTTACGCAAATAGACATTTCTTATGTAATTTTTCATTAGAAAACGATTGGGATAAATTTTAGAACGCTAACATGAACCGTTCTCGAGATATTGTACATTTTTCAAAAAAGTTATGAAAAAGTCACATAAAAAAAAAAATTCCTATTGAGAAACATGTTCACTTTTCATATGTAATACCATGCGATAAATTGAGTGACATCATTCTCGTGGATCTAGCTTGTTCCATTCATGAAAAAATATACTTTGAATAATACTTTTGTATTTGAAAGCCAATAGTCATTTATCTGCTGTAAGAATAACTTTTTTCTTAGTGCATAACGCTTGGCGATATTTTGGCGACGAATTTGGCGGAATTTCGCCAACTTGGCGACTTTTTCGAAATGTTGCCAAATTAATGAAAATCTCGCCAAATGGATAAAAATGATGCTAAATCAATGAAAATGACGACTCATTGTCGAAAATTCAATATCTTGGAAAGAATATTAGTATCTACTATAAGAAAAACCTATTTTTTTTCTGTAAAAGTAATAAATTCATTACATTATATAAGGAAAGTCATGTGTTGCCCACATCAGATTTTTATATATGTAAAGATAATTTTGAACACCAGTATATTTTAAAAATAAGAAATTTTATTAGAACAGCAAATAGTTTATTAGAGACATCAATCCGTTTTCGGATAGATTATCTTTCTTCTTCAGGACAAAGAAGTAGAACAGCTGTCTAAGTCAAAGTAAGGTTTCTTCCGCTGTGGAGATACACAAGTAACTCATATAGAATGACATTTACAAATGAGAATAAATTAAATTATAAGAAAAATTCAATTTTACTTTTTCCGTTTGTCAAAAAAATGGCTGTCAATTACATATTTGATTTACAAATTGAATTTTGACTTCGATGTAGTTCAAGTAGTAAGAAACAAATAATTAATAACAATTACGAAACAGTAAAATGATTCAAATTCCAGTCTAAAATATATTAATTTTACATTTTTAACTCTAATAATATTTTACATCTTTAGAAGTACTTAATTTTAAATAATTCCTGATATTTTCTAAACGCAGTTTTATTATATAGTACTTATTACCAAATTATATTAAACTGATATACTGATTACAAACTTATATTTTTAATTAGCTTTCCCACAGCCACTACAATTATAATTCATTAATTTGAGTGTGCTAATAAAACGTACACCTTTAAATTCATCACTTCAGAACTTACTCCGAAAAAAAAGAGAAATTTTCGTCTACTTGTAAAATTAATTTTCTCATTCATACCATTAACCTTTTAGTTTTTTTCCTCTAGGTACGATATTTCACAGTGGTAATATGTTGCCTTCTATAACTGTGATGCGAGATTAACATACCATAATACTGCTTGCGGATGGAGGCCTTGATTGTGATGATTCCAGTTGAGAATATTTAAAACAATCAAATATATTATTTATTTAAAATAACGTCATTTTGAAAATAATAGAAAAAAAAATCTGATGTGGGCAGCACATGATTTTCACTACAGACTCAAATTCATTTTTGTCTTTATTAAGAAATCATTGAGTTTAATTGCACAAAATAACACTACATTTGTATTCTTGATACAATTTCTGCTTTTCTTTGGTAATTGGACATTTTTTCAAAGACGGCATAACAAAAATGCAAAAAATCTCAAATATCTCGAGAACGATTAGTCCTAGAGTAATAGAGTTGTTCTTATTCTTTTCCTCGTCAAAAATTGCGTATAAAACAAGAATTGAATTGATACATTTGAACATACGTAGTCTTTTTTTTTAGATATTGGCAATTTTTGTGGGCCATTTCGTAAAAGAAAGCAGATTGTTTTTTTTTCCTAATTGTACCAAAATCTAATCAGCACCTGAGGATCCCACAAGTGGTGAGGATCCCATCAACCAAATTTTATGAAAATTGGTCAATTAGTATTTCAGCTAGAGTGGATACATGAAATTTTTGCGGGCCATTTCGCAAAAAGATGCGGATTATTTTTTTCTGAATTGTACCAAAAACTAATCAACACCAGGGTCACACCCAAGGATCTTACCTGCCAAATTTTATGAAATTCGGTACATTTGTTTTTAAGTTAGAGTGGATACATACATTACACAGACAGACACACACACAGACGTCACGCTAAAAATAGGTTTTTCGTATTCTAGAGGTCTCGAAACGGGTAGATCCGTGGAAAACTCGAATTGTGATTTTCGACATGATTCCAATACTTTCCCTATACATTACCATGTATTGCAGGGACAGTAATACTGTTTAATTAATTTTCCCATTTATTCTATTACCCATTTAGGCATTTGCCGTTTTATTATCAGAATGTATAATTTTACTGTCCTTACAATAGATGGTAATGCAGAGGGAAAGTATAAGAATCGCGCCGAAAATCGCAACACTAGATTTCTATGGTTCTGCACGTTACCAACACTCTAGAACCCAAGAAAACACTTTTAGCGTGACATTCGTGTGTATGTCTCTGCAATGTATATATCCACTATAACTCAAACTAAATGATTAGATTTCATAAAATTTGTTAAGTCACTTGTGGGTGACAATGGTGCTGATCAGACTTTGGTACGATGCAGAATAAAAGAATATGTCATTTCTTGCAAAATGGAGAGCGAAATCGGAAATAAAGTACTACATATTTGCCCAATTGTATCAATTAAATGCTTGTTTTTGTACGTAATTTTTAACAATGAAAAAAAATCTGATGTGGGCAACACATGACTTTCCCTGCAGATTTAAACCCACTTTATCTTTATTTCAATTAAATTTAATTCACTTTTAATTCAATTTTCGTTCTTATTTGGTAACCGAACTTATTTTCAAAGGTGTCGTGGAGAAAATACGAAAAACCTAAATTTTCTCAAGAACGGCTAGTCCTATTGCAATGAGATTGGTCTTATTCCTTTCATCGTTAAAAATGACGTATGAAACAAGCATTTAATGGATATATTGGAGCATACGTAGTTTTTTATTTTAGATTTTGACCATTTTTGCGGGCTATTTAGCAAAAAACAACAGGTTATTTTTTTTCGAATCGTACCATAATATAATCAGCACCGGGGTAACCCACAAAAGACTTATCTCCCGAATGTTGTGAAATTCGGTTCATTAGTTTTTCAGCTAAAGAGGATACAGTCTTTTGCGGGTCACTTCTTAAAAAAAGGCGGGTTCTTTTATCCCGAATCCTACCCAAAACTAATCAGCTCCAGATTCGCCTACAAGTGATCTACCTACCAAATTTTATGAAATTCGGTCAATTTGTTTTTTAGTTAGAGTAGATACAAAATCTGCACAGACAGCCACACAGACACACACACAGACGTCACGCTAAAAATAGTTTTTCATATTCTAGAGGTCTCGGAACGTGTAGATCCGTCGGAAACTCGAGTTGCGATTTTCGGCATGATTCCAATACTTCCCCTATACATTGCCATGTATTGCAGGGAAAGTAATAAGAAACTTTCTTGCTTTCAAAATGTTTTCATTTCTAAAAAGGTGTTTCATTTTTTTTTCTGAATTTTTGCAACATCACCTTTAGTTGCAGCATCGCCTAAAATTTGAAAATGCAGTGTAATTCCAAATAATTATTCCTGTTATTTTGTGTAAAAAAACTCAATTTAACGAATTATGAAATAAATAAAAAGAAAGTAAATATGAGTTTGTAGTGGAACTCGTGTGCTGTCCGCATTAGACTTTTTCACATTGGGGATATGTTGCATGATGCAATTGAGGTGTGAACTCGAGGTAAAAGGAACAGGGAGGAGAGCGTAAGGCTCAGTTCGTTGATGTGGAACTTTGGTTGTCAAGCTGTAAGTTGATTTATGGGATTCCTTTTGGAAATAAATGTTACTTCGAATTGATTTGTGTTTTTCGTTATTTAAGTGAAAATTCTTCTAGATTATTTTCTCAACTTTTAATGTCACTATAAGCATATCCCTGATTGGGAATAAAGAAATGTGCGGTGATTTTATATGCACCCTCTTCAGCAAAGAAAACGATATTGTAACAAGTTTCTTGTATTTTCTGCAGAATTTAACTAATTTAAATATTGGGTTGTCCAGAAATTACTTTCGGTTTTTGCATTTTCCAACATAGTTGTAAAGTGTTTATGACTTTGTTCATTCTGTCTGTCTGTTCGCATGGTAACTGCCTTAAAAATGATTTTATCAAAATGAAAGTTTAGTATGTTGACGATCCGTGAGACATATGGAAGTGAAAATGAATAATATCACCTAATTAGATTCGGATTTAATCCGGGTTGAAAGAATGAAACACATTGAACCCTATGGGTCATAATTTTTTAAACGGAGTTAAAATTCACAAATTGGTTCGAAAATTTTATGAAATATTCAAATTATATTATAAAATGTGTAAAAATATTTCAGAAAAATATGTTAGGTAGTATTTTAAATAAAAATTAAAATAATAATTGCACCCATATTATATGAATACTTGACTCATTTCAATGTAAAATATGGCATCCATTTTTTCTTCTGTGTAAAAATCGTGATGTTTGAAGAGCTTTTAAATTTATATTTTGTTTTGCATCCGTCATAAAACCGCTTTATTTTTGCATGTTATCTGTATATCTAAATTATGTGAAAACGCAATTATAATATTTTTGATTTTAAATGATTACGAAACTTTGATTATTCCTACAACGAAGCCTATTTCCAATAACATGCAGAATGTAAACAAACCAAGCGATTGTAAGATGCGTTCCATAAGAATTGCTGAATTTATTATCATGCAAAATTATTTAGTTCTGGAGTCTGGTATATAAGTGATATGAATGAAATATTTCTTGATTTTACATAGAGAAGCAGACGATTTATAGCATTATATTTTTTGATGAAATTTAAAGTTTCCAAGTTTATAAATTATTGTAGTAATGTGTTAATTTAAAAAAAAAAGCAGTGCTGAATGTATGGCATTTTAGAGCTGTTTAAATAAAATTGAATTCCAGTTGGAAAGTGTTTCATAATCCATTCTTTATGCATCACTGATCTTTCTTGTTTTTCTTTTCAATGAATATCAGCTTTTGATGTTGCTTAAACTCGTTCACCAGGCTTGGACCATAATATTTTGCGTTCAATGTTACTGTAAGCAATTGATTTTTTATTACCCGTTATCATTCGTTTCAAAATTGGATCATTTTGGTTATTTTTAAAACGCAAATCACATATGCTGACACGTTGCGTGTGATCCAAACAGCAGGCCATTTTTCGTAACCAAGCTTTTTCAAATGATCGTCAATGGTTCTTTTGGATGAATTTAGATTCTGAGCAAGCTCACGTACGTTATGTGACGATCAGCTACAAATTGGCGCTTTTAATCTGGCATCATAAAATTCCAGTTGCTCTACCAAAACGTGGTGCATCTTGACTTTAAAAATCACCAGAACTAAATTTTGCAAACCAATTCTGGCATATGCGTTATTTTAATACATTATCACCAAATACTGCACAAGTCTTTTTATGTGCATCTGCAACTCTTTTAACTTTGCGGAAATGATAAAGTAAAATGTGACGAAAATGTTGATTTTTATCTTCAATCCTTCAACATAAAATTCCTACTTAAAACATTCAACGATTTTGATAAGTTTTAATTAAAACGTACGCTGATATGTCAGTTACCGCAATACATTCTGAAAAAATCTGATGTGGGCAACACATGACTTTCCTTATATAAAGCAATGAATTTACTACTTTTACAGTTTTAAAAATGTTATTCTTATAGTAGATACTTATATTCCTTCCAAGGTATTGAATTTTCTTCAATTAGTCGTCATTTTCATTAATTTAGCGTCATTTTTATCAACTTGGCGAGATTTTCGTTAATTTAGCAACAATTAAAAATGTCCCCAAGTTGGCGACATTCCGCCAAATTCATCGCCAAAATCTCGTCACGCGTTATGGACGAAGAAATAAGTTATTCTTACAGCAGATAAATGACTATTGGCGTTCAAATACAAAAGTATTACTCAAAGTATCTTTTCTCATGAATGGGACGAGCTAGATCCACGAGAATGATGTCACCCAATTTATCGCATGGTATTACATATGAAAAGTGGACATGTTTCTCAATAGGAAATATTATTTTTTTATTTTATATAACTTTTTGATAATTTTTTTGAAAAATGTGCTATATCTCGAGAATGGTTCACGTTAGCCTTCTAAAATTTATTTCAATCGTTTTCTATTGAAAAATTACATAAGAAATGTCTATTTGCGTAACTTGATTAGCGGTTTTGATTTTTTGACGATTTTTTCAAAATTTCACTCGAAAATTTAGGGGGGTTCTGAATATTGGATTGCGTATAAAAATAATAGGCTTCCAGTGTTTACGGATTGTGATTTTTGTTCCAAATTCCGTTCGAATCGGTCCATTTGTTCGTTAGTTATCGTCTCCACAGACTCACTACTGACTGACACACACACACATACACACGCACACGCACACACACACATACTTTCATACACACACACACACACACACACACACGCACACACGCACACGCACACACGCACATACTTTCATACACACACACACACACACACACACGCGCGCGCGCACACACACACATACTTTCATACACACACACACGCACACACACAGACATCCCATCAAAAATGTTTGATTCGTGATCGGGGATATTCAAAACTTGCTCTCCCGTCGAAAACTCGAATTCGAATTTTCGACCCCGTCACAATACTTTCCTTATACATTATGTATATTAGGAAAGTAAAATTTGTTTTAAATAGCATTAAAATCGCCTGTGCACTACTATAGCATCCTTGCGGAATCACCGAAAATAGCTTCCGGACAAGCCAATGCTAAGGATTACCAAGAAAAGTGTTACAAGAATGATTTATTTGTATGAAACCACATGTAAAATTACTATCTATGTACCTACTCTTTTTTCAAAGTTAGCACCATCTTAAACTAAAGAGTTGAGTTGGTGAATATTTTAAGAAAACAAAGAACATACTTAAAATACATGCATGATCTAGTAATAATTGTGAAATGGCCACAGATACTGCAATCGTGAAAATAAGCTAAAAATATGGCAGTGTGTTTTATTTTCACTGATAACATCATTTTAAAAGCGAATAAAATACTTTGTAAATCCCCAATTTAAGTATTCATATAATTTTCATATTTTCAAACAGTTTAATAAGGAATAATATAATAATTTAAAATCTTATTATAAGCATATAAGAAACGCATGATCAAACGAAAACTATTTTGTCATTTTAAAAAAAAATGTAAAACTATTTAAAAAAATACTTAAATCTTTACTACCAATTTAATGCTAGCTGATATACTAAACATAGATATACTAAACAATTTTTGTCATTTTAAAAAAAGTTAAAACTAATTAAAAAACATTTATGGCTCTAATACCAATTGAATGATGGACGATATGTTAAACACATTTTGTCATTTTAAAAAAGTTTAAAACTATTTAAAAAAAACTTATATGACTAATACCAATTTAACGCTAGAAGACATACTAAGCATAGATATACTAAACATATTTTGTCATTTTAAAAACATTTAAAACTATTTACAATATACTTATATCTCTAATATCAATTTAATGCTAGATGGTACAATAAAAATATTTTGTCATTTAAAAAAAATTAAAACTATTTAAAAATACTTCTTATACAGTAATACCAATTTAATGCTAGAAAATATACTAAAAATAGTTACACTAAATATATTTTGCCATTTAAAAAAATTAAAACTGTTTTAAAATACTTATATACCAAATTAATGTGGAAGATATACTAAACATATTTGACTTTCAAATTTATTTTTCACACACGGCGCATACTTATAGCGATATCTCTGAGTGTGTTAATTAAATGTAATATTTCGTTTGGCCCATCACTTTTAAACGCCATTTTAAAAAAGAAGAAAAATTCCCCAAAATTAATTTTTTTCATTTATGCCTTTAACCTTTTAAATGTATGGATTTTTATTTCTCCCTCATTCTTTTACAGTGAAAATATGTCTCATGACGTAATTGAGTTGTTGCATTTACGTAAAAGATGATATAGGATATAAATGAGAAAATTTCGTTGCCAAGCTTCTAGTTGATTTATGTGGTAATGTTAGAAATAAATGTTCATATTAGATGGGACACATTTTAATGAGAGCAAAAGCAGTAAACATGTAGCTGAGGATAAAAATTAAACATTTTTGAACGAGGAATGATCGAACAATGTCTACCACCTATTACAATATAATAGCCATTTAATTTTGAAGTCTTTCTTGGGGAAAATATATTACTAGCAAGTATTTTAATTTCGATTGTATTAAATGGAAACTATAATTTGCGTTTGTAGTTTAGGAGTTTAAATAACATTATTTCTAGATTTCTTCAGACTTCTAGCATAATATATTTAGTGGAATGAAGTTATTATGCCAGTAGTCTGAGGACAATATTTAAACGGTGTTTATAGATCCTATTTTTTCCCCTACAATATATGGTAATGTATAAGGAAAGTATTGAAATCGTGTCGAAAATCGCAAGTCGAGTTTTCGACACATCTACACGTTTTAGGACATATAGAATACAGAAATCTACTTTTAGCGTGACGTCTGTGTGTGTTTGTGTCTGTCTGTGCAATGTATGTACCCACTTTTACTCAAAAACCAATTGATCAAATTTCATAAGATTTTACAGGTAAATTATTTGTACTGATTAGATTACCAAATTATTATTTTACTTGCGCTGATATACGTTTGCAAGTTTCTTTAAAATGAATAAAAGCCTATTGTAACCATGGAAAATTATTTGAATACATTTCTAAATAAATTTGTATCAAATTTGTAAAAATTAAATACTCTCAGTCATATGCATGTGCAGTATTATTTTCTGATTAGCGCAAATGTTTGTACACCCAAAATGCACACAATTTCTCTCATATGCACTCTATGGCTAATAGTTTTGTACCTGATCGTCCTTGTAACCCAAACAGTAACATAATTAGAGAGCGAACACCAACTAAATCTACGGCCGTTTATATGTAGAAACGGAAAAACTATTTTAATACAAGTTTAAGAATGAATTTAGAATTTACAGAAAATTCTTATGCTTTATGCTTATCTCTATTTGTCTTTAAAATGATATGAGCGAGTTCTGCCTGCTAGCAGTCACTATATATAGCAATCGGTTTCTATAACAATAAGTAGTTAGCTCGTTTCACGGGTGCAAAAAAAGTGGATCAAAGTTTAGAGTGGGCCCATTGTAGAGTAGAAAATGCAGTGTGAAAATTGCATCAAAATCGGAGCAAGACTCACTAAGATAGATAAAAATATAAATATGAAAAAGAGGAGGGTTTCCCCTCTTCCACCACGGTTGTTTCATATTACATAATAACAGACGATGTTTGTGTGTCGACGTGTGTGTACCGCAACCTCGGTCGCGAAACACGGCGGAATCATTCACCAGGCAGGGGCCGAAGGCGCCTGCCGGGCCCGACTCCGGTCACCGGTCAGACTTGGGCTCAGGGCATAAATAGCCACAGTCCCGTGATCCTGCCACCTGGAAGAGTCCGGGGACTGCCTCGTCACTTCCGCGATTGCATCCGTGAGTCATCAGCAGCGAGGTTGAGATACCCCCGGATTAATTTACCCCCCAGTTTGGAGGATCAAGGCTACAGAGCCAACATCCGAAACCACCATCTTGGGTGGCCCGCCCCGGGGGGGAGTCGACGTGTGTGTGTAAGATCTGTAGCGGAAAATGTAAACATCGTACGGCCTTGAAATGTCGTGCACGGATATTTCAGGAACCAAGGCGATGCATTTTTGTAAAACCGAAATATGAAATTGAGGCTACTTAAAGTAAAAGTTACGTCCAGAGGGTTGATATAATAAGGTTGTATATCTAAGTGATTGCCACCAGCAAAATCTAAATCGCTCAATTAGAAGGCGAAATAAGAAATTTGGGGGGAGGGGGGGGGGGGGCTAACCGAACTGAAAGTTACGCCCAGGGAACTGACACAATAAATATGTATATCCAGTTCACATATACAAATGGTGCCGGGACTATAGCCACCAGCGGAATCAAAATGGCTCAATTTTAAGAGCGCCGAGATGTGAAATTAGAGGAGGACTACTTAAAGTAAAAGTTATGCCCAGGGGATTGATACGAAAGATATGTATATTCAAATGGTACAAAGACTGTAGCTACTAGAAGATTCAAAATCGCTCAATTTAGGAACCGAGATGTAAAATCGTGCGGACTAGTTAAACTAAAAATTACGCTCAGGGGAGTTTGAATAAAACAATATGCGTGTCCAGACGATACGCGTATAGATAGTGCAGAGACTATAGCCACCATTAGATTCAAAATCGCTTAATTAGGAAGCGAGATGAAAAATTTTTTGGACTACCTCAAGTAAAATTTACGCCTAGGGAGTATCGGAGCAATATTGGTCTTCAATGAAATTAGAAGCAAAAGAAGGGGGATTGAGTAGTCGCAGCTGATGGGGGGGGGGAGATTTTAAGGAGAACAACGCCAGATCAAAGAATCAAGTATCAGGTTGAAAATTGATTTTTAACATTCTTCAACAAATATTTATAATTTTTTCAATCTTTAATGTAAATAGCTGAAAAAGTAAGACAGCTGAGTAAATCAAGAGACCCACCCCCCCTCAGACAACACATTTCTGAAAGTGTCACTAAAAATATTCACGGGCATGCCACAAATACAATTCTCGTAACTTTTAAATAATTAAGAGGGCAAACGCATCGAAATTTATCACAAACAAAGCATAGAACTACCCTAAATCAGAAATGATCCCCTTTCCGAAGGACAGAACCACCCTACATCAGAAATCCCCCCCACCCCCCGGCCGGGCGCTTATGCAGCGAAATTAAACTGAGTGCCCCAAACAAGGCATTTTTCTACCAAAAACGAAGAACGGAAGCCCCCAAAATACTATAAATAACCCCCACTTATTTAATTAACAAGCACAAAATATATATCGAAACTATTTTGAATTTCTATTTTCTGTATCTAATACTACTAAACTATTTCTTCATGAACCAAAACTGAAAAAACTAGGTCAATAGAATCAATAAAATAAATCAGAATTACATAAATACAGTAATTTATTTTCAAATATTTATTTAAACATCCAAATTTATTATTTTAAAAAGAAGCGAGGGAGAAAACACACATTTATCAAGAAAAATTCGAGGCCAAATTAGCGAAACTTAGCCAATTCGAGTCAGTAGTTCACAGCATTCGTTTCATTCTTGGCTTCTTTGGCTGAACGATTCGATGTGAGCCGCGATAACCTGCGCGGCTCTCATCGGATTGGAATATTGCAATGTCTGTTTTTTTAACTGAAATTTCTATTACCATTGTATTAACATACCATTCTTTCTATCAGCCAGAGGTCGATAACGAGGCGCGGCTCTCGTTAAAATCCCTTGTCTTTCCCTACAATGCAGTATTTTTCCCTATAAATTTAATATACGTAGTATGAAAAAAGCATAAGAGATTCTTTGAAAGTCAAAGTTTTAGTGCTGCCATCTAGTGACAATTTTATCACTTATTTGCAATATTTCGACTTTTTAGTTGAAATAAATTTCAGATAATTTCCTTAAAAATTGTAATTAACCTATATAACTAAAGGAATTTGAAGTGCTTGATCAAGGGGGTCCGCGCGGCCCCGCGGAGCCCTGAATAGCCGCCCCTGTGTGGTGCCCATATCAGACTTTTAACTTTTATAGTATAGAAATCGTGTTGATATATGTGATCTTTATGATAGTATTAAAATACCGATATTTTCGTTCTAAATTGTATGTGTCCAGTTTCAGTATACGTACTTTCTGATGATAAACAAAATACACAGAAGTTCGTAGATATTAAACACAAAAATTTATATCAGAGAGTGATAGTTAGATAATAAAATAGTAAAAACAAGTTAAAAGCACATTTAGAGGATTTTAGTTTTAAAATCTATATTTCATTGCATATCAATTTAATATTAAAATTTAAACTTTATTTAATATTAAAATTTAACTTTATATTGTATGACTTCATATGGTTTCGTGGGTAAATGTACTAAAATAATTTTAAATATAAATTTGAAAATAAATTGTAAAAGTATGCACAGACAGAAAATATATTCTATCATTTTAAAGATACTATATTTTTCTTTTCAATTTTACAAAAGTATTCCTAAACGCCACTATGTAACTTTTAAAATCATAAATTTTCACTGATTTTAAATTAATTTTAGACGTGATATGCCTACTTATGACGATCCGGCTTTCGTTAATTAAATACACTCCTTTTAATTCATTACTTTAAAACACAATCCGAAGAAGAAACATCTTACCAAAATTAATTTTCCCATTTATACCATTAGTCTATCAGACATACGGAGTTTTATTTCCCTCTCATCTACACTCCCTCACAATAAAAATACGTCTCATGATGTAACTGAAGTGTGAAATTTCCATAAAAGAGAGGACAAGAAGCGATTTGTTGATGTGTAACTTTGGTTGTCTGGATGTCAGTTGATTTATAGGGATAATGTTGGAAATAAATGTTAATGTTTAACTGGGCACTTTTCAATGAGAGCAAAAGTAGTAAAGCATACAACTATAAGATAATTGGACCCAAATGCTAGACAATGTCTCAATTTAACGGCAGCTTATTTTCCCAATCACTTGCGCGAAAATATCTTTCTAGGAGATATAGAAATTCGATTTTCATTATCGGAACCTTTATACACAGTCCAATCACATTATTGTGACTTCCAGGTAATATCCGGAGTAACCGCCGTGAAGAGCGTGGACAACAGCTAGACGGACTGGGAGCGATTCCATAGGGTTTTGAAAGGTGTTCACAAGTATGTGGAGATATGCTGACTGCAGTGCATCTGACAGCTGCTGGAGGGTGGGTGGTAGTGAATCCATTGAGCGAACAGCCACATCAAGGTTTTCCCACAAATGCTAAATTGGTTAAAGTCTGTTAAATTAGAGCACCGGGAAAGTACTTTGAAGTCTGTATCGTGCTCCTCCAACCACTCTCGCACAGTTCTCTCTGTGTGACATAACGCATTGTCATGCTGTTAGATCCATTCCACCCTACATTCAGCCCCCCACTGGATTCCGGTCTAAATTGAGTGGCACTTCCCGGCTGTCCAAACGGTTACCTTACACCTTTCTGGTAGGTCGGACGGTCTGGGTCTCAACAACAACAACCCTACATTCAGCATGCATGTATACGTGATCTGCAAGGATGGATTCAAAACGAATTCGGTTCATTATGCCTTACACAGGTATGAGTGGACCCAGAAAACAAATACTAATAAAACATTCCCCAGACTATAATGCTGTCCTCACCGCCTTGTGTTCTTTCAGCAATGGTTGATGAGTGTTTGTTTTCCGATCTTTCACACCTTATACGCCTGGGGTCTGTCGTGTGGTCTGGGTTTCCAACATCCAACACCTTATACGCCTTCCCGGCCACTCAAATTGCTGCTCGTGCCCTAGGGCGAGTCTGGTGGTCTGAGTTTTCGACACTTTATACGCCAACATCCATCCGTTCTATGATGCAGAGAATGTGACTCATCGCATAAGGAAATCATTTGCTAATTAAAGGAAATTCAATTTCTACACTGCCGTGTAAATCTAATCCTTTTTTGCCGATGCACCTTAGTTGGCATAGCTGCATTGAAGATTCGCCTGCTACGGAGGCTCATACGCAGCAGGATTCGCTGAATTATCATTTTAGACACACTTCCAGTAGTCCCTGGTTCATTCTTCCATTGAATTTATTCACTGTAGAGCGGCGATTGGCCGTCACAAACCTTCAGAGCCGACATTTACCTCTCACATCAATGGTTCGTGGTGCTCCACAGTTCCTACTTCGCTTATTTGCAATGGTGCAATTTCTTCATTGACGATACTCTCTAATCATAGCAGCACGCGAACAGTTCACAATCTGCGCTGTTTTGGAAATACTGCACCACTGGTCCGAAACCCGATGATTATCCTTTTTCCAAATCTGATAAATAGCTCCCTTTAGCCATGACAGCAACGAGGGATATGTTTTCAGAATGCTTACACTACACCTTATATACACACCTAGCCATCTCACATACGAGCTGACTCATCAAGCATATTAAAGCCCACCATAGCTGGATGCGCAATCCATTAGCATTAACTCTATTCGCATTTTTAATTTAGGAAGTATAATTGAACTAATTATGGGTGGTTGTTCTGCACCGAACTGCTCTAATCATTCTAAAAAGGGTTTTAGGCTATTTCGCTTTTCTAGAAACGAAGAAAGAAGAAAACAATGGCTAATAAATAATTGGATACCCGATAGTGGAGCATACTTGTGCGAACTAAGTTCTACAATATTCTAATTGAAACGTTTTTTTTTTCATATAAAGTATTTATTTTAAACACATGTTTTATAATTTCTGTAACTGTAGTATGGAACCCTATGGGCTTCAATATGCTTGATAAGTCAGCCTGTAGTAGAGGAGCTCTACATCTCACGGTATGTGCCTTCTTTCATTGGCTACGCGCTGATGACGTCAAATGTAGGAGGTGGTTAGAGTAATGTTACTCGACCCTGTATTATGTCTGTAGTTAAGATTTCTAAACCAAATAATTTCTAGATTCCTTCTATATTTTACTAACAATTTTTCAATCGGCAAAATATTTTCATCACATTTCTGAAATTTAAAGCTAGTCTAATATAAAGTTTTTCCCGGCTACCGCATATAATGGCTATTTCATGCGAGAGGGCACACAAGCTATAAATTGGTATAACCAGCAAATTTTACTTTATTTTCCATGATTTTAAACGTTATACACAGAAAAAACAGGAAAACTCCCAAATGCCACTCTTTAAAACACCTACGTTACTTAACTTTAATTTCCCACAATCTACCCCTACAAATGATAATCCATCAAGAAATGTTAATAAAAGGTATACTTATACTTTAACATTCTAAAACTACGCTCCAATAAAAGAGCAAATTTCACCAAAATGAAAGTTTCCATTTATAACAAGAAGCCTTCTTAGATGTAGAGTTTTATTTCCCTCCTCATATACATTTCTTACAGCAGTAGGACTACGTTCTATGATGTGCCTCAGGTGTGGAATTTACATAAAAAGTAAAAATAGAGGATAAATTAATTAAATAGAAACTTTTGTTGTCAAGCTGTTAATTGATGTATAGTACTCCTGTTAGAAATGGGTGGTAATATTTGACTGGCCACTTTTTGAAGATGAAAGTGGTAAAACAAATTTGACGGTTAATAATAAAATTACTCCAATAGTTTTGATGAAACCAAGACAAGGTGTCTCAATTTAACAATCGATTATTTTTGCACTCATTTGCAAGGAAATTATCACACTGGGAAACACAAAAGTTCGATTATATTACATTGAAACTTCAATTTGCCGTCAGTAGTTAAGTATTTTAAACAATATAATTTGTAGTTTCAGTATTTGTGCTGTACACTGTTGAATTGGTAGATCGCATTCAAATGATTAAACATATGTGGGTTTTTTTATATACGAGTTCTTCAGTTGTTGATTGTTGTTGAAACCCAGACCGTCCGACCTACCAGAAAGGACGAGTTCTTCAGTGTAACAATTGTGTTGTCTGAGTAATTTGTGACTGTATTAAAATTATGTTGTTATAAGTTATCACCTATCTAGAATTTACACTAAGTGCTTCAAGATGTTTCACTTTGACGGGCATTTAATTTTTATGTGTTTAGCAAGGAGAAGATCTTGCTAGGAAATCCGATTATAATAAATAGCAAGTTCAATATACCATCTACCGTTGTGAATTTTAAACAAAATAATCACTAGATTCCTTCTGAATTCCTCCAAATTACAAGCATACTGCATTTAGTAGAATGAGCATAAAGAATTATTCTACGTTTTTATATATGATTTCTTTATTTACCCTTTCTAAATTTTAAGCATCTAAACGGATTACACTCTCAGCAGATAAAGACTACACATAAAGGATAGTAGATACCAGACATAAGAACAAACTATGTTGGAGGTTGTAATCGTGTAAACAGGATACATTTAAGTAAAGCAATGCGTACTTCACTTAAAGTACATTTATGAGATTCTCTTTCAATAAGAATTTCAATTTAAATTCATATAAATTACAAATTCATGAAATAATTTTAACTTTTTATTTAGTAATTTCAAGTGGTCCTAAGATATAAATATTATAATATTTTAAAACATGATTTTGAATATGAAATAGAAAATAATGCATACACACTAAAAAAAGATGGGTAAAATACACAAAATTCTATGTTTGCTGCCACAAGAAAAATACTTTTAAGTTACACACTTGAAAAAGATAACTATATTTAAGTGAATGTGTTATTGGATTCATTTATATGAGATTTATGGGTTTGCTCTATTTTACTCTGAAATACCGTTTTAAACAGGTAAAGAGGTAACATGATATGTTCAGTTTACCCATTTGTGTACCTGCGTAAATAGATCCCTTTTAAAGAACCCTTTTAAGCAGGTAAGCATGTCGGTAGCAGGTAAACAGTTTCGTAAAATGACCGGATAAAAAAAGGTATTTTCAGCGTAAAATTAAATATGCCCATTATTCCGTGCAATTCTCATATAAAACAGTAAAATAACTCATTCACCTAGATGTAGTTACCTTTTTAAGTGTGTAACTGGAAATTTACCCCTTTAAAAGTGTCATTCTAGTGTCAGTAAACCCAGTTATTCCATGTATTTTTACCCAGAATTTTTTGCAGACAAAAAGCCATTTTGCCATTTTAAAAATATTAAACTTTACAAAAAAATCCCAAATGTAACTCCACATCAACTGAAGTCCTAAACATCTACGGCATTTAAATTAATTTCCCATACGTACCTGTGGCGATCCATCAGAGTTTCTTAATTAAATGCACTCCTTTTAATTCATCACATTGCAACGCCATTCCTTAAAAGAGGGAAAATTTCCCCAAAATTAATTTTCCCATTTGCACCATTAGCAGAGGAGTTTTGTGTTTTTATCCAGTGTTCTTTGAGAGTAGGAATATGTTTCATGGCGTTACTTAGGTGCGACCCTTACGTAGAAGGGTGATGAGGACATGAGAAGTTGGTCATTGGTGTGGATCTTCAAGTTTTTCCGGTGCTAATTGATGCATATATGTAGTATGAATGTTTATTTTCAATTACGACACTTTTAGGGGGAAGTATAATGTCTGCAGTAACACAATTTAAATCTTTATAAGTCCAATTGAAAATATGTATGTTTATTTATGCGCGAGTGTGTATGTGTTTGTTGTTTGTTTCCACATACCAGGCTGTACCGAATTTGGTGAAATTTTCGGAGTAGACTTGAAATAGACACACTCAAAATCCAGTCCGTGTTTCTTGGACCAGGAGTTATCGATATATCAATAAAAAGCGCACTATTAAACCTTCCATTGAGATATAATTATGCGGACGATATTTGTTACGCAAAGTTATTTGAAACTAAAGATATCATGTTGCTAAGCAACGGAATCAAATCCAATGAGTTAATACAGCAACAAATATTTTTCGATATAAATAATAAACAAATGTATATAAATAAATTTCATCGGAATTGTATTTTTGACTGGATTATATCCATTACGGACTTTGGGCTTAAGGATTGCGTGGATTATTCATTTTTTCAAAGCCTTACATCAACTGTTTTTTTTTTTTGGTGATAGATTTCAAATCCATATATTGTTTTACAATATATAGAAAATAATGTATAGTAAATAATAGAAATTATATAGAAAATATATCCGTGAATTAGAAGATTATATATTAAGAAGATTATATCCGTGTATTAGAAGCTTACCGGTAGGGTAAGCTTCTAATACACGGATATAATCTTCTAATCTACGAAAATATAAGTAGTACGAATATATTTTCTAATCCACAAAAATATAAGTAGTACAGGTATTTTTTAATACAATTTAAACGTTTTTATTTTGGCGTATACTGATTTAGGAAATTTAGTATTTCTTAGTAATTTAGGTGCATGTTTTTGGCACATACATGAAAAAGTAAGTCTGCCCAATCTTGAAATAATCAAATGTAAAACAAAAATATGATGTGGACAGCACATGACATTCTCTACATAGTACAATGACTTCGATTTCAGAACGAAAAAAACGGTGTACATGATCCACTGCAAGATGTTTTTGACATAACGTAAATTAACGTAACATAAATTAACATAATTACCATAACATAATTAACATAACGTGAAATAAAATTGATAGCTTCTGACACATATTCGGCCAAACTGAATGCATTATTTATACTCTCCTGCAAAATCCTCATATAAATATAACCGGTATTGAAGAAAATACAATTAACAGTTTAAAAAAATGTTCGAGAAGGAAATAGGGTGAAATTAAAATTGAACGGTTATAGCTTATTTAAAATAAATTAAAACAAAGCAAGCACAGACAATAAATTTGCATCGATCTGTGTAAAAGAATCAATGAAAACTAATTTAATATACCAGAAATCTTACAAATATTTTCTGGAAGTTAAAGGAAGTTTAAGCAGGGGGTATTAAAATAGTTGTGTTTAATTAGCATCCTTTGGTAAATATCGGAAGCGTAAGTACAACTCAAAGTTTGAGAAAGTTCTAAAGTCTGCTGCTAGGAACGGAAGTTTCTTGAAAGAACGTAAAATTCAATATTGAACAAAGAGTTTCTCTAAATATATATCACGCAAGGTTTAATATATTTGTTATGGAAGAGCATTTAAATTTCATTAAAGAATCTTGATTGTTAATACAGAACTTATACTAACTACCTGAAAAATTGTATAATATTTATATAATCATATTTATATAATTACAAAGTATAGACATGGACTTTTAATTGATAATATATCAATTTATTTCACTAAATCCAGCTAATAAAGTATGAGTTGATAAGAAAAATATAACCAAAGATCGAGAAGACCATAATTTACCAATAAAAAACACAAGAGTAATAAGTAAAAGGGTAATTTTATAAGAGGGCACATGCTGTTACATATTTTCAACTAGTCGCCTTCAGCGACCAGCCTGTTCGCTACCCTTGAAACTCGCTGGCGCCATAATCCCGCGGAGTTGTTGTTGAAACCCAGACCATACCCGTGAAAATGCTGACCGTGGCAAACTCGCTGGCGCCATAACCCCGTGGAGTTGTTGTTGAGACCCAGACCATCCGACCTACCAGAAAGGTGTAAGGTAACTACTTCGACGGCCAGAAAATGCCACCCAATTTAGACCGGAACCCAGTGGGGGAAGAATCCACAGGGACCGTACCCTCCTTCCCCTACCACCAACCTCTCGGAAGGACTTACGGACCCACATGTTTAACGTGATCGTACTCCGCGTGGACACGGCGTCAGTTTTGGCAGTGGCGGGAATCGAACCTCGGCCAACCAAGTGCAATTCCCGTGCGATAACCACTGGACTACCGCGCCCTCCGCGACAGTCTCCATAACTTTATTTTTATTTATTTTTTTATTTCTTCAGTGTTTAAGTTTTTTATTGTGGTCCCAACCACCACCCGATGTAAATAATACATCGCCACAATTCAATTCAGCATAATGAGCCAAAAACCTTATAAAAAGCAATCATTATTTGGCAGGCACAAATATCGAATGTTTCATTCGATTTCGCTATGAGTATTCAGAACCGTGACGTCTTCTCTCTTATTTATTTTTTGTCTCCATAGCAACACCGTGCGTCTGCACGCGCATGTGGTTGAAAAATCGAACTACTTTCGCCGTTCGCCGAGAAATTGAAAATCATGACTTCATCAATTGAAATCCGGATCCTCGGCTATTTTTTATTATTTCTTGACCAGATTGGGCTTGTAAGAATGCCTGATATTTGAGCTTTCTATAAATGTAAATTATTAGTCGAAATTGTCGGTACTTTTCCTGACGCGAGGATTTAAAAACGAAAGTTCGTTTTTTTGAGCCGAAAGTGACTTTTGTTTAAAATCTTTAAAAATATTGGAATTTGTTCCTGAGATTTAAAACTGATATATTTTTACTCGCAACTGTCTTCTCTTTCCGGTCGTGTGATTTGTTTTTTTCTACGACGTCTGGATGGTGGAGAAAAAAGGATCGAAATCGGATAAAACATTAAATAACAAAAAAAAAATAATAATTCGAATTTTAAAAATTGTTTTTCACGTGTCACCTTCCCACCATCCCAGATTTCCGAATGCCAAATTTCGCAGCTCTGCGACGCGAGGTCGCTGAGCCTATAGTGTATAAGACACACAG
Source organism: Amaurobius ferox (assembly GCA_951213105.1). Lineage (NCBI taxonomy): Eukaryota > Metazoa > Arthropoda > Arachnida > Araneae > Amaurobiidae > Amaurobius > Amaurobius ferox. The sequence continues at coordinate 62,058,824 of OX578144.1, forward strand.
ACAGACATTGTCTTTTATTATATAGATGCTATTTTCAACTAGTTACCTTGTAGTGGCGTCGTGGAGTATTTAGTGAATGAAGGACGATTCTGTCTGAGAAAGGGTGGTCAGAACTACTTTCGAATTTGGCTTGTCTCAAAATACCCACTTGTAACATATCATGAGTAATAGTCTCAGAAATTCTCTACTATGGCAGCAACTATACTCTAATATTACTACATGTCACCTTAACAACTTGTCTTCAGAAGCAAGACATTTCATGGACAGCTGTGTGTGACACGTCCTCTCTGGATGTATTTTCTAATATGATAACGCCCAGACACACATAGGGCACATCTCTCTAGAATGTCTTAAACTCACCGTCGTATAATATAGAGTACATCACCAAGTAATTGAATCGTGGTATGCAAACAAGTAGTAGTAGAAGGTTGTGGCGATATTCAGCCCAAGACTAAAATTTTATCTTCAGAATGTCGAGTACTTGATAATGATTCCATCGTATCCAGGTTTACGTCTTTTAAATTAGTGCTTGAATGACATTTCATTCCTCCTTTTCTGAAAATTGAGTTATTTATTTATTTCTCACCCAGAATTTCCAACCTACCCGAGAGATATAAGGTGTCTGTTTGGCCGGCTGGGACAGTGCCATCTAATTTAGACCAGAACCCAGCGAAGGGTCATCTACCGGAACCGTAGCATCCGTCCCCTACCAATAACCTCTCCGCATGATTTTCGGACCCACGGATTTTAAGCGCCCGTACTCCACTTAAACACTGGAATCTTTTGGGTAGCTCCGGGAATCGAACTTGGGTCCTCCAAGGGCTATCCCTGTGCATTAATCACTCGATTATCAATCCATGAAAAACATGTTTGTGAAATTATTCCGAAGGATTGTCATCTTACACGATTTCAGAAACAACTTAGGACCTCATTTCGCACCATGACAACGCGCCCTCCCACAGAGCAATCTTTTACATGGATTTAGAAGGAAAACCAAATGACAGTTATCTAGCTTCTCTCCTAGAAGGTTTGTGTTACAAAACTAGCATCCTACGACTTCCCAGGATGTAGTTCTAAATAAGGAGGAAGAAATTTGCTAAGTCAAAGCAAAAGCTACGATGGCTCTATACAGCATACTGAAACATGACAAAAATAATACTTTGAAGGAGACTAAAGTGAAAATATGATGTGCTCACTTTAATTATTATTTTTTAGAGATACCTTAAATTTTTGGATATCTTCTAGTATATATATATATATATATATATATATATATACTAGATATATATACACTATATATATATATATATATATATATATATATAGACATAATCAATTTAAATAATACTTTTCCTTACGTAACTGCACAACGGATCGAAATGTCCCACTTATAGATATATATTAAAAAACGTAAAATTAAAAAAAAAAGGTTTATTCATTGCTTTATAATGTAGCTACAAACGCAGTAAAACGCAAGTATAATGTGAAAATGGGAATATTTTATTTCATAAAAGATCATATCTCTGAAGTAAAGCAAAAAAGAAAAAAAAAATAAATAAAATAAAATAATTAATACTTTCAAAAATTCTATAAATAGAGTGAATGAAGAAGAACATCTTCATGAAGTCATGTCTAAATGTTCGAACCTCCGCTTCTGGATCTCAAGGCCACCACTTTTACGACTGGACTGTATGGGCTCAAAAGAGAATTCTTAATCGCTATATTTGTTTAAATATATCTCTATTTAGTTCAATTTTTAGTTTATAATTCTTTAAGTAATAAAAATACACTTTGCACAATTACTTTTAAAGTATTCTAGTTAATCAGAAAATTCACTGGGTCAGAAAATTGAATCATAATTACGTCATCAGAGTCAACAGCTGGGACGAAAGTAAACTACGGATGATTGAGTCTGCTGGCCATCATGTTTGTAATGTTCCATTATTCAGGCTTAATACGGTGTTCACTAATTACAGGAATTTGGAAATAATAAATTACATTTTATCCCGCCCACGTGCTTTAAATTATTGAGTTCTTTTAAAATATAATAGGCAGATGCAAGTATGATAGTAAACATATCTATAAGTTATGTAAAATGGAAAATTTGTCTGTTTAGCATACAAATCTATAATTTCTGACGGCCTTTTTTTTTTTCAAATTTGGCATTATTATTCTTCCCCGCGAGTAATCCCGTGGTATGTTTCGATTTTCTAGAACTAGACCTTGTTGAGATATTATTAAAAATAAAAAAAAATGAAAACTTCCATGAAAAAATCATCCAGACGATGTTTTTTCAAAATGTTATTTGAAGAAAATGATATCGCATTGCTTAGCAACGGAATTTAATCAAATGTGTTTATTCATAGACGATTTTTATCGTATTTATACGATTTAAATAATAACAAGAAAGCTCAATCAAGCATAACGCATTGCTTATGAAACATTTTTCAACTGAAATACAATTTTATTTAAACGTCTCTAAAATGCCATACATTTAGCGGTGATATTTTTAAAATTACCACAATACTACAATAATTTATTATATTTGAAAACTTTATCGAAAACAAATGAACTTTATTCAAATAACGTTATCAAAATATAAATCAACTGGCGCTCTATATAAAAGCAGCGAATATTTCATGCATAAATTTTTTTTCATTCCTTTCATTCAGCGGCGATATTTTTAAAATTATTATAATACTACAATGATTTATTTTACTTAAAAACGTAAAACCATGGAGGTAAAATTACTTTCTAACTCCATGCTTAAACTTTCATAAAAAAGCAATAATGTTGAATCGTCTGCTTCTCTATGAAAAATCAATTAATGTTTAATTCATATCAGCTATATTGCAGCCTCCAGAGCTAAATAATTTTGCGTTAAAGAAATTCAGCAATTCTTATACAAATAATCGTACAGATTGATGTGTTTACATTCTCCATACGTGAAAGTTAGGCTTCGTTGTAGAAATGATCCAAGTTTGATGATCATTTAATCTCCAAAATATTGTAAGTGCGTTGGCACAGTATATAGATGCACAGAAAAAAAATAATAAATAAAGCGGTTTTAGGACGGATGCAACACTAAATATAAATTAAAAAGAACTTTAAAAATCACAATTTTGACACAAGATGGATGCCATATTTTATTTTGAAGTGGATCACGTGATTTTTTCATATAATATGGGTGCAATTATTATTTTAATTCTTATTTAAGAAACTACGGAACATATTTCTTTGAAATTTTTTTTATATATTTTATGGGATACTTTGAATACTTCGTAAAACTTTCGAAGAAATTTGTGAATTTTAAATTTGCTTAAAAAATGTTTAAAAAATTAGATCTCATAGGATTCAATGTTTTTCATTTTTTCCACCCGGGTTCAATTCAAAACTAATTGGCCATAGACCGGCTCAACAACATACTAAAATTTTATTTTGATATAGTCATTCTTACGGCAGTTATCGGGCGAACGGACAGACAGAATAAACAAAATCATAAACACTTTTCAATTTCAATTATGTTGCAAAGCAAAGTGTTAAAAACATTGATGTAAATATACATTTTATAATGCACAATATGCAGACTTTGGGTTTCAGGTTACAAAATTACAGCTTAACCGGAAATACACTGGCATACGTTTATTTATGGAATTCACTAATGACATGTAATGAAAAGTTCTAAACTTTTTCTGTTTCATATAGCTTTAAAATTTATGGAAATTTATGTACTTATTATTGTATATCTAATCTCTCTTAATCAAATATGATTTACTCTTCTTAATGCATTGTTTAAATACATTTTTAAGTTTAAAGTTTGCTTAATGTTACCTAACGTTTTATTTTATGCCTATAAGTTGAGTTACTATACTTAAGGTTACGTTTTATTTTACCTCCAATGGAGTGATTTCATTAAAATTCAAGAATTTGTCCTTCAGTTATTTAAAGTGGAATTTTGAGTTATTTTTAATCCAATTAGCTCATTATCAAACAAAAATATTATCCCAGAGCCTCGATCTTAACAACAGCGAAAATATTGAAGAATGTTTTTGTTTTTAACAAGCTTTGTTAAGAATTTGTATCTCCGATACTTACATTTTTGCAAATTCATAAAGAAAATGGGAAAAATGCATGTTGGACACGTACTTGATTTTAAAATATCAGAGAAAAATCCAAAAAAGTTCAATCTTCATAATTTAATAAGGAAAATTTTAATTTTGCACGCTGTTAGTATCCCTATCAATTGCATAAATGTGATTTTTATAAGTTAACAATGTAGTTCAAAAATTTTCACTCCGCAATTTTCTGAGAAAAAGCGAGCGAGAAATTCTAACTGTTCTGCGCATGCGTGTGAAAATGAGCAATCAAGTGAAATGTTCTTTGAATGAGAGTATTCTTATCGTAGGCAGTTCGAAGATTATTCAAAATTTTAGTTTTGCATGAAATACTAAGTGCGCAATTTTCATATAAATAAAAACTTTAACTACTTACTAATACCAATTTATTTTGTGAAATATCGTTAGCTGTGACTTGCCTACAAAATATGATTATCGTCGTATCATGTGCGATTGACAGCTACTAAAAGAAAGCTATTGCAAATTAAAAGCTTTTCAAAAAGCAACAAGGCTAGTCGTAGGAGGCTGCTAATATAGTAATAAATAACATCCAGATATACTCAAATGCTGACTTCTTTCAAAGAAAGAGCTTATGTTTAATTCATAAATCGCACAACCTTACCTTCGAATAGCTTGTAAATGTATTTTCTCACGGTTAAGCGACAACATGCCAAGGAGTACTTTTCACATTAATAGCAAAAAGTACTATTTAGGCAAGGTAAAAATTTACTTGAATTTCCTAACATTATTTCCACTTGAAATAAGGGTGACAGGGCGCCCATTGAGTTTCAGTCATAACAACACCATATTTTGCCGGGAGCTGATTTCATAGTGTTAAACTAAATTTTAACTCCAGCCAAGACAGTGGAAATCGGAGATTTATCCCAAAGATCTAGTTTTGCACCTAGAAGTACTACCAGCTGCACTAGGTCATCCACGGAATTACTATTAATACCTTACGATGTTTGATGTTTATGATAAAATAACAATTTTCAACATGGCTATTTGTTGATTCTTTACCTATTATTTTCAGCAACTCAAATAGCTATGCAAGAGATTTCCAAATGGAATTGGCTAAATCAATTGAAAACTTCATAAAATTAAATGACAAACACTCTTTTATTCGAATTTTTTAAATATAATTTGGAATGAAAAGTTCAAAAATGTTCATGTCGAAATATTTTGAAGACAGCAGTATGGATTTCCAATAAGTTTGCTGCTCCAAAAATAATTATCATTTAAATTAATTGTGATGGCTGAAATTTCACTGAAATGTATCTATCCGTAATCAATATGTGTATAAGCGGTCAATGCATTTGCTAATATATTTTAAACTTAATTTAAATAAATCTATAATTTCAGATTTTTTTACATGAGCACTAATTTATTTATTAATTAATAATAAAAATGTTATAGAGTTATCGTGCATTTTTTAACATAACAAAATTTTTAAAAATAGCTCCTTTAATGTGAAGAATTTTAATAAGCAGAACCATTTAGTAATAAATGTCTTTGAAATTATTTCACTTTTATTTATTTTTAATTGTTTCATAAACAAAAATAATGAATATGCAATTACGTACTACCAACTTAATGCAGACATAAAATCCTCTCTCACAGAAAACTTAATGCACTATCTCATCACCTGCACTGAGCAGACGAGCAATGACAGCAAAATCATGGTCAAGGTGTTAGTAGTAATATAGATAGAGTACTTTTTTGATATAAGACAATGCCCTGTTATAAGAGAGAAGTCGCTTCACTGTAACATAATTACGCACAAATTAAGATACAACGTAGCATAAAGTTGTTTCAACGGTACTTTACATCCTTGAAAAACAAACCGAATTCGCAACGATCGGATTGAAGGCATGCCACTGAAGTATAATTTTCTCGCAACCGGTTTCGTATTTTCTATAATCGTACTACTTAAGAAAACAATATGGATAGGCTAATTAATATTTCAACAATAATGTAATTACAAATAAAGTGACAATCCGCAATACAGCTGTTTCGATAATGTTTGTATCCCATTCATTAGTACTAATAAAACCACATAATCCGAAGCTGAAAGAAATGAAATGGGCCCACTTGATTGGACAAAATGAAATGTTCAATTTGTTTCTAACAGCAAGATTCTTAGGTTTTTCAGCAGTGATTAAAAGTATTCTGTGTTTTCGAACATCAGCATGCAAATCTGTATCTTAAATTATGTGAAATTACATTCCTCAAATTTTACTTTCTCATACTAAAGAATATAGTATAGAGAAAGTATTGCAAGAAAAATTTCGATTTCGAGATTTTGATGTCTGCCAATATATGCTTTAGGATATCTTGAATATGTTTTGACTATTTTTGACGTAATGCCCGATTGTTTGTCTGAATGTCGTCGATTTGTGGTCGATTTCGTGTGCTTGATAGCTGCCATAAATATTAATGGTTTTTATATATTCCTAACATGACAACATAGAGCAAAATTTGATATGATGCATAAAAGGAGTTATTTAGGGCTCAACAATCACGAAGCTTAATACACTATAACAAAAAAATCGACGCATCAAGAAGGAGTTGCCCGATTGTGATAAAAATTGGTGGATGTGAAAAACATACATAGAAAAAGAATCGATTAAAATTTCAGAGCAATTTAATGATTTAGAGTTTGACCGTATACAAAGGGAGGAAGTCAATAAGGCATTGGTCCACCTCTGGCCTGGATGCAAGATGACACCCGGCGTGGCATAGACTGATAAAGTTCACAGATGGAGTCCTGCGAAATGTCTTGCCAAATTGTCTCCAACTGTCGGGCTAAATCGCCAACATTCCGGGATGGTTGCAATCGCCTTCCCATAACGTCCCAAATGTGCTCTATGGGAGAGAGATCAGGAGACCTCGCTGGCCAAGGAAGTGTTGGGCAAGCTTGAAGACAATTCATAGCAACACGTGCCATGAGCGACCGGGCATTATCTTGTTGAAAAGTAAGTCCGGGGTGTCGCAAAAAGAACGCTAACACACCCGGTCGTAGAATATTGCCTACGTACCGCTGTGCTGTCAGTGTGCCATAAATGGCTACCAAAGGGTTCCGGCCATCAAAGGAGATGGCACCCAAGATCATACCCACCTGCCGATATATACCTGCCCAGATATACACCTGCTGAATGCGCAGTTCCGATGCGCTGGAGTTCCCACTATTTATTCATTGGACACCAAATTTTATTCATTTTCATGTTCGCTCAAAATGTCTTTGCATACGAAATTTCATTACAATGGGACAACTCCTTCTTGGTGCTTCGATTTTTATTGTTATAGAGTATAGTTTCAATCATTGTAGTGAAAACTGTCCGCAATGCGATTTTTGTGTTTGTGACGTCATTAGCCCCCTTCAGGGGAAGTTACCCTCGTCGGAGATACATCGAAACAAATATGGTAACAATCGAAAGATTTTTTTCAAGCTCTTTAAAATAAAATGTCACATACTGTAATTGTGGGACGCGGTAGCCCATTGGTTAGCGCGCTGGAGAGGTTGGTTGTAGGGGAAGGAGGATACGGTCCCTGTGGATGCCTCCCCCACTGGGTTCCGGTCTAAATTGGGTGGCACTTCCCGATCGTCCAAACAGTTACCATACACCTTTCTGGTAGGTCGGACGGTCTGGGTTTCAACAACAACAACATACTGTAATTGTGACCATTTGGACCAAAATTTGCAGAAAAAAAAAGGAAAAGAAAAACACAAACTACTTAAAAATAGATTCAGGTATGAGAAAGTCGAGTTAAGCCACACCAATTAACTTCATATTGTGATAAGGGTTGAAATCCGACTCTGATTTTGACGATTTTACTGACTTTGAGCTACACATCTACAAGTTCTTAAGTGATACCAGTATAGCTGCTTGTCTGTGTGCGTCTGTAGGCAAGACATTTCTTGGAGAAATAGAAAGGTTTCAGGTAACATTCTGTGCGAATATATCAGAAATTTCACATTTCGAAAATAGTAAAATTTAGTGCCGAATAATTAAACAATTTTCTTTAATTTTAGTAAAATCATTTTTTTTTTTTTTTAAATAACAGGATTGTTGATTTTCAGCGAGGAAACTTCAGGATAATGCTTTAATGTAAGTTGTTTTACTACAATATTAAAATATGCTCATTCTTAGTGAAATCCATGCGTTCAAATTATATATTTTCACAACATCTTGAAATACTTCTACACTGTTACAGTGCAGATGATTATTTCCGCACTATACTCTACATTCGGGTGAAAAGAATTTCCATAATAAAATATATCTCCATTCGTAACATCCTCTCAAATCGTCTACGAATTTTGTGCGTTCCATGCTCAGTTTTCACAATTTATTTTAATTTTAATTAAACTCCCAACACCAACGGAAAGCTCGCAGACGTAATTTGATTAATTGCACACGCTCTTTTGTACAAAATTTTTGCGTCGCGCCGCAATTATCTTCGCCAGGGGGATGCAGAATACTCAGGTTTTGTTTTCGTGTTGCACAATGACCTCCATGTTCTGAATAATTCCTCAGTTAAACATTTGTAGTGAATTTTGAGAAACAAATGGGGGTCTCTCGGAGAGAGCGGTTTGTTTTGTGCCGGATCAATGGAGAACGTCAAGTTGCATTATGGGTAAGGGATGGGACGCAGTATTTAGTATAAAGTGTGAAGTGAATTGCTAATAGTGGTTGAATAAAACAATTTCTGGATAACATTTTAAGCTTATTTGAGAATTTGTCAATGCCATGTACAAGCAAGGTAATTTATGCAGAAGATAATAAACACTCAATAAATTGACGATAACTACAAAGAATAATAATATGCACTAGCTGTACTCACGGAGAGCATCTGTAAAATGTTTAACAATAGGACTATGAAAATATAACTTTTACTGGCTCTACGTTTTGCATTTCTTCTTTGGCTGGGGCTGTTTTCAATACTTTCTTCGGCTTGTCGAAGTTTATCAACTTCATTTCTCAATACTGTTCTTTCAATTGCTCCATCTACAGTTCTATTGGTACCCATGCCCTTCTATGTATTTGCAATATGACGAATATACATAACTTCCCATTTTAAAGTTATTTCAAAATCAATTAAAAACGCTAAATCAATTTCGCTTTAATAAGTAAATAAAATTAGTTTTTTTTTAAATGCTTGTTTAACTTGTTGCCATTCGGCAAGTATGTTTTGAAAGCTTCGTATAAAACTGCATATCATCATTTTCTCTCCAACTTCATGCATTAAACAATATAATTTTGTAACTCTATGCATTAAGCAATATACTTTTGTAACTATATGCATTAAACAATACAATTTCGTAACTCTATGCATTAGACAATATAATTTCGTAACTCTATACATTAAGCAATATAATTTCGTAGCTCTATGCATTAAACAATATAATTTTGTAACTCTATGCATTAAACAATACAATTTAACTATTTAATAGTTTTTAAATACATTTATTGAAATCTAAAGATATACATAAAATTAAAAATAATGGTATTAAGTAACGTGAAATAAGTTAACTGTCAGCATACAATAAGAGATATCCACAAAAAATTTCTTCAGGGGTAGTTTTACTCCTTTCCTAAAATTGAAGAGTCATTTAACAAACTGCAGAAAATTGTAAAAATAAAAGGTATATAGATTATTTCATTATATTTTTCTAAATACCGTAGTATTTATTTTCAAAAGAAATATTAATTAAACCACATATCTACAGACGCCTGTCTGCTATTATGATGCGACTGCTCTGTTTCTCTTATTACTAAGACCGCTTTGTGTCCGAAACAGGTGGTTGATATTTATATATATTTTTGTTTTATGGTATTTTACTACCGGATAATTTATCCACAAATACATATATATTTATAAATAGTTCATTTTAGTTACTCATCATCATCATCATCAATGGCTCGACAGCCCACTGTGGGTCCTGACCTCCCTTTGAAGGTCCTTCAAAGAGGTCCTCCTTAGAGCAATACTTCTCCAATTTTTAAACTTGTAGAGAGCCTCTCTATCTCAAACAGTAATCGAACGACGGATCTTCGCTCTGGCCAGCAGACGCTCTACCGTTAAGCTACTGAGACAGAATTGCAAGTTCTTATCGTCTAGAGGTGGACTCTGCATTCTCCATTATTTGTGTGATGTTATCCACACAAAATCATTTTATCTCCATTATTTTTGTGATAATATCCATACAAAATAATTTTATTTCCATTATTCTTATGTTATCCAAACAAAATCATTTTATCTCCATTATTTGTTTGATGTTATCCACACAAAATCATTTTATCACTATTATTCTTATGTTATCCAAATAAAATCATTTTATCTCCATTATTTGTTTGATGTTATCCACACAAAATCATTTTATCTTCATTATTCTTATGTTATCTAAACAAAATCATTTTATGTCCATTATTTGTGTGATGTTATCCACACAAAATCATTTTATCTCCATTATATGTGTGATGTTATCCAAGTAAAATCATTTTATCTCCATCATTCGTGTGATGGTATCCACACAAAATAATTGTATCTCAATTATTTGTGTTAAAGACCCAGACCGTCCGACTCATCCAAGGACATATAGCATATATTCCATTATTTGTATGTAGTTATCCACACAAAATCATTTTATCTCCATTATTTGTTTGATGTTATCCACACAAAATCATTTTATCTCCATTATATGTGTGATGTTATCCCCACAAAATCATTTTATCTCCATTATTCGTATGATGTTATCCACACAAAATCATTTTATCTCCATTATTTGTGTGATGTTATTCACACAAAATCATTTTGTCTCCATTATCTCTTTGATGTTATCCGCACAAAATCATTTTCTCTCCATTAGACTGGAGCCACTGCATACTTTTTTATCTGCTGAAAAATGCATGCTTGATACATGCGATTATTAACATATCATGCTATATCTGATACCAATACCGTGAAACAGATTCTAAGTTAATTTCATAGCAGCATATCGATATCACCAGTCATATTGAAAATGTAATACCTTCATGCCCTGAGCGATAGTTTTATTGATAGAATGAATTGATTGATTTACTGGATAGGAAATTTTGACGACAGCACAAAACACATTACTTGAGGCTTTGCAAGGTATGAAGTTAGTTCGCTGTTTATGAAGCAGTATAGAGTGGTATAATATATATGTATTAAAACTGCAGGACGTAATAACTGTGACGGACTTGATTATAGAAAATAGATATATTCTGAGTGTAAACTTGTTAAATAAGTTTATATTGCGAGGGAAAAGATTTTAATAGTTCACAAAACTTCATGGATGATATAAACTGTGAGGCACAGATGTTACTTTTTTGATTGGTTACTCTTATAGATGTCAGCAAATGCGAAAAACATCAAATTACACAATTAGAGCTTCACAATTTTTGTAACACGTACTTACTGAGAAAATTTGCGATATAAATATGGCGTGCTATTATGCAAGGCCTTAAATAAATGTTTTTTAAGTGACGTCCATCCTGACATAACTGCTATAGAAATGAATAAAAATATGACTACAAATGCAAATTGTGCAGCCATTCTATCTGTCATTATATATACTAAAAAATCTGATGTGGGCAACACATGACTTTCCTTATATAATGTACTGAATTTACTACTTTTACAGTAAAAAAAATTGGTTTTTCTTATAGTAGATATTTATATTCTTTCCAAGATATTGAATTTTCGAGTATTAATTTCCATTGATTTAGCGTCATTTTCATTCATTTGGAGAGATTTTTGTTAATTTGGCAACATTTCAAAAAGTCGCCAAGTTGGCGACATTCCGCCAAATTCGTCGCCAAAATCTCGTCAAGAATTATGGACGAAGAAATAAGTTATTCTTACAACAGACAAATGACTATTGGCGTTCAAATACAAACGTATTACTCAAAGTATCTTTTTTCATGAATGGAACGAGCTAGATCCACGAGAATGGTGTCACCCAATTTATCGTATGGTATTACATATGAAAAGTGAACATGTTTCTCAATAGGAAATATTTTTTTTTTATTTTATGACTTTTTGGTTAATTTTTTTGAAAAATGTGCAATATCTCGAGAACGGTTCATGTTAGCGTTCTAAAATTTATGCCAATCGTTTTCTAATGAAAAATTACATAAGAAATGTCTATTTGCATAACTTTATTAGTGGTTTTGATTTTTTGACGATTTTTTCAAAATTTCATTCAAAAATTTAGGGGGGTTCTGAACATTCGATTGCATACAAAAACAATAGGCTTCCAGTGTTTACGGATAGTGATATTTGTACCAAATTTGGTTCGAATCGGTCCATTCGTTCGTCAGTTATCGTCTCCACAGACTCACTGACACACACACATACTTTCACACACACACACACACACACACACAGACATCACTTCAAAAATGTTTGATTCGTGATCAGGGATTCTTGAAACGTGCTCTCCCGTCGAAAACTCGAATTCGAATTTTCGACCCCGTCACAATACTTTCCTTATACATTATGTATATAAGGAAAGTAATAACCATACAACATACCTGGTTTGTGTTGTGTCGTAGATGAAAGTAAGTTACAGGTAAAGCATCATTTTTACTGATTCTGTACAAGATGATGCAATGACACTGATGATATAATCAATAATACGAATGCAAATACTGCAATATCGAATCAATTAAATGACCTCGAAAAGGTATCTTGCATTAAGACTTTTAATAAGAGACTTTCATTAAAACTATTTATTAATACTAATCATTCGAATTAGTTGTTTTGTTACGGAAAGTTACACCAAAGATGATGCTGGATGCTGACACCAAACAAATTAATAATCAAGAAATCATACGAACTGTATTTCGTTGTTGTTGTTGAAACCCAGACCGTCCGACCTACCAGAAAGGTGTAAGGTAACTGTTTGGACGGTCGGGAAGTGCCACCCAATTTAGACCGGAACCCAGTGGGGGAGGCATCCACAGGGACCGTACCCTCCTTCCCCTACCACCAACCTCTCGGAAGGACTTTCGGACCCACATGTTTAACGTGATCGTACTCCGCATGAACACGGCGACAGTTTTGGCAGTGGCTGGAATCGAACCCGGGCCTACCGAGTGCAACTCCAGCGCGCTAACCAATGGGCTACCGCGCCCCCTGTATTTCGTTGTAATATTGGTGACCATAATTTAACCTAGTTTGTATATCCATGTTGTGAAATACTCGTGGTTAATCTTCAAGACTGAGGTCTTGATGTATGCCAATTTCTACTCTATTGGTTTGCAATTTAGCTGGTTCAAATATTTCCAAATTACCACAGAAGCATTATGTATTTTGTATTCAAATCCTTCATAATCCTTGAGACCAGTAAATTATTTGCCTTATTTACAAGTGCCAAATAGCTAACATTTTCAAATACAGTGCAACTTAGATAATTCGAAGCTGAAGGGACCACTAAAAAATTCGAATTATCCAAAATTTCGATTTAAAAAGTTACATGTTTTAACTTTAGTTTCAGGTCCACTGAATGCTTGAAAAGGTTATTCTGTCAATAAGTAAATATTTTTTGTGAAATATCATGGTATGAAGGACTTAAACACTATATGTATGTAAGCAAAGTAGGATTTACGTAAGCTACATACATGTACGTATTACATTCAATACAGAAATTATAGTTTTAGAAAAAATTGTGCAATGTCTGATTGTTTTGTAGAGTTCAGTCGTTTAAGGTTAGCAAAATCATCAAGCATGTTTAGTGAACGGAAAACAGCTTCAATAACGTTTGTTTGTCCTTCAATGTACCGACGAAATTCGCCTAGATGAAAAAGCGTCTCCGACGATGTAGAGATTGGCGTCTCTTCTTCTTCCTCCTGTATATCATCCTCGATATCGTACTCCGCTGCACTCGTCTTATTTAACACTTCTGATAAAATGTCTTGATCTGACAGTTCTCCACAAACTTCCACGTTTCCGTCCAAATTGACGTATTTTTCGAATGTCACACCCATATTGTTACCCCATGCATCCGGTGGGGGGACATTTACTTTTATGAACTCAGCTGGGTCAGTTTTATTGGTAAATCCTGCCTTTCGAAAACAATTTGCTATTGTTGCTTCCGTTACTTGAGACCATACATTGTGACATAGTCGTGCTGCATCAAGGGCACTTATAATTTTTTTTTTTTTTTGGTCCCTGAAAGAATCTGTCAAGAGGTTTTGAACGAAAAGGCACCTGTAAAAATGCTTGAGACTTTTTATGATGACCTAGTCCATCGGTTGCACAACTGAAGTCATATTTGGTGGGGAAAAGGTAACCTTTACATTGTCCATATGTGGAATAGAGGTTTGCGCAGTGCAATTGTCAATAAACAAGAGAATTTTTCTGTTTTCTTGTCGATACGTTTTATCAAGTTTCAGCAGCCAATCTTTAAAAATTTCTTCAGTCATCCAAGCTTTTTCATTTGATCTATACTCTACTGGTTCTGATTTGACATTTTTGAAACATCTTGGATTAGCAGATTTGCCTATCATGAGCAAAGGCAGCTTTTCACTGCCATCCATGTTAGCCCCAACCAATAAAGTGGCCCGTTCTTTACTGTTCTTTCCTCCACTGCAACTCTCTTCCTTAAACGCTAATGTCTTGTCTGGAGCACATTTGAAAAATAATCCAGTTTCGTCAACGTTGAAAATGTCTTTAGCCGGTGTTCTCTCAATCATTTGTAAAACATCGTCTTTCCAAACAGTTATTGCTTCTTGATTCACACTTCCACTTTCACCGCACATACGCCTAAAGGAGATTCCATTTCTTTCCTTAAATCCATCCAACAACCACCCTTGAAATCACTACCCTTGAAATCACTTTTTCCGAAACCGGCAGAAAATTCTTCCGCTTTTGCTCGTATAAGGGACCAACCACTCAGAGGAATGTTTTTGTCCCGTGCTTGTTTAAACCACTTTAACACGCACTCGTCGACTTCAGGATTGTCCAGTTCTCTAGCTCTTTTGCGATGCTTTACATTTCTACGTGTAGCAGCAGCGTTACTAAGAATTTTGTCCTTATTTTTCAAAAAAATATACAAAGTGTTCGGCGCTATCCCGTACTCGTTGGCGATTTGGCATTTCCTCTTCACACCCTTTTCCAGATCGCAAATGACGGCGACCTTTTCAGCAGACGTTAAATTTTTGTATTGAACGCGTGGTTTACTCAAAGACATCGTGAATGCTTACTAGCGAAACTCTTACAACACTACAGATACACTGACAGTTGGAAGCTCAAATGACGTCTGAAGCAGGTTGAACCAATACCCTCTGAGGTTGAATGCTCGAACCGGTCGAACAGGTAGCGGGAAGGGGGGTTTCAGCTCTCATGTGTCGAACAGGTGGGGGTATTCTGGCGATGATGTCTTAGCGATGAAAGGCCGAAAAGTTGTTATGTGTGGTTCGAAAGTTTCTGTAAAAAACTTCGAATTAAGGAAGTTGAACTTCGAATTATCCACGATTTTTTAACATTGGTTTAATACAAAGTTCATGGGACCTAGATAAATATTCGAATTAACGACGATTTCGAATTAGAAACGTTCGTTTTATCCAAGTTGCACTGTATTAATAGCACTGAGGAAGAGCAAAACAGATCACCTTCCAGAATCCACAGTTGTTCCTCTAGATATAAATAACACATTGTTGCATCAAAAGAAAGCCACGACATACATTACAAAACATTATTTATGAAACTTTCAAGTAGAATATTTGTGGTTTTCTTAAAATGATTGTATTTTCCAGTGGTTACAATCTGGATGCACAAAATGCTGTTGCCTCTTGAATCAATGAGATAGCAGAGGGGAGGAACATCATTATGTGGTAATAGAATCGTCTGCGCAAAACTTTTATTTATGAAAAGAAACACAAACGAGTATCATTAGCAGGAGAAAGTCTATTTGCTACCATTGCACATAAAGCTTTTGAAAAAGAAAATTTTTGTCCAACTACAGCAACCTGAAATTCCTCGTCTGTGACAGATATTTCTGAAAATAGGTTAATTTAAACTGAAAGTATGGTGGAAATTAAATTAGTTCATTGATGAGGCGACCCCTTATTTGTATGCATAGAGAAATAGTCTGTCTGGATACCACTTAAACTGTGGATAGAAAACTATTACGAAATGAAAAACCTTCAGTTAACGAAGGAATTATCTTCTATGGTGAAGACGCACATCGAAATGAGATTAACTGCCTCTTAAACTATACACTTATACTTTTCCTCAAAAAATATTGGAGCTGTGAGCGACGATTTTTGTGAAAGATTCCACCATGATATTTTGAAGACGGAAGCATGGCATTAGAAAAAGTGGAGTTCGGAAATATATGTTGATTATTGTAGAGGTCTGATTAGGAATTCGCTACAATAATTCTATAAATGGACGTAATCCAGAATTGCCTACTAGGTAATGTAAATATTGTAATGAGTTCTTTCTAAACTGTGCATGTGTGTGGAAATTATTCTTAAATTTAAAAAAAAACTTTAAAAAAGTTAAATTAAAAAAGCTAATACCCATAATTTTATTTTCTAACCGAATACTCCACAACTTTTTCTATTGCATTTTTTCTCTGTTTCCTTACAATTCTTTTAGAATATTTAAGCATGAAAAATACAAAAATGATCGGCCACCTCTCATTCTTGATATAACATGCAATAGCCTTTGTGTAGAAGTTCTATCCTCCACGTGGAATTCAGTAGAACGGGAACTGAGACTGAATGTCAACATGACTGCAGCGTGTCTCTCCACGTAATTATTGAATGGACTGAATCAGTTAGAACGAGATGTCAGTATGCACACACCGAATTTAGCCTGAGGCTTTCAAAGTCACAGCAATTACTTAGCCCTTTATCAATTCTCCCAATAATGTAAGCGCTTGATACAAGCCCCGATAGTTTGCATTGTGGTTTATTTCAGTGGTGTCCAGTTAGGCAGCACTTTAACCTTTTATGCATTGTAGAACTGCCTAAGCCTGTAAATCTCTATATAAAACTCTGACAATGTGATAGATGTATTTCAGTTCTAAATTTATAATGATATAAATAATGTAGAAAATAATTTAAAATCTTAATTTATGAATTAAGATTTTAAATTATTCTGCATATTAACATATTAACAATTCTGCATATTAACAAGTTCTGCATATTAACATATCATATATTGACACATTTTATGCGACACGAAAAATGGTTTTATGTTATCTACCATAACTATAAACTAATTATATATAATTTAAATTAAAAGTCCTTATTTTCATTTATAGAATATAAACTTATAATAAAACTGCATAATATCAAAATAGAAGTTTTAAAGATGAAAAGAATCTAGTTTTTATACAAACTGTAATTTGTATTAAAAGGGTCATCTATCAATAGTTACAAAATGATTTTTATGGCCTCCATTTTGTTACAATGAACAAAAATTCCCTTCACTATATTGGTACAACGCATCATTAAGAATCAAGGGTGTTTCCATAGGATACAAAATTAAGTCCGAAATTGTGGATAACTAACACTTTTATTTAAATCAATAATATGTGCAAACAGGAACAAGATGTATATAATAAATCTGTAGTTATCCTGTAAGGTCAGAATCAAAAACAACTGCCAGGCACGCAGCAGCAATTAAATGCTCAACTAATTCACAAAACATATTATTATAGTAGTATGGTTACCTTGAAACCTTTCTGGTAGGTCGGACGGTCTGGGTCTCAACAACAACAACAAAACAGATTATTATATTCTGAAAACCCTCACATATTCACAATTCACTTGTACTTCTATCACTCAAACAACATCTAACTGAACGATGACCAGCTTATATAGCCACTGTGGAAAGCTCTGAAATAACCAAGTAAGTTATCCTAATGTTCTTAACTAATCTGCAAAATCCGAAAATCTTCCAAAACTCATCAAAAATCTTCAAGTTGGAGATATTTCTCAAAAAGTTTTTGCCAAGTCCAAACGATCCAGACCTTCAAATAAGAGTGGTAGCCTCTAAAGTCGTTTTCTTCTGCTAAAAGTGTAGAGATATTTTAGGTATTCGTAGCAGTATGCACCCTGATAAATAGCTTCAAAAATGTGAATGTGTAAGAATTTTTGCTTTCCCAACCGGAAATCAAACCACAAATCCTCGAACTGAAAAACCGATGCTCTACCGTTGAGCTAATGGGACGAAATCGCAAACTTTATCGTCGAAGTGAACTCTGCACTCTCCATCCTCTAATGTCAGATTGATGTACAGCAGACAATCTGACTGACCAACCCCTGCTAGTTTTACCTCAAATTAGCCTCCTGTGCTAATATTTTTACCCAGATTAGAATCATGCGTGCTCGTTATCCTCCCAATTTCAATTCGGCGCTCAATTTGGTTCTCCAAAGTTCGTTTAAATCCCTCTTCAGTAGATAAAATTAAAAGCTGTAAAAATTAAATTCTTGTTGCCATGGAAATTTCTAATAAAGTGACCTAAGCTTATGAGGAGTAGATTCTGCTCCCAATTAATTTTGATCAATGAATCCCTTTATTTCATTCTTATTAACTTATATGAACTTATTGTGTTCCCTCCATTTTTTTTTCTTTGGGGGGGGGGGGGAGCTATGTTAACTGTTCTTATTTTCTTGGATCTTTCTTTTTCTTTTGACCCTTTTTATTTGTATTTTTTCTTATTTTTCTTCTCTACATTTTATTCTAAATTTCTGTTTTTGTTTTCATACGCCTAATTATTTTCCTTTTCATATATTTTCTTTTTATATATTTTCTAAATTTTACTTTTAAAATTTTATTATTTTCTTTCATTTTAATTACCTATTTTTCATTATGTTATCATACCTCAATCTAAATTTTATTTTTCAATGATCTTTTTATCTATATTCGCAATAACCATTTTCCCATTTTTGTAAAATGGACGTACTTGTCAAGTTCAAATATAATGTAAAACTGTCTGTTTAATCACAATATTTTTCATAAATTGTTATATTTTTAGACCTAAATGAAAGTACGTTTAGCGGGATGGTAGATCTTGGGTGCCTCCTGAATGCAGGAGGTATCCTTTCCCGGCCGTGCAGATAGCTATTCTAAACCCACTATGTGAGTGGCACGGTCTGGGGTCTTCAGACCTCCGACATCTAAATTCTATTTTTCAATGATCTTTTAATCTATATTCGCAATAACCCTTTTCCCATTTTTGAAAAATGGACGTACTTGTCAAGTTCAAATATAATGTAAAACTGTCTGTTTAACCACACTATTTTTCATCAATTGTTATCTTTTTAGACCTAAATAAATGTTCGTTTGGCGGGATGGTAGACCTTGGGTGCTTCCTGAGTGCAGGAGGTATCCTTTCCCGGCCGTGCATCTAGCTACTCTACACCCACCATGTGAGTCGCACGGTTTGGGGTCTTCAGACCTCCGACATTTGAACCTTTTCATTTGCATTTTTTTTTTTAATTTTTCTTTTCTAAATTTTATTCTAAATTTCTGTTTTTGTTTTTCATGTGACTAATCTTTTTTTCCTTTTCATATATTTTCTAAATTTTACTTTTAAAATTTTATTATTTTCTTTAATTTTAATCTATTTTTATTATGTTTATATACCTCACTCCACATTTTATTTTTCAATGATTTTTTATCTATATTCGCAATAACCCTTTTCTCATTTTTGAAAAATGGACGTACTTGTCAAGTTCAAATATAATGTACTATCTATTTAATCAACTATCTATTTAATCACAATATTTTTCATCAATTGTTATCTTTTTAGACCTAAATAAATGTTCGTTTGGTGGGAAGGTAGACCTTGGGAGCCTCCTGAGTGCAGGAGGCATCCTCTCCCTGCCGTGCAGCTAGCTACTCTGAACCCACCATGTGAGTCGCACGGTCTGGGATCTTCAGACCTCCGACATCTTTGCACAAACCTACAGGGTTAATTTGTTCGGGCGCCATTGTAAACGACTTTACTGTCCCAACCGGGAATCGAATCCTGGACCTCCGAACTGGCCAGCCGACGCTCTACGGCTGAGCTATTGCGACCAAATTACAAGCTCTTATCGCCGAAGTAGACTCTGCACCACTCCCTAACACCTTTCTCAGAATTATTATTCTTTAAATGTATCTGAAAAAAGTTCAGATTTTAAAATTCGCGATTTACTGGAAGACTAAAAAATATATATTTTTACATGAGATTAGCCTCGTGTTAATATTTTTATCCTCTAGGTTAACTTATTGCGGTGGCGCTTTCCTCCCGATTTGAAATCGACGCTCAATATACCAGAGTCCACTGAATCTGTACCAGTCGCACTATTGTTGCAATCAGACCTCTGATATCTTTGCACTAACCTACAGGGTTAACGTATTGCGGTGTCGCTTTCCTCCTGATTTGAAATCGACGCTCAATATACCAGAGTCAACTGAATCTGTGCCAGTCGCACTATTGTTGCAATCAGGCCTCTGATATCTTTGCACTAACCTACAGGGTTAACGTATTGCGGTGTCGCTTTCCTCCTGATTTGAAATCGACGCTCAATATACCAGAGTCAACTGAATCTGTACCAGTCGCACTATTGTTGCAATCAGGCCTCTGATATCTTTGCACTAACCTACAGGGTTAACGTATTGCGGTGTCGCTTTCCTCCTGATTTGAAATCGACGCTCAATATACCAGAGTCAACTGAATCTGTGCCAGTCGCACTATTGTTGCAATCAGGCCTCTGATATCTTTGCACTAACCTACAGGGTTAACGTATTACGGTGTCGCTTTCCTCCTGATTTGAAATCGACGCTCAATATATGTACCAGAGTCCACTGAATCTGTGCCAGTCGCACTATTGTTGCAATCAGACCTCTGATATCTTTGCACTAACCTACAGGGTTAACGTATTGCGGTATCGCTTTCCTCCTGATTTGAAATCGACGCTCAATATACCAGAGTCCACTGAATCTGTGCCAGTCGCACTATTGTTGCAATCAGACCTCTGATATCTTTGCACTAACCTACAGGGTTAACGTATTGCGGTGTCGCTTTCCTCCTGATTTGAAATCGACGCTCAATATACCAGAGTCAACTGAATCTGTGCCAGTCGCACTATTGTTGCAATCAGGCCTCTGATATCTTTGCACTAACCTACAGGGTTAACGTATTACGGTGTCGCTTTCCTCCTGATTTGAAATCGACGCTCAATATATGTACCAGAGTCCACTGAATCTGTGCCAGTCGCACTATTGTTGCAATCAGACCTCTGATATCTTTGCACTAACCTACAGGGTTAACGTATTGCGGTGTCGCTTTTCTCCTGATTTGAAATCGACGCTCAATATACCAGAGTCCACTGAATCTGTGCCAGTCGCACTATTGTTGCAATCAGACCTCTGATATCTTTGCACTAACCTACAGGGTTAACGTATTGCGGTGTCGCTTTCCTCCTGATTTGAAATCGACGCTCAATATACCAGAGTCCACTGAATCTGTGCCAGTCGCACTATTGTTGCAATCAGACCTCTGATATCTTTGCACTAACCTACAGGGTTAACGTATTGCGGTGTCGCTTTCCTCCTGATTTGAAATCGACGCTCAATATACCAGAGTCCACTGAATCTGTGCCAGTCGCACTATTGTTGCAATCAGACCTCTGATATCTTTGCACTAACCTACAGGGTTAACGTATTGCGGTGTCGCTTTCCTCCTGATTTGAAATCGACGCTCAATATACCAGAGTCAACTGAATCTGTGCCAGTCGCACTATTGTTGCAATCAGGCCTCTGATATCTTTGCACTAACCTACAGGGTTAACGTATTACGGTGTCGCTTTCCTCCTGATTTGAAATCGACGCTCAATATATGTACCAGAGTCCACTGAATCTGTGCCAGTCGCACTATTGTTGCAATCAGACCTCTGATATCTTTGCACTAACCTACAGGGTTAACGTATTGCGGTGTCGCTTTCCTCCTGATTTGAAATCGACGCTCAATATACCAGAGTCCACTGAATCTGTGCCAGTCGCACTATTGTTGCAATCAGACCTCTGATATCTTTGCACTAACCTACAGGGTTAACGTATTGCGGTGTCGCTTTCCTCCTGATTTGAAATCGACGCTCAATATACCAGAGTCAACTGAATCTGTGCCAGTCGCACTATTGTTGCAATCAGGCCTCTGATATCTTTGCACTAACCTACAGGGTTAACGTATTACGGTGTCGCTTTCCTCCTGATTTGAAATCGACGCTCAATATACCAGAGTCAACTGAATCTGTGCCAGTCGCACTATTGTTGCAATCAGGCCTCTGATATCTTTGCACTAACCTACAGGGTTAACGTATTACGGTGTCGCTTTCCTCCTGATTTGAAATCGACGCTCAATATATGTACCAGAGTCCACTGAATCTGTGCCAGTCGCACTATTGTTGCAATCAGACCTCTGATATCTTTGCACTAACCTACAGGGTTAACGTATTGCGGTGTCGCTTTCCTCCTGATTTGAAATCGACGCTCAATATACCAGAGTCCACTGAATCTGTGCCAGTCGCACTATTGTTGCAATCAGACCTCTGATATCTTTGCACTAACCTACAGGGTTAACGTATTGCGGTGTCGCTTTCCTCCTGATTTGAAATCGACGCTCAATATACCAGAGTCCACTGAATCTGTGCCAGTCGCACTATTGTTGCAATCAGACCTCTGATATCTTTGCACTAACCTACAGGGTTAACGTATTGCGGTGTCGCTTTCCTCCTGATTTGAAATCGACGCTCAATATACCAGAGTCCACTGAATCTGTGCCAGTCGCACTATTGTTGCAATCAGACCTCTGATATCTTTGCACTAACCTACAGGGTTAACGTATTGCGGTGTCGCTTTCCTCCTGATTTGAAATCGACGCTCAATATACCAGAGTCAACTGAATCTGTGCCAGTCGCACTATTGTTGCAATCAGGCCTCTGATATCTTTGCACTAACCTACAGGGTTAACGTATTACGGTGTCGCTTTCCTCCTGATTTGAAATCGACGCTCAATATATGTACCAGAGTCCACTGAATCTGTGCCAGTCGCACTATTGTTGCAATCAGACCTCTGATATCTTTGCACTAACCTACAGGGTTAACGTATTGCGGTGTCGCTTTCCTCCTGATTTGAAATCGACGCTCAATATACCAGAGTCAACTGAATCTGTGCCAGTCGCACTATTGTTGCAATCAGGCCTCTGATATCTTTGCACTAACCTACAGGGTTAACGTATTACGGTGTCGCTTTCCTCCTGATTTGAAATCGACGCTCAATATACCAGAGTCAACTGAATCTGTGCCAGTCGCACTATTGTTGCAATCAGGCCTCTGATATCTTTGCACTAACCTACAGGGTTAACGTATTACGGTGTCGCTTTCCTCCTGATTTGAAATCGACGCTCAATATACCAGAGTCCACTGAATCTGTGCCAGTCGCACTATTGTTGCAATCAGACCTCTGATATCTTTGCACTAACCTACAGGGTTAACGTATTGCGGTGTCGCTTTCCTCCTGATTTGAAATCGACGCTCAATATACCAGAGTCCACTGAATCTGTGCCAGTCGCACTATTGTTGCAATCAGACCTCTGATATCTTTGCACTAACCTACAGGGTTAACGTATTGCGGTGTCGCTTTCCTCCTGATTTGAAATCGACGCTCAATACACCAGAGTCCACTGAATCTGTGCCAGTCGCACTATTGTTGCAATCAGACCTCTGATATCTTTGCACTAACCTACAGGGTTAACGTATTGCGGTGTCGCTTTCCTCCTGATTTGAAATCGACGCTCAATATACCAGAGTCCACTGAATCTGTGCCAGTCGCACTATTGTTGCAATCAGACCTCTGATATCTTTGCACTAACCTACAGGGTTAACGTATTGCGGTGTCGCTTTCCTCCTGATTTGAAATCGACGCTCAATACACCAGAGTCCACTGAATCTGTGCCAGTCGCACTATTGTTGCAATCAGGCCTCTGATATCTTTGCACTAACCTACAGGGTTAACGTATTACGGTGTCGCTTTCCTCCTGATTTGAAATCGACGCTCAATATACCAGAGTCCACTGAATCTGTGCCAGTCGCACTATTGTTGCAATTAGAACTCTGATATCTTTGCACTAACCAACAGGGTTGATTTGTTTGGGTGCCATTGTAAAGAACATTATTGCCGCAATCGGGAATCGAACCACGAACCTTCGTGCTGTCCAACCGAAGCTCTGCCTTTGAGCCACTTAAGCAAAACTGCAAACTCTTGTCGGCGAAGTGGATACGATACTACAAATGATATGTGGCTGTTTGAAGATGAAAAAATATGCTGTACATAAAATAAGCATTTATGCATTTAGTAACTTGAGTTGTCTTCCTTCAGAAATTATGTTTAAATTAATATCCATATAATATGTACTGAACTGAGTGAGTGAGAGCGTGAGGGGCTAATCTATTAAAATTATCCGCACTCCCACTCTAGCTAGAATTTTAGTTTTGGTCTCAATTGATCTTCCTCAGCATCCAGGTCAGGAAAAAGGCTAATATTTCGAAAATTCGAATTAGTAGTGACCATGCAAAAAATAACTAAAATATTCAAAATGATGCACTTAAACTCAAACCAGGATTTTGGATTATTCTCTCCCTTAATCACTCTAAGCCTCCAGATTCGAATTAGGGGTGACAATACAAAGATATTGGTACAAAGATATACAACATAGTTGAAAAGTGTATATGACTTTCTTCATTCTGTCTGTCTGTCTGTCTGTCCGTTCGCACGATAACTGCCGTAAAAATGACTTTATCAAAATGGAATTTTAGTATGTTGTTCAGAATGTCTGTGGAACCTATCGAAATATAAATGAATAATACCATCCAATTAGTTATGGGCTGAACTCGGGTTGGAAAAATGATAATACATTGAACCCTATACGGGACCTAATTCTTCAAACACTTTGTAAGCAAATTAATAAT
Organism: Amaurobius ferox; assembly: GCA_951213105.1. Classification (NCBI taxonomy): domain Eukaryota; kingdom Metazoa; phylum Arthropoda; class Arachnida; order Araneae; family Amaurobiidae; genus Amaurobius; species Amaurobius ferox. The sequence continues at coordinate 62,083,936 of OX578144.1, forward strand.
TCGCAAATTGCTTCGAAAGTTTTAGGAAATATTCAAATTATTCCATAAAAATGTGAAAAAAATTTCAGCAAAATATATTGGGTAGTTTTTTCAATAAAAATTTAAATAATAATTACACCCATACCGTATGAAGAGATCACGTGACCCACTTCAAAATAAAATATGGCATCCATCTTGTTGAACGCCCAGACCATACAGCCAACCCTGAGGCTTACGGCAATCAAGCGTGTGGTCGGGGCATCCATCTTGTCGAAAGCCCAGACAAATCGTGATTTTTAATGTACTTTTTAAGTAGTGTTGTACATTCCTAAAACGCTTTAATTTTGCTTAATATCTGCGCATCTATATTATGAAACAACGCAATTACAATATATTTGAGTTTAAATGATCAGTGACATCCGTCATGTGTCAAAATCGTAATTTTTATTATTTTTAATTTATATTTAGTGTTGTATGCGTCCTAAAACCGCTTTATTTTTCCTTAATTCCTATGCATCTACAAGCTGAAACAACGCAATCACAATATATTTGAGTTTAAATGATCATCAAACTTTGATTATTTCTACAACGAAGCCTAATTTTCACTTGAATGTAGACATGTAGGATGAGTTGTATAAGAATTGCTGAAATCCTTTAACACAAATTTATTTAGCTCTGGTGTCTGCAATATATCTGATATGAATGGAACTTTCATTGATTTTACATAGAAAACAGACGATTTTATAGCAGACTTTTTCGATGAAGCTTTAAGCATAGAGTTAAATTACTTTTACCTCCATGGTTTTAAGTTTTTAAATAAAATAAATTATTGTAGTATTGTGATGAATGAAAGGAATGGAATAAAAGGGTATGAATGAAATATTTACAGCTTTTACATAGAGAGCCAGGCGATTTATATTTCAATGACGTCATTTGAATAAAGTTCATTTTTTTTCGATGAAATTTAAAGTTTTTAAATACAATAAATTAATATAGTATTGTGATAATTATAAAAATATTACCGCTGAATGTATCGCATTTTAGAGATGTTTAAATAAAATTGGATTGCAGTTGGAAAATGTTTCATAATCAATGTTCTATGCATGATTGATTTTTCTTGTTTAATAAGGGCGTAATATGTATATATAGCCATGTAAGAATATGAAAAAAAAATAATATTCGTATAGCTTAAACTGTTGCTAAAGAATAAAATTAAAATAACTTCATTAAAAATAGCATATAATACGCAATTGAATAGTATTAACAGGTTTCGAATGCAATAATAACCTTATTCACTAAGAATACGCAAGAGGAGCCACCTTCACTCGTCAGAGAAAGATCTGTAGGTGTAGAAGAAACCTAGAATAGGACATAATGAGAAAATAGTAAAAGTTTTACCATTCATTCATTATGTCCCTCCCCCCTCCTGAATTTATTTTATCCCCATTTTATTTTTTACACCGTTGGCGCCTTTTCCCTGCTTCTGTCAATGACATGTTCGTTGTCTTGCATTAGTCGGCGATCTTTCTCTGACACGTGAAGGTTGCACGTCTAGTGTGTCTTAACAAAAAATGCTGTATATAGATATATAGGGTGTCCCAAACACATTGACCTCAGGCTTTTATTCCTTAAATATTGATCTTAGACATATATAATAAATTACAAAGTTGAATAAAAAAAAAGTACAGAATTTTATGAAATCGATAAAAATTTTTAGGGGATAAAATTTGAAGATATACAAAATTTAAATTTTTATACGGCCCCCGTATAAAAACATTTCCAATGAAAAAAATGTGCCCCATACACTAATAAGGTGATTCAGAAAATTTCAGCATTTTATCATAAAAAGTCCTAGATCAAAAGATAAATATGCTGACTTAAACCACTTTTCGATGCATCGACATGGATTCTCAGAAGGGAAAAATCATGTCGGCGGATCGCTTTTCCGAGGTAATACACAAATTATGAAAGATATGGTATTTATTGGTACAAAAGTATCTACACTGCGTAGAAATAATAACTTTACACAAAGATTACAAAACTTGTAGAAAATGTTTTCCATCCATGCCAAAGATCCATTAAAGATAGGAGACAGATATTATTTGCCTATGACGCATTTCTGCGTTGCATCATTTGCACTTTTGCTATAGATTTACATTTTAATTTATGATTAATTCCTCACGAACTTTGTTTAAACATATCTCTGGGACTTTTTATGATAAAATGCTCAAATTTTGTACATCACCTTATTAGTGTATGAGGTATATTTTACTCATTGGAAATGTTTCTGTACCGGGGCTGTATAAAAATTTAAATTTTGTATTTTTTTATATTTAAACCCCTGAAAACTTTTATCGATTTCATAAAAGTATGGACCTTTTTTACACAATTTTGTAATTTATTATATAAGTCTAAGATCAATCTTTAAGGAATAAAAGCCAAGGTCAATGTTTTTCAGACACCCTGTATATATATATATATATATATATATATAGGAAAATTTTTCTTTAGAGAGTAAACGAATTCATTCTCTGAATGCCATTGCAATTCACTCTAAAGTTACCCAATGTTTCCTTTCATTTTAAAATTTAAGGAGTTTACACTGTTTTAAATATATCAATGCCGAAAATTTAAAAGTACAATTAATTTATCTAAATACACTTTTGCTTATTACAATGTAATTATCATTCAAATACACTTATAAAAAAATCTGATCTGGGCAACATATGACTCTCCTTATATAATGCAATGAATTTACTACTATAACAGTTAAAAAAATGTTATTCTTATAGTAGATACTTATATTCTTTCCAAGATATTGAATTTTCTTCAATTAGTCGTCATTTTCATTGATGTAGCGTCATTTTTTTTCAATTTGGCGAGATTTTTGTCCATTTGGCAACAATTAAAAATGTCACCAAGTTGGCGACATTCCGCCAAATTCGTCGTCAAAATCTCTCCAAGCGTTATGGACGCAGAAATAAGTTATTCTTAGTGCAGATAAATGACTATTGGTGTTCAAATACAAAAGCATTACTCAAAGTATCTTTTTTCATGAATGGAACGAGCTAGATCCACGAGAATGATGTCACCAAATTTATCGCATGGAATTACATATGAAAAGTGAACATGTTTCTCAATAGGAAATATTTTTTTTATTTTATATAACGTTTTGCTAATTTTTTTTAAAAATGTGCAATATCTCGATAACGGTTCATGTTACCGTTCTAAAATTTATGTCAATCGTTTTCTAATGAAAAATTACATAAGAAATGTCTATTTGCGTAACTTTATTAGCGGTTTTGATTTTTTCACGATTTTTTCAAAATTTCACTCGAAAATTTAGGAGGGTTCTGAGCATCCGATTGCGTATAAAAACAATAAGCTTCCAGTGTTTACGGATTGCGATTTTTGTACGAAATTTCGTTGAAATCGGTCCATTCGTTAGTCAGTTATCGTCTCCACAGACTCACTGACACACACACACACACACACACACACACACACACACAAACACACACACACACACACACAAACACACACACACACACAAATACACACACACACAGACATCACTTCAAAAATGTTTGATTCGTGATCAGGGATGCTTGAAACGTGCTCTCCCGTCGAAAACTCGAATTCGAATTTTCGACCCCGTCACAATACTTTCCTTATACATTATGTATATAAGGAAAGTAATAAAATAGTAATGCCTCATTTATAGATAAGTACACTATACAAATACTTGCTCTATCCTTTCAAGCTGCAATTCAAACTGACATAAAATTCTGTCATTAAACTGTAGTTTTTCTTTGTAACAATACAACCGCAAATTCGAAATTAGTCTTCTGTACTCCGGATTCCCGCATAAAGGGAATATAACATTCAGAGAATGACTATCGAGAGAACAATTGGAAGAAGCCTTTCTACAGATGCGCGAAATTAGCAACATTGTTACTATCTGCAATCATGACTGAAACTCGAATAGAGAGCCATGAAATGGTCTCGATTAAAGTTACGAGCAAACCAATTGTATATAAGCGTTGTTGAATACAATAATTGAATTGATTTAGATCTGGAATTATTCCCAGGAGGCTATTTTAGTGTATAATGCTTATTTATAGCATGAAGTGAAAGCCATTTTAATGAACACGCTGTACGTATAATATATAAATACAATGTAGAGGACAAAATTTCGTCTTCGTGCTTAACCGCTTCTCTCAGCTTTTATTGGTATGTATAAGGTTGATATGGGATTAACGAAGTGGAGTATTTTCTTTTTTTGTTTTAGTCTTATGTGAGATTGTGCTATATTTGTCCATGCATATCGCTTATTATAAAATTCATAGTTTTTCTTAATGTAGTAAGTTCTTGGAATCTATAGTTTTGTATGTTGTTAATATAAGGATACGCACATATTTAATTCCAAACAAACTACATTTGTTTATATGCATGGTATAAATTACGTTATAGTAGAATTTCGTCCTTTTAATGTCCCACACTTTTTCAGGTCCATCATTTTCTCATAGATTGATCTTTAGATAGATGAACTTGAGATACAATATCCATAAGGGGTTTTACGTATATACAGAAGTTATATATATATATATATATATATATATATATATATATATATACCGGGTGATTCAAAAGTTCGGAGCAAAAGTAAAACGCTATAAAAAAATATCTATGACTATGAGAGACATGCGGTTTGCAGATTAATATTCACCGTGGTGGGGGATTTTGTGTGGCATGAAAAAAAAAATAGTTCAAACTCTCTACACTCGGGGGGCCTGCGGCAGATAAAGCCATGGAGATGACTTATGCAGGGAGATGATTGCACAAATGACTGGCCTGCGAGATCCCCAGATCTCACAGCCGTGATTTTAGGTATCCCCACAACGAGAAATCACAGGTGTGAGATCTGGGTGCAATCACCTCCATGCATAAGTCATCTCCATGGCTTTATCTGCCGCAGCTCCCCCGAGTGTTAAGAGTTTGAACTATTTTTTTTCATGCCACACAAAATTCCCTACCACGATGAATATTAATCTGCAAACCGCATGTCTCTCTAACTCATAGATGTTTTTTATAGCGTTATACTTTTGCTCCAAACTTTTAAATCACCCAGTATATATATATATATATATATATATATATATATATATATATATATCATAATTTAGGAGATAGATATTTTAATGCTTTAAACAATCATAAATATTAAAACTTTTTATATCTGTATTTTTTCGATTATGGTTTTAATGAACTGTTAAATCGATTTTACTTTTCCTGTATGTTAAGGAAAGTATTGAGGCTGGATCGAAAATCCAAACTCGAGTTTTCTATAGAAGAGCACGTTTCAAGCCTCACTGAACTCGAATTGAACGTTCCTGAGGTCATGCCTCTATGTTAGTGTGTGTATCTGTGTGTTAGTATGTGTGTCCGAGAATCTGTGGGATCGATGTCTAATGACCGAATGGAGCGAACAAAATTTCGAACAAAATTTGGTACGAAAATAACAATCGGTATATACTGGAAGATTATTGATTTTATATGCAATCAACTCTTCGGAAGACCCCTTAAATTTTTGAATGAAATTTTGAATTTTTTTAAAAAAAATCAGAACCTTTAATAATGTTACTTATTATTCTTTCTCATGTAAGTTTTTATTAGAAAACGAATGAGAAATGCTTTAGAATGAACGCTAGCTTGAACTGTTCTCGAGATGTTATGCGTTCTTCTAATTCTTTTATCAAAATTATTACATAAAATTAAAAGAAATTATATTAAATATTGTCAAATATGTTCACTCTTCAGGCAATATTATGCGACAAATTTATTAACATCATTCTTGTGGAGGGAATTCTTTCCATTCATGAAAGAAGGTACCGCTGTAATAGTTTGGTAGTTTTGTGACCGACATTTTGCCAATAGTCATTTTTATATAAAAAAGGTATTTTCTCCGTGTGTGTGTAACACTTGACAATAACCATGGCGATTTTAGCGACAATTTAATGAAATGCTGTCAACTGAACTATATTTCGACCTATATTGACGAAAATACGCTTTATATTGACGAAAATAGAGTAAAAATTACAAAAATGACGCTAAATTAACGAAAATGACGCCAAATTGATAAATTAGTTATTAAAATAGTTTAATATATGGACTATATCACTCATTGCGGATGCTATAAATATTGATATTTGTCAATTTAGAGTTGGCGAAATATAAATTAATTGGGTATTTCAAAATAGTTTTACATGTTGTCATCCCCGGCCACATAATTTGTTACCATAAACCCCTGGGTTGGTCGTGTGGTCTGGGCCTTCAACATGTTGTCATCCGAAAAATCGCCAGATATGCAATTCAATGTTAAAAATATTGTGTTGTGTTGTGAATATTATACATAATATTGTCACTGTGAAAGTAGTAAATCAATTCCACTATATATAGATAGTGCTGCCCACATCAGATTTTTTCTACAATGCAATTAACAATTTTCTTTCTAATATCCTTCGATTTTACTGGGCTTTTGTTTTGCTGCAGATCAATTTCCTGTATCTGATATGTTTATTAGTGCAATGTAAAGAGTTCTTTTTAAAAGGAACTTTCTCTGAAGCTAAACTACCTTAAATATAATTTTCGTTCTGCTGAAAAGCAAACAATCAACATTCCTAACGTTCTGGGATTCATACACAGATATAAAGGTAGATGGTAAATAACTCATTCACCAAACGGCTTATAGCCTAAATAAATAAACTTAAAGCAAACTATTGTATTTACGACCGTATCCAGGAAATTACATAGAAATAGATTCACGTACCAATAGTACCTTTTTGTACGCTATCAACCCAGAGAAATCCAATATCAAAACGCCTCCAACTCAACTACCTGGGACGCCACACGTGAAAACAGTCCAAAACTTGTCAAACCAAGCAGTCGGCGGAGACTTGACAGCTAAGAACTGTCAAAACATCCGCGACATAATCACACAGGTGAGACTCACTTGCATAACGCGATATGCTGAAATATTTCATTCTATACGAAATAAAATCCGCACACTTGTCAAGCTGGCGTTATGATTGGTCACTGAACCCGAAGATCTGGTAAGCTGTTATGCGACAGTAAAATTATAACTTAATGCGAATAAGGGAAATGCTAACAAATAGGTTATTGTGACATCCCAAATATTATTAAAAATATTGCAATGCAATATTTCGAAAATTATTTAACCCAAGAAAATGAAATTTAAAAAACACATTTCTTGAGAGTTAGTATTTCTGGAAAAATAGTACTAGTTCAAATCTGGTACAGAAAAGATAAAGAAATCGGACAGGCATTAACAACTCAAGAAATTATTATTCACGTCCATGAATTACGGATGTGAATAATAAATAATCTCTTTGGCTGTTAATGCCCGTCGATGACGAAAATATAAAACATAAAGCAACCGCTTTCTATGATAATTGAAAATGACAGCAAATTCTGGAATTAAAAGTGTAATTTAATTCGCAAACAAACAACCGCAAACTCCGATTGCAATTTTGTTCTTCCAATTCGGCATAAAGACAATTAAATGGCTATCGTGAGAACAATTGGAGTGGATTTTCTGCAACTGCGCTGTATTAGCACCATTGTTAATATCTGCAATTATGAATGTAATAGAATTGAGAGGAACTGAATAGATTCGATTAAAGTTACTACCACACCGGCACAAAGGGGTGTTAAACACAATAATTGAATCCATTTGGGGAAGAAATTAAGCCCAGAAGACTATTTGTGTGCCTAACGTTTGTTTATAACAAGTTAAATATTTGTAGGAAAATACTACACTGTAAAGATATGTACCCAGCTGTCCTGTAGAGAAGAGAACATTTCTTGTTACACAAGGGATTTAGCAAGAAAACTTTCTGTCATCAATGCTTGGATTTGAGTTGATTGGATAATTTTAGCGAGTTGGAAGTAAAATGAGTTTCAGTAAAATGAGTTTCATGAGTTCAGGTAAGTTTTGTTAGAGGGTCTAAGGCAGGGATTGCACTCTTATTTACAAAATGGTCAAATGAAAAACAAAATAAACTGGGTCAAAAACGTTTATTTGTTATGTTTTCTGTAAAATTAATTTTAAAACACTTTTAAATATTCAGACAACAAAACAATGTTGAATACCTAAATAGTTGTATTTCACTTCATTCATAAGATTTAAAATATCTTCAATTTCATTCAGAAGGTTTAAAAGGAAGTTTATTCAGGTTCAAAATTAAAAGGTTAACTATGTGGAGGGGGGATTGAAATGAGTGAAACTATAATTACGAGCAAAATTTATGAGCAAAACTGTAATTTTTCCTGAGTTGTTTAAATTGCGAGGAGAGGATTTAAAGAGAAAAACATTGCCCACCAGTAAGTCGGTTTCTAGGATCGCTTTTTCTGTATTTCATGATTGAAAACACTTATTCGCATGGATATGAGGATGTACAAATTACCATATATTTTTTTTGTTTTACAAAGTTCGAAGATATTGAATTTAGCAGGGATTTTTAAAAACCCAGTTTTGTTGTGCGGGCCCTATTCAAAACATCGGCGGGTCGTATTTGGCTCGCTGCCAATCCCTGGTCCAGGATGTCGTAAATTAACTACGTTTTGTAAAGAGTTTGTATATAGTAATTATCTTTCGATAGAAAGTCGCATTAAAGTTACTAACATTTATTGAGATAGGTGGGTGGCTCTCGTGTGCTCCAGGATATGAGAAGCAAAGAGATGCAAAAGAGGGGATGCAAAATAATCTGTTACAATTTTATGCACTCTGCCATATGACTGATATACCTTCTAATTTATTTATAATCCCATTTAGCGATGATTAGATTGTCGTCATAGTAATAAGTTTCTTCTTCCCACAGTAAGCAACGAACTGTTAACTATATTATTACCATATGAAAATTATTATTAGAATTGAATTTTGAAATATTAGGAATCCATTGATTGGAGCTTAAACCATCGGTTTTACTTAACAAAATATTAGTTTCTAATTATTAAAATCGGTTAATATATGAAATATTTTGCTTAAAGGATTATAGTAATATTCCAGATTATTAAGTAAGATATGTACGAAATATAAGTTAATTTGGCTACTCAAAATAATTCTAAGTACATATGTAGGTACATCATTGGTATCCCATCACTGGCACGTACAGGTACATCAGGTTCTTGGAGCCTATGATTTGGAAGCTTATGATTGCTGATGCTTCATGGTTATCTCCTCTTTGTTATGACCATATCACAATTTTATGGTTTGTAAATGGCATTAAAACCTTCTTGCCTTGCTCTAATTGTTCTAATGGCATGTCAGCACCCAAACATATTTTAAACGTATTGATGTGTTTAGGGAGGACATTTTTGGGTCTAGCATCTATAACATAAGTAGCTGCATCAATGGTGTCAATGGGATCTACGAGCTTATTTAAATCTTCTGGAATAATAATAAAAAAAAACTTTCTACTTTCCCTGCAATACATGATAATGTATAGGAAGAGTATTGGAATCATGCCGAAAATCGCAACTCGAGTTTTCGACGGATTTACACGTTTCGAGACCTCTAGAATACGAAAACAATCCTTTTTAGCGTGACGTCTGCGTGTCTGTCTGTCTGTCTGTGTGTCTGTCTGTCTGTGTGTCTGTCTGTCTGTGTGTCTGTCTGTCTTTGTGTCTGTCAGTCTTTGTGTCTGTCTGTCTGTGTGTCTAAATTAGACATGTCTGTCTGTGTGTCTGTCTGACTCTGTATCTGTCTGTCTGTCTATCTGTGCAGATTTTGTATCCACTCTAACTAAAAAACTAATTGACCGAATTCCATACAATTTGGTAGGTAAGTCACTTGTGGGCGATACTGGTGCTGATTAGTTTTGTGTACGATTCGGAGTAAAAGAACCCGCTTTTTTGCGAAATACCCCGCAAAAATTTCCTGTATCCACTCTAGCTAAAAAATTAATGGATCAAATTTCACAAAATTCGGTAGATAAGTCGCTTGTGGGCCACCCTAGTGATGATTAGATTTTGGTACGATTCGAAAAAAAATAACCTGCCATTTTTTTAAGAAATGGCCCTCAAAACTCTACAAAATCTAAAATAAAAAACTACTTATGCTTCAATATATCCATTAAATGCTTGTTCTATACGTAATTTTTAACTATGAAAATAATACCAACCCCATTACACTAGGACTAGCCATTCTCGAAATATTTTAGTTTTTTTATTTTTTCCCTACGTCACATTTGAAAATAAGTCCAGTTACCAAATGAGAACGAAAATTGAATTAAAAGTGAATTAATTTTAATTAAAATAAAGAGAACGTGGATATAAGTCTGCAGGGAAAGTCATGTACTGCCCACATCAGATTTTTTACATTGTCATCCAGAAAAGTGAATAATGATCATGCATAATTTAACGCTAAAACATTATCCCTGGTAAATCGTACGTCATTACTTAACTCTGTAAGTAGTAATGGCATTACTTTATGCCGAGAAAGACATGTCTTGTGTGTCCACGACAGATTTTTTATTTATCAGAATAATAATTTAATATCATTCATTATTTTTTTAACAAATCAAACATTTATTCACTATTACTTATTACTAGCAGCATATCCGTTCTTCGTACGGAGTATATAATATAAAAAAACTTATAATTCGCAATCATGTGCAGATTCTGATAAAATATTAAATTTATTGCTCATAAAGAGAAGTTTAAGAATATATGTTCTCACTATGCAAAATTATCTTCACGGGCAGATTTGAAGAATAAAACATCCTGGCCCCTTTTGAAATAAAATTTACAAAAAAAAAGGAATTGAATCAATATATGCAACCCCGTACTACTTATATTGTCGCAGATTAGAAAATATGCCAGTGTATTAATAGAAGCTTACCCGTATTGCAATATGAGTCTAAAAAATATTTGCCAAAATAAAAGAGATGACGTAATAAATTGAAAGTATCAAAAATCCCCGTAATCTTAAGGTCGTAATGGATTCCAATATATGCCAATATATATCAAAATATATGCCAATATACCTGTACTACTTGTATTCTCGTAGATTAGAAGATATACCAGTGCATTTGTAGAAGATTACTCGTACAACGTACTATATATGAGTTTTAACAACTTTCCTCATAATAAAACAATGGCATAATAATTTTAAAATATCAATAATCCCTGAATCAACAGTCCCCGAAAATATCAATAATAATGATGTTTAAACCTGAAGACCGTAATTGATATTATCCAGTCAAAAATGCAATGTCGATGAAATTTATTTAATATACATATTTTTATTATTCAAATCTGAAAAGATTTAATAAAAATCGTATTTCGCATAACACATTGGATCCGTTGCTAAGCGACATGATATCATTTGCTTCAAATAAATTGATGGAAATCATATCGTCTGAATAATGCGATCTCCATGGAAGGTTTGGCGACATTTTCGTCAATTTAGCGATAACTTAAAAAATCGCAAAATTTATCGCCAAGTGGAACTGTAGAACTCATAGTCCCATTTTGCGACAAATTGACGAAATATCATCAAAACACTATCCCCTAACAAAACACAAAAAATTTCATTTATTAATCGCGATTTTATCAATTCCATGATATTTTTATGGATTTACAAATATTTTTATCAATTTGGTGATATTAAAAAAATTCGTTAAATGTGTTACTATGTAGGATGGCTGGACTGACCGACAAATGCTACAAAAACATCATTTCAGTACTCTATTCTAAAAAAACAAATTTAATTTCATTGATTTGGGTCATTTTTGTCAATTTGGAGACATTTCCGCTAATGTGGTAAAATTTAAGAAAAGTTACCAAGTTATTTAGAAATATTACGCTGAATTCGTAAATTCGTAGCTCTGAATTTGCAGATCTGAAGAATAAAATATTTTTATCCCGTTTGTATATACTAAATGAAAATACTAAAATTCCATTAGAAGATATATACATACACCCGTTCTACTTACTCTTTTTCTGCTTCAACAATCGGCTAAATGAATTTATTAGGTAAACACAATATATGAGTTAATATATGAGCTTGAAACCTCTTTGCTAAAATAAATGAAAGTGATGTACGCGAACCGTAATTTATATTATTAAAAGAACAATCAAACCGTTCATTTATAAAATATATTTTTACATCCATTTATTTATTATTCAAATAGAAAAAATAATAATAAATATTAACAACACATTTAATTTCATCCCCTTGCCGATCAACATGATATAAGATAGAATCTTCCTCATAAAATGCGAAATTAAATAGCTATTTTGATTTCTTTATACTTTTCGTCGTTGAGTAAAAGCTTGTGAAAAATGAACCATGGAGGTAGATTTTTCCATTTAAATTCATGTTTCAAACAATTCAAGTTTTCCTATAGTGACTAATTAATGCAAAAATCCTGCACCAAACTCGGAAATAAAATTTTATTTCATTTTGACGTTTTAAACAAACGATTTTCATCCTTTCCATTTGGATAAACCACGGAGTTGGAGAGTAGAACTCCTAGGAAAAAGTTCCGTTTTTCATTAATATCTCGACAACCCCTGGTCTTAGAAACTCGAAACCGGGACTAAATTTATGGGGGGGGGGGGGGCTATTTCAAGGCTATTCACAAAATTTCATTAAATTCGGTTCAGCCGTTTTCTCATGATGATGAGACAAACGAAAATTTCGGTTTTTACTAATATCTCGAAAACCACTGGTCGTAGAAACTCAAAACGTGGACTAAATTTTAAGTGGGGCTATTTCTAGGCTACCCACAACATTTTTTTAAATTCGGTTTAGCCGTTCTCTCATGATGATGGGACAAACAGACAGACAGACAGATTTTCAATTTTATTTATATAGACTTCTATACGACTTGGCTAGCAGATGTTCAGTCAGACTTGCATCGGTCATGCATAGGCAGCAAACGGCAATTTCCGTTATTATTGTTCATAATTGTTGCGGCATTTATTACAGCAGGTGCGGGGTTTCTATGCATTTATTTTCGCTCATACTATTGTATAGATAAAGGATTGCTTTTCAAAAAATTCTTAAATTTGAAGTTTTAACTGAATAGCATATTTAAATCCGTTTCAATCAAGCACGCACTCCTAAATGTATTTCTAACACATTTGGAAATATTTTCGCGTGTGTATGTGTGTGTGAAGTATGGACACAATAAATCAAAAGCATACGTACACCGATAGTTATAAAAATTCATGTATAGATGCACTACGCAAAAGACTAAATTTGGATAGAATTTTTAGTAATTATCATTATTAAAACTGAAATGATTCGAATTGTAAAATTCTCATAGCATTATTTCCCATGGACAGTAATGCCCTGAATTAAGAGCGTAGTATATGGATGTTAATGGCATGGATGCTAATGGCTATACCTGTTAATGGTATGATAATCTTACATAATAAAGGCATATATCTGTGTGTGTGTGTGTGTGTGTGTTTGTCTGTCTGTCTGTTTGTACAGTCGATAGCGCGAAATCTAACAGTCATACGCTCATGAAGTTTGGTGCAACTTATTAATGTACACAGGCACTTCGGGTTATTTTTCTTTTAATTTTGAATAAGTTTTTTAATTACTATATGTTTTACCTCAATATTTACCCAAATCAATTAATTAGCGACCTAAATTATTATCATAGAGTTACAGAGTTTCCATTTTTACCCCATTGGAAAGATCGAAAAATTATATATTAAACAAACTTTAAATGGTGTCCATAAGATGAATAGGCAAATTTTAAGTAATATATATATATATATATATATCATATTAAATCCAGTAAACAAATTCAAAAAGAATTCCTATGCATATCCACAAAAATCAAAGGCACTACTCAGGAAAAGGCGCCAAGCCGCTCTATACTCCGAAGCAGAATGTAATCCAAGAAAAAGAAGATTTAAAGGAACTTGGGATAACCAAATGCTTTGCATTTAATGGTTGGGGAGGATTGCGACTCCCCCTCCCGTTTATATATATATATATATATATATATTGTTTTAAAATCCTCTGGTTTTTATATTATAATACATTAAATTGGACGCGTCATTATACGTTTATTTTTTTTCAGCAGCAACTTAAAATATCACAGACCATTCCAAAAATAAAATTTCATAATTCCACCAATTTAAGGACTATTTGAATTTTGACTACTAACGCCATCTATTGGAGGTATATTGAGTTTTCCCGAGGTTTCCCAACTTTGCGAATTTAAAAGATTTTGTCCTAACATTTTTAAATTGGTATTATATTATCATCATGAATATTGTGCTAAAATTTGACTGAAATTGGGTGAAAATTATCTAATCAATACATTCCGGGATTACCGGAACTTTGTCTGATTTCAAATATCTTCATTTATTTGTATAGCTAGAATGATTCCGTCGGTAGTTTTAACGTATAATATCGTATCGCCGCACGTGACAAGTTTCAGTTTTGTGATTTGATGGTGGTGTGTGTGGGGGGGGGGGGGGTCGTTTCAAGCCCGATACACCGATGTACACGGAATTTTATTTTATTATTTTATATAACTACCCTGCTTTAACTCCCCGGAAACGCCAGGTACATCTTCTAGCAGATTTAATTAACACACATTTGTCAAACGCATCCTTTAACGCCACTAAGCTGTTGTCAGCTTTAAAAAAAAAGAAATTTTTGAGAAAATTTATTTTTCGAAATATTTTAAAAGAATATCTTGGGTACGAAATACGAGAAAGATAAGTTCTTCATTTTACGTTCTCGTGATACAAGTGGATCTTGATACAAAATATTATATTCAATTTGGCATTTACTCGGCTGCAGCTTCATCAGAAATTGCTACAGTAAAAGAAAAATATCTTCAATAAATAAAACTGCTGCTTGTGAGAAAGCAAATCATTGCCTTTCTTTTAAGCAGCTGTATGATAAACAAGAAAGTTCTGTAGGAGCGTTCGTATAGTGATACATGGTGGTATTTACACTTTATTATTGACGGAATTATAGTGCATTTTTATTCTCTGCTCTATATTTTTTTCGTACGGTCATACAAATTTTAGAAAATACTGGAAATAGAATCTCCAGAATCAAAAATAGAAATATTTAACGAAACCCTTACCCCTTTTGAGATTCGACGCTGATTTCATATCAATTATTATCAAAGCGCTATCTATAGCTAATCCTAATAAAAAGAAAGTTAGTTGTTCCAAGAAATTTTTTTGAACCGAAGTAAAGAAGGACCGGAAATAGACATCCTTAGTGACATCCACCCACTCACCCATTTTCTAGAACTTAATATTGAATCCATATCAGTCATCATCTAAGCTCTATCTAAAGCCGATCTAAAGATTCGGAGGGCAAAATTTCGGAGGGAAAAATACACCGGAAGCAAAATCTCTTAGTGGATTACTCTACATGCTTTGAAGTTTCATGTTGCATCTATATCAGTTGTCTCTATCTATAGCAAATCTTTAGAAATAGATGTTTCAAGTAAAATGAAAAAAAAAATTGAACAGGAAAATGTAAAATAACCGAAAATGGATATCTTTAGTGATCATCACACCCCCGTCCCATTTTTCTCCAGAGTTTAATACTAAATCCAAATTCCTTAGAAATAAATGTTTCCAACTAAAAGACGTTCGCAAAATGCAAGTAGTGTGGCAAAATTTTTGCCACCACCAAGAATTTGTAGAAAATATATTATTCATTTACATCACCACATAAAACAAAACAAATTAAACAGAATCAATTACTGTTTCACTCAATTACTGTTATCAATCAATTACTGCTATCAATTACTGTTCAATCAATTACTTCATTCATCCCACATTTCCTACTTTTAACAGTCCTAAAATATACCTATTGTTTCTGATTATTAACATATTCAGACGGATATTGAATTTTGGTGACAAAATTTTCACCACCAACAAGAATTTGTATAAAATATATTATTCATTCAAATCATCACATAAAGCAACTCAAGTTAAGCAGAAGCAATTGTTTTACACTTTAAATCCCACCTTTCCTACTTTTGACAGTCTTAATATACATATTGTTTCTAATTATTAGCATATTCAGGTGAATATTGAATTTTGTGATGAAACTGTCATGTGAGGTGAAAGTGTAATTTTCAATCTCATTGTCTCTTCCGGATAAATATTTGATAACATATTCTGTGATAGAGATTTATATCGAGAGCTGCAATTTTGTTGCATATGTCAAAATTTCAGAGGCTTGCAAACATTGATTTTACCTGACGAGTTTATTATATCGTAACAACTGTATTGATTAGTGAATTGAATCCTGTATTATTTCAGATATTCGTGGCTGTATATAAATTATTTCGAAAATAAAGGACATTTAAAATTCCAGTACTAATGACACTTCACTTTTGTTACGTATTTTATTGAGAGCTGAATATTTAAATAAATATTTTTTTAATAAAAGAGTATAACGCAAAAAAAAAAAAAAAAATCTGAAATCTGTTTTTAATTTCCTTCTGCATTCATATTCTAAATATTTCTTTCTAGTTGCATCATAATCAATTACGGAATTAAAAAAGTTTTTTATAGCTTTCTTATCGAATTATTCTTTTCAAAATTTTGTAGTAATACATCGAATTATTCTTTTCAAAATTTTGTAGTAATACATAAAATTATTTTTTCAATTTGGCATTGACTCTGCAATACCTAAACCAGTACATACTTTCATATATTTGTTTTATGATTTTATTGCTAACGAAGAGATTTAATTTTCAATAAATTTAGACTGACTTTGAACGAATTTAATTTATATCAATTTTGAATTCGTAGAATAAATTCACAAATGCCAAATAATACCGCTGCAAGTCCTGCAAAGATATGTAATAGACCAGAGCCGGATTAACAGCCACGACGGCCCTAAAGTATACTATAAAAGAAACTAACTACCACCAAAAAATGAAATTCCATAAAATCTCAACTGTAATGTTATCATGGGGTAATTAGAATCATACAATATTTTTTGGAATGGTATTAAAAATGCAAAATGTGATTTTGTATAAATATTAAATCAATCAAAATGTGAGCAAGAGCTCATGTTAGGATCTCTGTCATAAAGTAGAACATCACTTATGCACAAATCTGAATACACATAGGTTATTTTTGGGCCTTCTTAAACTCGGGCATATACCCTGAATAGCCCTAGGTATATGTCCTGGTTGGCTGAGAAAGTTAAATAAAAACATTAGCCTCATCTTTTAAAAGTTAAATAATAAAATAAATGTGGAAAATCTAAATCCCGTATTTTGCATGTCGAAAATTTTACTATTTTGCAAAATTGTATGCCGATAGGACTGTCAGTGTAGTATACATCTATGAAGACTTCTCAGCAGAAGCGCCTTAAGCACTTTGATGGTCATGTGCAAGAGTTGATGATGACTATCAGCCATAAAGTGAAACATTCCTTACATACAAATTTTAGTACACTTAGGTAGTTGGGGATCTTATTAAATTCGGTAGCGTTATGTATATACTTTGAATGCTAGGGCTGCACTAGGTTGTGTATGTTCAATTCCACTTTTAGATAGGTAACTACAAAATGTGTGTGTATTTTATAAATCCTCCTATATAATTGGATATTTTATTAATGAAAGCAGCGTAGAAAAAGTCCGTTACTGAACAAGTTCTCTATTTTTTGTTTTATTTTATTTTTCTAAGAAACACTGTGAGACGTTTTGGTATGAGAGGACCCTAAGCTGTAGCTTATTTAGCTTATGCGTAAGCAAGACCCTATGATGAACGACTTCTACAAGACGTCTCGTGTGAAATTCTACATATGTTATACATAAGCCTCTATGCCAACGGCTCTACCGTGCTGAAAACACCGGTTCTCATTAGATCACCGAAGTCAAGCAGCATCGGGCGCGATTAGTACTTGGGTGGGTGTCCACCTGAGAACACCGCGTGCTGTTGGCACATTTTGGGCGCGGTAGCCCGGTGGTTTGCGCGCTGGATTTGCACGCTGCCACAACTGCCGCCGTGTTCATGCGGAGTACGATCACGTTAAACATGTGGGTCCGTAAGTCCTTCCGAGAGGTTGGTGATAGGGGAGGGAGGGCACGGTCCCTGTGGATGCCTCCCCCACTGGGTTCCGATCTAAATTGGGTGGCACTTCCCGGCCATCCAAACGGTTACCTTACACCTTTCTGGTATGTCGGACGGTCTGGGTCTCAACAACAATATAATCCTATATAAATAAACAGGCTTTATAATCCTATTTAAATAAATCGGCTCCATAATCGATTACTATACTGTCTCTGCAGTTATCCAAAAATTACCACGTTCGTGATCACTGCCATTAGCTATCTCCATGCAACTCGTAATCAAATCCAATTACAACTGAAATTCGATGAAAACTCTTCCGACAAACTGTCACACAGCAATCATCCATTGAGAAATACAAACATTGTAACAATTAGAATGAAGTCGTCATTCCCAAAGACTGCCTATCCGATAAGAAATAAGCTACCCAACAATCGTTATTCCTTTCAGACTTCTTCAATGATTAACTCTGATGGATTGACTGTGGGAGGCAAAGTGAGATCAGACTTTGCAATTTCTTGCGCATTGTGTTTTGCGAAGGTATTAGGTTAAGAGTGTTTAGCTGCGATCGTATTATTGTTGTTTTTAACGGTTGGAACCGGCTTAAGTAGCAGAAAATCCTCTTTATCTATTAATGGTGGTTTGTTTTGTATGTAGTTGTAAGGCGGAGATACAGAGAAGCAGATGATTTCAATCTGGATGGTCGGGATTGGTGTGGATATATATATATATATATATATATATATATGTGTGTGTAGGGATAGGTCATTAAAGATTATGCTTACTTTAAGGATTGAAACTTCTTCAGGATATCATACTAATTTAAATATTTCATTAGTAACAGTAAGTTTCCAATGACCAGAAGATATATGTTTTACTTCTGTCACAAGTCACATATTTTTTCTGGCACATAAATGTTATTTATTCCATAACGTTGCTGTATGTTGAAAATGTTGGTGATAATTTCATTAACCGTAAAAACAATGTGGTCGAATCTGAATATAAGCCTTTATCATTGACATTAAATGGAAATTAATGTGCGATTCTCCCACTGAGTTGCGTATACGCATTGTATAAGTTTATTTTTTCGAGATCTAAAGGGTAGATATTAATTTTGTTTAGTAGAAATCTTTCAATACTATCACTGGTAAAGAAATGTTTTACGCTATATTAATTTTTTTAATTTTACAAAACAAATCATTTAAAAAGTTTTTACTGTTATGCTTTATAGACCACTCTTAATGATATGCAATAATCTGTTGATAATCTGTTTATATTTTGTACTCCTTCAGTGGATGAAGCGATTGTGCTGGGCAGACTTGTGAGATTAAACTTCACAATTTTTTTTGTTAAGTAAACATATTGATAATAAGAGTGATTAGCTCTGGTCACAGTATTGTCTTCTTTATAGAGGTTGGAAACAACTTAAATGTAGAAAATCTTATTAATTAAGGAAAAGAGGTATGTTTTGTATGTAATTAGAAATAAAAGAAACCAAACAACAAAAAACCCAATTCAGATTCCTGGAATAGTCGATTTTTAAGAATATTCCTAATTTTTGTTAGAAAGTTTTGCATAATAGTATTATTACATAAGATATTTTATATGGTTAGTAAGTGCGTAGAGCATTTATCTCAAACCCAAGTTTAAATTCTTTTTCAGATAAACTTTTCAATGGCATCAAAATGTTTTATATTTTCTGGTCCTTGCAAGTTTATTTCTGATGGAGTAAATCTACTTTATTTTGATCACATGAATAAGAAACAAATATATATGATAAGATGAATTAGTATAAATATATATGACATGATAATTAATTCAAATTATCTATGACGTGATGAACAAATAAAAAATAAACTATGATGTGAATAGAAAGTGAAAAAAGCGTTTATGATAGGAGAAATAAGAACAAAATTGTTTGAGGCAGGGTATGAAACTCTCCGAGGTTATGAAAAAAATCTGATGTGGACAACACATGACTTTCTTTATATAATGCAATGAATTTACTACTTTTATAGTAAAAATATAGGTTTTTCTTATAGTAGATACTCATATTCTTTCCAAGATGCTGAATTTTCGACGATTAGCCGTCATTTTCATTGGTTTAGTGTCATTTTTATCCATTTGGCGAGATTTTCGTTAATTTGGCAACATTTAAAAATGTCGCCAAGCTGGCGACATTCAGCCAAATTTTCGCCAAGCGTTATGGAGGGAGAAATAAGTTATTCTTATAGCAGATAAATAACTATTGACGTTCAAATACAAAAGTATTACTCAAAGTATCTTTTCTCATGAATGGAACGAGCTAGATCCACGAGAATATAATGTCACCAAGTTTATCGCATGATATTACATATGAAAAGTGAACATGTTTCTCAACACTTAATTTTTTTTTTTAATTTATGGGATTTTTTGATAAATGTGTTTGAAAAATGTGCAATATCTCGAGAAGGTTGGTGATAGCATTCTAAAGTTTATGTCAATCGTTTCCTAAGGAAAAATTACATAAGAAATGTCTATTTGCGTAACTTTATTAAAGGTTTTGATTTTTTGATGATTTTTTTCAAAATTTCACTCGAAAATTTAGGAGGTTTATTCGATTACATTCAAAAGCAATAAGCTTCCAGTATTCACGGATTGGGATTTTTGTACCAAATTTCTTTCAAATCGCTCCATTCGTTCGTGAGATATCGTCTCCACAGACTCACTGACACACACAGACATCACCTCAAAAATGTTTAATTCGTGATCAGGGATGCTTGAAACGTGCTCTCCCGTCGAAAACTCGCATTCGAATTTTAGATCCCGTCACAATACATTCCTTATTCATTATGTATATAAAAAAAAGTAAAAATGCAAATTTATTCAGTTAGTATCACTTGTCTTGAGATAAAGCTGCAATTGATTTGAAACCTCGCCCAACATATTGTTACAGAAATATATTAAAACCGTCTAGAAAATCCGGACAATTTTCTACTATTTGCTTTGTAATAATTTTGGGAATAAACGGATGTAGGACAACAGCCTGGCTTATGTGGTTTTCAACTGACATATATAACACAAATTTATCATTGCAAATTTTATTCAAAAGCATTGCTATTTAAGACAACCAGCTTAATTTGTATTTAAGTTTTCATTTAGTTATTTTTGACAAACCGCAGAGTTGTGAAACGTATTGCTGTGGTGCTCTTACTATTTTGATAAATGATAAACTTCAGACAAAATATATTTTTTATGCAAATATGTATTTAATGCATCTAAATATAATGAACGCTTCTCCTATTCCTTCAATAATTCGCCTTCATTACACAGAGATCTTTCCCCAATTACTCTAATATAATTTTAGTTTCTGTGTCTCTTATGTATTTTATATCTGTATTTTATGGTAAGAATTACATATCGTCAATATATGCATGTGATTCACATTATCACAAATTATTTTCTCAAAAAGTAATTAGATATTTCTCATTTAAACTCTGATCAACTGCTACATATATATATATATATATATATATATATATATATATATATATAAAGAGAGAGAGAGAGAGGGAATAAAAATGTTTATTTCATTTGAGGAAATATTAATTTTAATCATGGTAATAATTTTCGAAAATATTTTCTCTGTTTCAAGAAAAATATTCAGCATTAATTATCTAGCTACACAGATTGTATTTCAGGTAAAATAAACACAGACTATTATAAATTAAAGATATTTAAAACCTTATGTCGCTTTATGAATTCAGAAATGGAGAATAAATAGAGAAATACGTCAAATCATTTAATTCGACAAATTGAAGCTGAATATGTAATTCTTTTACTAACCGCTTTTAGAAAAAAACAAAAAAAAGTAAATAAAATAAAAAAAATATATCTATGCATTTTTACTTTCCTTATATACATAATGTATAAGGAAAGTATTGTGACGGGGTCGAAAAATCGAATTCGAGTTTTCGACGGGAGTGGGCGTTTCAAGCATCCCTGATAAGGAATCGAACATTTTTAGGTGATGTCTGCGTGTGTGTGTTTCAGTGAGTCTGTAGAGACGATAACTGACGAACGAATGGACCGATTCAAACAAAATTTGGTACAAAAATCACATTCCATAAACACGGGACGCCTATTGTTTTTATACGCAATCGAATGTTCAGAACCCCCCTAAGTTTTCGAGTGGAATTTTGAAAAAATCGTCAAAAAATCAAAACCGCTATAAAAGTTACGCAAATAGGCATTTCTTATGTAATTTTTCATTAGAAAACGATTGACATAAACTTTAGAATGCTAACATGAACCGTTCTCGAGATATTGCACATTTAAAAAAAAATATCAAAAAGTCATATAAAATTAAAAAAAATATTTCCTATTGAGAAACATGTTCACTTTTCATATGTAATACCATGCGAATAATTTGGTGACATCATTCTCGTGGATCTAGCTCGTTCCATTCATGAAACAGATACTTTGAGTAATACTGTTGTATTTGAACTCCAATTGTCATTTATCTGCTGTAAGAATAACTTATTTCTTCGTCCATAACGTTTAGCGAGATTTTGGCGACGAATTTAGTGGAATGTCGCCAACTTGGCGACATTTTTAAATGTTGCTAAATTAACGAAATAGTCGCCAAATGGAAAAAAATGACTCTAAATCAATGACGAGTCATTGATGATGGCGACATGGAAAATGACGACTCATTAACGAAAATTCAATATCTTGGAAAGAATATAAATAACTACTATAAAAATAATGTATTCATTTTTACTGTAAAAGTAGTAAATTCATTGCATTATATAAGGAAAGTCATGTGCTGCCCACATCAGATTTTTATTAATATACACATGGTAGAAAACACACAGTTGTGGTTTAATGTTCTAATTCCAAAAAGCATTTTCCTAGTTTATTTCTCTCATATTGGTTTATAATTACTATAGTAGCATTTAATATTGGACCAATACTGAACTAATATTGAATATTTTGGCATTACATCGGAAATATTTCCAATTTAATCCCAATATTGGGCAAATATTGGGATTAGATTGGCCTCCAATAATGCTTAATATTTTTATTACAATATTACGCCAATATTGGTGTTACATTGGAAATATTGGCGCAAAAGTGTCCCAATCTTTTAAGTCAATATTGGATCAATTCCGCCAAAATGACGTCTTTTAACTTTCCCTGCAATACATGGTAATGTATAGGGAAAGAATTGAAATCATGTCGAAAATCGCAACTCGAGTTTTCGACGGATCTACATGTTTCGAGACCTCTAGAATACGAAAAACTATTTTTAGCGTGACGTCTGTGTGTGTGTGTCTGTGTGTCTGTCTGTCTGTCTGTGTGTCTGTCTGTGTGTCTGTCTGTGCAGATTTTGTATCCACTCTAACTAAAAAACTAATGGACCAAATTTCATAATATTTGGTAGGTAAGTCACTTGTGGGCGAATCTGGTGCTGATTAGGTTTGGGTACGCTTCGGGATAAAAGAACCCGCCTTTTTTTTGAAGAATAGCCCGCAAAAGTTTGTGTCCACTTTAGCTAAAAATCTAATGGACCGAATTTCACAAAATTTGGTAGATAAGTCGCTTGTGGGTAACCCTGGTGCTGATTAGATTTTGGTATGATTCAGAAAAAAATAACCTGCTTTTTTTGCAAATCGGCCAGCAAACACGACAAAATCTAAAATAAAAAACTACGTATGCTGAAATATATCCATTAAATGCTTGTTTTATATGTCATTTTTAACGAAGAAGAGAATAAGACCAACCCCGTTACACTAGATCTAACCGTTCTCGAGTTATTTTCGTTTTTTCGTTTTTTCTCTACGTCACCTTTGAAAATGAGTCCAGTTACCAAATGAGAACGAAAATTGAATTATAAGTGAATTAAATTTAATTAAAATAAAGAGAATGTGCATATAAGTCTGCAGGGAAAGACATGTGCTGCCCACATCAGATTTTTACTTTCCCTGCAATACATGGTAATGTATAGGGAAAGTATTGGAATCATGCCGAAAATCACAACTCGAGTTTTCGACGGATCTACACGTTTCAAGACCTCTAGAATACGAAAAACCATTTTTAGAGTGACGTCTGTATGTTTGTCTGTCTGTGTGTGTGTGTTTCTCTCTGTGTATCTGTCTGTGTGTCTGTGCAGATTTTGTATCCACTGTAACTAAAATCTAATTGACCGAATTTCATAACATTTGGTAGGTAAGTAACTTGTGGGCGAATCTGGTGCTGATTAGTTTTGGGTACGACGCGGGATAAAAGAACCCGCCTTTTTTGTTCACGAAAAAGGCCCGCAAAAGCTTGTATCCACTCTAGCTGAAGAACTAATGGACCGAATTTCACAAAATTCGGTAGATAAGTCGCTTGTGGGTCACCTTGGTGCGGATTAGGTTTTGGTACGATTCGATAAAAAATAACCTGCCTTTTTCTGCAAAATGTCTCGCAAAAATCGCCTAAATTTAAAATAAAGGACTGCGTATGCTCACATATATCCATTAAATGCTTGTTTAATACGTAATTTTTAACGAAGAAAAGAACAAGACCAACCCCATTACACTAGGACTTGCTGTTCTCGAGATATTTTACTTTTTCAGTATTTTCTCTACGCCACCTTTGAAAATAAGTCCAGTTATTAAATGAGAACGAAAATTGAATTAAATGTGAATTAAATTTTATTAAAATAAAGAGAACGTGAATATAAGTCTGCAGAGAAAGTCATGTGCTGTCCACATTAGATTTTTACTTTCCCCGCAATACATGGTAATGTATAGGGAAAGTATTGTAATCATGCTGAAAATCGCAACTCGAGTTTTCGACGGATCTACACGTTTCAAGACCTCTAGAATAAGAAAAACCATTTTAAGCGTGACGTCTGTATGTTTGTCTGTCTGTGTGTGTGTGTTTCTCTCTGTGTATCTGTCTGTGTGTCTATGCAGATTTTGTATCCACTTTAACTAAAAACTAATTGACCGAATTTCATAACATTTGGTAGGTAAGTAACTTGTGGGCGAATCTGGTGCTAATTAGTTTTGGGTACGACGCGGGATAAAAGAACCCGCCTTTTTTGTTCGCGAAATGGCCCGCAAAAGCTTGTATCCACTCTAGCGAAGAACTAATGGACCGAATTTCACAAAATTCGGTAGATAAGTCGCTTGTGGGTCACCTTGGTGCGGATTAGGTTTTGGTACGATTCGATAAAAAATAACCTGCCTTTTTCTGCAAAATGTCTCGCAAAAATCGCCTAAATTTAAAATAAAGGACTGCGTATGCTCACATATATCCATTAAATGCTTGTTTAATACGTAATTTTTAACGAAGAAAAGAACAAGACCAACCCCATTACACTAGGACTTGCTGTTCTCGAGATATTTTACTTTTTCAGTATTTTCTCTACGCCACCTTTGAAAATAAGTCCAGTTATTAAATGAGAACGAAAATTGAATTAAATGTGAATTAAATTTTATCAAAATAAAGAGAACGTGAATATAAGTCTGCAGGGAAAGTCATGTGCTGTCCACATTAGATTTTTACTTTCCCCGCAATACATGGTAATGTATAGGGAAAGTATTGTAATCATGCTGAAAATCGCAACTCGAGTTTTCGACGGATCTACACGTTTCAAGACCTCTAGAATAAGAAAAACCATTTTAAGCGTGACGTCTGTATGTTTGTCTGTCTGTGTGTGTGTGTTTCTGTCTGTGTATCTGTCTGTGTGTCTGTGCAGATTTTGTATCCACTTTAACTAAAAATTAATTCACCGAATTTCATAACATTTGGTAGGTAAGTAACTTGTGGTAAGTAACTTGTCGAGTTTTCGACGGATCTACACGTTTTGAGACCTCTAGAATACGAAAAAACTATTTTTAGTGTGACGCCCGTGTGTGTGTATGTCTGTGTGTCTGTCTGCCTGTGCAGATTTTGTATCCACTTTAACTAAAAAACTTGTGGACCGAATTTCAAAAAATTTGGTAGGTAAGTCACTTGTGGTCCAGTTTGGTGCTGATTAGTTTTGGGTACGATTCGGGATAAAAGAACCCGCCTTTTTTAGCGAAATAGCCCGCAAAAGTTTGCATCCACTCTAGCTGAAGAACTAATGGACTGAATTTCACAAAATTCGGTAGATAAGTCACTTGTAGTCCCTGGTGCTGGTTAGATTTTGATAAGATTGAAAAAAATAACCTGCCTTTTTTTGTAAAATGGCCCATAAAAATCGCCAAAATCTAAAATAAGAAAGTGCATGTGCTCAAATATATCCATTAAATGCATGTTTAATACGTAATGTTTAACGAAGAAAATAATAAGACCAACCCCATTACACTAGGACTAGCCGTTCTCGAGATATTTTAGTTTTTATGTATTTTCTCTTCGTCACCTTTGAAAATAAATCCAGTTACCATATGAGAACGAAAATTGAATTAAAAGTGAATTAAATTCAATTAAAATAAAGAGAATAAATAAGTCTGCTGGGAAAGTCATGTGCTGTCCACATCAGATTTTTCATATTGGTCCAATATTGTAGCCAATGAAAACCAAATATATGGCTAATATTGGATTGCTACTAGGGTAAATTAGCAATTTTACAGGGGTGTGCTTTAGCACCCCTCTGATTCCTCCTCCCTCTAAATACGCCCATGTATATGATTATTGTTCCAAAATTGAAAACCAAATAGTATACGAAATGTCGTTTGAGTAGTACTGTGTCATAAAATGCCATGCACGAAACTGAATTCCCTAACAAACACTAGAAGGTGACCGCATTTCATAAGTTACTCTTCGGGTTTCGAATAAATGAATTACATTTGTGCTGAACAGGGATTAAATATTTCATCAACGATATTGTCCCGGCTTGGAAATTCAATCACGAGTTGGACGCTGGCAGCTTTCAGCAAATCGCCGAGAGTCATTCAGGGCAGTGTAATTCTCTGTGTTGTACATACATAACAGTAAATCAGTCCTAAATAAGCGGGAAATACTAACAGAGAGCCGCGCCCAATTTATTTCTACCCATGTCGTAATTCAGTTTTTATGGCTTTCCGTCCTATGTCTTGGAGTACAAAGTTGTTCGCCATTTTCGGGAGTATAATAACCAGCAAGATATCTAAATTAGAGTTAGAATATGCATTCTTGATTATTTGTATATATATAAATGCTGTTTTCGAATTTATTCCGATAAAGGTTATAAAACTTTACGATCATCTAGAAAGACCGATATGAAATGATAGTCTTACGTAATAAAAGAAGATGTCGGTTTGCCTGTGTGTGCAGTTTGTAACGTAACGGGTACTCTATGGGCCGTACAACCATGAAATGTGGTACGTGAGTACTTCAGGACCCGAATAGGTGCACCTCGGCGTTATTTTAGTTTTAAATTTCGAATTAGTTTTTTAGTTATTTTATATTTTACCCCGATTTAGGCCGATATTTAATTAAATCGATATCTTAGCGGCCTACAATGTTATTACAGAATTTTTGTTTTTGTACCATTGGAAAAGCCGAATCCGTGAAACAATTCCTTAATACTTATTTAGTTTTTAAAAAAAATACATCGAAATTTGCATTATTTCGTGATCTGATATATATATATATATATATATATATATATATATATATATATATATATATATATAGCTAAGCAAAAGCTACGAGACAGTTATCAGAAAGGTGAGGAAAAAGGACCAACTGGGAATACATAAAAGGTCTAGGGGGATGGTGACCCCTAGTTCCCGGCTAATAGTCGACTTTTACACCAATGGTAACACTCCCGGAGCCATATATTACCTGAGGTCCTATTTCAGAACAACGTCAAAACAGAAGACGAACTCACAACAAGAACATGGAACAGATAGAGATATAATATAAAAAATATAAAATATTCGAAATCGAAAATATGACCTTTTTGAAAAAACTCACCGATTCCTCTTTCGTCACACCTCTTACAACACCGCTCAATAAATGATTCGTATGAAATGAAAATTCAGTATCTGTAACGTTGCCAATTATAACTTGAATCGAAGATGTTGCCAAAACCCCTTTTAAAAGCATTGTCAAATTCATTATACAGAGTATTGTAACAATGACGTCGGAATTCAAGAGGATAGAGCTGTACTATAGCCTCCTTGATAAAAACAGTATCACTTTTGATACGATCCGCAGTATAGGTATGCATACGTGCATTACGTATGAAAAGATTCAGTACAATATTACGAAACGTAATGCACGTATGCATACCTATAGAAATACACGTATGCATACCTATAGAAATACACGTATGCATACCTATAGAAATACACGTATGCATACCTATAGAAAGACTATAGAAATGTAATTTGAACAACATAATGACGGAAACAAATTTACAGATTTAGGTTTACTTGCAGTACAGATGATTGAGGTTCCTGAGGACATATTAAGGAAAAATATATTTGTCTGCAACAAGTTCAAACTGTAAAGGCAATTCCTGGAATCGCAAAGGGTGTACACAGTACAGGAAAAGAAAAATTTATTTCCAGTTCTTCCAAATAATGCTACTCCTGCAAAAATATTAACGATTTAATCAACATCGTATCTCCTATATCCGATGCATCAAGAAACAAGATGGCAATGCGACGAAGAAGGATGCCGGATACCTTATAGGATTATTTTATAGGATTCATCTTATAGGATTCGTTCACAAAAAGATGATACTCTTATAGGATTACTTTAAAAATCCATGCTGAAGCATAAAGCACTTAAAAGGTTGGGTAAACTACGGAAATTAATGAACAAGATTAGAAGAGGGGCAGAACCGAAAACGAGAAATGTAAGAAAAATGAAAGGACATAACACATCTTTGGAGGATGAAAGGAATACTAACTGATTCAATGCAGCAGTTGCCTTATGTGGCAACATAAACTGTACTCATATGTTGACGAATGTGTATTTCGTTATATTTTTGATTTTTGCATTAAAAAAATCATGAAATAAAAGTTATTTAGCTATATTTAGACCAGTTTAATATGTCCGGGGGTACCCGCTCACATCTTAAAACAGTGGGTTTTTTAAATAATCTGTATAAGACTATAACTACCGAAAATGTACAGTAAATATTTTTTCAGTTAATAGTTAACAACAGTAATAACTTTTATTTTTATAGTTGATAGTAGGGGAGACCGGGGCTGCTTGAAACACATTTTACATCTCAATTTTCTTATGCCATGCAAATTGGGAATTGAGAAAAACAAATACTCCGCTAAATAAAGTATTTCATTTCTCTTTGCCAGTAATAATACAAACATGATTTACATAATAGTATTGCTTTAAAAAATGTTCTGAAAGATTGTAAATAATACAACCAACCCCTTTATTGGGATTGGTTGTATTATTTCCAATCTTTCAACAATTATTCACTGTTACAACCAACCCCTTTTTTGGGGTTGGTTGTAACAGTGAATAATTTCACAAAGGGCATAGTTTGAGCCACGGTTATGTTTCTGAAGTCTTAGGGATTAGCCTACTAATGGTTACTTTACTCGTCAGCTGAGTCACCAGAGTTATAGTTATGACAAATGTAGAAAACATTTCATCTGTGCATTTTCTGTGGTTCTATTTCTTACATTCAGTGCAGTGAATCCATTTCTCGCCACTACGACTGCTGTTGTAGTCTTTCAAACACACCAAGCAGTAAAACCGTTCTTATGAATCTGAACAACTACTGGAAATTCAGTTTGGGAGTGATTTATCAGACTTCTGAAACTTGATTCTTTTTTTATATGGCTTCTTCACCACTTTTTGTTTTGGCTTCAGTGGGGCCTTAGACTTGTCTTTCCTAGCATCTGCGCTTTTCTTTGCTTCCATCAGTGTTTTTTTTACTGGCGTATCTGTTAGTATTTCTCATATCTTATCTTTCTATCCTTTGCCATAATTTTTCTAACACCAGCCTTAAGAAAAGGTTGGACAACCTTCGGCGAAAAGGCCAATGTTGTTGCTGATGTTAGTTGCGGATCATTTTGACTGGATGTTGATGGTTCTGGATCAATGCCATGTGATGTTGATGGTTCTAGATCAGTACTATAAGATTTTGATAGTTCTGGATCACTGCAATGTGATGTTGATGGTTCTGGAACAATGCCATGTGATGTTGATGGTTCTAGATCAGTACTATAAGATGTTGATAGTTCTGGATCACTGCAATGTGATGTTGATGGTTCTGGATTAATGCCATGTGATGTTGATGGTTCTAGATCAGTACTATAAGATGTTGATAGTTCTGGATCACTGCAATGTGATGTTGATGGTTCTGGATCAATGCCATGTGATGTTGATGGTGAAAAAGACCTAGAAAGTGCTACCCAGCATTTTTTATATAACCTATTATATTATTCAACTATTGATAAAATAGAAGTATTATCTCATAGACAAAGAGATAAAGAATACATTTTCTTCCCCAAATTTTGATAGCGTTTTTAGAAAAAATATAAAAATAAAATAATTTTAAAATTCACATTTTTCGAATTTTATCTCTACAACTATTGCCATTAAAATTTACAATTTAGGTTACAATTCATATACGAAAATTCTAGGAAGACAAATTAAAGAAAAATATACTAGGGACATATACTGAAAATACTAATGTCTTTGTCAAATAGTTTTGAAGTTATTTCAATTTAAGAAACGTTATCTTCAAAAAACTAAAGTCGAATAAATGCATCGAAAATTTTCAACTGCTCCTATCCTTGGAATCCTATCCTACAACTCCTTGCTATCTTGGGAATCTAGGAGATATAGAAGAAAAACAAAAACGTCATATTGTTCAGAACAGCCTGAAATATTTTTTCATTTTATATAAATAAAAAAAATGAAAAAAATCGGTTTATTGACCCAAAAGCGGTATAATCTTTCATTATTGCACTATGGACGAGGCAGGTTGTAACTATGTTACAACCTACCTCGGTCGCTCTGTTATAACCTGCACCATGTTCGCCATGTTGGATTGGAATGCACCATCGAAGTTAGGCGTGGCCGTCGTCCGTGATAATAGGCTTGTTTGCAGCATTATAATGTGTATTATAACGTGGTTACAACACAGAACCAATCCTTAACAACTGAAATACACTTACAAAAACTTTTAAATAATCATGATTTTTTACTTACCTAGCTTTTAAAATTCTTTGCTGAACTGCACGTGTTACGTTTGACAGAGCAGTATCAAAAATGTTGGTATATGGCAGCACCTGCTGGTAATCGTTTCACCACGCTTCGAGATTTTTACTTGATCCAGGAAGGAGTAATCGCAAGTGTTACAACCAACCAGTGTTGCAACTAGCTCCGGTCTCCCCTACTTAAAATGTAGATACTTTTTAGCGAATCACACAACATACTTAGTATATATCTGCTTCTCGTCTGCTTTTAAAAAGCAATATAAAGACGAAACAATATATTTTCATGCCGTTTTAGAGCTATTCTGGTATTGATTTTGCACGCGCGGCTTATAAAAAGCGTGAAAATGATTATTTCTAACAGAAAGTCTAAATTTGAAAAAATGTCGATCATGTGATATCAGGTTGATCGCATGACATATTTCATCTTATGTCATCATTTTTATTTCACAATATAAATTAATATCTACATAAAATATTATAATTCACACCACCCCATAGTAAACACATATTTATGCTTAATAATATTATCCCTAAGAGTGAAATAAAACAACCCAGCACTGCGGGCTATAAAAAAAAAATCAAATATATTTTACAAGGCACAGAATGGCGGAGTTGATTGGATTGTCATTTCACTATCAATCTTACTAAAAGGAGATAGCTTTTGTTTTGGGTGCTCGTTATTTTGGTGTCACGCATATCCTTCGGGCTAAGAGAAAGCTCGTAATAATGCGACGCCCAAACAGTAAACCCTGAGAAACCGATAGATTCAAACTATCTTGAAATGCATTAGAGACTAAGATTATGTGCAATGGATTTATTACACCTGCCGTATATGAAAGTTTAGGGAGTGATGGAAGTAATAAAACGAAATGATATTTTTGATGGAAAAAATATTTTAGGCCACGGTGATAAAAATGCTGGTTGTAATTAGAAAACGCGCCGTAAAAAGTATTACAGAAACATAAAATGTCATATTTAAGGGTAATGTTGCTGAAGTAAGTGCTATCTGTATTGTGTGAGAGAGAGCAGGAGTTGAATTAGATTGAATGACCAACTGTAGATTTTTTTTAAATTTGAAATCGTTTCCAAAACATCCGTTGTAATGCTTTAAAAAGCCTAAATAATAAGTTTTTGTAAGGATATAATTCTTGATTTAATAAAATTCATTTAATCTCAAATAGTATATGAAAAACTTCCTTGACGTTTTAATTTCATTGAGAAAATATTATTTTATTTTGTATATAAAATATATTTTGGGTTCAAAATGCTACTCCATATTGTGAAAAATACCTATATACACTCACGGACAATGAAAGTTGTGCATCAAGAACGAAGCATAAGATGGACCTGAAATTTTATTGATGGAAGGATACAGATGAATGATATACATGATCACAAAAACAGCGCACCAGAACACGTACAGAGGCGCTGTGGCACACAGTCCAGTCATCCTCAATAGCCCGTCGCACCGCCTCGTGCAGCAATACAAACAGCAATACGGCCTGATGTCCTGTGGCAGACGAGTCCACACCTGTTGGAAGTTACGTCCCAAATCTCGAAGATTGGGGCAACGAGGTAGCTGGCATTTCAACTGGTCCTACACAAGCTCGATAGGTGACAGGTCTGGGGAGCAGGCAGGCCATCGAAGTGCCTGGACATAACTCAGGCAGATCTAGGTGACTAGGCAGGTCTGAGGCCTATTATTATCCTGCTGGAATTACGTACTTGGAATCCCAGTAACGAATGAGTGCACATGGGGCCGCAGAATCTCATCCACGTACCGCTAGCCAGTCAATGCTTCAGGTACCACTACTAGGGAGGATCGGCTGTCTTAGGCTATGGCTCCCAAGCTCATGATACCTACAGTGGAGTTGGTGTGGCGCTCGATAACGAGGTTGGGATTTTGGAGTTGTGCAGGGGATCGCCACACGCGGACACGGTGATTATCTGTCTTCAAAACGAAGCGATACTCATAGCAAAACACCATACATAGCTAATCTGTGGCGTTTCACTTTGCTGTGGCCCGGCAACACTGCAACTGGAGCCGCCGATGTTGCCGTGTTAATGACAGCACACATAAGGGCCGCTTGGATCGCCAATTCGCTTCCTTCTGCCGTCCAGATATGGTTCGTGGGCACACAGGAGACGCTACGTATGCCTGTATCGCGGATCGGGTCGCCGTGGGCTCTATACGTGCCTGCTGCACGATCATTCAATCCTCTCTACTCGCGGTATGCCTGGTCCGTAAAGAGCCGGTCTTTTGTGTCTGAGTGGCGTCCCGTGACCAGTTTTCCCAACACCGTGGACAGCATAGTCTGACCGATCCACGTGACGGGCTATCCGGCGCGTTGACCATTCTGCAGTTTTAAGCCGAATGATCAGGCCTCTCTTGAAGTCCGCCAGTTGCGTATATCGAAATTTCTGACGTCTATCCTCCAGTCTTTTCACTCCGTACTTGCGTCGGCGAAGCTTCTCGCATGATGGAGCGTCGACTACACGCCGATTTATAAGACCCCTGGCTCATGTTTGCAGCGGCACTCATGGGTGTACAGTCATGCGCAATCACACCAGACTGGAATCATTTGCATACCAGTTCGCTCTCTAACTATTTACATCATTTCGCGGTTGCACCAATAATTGATAAAAGTAAAAATAAACATCTATATTAAACATTAACATCCCTATAAATAAACATCTATTTTACCCTTGGTGCAAATATTTAACTTTCTAATTTGCTAGTGAGTTTATTTTTTTCATATAACCCGGACTGTCCAATCTACCCGAAGGTGTAAGGTATCAATTTGGAGGTCCGACGAGTGAGTTTCTGAAATGATTTCTTTAAATACCAATTTTTCTGCTCCATTTTCAGAAATGGAATTGAAAATTTGGCTCAGCTAAATTTCTGCTAGTGCACGACACCAATACACGTGGAGTCTGCAAAAATTCAATAAGTCTGCAATTCTGTAAGTCTGCAAAAATTCAGACTTTTACGTCCCGGCAAAGGAAGATTTTGGTGGGTCTGTCAATATAAAAATATGTTTGAAAACTATTATATTTATTTACATCATTTCGCGATTACTCTATGGCGCAACCTACCAGACAGGTGTAAGGTACCAGACAGATGTTTGGACGGCCAGGAAGTGCCACTCATATTAGACCGGAACCCAGTGGGGAAGGCATCCACAGGGGCCTTACCCTCCTTCCCCTACCACCAACCTCTCGGAAGGACTTACAGACCCACATGTTTAACGTGGTCGTACTCCGCGTGAACACTGCAGCAGTTTTGGCAGTGGCAGGAATCGAACCCAGGCCAACCGAGTGCATTTCCCGTGCGCTAACCATTGGGCTTCAGCGTCCTCCGCGACAATCTCCATAACTTTATTTTTATTCACCCAATTTAGACTGGAACCCAGTGGGGAGGCATCCACAGGGACCGTACCCTCCTTCTCCTACCACCAACCTCACGGAAGGACTAACGGACCCACATGTTTAAGGTGATCGTATTCCACGTGAACACGGCGGCAGTTCTGGCAGCGGCGGGAATCGAACCCGGGCCTACTGCTAACTTCCCGCGCGCTAATTTATATTTTATAATGACCATATGCTAAGATCTTAATTCCTTCATCCTAATTCCATCGTTCCATTTTTCCATCATTTAAAATATCCATAAAATTAAAATATCCATCGTTCCATCATTTAAAATGTCCATAAAATTAAAATATCCATAAATTAAAATATCCATAAATTAAAATATCCATTTAAAATATCCAAAAATTAAAATATCTATTTAAAATATCCATAAATTAAAATATCCATTTAAAATATTCAAAAATTAAAATATCCATTTAAAAAATCCATATCGTTGAATCATTTAAAATATAAATATAATAATTTCTACAATATATATGTGCTAAGTTTTTAATTCATTTAAAACCGGAAGCGCGATCTCCATGGAAACGGAAACCAAACACTAATTCTGTTTTTAATTGTCCCCCATCGCTATGCATATTCAGAACCGTGACGTCCCCTCCACCTAGACAGACAGGCGCCATTGAAACGCGGGCTTGGGGGATATGATGAATATTAAAATCATCACTTCTTTAAAATTCCGATCCAGCGGCCAATTTCAATTATTTCTTGACCAGATTGGGCTTGTAAGAAAGCCAGATGTTTGAGCTTTCTAAAAATGTAAATTGTTAGTCGAAATTATGAGTACTTTTTACTATGCGAGAATTTAAAAACCAAAAATCATTTTTTTGAGCCTAAAGTGACATTTGTTTTAAAATCTTTAAAAAATATTAGATATTGAAATTGAGATTTGAAATTGATATATTTTTACTTGCAATTGTCTGCTCTTTCCGGTGGTGTGATTTGTTTTTTTTCTACGACGTCTGGATCGTGGAGCAAAAAGGGCTAATAACGGTCGAAATCAATCGCATAAAACATTAAATAACAAAACTAATAATTAAAATTTAAAAATCGGTTTTCACGTGTCCCCTTCCCCCCTCCCTGGTCTCCGATTGAAAAATTTCGTAGCTCTCCGAAGCACGGTCGTTGAACGTATAGTGTATAAGACAGACACACAAACATTGCCTTTTATTATTTACTAGCTGCCTTTGGCTACCAGCCTGTTCGCTACTCTTGAAAATTCTGACCGTGGCAAACTCGCAAATTCGACCCACCAAAAAAGTGTAAGATAACTATTTGGACAGCCACCGCGTGAATATGGCGGCAGTTTTGGCTGTTGCGGAAATTGAGCCCGGGCCTACCGAGTGCAACTCCCGCGCGCTAACCACTGGGCTACTTCGCACTCCGAGACAATCTCCATAAATTTCTTTTTATTCACCCAATCTAGACCGGAACCCAGTGTGAGAGGCATCCACAGGGACAGTATTGTCCTTCCTCTACCACCAACCTCTCGGAAGGATTTACGGACCCACATCTTTAACGTGATCGTACTGCGCGTGAACACGGCGACAGTTTTGGGAATCGAACCCAGGCCTACCGAGTGCAATTCCCGCGCGCTAACCACTGGGCTACTTTGCCCTCTGCGACAATCTCCATAACTTCATTTTTACTCACCCAATTTAGACCGTATCTTTCTTCCCCTACCACCAACCTCTCGGAAGGACTTACGGATCCACATGTTTAACGTGATCGTACTCTGCGTGAACATGGCGGCAGTTTTGGAAGTAACTGGAATCGAACTCGGGCCTATTGAGTGCAATTCCCGCACGCTAACCACTGGACTACTTTGCCCTCCGCGACTATCTCCATAACATTATTTTTATTCACCCAATTTAGACCGGAACCCAGTGGGAGAGGCATCCACAGGGACCGTACCCTCCTTCCCCTACCACCAACCTCTCGGAAGGACTTACGGACTCACATGTTTAACGTGATTGTATTCCGCGTGAACACGGCGGCAATTTTGGCAGTGGCGGGAATCGAACCCGGACCTACCGCTAACTTCCCGTGCACTAATTTACAATTTAAAATGACCATATGCTAAGCTCATAATTCCATGATCCTCATTTCATCGTTGCATCGTTCCATCGTTTAAAATATCTATAAAATTAAAATATCCATTTAAAATATCCACAAATTAAAATACCCATTTGAAAAATCCATATCGTTCCATCATTTAAAATATAAATATAATAATTTCTACAATACATATGCTAAGCTCTTAATTCATTTAAAACCGAAAGCGCGGGAAACGAAGAACAAACACTTATTCGGTGTTTTATAGTCCCACCCAACGCTATGCATATTCAGAACCGTGACATCCCCTCCACCTAAACACAAACCGGCGGCATTGAAGCCCGCGCTTGGGGGAAACGGGCGATGGGAAATGGGAACTGCTTCCGCCCGCCGATGAATTTTAAAATCATGACTTCTTTAAAATTCCGATGCAGCGGCCAATTTTAATTATTTTTTGACCAGATTGGGCTTGTAAGAAAGCCAGATGTTTGAGCTGTCTAAAAATGTAAATTATTAGTCGAAATTATGAGTACCTTTTACTATGCGAGAATTTAAAAACCAAAAATCGTTTTTTTGAACCAAAAGTGACTTTTGTTTTAAAATCTTTAAAAAATATTAGAAATCGAAATTGAGATTTGAAATTGATATATGTTTACTCGCAATTGTCTGCTCTTTCCGGTGGTGTGATTTGTTTTTTTTTTCTACGACGACTGGATCGTAGAGAAAAAAAAGGCAGAAAACGGTCGAAATCGCATAAAACATTAAATAAAAAAAAAATAATTAAAAATTTAAAAATCGGTTTTCGCGAGTCCCATTCTCACTCTCCACCCACACCCTCCGGGTCTCCAATTGCCAAATTTCGTAGCTCTCCGACGCGCAGTCACTGAACCTATAGTGTATAAGACAGACACACAGACACGCAGACATTGCCTTTTATTATTTAAGAAGAAGATAGTAATTATGGTGAAATCTGGTATAGAACGCTTTGATCTTTTATCGGAAGCAGATTTCAATGGAATTTCAATGGCAATTTCAATGGCAATTTTGAAACAGATGCTTCAAAAATGCTTTTAGTAAAATCAATGGTATTATGAAATTTTTATCACCAAAATCATCGATTTCTTTTATTGAACTATTATTTTAACTATTACTTACTAAAACCATATTACAGCAAATCCACAAATTATGGTATTATTTTTATCGCAATTTATTCAATATACGCAATGTAAAAACAAAGACAAAAACATCAGAAATGTGGCTGAATTAATATTTTATCAAGCATTTCTTCTTTTTTTTTAACCCCCATTTTCCTAAAACTATGCGCACATAATAAAATATGTAATATTAAATGAAGACAAAAATAATTTCCATGTTTTTCAATATTTCCTTGTACTGCGAGACACAGAAATTCCATTCAAATTAAAATTCTACCTCCAGAAAGATATTTTAATTGAATTATTCAAATAAAATTGATGCAAAAACCACAATAAAAGAAAGCTTCTTTAAAATACTTTAAATATTTATCGAGAGAGATAAATAAATTATGTCTTAACATATTTAATCTCAACTCTAAACGGAAGAAATTTCAAGCATTTTTAATTAACATTCTTTTGTTCTTTAGTGCGAAGAGAATAAGTATTAAATGTGATCTTTCATTATTACTTATTCAAGAGTGTAATCATTTTATTGATTATATTTTTGTGGATAAAAATATATTTTTTAAACTTTTTGCTTATATTATATAATATAATAAACAAATTATATAGAGTGCAAGGCTTACTTTCTCATTTTCTTAGGCTTACTTTCTCATTTTTAGGCTTACTTTCTCATTTTCTTAGGCTTACTTTCTCATTTTCTTAGGCTTACTTTCTCATTTTCTTAGGCTTACTTTCTCATGTGCAAGACTTACTTTCTGGTACATTCAGATTCCTTAAGGTTTAAGTGTGGTTATATCATAACAAATACCAATTAAGTACAAGCAGAAAAAAAATGTATATTTCTATGCGCTATCGTTCGCAAATTATTATTTATGTTTTTTAGAGAAATTATTTAACCAAACATTTTAATTAATAACAGCTCTATTAAGCCTATGAATCGGAGACACTGGTTACATTTGCCTTTTCTGATCCACCACCGGGCAACTACCACAACGCTCCAACCGTAATGGCAACTTAATACGTCTGTTGGCCCAACCAGCTTCCCTTAGGCCTATGATGCGACATCTCTCTAAATCCGACAATTGTAGCGCCGTCGAGTACATCTCAAATGCATCTTCATACACAACTTGAAGTATCAAAGCATAGAATCTAGTTTCAATTGCCCGTGAGTGAGAACTACAGTCGTTTAAAATGCAGCCCGATGCGTCGTTCTCCCCTGCTTTGTATGAGCCCTATAAAATCGTGGTGACTTGTGTCTATTTGTCTCATCATCGGGAGAACAGCCTTACCGAGTTTCATGAAATTTTGTGGGTAGCCGTGGAATAGTCGCACTTAAAATTTACTTCAAGTTTATCTATAAACAAGGGTTGTCCAGATATTAATAAAAATCTAACCTCTGTGGTGTCGGTTTTAATTAAACCGCAGACAAGAAACAAATTGGAATTTTAAACAATATTTATTATATCACAAAACAACAGGTCAGTGATCAAGTCATTATTAATAACATTTATAATGGAATTGCACATTTTTAAGCGAATTAGCAAATAATTCAGAATCACTCTCGGTAGGATGCGACAATTGATAACAGCCCTGGAAGATGGAAAACAGAGAGAATACACATACATAATCTGATACGTGATAATATACAAGTAACCTTCATAATACACTTAAATCGCATACGATAGTTTACAACAACAATTTCATTCTAAAGACAATTATTAATTACTCAAATTCACAGATCTGTTTGGCATTTATCAAACAACACTACACGGAAGGAAAATGAATATAAAACAAAAATTTACCTTCTTCTCCTTACACATGTATTAATTTAAAAATCCGGAATTATGGAAAAAAAAAATCTGGATGAACTGCTGGAACTTCAAACAGCACAGTTCTTGAGTGAGTGAAATCGGAAACAATCGAGAACATGGGTACGCAGCACTAACCAAGTAGAATTTCGACATCTCGGCTCGTCACGATGGACTTCTCACATACTATGAACGGAGAAACAAGAGTTTTTTAGGAAACACAGGTACTCGGAAAAATAACAGGAACTTCGACAACTTCGACACACTTCCGGTCACGGGGCCAACGGCCGTACCGTGCTGAAAACACCGGTTCTCGTTAGATCACCGAAGTCAAGCAGCATCGAGCGCGGTTAGTACTTGGTGGGTGACCACCTCGGAACACCGCGTGCTGTTGGCCATCTCGGGTGCGGTATCCCCGTGGTTTGCGCGCTAGATTTGCACGCTACCACAAATGCCGCCGTGTTCATGCGGAGTACGATCACGTTAAACATGTGGGTCCGTAAGTCCTTCCGAGAGGTTGGTGGTAGGGGAAGAAGGGTACGGTCCCTGTGGATGCCTCCCCCACTGGGTTCCGGTCTAAATTGGGTGGCACTTCCCGGCCGTCCATTCAGTTACCTTACACCTTTCTGGTAGGTCGGACGGTCTGGGTCTCAACAACAACAACACTTCCGGTCACAAGGGCCAACGGCAGTACCGTGCTGAAAACACCCGTTCCCGTTAGATCACCGAAGTCAGACAGCATCGGGCGCGGTTAGTACCTGGGTGGGTGACCACCTGGGAACACCGCGTGCTGTTGGCACATTTCGGGCACGGTACCCCGGTGGTTAGCGCGCTGGATTTACACGCTGCCACAAAACTGCCGCCGTGTTCATGCGGAGTACGATCACGTTAAACATGTGGGTCCGTAAATCCTTCCGAGAGGTTGGTGGTAGGGGAAGGA
The DNA here is from genome assembly GCA_951213105.1 of Amaurobius ferox. Taxonomy (NCBI): domain Eukaryota; kingdom Metazoa; phylum Arthropoda; class Arachnida; order Araneae; family Amaurobiidae; genus Amaurobius; species Amaurobius ferox. The sequence goes on from OX578144.1 coordinate 62,124,560, forward strand.
GGGTACGGTCCCTGTGGATGCCTCCCCTACTGGGTTCCGGTCTAAATTGGGTGGCACTTCCCGGCCGTCCAAGCAGTTACCTTACACCTTTCCGGTAAGTTAGTGCGACATTGAGATATCATGCAGCGCTATAAGCAGATTAAAAACTGTGTTCTCATTGCTAGAGAGATCTCTAATCAAATTTCCTGATCAGCTTGTGAGCCTCTCCCTTTTCCCCCTTTTGGTCGGTGGTCCCCTGTTGTCCTTTTCCCTGGAGGTGTTACCCTCTCTTTGTATGGTTGCCTTGTTTTGTCTGTGTTTTGTTTTTGTCTTTGTTTTGTCTGTGTTTTGCTGTGTTTTGATTGTGCCCCGTTTGTTGCTGTTTGTCTCGGTTTAGTTTCTGTTTTTGTCTTCGTTGTTGTTTTTGTTGTATTATTTCTCATTGTGCACCAGTTGAAGTAACAATTGTTCAAGAATTATTGTAATCCGTTTTAATGTGTCTTTCACTGTTTAAACTTTATATTGTTTCAAAATGTGAAACATATTATGTAAACTCTCCTGTAAATTTTTGATTTTCAAAATAAACGCTGCTGGACCTTTGGACGAAAGCCATGGAAGTTGGGAGTTGGTTTCGGCTAACTTCTTCCCGGCCGTCCAAATGGATGCTCAAGTCCTTGTTGACGAGCCGGACGGCCTGGGTTTTCAACACCTTTCTGGTAGGTCGGACGGTCTGGGTCTCAACAACAACACTTCCGGTCACTCCCCGGTTACCTTACACCTTTCTGGTAGGTCGGACGGTCTGGGTCTCAATAACAACAACAACAACAACAACACTCCCGGTCACTCTCGGCCCCCCTAAATAGCTGTTCGAGTCCTTGCTGACGAGTCGGACGGTCTGGGTCTTCAACACTCCCGATCACTCAAACAGCTGCCTCGGGCCAGTCGACTGGTCTGGGTGTTCAACTCTTCTGGAACACCCATCAGAGTCCACGAACTTATGGAATCGAAACTCCGGCAAAATTCTTCCAAAACAACTCAACGATAATCCGTTCGGAAATCAATAGTCACGAAAAAGGGTCAGGCATAACACTCGCTGTAGATGAGCTTCACTTTGCATTTAATAGCCTTTCAAGGCCGACCCATGGAAATAACTTTTTATTCCACAAAAAAAGATTCCATTTTTTCGAAAACAAAACTGTTGCATTTCAACAAGAACGAAGATCCTATCTTCGTCTGAGCCATACAGGCCCAAAACAACTCCTTTTCTCACTACATTATACTCTTAGAATTTACAATCTATTAAATTTCGACACCAATGCATTTCATTCCAAAATTCGTGATCCTCTCTACCTCCAAAAAAATTCAAAAGTCACGCGTGCGCAAAACCGACAAGGCAAAACCCTAGCAATAGAAAAAAGAAAGCGAATACAAATTATTTTATTATTTTTATTCTGGAACATAAACACATTCGCAATTTAAATCTCGCTTGCCTCAAACGTCAATACAGTGGAAATCAATCGAACGGATATTTACATGATACAATTAATACTCTGTCTCAAACAGAAATAAAACAGTAATTTAAACACTCCCACAAAGATAGCCCCCCACTCCCACAAAGATAGCATTACGCAGACGTTATTGCTGAGGCAATTAAAAAAAAACATATTTCGCTAGGCAACGGAATTAAACCCAATAAATATATACATAAATTTATACTTTTCAAAAATCTTTTCCAATTAAAATAATTAAGAAATGTATATAAAATTAAATTTTATCGGAATAACTTTTGCGGCTGGATTATATCAGTTACGGCTTTCGGGTTGAAAGGTTTTGTTTATGAACGCGACTGTTATATTCTGAAAATCTATCTGTGAAGATGATTTTGTATAGCAAGAACAACGATTCTCATACTTCTCTTTAGGGAAATTGAATTATATACTTTAATAGAATGTCTTGAATAACAAGGTAATTTAGAATACTATATTTGCACATAATTGTACATTTTATGTTCTTTATATTATATATTCCGTGCGAAGAACGGGTATTCTGTTAGTATATATGTATATATACTCCATATGAATGTCATAAATATTATACTACCATTCATTAAGCCGCAAGCAGAAAATCTCGAATAATATGTATCTTTGCAAGCAAATAAATAATTTCTTACAGAAACCGATAAAAATAAAGACAAAAATATAATAATTGTAGATTCCATAATTTTAGCTTATGATAACTAACAACCAGATCTAGAGATCGACCCTGAGCCTCCTGGATTGCATCCAAACGAACTATCTCCTACTCCACTATGTCCCTATGTAAGTAAGAAATTGCTAGAATTACTTTACAGAATATTAAAAAAATCTGATGTGGGCAACACATGACTTTCCTTATATATTGTAATGAATTTACTACTTTTACAGTAACAAAAATAGGTTTTTCTTACAGTAGATACTAATATTCTTTCCAAGATATTGAATTTTCGACAATGAGTCGTCATTTTCATTGATTTAGCGTCATTTTAATCCATTTGGCGAGATTTTCGTTAATTTGGCAACATTTAAAAAAGTCGCCAAGTTGACGACATTCCGTCAAATTCGTCGCCAAAATCTCGCCAAGCGTTATGGACAAAGAAATAAGTTGTTCTTACAGCAGATAAATGACTATTGGCGTTCAAATACAAAAGTATTACTCAACGTATCTTTTTTTATGAATGGAACGAGCTAAATCCAGGAGAAGGATGTCACCATATTTATCGAATGATATTACATACGAAAAGTGAACATGTTTCTCAATAGGATTTTTTTTTTCTATTTTATATGACTTTTTGATAATTTTTTTGAAAAATGTGCAATATCTCGAGAACGGTTCATGTTAGCGTTCTAAAATTTATGTCAATCGTTTTCTAATGAAAAATTACATAAGAAATGTCTATTTACGTAACTTTATCAGTGGTTTTGATTTTTTGACGATTTTTTCAAAATTTCATTCGAAAATTTAGGGGGGTTCTGAACATTCGATTGCGTATAAAAACAATAGGCTTTCAGTGTTTACAGATTGTGATTTTTGTACCAAATTTGGTTCGAATCGGTCCATTCGTTCGTCAGTTATCGTCTCCACAGGCCCATTGACACACACACACACAGACATCACTTCAAAAATGTTTGATTCGTGATCAGGGATGCTTGAAACGTGCTCTCCCGTCGAAACCTCGAATTCGAATTTTCGACCCCGTCACAATACTTTCCTTACACATTATGTATATTAGGAAAGTAAAAATATATATCCGTTCTACACTCTACTGTACACTTTGAATTTATTTTGAACCGTAATTCATCTTACTACATTTCAAAAATATTTTCTTGAGTTCCTTCACGAATTTCTCCCGTCGCGGCTTTATCCTCTGTGGGTAGAAACCGAGAAATTTTATTTCCCGAAATGTGTCTAACGAACGATTTTTCAAAATCAGACCGCATATTTTAAGTGCCCCGCACCCCACCCACTGTTATTTACAACTCATCTCCAAGATTCTTGTAAAAGCCAGGCCAAACCACCGTCAGCACATTTACGCTTGGGCTGGAGACAGGAGATGATGTGATGCGCTCAGAACCATGAGATCAATGGATTGTTGGAATTCGTGGGAGGGAGGGATGTCACTGGTAGAGCCCTCTTGTCCCATCTTCTAGCTATTAGGGGGGTGGGAGAGGAGGCCATCAATTTCCGCATCAGTGACGTAGCGTAGATGACGTAACGGAGACGGAGACGTCATCATGGTGACGGTCGAAGTTATGTTTGAGAAATAGCCGGATGATACGTCAAAAAGAACGATTTCTTTGTTTGAAGATATTAGAATTGCGTTTATTTCTGATGTATAGATATTGAAAATATTTTTAAATACATTTGGGAAATTTGGATAATATGGAATGCTATATATTTGTTTTTATTTACGGTTTAAGAGGTCTCGGAGTCTTAAAGTGGGGTGGGCAAAACGAATTTCCATGCTTCATATTTTATCTTGTATCTTTTCTCGTATGCATCAATAATACCTAAAAAAATTTCTGGCTAATAAGTGAATACCTGTAGCATACATGTGATATTTTTTTCAATGCGATGAATATAAGAATATTTTTAAAAAATATATAATTTTCATAAATTTATTAAAATTTTATTTTGATATTTGTTGATTACGCTCATGATTGCAACAAAACTATTGATTCCAGACACAGAAGTATTGATGATTGTGATGCAGAAATATCCACTCAAGAAATTGTACCTTAAAATAAAAACATTCGCATAATTAACGTTTCTAAAAATTAAATTTAAAATTTAATTAAATGTTTAAAAACTTTAAGTATGCAAATGTTTTTATTTTGAGGTATAACTTCTCTACATGTTGAATTTGCGAAGTTTTTTTTCCAGTTTTCTGCAGGTGTTTGAGCATAACTTTTTATACATCTATTTCCGATGAAAATTTCAAAAATTGCTTTTTAATACAAAGAACAAATTTCCACTAAATTATTAGCATGCTACATTCTTTCAAAAATACTAAAGAAATCTTACAAATCAATATTTTATTTGTCAGTCTCAGCATTTAGCAATTTAATTTTGTAGTAATAATGGCATGGTATATTTCATTTTTATTTAATCAGCAATTTTTCTTCGAAAAAATTTTAAAATGTATACAACAAATATTGTTCAAAATGAAAATAATTAAGATTTATAATTTGCTTAAGAAAAATTAATTAATATTTATAATTTGCTTTCACATGTGTAATATAATGAAATTTTTTGAAAATTGGAAATAATATTTCTAATGAATTATTCCAGTATAAAAATTAACTGAAATTCTTGTTCGATTTGCAACCATATTGCTCATTTTATTTGTTCATTTGAAAATATTTCATAAAAACTTAATTATAAATATAAAAATTCAATTAAAAATTTATAATTATTTTATTTCAATTAATTGTTAAAACAGAAACATTATTAAAATAAGTAGATTTTTTCCCTCAAATAAGCCAACAATATTAGTTTTAGCTTTAAATGCACTTGTAAATAGTTTTTTAAATTACAAACCAATATTGTAATTTTTCTACTTTTATTTTAACTTTTATGAATATACAAAAATGTATAAAGTATACATGAGTAATGATAATATTTACTTCAAAATATTAAAACCAATAGCTCGAAAAGATGTAAAAAAATATACAAAATTGCAGTTTTAAAATTTATTTTGCAAACCTACTCTGTAAATAGTTTCTATTTAAAAAGAATTTGCGACGCCAGTTTATTAAAAAAACATTGTGTTTTAAAAAGAAATTATATATTTTTTGACTATATTTAATGCTTGTAAAAAATATATCAGAGCAAAAAATACAAATTAGATAAAACTGCTGTACTTTCGGTATATGTTTTTAAAATAACTACTGACTATATAACTGAAATATCAAAAATAATTTTTAAATTAATTGATTTTTCAGTTTCACTTCTTGATAAATTTATAACGTGAATTTAAAAGTAAAATTTAGAACAACTTTATCCTTTTAAAATATTGCATTTTTTATGAATATTACAATAACTAGTTTCAAAATAGAAAATAGCAAGAAGTAACATTCTTAGGAATAACAAATACTTTCATTTCTTATTTTAAGATATTTGTATGCTAATTTACTAACATTGTTTAATCATAGGCAGAATTTTATTTGGTTAAATAAAAAAAGCCAAACGTGCTTCGAATAAGAAAGTCCGTGTTTATATTAATTTTAGCATATTTTCAAAAATAGTTATATAGATATTATAGAATGATTTGCTTTATGAAATAATCAATACCTAAATCGTTATTATATATATTGTATATATGCATATATATATATATGTATATATATATATATATATATGTATTGTATATATGCATATATATATATATATGCATATATATATATATACAATATACATATATACATATATATATACATATATATATATATATACGAAATCATATTTCCGGTATAAGGAAAAAACACTTTAAAAAATTTGTGGGATCACTGGAAAGAAAATGAAATTATGAGATCCAAAAATGAATCTAATCACACTCAATTAGCAATATTGGCTGCCATTTATGACCATTTAAAGAAAAGAGCCAGACATTTAAAGATAGATCTGAACCAATCAAGTCAAGAAATAAAAACAATGAAATACCTGGTATTAACTTATCTAAATAAAAGTTTAAATCATATCCCTTTCAAGGGAATTTTCAGACAATGCGAATATATGATGCCTAATAAAAGTATAAAAGTAGGCATAGCTTTTCGATATATGGAACCAATCGGAATATATATATTTAATTATAATCATGTAAGTCAAAATTGTGATTATGATGAAGTAATAAATTGTGAATGTGAAGGACATGAATTAAAATATATCTATCATCAACACTGGCAACGCCGACTTTATAAAAGATACCAAATTGAAGGCAATAATAAAATTGGGAACAAAGAACAGAATGCCATTAAGATGCTCAAATGAAAAAGCTAAACATATCTTTAATAAATATATCAATATATTTTTATATAAGTTAGCAATCGATATGGGAATCGCGGACGCCATATTCGAAGAATGGAAAGATAATGTAATTAAAAAATTAATGTATTACTATGATCCTATTGAATATATTAAAAACGACCTAATTAAAAATCAGCCTAAAATTAAGAAGTTACAGAATAATTATGTAATTAGCTATGTGGATAAAGTACCAGGCACATACGCATTTACATGCAAAAATTTGTATATGAAACAACTCAACAATTCTTATAATAGTGGACTGTACAAAAAATCTCAGTTGAAAATCGTATCAAAGCTTTATATAAAAAACTCAAACTTGAAATGAAAAATATCCGCTTCCCTTACCTTGCAATGATTCCCAAAATGCATAAAGACCCAGTAAGTTTCAAACCAGTCACAACTGGATACAAGACATATCTCACTTTCGCCAACAAGCAATTGCAAAGTATACTTCAACCTGTTTTCAACAAAATAGTAAAAATGGGATCTTATTCAGTTAACAACAGCAAAGAAGTAAAAGATATAATATCGAGCATACCGGATCGTACTATACTTGCAATCATACGATTTCAAAGAGTTATTTAAAAACGTAGATATAAAAAACTTGAAGAAAATCCTAATGAAAATATACGAAGAATGCGAATTAAAAAGGAAAGTTGAGATCAATGTTTATAAGACATTAATTCAAATAGTGATATTTGAAAATATATTATATGACGGATTGAATTATTATCAACAGATTAGAGGAACACACATGGGAGGTGCATGTTCATCATTATTGGCGGACATATATCTATGCCACAATGAAAACAATGCCCACATTAATAACGATATAGTGTATTTAAGATAAGTTGACGATGTGGTGACAGGGTCAAATAACCTCAGTCAAGAAATAGAATTTGATTTTTATCCACAAGAACTTTATTTAATTAAAAATCAAAGAAAAATCTGGATACTTTGCAATTCCTTGACCTCAATATAATAGAAAATGAAAATACTGCTAGATATTTCACAATATATGATAAAAGAAACGATTTCAATTTTGAATACAACTTTCTTATTCAATGGAATTCAAATATGCATATCAGTATATACAGAAATATAATTTTAAATCAATTATACAGAAATAATAATCTAATTACTTTTGAAAGAGATAGAATAAAAAAGGATTATTGACTAATAAGGCAGGCAATGAAGCAGAAGTACCCAAGAAAATTCGTATTACGTCACATAAAGGAATTTTACTCGAAAAAACCGGAATATTACGCAGAATTACTAAAGAAGATAAAATAAAGTAAAGTATAAAACTAATCAATGAGCAAGAAGAAAATAAAATGAAATTATATACATATTGTATGATTGTGGTATGTCGGGATTTTTGCCAAAGTAAGAATTGAAAATTTGTAAATGGCAACGTGGTTAAAAGAGGAAGAAACCATTTGATAAATGAGATTAAATTTCGAAAAGTGAACAAGTGGTGGTATATTAAAAGGAAACAAAGTTGCTGATGTCTTGATGATGGTTGTGTGTGTTTGTTGTGTGTGTTGGTTGTGCTTGTTGGTAGTGTGTGGTATATAAAGTTAATATAGATTAATTTCCTATCTAGTACATTTTTTCTATTGATTTCATGTGTCTTCATGCTTGTCTTATGTCCGATTATATGACTACATTTCGGGACATTTGCTAATTCATATGCTGGCGTCCGAGAGTGTGCCATGGCCTAGAAGCTAGCTATAAATCGGGACTAAGAAGAGTTCACAATCGCTCTTCCGCCAACTGTTTTGGCAATATGAAGGCAATTGCCTCTTCTTTCTTTGCAATTTTGTCATGTATTGTCTTTCTTGAAGTTAGCAGCTATACAACGCAATTTTATGAAATACTTTTTACATTATTACAATTTTAGCAACATAATTTCTTCTTCCATTTGGATATCATATGTATATATATATATATATATATATATATATATATATATATATATATATATATATATATATATATTAGGTGCATTTGCGCAATAAATTAAATGAATTTTGCTTTATTATTCCTATTTACGCAATTTTTACATTTGCATAATTGCAAAGTTTTCATAATTTTTAAAATTTGCTACGGTATTTTTTAAAATTTATATATATATATATATATATATATATGTATATATATATATATATATATATATATATAAATATATATATATATATATATATATATATATATATATATATATATATATATATATATATATATATATATATATATATATATATCGCGGGGAGTGACAAGGAACATGGCAAGTTTTCTTGGTGCTATTAGAGTTATCCGCTATCCAGTGGTGAAAAGAGCTAATTGCAAATACACAAATTCTGTTGTGAGCAATGAAAACTTTAAATTTATATGTTCTCGGGATAAAGATTATATTGTATTGATTGTAATATACTAGTCAAGCATACTCGATCTACATAGCTGCTGTAAATTTCTAGTACCAATAAATTAACATTATTTGGCCTTTCGGAGAGAGAGTTTATCATTGAAATTGAAGATTCTCTTTGAGAGATCTAATTAAGTTAAAGTGTCTGATTGTATCAATTTTCAATCTGATGGTAGCAATTTTCCAAATTCCGGAGTTAACAATAAAGTTGCAACTCAGATCATTAAGCGGAAGAATATCAGAAACTGTGCACATTTATTTTGATTGGTGCATAGTTGACAGTCACTATGATCACTAAATTAATGATAAATCGTAAATTCTATCATCCGCTATGGGAGCGGACTACGTGCGCTGTTTTTAAGATTTTCCTATCAACTACTATAAATGCGACATTAGGAAATACAGCGCTTATTACTCAATTTTGTCTTATATTTACATAAATCATTTATTTCTTTACTATTTCTTTAAAAAATATTAAAATGGCAATTTGTGTGGGGGGGGGGGGCGGGGGGGGGATTGCACTGGACGTTCGCATATATATACATATTACATTCTGGTATATCAAGTTGCGTCGTACCACAAAACAATTTGTACCTAATAATAATATTTCGGCATTACATCCAATATATAATATTTAAAAAAATATAAAACACTTTAAAAGTATTTGTTTGTATACACTAAAAGACCATGCGTGTTTTAACGTATTTTAGTGTTGTTGTTGTTGAGACCCAGACCGTCCGACCTACCAGAAATGTGTAAGGTAACTGTTTGGACGGCCGGGAAATGCCACCCAATTTAAACAGGAACCCAGTGGGAGAGGCATCCACAGAGACCGTACCCTCCTTCCCCTACCACCAACCTCTCGGAAGAACTTACGAACCCACATGTTTAATGTGATCGTACTCCGCATGAACACGACGGCAGTTGTGGCAGCGTGCAAATCCAGCGCGCAAACCACCGGGATACCGCGCCCGAAATGTGCCAACAGCACGCGGTGTTCCCAGGTGATCACCCACCCAAGTACTAACCGCGCCCGATGCTGCCTGACTTCGGTGATCTAACGAGAACCGGTGTTTTCAGCACGGTACGGCCGTTGGCTAACGTATTTTAGTGTTATCAAATTGTACATTATTGTCATTTTTCGTGTGCAAGTTATCCGTTTAAATACTTAGTATTTTTTTAAGTATTATTTTTTTTTAAGTTGACAGTAAATCTGACAGGCCGGTGAATGGAGATGATGTGGTTTAAGGGGGAACCAGATGTACTCTGGAAACTATTGTTTCATAAATTTTAATGTTTTACCCAATGAACTACAGGCTGTAAAGTCACCTAACAGTTTTAAGTATAAACTGAAAGTTTATAAGCTTTCTAAAACTGAAACTGAAAGATTATAAACTGAAACTAAAAGATTATAAACTGAAACTGGAAGATTATAAACTGAAACTGAAAGTTTATAATACTTTATTTTATAATATTTATTTTATTTTATAAAATTTATAATAATGATGAACGGAATTTTTTTTATTATTCGAAGTAATTATTTTAAGTATAGTTCCTGTTAATTATTGATTTACAAATGTAGCCATTCTCCCCTTATTATAGTTTATTTTAGGGACATGGATGTACTTACTAGTTCCTATTCGACATTGTAATAAAATTTTGTGTTCTGTGTTTACGTTGTGTTTTTCTGTTTGTTGTTGTGCTCACCTGTATTGCCTTGTTTACTGTATTAATAAATTTGAATTTAAATTTGAATATATTACCTATGTTTCTCATAGAAAACAATGATATAATAATCCTAAATTTTGAATAATTTGCGTTCTAATCATTTGAATTATGAAATATCTATCTTGTTTTAATTTTTACATAAAAATTTTACGTAAGTTTTGACAAAAATTTTAAGAATGTCCTTGATTTTTACAAAATGTTTTAATGTTTTCCTAGATTTTTACAAAAATTTTAACAATTTCTACAATTCACACTAAGGATTTCACATTTTACGAGATGTTTACAAATGTTTTTAATACTTTTCTGAATTTGTACAAATGTATTTATTATTTTTCGAGATTTTTACGTAAAGTATTTAAACATTCATAACGATACTTACATCCGTTCCTGCGGTGTCATATTCCACCCCACAGCCATACACACAGAAAAAAGTAATTAATACATACATGGGGAAACAATTATTAAATTTTCGTGATCATTTTTCTTTTCAATTTCTTCTTTAAACACGCTTTTAAAAGCGCATTTTCTTTTTTTCTCTCTTTTTGCGTTTAAATCGCTCTAATTCAAAATGCAAAGAATAAAATTTATTTCAGAAAGTTTGGGGACCATTTCCGCACTAAAATAAATTACGTAGTATGGTCAATGTGTTCGATCTAGATTTAACAGAATTCAATTGATATAATTCGCATACCGAAGTCACGCGTTTCTTATGCAAAGTATATCGTGACGTATTAGGCAAATGTTTGATAAATGGGAGAAGACGTGATTTAAGAAGGGAACAGATGTTTTTTTTTAAACCATGCTGAAGAATTGCAACACGTTAAGTAGCTGTAAAATCCTGAAGAGAAAGAAAAAGTCTCAAAAAAGTTCGCTAACATCATTAATTAAGGTAAGAAATTTGATAAATATAACTGTTCTAAATTATAATGTATGCTCAAATTGGGTGTATTTTTCTCTTTAAGGTGGTTGAAATAAGGAAAAATAAATATAAGAAAGATTATATAGAGCGATAGAAAGATAAAATTATTCATTTATGTAATATACTATTCATTATATTTTATTATAAATTTTGCTTATATTTATATGCTTAAAACATTATATTCAGTAATTTTTTACATATTTTCATATTCGTCATTTATTTTCAAAAAAATGTGTCTGCATATGTTCTATTATTCTATATTTATAAAGCGGCATTAATTTTTATTTCCAGAATCCAATTTCAGTTATCATTCCTTATATTCACTCATATTCTATATCATGATGGTACCCAGATATTATCATGTACTAAATATTCCGTACTACACATGACTTTATCCACAAAAGAACAAATTTCGACATCCAGGGTTGACATCCAACAATGAGTATTGCTTCCAAGCTAAAAATCCATAAATTCACTGATGTTACTAATTGAACGAAACAAATAATTCACTCATGTGGCAATAGTGAGTATATATATATTTTATAATTATATTTCTATTTTGAATTAAATATATATATATATATATATACATATATAATAAACATATATATAATAAATATATATAATAAACATATATATAATAAACAACATTCCCAGTTATGACAGCTACTAATTCATGTGAAAAAAAATAAAATAAAAAACCACTAATTATTATTATTAATTATGTGATTATATAAAAATGAAAAATAATAAAACAAACAAAAAAAATGAAAAATAGAAAATGAAGTTTATAAATATTTAATGTTTCGAAAATTACTTTCGCTAAAAATATGTAACTTCAGCCAGTTTGTAGTATCGATTTAAGCACCATTTTTAATGATGTTAGTGGCACATACGTTTATTCATTTCTCCTGTGATCCCCTTTTTGTAAGATTTTTCATCTATGAATTCTGTTTTTCCTGTTTACCATATATTAATTATGGTTGCTCTGTCTCCAGCTCTAATTCCATAGATGGGTTTCAGCTGAGGTCCCTTCAACAAGTTGTTCCCCTCTGATTCCATGGTTTATTTTTCTTCCCATTCTCCCGGATACATCTCAACTCTCTTTCACTCAGTCTCAACTGTTCGCCTCCACAGCGCGTATATACAGGATTTCTGCCTCATGTTTTATGGTAATACTTGATTTCTTAATAATTTTTCAATTTTTTCCTCTATTAGTGCTTGCAGTCTGGGTTATGGCATTTATAGTAATAAACTATTGCCATATTTGAATAGCACAAAATATCTTCTGATTTAGTCATTCGTTCAAGAGATATCGTCTATATAGATTCACAGACACAAGCATGTACATATAACGGCATAATTGACAAAAACGTTTCATTTTTGCAATTAAAAATTATCACTGATACACAGTCAATAATATCATGCAGAGAATCAACTACAATTAAGGCGGTGCAGTATTAATTTCAATCACATCAATTTATGATGCAATTTATGATGCACAGAGGCTGCCAAAAGCATTATTCAAAATTTTAGTTTATTTCGAATGATCAACACACAATTTTAAACGTAGTACCACAATAGGTCATATTAAAGAATTAGCGTATGATGAAGAGTGAAATTTGTAAAATGTTTAAACAGCTCAATGGATGAGCATAATAATTATACGACTGTTTGCAAAAATAAAATAAAATAAATAAGTTTAAATAAAAAACTTTACAAGAAAAGTTATTTCTCATTTTTGAAAATGTTTCTACCCTTTGCATTTCAGCAATTTTCAAAACTCTGCATAGTATCCGATTTCATGCAGACATATAAGCGAGTTATGTTAAAACAACGATTTGTATGCATATTTCACAAGAAATTTTAAATAATAACATATATATATTTGAAATCAGAAATCGGGATATATGTTTTAACATCGACCTTCTAACATATCTATACAGAAGTGCTCAAAACGTATAAATTCACCAAATTCGAAAGTGGTATTTTTGACTCTCACAATACTTTTCATTTACATATATTATGTATAATGGGGAAAATACAACAAAACAGACTGAGGAATTCAACTTTCACTATGAATTTGCACACTCGAAATTATTAAATTCATATATCAAAACGACAAGTCAAGATGGCTATTTTTATTGTTCATACAACAGTATGTTAGCTCTGGCTTTGATATGGTAAGACCAGATGGCTTATTTTGCCGCGTGCTTATATGTTTGCATGTAGTAAATTTTGCTGTATCAAAACTTTATACAGTGACCGGCATTTATTTATATCAATATTTGCGTTTTTCATTGCATCAAAGAGTTTCGTCAAAAAATATATTATGTAATGAAATCATGCTCCCAATGCATCGGTGGGCAAGATTCACCACGCAGATGATATTAAATTTATAAACGATTGAGTACGAACTGCATGAGATTTTAAGGTACACATAAACGTTAAAACAATGATTTTTGACATAAAAGTGAATTTTCAATGTTTTGCTATATAAGAATATACTGTTTTCCTACTTTCCAAATCAGTTTTATTTTTGTCTCTATTTTAATTAGAAGGCAGAATATGCATAAATTAAACGACATCAATTGTAAGACCCCAATTTCCCTTTGAATTATTCAAATGAAATTTTCTCAAAACTATATTTGGAAACAAATACATTCACACCAACATTCATGACTTTTGAAATTTTCATCTAATATTCTTGAAATTTATTCCGTATATTTAGTATAATTATATAAACGCAACCCCCTAGTGTTGCATAAGGTAATTAATGTCACATAAGGTAAAAATTGAAAATTTCCGGTTTTTCTATATTTGTACATTGAACTTAGTCCTTATAATTTTTTTTAAAAAACAGCAGTTCAACTTTATTATAGCACATTGTATATTAAAGAGTTAGCCAATGATATTCCATTTTAAAAATGTGAAATTGCTTATTCATTTTTTCATTTGGAGTTGCTGGCGTATGAATAGATTTTGCACTAATTTTGACACTTTAGTTTTTAGTTTATATTTTATCCAAAAGAAAAAAAAGAAAAAAGAAATCAGCAAAATTCATTACCATTTATGTTTATTGCTATATTTGTTACATATGCAACATTTTTACATAATTGGTTAGTAATTAAAAAAAAAAAAAGAATTTCCAACGTATACGTGTGCCTTAATATGAAGTTCATAGTAAATGTATTACCAACAGAGGGAGTTCTAAATTTAGAAGTTTGCCTCTCGTACAACAATTTTGTTTTTGCTCTTAGTAAAGCATTGGCAAAATCTATACACTTATTAAAACACACATCAAAACACACATCATCACAATTTGTTGTAGCACTATAAAATATTTCATGATAAATTCTACAACTCAACTTAGATATTTGTCAGTTTCAGGTGAAAAAAGGCACGGGAAAACAATACTCTTATCAAACACGTTTGAAACACTAAATGGCATACCGTTAGTGTTTACTGCATTACCATCTTACGAAAGTTTCAGGACTAGGGGGGGGGGGGGCGCAATCTATACCGGATGCGGCTACTATCCCGGAATTACCCTACCAGATCATATATGCAATTTAGATCATCCGTAACAATGGACTTTTTTGCCTTAGCAATTATGCCTTTCCCAAATTTTTTCAAAGTCAATTAACATGTTTAACGTTTATTTGCAAGAAAAATTACAATCAAGGAGAACAATTAAAAGAAAATGACTCCTTCCAGGGGAATACCCGGTAGGAAAAGATTGGAAACCACTGATGTAGAGCATTAAGATATTTTTCCTCTAAATAAGGATCAAGTGGTGAGATACTACAAGTGGTGAGATATGATCACTTGACCACTTTTCTGTCAATATGTTAAAAAAAGTTTGTTTAAAATCCTGATATCAGAACAATGCAATACTACACACAGCAAGGTAAGCATATCGGAAACACTCAATGTGCATATCGAACAACAGACTATTAATTTTCAGGTACATTTTGACGTAAATCCTTCACATTAAGAGCTAACCATATTTCGGAAACAAATTGAGCTATCGTGATAAAATGTTGAAATGAATTTGGCTATAAAATGAGTTTTAAATAATATATATAAAAATCATACCTTTTAAGTTAAATATATTTGAAATATTTTCTTTTATACAACAATTTTCAATACTACGTCTATGCGCATTTAGTTTTAAACAAAAATCAATGTCAAAATGATGTAAAATAGGAAATTATATAGGACTTCGGCTTTTATACTGTGAGTATAAGAGTCGAATTACTCTTATACTCACAGTATAAGAGTAATTCGACTGTACAAAAAATATACCGATAAACCCTTTATACTCCAAAATATCTGGAAATTTTATACTTTACTCCTTCTATATCTCACTCTCCCTTTAAAAGTACATTATTTATGAAAAACTTCCAGATATAAAGAGTTCAGTATTGTCAATCAAATGACACAGAAATAGGGAAAAAATGAGATGAGATGGATGAAAAAGGGATAAAACTAGCAGTTGTCTCTCTCCCCTTTTCCCTGGAGTACGCTAGAGACGTCAAAGAACATCTGTTTCCATTTCCTCTTTGTCTTCGGAAAAAAAGAAGTGCTTCTCCGATATGGAATCTAGTTATTCTGTTTCAAAGTTACTGGCATTTACATATTGGAAGTTGTATGACGGTCAAGAACTTCTCAACTTCGTGACCTTTCTTATGTTGAATGTTTTTCGAGATACGCAACGAGAATGTGGGGTTGAAAAGAAATATAAATTTAGGGAAATATAGTCTAGAAATTCTACCGGTGGAAAAGTTCTGGCAATGCTACTTTTTAGATTTGTTTATATTCCATAAAATTTGGAATATAAACAAATCTAATAAATATCGGAATATAAACAAAACAATATATATATCTGAAATATAGATAGATTATATAACATGTATAGATTATATTGGATTATATAAGATATATTGATTATATAGAAGTATACTTGTTAAATTTATTTATATTCCAAATATAGATAATCTATCAAAATTGATCAATATAGATATTAATCAATATTGATCAATATATATATATTAAGCAATATCAATCAATATAGAAATTAATCAATATTGATCAATATAGATATTACTCAATATTGATCCCAATTATTCCTTAAAATTTGGGATTAATATATATATATACAGGGTGTTCCAAAATCATTGATCTCCGCTTTTATTCCTTAAATATTGATCTCAGACATATATAACAAATTACGAAGTTGCGAAAATAAGTTACAGAATTTTATGAAATCGATTAAAATATTCAAGGGAATTAAATTTTAAGAAATACAACATTCAAATTTTTATACGGCCCCCGTACAAAAACATTTCCAATGAGTAAAATGTGTCCCATACACGAATAAGGTGATGTTCAAAATAACAGCATTTCATCATAAAAAGTCCTAGAGTTATGAAAAGACAAAAATGCTGACTTAACCCACCTTTCGATGCATCGACATGGGTTTTCAGAGGGGAAAAATCATGTCGGCAAATCGTGTTTCAGGGGTCATACGCAAATTACGAAAGAAAACAATGATTACATATATAAATAATAAATTTTGCTATTTATTGGTACAAAAGTACCTACACTGTGTAGAAATAATAACTTTACATAAAGATTACAAAGCTTGTTCAAAATGTTTTCCATCCATACCAAAGATCTATTAAAGATAAGAGGCATATATTATTCGCCTATGATACATTTCTGCGTTGCGTCATTTGCACTGTTGCTGTAAACATTTACATTTTAATTTGTGATTCATTCCTCACCAACTTTGTTTAAACATATCTCTGGGACTTTTTGTGATAAAATGCTCAAATTTTGTACATCACCTTGCTAGTGTATGGGGCACATTTCACTCATTGTAAATGTTTTTGTACAGGGGCCGTATAAAAATTTAAATTTTGTATTTCTTCAAATTTAATCGCCAGAAAATGTTTATCGATTTCATAAAATTCTGTACCTTTTTTTACGCAACTTTGTAATTTATTATATATGTCTATATATATATATATATATATATATATATATATATATATGTATATATATGTATATGTATATATATATATATATATATATGTATATATATGTATATTTATATATATGTATATATCTATATATATGTATATATATGTATATGTATATATATGTATATATATATATATGTATATACATGTATATATACATGTACATATATATGTATATATATATATATATATATATATATATATATATATACTTTCATTTCCTAGTATATTCGAAAACTGTCTTTTCTAGATGTACATACACTAACATTACTTTAAAACGTTCGATTCATCTTTTATGATGTTCGCTAAAATCCTTTCAATGCATCAAAATTTGGATACCGAATTTGCTCTCTCACTCTGTAATAGTTCAGTATTTCTATGCTTTGTTTGTGAGAAAGATAAATGAAACTGTTTAAATATTTTATGAATACATATGGAAAATGAAAAAATTAATTTTCTCGAGATGCTTTTAAAATGTGAACAAAATATTATGTTTCTCTTTCACGTATAAAGTTTCTATAGAGATGTTCATAGTTTTTGACTCATGCTATTTTATTCTATGCTCTTCACTAAAATTCGAAAAAAAAAATACATAAATAAAATTTCTCTTTTCCCCAGATCTGCTTAAAATTCTGATCCAAACTTTTCCGTATATCGTTATATATTTCGAATTTCACTGAAAGAATCTTTAGAAGAAAAAAAAAACGTTCTATTCTCTAAATGTATAGAACAAGAAAATATATCCTACTAGACTCTTACCAAGCTATGGTACTGCATAAAATGACCATTCAATTAATAAAAAATATTATTCGACATTTTAAATGTTTATTTTACATTCTATAGAGTGAAAAATGTAACTTTGGGAATATCCAAAAAATAAATGGATAAAAGTGGCAATAAAATTAGCACACTTTTATTATTTTAATGCATTTTTTATTTGCTCCTTTATATGTATTTCAGAACAAATTCGCTTGCATATATACGTGGTCCTAAAGAGGATACCACTAAGTAAACAGCATATATAACACCATGCAATTTAAACATTTATTGTTTAAAACCAAAATCATTCCCACGCTCCGTTATTTTTATGTACAGAAATGCCAATTGTGCAATTCGAGCGTAATAGGTCATAAATGAAACGCCAATAATACTTAAAATCACAAAAGACATATTTGCCTTTTTAAATGTTTGTCTTTAGATGTGTTTTTGTTTTTATAATTTTTAGTTTAACAGTTAGATTCTCGTGTTTTATAAATCAGTTCATGTTTCCCCATTTTCTACAACTGAAGTTTACAAAAAAATTTGTTTGTCTTTTAAATGTTTGTCTTTAGATTTGTTTTTGTTTCTAGAATGTTTAGTTTAACAGTTAGGTTCTCGTGTTTTATAAACCAGTTCATGTTTCCCCATTTTCTACAACTGAAGTTTACTGAAGTTTACAAAAAAATTTGCTTGTCTTTTAAATGTTTGTCTTTAGATTTGTTTTTGTTTCTAGAATGTTTAGTTTAACAGTTAGGTTCTCGTGTTTTATAAACCAGTTCATGTTTCCCCATTTTCTGCAACTGACGTTTACTGAAGTTTACAAAAAAATGTGTTTGTCCTTTAAATGTTTGTCTTTAGATTTGTTTTTGTGTTCAGAATGTTTAATTTAACAGTTTGATTTTCGTATTTTATAAACCAGTTCATGTTTCCCCATTTTTTGCGACTGAAATTTACAAAGAAAAATGTGTTTGTCTGTTAAATGTTTGTCTTTAGATTTGTTTTTGTTTTTAAAATGTTTAAATTAACAGTAATATTTTCGTATTTTATAAACCAGTACACGTTTTTCCATTTTCTGCAACTGAAGTTCACTGAACTTTACAAAAAAATGTGTTTGTCTGTTAAATGTTTGTCTTTAGATTTGTTTTTGTTTTTAGAATGTTTAGTTTAACAGTTAGATTTTCGTATTTTATAAAACAGTTCATATTTCCCCATTTTCTGCAACTGAAGTTTACAGATCAGAGTTGATCAAAGAAGGAAAAAAAGAATAAAGATGGTTCCTTGGTCTAACGGAATAAGTTTATTTTAAAACCGAAAGTAAAAATAAATTTTTATCTGAGGAAAAAAAAAATATAGATGGAATAAAGTCTGAGATATCGTTCACAGAGCATCTGCTAAAATAAGTGCCCACATTCAAGGAGAACCATCTCCGGGATAAATTAGATTAAACAGAAAAGATCAGTCATGCATAAAGCATTGATTATGAAACACTTTCCAAATGGAATGCATTTGTATTTAAAGATCTCTAAAATGTGATACATTCAGCGCTGATACATTTTAAATTACCACAGTACAAAAAATTATTATATTTGATAACTTAAAACTTCATCGAAAAAAATGAATTTTATTCAAATGACGTCATCGAAATATAATTCGTCTGGCTCTCTATGTGAAAGCAATGAATATTTCATTCATATTATTTTTATTCCAGACTCCAGAGATAACCAATTTAGATTCACAGAAAATACGCAACAATAAAGATCTCTTCTCGACCGTCCAAACAGTTACCTTACACCTTTCTAGTAGGTCGGACGGTCTGGGCTTCAACAACAACAAAGATGTTTTAGGACGGATGCAACACTATATATAAATTTAAAATAACTTTAAAAACCACGATTCTTTCATTAGGAAAAGAATTATGAATGCCATGATTTAATGTCAAAAGGATGGCATAATTTATTTTGAAGTGGGTCGCGTGTTCTTTTTCTATTATATGGGTGTAATTAGTATTTTAATTTTTATTTAAAAAACTACCACACATATTTTGCTCATTTTTTTATATATTTTACGGGATAATTTAAATATTTTCTAAAATTTTCAAAGCAGTTTGTGAATTTTAACTTTGCTCAGAAAATATTTGAAAAATTAGGTCCCATAAAGTTCAATATATTTCATTTTTTAAACCCGGGTTCAATCCAAAACTAATTGGGTGATGTTATTCATTTACATTACCTTATGTCCCTAAAGATCGTTTCAACAACATACTACAATATCATTCTGATAAAGTCATCTTTACAGCAGTTATCGTGCGAACGGACAGGCAGAATGAACGAATGAAGTCATAAACACTTTTCAACTATGTTGTAAAGTGCTAAAAACTCAAAATGGTCTGTGATGCCCATAGTTCAGCTACCATTATACCAAAATTCGCGGCTGCCGGAAGATTATATTTTCCGCTACAGAAGATACACAACACACATTGACAAATATCTTATTTTATTATATAACTAGAAAATATACCAGGTGTCGCCCAGATTTTAAATAAGCGACAGCTACATAAATAATACAGATACAAATAACACTACTAAATTTCCCAAATTGCCTGTTTTGAAGGAAAATCAATTCCCATTTCGCTTCTGTGCATGTATAGTTGCATGCAGCTGTTTGCTACGCATGTGCAAAAACATCCCCTTCTCCCCCTAGCGACACCCAATGAACCAAAGGCAGAGTAATATTCAAAATTTTGATTTTTATGCTTTGGTTGATAATTAACAAAAATCATAAAATAGACTAATAATAAACAAAAAGAAAAAAAATGTTTGAATTTATAGATATAAACTCATATTTTTGCCAAACTATTGAATTCTGCTCAAAATAATAAAATGGACTAATTATAGATAAAAAAATGTCAGAATATAAAGATCATATAACTACAGAATGCCAAAATACAGAATTGTGCTAATCTACTATTTTCAGATGTGGCGAAGAAAGAAAATAAAAAATTAAAAAATGCATATTTCGATGTATTTAAAAAAAATATGAAGGAGTTGCCCTACGGATTCGGTTCAGAAATCTTTAGAAAGAACGTTCTTCGAGCCTTCTGATGATGACAAGATGGAAACTCTGTGATAATATTTTCGATCGCTAAGGCACCAGTTTGTGTAAAAATGGCTCAAAATCATGCTTTAACATAAAATTGCTATACAACTAATTCGAATGTTTTTAAATCTCGCCCGGGGGGGGGGGGCGGTTCTAACGGGTAGTTAAATGATCGAAAATAATTGGCAGCCTAAATAAAATAAATTAAACTTTATTATATGGTTTAAAAATTAATGGTCTGTGTAAGTCACAGCATAAAGTAGTTGATTAAAGGTATCAAAATACTTTCGGAGACAAATTCATAAGGCTTTTTCAGGGTAAAAGCACACACAGCCACCTCAGCCGAAGCAAAAAATGTTTCTATCTGCCGTCAGAAACTCGAAAGAGTTAAAAACGTGATCTCGAAGGTTGCCAAAAAGAAACTATAACGAATGAAAAGTAAAATCAAGGAGGAAAGTACAGAGAAAGAAAAGGAACAGTTCACTTTCTTCCTGAGATTTTACTTTTCTTCATTTCTATATTCCGTTTAATAGTGCTTTCTTCCTGAGTCAAATGTATAACTAACTATTTGACTGTATGTCCTGAAGAAGATGACCATTTATGTCTCTGAAACCCATTGATACCTTTAGTTAACCGTCTTATGTAAATAACAAGGCATTTTAATTTTTCAAGTGATTTAAATTCTGCAGTTTGGATGAAATGTGCATATATTTATTTCATGAGTTGCACAAAAAAAAGAATCTTACTCTCAAAAGCAATTTAGTGAACATAATTTAATCTTCATGTTCTACAAATATTTATTAGAAACAATACTGCGAGAACAAAGGTATTACCGAAGCATTTTACGAGAGCAGACATTTTTATTAATCCCCTACCTTGAACGGCCTGTCATAATAATTTGCATTTCTTGGGGCGAAAATCGCAAGTCTTCAGTAACGACAGGTCTTTGACAATATGCAAATGAAAAAAAAATATGCCACAAGGAAATGTATGCTTTTATTTTCAGCAAACGTGTTCCCCGTAAAATTGCTTCAATGACTTTATAGTGCAACATTACTCAATTGAATTAATTAGAGTGTAGCCCAATTCGACTTTATCATACCAGAATCCATTTTTAAGTAACTTGTGATTTTTACTTTTCTTATATACATAATGTATAAGGAAAGTATTGTGACGGGGTCGAAAATTCGAATTCGAGTTTTCGACGGGAGAGCACGTTTCAAGCATCCCTGATCACGAATCACACATTTTTGAGGTGATGTGTGTGTGTGTGTGTGTGTGTGTGTGTGTCAATGAGTCTGCCACGATATCTCACGAACGAATGGAGCGATTCGAATAAAATTTGGTACAAAAATCACAATCCGTGAATACTGGAAGTCTATTGCTTTTAAACGTAATCGAATGTTCAACCCCCCACCCCTAAATTTTCCAGTGAAATTTTAAAAAAATCATCAAAAATACAAAACCTTTAATAAAGTTACGCAAGTAGACATTACTTATCTAATTTTTCCTTAGAAAACGAGTGACATAAACTTTAGAACGCTAACATGAACAGTTCTCGAGATACTGCACATTTTTTAAATAAATTTGTCAAAAATCCCATAAATTAAAAAAAAAATATTAACTGTTGAGAAACATGTTTACTTTTCATATGTAATATCATGCGATAAATTTGGTGACACCATTCTCGTGAATCTAGTTCGCTCCATTCATGAGAAAAGAAACTTTGAGTAATACTTTTGCATTTGAAAGCCAATAGTCATTTATCTGCTATAAGAATAACGTATTTCTCCGTCCATAACTCTTGGTGAGATTTTGGCGACGAACGTGGTGGAATGTCGCCAACTTGGCGACTTTATAAAATGTTTCCAAATTAACAAAAATCGCGCCAAATGGATAAAAATGACGCTCAATCAATGAAAATTACGACTAATTGTCGAAAATTCAATATGTTGAAAATAATATAAGTATCTACTATAAGAAAAATATATTTTTTTACTGTAAAAGTAGTACATCCATTGCATGATATAAGGAAAGTCATGTGTTGCCCAGATCAGATTTTTTTTTTAATTCTGTAAATTTTTCAAGAGGAAATTTGAAAAATATGTATCATTGGTCCAAAATGTCACGATTATAGCATGTGACCCTTCATTTTAAAGGGCTTAAAAATATTTCAAGTGATGCAAATATTGTCATTGTACTTCCATCGTGGGGTAACTTACTCCTCCTCCGCTGACGGGGCTAATGACATCACGAACCCAAAAATTGCATTGCGGCTATTTTCACTATAATGACTGAAACCATTAAGTCTCATGATAATTGATCCATATATAACTCCATTTATGTATAGTTATGTCAAATTTTATCCTGTGCTTCCCTGTTAGAAAAATATACATTCCGAAGTTTTCACTCGAATTTCAAAAAATTCCTATCTAGTTCTAAATTTTGCGACAACAAAGCCGGATATAAAGTTTCGTTAAAATCCATTACTATTGTGGCAGATAGCGTGTACACTAGATATCAACCATAGACATAAAGACAGACAGACGAACATCACTCTACAAATAGTTAAAACATGTTCTGGAGGTCCTAAAGCATATATCGGCATAAAATCTCTAAATCAAAAATGTTCATCAGAACAATACTTTCTCTATACTATATTCTATAGTAGGAGGCAGTAAAATTAGAATAAGACCTAATAATACTGGCATTACCTGCCTGCAAAGAGGAGGAGTTAATAAAATTAAGACTAGGCTTCCATTCTAATGAACAGCATCCATAGGCTTTTTATCGCAGTTTTTAACGCGTATTCATAGCGCTTTTTATTCGCTCCTTAACATGGAATAACTGATACGTGTAATGGCAGTAAGAGTACATGGAAAACATGAGCAACGTATAAAAGCACAACATATAAATTTTTCCTGATTTAAATCTATATCAGAAAATTTTGATATGGAATACATTCTAAAAGTCATAAAGACTAAGCAAGAAATCGAATAATATTGTACAATACCTTATTAAATTTCTACATTTTGTATTTTTACACTGTTCGGACTCAATTATAAAAAAAATCTGATGTTGGCAGCACATGACTTTCCTTATATAATGCAATGAATTTACTACCTTTACAGTAAAAAAAAATATTATTTTTATAGTAGATATTTATATTCTTTCCAAGATATTAAAATTTTCGTCAATAAGTCGTCATTTTCATTGATTTAGCGTCATTTTCATCCATTTGGCGAGATTTTTGTTAATTTGGCAACATTTCAAAAAGTCGCCAAGTTCGTGACATTTCGCCAAATTCGTCGCCAAAATCTCGCCAAGCGTTATGGACAAAACAATAAGTTATTCTTACAGCAGATAAATGACTATTGGCGTTCAAATACAAAAGTATTACTCAAAGTATCTTTTTTCATGAATGGAACGGGCTAGATCCACGAGAATGATGTCACCCAATTTATCGCATGGTATTACAAATGAAATTTGAACATGTTTCTCAATAGGAAATGTTTCTTTTTATTTTATATGACTTTTTGATAATTTTTTGGAAAAATGTGCAATATCTCGCGAACGGTTCATGTTAGCATTCTAAAATTTATGTCAATCGTTTTCCAATGAAAAATTACATAAGAAATATCTATTTGCGTAACTTTATTAGAGGTTTTGATATTTTGACGGTTTTTTCAAAATTTCACTCGAAAAATTACGGGGGGGGGGGGGGGGGTTCTGAACTTTCGATTGCGTATAAAAGCAATAGACTTCCAGTGTTTACGGATTGTAATTTTTGTACCAAATTTCGTTCGAATCGGTCCATTTGTTCGTAAGTTATCGTCTCCACAGGCTCACTGACACACCCACACATACACATCACTTCAAAAATGTTCGATTCGTGACCAGGGATGCTTTAAACGTGTTCTCCCGTCAAAAACTAGAATTCGAATTTTCGACCCCGTCACAACACTTTCTTTATCCGTTATTGTATATATATATATATATATATATATATATATATATATATATATATATATATGTAATACATATATATATACATATATATATATATATACATATATATATATATATATATATATATATATATATATATATACATATATATATATATATATGTATATGTATATATATATATATATATATATATATATATATATATATATATATATACATATACATATATATATATATATATATATGTATATGTATATATATATATATATATATATGTATATGTATATATATATAGATATATGTATATATATATATATATATATATATATAGATATATGTATATATATATATATATATATATATATATATATATATATATATATATATATATATATATATATATATATATAGATATATATTTCCAATGGCCAGCCACTAGACTCTTCGTATTATTGCATATAAGGAAAGTAAAAAGTTAATCCTTAAAATAATAAATAGTCCAATAAATAATCTGTAAAATATGCAACTGTGGCTGTAAAATATTCCAAAATCATGTTTCGGTAACATGTTCTCCCTTCTTTTCAGCTCCTGCCTTTTACAGCCATCATAATCTGCATTACTTGGGGCTAAAAGCGAGAATTTTCAGTAATGCCAGATCTTTAACAATATGCAAATATTGAATGAGTAAAATTGAAAAATTGTGCTCTAAGAAAATCCATTTCAGATTCAATAGAAGCTTTTTACTTTTTAATACTTCAATGACATACAGTACCTCAGTGCCATACAGTTTAAAATTACTGTCCCATAAAACACATTTAATACAACTAGCTTATTACTTTCCTTATATACATAGTATAATGTATAAGGAAAGTATTGTGACGGGGTCGAAAATTCGAATTCGAGTTTTCGGCGGAAGAGCATCTTTCAATCATTCCTGATCACGAATCTAACATTTTTGAGGTGATGTCTGTGTGTGTGTGTGGTGAAAGCATGTGTGTGTGTGTCAGTGAGTCTGTGGAGACGATTTTTCACGAACGAATGGAGCGATTCGAATGAAATTTGGTACAAAAATTACAATCCACGAATATTGGAAACCTAATTGATTTTAAACACAATCGAATGTTCAGAACCTCCCTAAATTTTCGAGTGAAATTCTGAAAAAATCATCAAAAATTCAAAACCTTTAACAAAGTTACCCAAATGACATTTCTTATGTAATTTTTTCTTAGAAAACGATTGACATAAACTTTAGAACGCTAACATGAACCGTTCTCGAGATATTGCACATTTTTCAAATAAATTTGTCAAAAAATCCTATAAATTAAAAAAAAATATATTAACTGTTGAGAAACATGTTCACTTTTCATATGTAATATCATGCAAGAAATTTGGTGACATCATTCTCGTGGATCTAACTCGTTCCATTCATGAGAAAAGATACTTCGAGTAATACTTTTATATGTGACCGCCAATAGTCATTTATCTGCTGTAAGAATAACTTATTTCTCCGTCTATAACGCTTGGCGAGATTTGGCGAAATTTCGCCAACTTGGCGACTTTTTTAAATACTGACAAATTAACGAAAATCTCGCCAAATGGATAAAAATGACGCTAAATCAATGAAAATGACGACTAATTGACGAAAATTCAATATCTTGGAAAGAATATAAGTATACATTATAAGAATAACCCTATTTTTTTGTTTACTGTAAAAGTAGTAAATTCATTGCATTATTATAAGGAAAGTCATGTGCGATCAGATTTTTTCAATGTATTTGAATACTATTTTGAATTAAAAACTGTAACGCGATCGATACTTACAGAACTTGCATAAAGGGGGTGGGGTGTTCCGAACATCAAAATCACGCTACCATTGCAGATAGCAGCAATTATGCGGACATATTTCGTCAAAAACGCGACACTGTTTATAGTTGTCATCTTCAATGCCAGTGAAATCTTGGTTCGGGAACACATATATAGGCTAGTTCTGTCTATGAGCTTGACAGATGCAGTTTCGTGAAATCAGAAGTCAATCGCTGATGCCGATGGAGTGACAGATTTGAATTTGGATGTGGTAAAACTGGTCTCTATAGATGTTTATAAAATTGTGAAATATAGTAAGTTGTCTTATTGTCATTAAAATTATGGACCATGCCATGCTGAAAAGCCCGTAAAACGTGCTAAAGCCACACATGAATATCGTTGTAGCCCAGTGGTTAGCGCTCAGGAATTGCACTCGGTAGGCCCGGATTCGATTGCCGCCACTGCCAAAACTGCCGCCGTGTTCACGCGGAGTACGATCACGTTAAACATGTGGGTCCGTAAGTCCTTCGGAGAGGTTGGTTTTAGGGGAAGGAGGGTACGGTCTCTGTGGATGCCTCCCCCACTAGGTTCCGGTCTAAATTGGGAGGAACTTCCCGGCCGTCCAAATAGTTACCTTACACATTTCTGGTAGGTCGGACGGTCTGGGTCTCAACAACAACAACATGAATACCGTTATCATGCAATAGAAGCGGAATTCTTAAATAATCCCACAGAAAATTTTGCAGTTAACGCCCAATTATCGTTGGCCCAAATGATCATAATTATAGCATGTTGCCCTTCATTTTAAAGGGCTTTTAAAGATATTTTGAGTGACACCAAGTTTGACAATGTACTCCGTTGGAGGAATTACTTGCCCTCTCCTAAGGGGGCGGGCTATTGACGTCACGAACACAAAAATTGTATCGTGGCTATTTTGCACCACGGTGATAGAAACTGTTGAGTTTCGTGGTAACCATTGAGCCATAAATAACCTCTTATATATAACAAAGTCAAATTGTACCTTATGCTTCCATGTTAAGAAAACATAAATTATCGAATAAAAGTTTTCGCTCGAGTTACAAATAATTTCTGTCTGGTCCTATATTTTACGTTAACAAAGCTGGATATAAAGTTTTATAAAAATCCATTAATATTTCTGGCAGCTATCGTGCATGCAGGAAATTGATCATAAATAGACAACAGACAGACGGATATCACTCCAGAAATTGTTAAAACGTGTTCAGGAGGTCTTAAAACATATATTGGCATCAACATTTTTTAATTATGCAACTTTCATGAAATCAATGCTTTCTCTATACTATATTCTTTAGTATGAGAAATTCACGCAATCTAAGCAACCTCTTGCCCCTTATGTTAGTAGTCAAGAAACATCTGCTAACATCTGTTTCAAAGTTCGCCCTTCAGAGAAAAATTGAAGAAAAAAGAAAGTATGGATTTTTAGAAGTCATGTTGTTGGTTCATCTTCATTTGAATACACCGGTGAAGTCCAAGCTAGACAGGATATATATTTCCTGATTTTGAAGTTTGACTTTTAAAACATTGTTTGTTTTTTTCAAGGGAAAAATGGAATGGATTTTTCCCTTTTTCCCTATTGATATGTAGAATTTATTCAAGAATACAGAGCTTTGTTTGCTGTGGTGTTTCATATCAGATAGTTGAAAGAGTATATATAGTTATAATTTTGGGAATATTTTTCGAAAACCTTTTGGATGAATTTATAACGACGTTTTTTTGCAGAAACCAGAAAAATATGTTTTTTTTTTGTTTTACTGTTAAAAGTGGAGACTTTAGAAAGTAAAGGCAATATGTTTTACGGTAAGAACAGAGAAGTAATGGAAACTTTCAGAAAATCAAAGTGTCTTCTTTTTTTTATAAACTGAGTTACTTTAAAAATCATTTCGTTCAGTTCAGAATACATGTTATAATAGGTGTTGTAAATGGATAACTTTAATTTGTAATTTGACCATCATATATAGTAATTGATATAGAGAGAATTCGAAAATGGTCGAATACAAGATGGTCATAATTAAAGTAGAGGTGTTTAGCGCCCTATAGTGAGAAAACTGTTGGTCCAAACTCAACCAAATTTACATTAAATACTAATTTGACCATGGGGTTTTGATTTTTAAAAGAAAAAAAAATAGGATTTTTGCCACCACGAGCCAAAGT
The DNA here is from genome assembly GCA_951213105.1 of Amaurobius ferox. Lineage (NCBI taxonomy): Eukaryota > Metazoa > Arthropoda > Arachnida > Araneae > Amaurobiidae > Amaurobius > Amaurobius ferox. The sequence continues at coordinate 62,154,039 of OX578144.1, forward strand.
AGCGCTGTAAGGTCCATTTTTGGAGTAAAATAGGCATAGGAAGTACAGAAAGTTAACATTTTACATGCATTTCGAAAAAGACATCACATTTACATGCTATACATATTTAGTACATTTTATATTTACATTTTAATGTACATTTTTGAATGAGTTTTTCTTTCAAACATGCATAAAGATATCCAAAATATTATATTTGTTTTATATTTTGGTTTATAAGATTTTTACTACAGTAAATCAAACTTTGCAAAGAACTTAACGTAGGAAATATATATTTAACTTTCCTATAGAAATTTCTAGTAGCTAATAAAAGTTATATATATATATATATATATATATAGATTGGAACACATATATATATATATATATATATATATATATATATATATATATATATATATATATATATATATATATATATATATATATATATATATATATATATATATATATATATATATATATATATATATATATATATATATATATGCGTCGACAAGGTAACGACAAATTATGCATTTACTTGTGTTTTACTTTATAAACAGTTATTATACAAAAGTTATCACGATCCATGCGTATACCTACCTTTACAGCAATCTAAGTCAGAAATTGAGAATCGCATTAAATCAAAATACATTAAATTGGGATACAGAATGGGGCAAATCCGTTTTCCGTATATTACTTTAATACCTAAACTTCATAAAGATCCTGTTAAATTTCGTCCCATTACTAATGGTTTTCAATCATATTTGACAACAGCTAACAAAAAACTCTTATCTATTTTAAAAATAGTAATGATTAAGATTAAAAATAAGGGTGCATATTTTATTAGTAATAGTATAGAAGCTATTAAAAAAATAAATGTAATTAATGAAAATTTGTATTATAAAAGTTTTGATTTTAATGATTTGTTTTCAAATATATCAAGGACTTATACCTTATTGTCATGGAGATATACGAAAAATACAATCTGCAGTCGATTATTGACAAATATAAATTTAAAACATTGGTGGAAATGGTTTTGTTCGAAACTGTACTGTTTGATGGTACATCTTATTTTAAACAATTACATGGAATACCCATGGGGGGTGGTTGTTCATCAATACTTGCTGATATATATCTGAATAAATATGAAGATGGAACACATATATTAAACGAAATTCTGTTCATTCGCTACGTTGATGACATTTTGGTAGCATATCCATGTGAAGAATATCAGATGGATTTTACTTTCTATCCACAACATTTAAAACTAACTGAAACTCCATATAATGTCAACAAAAGTCTTAATTTTCTGGATATAACGATATACAAGCAACCAGGAGGTTCTACTGGTTTCTGATTGTACGATAAACGCAACGACTTCCACTTCAAAATCAATTATATCATAAACTGGAACTCGTGTATGCACAAAAATGTTTTTAGAAATATTATACTGGGACAATTAATACGTAGTCAAAGAATAAACAGTAAAATGGAAGATCGATATTTATGCGATTATCGTTTCCTACAAAACACCATCTCGCAGGGTTTTCCCAAGAATTTTTTAAGTGACATTATCTACAAGTTTTATAAAATAACTGTAACCGAAAGTTACCGTTTATATTTAAATAAAACTGTTGGCAATATACATACTGGATTGTCACAGGTAAAGCGTGTGATAACTGATATGGGACCTCTTGAATAGGGTATAATGTATAATACGTTATAGCAAATTTGCATGGTCTTGTATGACACAATATGGGATGTACATCTGCATGTAATATGCTATTGTTTGTCATTCAGGTATATGGTTTTAGAAATAGACTTTGTTATTATTGTTCTATTATGTGTCAATATTTAAATTCTTCTTTAAGTGGAAGCTTTGTAATTTTGTTAATTTATACTTGTGAACATGTTTCAAACATTATTCACACACTTTTTAACATATTTCAAACATTTACTGTAGATGAATTTCGATAGGGCTGGATCTCGACAATTATATCTTATATTTGTTTCTGTATGATGTATATTTACATCTTACAATTTGATACATTCGTATTCCTTTTTGCAATGTACCGGCTCTCCGGGAGTGTTGTCGCGACGTAAAGCATGCTTAACCGGGGTGAGGGGGTCACAACTCCCCCCGGCCATCTTTTGGTATATTGTTTCCATCCATACCTCTTTTCTTTTTGACAATATTTTAATCCTCTTTTTAGTGCAGCTTTGCGCCTTTTAAGTGTGATTTCAGATGATTTTGTAATGTAGTATTTCACGGTGTTTTAATATTATATATATATATATATATACAGGGTGGCCGTAATTAAAGTAGAGGTGTTTAGAGCCCGATAGGGAGAAAACTGTTGGGCCAAACTCAACCAAATTTACAGTAAATACTATTTAGACCATGGGGTTTTGATTTTTGAAAGAAAAAAAAATAGTTTGGATTTTTGCCATCATGGGCCAAAGTGGCGCTGAAAGGTCCATTTTTGGAATAAAATAGGCATAGGAAGTACAGAAAGTTAACATTTTACATGTATTTTGATATTGACATCACATTTTACATTCACATTTGCACTTACATTTTATCAAACATTTTAGCAATCATGTCTCACATACGCAGTAGTGCGTTGTAGTAAATATGCAGATTTTCGCGGAGAAAAGAGGTGGTAATTCAAAACGTTATGCAAATTTTATTCAGCTGACACTGAAGTTTTACAAGCAAAGCACGATCGTAAAAATGTATCTCATCATTGATTCTGACACATTCTTTCCGTTTTCTTTATATCCTCAAAACTAGTAGTACGCACTAATGCCGTCAGCGTCTTTTCCATTACCACCTTTTTTCTCCGTAAAATCTGCATATTTTCTACAACGCACTACTGCGTATGTCAGACATGATTGCTAAAATGTTTGATAAAATGTAAGTACAAATGTGAGTGTAAAATGTGATGTCAGTATCAAAATGCTTGTAAAATGTTAACTTTATGTACTTCCTATGCCTATTTTACTCCAATAATGGACCTTACATTGTCACTTTGCCCCCCAGTGGCCAAAGTCTGAACTATCTTTTTTTTCTTTTAAAAATCAAAACCCCATGGCCTAAATAGTATTTACTGCAAATTTGGTTGAGTTTGGTCCAGCAGTTTTCTTACTATAGGCTCTAAAAATCTCTACTTTAATTATGGCTACCCTGTATTAGAATTCGAAAGTTTGATGATTGTACAAATTTTAGCATTTTTAGAACACAAGTGAACTGTTTTTATCATGTTGTCTGTGATCGCATCTGTCTGTTATTGCAATGTGTATATCAACGCTAATGAAGCTATCAAATGGAATATCATAGAATTCGGCTGCTGGCTATAGTTTGTTATTATTGGGGTATAAACGGTATCTTTTCCTCGGAAAGGATTAAAAAAAATCAACACAATTTGAAATAAAAGAACAAATATACAATACTAGTATTTTAGCCTATCAAAGTCAGGGAAATTAACACTCTTAAGAAATTCAGCTGCAATATTTTTCAATGAGTGTTATGTTTTTAACAATGCTATAAATTGAAAACTGGCCCAGTTAGGTTCTACCCCATGGTTGAGTTTCAGCTTTTGATGTCAATGGTGAGGAGGAAGAGGATTCTAAGAAATTTTACCCTTCCCCTTCTCCGAGAGAAAAATTGAAAATCCGGCTCTTTTAGTATCGGCACAGTGACCGATAACATAAGTGGAAAGATTCAGCTTTCTAAGCCACAAGAGGTCTTGTGATGGTCTAATAACCATAATCTACGCCCCAGGGAGAGGTGATCGAAAATCCGACTAAGTTAGGTTCTGTCTGATGGTCAATGCTATAACTAAACCGTCTTGGTCAACGGAGGTCTTCTATAGGATCCGCAATTTTTTCGAAAACAAAAATACAATTCTACGCCCCAGAGGGGGTAAATCGAAAATTTGGCTTTGTTAATGTCTGTCAGTGGTCGATACTATGCAAAGATTCAGCCTTCTACGTCACCTAAGTCACCAAGATCTTCTTGCAAAGCCTTTTCGAGATTCCCTCATTATCTCCGCCCCTATGAGCATGAATCTAAAATGCGGATGAGCTAGGTTCTGTAACATATTCAATGCTATAAATGTGCAACGATTCAGCCTTCGAAGGAGCGAAGGAGCTTCTGGAACAAAGGAGCCGCTGGAACAAAGGAGCTTCTGGAACAAAGGAGCTTCTGGAACAAAGGAGCTGCTGGAACAAAGGAGCTTCTGGAAAGGGTGATTTCTAAAGACTTTCCAAACCCCATTTTTTCGCCCCGGGGGTGTAAATAGAAAATTTGGCTCTGTTAAGTTCTCTACCGCAGTTAATACCATAAGTGTGCAAACGTTCAGCCTTCAAGGTTAACCGACTGTCCCCCGAAGTTCTGTTGATCTTGAAGAGTCTAGAAAGACGTTTCGAGACCTCTTCTTTCCATTTTTTTCGCCCTCGGATGGAATAATTCGAAAATTCGTTAGTTAGGTTCGGCACCATAGTCCATACTATAAATGTGTAAAGATTTGGCCTTCTAGGTCGCCAGGGACTTATGAAGAGATAAAATCACGTTATATAGTTATATATTAGTGATAATAAATGCTAGTATGCGTAATTTTGGATATCAAAAGAATAATACATTCCTTATTAACCTGGTTAGATACAATAACGGGAATTCTTTGTCTGTAATATTGATTATTATTTAGTTTTATGTCTTAACGGAAAAAAATATAAATAGTCTAATACAAAATATAAAAATAATCAAAAATCATTTTTGGAATTCATCTATAATGATCTTTAAATATCTAGAGATAGCCTCCATTCGGCTTTCTCATACAGCCATATTTCATATTGTTTAGATCTAGTTGTTACACACATTATTACAATTTAAAAATTCTTATCTATTCATGACGCATTGTTTCGTTTGAAAACTATACTTTTAAAATTGCTTCTAAGCATCGTTGCCAGAATCTCCATTCGTAATTGTACGTGCTTTACGGTTAAAATGTGTTTTTTGGTCAAAATCTCCATTTATAATTTTACGTGCTTTACGATTAAAAGGTGTTTGTGGTCAAAATCTCCATTCGTAATTTTACGGGCTTTATGGTTAAAATGTGTTTTTTGGTCAAAATCTTAATTCGTAATTGTACGTGCTTTACGGTTAAAATGTGTTTTTTGGTCAAAATCTCCATTCATGATTTTACGTGCCACGTCACGTCTTTTATTATCCAAAATTATGCATACAAGCATTTATTATCTCTAATATAAAATTTCCTAACGTTATTTTATCTTTTCAAAAGTCCCTGGTGACCTAAAAGGCTGAATCTTAGAACATTTATAGCATGGACTATGGTACAGAACCTAACTAGCAAATTTTTGGTTTACGCCACCAAGGGCGAAAAAAATGGGGGGAAGCAACTTTTTTTTGTTCAAAAAGCAAATTTCTGTTGAAACTTGTTTACCAACAAAATCTCGAATTTAAAATTTTCAAACAACATTATTTTCTATATAATTATAGGCAAATGTAAAATTACTATTACATTTGATTTTTAAAAGAGGAAAACTAAGAAAATGTCTGTCTAACATTAACAAATATTACAATATTACAATCAACACACTCAACACTTTGAAAAGACTGCTCTATAATATCTGAATAAGTCTGTAAAATCTTAGACAAGATACATATTTTTCCGGATTTTAACATCTGACTTTTAAAGTATAGAATATTTTTACCCGCTTCAGATGATTTTTTCCCTTCTGATATGCAGAATGTATTGATATGTAGAATACATTGATCAACGGGAATGTGAAAAATGATTTGCTATGAGTTTTTATCATATCATGTAGGTGTGTCAGTGAATACACATATTTATTATTGTGATAAAATATGTTTTTCTTTCGTCAGACGAAATGCATAACAGTAAAATAGTATATAAAATGGAGGGGACACTTTCTTATTATCATGCCAAAAAGCACAGATATGTGAAATATAAGCAATACAAGTAATTGTAATGTTCTTGTTGTTGCGATCCAGACCGTCCGTCCTACCAGAAAGGTGTAAGGTAAAGGTGTAAGGTAATGTAACTACCTGAAAGGTGTAAGGTAAGGTAAGGTGTAAGGTTTGGACGGCCGGGAAGAACCACCCAATTTAGACCGGAATCCAGTGGGGGAGACATCCACAGGGATCGTATCCTTCTTCCCCCACCACCAACCTCTCGGAAGGACTTACGGACGCACATGTTTAACGTGATCGTACTCCACGTGAACACGACGGCAGTTTTGACAGCGGAGGGAATCGACCCCGGACCTACCGAGTGCAATTCCGGCACGCTAACCACAGGGCTACCGTTAGTTGTAAGGTTAAAGTAATAAGCATATTATATCGAAGTAATAAACGTATAATATTAAAGTAATAAACATATTATATTAAAATTAAAGTAATAAACATATTATATTAAATCAATAAACATATTAAAGTAATAAACACAATACAAAGTATATTATACTTTGTATCCAGTTTTATTTTGACTTTCTTATTGACTTTGACTTTACAAATAAAAGTTGCTACTGTATGACTTTGTTTATTGATGCAATTTATTTCTACATGTGTGATATTAAAATAATTTATCTCAATTTGTCTGGTTGTGTTCATTGTTTCCCTGTCAAATAATATATAAAATATTCCTGATACGATTTTATTGAAAGTATGTACATGTATTATATTTGGAGATGGCTTTGTCTAGGGTATATGTTGTACAAAAGGCTTCCACAATATTTTATTAAACGGGGCGATCAGTTTTCAATGACAATATATAAGGGGGGGGGGGGGGACTCTCAACGAAAGAAAAAAGCTACCACAACCGACAGTTAAAGCACTTCCATAAAACATCGCATAATGTTTAAACAAAGCATCGTACAAACATAAGATACAATAAACAAACTAAGTTGAAAATCAAAAAAGATATAACGTTATAAAATGTGCGTAAAGTTAATAGTTCTGACATAATTCTTCTCCTCCTGTTTAAGACAAAGATTTCAATCAAGCTACAGAGGGGTGTAATTGACGGATTTATTTGAGGTTTGATTTATCTGGACAGATAATGAGCTAATTTAAAGTCTTCTGTATAATTTTATTAAAAAAAAAATCTGATGTGGGCAACACATGACTTTCCTTATATAATGTAATGAATTTACTACTTTCACAGTAAAAAAAATATGTTTTTCTTATAGTAGATACTTATATTCTTTCCAAGAGATTGAATTTTGATACTTATATTCTTTCCAAGAGATTGAAATGACGACAATTAGTCGTCATTTTCATTGATTTAGCGTCATTTTTATCCATTTGGCGAGATTTTTGTTAATTTGGCAACATTTAAAAAAGTCGCCAAGTTGGCGACATTCCAGCAAATTCGTTGCCAAAATCTCGCCAAGCTTTAAGCACTAAGAAATAAGTTATTCTTACAGCAGATAAATGACTATTGGCGTTCAAATGCAAAAGTATTATTCAAAGTATCTTTTTTCATGAATGGAACGAGGTAAATCCACGAAAATGATGTCACCCAACTTATCGCATGGTATTACATATGAAAAGTGGACATGTTTCTCAATAGGAAATATTTCTTTTTATTTTATATGATTTTTTGATAATTTTTTGGAAAAATGTGCAATATCTCGAGAACGGTTCATGTTAGCATTCTAAAATTTATGTCAATCGTTTTCCAATGAAAAATTACATAAGAAATGTCTATTTGCGTAACTTTATTAGAGGTTTTGATATTTTGACTGTTTTTTCAAAATTCCATTCGAAAATTTAGGGGGTTTTGAACATTCAATTGCGTATAAAAACAATAGGCTTCCTGTGTTTACGGTTTGTGATTTTTGTACCAAATTTGGTTCGAATCGATCCATTCGTTCGTCAGTTATCGTTTGCACAGACTCACTGACACACACACACATACTTTCACACACACACACACACACAGACAGACATCACTTCAAAATTGTTTGATTCGTGATCAGGGATGTTTGAAACGTGCTCTCCCGTCGAAAACTCGAATTCGAATTTTCGACCCCGTCACAATAATTTCCTTATACATTATGTATATAAGAAAAGTAAAAATTACATTTATAATTTTAATTTTTAAAACAAAATTTTCAGTTAAGCTACTGAGGTGTGTGATTGTCGGATTTTATTTGGAATTAATTTAGCTGACAGATAATTAGGTAACTTAGGATCCTAAGTTTAAATTTCAAGAAATTAAATTTTATGTTACTTTCCTTATATACATAATGTATAAGGAAAGTATTGTGACGTGGTTGACAATTCGAATTCGAATTTTCGACGGGAGAGCACGTTTCAAGCATCCCTGATCACGAATCAAACATTTTCGAAGTGATGTCTGTGTGTATGTGTGTGAAAGTATGTGTGTGTGTGTCAGTGAGTCTGTGCAGACGATAACTGACAAACGAATGGACCGATTCGAACCAAATTTGGTACAAAAATCGCAATCCGTAAACACTGGAAGCCTATTTTTTTTATACGCAATCGAATGTTCAGAACCCCCCTAAATTTTCGGCTACAATTTTGAAAAAATCGTCAAAAATCAAAACCTCTAATAAAGTTACGCAAATAGACATTTCTTATGTAATTTTTCATTAGAAAACGATTGGCATAAATTTTAGAACGCTAACACAAACCGTTCTCGAGATATTGCACATTTTTCAAAAAATTATCAAAAAGTCATATAAAATAAAAATAAAAAATTCCTATTGAGAAACATGTTCACTTTTCATATGTAATGCCATACGATAAATTGGGTGACATCATTCTCGTGGATCTAGCTCGTTCCATTCATGGAAAAATATACTTTGAGTGATACTTTTGTATTTGAACGCCAATAGTCATTTGTCTGCTGTAAGAATAACTTATCATCCATAACGCTTGGCGAGATTTTGACGACGAATTTAGCGGAATGTCGCCAACTTGACGACTTTTTGAAATGTTGCCAAATTAATGAAAATCTCGCCAAATGGATAAAAATGAAGCTAAATCAATGAAAATGACGACTAATTGTCGAAAATTCAATATCTTGGAAAGAATATTAGTATCTACTATAAGAAAAACCTATTTTTTTACTGTAAAAGTAGTAAATTCATTACATTATATAAGGAAAATCATGTGTTGCCCGCATCAGATTGTTTTTAATTATCGGAAAAGCGGCCATTTAATGCAATATTTCCAAAGGAAACAGCAATATCACTTCACCCCCCCCCCCCCCCTCCCAATCTTTTGCGTATCAGACGGAATCTAGAAAATTCACTCACAGAGCCGAAAACATTTATTGGACTGCTAGCTTCAAATATTTGTCAAACATTTAAAAATTGTCCCTCAGATTAGCAGTGAAGTTTGTGATCGTCAGTAAACATAGTCATTTTACTGTGTCTGATGTCGCATTTGTAAAATAAACCGATCGCGAGAGATTTGAATTGATAAAATAAATTTTATTTTTGCACACTGAAATTAAGTTTTCTTAAAGGAATGAGTAAAAATTGGAAAGTACCGCCAGAGATAAAGAATGAACTTTAAAAGCATCAGAAAACGTTTTTTTTTTTTTTCCCTGTAGAATATTTTATTTAAACTTCATTAAATCGGTTAAATCTCGCAGTTTAACTGCAACTAATGGGTAGAAACAAACGTCAAAATTTAATAACGCCAAAGGTTTACATCTGATAGACTCGAGTCACTATGATTTTCAAAAATAATTGTTCATATTTTAATTTAGGATATATATTTTAACAATAATATTTTCAAATATTTGATTTAAACTTCATTAAATAAGTTAAATGTTGCAATTTAACTGCAACAAATGGGTGGAAACAAACTTCAACATTTAATAACGTCAAAGTTTTAAATCGGATAAACTCGAGTGAATATCATTTTGAAAGATAATTGTTCATACTTTAATTTAGAATATATATTTTAACAATAATGTTTTCAAATATTGATTTAAACCATTTATTTAAGTTAAATCTCGCAATTTAACTGCAACAAATGGGTGGAAACAAACTTCAACATTTAATGACGTCAAAGGTTTAAATCGGATAGACGCGAGTGAATATGATTTTGAAAAATAATTGTTCATACTTTAATTTAGAATATATATTTTAATAATAATATTTTCAAATATTTGATTTAAACTTCACTAAATAAGTTAAATCTCGCAATTTAACTGCAACAAATGGGTGGAAATAAACTTCAACATGTAATAACACCAAAGGTTAAAATCAGATAAACTCGAGTGAATATCATTTTGAAAGACGATTGTTCATACTTTAATTTAGAATATATATTTTAAAAAATTGGATAATTATTTTTTGAACTACGCGCTTTATCGTAAATTAAACTTCAATATTCTTTCACGGTTATAGTTTTAATCGTACATTTTTTAATCAAAATTAATTTGAAATAAAATTCAGTACTGATTTTTAAAATGATAAAGATTGAAATAAACGTATAATTAGAACATAAATCCCCTCCCAGTATTGGCAATGACGGCTGGAGGACAGCGCATGCGCGTTAGTCCGATTTCCTCCCTTAATCAGCTGCAGTATAAGCCCTTAGTGATTGATATGGCGAATTTATATACTCCCGCTCGTTTGATATGGATATTTAACTTTTAACTAAATAATTTGTACACATTAAAATGCATTATCTCTTAGAATTAAATTGTTTCCATATTAGCTGAACTAAAAAACAGCTTTACTATCTTCTCATACTATTTATTGTATAGAGAATGTTTCCGACAATTTTTTTCAACCAGAGGTTTGAATGAAAATATGCATTTAAAGACATCTGAACACATATCGAACAATTTTTGAAATATTTACATCAGTATGTGTGTATGTATCTGTGAAATGCGTACGCATGTGCTAAGAACGAATGTACGTATCATTATGAAATTTTACATGAAGGTGTATGCTGTAAAAAATTGTAAAAATGGCTCTTAAACATGTCTTCGTGAATGCATACTACGCTTTTGGTCAGCTGCGCGGACGTAGGAAACATCAACCGCTATGCCCTAATACCACCATGTTTCACGCCCTACATAAACATTTTTACCTCTGCGAGAATGTAATGCTTAATAAATAAGCTCCTTTGATACGCCCTAAATAAGCGCGATGGTTAAAAAATGAGTTGTTTAAATTTACCGTTAAAGATAAAACGCCGATATCCCCTAAAAAACTGAAAAAAGTCAAAGTGAAAAAGGCCTAACTAAAAAAGCTACAAAAAAAGGTCAACCCTAAAAAAAATATCACTATTAAAAAAATAGAAAGTTGTGTCTTCTAAAAAATGTTGCGATATCAAATTGTCAATTTCTATATCCAATAACAATTAATAAATAAATAATAGGATATACTTTGCGAAAATGTCTGGGTAAAAAAAAATGATACAATTAAATTGCATACAATGCTTTTAGTACAGACATATAAATTTATATAAAATATGAAAAGGTGGGCAACAAGCCCCCGAGTGTACCAGAATAAAAAAAAAAATTAAAGCTTGGCAATTTGATATCACAACTTTCTATTTTTTTAACAAGTGATTTTTTTTCTTTTCAGTTTGGCATTTTCTTCTTTTACTTTTTAAAAGTTTTTTTAAAGGGTAAGTATTTTCTTTGCAAATAAAATTGAAGCAATTTTTTTTTTCTATCTGCTAATAAAGTAATTTAACTCAATATTTTTTTCAGGTTTACTTTCACACACACACACACACACACACACATGTTTCCAATAAAGTAACATTTAAAATATTTTTTTACAAGATTTTATTTAAAATCTATACATGTTTTAAATTTCCTAATTTTTAAAAGAAATTTCAAATTCCCTAAAATAATCCTGGTAGTAATTTAATCTGCGATGCGACTTAAAACTCTACTATAAGTAGAATTTTAAAATTTCCATTTATTTAATATATTTCGATTTTAATTTAGTGTTATTTTTTAAATTACTAATTTATTATATTGTTTTAACATAAGCATCACAGTTTTTTTTAGATAGATTATTATTGCGTAAATTTTGTTAATAAAGCAGATTGTACTCATTTCAATAATACAAATAGTCACAAATAATAATATTTAGTTTACAAAAGCAGGATTATCTTTATCATAAATGGAGTTTCGTGTCCTTTCTTAAAGATATAATTGTGGTTCATATTATTCACAACATTTAATCGTTTAATCATTTTGCCAATTTTTTAATTTACCACTAATTTATCACTATCTATTATATATAAAAATAAATTTCAGCAAAGTGTATAAGTTATTTACACTAATACATTTCATAGGACTTATATCATTAGTTTAGAAATAAAAACTCTGATTAATGCTCTACATTTGTAGGGATTTAAGCATCATCTAGACGTCAAATTATCTAATTATCGCATTTAGTGAAAAATATATTTTTTCATAAGCATAATATATTATTGCAGTAACATTTTCTAAATGTTCTATTAATGCAATATTTATTTTTTTATATTCAACTATTATCCAATAATTTAATGTTTCTGTTTATCAACAGATGGCAGCTCTTATCAATTTCCAGTTTGGCAATTCATGATGGAATAATCTTTGAAAGGATTTTAGTTACAATTACACATTATATAATAGATATATTCAGACAAAAAGTCCTTGATATTTCAGTTGTTATGATTATTTCCTTGCACATCGTGAAATAATTAAATGCCATCAATATTTATTTAATTCAGAATTGGTAGAATCATTAAATGAAAATTTATCTAAGACAACCCATTAAATTGTTCTTCGTTCTTTCAGAATCCTTAAATTGCCCTTTCTCTCTCTGTCTCTTTCAACGTTAAAAATACCCGGAGTGATACACTCCACTCGAATTTCTCATACATTCTTCCTTCAACGTAAATAAATGATGGGGTCAGCGAAGCTAGGGGCATATCTTCCGTGCTCTATGTATATTTCTTACTATAAAAGTTTTATGGGAGAACCTTAAAATTTACTATTGCGTATGTACCCCGGGAAGGGTTACGGCGGCCCTAATCTAAACAGGATCTTTCCCCCCTTACATATCAACTAACTTTTATAGTATATTACAGTTTTTCTTAACAAAATTCTCTTGTAATCAAAATACTAAATGTCATCAAACGAGTTTTCATTCCCAATGTTGAAGCAAGGAGTTTTAAATATATATTTAAATATATTTAGCTTCCCATTATACATACATGTTAAATCAATGATGCCAATGCTTTTGAGTATATTATTGTTAATAAATACTACAGTTAAACCTGGTTGAAAAAGAACACTGTTATAAGCGGAATATATTTTTAGCCCCGTCCAAAAACATAGGAAATTTATGTTATTTCCCCTGTATGAAACGGAATCTGCACAACCTGGAAACGAACAGGCAATTTGAAGTAATTTGTTAATAAAGTGCCTGATGTAACAAACTAAGAACGAAAATATCATCCAACTGTTGCAGCCATTTATTTCCAAGAGAATGACGAAGCGTCACTCGTAAATAAAAACGATATTGTTTACTAAAAAGGAAATTTCTTTTATATCATATGGCGGTATTCTGAAACAAATTTCAGAATTTGCAAGAATTTTCAGTTAATCAGGCAAATTCTGAAATACTAGAAATATCAATCAATGCACGATTTTTGACGGAAAGTTAAAACATTACTAAGACATATGTCCAAAAAACAATTTGAATTCTTTTAAAAGTCCATAAAATATATATATATTTTTGGTTTGTTGTGTCATGATAAACAGTAACATTTTTTAGGTAAATGAATTTATTTACTTTTTAAGGTATGGTAATAAGATAACTGTCAAAAAGGCAGGGGATATGTACAATTTTTATAATTACACATACTCCTGTGATCGCAGTATACAAAAATGTATTGTATATATATATATATATATATATATATATATACATATTTAGAATAATTAATTTAGCTATTATGGTATAATATAGTATTAAGTTCATCTAAATAAATGTTTCAGAATCCTTAAAGTCTTATATAGGTATGCAATTATATATGGAATGTCTGCATTTCCAATTAAACCTTACACCTTCCTGAAATAATCTGCATGAAACAGATACTTTTTCAAGATGGAAAATTCATCCGGTTCCCTAGAATTCCGTTTAAAGCAGGTTAGACCGTATTACAATATTATATATATATATATATATACATGCAGGGTGTCCCAGAAACATTGGTCTCGGCTTTTATTCCTTAAATATTGATCTTAGACATATATAATAAATTACAAAGTTGCGTAAAAAAGGCACAGAATTTTATGAAATCAATAAAAATTTTCAAGGGAATTAAATTTTAAGAAATACAAATTTTAAATTTTTATACGGCCCCCGTGCAGAAACATTTCCAATGAGTAAAATGTGCCCCATACGCTAATAAGGTGATGAACAAAATTTCAGCATTTTATCATAAAAAGTCCCAAATATATGAAAAGATAAACATGCTGACTTAAACCACTTTCGATGCATCGACATGGATTCTCAGAGGCAAAAAATCATGTCTGCAGATGGTGTTTCAGGGGTCATTCACAAATTAAGAAAGAAAACAATGATTACATAAATAAATAATAATTTTGCTATTTATTGGTACAAAAGCATCTACACTGTGTGGAAATAATAACTTTAGACAAAGAATAAAAAGCTTGTTAAAAATGTTTTCTATCCATGCCAAAAATCCATTAAAGATAAGAGGCAGATATTATTTGCCTATGATGCATTTCTGCGTTGCGTCAATTGCACTCTTGTTGTAAACATTTACATTTTAATGTGTGATTAATCCCTTACCAACTTTGTTTAAACATATCTCTGGGATTTTTTATGATAAAATGTTGGAATTTTGCGCATCACCTGTGTATGGAGCACATTTACTTATTGGGAAATGTTTTTGTACGGGGGCCGTATAAAAATTTAAATTTTGTATTTCTTCAAATTTAATCCCCTGAAAATTTTTATCAATTTCATAAAATGATGTACCTTTCTTTACGCAACTTTGTAATTTATTATATATGTCTAAGATCAATATTTGAGGAATAAAAGCCAAGGTCAATGTTATTCAGACATCCTATATATATATATATATACACACACATCCGGACAACCCGGGAAAAGGAAAATCCATCAACGCATGTTCTCCTCAGTTGAGGTGGGCCAGGGTTATAAAGCTTAGACCCGTAAGCTAGAGCTAAGAATGAATTTCAAAATTCCTAATTGCAATCTACTCTTTGAACTTCTTTTATTTCATTTACCCATCTTGTAATTACTATTGCCTACTTTTTAGCTACCACATTTTTTTGCATAATTAATCATTAATTTAATAATTAAGTTCTAAACGGACTTAAATGTTATTCTATAAACGAAAAAATGGTTGTTTTTGTGCTGAATGCATTCAAAACAGGAGTTTCTAACTGCGAAACTTAGCAAGTAAACTCTCTCATTTTCACTTGCTGAACAAAAAAAAAAATAAAGGAGAAATGTTTTTCTTAGTTTCCAACTTACAATGGAATGTTTATATAACTAATTAACAAGAAGCAGGGCTTTCATTAATTTCCGGAGAATTCCATTGTAGTTGAAAGTTTTACTCCATGCTTGTGAATGTTTTTGGTTTTTTTTTCTGCTTATTCTTAAAGAATGGTTGCTGCGTAGACGTTTTTAGAGTGGAGAAAATTAATTTACACTTTGTGAACAGCTGCGTTTTTGAATAGAGGAAAGAAACGCCAAAAGTTACAGTTTTTGCACCCTTAAATATCGTGTTATAATAAGCATGGTTGAGATTAAATGCAATTTTTCCGTCTTACGGACATCACGCGAAACATTATCTTTTTGAAATAACACACCCAGAAAGTCCAACTTTCTTCAGAATCATAAAGATAAGAAATATGAAGTGAAATGTGAACATTTGCATCCTTTGCAAGATTCAAACTGTCGACCTTTTGAGCAAACACTAGACAAAGCGCTTTACCACATGAGCTCTTAAAAATGTTGTTCTCCATATCCTTGATCAAAACACTTTTTAATGAATTTTCGAATTTTCTCCACAAATTCGTCATAATAATTTCGTAAAAGATCATTTTATGAATTTGAAATGCATAAAATAAGTTTTCTGAATACAAAAAAATGGTGATCTTTCAGTAGAAGATCATAAAGCGGTCACTTCATCTGTTTCATGGTAATTCCAGAATTTATAATTAAATACTTGTATACCATTAAGTCCGTTAATAACAATAGTACTAGTTGTTTACATAGTATATCCACACATGAACGATACACGCATTCGCTCGTGTGTTGTTGTGATCATACACACACATTCACACAAAAAATGATTTTTTTACATTGACCATTTGTCTATAATTTTAACAAAATTGTCATTATTATATGAAAAAATTAATCTTCTAACTATTATAGTGTTCTAATCATACAGTGTTTAAAAAATTCTATATTATTTCAGTTTCAACATATTGTATCTATACACAAAAGTTTATAGCATTCATAGATAGAGAGATAGAGAGAGAGAGAGAAAGAGAGATAGATAGATAGATAGATAGCTAAAAAGATAGCGAGACATAAATAAATAGATATATATATTTATATAGTTAGGTAGATAAATAGATATATAGATAGATATAGAAATAGATATATAGATAGATATAGAAATAGATGTATGAATCTCTTAATAAATAATATTAATTTAAAGTTAGAATGGGTGCAGCTAATTGTGAGTAGTATTATGTTAATATATTCTATTCCAGGAACTCGTACTAAAGATTTATATGGTGGGTTTTAAAGCGGCACAATGCATTGTTATACAACTTACGATACACGGTCATGTTCAAGAGTTCAATTTAATATTATGTTTAGCATAATCTTTCTTCTAGCACCACAATATGTATAGATAGATATATAGAGAAATATATATATATATATAGATAGATAGAGAAACAGATATATAGATAGACAGATATATATATATATATATATATATATATATATATTAGGAAAAATAGTTTATACAATATGAGAAAATAAAAATTTTCATCTTGCTAGAATTTTTCTTTTCACTAATATTTCATGATAGTTTTCATTTTTGCATTTAATTTACTGCCTTACAAACTAAAATTTGCAAAATAATTTATTTTTATTTTACGTGCCATCGCGATAAGCTGCATCAAGATTTTATTTAAAAATTTGATTATCTTGCTAAATGAATAAATATTCGGTTATTTGTTTTCAAACCCCTCGAAAATTAATTTTTGTTTTGCATTCATATCTGGAAGAAACAGCTGTAATATTTATCAAATTTTGCTATGTTAAGAAATTCACACAACATAAATTAACAAAAACTTTCGAAAGACTTCCAACTTATGGTGTGTTATTTAAAAGAATAAAACAATTCAAAAGTCTGATTATAATTTGGCTGGTAAAATACAACAAATTTTCGCCGCAATTCACTTACTCTATGAAAAAAAAAATTAATTTAAACTTTTGCTTAGAGCAAAAAGAAATTGTTTGGTTCAAATTGCAAATATGATTTTTTTTTACCGAAGAATAAGTTTCTTAATGTTCAATATAAATGATAAATGAAATGAGTATTAAATATTTTGCCAATTGTTTAAAATCAAATGTTTGCAATAAAAAATAAATACAGTATGTTAATAAATTAATTTCAAACCATTTAAAATACGAAAAAATATGCTGAAATCTGATCTGAACTCAGGTGTATTTTAAAATTTCTCATTAAATTGCACAGATATAAATTAAAATTTGCTGGATGTAAAACAATTCAAATTCTGTTATGAACCATAAAATAAAGAAAAAAAGAAACTGCTCGAATATATAAAAAATAATTTGCAATAAATGTATAAAGTACAGTAAAAAATATCCGATTGAAATCTGGAAATAAAATTTTTTAGAATTTTTTGGGTGAGTATTTTTTTATTGTTTTATTCTTGTTCAAATGTAAGAATTCCATGAGATCCGATAATTTGGTGAATTTAGCATCAGCAATCATCTTGGAAATGGAGCAGCCGGATTTTACTCCAAATGGGCAAATATGATGCACATTTATGCTAAACTTTGCAGTTATTGAAAATTCATAAAAATAATCCATTATTCCTGTAAAAATTAAGCGTTGTGGAAGAGATAAAGGGAAATATATCAATATTTTTTCAAGTGAAACCAGCAAAAATCTCAATTACATATCAGGAACAATGCAACATAAGTATTAGTTGATATATTACGTATAGTGAGTGATGGGCATCTCGATACATCTATATTGAAGCACAAGCACTATGTTAATTTCTTCAAGGGAGCACAAGTACAGTGTAAATTCGTTTCTGGAGCACCATTGTTTTAGGGAACCAGTATTATGTTAATTTTTGGGGGGATCACCAAAAATATGATTATTTAATCTAGCGAGCAACAGCACTGTGTTAACATATCTTAGAGAGCACCAGCAGTACCATCTCAAATTCTTCTACGAAAAATCAATATTAAGTTAAAATCTTTTAGATAGCACCAGTAATAATTTACATAGCACCAGATAAAATTCGTTTAGAGAGCACTTTTTTGCATTATTTTGATGAGCACCAGCACGGTGTTAACATATCTTAGAACCAGTGCTATCTCAATTTCTTCTAAGATGAGCACCGGTACGCACACTGTTTTAACATATCTTAGAGAGCACCAGTACTATCTCAAATTTTTCTAGGAAAAATCAATACTATGTTAAAATCTTCTAAGGTATCACTAGTACTATATTATTTGTTTAGTGAGCACTTTGTTGAATTCTTTTAATGAGCACCAGCAAGCACATAAGTATTAAATTTTCTCAGGAAGTAATAAATGAAATTCTTTTGTAGACTGGCATAAGCACAAGTTTTTTATATTATTAATATAAATATCCAGACTTCAATAAATTTTACGATCTTTTAAATCGATATGCTTGAATTGCGGCAAAAAAATTTAGTTTTGCTATTTAGTTTTGCTTTAAAATGCTTAAAATTTTCTCCACTTTCAAGCATTCATATTTATTCAAAGTAAATCCCACTGATACTGAGTGAATATATACATAATACTATCATAATTTCACATTTGGCTTAAATCAGTTAGTTCAAAGTTCGATAATTTATGCAGTTAAACAATATGAGACTTAAAGCACTATTTTCTTAAATATAAGTCACATATCAAATACGTTCAAACACTACTCAATGGTTCAAAAGAGTACCAAATTAACGAGCAAGAGTACTATGGTGCATTCAAGCACTAGACTGGGCACCTTTGATCTACACGATAGCTTGACATATCGAAATTTCGTTCAGACAAAATAACATCATAATTGAAAGAAAAAATAATATAAATTAAACCACCAACTTAGTCCTCCTAATTAATTCATTAATCCTTCTAAAGAATAAATAAATAATTTGGCATCACGTCTGATGTTATAATAGCAAAAATTAAGCACACATCCACAACAGAAGGTCTTTATTTCACTTAAACACACATCCACAACAGAAGGTCTTTATTTTTTTTAAATGTTGTACGTCTTATAGGAAATAAAATAAAGATATTTTGTTGTGGATGTCTGCTTAATTCCTTCTAAAGAAATTAATTTCTCTTTTACTTCTTAAAACAATGAAAGTGGGTACTGCTGTTAAAATGGAGATATGATATAATACGTCTAGTAAAAAACATTCAAAATTAGTTTGTAAAAAAGTGAACTTTTTAAAAATATGAACATTTTAAATATGCAAATATTCCTTTTAAATATAAATCATCAAATAGCATAAAAAGATTAATTTGGCTTGACATATTTCTTCAGTAATGGTTTCAAACGGCCAAGCAAAGACGCTTCATTACGGGGTTCCTGTGTCAAGGAGACACTTACTCCCACATCGAATATATAAGAAATTTCTTTGTACATAGCGGTGTTGAGATTGTGCTATGCACTATGCTCTTGGAGGGTACTGTGAAGAGATTGCTGTCCATATATATGAGGTGTAGAATCTGTCTAGGATAGCAGATCTCACGAGTAGGTAGAAAAGGGAAGTGGAAGAGAGGGAATACAGTCAGCCAATCAGAACGATTGGACTGAGGAAGGAGCTGAGAATTAAAATAATGTTAACTTGAAAGTTATGAAGTTACAAAAATGGTAAGTTAATCAGAAATTAATTTAAAGTTAATTTAAAATTTTACTAGAAATTAGATTTGCAATGATACAATTTTTAGTAACAGTTAATAATAATTAAAATGCAGATGAGAACGAACGGTTTAAAACGGAGTAATAAATGACTTGCACATATCATAAATAAAAAAATAATAAAAGAAAGCGTATCGGTAGATAAGCAGTTTGGTCCATTCCAGACAATTTAGGTCACAAAAGTATTTGGATCATTAAGGATTCGGTGATGGTAAATCAGGGAACCCGCCAGGGCATCCATGAAAAAGATGGGGCCCCCTACAAACATTTATCACGGGACCTCCTTTCTGTATTTGATTTACTCCGCTTTGTGAATATCCATGTTTTCTAGTCCTTTAAAATAAAACTAAAAAATCTAATGAGGGCAGCACATGACTTTCCTCATATAATGCAATGAATTTACTACTTTTACAGTAAAAAAAAAAGATTATTTTTATAGTAGTTATTTATATTATTACCAACATATTGAATTTTCGTCAATGAGTCAGTCATTTTCAATGTCGTCATCATCAATGAGTCGTTATTGATTTAGCGTCATTTTTATCCATTTGGCGAGTTTTTCGTTAATTTGGCAACATTTAAAAAAGTCGCCAAGTTGGCGACATTCCACCAAATTCGTCGCCAAGCATTATGGACGAAGAAATAAGTTATTCTTATAGCAAATAAATGACTATTGGCGTTCAAATACAAAAGTATCTCAAAGTATCTTTTACTCAAAGTATATTTCTTCATGAATGGAACGAGCTAGATCCACGAGAATGATGTCACCAAATTTATCGCATGGTATTACATATGAAAAGTGGACATGTTTCTCAATAGGAAATATTTTTTTTATTATATATGACTTTTGATAATTTTTTTGAAAAATGTGCAATATCTCGAGAACGGTTCATGCTAGCGTTCTAAAGTTTATGTCAATCGTTTTATAATGATAAATTACATAAGAAATGTCTATTTGCGTAACTATATTAACGGTTTTGATTTTTTGACGATTTTTTTTCAAAATTTCAGTCGAAAATTTAGGGAGGTTCTGTACATTCGATTGCGTATAAAAACAATAGGCTTCCAGTGTTTATGGATTGCGATTTTTGTACCAAATTTCGTTCGAATCGGTTCATTCGTTCGTCAGTTATCGTCTCCACAGACTCACTGACACACACACACACATACTTTCACACACACACACACATACATACTTTCACACACACACACACACACATACTTTCGCACACACACACAGACATCACTTCAAAAATGTTCGATTCGTGATCAGGGATGCTTGAAACGTGCTCTTCCGTCGATTTTTCGACCCCGTCACAAAACTTTCCTTATACATTATGTATATAAGGAAAGTAAAAATCGGTAGATCCCCACTGGATCTCGAATCCCCCACTCAAGTGGTGTCTATCCCCCTATGGGAAGATCTAAACCCCATTAATATGGATTTAAGATCGTTGTTGTCTGATGCTATATATACGATAGAATGGGGGATTCATAGTGCTGCATTTATGGAGAACCTATGGAGAACTAATGTAAATGTTCCACTAATAGAGGATTATGACCTTATTTTATCTGATCTGAGGCTGCTCCAATAGCTGTCGACCAGAACAAAATGTTAATTTTTTTCAGACCAACTATTTTTCCGCTATACATCAAAACAAATGAAACTGCTGCAACTTTCTAGTGCTTCCTATCTCCTACTTCCTATCCAGTACCTCCTTCCAAGCACTTCATTGTTCACCTAATTTTCTTGTGCCTGCTTTCTCCACAGGGAAGTACTAGCTCAGCAAAGTTGTAAGTAAACCAAAAATGTTTTGAACGATGGTAGCTTAGAGCTATAGAAGGTAAGGTATCAGTATAGTAAACTGACCAAGTGCTCCTAAGTGAAATTGACGACAGAGTCTCATAGGCGTATTTAGAGGGGGTCAGCGGGTGGCAAAACACTCCTCTGGAAAATTGTTAATTTAATTAAAAGCCAATATGACAGAAAAAAAATAAGAACAATGCTTTTTTGGAATTTAAACATTCAACAACAACTGTGTGTTTTCTCCCACGTGCATATTAATAAAAACAATTTAAACTTATACCTAAATGGAGAACTTTTAAGTGTTGCGGCGTGGATAAAAGCATTTTGGTATGTTTATGAATGTTTAATTTGCTAGTTTAGTTGCCCTGTCTCCACGAAGGTTAGAATTTTATTATGAAAGGGGGAATATTTTTTGAACGTAGAATATACTAATTTTTAAAAATTGGTTCATACTAATTTATAAAAGTGCTGTACAAATTTTTACTTTCCTTGCAATACATAGTAATGTATATGGAAAGTATTGGAATCATGTCGAAAATCGCAACTTGAGTTTTCGACGGATTTACACGTTTCGAGACCTCTAGAATACGAAAAAATTATTTTTAGCGTGACGTATGTGTGTCTGTCTGTCTATGTGTCTGTCTGTCTGTGCAATGTATGTATCCACTCTAATTAAAAACTAATATACCGAATTTCATAAAATTTGGTAGGCAAATTACTTGGATGTGACCCTGATGCTGATTAGTTGTTGGTACGATTCGTAAAAACAGAACCCGCCTTTTTTTTGCGAAATGGCCTGTAAAAATTTCATTTATCCGCTCTAGCTAAAATACTAATTGACCCAATTTCACAAAATTTGGTAGATAAGTTACTTGTGGGATACTCTGGTGCTGATTCGATTTTGTTACGATTCGGAAAAGAACAACCTGCCTTCTTTTACGAAATGACCCGTCAAAATCGCCAAAATCTAAAAAAAAGACTAAGTAGTGTATGCTCAAATGTATCAATTAAATTCTTGTTTTATACGCAAATTTTGAAGAGGAAAATAATATAACACACTCCATTATACTTTAGGACTAACCTTTCTCAAGATATTTGATATTTCTTGCATTTTTGTTACGCCGATTTCGGAAAAATGTCCAATTACCAATTAAAAACAAAAATTAAACTAAAAATGCAAATTTAGTGTTATTTGGTTCAATTAAACTCAATCTAATGAATTATTAATGGAATAAAGAAAATATGAATTTGAGTCTGCAGGGCAAGTCATGTGCTGCCCACATCAGATTTTTTTTTAAATATGATGCTCATACCATCTATTCAAATTTATTTTCACAATACTCAAGGTTGATAGTAATAACTAAATTTTGAATTGAATGCGATCAATTTTAGCCCCCCCCCCCCCTCTCTTTAAAAAAATCCTGCACACGCCCATACAGAGCCCATAGCGACCAAATTTGAAAGTCAGCACTTCTACCACGGAAACAATAAAAGATACTGAAAAGATGTCAATTTGAAAGTTTTACAGCATCATCAAATTAGTAGGAAACGTAATAAAAGCGCTATTTATATAATGTACAATTTAGCGTAAAGTAGTTGAATATGGCCACCATCTGACACATTACATGGTTGTATGCAGGAAAGAACTTTCTGTTGTTCATTTATTAGCATTACGGGAGAACGTAGAGCAGTAGGAAGACCGCGCAGTCTCCATAGCGTTCCATCCGAATTCGGCGAATAGTACAACCTTGCAATAATCTTCATTGGAATAGCCTGCCATGATCTTTTTCTTGGCACTATGCTCATCAAAGTACACACATCTGATAATATGTGACCGATTACAAATTTAGTTACAAATTTGGTGGAACTTGCAGGAACTGTTTTGCGTGTCTCAGATACCATTTGCATATGGTATTCACGGTAACGCTTAGAGGTTTGTATTTGCACCATTTGTTCCTTCAAAATGTCGTTTCTTACTAACTTGATGATTATCTACAAATTTCTAATTGACACTTTTCCTGTACAAATTCCGAGAAAGGTGTCATAACTTTCAAATTTTGCCGCTAGGAGTGCTGCCGACAGTCTCAGCTGTTAGCATATAGTCACTTTACTATACCAATACCTCACTTTTTTAGCTCTTGCTACCATCATTCAAAACTTATTTGGCCTATTTACAATTTTACCGGACACTTCGCATATATTCACTGAACAAATGCTTAAAGTTAAATACATACATTTTTTATCTTATGAGCTTCTTAAATTGTGTGTATTTTTAAGATAATCTTTTGTTTCCTAATTATAAGATCCATCTGCTTCACATACATCAAAATTCAATATTTATTAGATATTAACTGGATATTTTAGATTTGATGTCTTAAATTTTTATACTATAACACAAACTGACTTGGTTAAATCTCAATTTTAATATTTACGGAAAACATTTATGAATGGTGAAACATTTATAGGTGAAACATTTATGAACATATTATGACAAATTAAAGTCTTCTAAAAGGTTTCGGCACTTAAAATGAAGGTAATTTAAACTTTCATACAATTTTTATTTTATACTTGATGAAAAAAAATAGTGTAATGGAAAGAACTGAGTACAAGTTCAAAGACACAAGATACATTTTTTGTAATTTCATATCAGAAACATATTTAGTATTATTTTTCTATTTTGTTTTTATCTCCTTTACCTCCAATTAAAATAAAAACAAAAATATACCTCTAAAAATCAACCTAATTATTAAGAATCTTACCTTGAAACGTCTTCAGCAAGACATGTTGACTTTCTATTTTCCTCGTAATTTATTCCATGACCATTTTCCAATTTTAAACCGCCGTTCATTCCATTTACTCGAGTTGGTATCTTGCTAACCACATTCGAACCGTGATGCAAGAGATGATTATTTACAGTTTTGTTAGCGCCATCTATTGGAACACTGCGAAAGCTCGGGGAACAAGTTTCCCCTTCAGTGGATTGGACCATGAATGATTCTTATTCAATTCTTCTTTGGAATTTCTTCTGTAGTTTTATCACATAGCAAAGATGCGGAATATCTACCTAAAAGAAAAAAAAATCATGAAAATAAAATGGAATTGTAGCCCCATTTATATGAAACAATGCAATCATGGAATGGAAGTTGCATTTTCAAATATAAAAGTTCTTTCGTCGTGACAGAAGGAACTGTGGTAAATTCGTTTTTTGTCACGTAGTTGTATTGTATGTAAGATGTGTAAATTACGTCGGGATTTTGCACATTTGGGTATGAACTTCCGTTATGAAATTGGTTCTGGGTTCGATATGCAGGTTGGGTAAATGCACTTTTGAAAATTGTAAAAAAAAAAAAAAAAAAAAAAAAAATTATAAGGGAATTTGCTCGCTCCGTGTATTTTAGTAAATTGTGTGCATAGGGTTGGTTGGTTCTCTACACTTTTACAGTGAGTTTTATTGCTAAAACTCCTACGAAATATGTATATTTATTTGCAAATATTCTTTTCAAGAGATGGTAAGGTTTCAATGTTTTATTCGAAAAGCTGCACATGCATTTAGTAAAAATGCAAAAGATTTTGAGTAAAAAGAATCTTGAAAAATAGTTCACTTAATAATTATTACAAAACATTGATTAAAATATTTGAACTATAATTTGAAAATTTTGATGCGTGCACCAATTCTTTCCATACATACTTCAATGACATTATTTCTTTCATCTCAGAATGTTGATATATAAGATTCACAACACAATGTTCTCGATATTGAACTAATACCGCGCGAATTAAAATTTTGCGGTTTTGATAAAGTATTAGTAGAAACAGAATTACTTATTTACATTCACGTGCAAAACCTTCATGGGAAGACAATTTCCATTTAATTAATATCCCGTGAAATAAATAATTACTGACGAATTTTTGGGGCTAAAAATACAAAACAATTACAAAAATTAACTTCTCTCGTGAATGGGACGAACTAGATCCACAAGAATGATGTCAACAAATTTGTTGCATAATATTGCATGTGGAATTGAACACATTGGAGGATACTTAACGTATTACTTTTTTTAATTATATGTAATTTTTGTGAAAAATGTATTTGAAAAACATGTAATATCTCGAGAACTGTTCATGCTAGCGTTCTAAAGTTTATATCATTCATTTTCTCATGATAAACTACGTATGACATACATGTTTATTTAAAAATATTAAAGGCTCCGATTTTTTAATGATTATTTCACGATTATTTTCGAAAGAAGTTCAATATCTCGAGAGCGTTCTGTGATCCCAGAGTTCTGTGATTTATGTCATTCGTTTCCTAATGAAAAATTATGCGTTAAATGATAATCTATTTGTCATTAGAAAATATTTTTTTATAATTTTTCAAAAAGTTATTCAAAAATTAGGATGGAAGTTGCTTTCAAACATTCGATTGCGTTTAAAAGCAATAGAATTCCAGTATTCACTGACTAAACTAAGCGTTCTAAATTTTTTTCTAAACGTTTCACTCATTCGAGAGCATTAACACACACACATACGCCACGTCAAAAACGTTTGATTCGAGTTCGGGAAAGCTTCAGACTTGCTATTCCGATGAAAACTCAAATCCCGATTTTTGACTCGGTCACAAACATATATTATACTATCGAAAGTAGTTGTGACTTTTAGGGTCTTGGATATCCAAAAACTTCTTAAACGACAACTATCTTTGATGAGTGATCATGGCAGTCACAGTACATTATTCTCTGCGTACTTACAGTTGGAACGACGAGCAGGATTAATGATTTCCATTCAAAATGAATGAAGAATGAATGATCACGAGTTTTGTAAAGCTATGAGGTCACCACAAACACCCCTTCCTCGTGAATATTTACGAGAAAACATTGAATACGTCGCTTTATGTAACACATGAATCATTCTTTCTTTACTGGATGGAGGATGGACCCCCCCCCCCCTCCCCTCTGACGATCTTGCGACGCTTTCCATTAGCTAACATCCTATACTAAATATTCAAAAGTATTATCTGTTTTCAAGACGTTTCTATTGTATCTGTCTGAGATCGTGTTTCTTCTGATGGGTTCTAAAATGAGTTCTCATGCTCGGGAGCCTTTTTTGGATTCGCTGAGCTTGAGAATGGTTTTTTGCGTCATCTTTAACCAAGAATTTGATATCAGCAGCATATCATTCTAACACCAACTTTAATGTATTTTTATAACTCTTGTAATTTGAATTTATTGATATGATATGTACAAGATATTCGACAACGTCACATCAAATTTTAAAGTTATATAAAATCCTAAAAATTTTAAGGTAGATGAGAACTAGAAAATTTTTAAAAAATATCATATGCTGTTTTTAATTACAGACCACATTTTCATCTCTCAAAGAACATAGCGTTTACCCAGAGTAAAAGGATTGTTATTTTAGAATAGTGGTGTGGTCTTCAGCCCAAGGGCGCTGCCCGCAATGTTGCCGAGAACATTTTATTTCTAAAAAAAATTCTGTGCTTTGAAATACGCACCTTTCACGATAGGACCAAAAATGAAATAATGCTAAATATATAAAATTCTTGAATTCCGGACTGTATTGAGTTTTTGCTCCACCTGTATTTTCAGGATGAGCAATAATTGAGAAAGCGGATGTGGTGTCGGTGATAAGTTTTCGAATTATTGAAATGCTTACAATCTTCTAACATTCATTTTGGGTCAAGATTGGTCTTTTTTTATTCTTTCTCCATCACTTGAATTTTTTATTATTTTGGTAGCGGCATAATCAGATACGTGTCATCCCGAAGAAGTGGCCATACTGAAAAATTTCCAAAATTCCAGACAATACAGAATTATCGCATTTTATAAGTTTCATCTGCATTTCTTCTTAATATAAAGCCCTGATCGTTTAGAATCTCAATATTTCATTCAGATGTAAGACAGTGTATCATCTCGCCAACTAAATGGTGACTTTTTCATATATTTTTATTTCAAACCTAATTATTTCCTACATACTGTATTAGTAATTGTATTTGAGAGGATATAAAAATTATTACAAGAATATAAAATAATAGACAATAATCCGCTTCCAGTGGGAATTTCCACGATTTCCTTGTGATGAAAATATCGAATACATTGCAAAAATAATAAGAACCACGGAATTTCTTCAGACGGTTGCCAATAATTTCCAGATGTTAAAATATTCTAAATTTGAAGGATGCCTTTAAAACAAATAAAGTATCGTTTCAGTATATTAACCACGCCTACTAAATACACCCACTAAATTTGAAGGATTCCTTTAAAACAAATAAAGTATCGTTTCAGTATATTAACCACGCCTACTAAATACACCCACTAAATTTG
This sequence comes from Amaurobius ferox, assembly GCA_951213105.1. Taxonomy (NCBI): domain Eukaryota; kingdom Metazoa; phylum Arthropoda; class Arachnida; order Araneae; family Amaurobiidae; genus Amaurobius; species Amaurobius ferox. Next base: position 62,182,438 of record OX578144.1, read on the forward strand.
AAGGATTCCTTTAAAACAATTAAAGTATCGTTTCAGTATATTAACCACGCCTACTAAACACACCCACTAAATTTGAAGGATTCCTTTAAAACAAATAAAGTATCGTTTCAGTATATTAACCACGCCTACTAAATACACCCACTAAATTTGAAGGATTCCTTTAAAACAATTAAAGTATCGTTTCAGTATATTAACAACGCCCACTAAATATCAGTATGGTTTGCAATTTTTAATTTTCTAAATCTTTGCCAAGAAAATGGCAAGCGATTTTTAATAGGAGTTCTCTATATTCCAAAAGAAAGTCTATTATTCCAAAGGGAGTCTATTATTCCAAAAGAAATAATGTGTGATTTGAAAGTACTAACCAGGTTCACGAAATTATAGTAGGAGTTGCATTAAAAAGAGGAAAGGTATTAATAGTTTAGAAATTTGCCTAACAAATGAAAAGCGAACTTTAGCAGGAATAAAGTTCACTTTTTATTGTTTTAAAATATATAAAGTGTAGTTTCAGAATAATAAACACGACCCCCTAAATTTAAGTAAGATTTGTATTTTCAGAAAGCATATAATGTATTGATTTTTTTTTTAATCTTGAAGATGAAAAAATGATCTTCATAGGTGATATGTGAGATTTTTAGTCTTTTTAAGACATTAAATGTGATTTCAGGATTTTAACTGCGCCCCCTATATTTCTGCAAGAATTGCCCATACAAAAATTAATTAAATATATTTATTTTTTTAAATTTTTCAAGAAAATGAAAAGCGAACTTTGGCAGCCGGGATTTAAATTTTCACCGGAAAAATATTTCAACAAAAATATATTATTTTTTTTTATGTGTCTTGAAAAGAAAAATGCGATCTCATTAAGGGTGAACTTCATCATTGATGATTTAAATTTTCCATTTCGGAAAGTTATTTTTTTAAATATGTTTTACAAATAATAATTTCATGAATATTGAGACGTATGTTAGTATAAACACTCCTCCCCCCCCCCTCCCAAATCATGAATTTGACCCAAGAAGGATTTATTAAAGAGCAAAGATTTTTGTAGAGACACTTTGGATTTAGAATCCAAGTACAGTGACTTTCGCCTTCGTTCACACTCTTCAAGATAACCAGGATAACCATTTAATTTCTTGTTAGCCGGAGTTAGTCTGAACAGCTTATTACTAGCTTGAAATCAGTTAACATAGAGGCCGTGAATTAGATTAGAAGCTACGTAGTGTCGTACAAGACAGAGCACCAGGCGCGAAGCGCCTTTAATCTCCAGTTTCAATATGTGGTTCTTATCGTCAAACTGTGACATTAATTCTGTGACCCTAATTGGAGGTTCGAGGTTTTTATTTACTACTTTTTATTATTTATCCTAGCTCCTAGTGTGGCAGTTTGTTGCACATTTAGAGTTTAAGCAGTTTGGGGGGTTGATGCAGATCTAAGGGTTACCTAGCGTTTTGGCAGTTTAGTGTTTAGAATATTTTTTTTTTTATTTTTTTTTTTATAAAATAATAGTCGCGAGTTTTATTTTAAAATCAGATGTTTGAGGTGGGATCATTTAATTCCGATTATCGATGTTTAGAACAGCGCGGGGTCTCTTACGAGATTTGGCCTTGCGATGATCATAGTCATGCAGATTGAATAACAGTTCGTTTGGAACGGATGGCAAATTTCTGTAAAATTTAAGCGCTAGCTTTTTAATTTGGGCTCTAACAGTTTTTATTTTGAAGTCATTCCTAATTACCGAGTTTCTTAAGTACCTGGGGGCTTTCCTGATAATCCGTAGGATTTTGTTTTGTTTTGTCTCTAGGAGGTCTATTGTAGTTTTACAGGCATATCCCCATACGGGTGCTGCATACAGCATTCCCGGGCGGATGACCGATTTATAAATTAGGAGTTTATTTTGATAACTTAGATTTCCGTTTCCTATCATTGGGTATAAGGCTCCTGTGGCCATATACGCTTTTTTGATTAAGTTCGTTACGTGCTGTTTCCAGGTTAGGTGGGAATCTATCGTTACACCTAGGTATTTAGTAGATTTTTCCGCTTTTAGGGCATGGCTGTTTATGTACAGAGGCGGCGGAGGTTTACGTTTTCTTGAGAAATAAATCCAATGACATTTATTGGGGTTTAATTTTATTCGCCATTTTTCCAGCCAAGTTTGGAGTATGTCTAAGTGTTGTTGTAGCTGTCTGTGCATTACTGAGATATAGGGGTGTTTTGCAAGTATCGCACTGTCGTCTGCATAGAGTGCCAGCTCTGTGTTTGGAGTCCTAGGGATATCGTTCAGGTATATGTTAAAGAGTGTCGGGCCCAGGATAGAACCTTGCGGTACACTACTTTTAATGAGCTTGGGTGTAGATAAGTTACCTCCTACTCTGACTTGAAAGTGTCTGTTATTTAAGTATGAGATTAAAAGTTTGACAATAGCGTCAGGGACTTTTAAAGTGATCAATTTGTACGCTAATCCAGAGTGCCATACTTTATCAAAGGCTTTTTGTATGTCCAGAAAAATCGCAGCTGTGGGTGTCTTGTTATTAAGACCCGAAGATATGTACTCTACCACTCTCAGCAATTGATGAGTGGTGGAGTGCTTTGGCCGAAATCCAAACTGCTCCGGAATGATAATGTCATTCTCACTAAGGTGCGTGTTCAGTCTCTTAAGAATAATTTTCTCAGTAATTTTACTAAGTGTCGGTAGCAAGCTAATTGGTCTATAGTTGGCTGGAATTGTGGCATCCTCACCAGGCTTATGGATTGCTATAATTATCGCTTCCTTCCATTCTTTGGGAAAATAGTTTAGTTTTAATATTTTATTTATTAAGATTGTCAAGTAACATATTACGTTTAAGGGTAGGTTTTTAACCGCAATATTTCTGATTTTGTCGTGCCCTGGGCTTTTACGGTTTTTGAGATTTGTAATGATTTCTACTATCTCCTGCGGGGTGGCTGGGCTAATCTCAGCCGTTACCGGGGAATTCCTGAAATTATTTAAAGTTTGTCTGACCATTCTTAGGGTGTCCTGACACATTAGATCGTGGTTTGGTTGGAATTGTTTTTCATAATGGCTTGCGAGCGCCTCGGCTTTTTCCTCGTCTGAGTACGCGATTTTAGCACCATCTATTAGTGGCGGGAGCTTAATTTGAGGTTTCCTGAGTCTTTTTGCGAATTGCCAGAGCGGATTAGAAGCTAAATTAAATTTTATATTTTGTAAAATATTCTAAAAATTAATTTGTGACAGGTAAATATACCATTTTACATTTTACAAGACGACGCGGTGGTCGAACTGTCAAGGCAACCGTTTCCTAGCGATCGTTCGGCTGCCTGGTTGTGGGTTCGAGTCCCATCTTCAGGCATGGATGTTGTGTAGTTGGGCGCAGCGTGTTTCGACTCCCACTGGTGCACCGGGGTAACGTCATGTGACGGCTAAAAGGTTCACGGTTCTGGCCGGTGTATATGCGAATGATGAAACATCAAATGCCTGGCCATTGGAAAAAAAACATTTTACCATTACATTTTACAATTTTACCATTTTACATTTTATACCATATACCTATTTACAAACTGGCAACATCTAACCTCGAAAGCATCCGCTAGATGGCAGATAAAATAAGGCGATTTAGCTTTCTTTATTTTGTCGGCTTTCGGATATTATGCTTTCCATTTCATAGTATTTAAAGAAACCCATAAAACTGGGTTGTTAATTTCATAAGAAAAGCGTAAGAGAGGCCATTACTCCAATCCTCTTTGTATAATTCTCAGAAAAAAAAAATAACGTTTAGAAAAAAAATTGTAATAGAAAATAATTATAACATCAAAATAAACTAATATTGATTCTTTTTTTTTTTTAAATTACAAATTTCATAGCTTGCAATTTAAATGTCAAATTACCAAATCGTATATTATGATTTTATACTTTGCTTTCTAATGTGACACAAATTTTGTCATTTGGGTTTGTAATTTCATTTGCTTTGCTTAATTTCATATTTATTCCCCTCGCCATAGCCCCCCCCTCCCCTCCATTAAAAAAACCACCATCTCTCTGAGCAACCACATTTTCACCGAACATAGGGTAATACTCTTACAAAAGTTTTACAGTAGTTGTGAATTGAAAATAGAAATAGAGAAAAAATGATCCACTAGGAAAGCCCATTCGTTATTGGGTGAGCCAATCGGTCCTTCTAACCTTCTATATTTTTCAAACTTCACATGGACGATATATAGAGGAATCATTTGGCAGGTAACTTGTGCCAAGATTAACAAGGTGGTGGAAAGTTCAATGCTACTGCAGCCAAACTTTACATGAACACCTATGTTGTTACTACAGGGTCTTTCAGAAAGGACTCCCTAACTTTGAAATACATAACTGCGAAACAGTGATAGACAGAAAGATGAAACAAGCGGTATGTTGGATAGACAGGTCTGGAATTTTAAATGCACCGGTTTGCAAAATTAGTTACAAGATTGGCTAACAGATGGCGCTGCAGTCTCAGTGCAATGTTCTTTAAATAGTGGGTGAGATTGTTTTTCGCAAACAAGGGTCAAATCACGTTAAAATAGATTCGATATGGCCCCCGTGTGTAGCAGCAACAGGACGCAAGCGATTGGCGAAGTTTCAAGCCACCTTCTGCAATGTCTCTACTGAAATGGATGCACATGCTTCACAAATGAACTGTTCAAGCTGTTTCAACGTTTGAGGATTCTTTCTGTAAACAGTGTCCTTCAAATGACCCCAAACAATTCGCATGGATAGCGATCCGGGGAGTATGGAGACTGAGCGTTCTGTACTTCTGAGCACTATTTAATGCTCACTGTGCTTACAGCGCCCTCTGTTATCTAATTTTGTAACTAATTTTGCAAACCGGCTGCATTTAAAAATCCAGACCTGTCTATCCAACTTACCACTTGTTTCATCTTCCTGTCTATCACTGTTTCGCAGTTATGTCATTTCAAAGTTAGGGAGTCCTTTCTGAAAGACCCTGTATATGGTAGTTAGACAGTATCTAGAAAATGATCAGAGGGCTGGGGATCAAATAAGAGCATGACAGTTTTTGATTTCGATTTCAGCATAAAGTACGGACTATATATTATACCATATGTTGAAGTAGTTACTTTTATGGTGATGTGATCTCCAAACCTACCACTGTCTATGCCGCTCGAGTTGACTAATTGATATGTGTTGGAAGATACGAAGCTTACCCTAAGGCGGCAGATATCATCAATGAAATGGTGACTTACTGCAAGCGAAAATTCTAATGATTGGTTTCACCTCCCAACTTCAGCCATCATAATTCCAACAGCTAATGGGAGTTAACATACTAAAAATATCTTTTACATATCCAAAAAAGACTATGGATTATTATAATAATGAACTTTGATATTCCACATAATTCACCAAAGACAACGTAGCGATTCTTCCTAAAATGATCTGTTTAATCGCTTAATAGTTCTTCACCAATAAAGCTCTTCACCAGTCGGTGAAACGCTCTGAGATTTTGCAGATTGAAAAAAATCCATATGATGTAAATTACAAATGCATGGAGCGAATACACGCGAAATACATTATAACCGGGCAATACATACTTGTTCAATGATTTTGCACTACAAGAGTAAGTTAAAAATAAATGGATAAACTTCGGTTAAGGCTGGAAACAAATCTCAACTTCCAAACGTGAATTTTGATGTATTCTAACAGCCCTGATAATTCAGTAGGATAGAGTATGTCTCGAAATAAGACACTGTAGTTTCTACTCTTGTTCTGGCAAGACTTTAATTTAGAATACTCAGTGGATAGCTCGGAACAAAAAAAAATTAATTATGATACACAGTACTAAGACATCGATGTCTTTGACAAATCGAGGAATATTTGGACTGAATAGAAAGGACAAGGTTCATAAATCTCAGTATATAATTTCGCAGAACACATATAACGAGAACATTACGTTGTATCCGATTCCTACACTAAACAAAATTTCCATGTTTTTTTAATAGAAAACACAAGCTATTTTGACATATCTCTAACAATGAAAAAATCTGGTGTGGGCAACACATGACTTTCCTTATATAATGCAATGAATTTACTATTTTTACAGTAAAAAAAATAGTTTTCTTATAGTAGATACTTATATTCTTTCCAAGATATAGAATTTTCGACGATTAGTCGTCATTTTCATTGATTTAGCGTCATTTTTATCCTTTTGGCGAGATTTTCGTTAATTTGGCAACATTTAAAAAAGTCGCCAAGTTGGCGATATTCCGCCAAAATCTCGCCAAGCGTTATGGATAGAGAAATAAGTTATTCTTATAGCAGATAAATGACTAGTGGCGTTCAAATACAAAAGTATTACTCAAAGTATCTTTTCTCATGAATGGAACGACCTAGATCCACGAGAATGATGTCACCAAATTTATCGCATGATATTACATATGAAAAGTGAACATGTTTCTCAACAGTTAATATATTTTTTTTAATTTATGGTATTTTTTGATAAATTTGTTTGAAAAATGTACAATATCTCGAGAATGGTTCATGCTAGCGTTCTAAAGTTTATGTCAATCGTTTTTTAAGGAAAAATTACATAAGAAATGTCTATTTCCGTAACTTTATTAAAGGTGTTGATTTTTTGATGATTTTTTCAAAATTTCACTCGAAAATTTAGGTGGGTTCTGAACATTGGATTACGTTTAAAAACAATAGGCTTCTAGTATTCACGGATTGTGATTTTAGTACCAAATTTCATTCGAATCGCTCCATTCGTTCGTGAGATATCGGCTCCACAGACTCACAGACACACACACACAGACATCACTTCAAACCTGTTTGATTCGTGATCAGGGATGCTTGAAACGTGCTCTCCCGTCGAAAACTCGAATTCGAATTTTCGACCCCGTCACAATACTTTCCTAATACATTATGTATATAAAGAAAGTAAAAATGCTTTTTCCTTCATTTTGTAGTGATATTCCATACAAAACATTTAAAATCAAACGTAAGCTTTCAAAATTACAATAATTAATTTATAGATTCAATACACATGAATATTCCTTTTAAACGCAATAGAACATTTAAAATCCCATTTTTTATTCCTATTACTACAAAGTAGGTGTGATGCCAAGGATGTCTGCGACGCATGCGCACTGTACCTATTGCTCAATACAAACATACATCATATGCTTCCCGGACCACTTAATTCTCGCAAAGACACCGCCACTCAATTAATTCAATTTCTTTTCCTTGAAATCCCGCCCCCGCCATCTCCAGACAACCAATCATTCCCTGCCAATCTCCCTCTCATTATAGCTGAATGACATTATCGACTAGACGTCCCAACAGGTCAGCTCCCTGAACACGTGTAAATATCAAATACCTATCCATTAATCAAACTATAGCCCGTCGAGACTAATTTAGAATACTTGACACGTTTAGCCGCTTTCGTTTCGAGGTAAGGTGAACTAGTGGCGGGAATCTGTATTTCGATAAAATATTCAACCTCTTAATACTGGAATTTGCCTTTTTAATATTTTCTACTTCTCATGTGGCGACGTTTAGAAACGTCTTTAACAAATAGCTCGTGGGAGTTCGGTAATTATTGCTCAATATGAGGAGGAGTCCCAACGCAATCAGATTTTAAAAAGCTCTATTTTAAATATAAATTGATAACATTTAAAGCGCTGTAAAGATGTCGACTCTGTAAAGACTTCATACTCGTTAAGTTTAGGTGTAGTATACAAAATACATGGGGTTTTCCTTAGGGGTTACTTTCCTTTCGGTATTTTTATTCCTTCGGTTGTGATATTTTAAAGACATCTTAAAAAGGAAGAATTTACTGACAGTTCTAACTAATAGGGTTACTAATAAACCTCTAGGGTTCTCCAGAACGCTAACTGAAGTGATCAGTCCCAGAGGGGAACTAATCACAACAGTCCATAACGCTCTGTATTTCAGATTTATATGTTCTGGCTTCAAGGATTCTCGGATGTACCAGTAGAAGCCGTGACTGCACAGGGTTACTATCAATGTGATTGGTAGTTATTTAAAATCCACTACAAACCGTAACTTCGGTCAGTTTCATGATCATAGGAATAAACAAAACAAGCGTGGACCAAAACATCTAAAATTTCAATAAAATCGTTTACCACAAACAAGTATGCAAGAACTTATTTTTTTAATTTCTGAAAAAACATAAAAAAAAAATTTGGTTCCCATTTTGCAAAGCTTAATGAAAACAAAAGTAAAGTTTCTATACGTTACTTGACCTTGTCATTTTAAGACATCCAATAATGTTTTGCCCACAGCCTACCCTTTATAGCTGAATGACATTGTCTAACTGATGCCACAGCAAGTCAACTGCAAAAATAAGTTTACACATTAAATCACTCCACATCGAGTGTTCCATAGAACCCAAGGAAGAAATAAACGGAATTATGGCCACAATGTAGCATTTAAAGACATCCCCCCCCCCCAAAAAAAAAGCTCGCAAAAGGCAACAAAAAAAAACTTGCTTGCAACCAACAAGACAACTTGCTGCGAGTAAGTGCTGCAAATTCGCATACCTCTGTGGGACCAATGAAATCAGTTGTACCACACAGCTGGAAAAAAAATTCATAGAGCAATATGCTCGACCTGAATGAAACTAGAAATCATTTTCAAATTGCACAAACCAGCATACGTGGCATCTGTTTGTTCTTAAATCAGTATCTAATGAATTTCATCTTTGCTGGTTGCTGCATTTATGGGTAAGTAAAACTGTTAAAGTACTGAATTATCCAATGTATGATTTTAAATATACATTCATTATGTGTGTTAAGTATAAAAAATGTTAGTGTTAAGTTTCAAAAGAGAAAAAAAATGTTCAAATGAGATACACCCCTCTCTCTCGCTCCTTTTTGTCGTCTTATAGATGGCAAAGTAATCAAAGATTGAATCTCTTTAAACATTGCTTCTTCTCACAACGAAATTTTTGTGTCAGAGTTGAGCAAAACTTTACTGTGAGAACGTCACTACTTGGTATGAATAATGACGATTAGATTTAAATCAAAATTTGAAACTATTTCGAAGCTAAACGTAAATTGCTTCTGAACAGACCACATTATGAACATTTTAAAATGTTGCGTCTCATTTATGAACTGAAATATCGTTCATGCATATTTCTAATTTACTTGCACACGATTCACGTAATAATATCTGTTTTAATTATTTTATTCTGCTATTATAATGTTTTCTAAATGCAGTGTTTTAAAATTCAAGTTATAAATGAAGAACCATCTCTGAATGTTTATCAACTATCATACGATATTATCCCTTTTTCTAATATAATTCGACACATAATCTTAGTTGGGATTGCATATACTTTTCTATGCTTACAGTAATACAGTAAAAATTTTATTACATTGTGACAAATATAGCTTTTAACATTCTAACCCCCTGCAGTCTAAATACGTTCAAAATGATGCTGCTCCTGATACCGGGTGTTGACACATTTCAGTGAATTTAATAGCTTTGTCGTGACGCATTCCATATTTTATACTTTTTAACTACTACACATACTGACGGGAAACTGCAGACACTTAGTGTTTTATGGCCGACAGTTGGAAAGGTCCCCCTCCCCCCGTTCTTATATTGCTTCTTTATATTTTTTTCTGGACTGTTGATCATAGCAAACGTTTGTTCTTTTTATAATATGAAAAGACGTAGCTAATCTGCACTACTGAACAAAATACGATTAAATACTTAATTCCCTCATAAGTCCTTATGCAGCATTTTCACTTTCGATTAAAACGTTCTAGAGCTGTAAGAAAGCGCTATCGATTGAGAAAACTATACGCTATCGATTGAGAAAGTTTACAGTGTTTCTAGTGAGGAATCGAATAAGTTATAATTCCTATTTCAAAAACAAGACAAGTTAGGAAAAAAATTTCACTTACAAACTAATAGAGTTTTTCTTATTTAGTATGGAAAGACGTGTGATTTACGCATAACATGTACACAGACGATGGGAAATAAAGTCAACGGAAAGCGATAAATGCACAAACGTCTCGTTAAACAGTGAAGAAAATTGCGCGAAATACGCAAGATAAAATAATAATCAGTGTGTTAAGATGATTTTAATTTATTTAGAACTAAAATTTTTGTAGTAAAAAATAAATGTTGCTAAAAAATGGCAGACAATAATTATCTATTTTCGTTTACATAATATTTATCGTCTCTGCGCATGTTATGTGTAAACTGCACACTTTCCCATACTACATAGAAAAGATTCTATAAATTTGTAATTGAAAATTTTTGCTTATCATTATTCGTTTTCGAAATAGAGACGCTAACTTTTTTAATACGCCACTAGAGACACAACAAACTTTCTCTATGGATATCTCATAGTCGTTTTCCTATTAGTAGACGTTGCTTTGACAGCTTAGGAACACTTGGGCGTTATAAGGACTTAGAACCCGCCCAACGTTTTTCCTAGCTAATTCACGCTCACAAGAATCATGATTGGTGTCTACTGAAAAAATATTGGAAATTTTGTCCATTTACTAGCTTACAATTATATTATAGATTAGAAAAATGTTGAATATATGAAAACTTACTAGCTTACAATTATATTATAGATAAGAAAATTGTTGAATATATGAAAACATCAAATATGTTTCTTTAAACACTATAAGTTTAAAACTGCATGTGAAATTAGTAAAAAGAAAATATTCGAAGCAGTAGCCAGGTATTTGGATATTCCACAATTTACGTTTCTAAAGGTGCCTATTCAGCAAAACGTCCGAATTATCGTGTGAATCTGTAAATAGAAGATTTTCTAAAAAAGAAAGTTTTAAAATTTGGTAATTTGATGGATCGTTCGACAAAACAAGAAAATAAATTGTTTCATACTCGGTCTTCTATACAAAACATTTAATTCGAAACATATTTTACGAGGGAGAGACATGAATTTTCCCTGAAGAGCAGTTAGTTACAAAAAAAATAACATAGAAATGTAGTTTGAAAAAATTATTTTTAGATGTACCGATGACCAAAACATTGAGTAACTAACTGTAAGACACCAGTTTTTAATGATGTAAGGACTTGAATTTAATACGACAAAAAATACGTACACAAAACTAACGGGACGAGTTTTCGAATATTCGCATTTTAATAGGTACTGTAGAATAAGACGCTCGATGTAATGAAATATTTTTAAACACGCAAGCAATATATGTCTATTTATAATATGAGAAAACATTGTCATTCAGAACATAATATATTGGACAAAATGGAATTGTGCTTTTATTACCAAGAACACCAGGTAAGTTTTCTAGTATTTTTTTTTATAATTTATATATATATTTTTTTATTTATATATATATATATTATATTTTTTTCTTTTACTTTTTACGTCATTTTAAATGGTTTTTAAATACATTTTATCTGAACATTTAATATACGTAATGTAACAACTTATTTCATATTTATATAAAACGCAAATTCTAACTAATAATAGAACCAGTTTAAGGCAGACGTTGATAAATAAATTTCTAAAACGCTCACAAAAAGTTCCTCTAAATACATCCCTAGGGATACGTTTTTGAAGCTTCCCATCTTAAAATAAAATAAAAAATAACATCACGACTTTTTTATTGTCCCGCCAATGTCCAATAAACAAATCACTTTTCCTCCCATTCGCTTTATTGCGTAGGTTGTCAGTGGAACTTGAAGTAAGTGATGACAGGTGGCGCCCCAGGCGTAATGACGGACCGAAAAGAATGCCCTCTGTCGGTCGAAAGCGTAGGTTTTCCATACCTGTCAAGAAACCATGAATGGCGCCTCTATAAACCCAGGAGGTATATCTTTCACTGAAAATAATAGAGCGGAAGGTTTTGCGTTCTCTGGTCTTTTATTAAAAGATGACGCAAACGAAATAAGTCGCCCTGGGATATTTTCAGCTACATTTAGATTTATATAATGTTTTGGAAAATAAAAATATAATTCGTATCGTATTTTATGAAGATTTATGTTTACGTTATTAATAATTATGGAATTCAAGAGGAAATTATTATGAATACTTTAAATTCATAAAGTTACGTTAAAGGAATGGTAATGCGGCTTCACTCAACATTTTCTTACATTTATTTTGTAGATTGATTATATCAAATAGTATTGTAATTAATATCAGAATTAAAAACTTGGATGTTTTTTTATCATTTTACATTCAAAAGTAATTATTTTAAAATATTTTGTAAAAATTAATTACAAAAATATATAGTTGTAGTTGGCCATAGACCTGTCCGCCGATGAATAGGATGCATTTAACTGCCCCATATTAATATGTGGTATTTTAAGGACTTTAACCCTCTTATATCAATTCAAACTACCATTTTTCGGTATTGACAATGCTACCATCATTGTTTTTTGAATTATCTAGTGGCAAAACTTAAAATGTTTGACACACTAGATGTTCCCTCTTTCTATTTTGCCTGAAGCCCCTACCACATGAAATTCAGTAAATATGGAAAAACAATTTTCTATTGGACTCCTTTACAGATATCCTTGGGATTATAATATATTATTCAAGGTTCTTTAATATGAGGTTGGGCACTCAGCTCGGCAATCAATAAAAAAGTTGTCAGTTTCACGAAATGGGAATGATTCGCATTCGTCATTCCCATTTACATTATTACAGTTAAAAATATTTTGTTAATTTTAAAGTGGCAATATCCGGGCGTAAACAACTTGCTCAAATATTTTAAAATTGTGCTCTGCGCACAAGATCCAGTGACATTCAAGGTAATTTCGTGATATAGGTGGAGTAAGATGACAGTCGCAGTTAACAAATTTTGTCCCTCTTGAGAGCCCGAGAACAAAATGTGCGTGTTTAATTTCTGTGTCGTCATATGCGCAGAGCAAGATAAAAGTAATTAAATCAGTCATTACCGGGGTGAACTCCCCCCCCCCCCCCATCTGATCACATCCACATAAAAATTTGGATTTATCATTTTGAAGTAATTTACATTTTTTTGTTTGTGATAGAAATGAGTATATATATATATTAAATTATATTAATTTTGTAAATAGAAAAACGTTTAACTTAAGAATAAATGCATTTTTAAGGCGTAAGATTACCCTTATCAACTCAAAAATCGTTGTTTGTAGTGACATCTTCAAAAATTTTATTTTATCAAATTTTTACTTGCCTTAATTTCTTCAAATGACATCAAATTTTATAGGTGAGCTGTATTTCTCAATTCATCTGCTACTACAATAAAATGCATTTAATAAAAATTTGGTGAAATGTTTTGATTACATGATAGATTGATAGTTTTTGAAAGTGCGTCCTAAGAAACAAGTGCCGCGCGTAGGTTTCTGGATAAACTATGGTACATCCATTCCCAATTTCTTTTAAAATAATCTCTTTAGAGGTTATATATGCATTAATATCCAACTAAAATGATATTGAAATTTGCAAACGCCATGAAGACTTTTGTATTCTTTAAATTAAAACAAATTTCAAAAATACACTTTAGGTTTCATGCAAAAAAAAAAATTACCTGTAACAACAAAATTTTAAATAAATAATACATATTTCTTATATTAAAACCCAATGTAAACGTATATTATAGGTTCCATGCAGGGGAAAACTGATTTTCAACTCCTAAATTTAAAAAAAAATCTGATGTGAGCACCACATGACTTTCCTTATATAATGCAATGGATTTACTACTTTAACAGTAAAAACAATAGGTTTTTCTTATAGTAGATATACTTTTCCCAAGATATTGAATTTCCGTCAATTAGTCGCCATTTTCATTGATTTAGCCTCATTTTTAACCATTTGGCGAGTTTTTCGTTAAGTTAACAACATTTAAACAAATCGCCAAGTTGGCGATATTCCATCAAATTCGTCGCCAAAATCTCGCCAAGCGTTATGGATGGAGAAATAAGTTATTCTTACAGCAGATAAATGACTATTGACGTTCACATACAAAAGTATTACTCAAAGTATCTTTTTTCATGAGTAGAACGAGCTAGATCCACGAGAATGATGTCACCAAATTTATCGCATGATATTACATATGAAAAGTGAACATGTTTCTCAATAGGTAATACTTTTTTTTTTATTTTACATGATATTTAGATAATTTTTTTTTTAAATGTGCAATATCTCGAGAACGGTTCATGCTAGCGGTCTAAAATTTATGTCAATCGTTTCTAATGAAAAATTACATAAGAAAAGCCTATTTGCGTAACTTTATTGAAGGTTTGGATTTTTTAATGATTTTTTCAAAATTTCATTCGAAAATTTAGGTGGGTTCTGAACATTCGATTGCGTATAAAAACAATAAGCTTCCAATATTCACGAATTGGGATTTTTGTTCTAAATTTCGTTCGAATCGGTCCATTCATTCGTTAGTTATCGTCTCCACAGACTCACTGACACACACACACACACATATACTTTCACACACACATACACACATTTTCACACACACACACATACTTTCACACACGCACATACACATACTTTCACACACACAGACATCACCTCAAAAATATTTGATTCGTGATCAGGGATGCTTGAAACGTGCTCTCCCGTGGAAAACTCGAATTCGAATTTTCGTCCCCGTCACAATACTTTCCTTATACATTATGTATATATGGAAAGTAAAAATTGCAGTTAAATATACAAATTTCAACTTTCAGCATTTCAAAGTCACAGAAGAATACCATTAAGTATTTCCTAAAAGCTTCTACTTATAAATATGCTGCATGCACTTATTGACGTTCGGTAATTAACGACTCAGCGAATAGATGTTGCCCAAATTTCTCAGATCTCAATAACCTTAGACATCACTTCATCATCCGAGGTTAGAAATCGGCGACACCTTACTTCTTCACTTTAAAACTGACGCCGTTCTAACTAATGGTTTGGCTGTGTCTTTGGTGACACGCGGTGTTTAATGAAACACGTTTCCTAACGAAATATGGAACAATGTAACATTCATTTATCACTAGCTAATTACCGAAAGTAAATGGTTGGAAATATATCTGAGAACGTGCTGAATAGAGTTTGGAATTAAAATTCAACTAAATTCGCAGATTAAATAATAAGTGAAACTTTGATAGAACGTTTTCTCTGGGAGGTAACAGTAACGCACATTGGGAATAATACGAATGTGGATGTGCGTATGTTTGTGTGTGAACACCGTTCAACTTTCATGTATTTCAAATAAGTTAGCTGCATGTAGCTCACTTATTCCTCAACGGCCCTGTTGATGTAAAAACGTGGAACTTACATTGATAAAACATAGATTATTACTTTCTTTATATACAATAATGCAGAAGGAAAGTATTGTGACGGGGTCGAAAATTCGAAATCGAGTTTTCGACGGGAGAGCACGTTTCAAGCATCCCTGATCAAGAATCAAACATTTTTGAAGTAATGTCTGTGTGTGTGTGTGTGTGTCAGTGAGTCTGTGGAGACGATAACTGACTAACGAATGGACCGATTTGAACGAAATTTAGTACAAAAATCACAATCCATAAACACTGGAAGCTTATTGTTTTTATACGCAATCGGATGCTCAGAACCCCCCTAAATTTTTGAGTGAAATTTTGAAAAAATCGTGAAAAAATCAAAACCGCTAATAAAGTTACGCAAATAAATATTTCTTATGTAATTTTTCATTAGAAAACGATTGACATAAATTTTAGAACGCTAGCATTAACCGTTCTCGAGATATTGCACATTTTTCAAATAAATTTATCAAAAAATCATGTAAAATAAAAAAAAAAGTATTACCTATTGAGAAACATGTTCACTTTTATATGTAATATCATGCGATAAATATGGTGACATCATTCTCGTGGATATAGCTCGTTTCATTCATGAGAAAAAATACTTGGAATAATACGTTTGTATTTGAACGCCAATAGTCATTTATCTGCTGTAAGAATAACTTATTTCTCCATCCATAACGCATGGCGAGATTTTGGCGAATGGTAGAATGGTTTTGGCGAATTTGGTAGAATGTCGCCAACTTGTTTAAATGTTGCTAAATTAACGAAAAACTCGTCAAATGGTTAAAAATGACGACTAATTGACGAAAATTCAATATCTTGGAAATAATATATCTGCTATAAGGATAACCTGTTTTTACTTTGTTTTAACCTTGTTTTTACTGTTAAAGTAGTAAATTCTTTGCATTATATAAGGAAAGTCATGTGTTGCCCACATCAGATTTTTTTCTTGTTATAATCAATTCTATGTACTAAAAACTCCACATAGAAATTATAGTATTTTTGCGAAAAACCTTTTTAACAGTTGCACCAGTTTGAATCCTCTAATGTTACTGCTCTTTAAGCGATTATAGCACACGGCGCTTCAAAACGTTACCTATTCAAAAAATAATTTTTGTTTGTCACAACTGAATGTTGATTGTTGCAATTTGTTTAATTTATTTAAAGCTTTCGATACTTAGATGCTTTTACAACATTAAGTCCGTGAAATCAGAAACTAAAGGCAATCGGTGAATTAATTTTCATTTTATCACCCATATCAGTCCACACAGCAAAATATACTCCCTAATGTAGTTCTTCTAAACACTTTACATATCACATAACACCATGCAAATACCAATATGTATGCAATCCAATGGTGGAAAACTGTAAAATTCGGAGATCTGAGAATGCTGATTCATCCTGGCATTGAAAACGCAGAAGAGGATTTACTGAGAAGCAGATTGAGTGGCTGCAACAATGCTGAAATAATTAAAAAGCAATTTTGACTTACAGGAGCCCCAAAAAGTGTGTGAAGACAAGGGCCAGACATTAACTTACTTCTATCTATGTACTACTCTTTGTGTGTAGTTCGGGAACTAGTGTAGCCCCCTAGAGTGCCTGTATAAGAGAGTGACGACAAAGGGGATACTGCATTCACTGCCACCATTGATGAATCAGAATAAAGTAACCAATACCACGTCTTGGTAAACATGAACTGGCAAAAATCGCCAAGCTGGCGGCCTCATGTCGATTTTTTTATTTTTACTAACTTGCTATATGTAAGTAATCCAATGAAAACGTGAAGTTTTTCTCAACAAGTATTGCTTTGCCACTTGAAGTAAATTTGAATTCGTTAGTGAAACACAAATTATAGCCGCCCAGGCGGTGAAGTGGATAGAGTCGTCGGCTGCTGTCCGGTGGGCTCGGGTTCGAATCCCGGGTAAGGCATGGTTGTATATCGAGGTAAAGTCAGCCTTCCGCCTACTGGGTCCTCATCTACAATGTGAAACTGCACCCCCTTTGACCTTCGTCTGTGATGCTTGTCCGTAATAAACTTTGTTCTCTTGTATTGTCTTGTTCGTTCTTTCCTGTGCCACTGGTCTTGTGTCGGCTTGATTCGATTACAGGAGGTCATCAGAAACAACAACAACAACACAAATTATAGCAATGGCACATATCTTTGTTGCAAAACGTTTTTACCTTTCAAATGATCTTATTCAGGAAAGTATGGTTTTGTAAAAAAATTTTGCTGAATATGAATGGACATATTTTCTGCAATAAAAATTAAACTATTTTTTCCATACAATTATGTGAATAGTGTTTATACTTTCGTGGTTATTAAGTGAATATAATTATTTTTCCCACAACAAACAAATTTATCTAAATATTTTCTAAAGCTTCCATTAAATACATTACAAAATTTGCCCATAAATAGCCGACATGTATTATGAAAAAGCAGCAGTGGCGGAATTTTAAATCCACTCTCCTAACCCTCTCCCCTTCGCAAGATTCTAGTCTAGGTCCCTTTTATTTACAATTTTCTAAATAAGTTTATCTTTGTAAAAGTTGCAACACCATGAAAGAAACAAGTGATTGAACGAAAAATTACCGCAAATGCAAATTAGGGTGTGCTATACAAATGCTTGAATTTCAGTCATCACGCATGCGTGGGCTGAGCAGCGCCATCTGAACCGCTGTTTTAGCCATATCAATAGAGAGCTGTAGCGGGACGTTGAAAATAGTGTATGGTTGTCTGTCAGCGGTAAACGGTTCATGAAAAGTCACTATGCCTCAACGACGACGGAGGGTGTTATATGAGTAAATTACGGAGTTTGAATGGGGATGAATGACCGGCCTTCGTGAAGGGGTTTTTTCTTATCGTGCAATAACAGCTCGCATGGAGCGCAATGCCACGACAGTGATGCGAACGTAGAAGCAGGGGACTGAAGAGAACTGGACGAGTCGTAAATCCGGCAATGAACGACGAAATGTTACGGCAGCATTGGATGATAGACACCTCATCCGCATGGCAGTGATGGACCATACAGCATCATCTCTACAGTTGGCAGAACATTGGAGCGCTGCTATAGTTAGTCATTATCTGCTCCAACAATTCGTCGGCATCTGCTGCACCGTGGACTGTGTGCAAGAATTTCATTGTAAAAGCTTCCCCTGACGCAAAACTATCGACGCCTGCGGATACAATGGGCACATCAACATAGACACTGGCGTACCGATTGGCAACCTGTAGTCTTTTTCGAAGAATCCCGCTTTAATTTGGGGTTCAGCGATGGCCGAATCCACGTTAGACGCAGAAGCAGTGAACGCCATCTGGAGCCGCATTCCTGGAGCTGCATTTCAACAGGACAATGCCCTTCCATATGTTGCTAGGAAAGTTCAAGACATTTTTTCAGCACAACAGATACAGCTTCTTCCTGGGCTTGCATATTCACCGGAGATATATGGCTTATTGAACATGTCTGGGATTTCGTCAGTCGACGTCTCGCTCGTGACGCTCGTCTCGTAGCTAATACAGCTGAACTTTGGTTTCAGATAGAAGCAATATGGAATGTTCTTTCTCAAGTACAAATTCAAAATCTGTTTGATTCGATGCCACGTCGTATAGAAGCACATCACCAAATACTGATTTTCGACATGTAATCTTTTTTTCTTTGTAAATATAATCGTTTATTTGTAACTAGCCGCCTTTGGCGACCTGCCTGTTCGATACCCTTAAAAATTCTGACCGTGGCAATTCCGACCGTGGCAAACTCGTTGGCGCGACCTACCAGAAAGGTGTAAGGTAACTGTTTGGACGGCCAGAAAGTGCCACCCAATTTAGACCGGAACCCAGTGGGGGAGGCATCCACAGGGATCGTAACCTCCTTCCCCTACCACCAACCTCTCGGAAGGACTTACGGTCCCACATGTTTAACGTGATCGTACTCCGCGTGAACACGGCAGCAGTTTTGGCAGTGGCGGGCATCGAACCCGCGCCTACCGAGTGAGATTCCCGCACGCTAACCACTGGGCGACCGAGCCCTCCGCGACAATCTCCATAACTTTCTTTTTATTCACCCAATTTAGACCGGAACCCAGTGGGGGAGGTATCCACAGGAACCGTACCCTGCTTCCCCTATCACCAATCTCTAGGAAGGACTTACGGACCCATATGTTTAACGTGATCGCACTCCGCGTCAATGGCGGGAATCGAACCCGGGCCTACCGAGTACAATTCTCGCACGCTAACTTCCCGCGCGCTAATTTAAATTTTATAATGACCATAAGCTAAGCTCTGAATTCCATCATCCTCGTTCAATCGTTCCATCATTTAAAATATCCATAAAATTAAAATTTCCATTTAAAATATCTATAAATTCAAATATCCATTCAAAATATCCATAATTAAATTATCCCAATTTAGACCGGAACCCAGTGGGGGAGGCATCTACAGGGACCGTACCCTCCTTCCCCTATCACCAACCTCTCAGAAGGACTTATGGTCCCACATGTTTAACGTGATCGTACTCCGCGTGAACACGGCAGCAGTTTTGGCAGTGGCGGGAATCGAACCCGGGCCTACCGAGTGAAATTTCCGCACGCTAACCACTGGGCTACTGCGCCCTCCGCGACAATCTCCACAATTTTTACAAACAGAAGTATACTTTCTCCCATTTACACTATTTGCCCTCCTCCACCGAATTACGGTGTTTATCGGCATGATTGTTCCAATTTTATAAAACAGAAATTAGCAACTAACACTACAATAACATATTTGTATTACTAAAAGCCCCAAACATCATAATGGATGATAACGCAAATAATGAACTTTTACTTCTCAAACTATTATGTAATTTATAGCTTCCCAGAATTTTAAAATTTTATATTTTGACGGAAAAGTCATTTTCAAAACATCCTGAGCACATTGTGGAAATATGTCTATTTTTGAGTGTATGAATGTAAATTATTCGACATTTAAAATTTTCATAACGTCATTTATGATGCTGTATAATAATTATCTGACATACATGAAAATATAGTAAAAGAGCATGTACCAATTATATAAATCAGTACAGTGCATAAAATCTATTGACTTGCCCAGCCTTTTATCAACTTATATATTTTAAACAATTAAATGAACAATTTTCAAAGAAGAGCTCATAAAAATGTATATCATTGTCATTCTAATTTAATACCAATTAAATGTAAAAATATGGAATATGGATATATGAAAAATGTCGAGTGGGGGTATTTCTCATCATTTCAATTAACCCTGTTGAACAAGTTGATCATGTCTGAAATAAAATTCAATAAACAGTTTTTAATTCTCTAACCTTTTTTAAAACAAGTTATTGCAATTTACTAATAATGCCAGACATCCTCCTAGGTTTTTCATTATGCTGTTGAATTTAGTTATGTTAAGCTTAATTATAATAAATAATTTGACACGATAGTATATTAGTTATAGTAAAACAATAGTATATATATTCTTTTAAAGTACGGTGCACGATATAAGATGACAGGAAATATAGATCTGGAAAAATATGTGGTGGAAAACAAAAATTATGCAAATCTTTTGCAATTGTCAACATTTAAACGATGAGTTTCTGACACATTAAAAAAATCTAACTTTAGAGTGTAACGGTATCCACATGTTGGCTTTGATAAGATTTAAAACACCTGCATTCTAGAAGTGACAATAGTTTTGAAAAGTTTAATCATATTTGCTGTATCTGATCTGCCGAACGCGGAATTCAATCAGCACATAAAACATGGCAAATGTCGACAAATGAGGAGTCAACTGAACAAAGCTTTCATTTCCTGTATTTTCATGGGCTTTTGAAGAGAAACGATAGTGGTGCACCGTGTTTCAATTAAACAAACTAAATACACTGTGTTTCAATTAAAACATATCATTTAAAGTATTTTTCATCTGTATTTTCGTCAAAAGTTAAAGTTTTTCTGGATCCTTTGCACTTTCGACCAATAACAATTGATTACATTAAATACAACAGTGGTAATTCTAATAGAAACATATCTTACACGCTCAATCCCTGATGAAACCCAAGATAAATTAGAACTGTTACCTACTGGGACAGATCTCTAGGGTACTCACGAACAACGACTCTTTTCTATATTCCGAACAACTGCATTACAACCTCGTTGATCGGGATACGTCCAATGTACATATTCCGAAACATTGATTCCATCACATTTAAGAATTAGCACGTTTGTCAGGCTGGCGTTGTGATTGGTCGTTTAAACTCGAAGACATAATAGATTGCTAGTTCACAGAGAAATAATAACAAATGGGTTATTATGACCTCACCAGCCCAGTGGTTAGCGCTCGAGGATTGCACTCGGATGACCCGATTTCGATTCCCGCCTCTGCCAAAACTATCGCCGTGTTCAAGCTGAGGACGATAACATTAAACATGAGGATCTGTAAGTCCTTCCGATAGGGTGGAGGTAGGTGAAAGAGGGTACTATCCCTGTGGATGCCTCCTCCACTGGGTTTCGGTCTAAATTGGGCGGCACTTTCCGATCGTCCGAACAGATACCTTACACTTTCGGGTAGGTCGAAGAAAAAGAAGAAGTATAAGCGAGAATTTTATCGTAAAATAAATATTAAAAATAATAAAGCTGAAAGCTTGATAGTTAAAAGTCTGTAAAAGGGAACAGAACACGTTTAAAATATTGAAACAAAATATTTCTTTTTTTAACATTATTTTGTTGCTTAATAAATACTGTTGCCAAAAGAACAATTTACCATATTTCCATTCTTTCGAGAGGTACATAAAATGAAACACTAAACTCGTTGTTTTGATGCTTATCTTGAAGCTTCAACAGTGTTTATTTCGAAATACGATCTTCTTTTCATTCACGCGTGATATATCATTAACAAATTAATAAAATTCGGCCACTCAAACGACTACTGTAAACCTTTGGGTCAGTCGAGTTGTCTGGGACTTCAACACCGATAAGATCCTTCTGTTAAGATGTAATAATTATTTTAATCGAGTTATGCCAATATATGTGATCTTGCGTACAATAAAATACGAAAATTTCATAAATAAAATTCATCACTGTATGTAATTATATTTTTAAGTATAGGATTGTTAATTTTCTACCTCATTAATTATATTTTTAAGTGTAGGATTGCTAATATTGTACCTTATTAAAAGTTCACTTAAGAGCAAATGCATAAATTTTAAAGTGTGTGAAATTTTTATGTATTTTTCTGAAGCAGCTGAACATTTATATATATATTTTTTAATTTATGATCTTTCTTACATATTAAAGGCGTACTATCTATCCACTTCAGGGTTGCTAACTTTGTCATTTTATGACAAGATTTAGCCATTTTTTTTTAAAGTTTAGTTCCCCAAGATGAATAACTTTTTCTAAAATATTTCTGAAGTTTTCTAAAGTGGCTAAATTTTTCAATAACTTATAATGACTATGTATAGAATTTGGCCATTTTTCTTTTATTCTAACTATAAAAATCCTTCGGCTTTGCAATACGGGTCCTCTTAGCCGTGTCTAAATGCTACTGTCAACAGGAGCGCTCGATTAAATTTTCTGGGTCCCTTGGACTAGAGAAAAACTTACAAATAATGCCTATGTGGGTCCCTTTTAACAGTAAAGAAACCTTAAATATGTGATTATTTTCTTTAAAATTGGCTTTAAAATGAAAAATTGAAAATGCTTATTCATTTATTCAAATGTTAATTCATTAAAAATATTCATTTTAAATGAACCCTTTTCATTTAATGGATATAGTTGAATTACAGTAATGAAATAAACTGCGTCATAATCATAACAACACAAATAGTTTCTTTCAGGCATACATCCGTGGTGGGGGAGACCAAAAACGACCATTCGCCCCCCCCCCCGGAGACATTTGTTATCGAGTCAAATGTAATATATAATATATGTAATATATCCTTTTAAGAATATATTCGCCATTCGCCTCCCCCTCCCTGCCAGAAAGATCTGAAATAAAACTGGAAACACATTTGAAATTATGCGATATCTATATGACACCACCTTTCGAACTTGGCAGATAAAATAAAAAGTATGAGGACACAAAATATGATGATGCCACAGGGTCTCAAAAAAGAGTTACGCTTAGGGCCTGCACTTCGTAAATAAACCTTTGTTAAAATAGAATCAATGTGAGATAGCTCAATTCAGATGTATGAGTGAAAGTTTCCCTTCTTTAAGAAAGAGAAAAATATATAATGGTAAATTAGATTCGCGATACACATCGAAGTTAAAATACAACTTTTTAAAATTTTATTTCCGGTGGCCGTTCTCGATATTTTCTTGTTCCTTGTAACCCAGAGATAAAAATTTTGTATAGTACATTATAACCCATATACCATAACTAAAAATACAAACACGAAATATATTAAATTTTATAAAATTTAAATTAAATTTCTGAATGAGATTTTTTTAATCTTGTTTTGCTAAACATAACTTTTTCAGATCAAGCTATAGCTTTCGCGTGGAAGTGTTAGTTAGTTACCCACAGTTTCCGAACGATACTTAAAAAAAAAATAATAATCGCTTTAAATTCTTGACAGTGATGGCACAAGAACCTTTGTCCACACATTTGTGCAATTGAAAATGAAAGATGAATATTAAGTTCGATCTCATGGATTAAAAAGAAAATATTTTATACTCACAGAGTCACAGAAGCTTTCCTAAAGTTAAGATTGCACTCGCATTTCAAATAAGAAAATCTATGGACCTGTTTTGTACTTTTTATTCATTTGTCAGTCCGGAATTGTTGATACCTGCAATATCAACAAGAAAACTTGCCATGTTCAACAATTTGACAAACATCTAATGAGATCGACAAACTCGGTTTTGCCACACAGCTGCCAATAAATATTTTAAAGATTGAGCCCAGTCAAACAGTCCATGGATGCTATGGGAACGCAATTCTATCTAACGAAATTTATTTTCTTGCACTCAACCAGAATATTCTTTTCTTGTACTTAACCAGACAACGACCTGTCACGCTTGCGAGTGACAAGCATTCGAAAATATAATTGTTTTGCGATTTTATTGTATAAAAAAATCGTGCTTCATTATTTCATAATACACTACTGTGCCGTGGTACACCGGTTAGGAAGCACAGGCCTAACGGATAAATTCCGTCTTACTTGCACGTCAATCGAACCAATCCGTTAGCTATCCTTCTCAATTTCTTTCACTAAAACACACGCAACTGAACTCGCTCTCGAATTATGAATGACGACCACCTCTGCTACTGATTAATGGGGATGTTTTTTTTTTCTCCCTATGAAATACCGTGGGCTCGGCTACGCGGTTCAAGGTCACTGTCTGGACCGCCATCTTCCTTTTTCTAATAAGGCAAAAGCTTGACTAATGGTTGTTCGGTACGACTGATGACACGCTGAGTTCCAAATAGCGCGATTTGCACGAAATATGCAACGTTGTTTCTTTTCATGTGTTAATTAGCTGTTCAGGAACTTCGTTTTAGAAATTACCAAACATTATTCATAGCGTATACTAATGAAGCACCCAGATGCTTGTCTAGAAATAGTCACAGCATGAAAAAATATTTGTCAAGTTTTTGAGAAAATGTACCTACCCCCCACCCCCTCGATTATCTGATTTAGAGCATTCTATATTAAACTGCTATAACTTATTTAAAACGTTGTTTTTAAAGAAATTTAGCTTTATAATTTAAATACCTTAAATGTTACACATTTTCTTTTATATAATACATATTTCGAATTAGTATTATGAAACTGTGTCCAATTTCAATTATGGATTAAATCTGTGGTGTCACACACAACCCTTGCACCGGTCGTCCAAATAGTTGCTCAAGTCGTCTGGATGAGTCGGACGGCCTGGGGTTTTCACACAACCCTTGCAAGAAAAGCGTTAATTCTGCTAGTAAGTCATTATAATGGCCAGTTACGTAACACTGGCCCTCTTGCAATATTTTATTTCAAGCCGTCTATGCATTATTTCCATGTTCTTTTATAACAATTTTCATACCTCTTGCCGAGCCCTGTAATGAACCGGGTCCCCTGATATTGCAGGTTTTGTGGTGCCAAGTGTTACGCCACTGATGGAGGGGTGTGGTGGTGGTGACGCATTGCGGTAAAAGTGGAATTTCTGCAAATCTCACTGACAATTTCCAAGTTTGCTCTTTCAAGCTGCAATAAAGACACTAGTACAGGCGTTTATTGAATTATACTTGCAATATATTGCACATCATAAAAGATAAAAGAAATTGTTATAA
This sequence comes from Amaurobius ferox, assembly GCA_951213105.1. Lineage (NCBI taxonomy): Eukaryota > Metazoa > Arthropoda > Arachnida > Araneae > Amaurobiidae > Amaurobius > Amaurobius ferox. The sequence continues at coordinate 62,207,979 of OX578144.1, forward strand.
AATGAGGATGTTCTTTTTCAATGATATTTTTCATTTAAATAAATAATTTTTCTGAATTTCTGTTTGTTTGTTTATGCAAAAGAAATAAAAATTTATAAACTGAGTCAATTTTACCTCTTCATGTATTTATACTGCATCTTAGGGGGAATCAATACCTACCACTTTTCTGTTTGTATTTCTTTCAGGTCAGACCAACCAGCCACCGGCTGATATTTTTAGAGGCAGTAAGTATAATTTGGTAGACACCTCCACGAAATTCGTCCCGGATACTGGCTAAGCAGCAGTACTGAATGGTTTTCCCTATTCAATTATTGCTGCCAATTGTGACATGAAACTGGACAATGTTTCAAATATGCACAATAAAAGATGTAATCTGGGGCTGAAAATGCATAAAATAAAGACACCAGCAATTGCGAAAAAAAAAAACAATATTCAAGCATCCCAATCGGACACTTAAATAATACAGGATTTTCAACATATTCAGAAGCTGTGTTGCTCGGACACCTCGTCCTGGATGTGCTGCAGAGGAATTGAGAGGAGGAGATAGTACGGGTACAGTGCCTAGAAATAGTCTTTTCTAGGCACTTTAGTACGGGCTTCTAGGAGTCTTACATATGACCACCCAATGGTGAGCAAACCTTCTGACAAATAGCAGCCCAGGAATAAGAATGTTGAAGACCCGGACCGTATGGCTCGTCAACAGACATGAGCAGCTGTTAGAGACAAGAGTGTCGAAAATCCAGACCGTCCGACTCATCCTAGGATATAGAGCAACTTTTTGGACGGCCGGAGGGACAAGAGTGTTGAAGGCCCAGACCACACAGCCAACCCTGAGGTTAACGGCAGTTTAGTGTTTGGCCAGAGGGACAAGAGTGTGAAAACTCTATAACAATAGACACGCTTTTTTCTTTCCTTCACCATGTTTCAAGGCTGAATTTCAATTCCAGCATTTTGGTAGTTGAAGACCCAAACTGTCCGACTCGTCCGGAGACATGAGTAACAAGATTTTGGTCGTTGTTGCTGTTGTTGAGACCCAGACCTTCCGGCTACCAGAAAGGTGTAAGGTAACCGTTTGGACGACCGGGAAGTGCCACCCAATTTAGACCGAAACCCAGTGGGGGAGGCATCCACAGGGACCGTACCCTCTTTCCCCTACCACCAACCTCTCGGAGGAACTTACGGACCCACATGTTTAACGTGATTGTACTCCGCATGAACACGGCGGCAGTTGTGGCAGTGTGCAAATCCAGCGCGCAAACCACCGGGTTACCGCGCCCTTAATTTTCCAACAGCACGCGGTGTTCCCAGGTGGTCACCTACCAAAGTACTAACCGCGCCCGATGCTGCTTGACTTCGGTGATCTAACGAGAACCGGTGTTTTCTGCACGGTAGGGCCGTTGGCAACATTTTGGTCGTTGTTGTTGTTGTTGAGACCCAGACCGTCCGACCTAAACATTTTGGTCGTGTAAAAGTAAAAGCCATATGAGTATGTCTCGTCTTCAATAACGGATATCAATCAAACAATAAACATGCACTCTCAGTACCTTCAGTGCAAACTTCTGGAATCACCAATGCGATTTACGAAGTGATAAGAACAAATATTTTCTTTTTTCAATATCTTCCTTATTTGATTTTCCCACTTGCTGTCATCCCCCAAGACTAACCTATTTTTGATTTAATAGCATGATGCCAACTTTCAACAAATACAAGTTGATATAGTAAAATGTTTAGAGAAAAGAGTATTATAAATATTGCTCTTGTAAATTGTGAATACAAAAGAAAATTACTTAAATAGGATAAAATATTGGGTTGTGTTTTTGATCTTCACCCTTGTTCATTTATAATGTTGTGCATAACGCGGTATGCGGATATTTGATGGGACACTAATATTAATACATTGAGTTTCAAGGAAAGTAATTCAGAGTTCTCGTTTAATAGTTCATTTTCACCATACAAAAATGTGCTATACCACTTGTATTATAATGGTCAGTGTTCCTTACTATAACCACTATTTTGATTTGGATTAAGTCGTTGCAAGACTGAATAAATATGAACTAAATGATAAAGAACTGATATAAAATAAAGGGTTTGATTATACCTTTCATTTATACCACGCCCGTTCTCAGTTATGTACACATCACCACGCCCACCTAGGCCTTATTCGGCTGTTAGTGGAAGTAAGTACCTATCATTTTTCTAGAAAAAAAATCACTTACTATGTGATCAATCGAATTACGTTGCGTGATTAAATCGTGTAATGATTAAATTTACGACTGATTAATATTGATATTTATGATTTACGATAAGCAATGCTAGTTACCCATTAACCCAATAAGAAGATAAATGCGATCATTGAATCTAACCATTATGATTAAAATTCTTATGACTAAATTTTTAATTGAATATTTACTTAACTATATATTTAATCGATTATATATCTAATATTGAAGGAAGATTTGAATATATATATTCACTTTAACTCTCCAAATTTGCTAATTAAAAAAATTAGTGGAAACACAACCAATATAAAATTTTTAATTTGTAACTTTAACATACAACATATATGCACAACAATAAACTGGTCCACAGGTTTTAAAAGCAAATACAGTCCTCTCCTTCAGGACCGACAAAAAGCGCGACCTCACTACCTTCTTCTTGCCAGTCTTGAAAAAGGCTGTTTTCTACTTTATACACAGGTTGACCATTTTATTATTTTTACTTTCCTTATATACATAATGTATAAGGAAAGTATTGTGATGGGGTCGAAAATTTGAATTCGAGTTTTCGACGGGAGAGCACGTTTCAAGCATCCCTGATCACGAATCAAACATTTTTGAGGTGATGTCTGTGTGTGTGTGTGTGTGTGAAAGTATGTGTGTGTGTGTATACCAGTGAGTCTGTGGAGACGATATCTCACGAATGAGTGGAGCGATACGAAGTAAATTTGGTACAAAAATCACAATCCGTTAATACTGAAAGCCAATTGTTTTTAAACGCAATCGAATGTTCAGAACCCCCCCCCCCCCTAAATTTTCGAGCGAAATTTTGAAAAACTCATCAAAAAATCAAATCCTTTAATAAAGTTACGCAAATAGACACTTCTTATGTAATATTTCCTTAGAAAACGATTGACATAAACTTTAAAACGCTAGCATTAACCGTTCTCGAGATATTGCACATTTTTCAAATAAATTTATCAAAAATTCCCATAAATAGAAAAAATATATTAACCGTTGTGAAACATGTTCACTTTTCAAATGTAATATCATGTGATAAATTTGGTGACATCATTCTCGTGGATCTAGCTCGTTCCATTCATGAGAAAAGATACTTTGAGTAACACTTTTGTATTTGAACGCCAATAGTCATTTATCTGTTATAAGAGTAACTTATTTCTCCCTGCATAATGCTTGGAGAGATTTTGGCGACGAACTTATCGGAATGTGGCCAACTTGGCGACTTTTTAAAATGTTACCAAATTAATGAAAATCTCGCCAGATGGATAAAAATGACGCTAAATGAATGAAAATAACGACTCATTGACGAAAATTCAGTATCTTGGAAAGAATATAAGTATCTACTGTAAAAATAACCTAATTTTTTACTGTAAAAGTAGCAAATTCATTGCCTTATATAAGGAAAGTCATGTGCTGCCCACATCAGATATTCATATATGCTATAATTTTAATGTGCATACCAGATATTTGACGTTTTTAACATGCCAATTTCTCAGTTTAAAAAAGTATGTTTGACCAAGATTAAATAATTTTTAGCTTGTGACAGTTTCTTTCCGAAATGGATGTATTATTATATTTTTGCTCGGGAGAGTCACCTATCTCGATCCTTAATCTGTTATGTGCTCTATTATGTAAATAAATAAATAAATAAATACATTGCACAAACTTTTCTATTATATTGTTATTATTGCGACAGTTTTTGAGAGATTATTCTATTATAAATCAAATGAGTGGAAATAGCTTCGGAATCACACATAGATAAGTTAAAACATGATTGCCTGAAAAAAAAATACTTATTGAAGTCAAATTATCGCAATTAAAAGTAGTGAGAACAAAAACAATAAAAAAGATAAAACATTGCATTTTACATTTTGCGAACAGAACGGTATTTCACCACGAAACTGCACAATGGTCCCCTCCACCCCATAACCTGAACTCGAGCTTATAATTGTTTTAATGGCCAAGGACTTGATTAACTATCTTATAAATCGGCTGGATTGTGAACTATTTTGCCGTCATATGAATTAACCCCGATGCACCACGAGGGCGGAACACATTATATGCTCTCAACAGATACTACAACATCCACGCTCGTAAGTGGGATTCGAACCCACAGCCCAGGCAGTTGATAGAGCACAAGGAAACGCTTGTTATAAACCTTTTGGCTACCGAGATTATAAATAAAACTTAATTTTTGCAAAAGCAAATATTTTTTCATAATTTGCCAGGCATTTATCATACTGTTATTATTTTCTCTCTTCTCTTGGTTTAGAAAAGATTTCTCTTATAATTTGAAATTTAGCAAATTATTTAAATATCAAATCGTTTTTGTCTACATTTCAAGTGGTTAAACATTCTATCCAACCGTGAAAATTACACATACATCTAACCAATTATGTAACCACAATATCTTCTTAACCAGCAAAATGTAAAGTGTGTTTACATTTCTTACTCATAATTCTTTATGGTGTTTTATGGAAATTGCTCATTAATAGCTTTGGATCCAAAGTAGAGGCCATGTAGATGAGTTTTTGCCGTACTGATCAACGACACTTTTTGAATCACCCACTAATTTCACCGGACGCCTAGAACAATTTGCGTTCCATCTCACAAAGCAGGAAGTAGAAACTCATCCGATATTTGTGTTTATCAGAGGTAAACGGCTCAAATGTGTTTCCATGGATATAGCTTACGTATCTCAATGATAAACAAATAATTTTTTCTTTGTAAAATGTAAAAAAATAGTATCATCACTGAATCCCAATTCTTCCTTGAATACGGAGCTGTCTTTAAGAAACGCGCATGTAAGAAAGTGACAAGGAAGATATATTAACAAGAAAGAACAATCACGCTTAAAGCATTGATTATGAAACACTTTCCAACTCCAGTGCAATTTTATTTAAACATCTCTAAAATGCAATACATTCCTAAGTAATATTTTAAAACTTATCACAATGCTACATTAATTTATTATATTTGAAAACTTAAACCTTCATCGAAAAAAATGAACTTCATTCAAATGACGGCATTGAAGTATAAATTGCCTGGTTTAAACATCTCTAAAATGCGATACAGTCCTCGGTAATATTTTTAAAACCATCATAATACTACAAAAATTTATTTTATTTGAAAACTTCATCGAAAACAATTGACATTCAGTCAAATGACGTCATAGAAAAAACAAGAAAGATCAATCATACTTAAAGCATTGATTATGAAACACTTTCCAACTTCAATGCAATTTTATTTAAACATGTCTAAAATGCAATACATTCCTCGGTAATATTTTAAAACTTATCACAATACTACATTAATTTATTATATTTGAAACCTTAAACCTTCATAAAAAATTAACTTCATTCAAATGACGGCATTAAAGTATAAATTGCCTGGTTTAAACATCTCTAAAATGTGATACATTCCTCGGTAATAATTTTAGAATTGTCATAATACTACGATAATTTATTATATTTGAAAACTTCATCGAAAACAACTGAAATCCATTCAAATGACGTCATAGAAAAAATAACACGCCTGGCTCTCTCTAGAAAAGCAACATTTCATTCATAAATAATTCCCCCATTCATGTCATTCATCACAATACTATAATAATTTATTTTATTTAAAAATTAAGACCATGGAGCTACAAGTAATTAAACTATATGCGTAAAACTTCATCGAAAAATATCGTCCTTCTCTTTCTAAAATCAATGAATATTTCATTCATATCAGCTAAGCAGACTCCATGGACTAAATGATTTTGTGTTAAAGAATTACAGCAATTCTAATACAACTCATTCTACATATTTTGCTGTTTACATTTTACATAGGTGAAAAATAGGCTTAGTTGTAGAAATAATCAAATTTGGGATGAGCATTTAAACACAAATATATTGTCATTGCTTTGTTTCAGTATGTAGATGCACAGAATTTAGGCAAAAATAAAGTAGTTTTAGGACGGATACAACACTCAATATGAATTAAAAAGAACTTTAAAAATCATGATTTTGAGACAAGATGGATGCCATATATCATTTTGAAGTATGTCACGTGATCGTTTCATATCATGGTCACGTGATCGCTTCATATAAGAGGTGTTATTATTATTTTAATTTTTATTTAAAAAACTATTGAATATATTTCGTTGAATTTTTTTTATATATTTTATGGAACAATTTGAATATTGCCTAAAATTTTCGAAGCAATTTGTGAATTTTGAATCCGCTTAAAAAATGCTTGAAAAATTAGGTCCCATAGGGCTCAATGTATTTCATTTTTTCAACCCGGGTTCAATCCAAAACTAATTGGGTGATATTATTCATTTATATTCCCATAGGTCCTACAGACCGTCTGAACAACATATTAAAATTTCATTTTGATTAAGTCATTTTTACGGCAGTTATCGTGCTAACGGACAGACAGACAGACAGACAGACAGACAGACAGACAGACAGACAGACAGACAGACAGAATGAACAAAGTCATAAACACTTTTCAACTTTGTTGTAAAGTGTTAATAACACGCTTGGCTCTCTCTATAAAAGCAGCATTTCACTCATAACATTTTCCCAATCATTTCATTCATAACAGTACTAAAATAATTTATTTTATTTAAAAACTTAAGACCATGGAGATACACGTAATTAAACTCTATGCTTAAAACTTCATCGAAAAAAATCGTCCTTCTCTGCTTAAAATAAATGAATATTTCATTCATATCAGCTATGCAGACTCGCAAAGATGTTTTGTCGAACACCTAGACCACTCGACTGACCCTAGGGTTTACAGCCGCTATTTAAGTGGCCGGGAAAAGATGGTGTGTGATTTTGGTTGTTCTAATTGCTTAAAATCAATTTAACAAAATACTATTGCCCGATGTATAGCAAATTCAAATTTCGATCAGAAAAATATTTATCTTTGTATATTCCATGATGCTGTCAAATCACTTCGTTAGAACTTTTGCATAATTATTTTCTTATTACAAAATGACCAACGCGGCATGAAATTATCCTTAAATAAGTACTAATTTCCATCTGTGGTCCACATTTCCATGTCTGGTTATACAGGGTGTCCCAAAAACATTGACCTCGGCTTTTATTCCTTAAATATTGATCTTAGACATAAATAATAAATTACAAAATTGCGTAAAAAAAGGTACATAATTTTATGAAATTGATTAAAATTTTCAAGGGAATTAAATTTGAAGAAATACAGAATTTAAATTCTTATACGGCCCCCGTACAAAAACATTATCAATGAGATAAAATGTGCCCCATACACTAATAAGGTGATGTACAAAAGTTCAGCATTTTATCATAAAAAGTCCCAGAGATATGTTTAAACGAATTTGGTGAGGGATTAATTACAAATTAAAATGTAAATGTTTACAGCAAGAGTGCAAATGACGCAACGCAGAAATGCATCATAGGCAAATAATATCTGCCTCTTATCTTTAATGGACCTTTGGAATGGATGGAAAACATCTTGAACAAGCTTTGTAATCTGTTTGTAAAGTTTTTATTTCTACACATTGTAGGTACTTTTGTACCAATAAATAGCAAAAATATTATTTATTTATGTAATCCTTGTTTTCTTTCGTAATTTGTGTATGATCCATGAAATGCGATCTGCCGACATGATCTTTCCCCTCTGAGAACCCATGTCGATGCATTTTCGTCTTTTCATATCTCTGGGACTTTTTATGATAAAATGCTGAAATTTTGTACATCACCTTATTATAGTGTATGGGGCACATTTTACTCATTGGAAATGTTTTTGTACGGAAGCCGTATATGAATTTAAATTCTGTATCTCTTAAAATTTAATTCTCTTGAAAATTTTAATCGATTACATAAAATGCTGTACCTTTTTTTTACGCAACTTTGTAATTTATTGTATATGTCTAAGATCAATATTTAAGGAATAAAAGCCGAAGTCAATATTTTTGGGACACCCTGTATGTATATACTGTTTATAAATCCATTTCATTTTATTTTCTCGTTGACAGTATAGTGTCATTTTTGTGAAGCACTCTTCATTTTCGAAAGTCCCTTCCCTGTTCCCATTAGAGCAGGTGTTTTCAAATTACTTCGTTCTTAACGCAGCCTATTTTTCCTTTTTGTTGAAATAGTTTTTATTACCAGTCACATTATGATTAAATATGCAACTGCGTGGGAAGAAACTTAAAGAAACGCTCGACAAATTTTTAGAAACTAACAACTTCCGTTCGATTGCAAAACTTTATCCATGACACAATTCTTCATAAGGCTTATCGGTGAGGCATATGTAATTAATATGCGATTCTCCCAAACTGAAGTTGGTTTGATGTCTATAAGTGAATTGACTGCAATTTATGTCTACACAAGCAGAATAATAGTGTTGTGAAGGGTTCAAACATCCAACTTTCATAATCTGACGGATTTGAGATTTGCTTTTCCAGCATTTCTGAAGACGAATAACATATTTTTATATTATGTCTACGTGTCTGACTGTAAGTTTGAGCAGAATATCTTTTGAGGAAGTTGAGCGATGTATATGAAATTTAGCTCAATTATTTCAAAAGCTGGATATACGAGACCCATTGATTTTTAGGGAAATACCAGCATTTAAACAACATCCATTCTTATTTTCAAAGATTGTAAAAACATCGCAGAACGTTCCCAAAGCTAGAATTGGACTGCAGTTGTAGCATTCATGAACCAGTTTTATTCATATTATGTGCAGTCTGAAACCCTCTTTATATCGAATTCTAGAACCAACTATATTTTATTATAGATCTATCGGAGATTTGAATGCCCTCCATTTTTTTTTAAAGGTGCAAAGTCAAATACGTTACACAATGAATAGCACTCATTTTAGAACACTGATATGGGCCGTTCATGAGATATTGTGAGTTCAATTAGTTTTTCAAATATAATATTATTTATTTATATTCCCATAGGTCCTACAGACCGTCTGAACAACATACTAAATTTTCATTTTGATTAAGTCATTTTTACGGCAGTTATCGTGCTAACGGACAGACAGACAGACAGACAGAATGAACAAAGTCATAAACACTTTTCAACTTTGTTGTAAAGTGTTAAAAAACGAACTATTAAAACTTCTATTTAGATAGCATTATGCAAACGATATTTTTTCTACAAAATTATTTGAAAAAAATAAATGATAAGATTTTGCTAAGCGACGGAATTAAATCCAGTGACTTTATATTTGAAATAAAAAATATCATGTTGCTAGGAAACGAAATTAAATCCAGTCAATGAGTTATTACAACAGTTATTCGATTTAAATAATATATATATAAATTTTTATCGGAATTGCATTTTTGATTGGATTATATTATTACGGCCTTTAGGTTTAACGAGTTTAGATTGTTAATATTTTCAAATTCTAACACAATCTGTTTTATTTTAGGAAAACATTCTAAAACTCATATATTGTAGTACGGGTATATTTTCTAATACATGGGTATAATCATCTAATGAAAAAAAATATAAATAGTTCCGTCCGTCCGTATCGGTAACGCTTGGCGAGGGATTTGGCGGGATATCGCCAACTTGGCGACTTTTTTTAATGCTGCGAAATTGATGAAAATGTTGTCAAATTGATAAAAGTGATACAAACTCTCATGAAATGAATTTTGTTTTGATAGAGGACAGTATTGTAATGATGTAGCTTTTGACTGTCAGTAAAACCATCTTACTTGACAACAAATTTGGCGACTTTTTAAAATGTGGCCAAATTGCTCATATATTGCCAAATTAACGAAAATATCGTTAAATGGATAAAACTATTGTCAAATTGATAAAAATGACACTAAATCAATGAAATTATTTGCGTTTTGAAAGATGATAGTATTGTAATTATGTTTCGGTAGCGTTTGTCTCTTAGTCCAACTGTCCCGCTCTCTGACAAATTTAGCGACTTTTTAAAATACCATCAAATTAATAAAAATGCTGGCCGAAATGATAAAATGATACTACATTAATGAAAATGACTCCCAATTGATGAAAATCCAATATTTTGCAAAATTAAGGTCAATTTATATAATATTCCCTGTCGCTTTGTGGGAATTAAATAATAGTTTTTGTAAATTTGTTTATAAAAGAAACCAGGATATTTATTTTATCTTCAGATCTGCATGTAAAGATACTTCTGTATAGCGAGAACAAAGGTTCTTATGCATCTTTTTGGGAGAATTAATTAAATATTTTAATAAAATGTTTAGAATAACAATGTCATTTAAAATATCATAGGAATATACATATAATTAAAGTTTTAATTTATTAATATTATATATTCCGTGCGAAGAACTGGTATACTGCTAGTGTAATCTAAATATTTTAAAAAAATTTATAAGACGTAAAGAAAGTTATGTGTGCTACAAACATCTTACTTTTTTATTGTTTTTCTGACTCAAAATGATTTGATCTTATCTTGCAAAAATTCTTTCCAAAGAAAATATATAAAAAACTCATTAAAGTTTGCTTACTTCCTTTTATTATACTTTAGCTCAGATTAAAGACTTTTGATTATAAGCTTTGCAGTGATCATATCTCTACAATGCATCAAAATAAATTGAAACCTCATCTCTTCTTTAAGATCGTTTAGAATACTGTTACAGATCATTATCATCATGCACTGATGTAAATGGCAGAGAATGTAACCTTGGGAAGATTTTTTTTTTCATTCTTCGTTTTTTACAACAAAATATTTTATTAGGAAATGCAAAACTGATAGATATCAAATGATGCATATCTATGGGGTCAATTTACCACCCCATAGATATGCATCATTTGATATGCATCATTTGATCATTAGAAGTCACAGCTCAAATTCTTAACTTTTGATCTGGGATTCAAATAAGCAACAAGAGGGCAATTAAATCATTTTATGTCCTGCCGTTTTATTCAATGCTTCAAGTAAAAATATTAATGCTGGCAACACTTATATACTTCACCCAATTTTCTTCTTAAATACCTGTATAATTAACAGTCTCTAAATCCGTCTCGTAAGTATAATTAACCTTCTCGTATAAAATCCTGTATAATTAACAGTCTATAAATCCGTCTCGTAAGTATAATTAACCTTCTCGTATAAAATCCATACGGCACATAACAATTTTTTTGCCATTGTTAAGTATCGGGTGTTTCGAACAGAAGGGTACAAAATATATTCATATGTTCGTATCTAAAAATTGAATTGTAATCCTAGTTTTAGGAACTGTAGACGTTGTCAGGATCTCGGAAATGAAAGTACTTTCCGAAATATTGGACAGGGGTTAGGAAAGTATTCAGGTGACGATAAAATTCCGCCTTTAAATTTATATCGAAGAGAAAAAGATCGGGAAAAACGAGTTTCGTGATATAATAGAACTTACAGGGAAGGGGAAGTCGACGACCGAAGTTGTTCCTGGCTCAGAGTTACAAGAAAATAACTAGAGTCCAATCAGACACCTAATGGTCAATGAAGTTAGGTCCCTCACAGCAAAGATCATCACATGTGTGATAGTGACGTTGTAGTCACGTGACACCTGGGTCACAATGTGACATCATATTTGTGACTTCTATGCGACGTTACGTATTAGTAACTTTGTAACTTCATTGTGACTACATTCCGTGACGTTTCCACAATTTAATTAACACGTAACAATGTGACGACATTACAATGGCAATTACAATGTGACGTCACAAACAAATTAATATGCGACGTCACAAACGACCATGAAAATGACCAAAATGACTTCGCTGTGACTTCAATATGACATTGCTGAGAGGTACTACGACGTCCTGTGACGTCCCAAAGTCACAGTGTGACGTAAATCTTACGTCACTGTAAAAAAAAATGCTGTTAGGGGTGCGCCCTGAGTTTGAAAATAAGATACGAGACGGAACGGGGGATGCGATCAGAATCAAGAAAACACGAATTTTCAAATGCCTGTGAGTGGTATGGATATAGATAGAAGTCAGCTGGCAATAAACTTGAGAGCAGTTAACGCTCCAGGGCGATTTCCCTCCCTGACGTTTCTATAATCATACTCGGAAATACCACCGAGCGTGGGAGACAGAGAACATATTACCGAATCTTAAATTCTATTTGTATTTTAAATTGAATTTTTGCTGTTTTGAATTGAATCTGATATATAAAATAAATAAAAGTTTATAATAAAATTAATTAATTATAATTAAAGAACCTGAGTTCAATCAAGAGTTTGATTACTTTAACACTTAACCACGCTCCGCTTATGCTACCAAATTGTCCTATAAATTTCACTCAGAAGGTGTAAAATTATGCGGCATGAGATGAATGGAACTGACACTCAGACTCAAGCATTTTTTCATAATTTGTGTTAAATTGCGACGGGGTTTTAAAAGAGAATACATTTTAAAAGAGAGTTCATTCCCAATCAATCGGTTTCTAAGATGGGAAAACTTTTTCTAAGTTTTTCTAATATCTTCAAACTTTTCTAAGATCGCTTTGTGGTTGAAAAAAACTAGCTACGATGAATAGGAGGATGCAAACAGCCATATATATTTGAGCATGATTTAAGAGATTGAGCATGATTTAAGAGATTTGAGCATGATTTGAGAAATCTCTTTATATATATATATATATAAAGAGAAAATTTTAATACATGATATTGCTCATGATGCGTTATGAATAAGATATTTTATCCAAAACACTTTCATATTTACTTATTCGAAAATATTCTTTCAGTTTCATATTTTTAGAATTGCGTAGTTATTTTATCACAATTTTCCTAAAACCTATCTAATTATTTTCTCTGAATATTTTTCTGTCATGCAGAATTTAATTTATCTTAAACGATTCTTATTTCGCCATTTTCAAGGTTATGTAACTCATTTAATCTCCTTTCATTTACTAAACATTTTAGTTTTTATCCTTTCTTAATTTACAACTTAACTAATCCTTCTGCGAAAGCATTTAATTTTTTCTTATCATGTCGTCGTATCAATTACGTGTTTGATTTTACATACATGATTTGACTTAAACTTCTAACTCACTTACGCTAACTTCGTTCTTTTTTCAGAGTTCTTTGCATTTTATGTACGTGGCCTCTTAGGACCCTCTTGGAACTAAAATATATTTTTTTGTTATTTTAACTAGTAAATTTTCTTACCGGCTGTCGTTAGCTTACTGGGTGGCCGATAGTAAGGAATGGACAGCAAAAATATGCATCGCACAAAGGTTTCTGGTGCAAGGCATTCAGGGGTCGCAGAAACAGTTTATGAAGAAAGTTAATAATTTGCAAAATAATGTGTAGTGTGTGTGTGTGTTGTGTGTGTGTGGGGGGGGGGGCTTGTATTTATTACATAACGGCCAGAATATCCTGTTGGCAACACATAGAATGTTGAGACGTGGTTGGGATACGAATTACGTATGCATTATTCAAGCAGTTTCATTAGTAATAAATAAACTTATGGTAGTATATAGTTCTGCGAAACGCCATTTGAGAAGCACATGGCTCAGGGACAAAACTGTCCACTCAGATTTATGGCACAATTAATGGCTTTGTAGCCGAAATGCATGAACTCAAAAGCTATAATATTTCACCAAATTCATTTTAAACTTATCTGCTTAATACGAGCTTAATTAAAAGAAACTCTTATTGCCCGCTCATTTTTTAATGCACCTTTGCCTTTTGCTGCAAATCATCTCAAAGGAACATATTTATTTTAATGGTTATCTCAATCTTTCGACCATTACTCATGCCTCAAGATGGTGGGGGAATTACAATGTAGCAGCTATGGGCTTACTCGCTAAATGTCTGGCGAACGCCGTATTTTACACGTCGCAGTCCTTATCATCAACCCATTAAACAGCAGTTACTGCAAACATGGCGGCACAATCTCACAAAAATCATTTTCTGGAGGATACAACTAATGGCTCAATTAGCTGCATTGCGAAAGCTCAGACTAGTATATCTGAGCCATCGCGATAATTCAAGCTACCTTCAGATCTTGAGCAGTTAATTATGTCGTCCAACTGGCTCATTCTCACGCCTTCCTAGGGTGAAGCGGACCCTGGACACAGTTTACAAACCCACGTGCTGCATATGTTTCAACAGAAGTCCTTTCGGAAAGACTTCTGATGCTCTGAGAAAGGTTTATGTAATGGTCTTGTCGACCTTGCTCTGTATTTTTTCCCATCGATTTTTATAAATAGATCTAGAAATTTTGTATTCCGGAGATATTCTTGTGGAGGATATATGGGTTTTTCTTTGTCTGTCATAAGGTTTGCTCGATGTCAGTTCGATATCGCGGTTAATGTGGCCGTAAAAAAGGGGACATGTCCACATAAATCGGGATAAAACGAAAAAGAACTAACAAATGTCAGTTGGGGAGTAATGATATCAAAGATAGGAGAACGTGAGCGGGATGACATAAAATCCCTAGGGAATATTTAATAGATATAAAATGATTATTCTGTTTTCTGATTTCTAGGGCATTTAGTGCCGAGACAAAATTAAAAATCGGTTTTCGGTATTTGTAATGTTTAAGACTAGTTTATCGGTATTTCTGGATTTTTTCCACTTTAAACAATTTGCTCACGGAAATATAGGAGAAATTTTAAAACAATAGTGCTTATAATTTAATTTTTAATGTAAATATCATTTTGACTATCTGATTAAAAATATATCTACAGAAAATCAATGAAATGAAATATCGAAAAGTTGTAAAATCATAATAACAATATAATTAGTGCCCTCAAGAAATCAAATTACAGACTAAAATAATCAATTATCAATTACGAAAAAAAAAAAAAAAAACCTCGCCATGAAAAACAATCGCAAAAATTAGACCATTAAATATAAAATAATGCAAAACCTGAAAAATAGAAGATCAAAATCTAATAGGATAGGTATTTTTAACGGATTAAAGCCTTTTGATTGAAGAAAGGGTATAAAATGTTTTAGAAATATGTTGGTTACACGCAAGAAATGAAACAGCTATAAAAATTAACATGCTGAATTAAGAGAAAATAGCAAGGAAACTTTGAAAAATATATTTCGTTCTGAAAGACTAAAAAGAATGTATTGAGAATATAATTTAAACTTAACTTCATTAAATAATGAAAAAAGAAACGATTTTCTTTCCAAAATGATGAAATTAGTGATATTAACTTATGCAAAATATTTCATAAATAATAACAGTAGAGAATAATAGAGTAATAGAACCAACAAATCCAGAGAATAATAGAGCCAACAAATCCAGTCCTTATACGGTACAATTTACAAAATTGTGGAGGTTAGCTTATTTCCGTGCTGCCTTTGCAGGCAAGAGCGGATTTAGGAGGTGGGGGTCAAGGGGTGCAAAGCACCCTCTGGAAAACTGTTAATTTAATTAGAAATAATTCCTTGCAGAGCATTTAAAAATAACATCTCCCGGCCGTACATAAAAAGGTCTTTAATTTATTATTGAGATGTACGGTCTGGGTCAAGTAAGGTAAAAAAACCTTACAAGTGAACTTTAATAAAAAGATTGGAGTTTGAACACAATTTCGAAAAAAAAAAATCAATATATTGTCGCTGTGTTAAAATAATATGATCATAAAAAATCGGATATGAATGTCATGCAATAGGAGTGAAAGCAATAAGAAAAATGATATTTCTGAAATACAAAAAAAAAAAAGGTACTTTCTCTATGTTTTCGTATGTCCATTTCTTTAATATTCTAATATATTTTTCATATGTGTTCTTTTAATCGATTTTTACCCCCCACACACACACGCCTTCCTCTCGGGGCGCGGTAGCCCAGTGGTTAGCGCTCGGGAGTTGCACTCGGTAGGCCCAGGTTTGATTCCCTCCGCTGCCAAAACTGCCGCCGTGTTCACGTGAGTACGATCACGTTAAACATTTGCGTCCGTAAGTCCTTCCGAGAGGTTCGTGGTAGAGAAAGGATGGTACGGCCGCCCCCCTGTGGATGCCTTCACCACTGGGTTCCAGTCTAAATTGGGTGACTCTTCCCGGTCGTCCAAACAGTTACCTTACACCTTTCTGGTAGGTCGGACGATCTAGGTCTCAACAACACCTTCCTCTCGAAATTTAAATGTTTTAAATGCACGAATTTTTATCAGTTTGTTGTTATTGAACGTCTAAATCTACATTTGCTTGCCAATTTCCAAGTTGTTCAATGGACACGTTAGATATAACATATAGAGGTGGTGGTGAGTGTGTGGGGTGGAGATTTCAGACTAACACAGGCATTTGTAAACAGGATTCTTGTTTTTTACTTCGAAACTCTAAAAATGTAAGGTTGGTAGTAATCTACACATTTTGAATGCAATTGATTTTAGCATCCCTTGGGAAAAATCCTGCATACGCCCATGTTTGCAGGTATTACTCACTAGTTGGGGAACGCATAATAAATGCAAAGCCTGTCCGTGGATGCCATTATCTGAAAATGGGAGCATGTGTCTAATAATGTATATAAAAAAATAAGGTTTTTAAGAAATTCCACATATCTCTTGATATATTTCAACGTAAAAAGTCATAAAAGCTTTGCCTCTGTTCAAAGTCAGATAGAAATGCCGGGCTGTCTACCCATATTTCTCCGTTTTACGATATCTCTTTTCCACCAGAATTGCGTCAGAAAACCAGTTGATGAACAGATGTTTAATATTCCTACTGCGGTTCCGATTATAGAATAATTCAAGATAAAAGAATTAAATGTTCCATGGAAAATAACCATTTGGGACAAAATGGCGCTAATGTCTTCCAGCCATCTAATTCTGTTAAACGAGCCATTTCGATGCACCAGCGAGAGAACCTTTCGTTTAAAAATAAAATATGTATATTTCAGAAAAGTTAATTTCTGATATGAGGCAGTGGCGCACCCACGGGGGGGGCCGAGGGGGCCCTGGCCCCCCCCTTGGGCTGACAAAGCAAAACGCGAAGGGCGCTGTCAGCACAAGGGAGAACTAGGTCTGCCTTCGAGAAAGTATAAAAAAAAAACATTTACAACCATTATTGTAATAAATAATTTTAATCATTGTGAAGAAAACAATTCCAGCATATCCCAACACTTACACTGAATGTAATTATACATATAAAGCTCTTTATCGTACTGTACAAATTATAAATTAATTCGCACTAAAGGCGCCAATTCTGGAAACCCGTTCTTCTTAAGACGTTTCTACCTGTGATTGAATTTAACTAATGGACTCGTCCAAAATCACGTGACCCAAATGCCTTCTCGCTATAGTCGTACTATACCAGTGCTGTGTAGAGTGACGTCACAGGCGCCTCCGTGGCCCTATATAAAGAGTGAACGGCGGGGAAGCGGCTGTTCGCTCGAAAACTCGAGGATTTCGTTTACCCAGTGAGAAAATTGTGGAAGTGAATAAATAGATCGTGCCAACGCTTCGCGAATTAAGTGTTGCTGTGAGTTGAAATAAAGTGCGACGTTACGACACAAGGTGATAACAGTGAATTGGTAGTTTCGGAACGAGGGCCTGCGTGGTGAATAGCTGAATTTAATAATGGTCCTGAACTTTCAACTGATCTTACAGTGAAATGCATCTTTAACGATCAGTGTGTGTGTTTATGTGCGTATTTCGGCTATATAGCAAATTTTGTTCTTGAATAACTGAGGAGCAAGGTAAAAAAAAAGACAATGAGTGAAAAACGAAAAGGGCTAGGCCAACAGACACTGGGAAATTATTTAAAAAAAAAAAGTAAGATTGAAAATAGTGACGTTCCCAACGACGTTTCCCTGAGCTCTTGTTACATTGATGAGGCTGCAGTCGAAGCAAGCAACAGCCGTGACCCCGGGCTGTCTTCAAACGCTTGTGAGGAGGTAAAGGTAGGACAAAACACAATACCAAACACAGTTGAAATAGAAATTCTGGCTGCAGATATTTCTAATTATGTCAAGAAATCTAACCTCACAGATGAAGATAGGATAACAGCGCTAAAAAATCTTTGGGAACCATATGCAAATTACAGTTTTCCTGCTACTGTCACTAGTGCTGTATCAAGTCAAGGAAAACCTCACCACACTCGGAAGTTCTGCTCATCTTGGCTGAGTAAGCATAACTGGCTAGCTTACTCAAAGGCAGAGGACAGTGCCTATTGCAAATTTTGTGTTCTCTTTGCACCCCATGAAGTCGGTTTAAGATCCACACAAGCTACAGGTCAACTTGTTTCAAAAGGATTTAATAATTGGAAGAAGGCCTTGGAGAAGTTCAGTCAACATGAAAATTTTTTCTATCATAAGGATTCAGTTCTCAAAGCCGATGAGTTCTTAAGGGTCACGGAAGGAAAAACGGTTCCTGTGGATCAAGTAATGGACAGAGGAAAGCAAAAACAAGTTTTGCAGAATAGGGCTATTCTTAAACCTATTATCAAAACAGTGATTTTTTGTGGAAGGCAAGGGCTGGCCATGAGAGGGCATAGAGACTGTGGGGATTTGGACGTATTGTCAGAACCATGCCAAGGCGAAGGAAATTTTAGAGCCCTTTTGCGACTCCGAGTTGATGCAGGAGAAGAAATACTGAAAACTCATCTACAAGGTTGTGCAAAAAATTCAACTTACATAAGTTGGAATATACAAAATGAGATTATTTCAGCATGCAATGATTCCATTGTGAAGCACATAGCAACTGAGGTGAATGAGGCCAAATGTTTTGCGGTTTTATGTGACGAAACCACAGATATTGCAACGGTAGAGCAAATGACACTTTGCGTTCGTTATTTGAAACGGTTTGAAACAAATGATAAGTATAAAATTGAATTTAAGATAGTGGAGAACTTCCTTAAGTTTGTGCCCCTGACTGAAACTACAGGTCGAGCAATTGCAGATGCTATTCTTAAAGGCCTTGCAGACTGCAACATTGATACGTCTTTCCTCCGTGGACAAGGGTTCGATGGAGCTTCTGCAATGAGTGGAGAGTACAATGGCGCCCAAGCAATTATATATGAGCAACACCCCAAAGCCCCCTACGTTCATTGTGCATCACACTGTTTGAACTTAGCCATAACTTATTCATCTAGAGTTCCGGATATCCGAAACAGCTTTGGAATAATAGGGAAAATCTCTAGTTTTTTCAACACACCAAAACGAAACCTTGTTCTCACCAGCAAAATTAATGCAGCTAATCAGGAAGAGACAGAAATCAGTGCCAAAAAACTGAAGAAATTATGCCCTACTCGTTGGGTGGAGAGACATGATGCCGTCACAGTTATGGTTTCATTGTTTGATCAAGTAATCGACGCTCTGGAGGAGATTACTACCTGGAATGACAAGGAGACATCAACAGAGGCTCATACCTTGTTATGTTCAATGTTAACATCACAGTTTGTCATAGCACTTGTTTCAGCTGACAGATTACTCAGCTACAGTGTTCGTCTGAGTGAAAAGCTGCAGGAAGTTAACCTTGATCTGGCAACTGCTGTGAGTGACGTAGAAGACGTTTTGAAAGCTATATCTATAATTCGAGAGAACGCAGAGAACGAGTTTCACCATCTGTTTGAACAAGCTGTTAAGAAGCTGGAACAGCATGGAGAAAACATTACTCTACCACGCCGTGCCACCAGACAAATTTATAGATCAAATTTCAACGTACAGACTCCTGAAGAATACTACAGACTTTCTATTTTCATTCCATGGATTGATAATTTCATCACTCACCTCCATGAAAAATTTCTCAAACATAAGGAATTTCTACAAAGTTTTGCATCTGTCATTCCGAATGGAAGGCAGCCGACACTGGAAGAAAACGAGAGATTTGTTGCCTTATCAAGGAAATTTGCAGATGATTTAGGACCCAGATCAGATAATACTCTAAAAGCTGAACTACATCTGTGGTACATGAAGGTCTTTGCATTGAACAAGAAAACTAAAAGCCCAATCGAACTGCTTAACTTTTGTGACCAAAGGACTTTTCCAACTGTGTTTGAACTTTTAAAAGTGTATGCCACCCTCCCAGTATCAACAAGCAGTGCTGAGAGGTCATTCTCCACAATGAAGAGGTTGAAAACTTACTTGAGAAACAGTATGAGTGAAACCAGACTGAATGGACTGGCGTCAATGAACATTCACCGTGAAGTGGAAATTGATCCAGACCAGATAATTAATGCTCTGGCTACAAAGAAAAACAGGAGGCTGGACTTCGTTTTATGAATATGTATAGATCATAATTGAATAATATAACAATATGTAATCATGAGAGAGTGGTTGAAAACAAGTATACAGTATAAGCAGACCAGAACAAATAATTTTATCTTCATCTATTTCTTAATTTGTGTTGTTTTGTATAAATATCTACTACTACTTCTTCTAATCATTCAATTCTCTTGCACTGCACTAAAGAATTGTTAGTAATTTGATAAAAATAAATGTACAAAAAAAGACAACCGCCTTGTTAATTGATATGGCCTCTGATCATTTTTTCTCGGAAAATTTATCGAGGAGTCATCCTCCTTCATAAAAATTTTGTGCACCAATGGCCCCCCCCTTAGGAATATTCTGGGTGCGCCACTGATATGAGGTGCATACTATAGGTAATGTAACTAAATAAAGAAATGTAAAAAAGGTAATTAATGTACCTAAATAACAAATGTAACCAAATAACTAAATAACAAATGTAACTGTATATCAGAGGTTGCTCTTTTTCAATGAAATATAATTAGTTACAATTTTTTTTGTACTTCCATACTCTCTGAAAGAAATCCCTCTGTGAGCTAGAAGATTGAATCTTTGCACACTTATGATATCGACCAAAGTCAGATCGTTACATAGTAGGGACGAAAATTATTTACAGTCACTCCGAAACACCTCCTGTGACCTAGAAAGTTGAAACTTTGCACACAGTATCGACGATGGTACAAAACATGACTAATCCAATGTCAATTAAGAAAACTATAATCGAAGCTAAGCGCTATACATTCTTAAACAAAATAAAATCTAATGGAAAATGTTGTAATTTTACTTTTCAAAATTTCCTTGTCTTTGAGAGGCTTATATATTAGTTTATTATTTATGTGCGAATTCTAATAGAAATCAAAATCATAATGTTCTTAAAACAATTCTGAAATTAATTAAAATTAAAATACATGTTCTTGCTCTACAAAAAACCTTTACGAATGAATTTAAAGAATTCTGCTTGCGATTGTTTTGATGGAATTATTAATTTCATTCGTTTCTGCATACTTATTATTTATAAGAATTTTCAGAAAAACATGAAATGACATCTCCAGAACCGGAAATGGAAATCCTTAATGATTTCCCTTACCACATTTGGAATTCGGTAATGAATCTATATCAATAATCATCTAAGTTCCAGCTAATCTTGAGAAATATGCGTTTCAAGAAATATTTTTGGACGTGGAAAAAAATAGTAAGTGTCCTTATTTACTCACAATATGTCATCTATAATTTGATATTGAATCTATATCAGTTATTATCTAAGATCTATCTTTAGTCCATTATAACGAAATAAATGTTTCAAAAAATTTATTGAACTTAAGAAGAAAAAACCACAAGTTGTGAGTACACTAGTCTATATCCTCTATAATTTGATGCTCAATCCATAACAGTTATCATTTTATCTCTATTTATAACCAATCTTGAGAAATAGATGTTTCAAATATAGTTAATTTTTAAACCAGAAATGAAAAAAAAAATAGAAGTAGAAACTTTTAATAAACCCCATCATGCTCCTTCCGATTTGATGCTGAATCTAAATCAGTCATCTTCCAAGCTCTCTATAGCAGACACAGAGAAATAAATGCTCCGAGAAAAAACTATTTGCAAAAATAGTTTCCGTCATGACGGAAAAATATTTTCCGCCAATAAGTAAATTTATTCATTTGTGTTCTATTACTCTTATTTGTGTTCTATTTACATCTATCTCTTAATATCGGCATATAAAGCTTAAATAATATCGATTATAAAATATATTTCATATGCACAAAAAGCATAAGAATCGTAACTAATGAATTAAAATATTCAAAATTCTGACTCCAAAATCTTCTTTCCTCATGCATCTTTAATTATTATTCAACAAGTAATAAAGTTAGGAAAATGGCTGAACACATTAATGAAATATTTCAGCTAGAGTGGCAACTATGACGAATTGGTTGTCAAATTATACGCGATACCACCATCAGATGCGTCTAAGATTTTCTTATAACAAGGTCGTTTTCCACCCGGTAACAAAGGAGCAAGTCATCCGCACAGCTCCCATTTTCTTACCTTGAAACGTCCGCAATGACACCTATCAGATTGATGGTGTTGAAGTTCTTATAGCTTTTACAATCCAGAGACAATTTGATGAAAAAAAGAATATAAAGTTTTTTGGAAGTTGTATAAGATTTTCTTATGTCATGTCATTCCAGAAATAAATGATCTTGTGAGGAAGCTCTGACTGATATAAGTGGATATTGAAAGTTTTTTCAGGTTCAGATATATCGATATATGTAAAAGTCAAGCCCTGACTCATTCTTTTAATGACTGACACTTAAAGCCTCGAGATAGATATCTAAATTTTCTTATGAGTAATTGGTCAAGAAAAGTTTCCGTGTAAACCTACCTAACCAATAAAAAGGGGATGGAATCATCGATCGAATTGATCCAGAAAGTGTCGAACATGGATACGTTTTCCTTAAAAGGCACCATTTGTTAGTTTACACTTCGACGAGGTCTCAAATTTTCTGGTAAATATAAAGCCTGGTGAATAAGAGACTTAGATTAAACTTAGAAATTTGCGGTCCATCCAATCTCGTGAGCGAGAAAGAATTCACTCTGTTGAAAAAAAATATATGCACCTATAAGAAATTGAACTACAGCCGCGAAACTCGGCAAACATCGTTTGAAAATATATGCTAATGAATTGAATTTGGGACCAAATAAAAATTTTATTAAGAAATGGTGGCAACAAGAAAACGATGTTTTGGTAAGCAATAAATCTTCCTCTGGTAGCTATATACAAGCCAATATTCGGTGCAGCAGACTGAATTAAGTAGCTTATATTCCTTTCTGAAAGATTCTGCCACGAATGTTGCAACTGATCAGTTAATTCAGGGATATTCTGAAAGGGCTGCAATTGCCGTTCCAGCATTTCCCAGGCGTGTTTTATTAGTGATAGGTATGGGGGACCTGAATGGCCATTGGAGGGTATTAAATCCTCTGAGACATTGTTGAGAATGTCGTGCAGTATGTGATCGAGAATTAACTTAGGAGGCTTGGTAGCATATGCAGAACAATTGGCTGCAGAATTTCGTCGACGTGCAAGCAAGCCGACAGATTGACTTGCAACACAATTAGAGAAGGTCAGCTGTACCACGAGATGGCTCATTAGACTATCACACGGCGGGTGATGGCCGTATGCCGCTCGACAGCAAATACGGGATGGGAACGCTGGCCATTCCTCCACACACGTATGCGGGAAGTTATCAGCACTGAGAGAGAAGGGGGCAACATGCCTCCAATCGGATACTGTCCTGGTTGACCAAGCTCGACACCAATCCAGACCGTTCTGCCTATGTTAAGGGGTTCGTGGTAAGCGCCTTAATGAAAGTCAACACTCAATCCCACCTTCTTCATGTTGTCTATCACTTGATATAGGATGCGTGGTGGCTGGCAAATGTCTCGAATGGCTGAAGGCGAGGTCATTGGTCTGGACGTGGCTCCTTTCCTGACTGCACGATCCTCTTGCAGTTTTATCTCTCTAGGACGTCCTGAGTCTCTGTGACGGTTTCAAGTGCTTCTCTGATTCACTGTTGCCAACACCGAGTAACTACTTTATCGCTCTGATCAAGATGGCGACTGATACGTCTATTGAACCAACCACCTTCCCTTATGTCTGTGATGCGACCTCTCTCTAAATCCGACAATTGTTTGTAGCGCCGTCGAGTACATCTCAAAGGAATCTTTATACACAAATTTCAGTATCAAAGCAGAAAATCCAGTTCCAATCGTCCTCGAGTGAGACACCAATCATTTAGATTTCCGCTGGTAGTTTGATCATTTGCAAAACTCTTAAAATTACATTTGCATGCCGAGTTTCGCAGCTGTAGATCAATTTTTTATCGGTGCACATATTTTTTTTGCAACAGAGTGTATTATCAAAATAAAGTCATTTTACATTTGTAAATAATTTGTCCACATGAAACAACATAAAAAAACTGCTGGTCATGTTCGTAAAACAATTTAGATAGTTAAACTACTATAACGAATAGGTTGTTAATTTATTGGTGATATTTAATAGAGATTCATCTGAATTTGTCTCATCACAAAAGCACTGCCAATTCGCTTACCGAAAAAGGATTTAATCGCTGAAATCACATCCCCAAACCTTGAAGCTTCACAAGATGTTACATATCAGATGGATGATACTGAAGTTTTTATGACAAACATCAGATTGATGATGCTGAAGTTTTCATAACTCTAATAATTCAGATATAGTTTTAGGAATGGCACTGCACATTTTTTTTTTAAAGTTTGAAAATTTGCATACGCTGTTCCAAAAATAAATGATCTTGTCAAGAGTAATTCTAACTGGATATAATTGGGTCCGGCGTTACTTTCTCTTGTACAATTATAAAAAATTTAGCTAAACAGAAATAATTCTGATAGACAGGATCTATTGTAAAATGAGTTCTAAATTGAGAATATAAAATATTTTTTTTCAGTAAACACAGAAATGAAATATTTTAACTGCAATTTTTATATTAAAATGTATTTGATAAATTTAAAGTGCACAGTACAGCTTGTGAAATACATTTACAAGCTATAATTTGCAGTATCAACCTCCAAAGAATAAAAATTATTACAAATTCTATCAAATTTTATCAAAAATACCTGTCTCATAAATCCATAATTATTAGGTTACATGAATCAATACGAAAATAAAAATGCTGCAGTTATTAATGAAGAATTTAAATAATGTGACAACTATAACGAATCGGTAATCAAATCATATTGGATAGCCTGTAGTAAAAAAGTGTTTGAAATTGTCTGATTACAAGGTCGCTTCCCGTCCAGTAACAATGAAGCCATTCAATCTCTCAGATACCATCTTCTTACCTTGAAGTTTCGAAGAATGACACCTAAAAGATTGATGGTGTTGATTTTTCTTTTTAACTTGTAAAATCTAAAAGCAATTTCGGAAGAATATACACGTCTATTGGAAGTTTGAAGATTTCCATATGTTACACTAGAAATAAATGATCGTATCAAGAGGTGTTTGTACTGATATAAAAGGAAGAAGTATCGCTTATACATGGTGAACCATATCTAGAATGTTTCATAAAGCTTGTTCGAAATTAATATAAAATCAACAGTTGGTCGCTGAAGTAAAGCGAAAAATGAGAAATAGTTAACAAATGGATGAAAATTTAGCCATTATAGTTGCATACTCCCGGAATTAATAATTTAATTTAAATGTAAAATTTAATTTTTATACAGCTCGCAATCAACAAAATGTTAATAAAATTTGCACCACGTTAAATTAGGTGATAACATCCATCCGACACATTTTGGTGCAAATCTATCTGAAATATTCTAATTATTGTTATTAGGTATCTTTCGTTGGATTTCAAGGGACCGACAACAAGAAAGTTATTTACAAAATCGGATGTGGGCAGCACATGATTTTCCCTACAGACTTGAATTGATTACTCTTTTTTTTTTTTCTTTCACAATTCATTCATTAATTATTTGAAATTACGCTGAATTCTGAATTAGCGATTTTAATATGATTTTTACTTTCCCTGCAATACATGGTAATGTATAGGGAAAGTATTGGAATCATGTCGAAAATCGCAACTCGAGTATTCGACGAATCTACACGTTTCGAGACCGCTAGAATACGAAAAATATATTTTTCGCGTGACGTCTGTGTGTTTGTCTGTCTGTCTTTCTGTGTGTTTGTCTGTCTGTGCAGATTTTGTATCCACTCTAACTAAAACACCAATTGACCGAATTTCATGAAATTTGGTAGGTAAGTCACTTTTCGATGGATATGGTGCTATTAGTTTTGGATACGATTCGGGATAAAAGAATCCGTCTTTTTCTGCGAAATGGCCAGCTAAAGCTTGTATACACTCTAGCCGAAACACTAATGGACCAAATATCACAAAATTCGGTTGATAAGTCACTTGTGAGTTACCCTGGTGCTGATTGGATTTTGGTAGGATTCGGAAAAAATTAATTTGCCTGTTTTTACAAAATGGCCAGCAAAAATCTAAAATGAAAAAACTACGTATGCTCAAATATATCCATTAAATACTCGGTTTATACGTAATTTGTAATGATGAAAAGAGTAAGACCAACCCCATTACATTAGGACTAGCCGTTCTCGAGATATTTTAGATTTTTCGTATTTTCTTTACGCCACCTTTGAAAATATGTCCAGTTATCAAATGAGACCGAAAATTGAATTAAAAGTGAATTAAATTTAACTAAAATAAAGAGAACGTGGATATAAGTCTGCAGGGAAAGTCATGAGCTGCCCACATCAGATTTTTACTTTTATTTTGCGACTAGACATATTTTCAAAAGCAATGTGAAACAAAAACTGAAATATTTCGAAAACTGTTAGTCGTAACATTAGGTATACAACAAGTACTACTTTCCCTGCAATACATTGTAATGTATAGGGAAAGTATTGGAATCATGCCGAAAATCGCAACGCGAGTTTTCGACGGATCTACGCATTTCGAGACCTCTAGAATACGAAAAAAATATTTTTAGCGTGACGACTGTGTGTGTCTGTGTGTCTGTCTATCTGTCTGTGTGTCTGTCTGTGCAGATTTTGTATCCACTCTAACTAGAAAAGTAATTGACCGAATGTCATAAAATGTGGTAGGTATGTCACTTGTGTACGAATCTGGTGCTGATTAGTTTTGGGTAAGATTCGGGATAAAAGAACCCGCCTTTTTTTGCGAAATGTCCCCCAAAAGCTTGTATCCATTCTAGCTGAAAAACTAATGAACCAAATTCCACAAAATTTGGTAGGTAAATCACTTATGGGACACCTTAGTGCTGATTAGATTTTGGTATGATTCGGAAAAAAATAACCTGCCTTTTTTTGCAAAATGGCCTGCAAAAATCGCCAAAATTTAAAATAAAAAACTACGTATGCTCAAATATATCCATGAAATGCTTGTTTAATACGTAATGTTTAACGAAGAAAAGAATAAGACAAATCCCATTACATTAGGACTAGCCGTTCTCGAGATATTTTAGTTTTTTCGTATTTTCTCTACGCTACCTTTGAAAATATGTCCAGCTATCAAATGAGAACGAAAATTGAATTAAAAGTGAATTAAATGTAATTAAAATAAAGAGAACGTGAATATAAGTCTGCAGGGAAAGTCATGTGCTGCCCACATCAGATGTTTTAATTGTTACATTTGAGAACATGTAGCCTTTTATCTTAGATTTCAACGATTTTTGCAGGCCAGTTCGCAAAAGAAGGTAAGTTCTACTTTTTCCAAAGCGTACCAAAATTTTAATCAGCATCAGGGGAACTCACGAGTGACTTTTATGAAATATGGTCAATTACTTTTTTAGCTATAGTGGATACATGCATTTCACAAATATCACATTACACACACAGACGCTACGTTAAAAATATTTTTTTCGAGCTCTAACGTGCTCGAAACGTGAAAACTTAAATTGGGATTTTCGACACGATTTCAATATTTTCCCTGCACCATTTCAGTGTGTTGAAGGGAAATTAATAATAAATGGTGGGAAATTTTAATTTGTGGTTTTTCCTGTTTTACATAGGTTTGTAGATGCAGCACATATTTACTTTCAGAGAAAATTAACTATTCACTCTTGCAGTCCAATTAAAATAGAATAAGTCAAGAATCTCATCGATATCTTAGCAAATGTTTCATCTAAAGGCATCGGGATAAAAGCATTTTTATGAAACCATCAAATCTCCGGTAGCTATGGCAATCATAGCTAAATTATCTTGTGTTTGCTGATTATTTTTAATATTTCACTTTACTTATACGCCCAACTGTTGATTTTATAATCCTTTCGGACCCTCGTTGTGAAGCACTTTTTATATGTTCATCTACAGAGAGAATTTATGTATAGTGAGCAATATATATATTCACCATGGCTCACCATATACAGGCTGTCCCCAAAAGATTAAAACGCCTTTTAATTGTTTACCTGTTGGAGATATGTGAGCAATGTAAATTGCAAAAATGTTGAAAGTAAGGTAGGAAATAAGACTGCGTTAATGAAATAGTCCTCCCATTAATTTTCAAAATGTTACACTTTTTAAATATTTATACGACCCCCTTAGACAAATTTGGTCAATCAGAACTTTTTTATTTCTAATGCAACAATATCATTAAAAAAATCCACATATTTGTATCTTTAAAATCAACTGAATTATGATAAAGGATAAAATCTGACTTATGCCACTTTTCCGTACCATGTGAAAGGCTGTTTCATCAGTGAAAATAGGGATCATAAACAAATTGACCATAGAAATTGTTTAGATCACAAATACGTTAAT
Source organism: Amaurobius ferox (assembly GCA_951213105.1). NCBI lineage: Eukaryota > Metazoa > Arthropoda > Arachnida > Araneae > Amaurobiidae > Amaurobius > Amaurobius ferox. The sequence goes on from OX578144.1 coordinate 62,236,724, forward strand.
ATGTGTCAAAATTTTTTATCACAAATGCATCTAAATAAAGCATTACACAGACAGAGATCATATAAAGCAGTGGTACTCGGTTGTGTATACTATGTATTATCATACAGTTTTATCTTTTTAGTGATATGTCAAAAATTTACATTTCTGATTTGATATATGGTCCCCATTCACAATGTTAAAATTTTCAATTAAATATAACTCGCTCAATTTTAAAGATACAGAAATACTTTTTTTCTTTTTTTCTTTTTTAACACTTTACAACAAAGTTGAAAAGTGTTTATGACTTTGTTCATTCTGTCTGTCTGTCTGTCTGTCTGTCTGTCTGTCTGTCTGTCCGTTAGCACGATAACTGCCGTAAAAATGAGTTTATCAAAATGAAATTTTAGTATGTTGTTCAGACGGTCTGTAGGACCTATGGGAATATAAATAAATAATATCACCCAATTAGTTTTTTATTGAACCCGGGTTGAAAAAATGAAATACATTGAACCCTATGGGACCTAATTTTTCAAACATTTTTTAAGTAAATTTAAAATTCACGAATTGCTTCGAAATTTTTAGAAAATATTCACATTATCCCATAGAATATATAAAAAAAAATTCAGTAAAATATGTTAAGTAGTTTTTTAATTAAAAAAATTATTTAATATAGGGAAAAAAACAAATTCAATTAAATTCTGACTTTGGGATATCTTCCAGAAAGAAAAGAGAGAGATATTATATAATAAATATCTCTCCATTTGTTTAAACGTTTTGCATATGGGAGTGGCTTCATATTTTAAAATAAATTTGGTAGATAACTATTTTTCATTTTTTTTTTAATTTTATATAACTCTTCATGATAAATTTAATTGATGGCATTTTAAATGCACTTTCCTACGTCCTAGAGAGTTAAAATTTGGTACACAGCTTAAATTTGTTGAACATTTTATTCGACAAAAATTTGATGGATCTTTAAATATAGATCATACATTTTTTTCGAAATGGCCTGAAAATAATCCCCGTTCACTTCTATAAATCATTGGTGTAATATTGTTAAAAATTCTGATGTGGACAGCACATGTCTTTCCCTGCAGACTCATATTCGTTCTCTTTATTTATTCAATGATAATTTGAGTTTATCTGCACAACATAAGTATTTTAAATGACATTGAATTTACACCTTAAACTTAAATTTGGTTCTCATTTGATAGCTGGACTTATTGTCAAAGGTGGCGTAGCGAAAACGCGAAAAAACTAGAATATCTCAAGAACGGCTAGTCCTAGAGTAATGGGGTTAGTCTTATTCTTTTTGTTGTCAAAAATCACATATAAAATAGGAATTTAATTGATATAATTGAGCACACGTAGTCTTTTATTTTTATATATAACGATTTTTGCTGGCCATTTCGCAAAAATAGCCCGTTCCTTTTTCCCGAATCGTAGTAGAATAACCTACAAATGATTTATATACAAAATTTTGTTAAATTTGGTATATAAATCACTTGTAGGTTATTGAAATATTATACTCCAAATTTTGTTAAATTTGGTTCATTAGTTTTTAGCTAGAGTGGATAAAGGCAATTTCTGCGGCCATTTCGCAAAGAAGGCAGATTCTTTTATTACGAATCGTACTATAATCTAATGAACATCAGGATTTCCCACAAAAAACATACCTACCAAATTGTATGAAATTCGGTCCATTAGTTTTTCAATTAGAGTGGATGTAATATCCACACAGACACACAGATACACCCTTACACACACAGACGTCTTCCTAAAAGAAGTTTTTTCGTGTTCTAGAAGTCCCAAAACGTGTAGATACTTTGAAAATTCGAGTTCCGATCTTCGGCACGATTCCAATACTTTGAGTACATACACATACACATATATATTATCTGTGTATTATCTGTGTATCTAAATTCCGTGCCTATGCAATTACAATAGTTGTGATTTTAAATGATCCCTAAACTTTTATTATTTCTTCAAGGAAGCCTAATTTTAACATATGCAGAATGCAAATATCTCAAGCGATTGTAAGATGAATTACATAAGAATTGCTGAATTTTTTTCACACAAAATTATTTAGCTCTGGAGTCTGGAATACAAGTTATATGAATGAAATATTCATTGATTTTGCATAAAGAATCAGATGATTTATATTTCGATACAGTTTTAAATATTTAAGTATAATAAATTACTGTAGTACTGTGATAATGTAAAAGATATTACCACTGAATGAATCACATTTTAGAAATTTTTAAATGAAATTACATTTCAGTTGGAAAGTGTTTCATAATCAATGCTTATGCATGATTGATCTTTCTTGTTAAATTTTTATACGACCCCCTTACACAAATTTGGTCAATCAGAAAATTTTTATTTGTAATGCAACAAGATCATTAAAAAGACCCGCATATATGTATCTTTAAAATTGAGCGAGTAATATTTAATTGAAAATTAAACATTGTGAATGGGGATCATATATCACATTAGAAATGTAAATTTGTGACATATCACAAAAAAGATAAAATTGGATGATAATGCATAGGCTACCCAACCGCGTAGTAAGTACCACTGCTTTATATGATCTCTGTCTATGTAATGCTTTATTTAAATGCATTTGTGATAAAAAAATTTGACACATATTAACGTATTTTTGATCTAAAAATGTCCTTCATCAATTTGTTTATGGTCCCTATTTTCACTGATAAGACAGCCTTTCACATGGTACGGAAAAGTGGCATATGTCAAATTTTTTCCTTTATCGTAATTCAGTTGATTTTAAAACAGATATGTGGGGTTTTTTAATGATCTTGTTCCATTAAAAATAAAAATTTCTGATTGACCAAATTTGTCTAAGGGTGTCGTATAAAAATTTAAAAAGTGTAACTTTTTGAAAATTAATGGGAGAACTATTTCATTAACGTAGTTTTATTTCCTACCTTACTTTCAACATTTTTGCAATTTACATTGCCCACTTATCTCCAACAGGTAAAGAATTAAAGTGAGTTTTAATCTTTTGGGGACACCCTGTAGACTAATAATAGCAAGACCACGAATTTTTGCAGTCATATACCTATATATTTGAATTTTTGCCAGGACAGAATCCTTTACTATTTCGATATAGCTTACAACATATTTTATTTTTTATGCGCTTCTGAAGTGAAAAATGTTCTTTCGTATCGGCCCGTCCATCGATTCTCTGCCGCTATACCTATAGCATATAAAAATGTGAAATTTAGTACATTTGTAGAGAAATAATAGGGTAACATGGTAAAATAACCCTTTTAGAGATATAAGCTTTAGTTTGGCATGAAACGGGTCGCGAAGTGATCTTAGCAAGCTCCAGCATGTAAGAGGTAAAGACCCTCACGTTCCTCAAGTTTCTCTGTCTCGTACGATAAAAACTATAACATAAAAAATATGAAATTCGTTACATTTGTATAAAAATAATATAGTAACGCGATGAAATAAACTTTTTACCGATATAAGCATTAGTTTAGCTTGAAATAGCTGCCGAATCGAGCTCTGAGAGCGCAGCGAATAGGACCTCCCAACTCGCGAAGAGAGTTTCTGGGGTAGGCGAAGCGTAGCCAGCAGGGGGCGGAGCCCCCTAATATATGAAAAAAAATTTCAGACTCAATCAAATTTGGCAGGGAAAAATAAACAAAAATGTTTCATCAGCATTCTATTCTATTGCCTGCAGAGAAAACCTTGGCATCACAAAGCTACAAATTACCCATTGGGGATTACAACATGCATCAAGTTTTTAAACTTCACATTTTTAACACTTTAAAACAAAGTTGACAGTGTTTATGACTTTGTTCATTCTGTCTGCCTGTCTGTCTGTTAGCACGATAACTGGGGTAAAAATGACTTAATCAAAATGAAATTTTAGTATGTTGTTCAGACGGTCTGTAGAACCTATGGGAATATAAATGAATAATATTACCCAATTAGTTTTGGATTGAACCCGGGTCGAAAAAATGAAATACATTGAGCCCTATGGGACCTAACTTTTCAAACATTTTTTAAGCGGATTTAAAATTCACAAATTGCTTCGAAAATTTTAGGTAATATTCAAATTGTTCCATAAAATATATAAAAAAAAAATCAGCGAAATATATTCAGTAGTTTTTTAAATAAAAATTAAAATAATAATTACACCTCTTATATGAAACGACCACGTGACCATGATATGAAACGATCACATGACCCACTTCAAAATGTTATATGGCATCCATCTTGTCTCAAAATCATGATTTTTAAAGTTCTTTTTAATTCATATTGAGTGTTGTATCTGTCCTAAAACTACTTTATTTTTGCTTAAATTCTGTGCATCTACATACTGAAACAACGCAATGACAATATATTTGAGTTTAAATGCTCATCTAAATTTGATTATTTCTACAACTAAGCCTATTTTTCACCTATGTAAAATGTAAACAGCAAAATATATAGAATGAGTTGTATTAGAATTCCTGTATTTTTTTAACACAAAATAATTTAGTCCATGGAGTCTGCATGGCTGATATGAATGAAATATTAATTGATTTCATAAAGAGAAGAACGATTTTTTTCGATGAAGTTTCAAGCATAGAGTTTAATTTTTTGTAGCTCCATGGTCTTAAACAAATGTTTAAATAAAATAAATTATTATAGTATTGTGATGAATGAAATGAATGGGAGAAACTTATGAGTGAAATCCTGTTTTTATAGAGAGATCCCGGCTTGTTATTTTTTCTATGACGTCATTTGAATGAATTTCAGTTGTTTTCGATGAAGTTTTCAAATATAATAAATTATCGTAGTATTATGATAATTCTAAAACTATTACCGAGGAATGTGTAACATTTTAGAGATGTGTAAACCAGGCAATTTATATTTCAATGCCGTCATTTGAATGAAGTTCATTTTTTTCGATGAAGGTTTAAGTTTTTAAATATAATAAATTAATGCAGTATTGTGATAAGTTTCAAAATATTACCGAGGAATGTATTGCATTTTAGACTTGTTTAAATAAAATTGCATTGAAGTTGGAAAGTGTTTCATAATCAATGCTTTAAGCATGATTGATCTGTCTTGTTTTTAATGATCTTGTAGCATTAAAAATAAAAATTTTCTGATTGACCCAATTTGTCTAAGAGGGTAGTTTAAAAATATAAAATGTGTAACTTTTTGAAAATTAATGGGAGGACTATTTAATTAAGGTAGTCTTATTTCCTACCTTACGTTCAACATTTTTGCAATTTACATTGCCCACTTATCTCCAACAGGTAAAGAATTAAAGCGCGTTTCAATATTTTTGGGACACCCTATACGTGGTACAACATATTTATGATGAAATACTGGAATTTTTATGATAGCAGTCAGGTGTTTATAGGGAACTATAGTTGAAAACACTAAAAGCATACAAATAGTGAAAATATCAAATTCTGATGTGCTGAAACTGGAATGGGCTGTTCAAAGTCCCCGATAGTATGTCGTCTTTGTAATATTAAAGACACTTCTACACAACTTCTGTGTTGGGCCAACGGCCGTACCGTGCTGAAAACACCGGTTCTCGTTAGATCACCGAAGTCAAGCAGCATCGGGCGCGGTTAGTACTTGGTGGGTGACCACCTCGGAACACCGCGTGCTGTTGGCCATCTCGGGTGCGGTATCCCCGTGGTTTGCGCGCTAGATTTGCACGCTACCACAAATGCCGCCGTGTTCATGCGGAGTACGATCACGTTAAACATGTGGGTCCGTAAGTCCTTCCGAGAGGTTGGTGGTAGGGGAAGGAGGGTACGGTCCCTGTGGATGCCTCCCCCACTGGGTTCCGGTCTAAATTGGGTGGCACTTCCCGGCCGTCCATACAGTTACCTTACACCTTTCTGGTAGGTCGGACGGTCTGGGTCTCAACAACAACAACTTCTGTGTTACAGTTACCTTACACCTTTCTGGTAGGTCGGACGGTCTGGGTTTCAATAACAACTTCTGTGTTGGACCATACTACTATTTTAAAAAATCTGATGTTGGCAACACAAGACTTTCCTTGCAGGCTCATATTAAAGTTCACTTTATTTTTTCAATAATTCATTATACTGAGTTTAATTGCACAAAATAACACCCATAATTATTTAAAATTACACTGAATTCCCATTTTAATTAAATTTTCGTTCCCATTTGATAACTGAACTTATCTTCAAAAGTGGCATAGCGAAAATGCGATAAGTAATTATTCTCCCAATAAACTAAAATATCTCGAGAACGGCTAGTCCTGGTATAATAGAGTTTGTATTACTCTTTATATCGTTGAAAATTATGTATAAAAATAGCATTTAATGGATATATTTCAGCATACGTAGTTTTTTATTTTAGATTTTAACGATTTGTGTGTGCCATTTAGCAAAAAAGGCGGGTTATTTTTTTCCGAATCGTACAAAATCGTACTAATCAGCACAAGGGTCACACACAAGTGACTTACCTACCAAATCTTATGAAATTCGGTTCAATAATTTTTGAGTTATAGTGATTACAAACATTGCAGAGACAGACAAACGCTCACACAGACGTCAGGCTAGAAATAGTGTTTTCGTGTTCTACAGGTCCCAAAATGTGTAGAACCGTCGAAAACTCGAGTTGCGATTTTCGGCATGATTGCAATACTTTCCTTATACATTACCATGCATTGCACGGAAAGTAAACATAATTTGTAAGATATATCAGAAAATTTTTACCGGACAATCACTAAAATTAAAGCAAGAGGGTGCATGATGGCTAATGATGAGTAAGAATCCTGTTGATCGTTTAAAAAATGCATAATGTTTTTAAACTTCACAATTTTTATGAGAATTTCTCTATGTTTAATAGTGTTCGCGGTGCTAAATTATTACAATTATTCAGATGAAATTTAGAATCAAATTCTGAGGTTTGTTATTGCTTTTGCTGCGATACATATGGAAAACACTGATGTTCTGTACATCGCTGACTGTTTAACTTGATATCAGCAAACACATAAAGATTCACTTGGAACAACTGGTTGTTGATATTTCTGTACCCTGGGTTAACCATCGAATATCTCGTGATTCTGAATATTGCTTTTAGCAACTGTTTCAGATGCGAACTGTCCGGCATGATTGCCTCTAGTATTTTTGGGTGAAGTAATTTAATTGTCGCCGTGCTTTTACCTACTCGTAAATATCCGTTCCTTGTCGTCATAAAAATGTCCCAATTAATCGTAGTCTTTGGTTCCAGTTTAGCTGTATTTTTGTTCATTCAACTGGCGCATTGTCAATTGTTTACTGCTTGACAAATTCTCGGTTTCACCTGCAGTCCAAAATGGAAAATCTCAGCCCAATAAAATAAATATGAGGAATATTTTAATAGTATAAATTACAATATACATTTAATAGTCATAATTCGAAGCAATATCCCAAAGAAAAAGAAAAACATCTGATGTGAGCAGCACATGACATTCCCTGCAGACTCAAATTCATATTTTCTTTACTTCTTTAATAATTCCTTGAGTTTAATTGCACCAAATAACACTAAATTTGCATTTTTAATTCAATTTTTGTTTTTATTTGGTAATTGGACATTTTTCTGATAGCGGAGTAAAAAAATGCAAGAAATCTCAAATATCTTAAGAACGGTTAGTCCTAAAGTATAATGGAATGTGTTATACACTTTTCCTCGTCAGAAATTGCGTATGAAACAAGAATTTAATTGATACATTTCAGCATACGTAGTCTTTTTTTTTTTTAGATTTTGGCGATTTTTGTGGGCCATTTCGTAAAAAAAGACAGGCTCTTCGTTTCCAAATCGTACCAAAAGCTAATCAGCACCAGAGTGTCCTACAAGTAACTTATCTACAAAATTTTGTGAAATTTGGTCACTTAGTATTTTAGCTAGGGTAGATGCATAAAATTTTTGCCGGCCATTTCGTAAAAAAGGCAGGTTGTTCGTTTCCGAATCGTACCAAAATCGAATCAGCACCAGAGCATCTTACAAGTAACTTATCTGCCAAATTTTGTGAAATTTGGTCAATTAGTATTTTAGATAGAGTGGATACATGACGTTTTTTACTGGCCATTACATACCAAATTTTATGAAATTCGGTCTATTAGTTTTTTAGTTAGAGTGGATACATACATTAGACAGACAGAAAGACACACAGACAGACACACAGACGTTACGCTAAAAATAGTTTTTTCGTATTCTAGCGATCTCGAAACGTGTAGATCCGTCGAAAACTCGAGTTGCGATTTTCGATATGATTCCAATACTTTCCTTATACATTACCATGTATTGCAGGGAAAGTAAAAATTGTTAACTGATCTAGCAAATCTGATCAAAATTACCCTACTCAAGGAACCGTAATTATTTGTCTACATGAAACATGAAAAATTTTCTGAGGATATTAATGAAGGAATTTAGCTGGTATGACAACTATGACGAATTAGCCGTCAAGTCATTGGTGATATCCTGTATCGATGATGTATCAGATAGATCGCCTCATCAGACCCGTTTTCTATTCAGTTACAAAGTAGCAATACAATCGTACAGATACAACCATCCTACCTTAAAACTTCAAAAAGTGACAGGTATCAAATTGATGATGGTGAAGTTCTTTCGGCTCTACAATCCAGAGACGAATTTAGGAAAAGAAATGTACAACTTTTTTGAAAGATTGAAGACTTTTCCATATGTCACTCCAGGAATAATGATCTTGTCATGAACCGTTCTAACAGAAATAAGTGGAAAGTGTATTTTCTGGTCTTATTATATATAACGCATAGAAATAAAGTGAAAATAATATAGTAAACATTACTATTAATATTTTTATTCGGCATTCCATGTGTTGTTGCGATTAAATTACTTGTTTTTTTTTTCCATAATTTAAAAGCCAAATAACATTTAAGTGATATTTGCTTCTTTTCTAGGGAAAACTTATGATTAATATTAAAAATAGTGATACCTTTGTTTAGAAATTTGTTTTTGTTTAGATGTTTATGATACTATTTGGCAACATCCAGCGGGTTACATAAAATTATGTTGTGGAACACAAACAATTCGCCATTTTTCCCACCTTTTTTTAGACATATATTTTGATGGCATTTTTCGTACAATTTAGTGACATAGAATACTGACTAGACCGAAAATCCTGTATTTTCGAATCTATACCGAAAATATATTTGACAAATTTTGACCGAAATATCAGATTTGTTTCTGGGATCTCGGTATTCGATGTCTAGGCGGAACTATGGGAATGATTTGATGTAAGGCTTATAACCCTGTAGCAAATCATGGAATAAAGAACTTCAAACAAAAAATGAATAAAATATTTCTGTCTGGTCCGCCGGCTGTAGAGTAAACTTTACACAGTTTTTCGTCCAGTTTATCTGGGAGCAGTTTCATATTTAAAATTATTTCAAATTTTGTCGCACGTTAATATCTAAAAGTGGAAATTTGAAAATGAACTTACATCGGGTGTGTCCACTTTCTGATTTTGTATAACGCTTCTAGAAACTAATTGCTAAATCTAGACTTCTCTTTCTTTGTCATGCAATGCTTAATTTGTTAAAATACACGCATATGTGACATTATTTTACAATGTATTTATCAGAAAGGAATATGTCAAACATCTATACTTCTTGCCGAAAATGTCCCCAGATTGATAGGACCAAGATTAATGATTCAAAGAACTTTTTAGAATAAATTTCTTAAAAAGTTAAGAAAGTTTAACGCAATAAGCACTGAAATTGTCTCGAAACTGACATCTAGCGGGAAGAATAAGGAAGAACATGACGAGTAAAAAAATCGATTTGAGCTTTAGATCACAAATTCAATAGAAATACATTGCAGTTTAGTAAGCTTTAAAATTGTTGTAATAAAGTGACAATTAAACGCATTTGTCTATAACACTTTAAATGGATATTACGTAATTTTAAATTATAAATACTATTTAGAAATTAGTGGTATAATTATTTAATTTCTACATTTTGTATTTTTACACTGTTCGGACTCAATTATAAAAAAAATCTGATGGGGGCAACACATGACTTTCCTTATATAATGCAATGAATTTACTACTTTTACAGTTTAAAAAAATGTTATTCTTATAGTAGATACTTATATTTTTCCCGAGATATTGAATTTTCTTCAATTAGTCGTAATTTTCATTGATTTAGCGTCATTTTTATCCATTTGGCGAGATTTTTGCTAATTTGGCAACAATTAAAAATGTAGCCAAGTTGGCTACATTCCGCCAAATTCGTCGCCCAAATATCGCCAAGCGTTATGGACGGAGAAATAAGTTATTTTTATAGCAGATAAATGACTATTGGCGTTCAAATACAAAAGTATTACTAAAAGTATCTTTTTTCATGAATGGAACGAGCTAGTTCCACGAGAATGATGTCACCAAATTTATTGCGTGGTATTACATATGAAAAGTGAACATGTTTCTCGATAGGAAATATATTTTTTTTATTTTATATGACTTTTTGATATATTTTTTTTAAAATGTGCAATATCTCGAGAACAGTTCATGTTAGCGTTTTAAAATTTATGTTAACCGTTTTCTAATGAAAAATTACATAAGAAATGTCTATTTGCGTAACTTTATTAGTGGTTTTGATTTTTTGACGATTTTTTCAAAATTTCACTCGAAAATTCAGGGGAGTTCTGAACATTCGATTGCGTATAAAAACAATAGGCATCCAGTGTTTATGGATTGTGATTTTTGTACCAAATTTCGTTCGAATCGGTCCATTCGTTCTTCAGTTATCGTCCCCACCGACTCGCTGACACACAGACACACACACATACACACACACACACACACACACACACACACACACAGACATCACTTCAAAAACGTTTGACTCGTGATCAGGGATGCTTGAAACGTGCTCTCCCGTCGAAAACTCGAATTCGAATTTTCGAGTCCGTCACAATACTTTCCTTATACATTATGTATATAAGGAAAGTAATAATCTATGTTATACTTAATAAAAAATCTGATGTGGGCAACACATGACTTTCCTTATATAATGTAATGAATTTACTACTTTTACAGTAAAAAAATAGGTTTTTCTTATAGTAGATACTAATATTCTTTCCAAGATATTGAATTTTCGACAATTAGTCGTCATTTTCATTGATTTAGCATCATTTTTATCCATTTGGCGAGATTTTCATTAATTTGGCAACAGTTCAAAAAAGTCGCCAAGTTGGCGACATTCCGCCAAATACGTCGCCAAAATCTCGCCAAGCGTTATGCACTAAGAAAAAAGTTATTCTTACAGCAGATAAATGACTATTGGCGTTCAAATACAAAAGTATCATTCAAAGTATATTTTTTCATGAATGGAGCGAGCTAGATCCACGAGAATGATGTCACTCAATTTATCGCATGGTATTACATATGAAAAGTGAACATGTTTCTCAATACGAATTTTTTTTTATGTGACTTTTTCATAATTTTTTTGAAAAATGTACAATATCTCGAGAATGGTTCATGGTAGCGTTCTAAAATTTATGCCAATCGTTTTCTAATGAAAAATTGCATAAGGAATGTCTATTTGCGTAACTTTATTAGCGGTTTTTATTTTTTGACGATTTTTTCAAAATTTCATTCGAAAATTTAGGAGGGTTCTGAACATTCGATTACATATAAAAACAATTGGCTTCTAGTGTTTACGGATTGTGATTTTTGTACCAAATTTGGTTCGAATCGGTCCATTCGTTCGTCAGTTATCGTCTCCACAGACTCACTGACACACACACATACTTTCACACACACACACACACACACACAGACATCACTTCAAAAATGTTTGATTCGTGATCAGGGATGCTTGAAACGTGCTCTCCCGTCGAAAACTCGAATTCGAATTTTCGACCCCGTCACAATACTTTCCTTATACATTATGTATATAAGGAAAGTAAAAACTAATGTTTGTAAAAAGTTATAAAAAAAATAAAATATATATTTTAATAATGAGCATTTTTTATATTTTCCATTTATTGTTCTCTAATTCAACCAAATGTATACCATTTAATTTCTACACAAAAGGCATTTTATTTCATTTAAATATTCTTTTCACTGATAGTAAAAAGGGGCAAAGAAGATTATATTAGGAAATCAGTGTAAACCCATATTAATGATAGCAAGCATTTATTTATGTATGTTATTTCTACATTACTGACGTATCATAAATGAATTTAATGGAGGTTAAAGTATCAAAGTCTTGTCCCGTGGTAAATTACCCCGTGCGCTAGATATCAAGTAGCTACATTTATAGAAAAAATCTTGCTCATTATATAATTCAGCGTAAAGACCGTATATTTCGAAGAAAAACAAATAAATCCTGACGCTCTATTTGGCGTTTCCTGCACACGGATTCTACATTTTTTGGATGCACGAATATACAATTCTTGTGTAGATAGCACATGACGTTCGCTACATAATGCGACGACTTTATCTCTTTTACTGCAAAATTATAATGCACAGGTCCACAGCACAACACTTTTGGTGGTAAATTAATACCACGTAAATTGAAATTAGCGCTTTTAACAATTTATTAATCCGAACAAAGTGACTTAATTATACTCAAAAGCAAAATTCTCATTAAAATGCAATTGGAATTTAATTACGCATTTGTCATTTAATAATTATCCTGAGAGATAAATGACTATTAGCGTCAAAATGTAAAACTGTTAATGGAAAGGACTAGATGCACGAGAATCATGGAAATTAGACTTGTTGCATATAGAAAGGGAACACAGTTGATAAAACTTTGTACTTTTTACTTTCCTTATATACATAATCTATAAGGAAAGTATTGTGACGGGGTCGAAAGTTCGAATTCGAGTTTACGACGGGAGAACACGTTTCAAGCATCCCTGATCACCAATCAAACATTTTTGAGGTGATGCCTGTGTGTGTGTGTGTGTTAAAGTATGTGTGTGTGTGTGTGAAAGTATGTGTGTGTGTGTCAATGAGTCTCTGGAGACGATATCTCACGAACGAATGGAGCGATTCGAATGAAATTTGGTACAAAAATCACAATTCGTGAATACTGGAAGCCTATTGTTTTTAAACGCTATCGAATGTTCAGAACCCCCTTAAATTTTCGAGTGAAATTTTGAAAAAATCATCAAAAAATCAAAACCTTTAATGAAGTTACGCAAATACACATTTCTTATGTAATTTTTCCTTAGAAAACGATTGACATAAACTTTAGAAAGCTAGTATGAACCGTTCTCGAGATATCGCCAATTTTTCAAATAAGTTTATCAAAAAATCCCATAAATAAAAAAAAAAATGTATTAACTTTTGAGAAACATGTTCAATTTTCATACGTAATATCATGCGATAAGTTTGGTGACATCATTGTCGTGGATCTAGCTCGTTCCATTCATGAGAAAATATACTTTGGGTAATACTCTTTTATCTGAACGCTAATAGTCATTTATCTGTTATAAGAATAACTCATTTCTCCGTCCATAACGATTGGCGAGATTTTGGCGACGAATTTGGCGGAATGCCAACTTGGTGACATTTGAAAATACAGTGACCGCCGGTTATAAGATTCAGTGGTTATAAGAAACAGCCGTTTATAAGACCCAAAACGACAGAAACAAATACAAACTTCGTTTTAACATTAAAATTGTGTCGCTTATAAGAAACACGATTCCGCTTATAAGAAACAGTTTCCTACAGAAAATTTGTTGATTTCCTTGCGACGCGGGTGTAAAAAAAAAATCGATTTGTTTAAGGTTAACTGAAGGGCGAGTTGTTATCTCTTGTCTTTGGGCGTACGGGGAGGGGGTGGGAGTTTGCTATTTAACAAAGGATGACAGAGAATTTCTCCGTAGAAAGGCTTAGGGGGAGCAACCCCAAAACCAGTAAGAAACGAGTTTTAATCTTTTGGCAGTTAAGGAAACGTACTGATAAGAAAAGGCATCTTTGCTTAAGCACTCAAATAAGATTCGTACAGCTTTAGTTAGTAATTTTATGTTTTGCTAGTGGAAACATGTCTCAAAAGAGAAAAACCCTTACTTTGCTTGAAAAGCAAAGTTTACTTAAAAAGTATGATTCTCTACCTCCGTGTAGTCAAAGAGAAGTTGCTTCTGCATTAGAAATTCCGCACTCAACATTATGTAAAATTCGGAAAGGCAGAAATGAAATTTTGACGCCAAATTGTAATCTTCAAAGAAAACGGAAGCGAGAAGGAAAGGCAGCTGCTATAGAGGAAGCACTCTTACAATGGTTTTCTAACGCCAGATTAAAGAACGCTCCTATCAGTAGGGCAATTTTACTGAAAAAAGCAGAAAATTTTGCGGAAAAATTAGGAGAAAAAGAGTTCCGTGCGACTGATGGTTGGTTAAGCCGCTGGAAAGAACGAAATAACATTGTGTACAAAAAAAATTATGGAGAGAAGCAGGACACGGATTCCGAGTCGGCATCTTCATGGATTACGCATAGCTTACCAACTCTATTAGAAAAATACGCTCCTCATCAATTTTTTAGCACTGACGAGACTGGGCTCTATTTTAGAGCGATGCCCGAGTATACAATGATGTTCAAAAATGATCTATCCTCCGTTGGAAAAAAACAAAAAGATCGAGTTACAGTTCTGCTAACAACTAATATGACGGGAACTGTAAAAAACCCTTTAGTTATTTGCAAAAGCAAACGTCCTCGCTGTTTAATTGGAATAAAAAAATTGCCAGTGATCTACGAAAATTCAAAGAATGCCTGGATGACAAGTAGAATTTTTGAAGACTTTTTGTTAAAGTGGGACAGGGAACTGATGGGAAAAGAAAAAAATCTTTTAATCCTTGACAACTGTTCGGCTCATCCTGTAGTACAGCTGACAAACATTGAACTTTGTTTTTTGCCACCCAATACAACTTCCATCATACAGCCTCTTGACCAAGGAATTATTAAAGCATTTAAAACTCTGTATCGATCAAATTTGCGACAGTGGATGCAATTGATGAAGAGAAAGGATCGGCTTCCGAAATAAGCAGGAAAATAACCTTGCTTGATGCTATCCATATGATCGCAGGCGCATGGAAAAATGTTTCTGACATATGCATTTTTAATTGCTTCCGTAAAGCAGGATTTTTGAAAAATAATGTTGACATACCAGCAGAAGATGAAGAAGAATTAGAAGCACCTTTCGAAGAATGGATTCACATCGACGAAAATTTACAAACATCTGAAGAAAAAAGTGATGATGACATAGTTGCGAAAATTCAGAATGTTTGCAACGAAGAAGAAAATGAAGACGACGTTCCACAAGAAGAAAATTTTTCTACAGCCAAACAGTCGCGAGAAGCCCTAACTATAATTAGAAAAACTCTTGAGCATAGAGGGACATCAGAAAAAGTTTATGGACTATTTTATGATTTAGAAATGGATGTACGTAAACTAATCACAGACTCGTTAGCACAAACTACACTGGATAATTTTTTGCTGTTCCTCAGTAACAGATTACGGTATGTATGAAAATGTACTATGCTCTTATACATAAATGAACGAACTATGAGTTTTACTTTTTATTCTTATTTAACTACATACTAGTATATGCATATAGATAATATTTTAAGTTGTAAGGCTTAATTCGTAAAATAAGAAATATTTTTGAATGCAAAACTCAATTTACAAATGTATTATGTACGTACTAATGTTTTACTTATATACATTTATCTTTTAAATTCTGTAAAACTGTGTTCAATAGTTAGTATTTGCAATGGAAGAACGATATTTAAAAAATTTCCGGATTTAAGAAACAACTGCTTATAAGAAACAAAACGAGCGAAACGAACGTGTTTCTTATAAGCGGCGGTCACTGTATTACCAAATTAACGAAAATCTCGCCAAATAGACAAAAATGATGCTAAATCAATGAAAATGACGACTAATTGACGAAAATTCAGTATCTTGGAGAGAATATAAGTATCTACTATAAGAATAACCTATTTTTTTACTGTATAAAAGTAGTAAATTCATTTAATTATATAAGGAAAGTCATGTGCTGCCCACATCAGATTTTTTTAATTTTATGTAATTGTTTGTGCAATATCTCTACAACGGGCCAAGCTGGCATTCTAGCATTTAAGTAATTCATTTTATAATGATAAATTACGTATGAAATAATTGTATATCTTTTTTAAATATTCTGATATTTAATGATTTCTTCAAAAATTTCCTCGACGGTCCCTATTTTTATTATATACTAGCAGCATACCCGTTCTTCGTACGGAGTATATAATATAAAGAAACTTGAAATTCATAATCATGCGCAAATTCTTATAGCATACTAAATGATATGTTTAATCAAAATATTCTGTTAAAATATTTAATATAATGCTTCTAAAAAGAAGTTTAAGAATCTCTGTTCTCGCTATATAAAATTATCTTCATGGACATATCTGAAGAATAAAACATCTTGGACCCCTTATGTAAGCAAATATAAAAAAAAATATATGGAATTGAATCAATATATGCAAAATAAAAGCGTTAAAATTGTATGGGACCCGTACTAATTATATACGCGAATATTAGAAAATATAACCTGTATTAGTAGATTACATGTATAAATTGAAAATACCAATAAACCCGTAATCTTTAAATCTGAAGACAGTCATTTGTTCCAATATATGTCAAAATTAAAGTGCTAAAATTATATGGGAAGATATACACGTACTACTTATAATGTCCGATTATTAGTAGAAGATTACCCGTTTTGCAATATGAGTCTCAAATGTTTTTTGGTAAAATACAACAGACGACGTAATAAATTGAATATATAATTAATCCCCTTAATCTTCATACCAGAAGACTGTACTTGATTCCAATATATATGCCAATATATGTCAAAATATATGCCAATATACCTGTACTACGTATATTCTCGTAGGTTAGAAGATATACCCGTGCATTCCTAGAAGATTACTCGTACAACGTACAATATGCGTGTGTCAGCAATTTTTGCCGCAATAAAACAATGGCGTAATAACTTAAAAATATCAATAATCCCTGAATCAATAATTCCGGAAAATATCAATAATAATAATGTTTAAACCTGAAGAGTATAATTGATATTATCCAGTCCAAAATGAAATGGCAATGAAATTTATTTTATATACATATCTTCATTATTCAAATCGGAAAGGATTTAATAAAAATCGTCTGCCGCATAAACACATTGGATTTAAATCCGTTGCTAAGCGACATGATATCATTTGCTTCAAATAAATTGGTAGAAAAAATATCGTCTAAATAGTTATATTTCTATGGAACATTTGGCGACAGTTTCGTCAAATTAGTGGGACTGTAGAACTGACAGTTCCACTTTGCGACAAATTGACGAAATATCATCACAATACTATCCCCTAACAAAATACAATTAATATCATTTATGTAGCGCAATTTTATCAATTTCAAGATATTTTTATAGATTTGAAAACATTTTTATCAATTTGGTGACATTTTAAAAATTCGCTAAATGTATTACTAAGTAGGATGGTTGGTCTGACAGATAAATGCTAACCAAACATCATTTCAGTACTCTCTTCTAACAAAACAAAAACAAATTTCATTGATATGTAGAAGACCCAAGCCACACGACCAACCCGAAGGTTTATGGCAGCTGTTTGTGTGTCGTTTATATCAATTTGGCGACATTTCCGTCAATTTGGCAAAGTTTAAGAAAAGTTGTCAAATTAGCGATATCCCTCCAAATTCGTAGCTTTGAATTTGCAGATCTGAATGAAACATTCTTATCCCGTTTCAATATACTAAATGAAAACACTACAATTGTATTAGAAGATATACCCGCTCTACTATTTTTCTGTTTCAACAATCGGCTATATGAATTTATTGGCTTAACACAATATATGAGTTTAGTAGCTAAATACGATATAAGCTTGAAAACTCTTTGCCAAAATAAATGAAATAGATGTACGCAGTCAGCAATTAATATAATTAAAAGAAAAATCAAACCGTCCATTCATAAGATATACTTTTATATCCATTTATCCATTTATTTATTATTTAAATCGAAAAAAAATAATAAAAATATTAACAAACACATTTAATTTAATTGCGATGCCGAGCAACATGATATATCCTCCTAAAATGTTAAAATTTATTAACCACTAACAGCACACCCGTTATTCGTACGGAGTGTATAATTTAAAGAAACTTATAGTTCGCAATCATTTGCAAATTCTGTTAAAATATTAAATTTATTGCTCCTAAAGAGAAGTTTAAGAATATATGTTCTCACTATGCAAAATTATCTTCATGATCAGATCTGAAGAATAAAACATCCTGGCCCCTTTTGTAAGGATATTCACAAAAAAAAAAAAAGGAATTGAATCAATATATGCAACTCCGTACTACTTATATTGTCGCAAATTAGAAAATATGCCAGTGTGTTAGTAGAAGATTACCCGTATTACAATATGAGTCTCAAAAATCTTTGCCAAAATAAAAGAGATGACGTAATAAATTGAAAACATCAATAATATCCGTACTCTTTATACCAGAAGGTCGTAATTGATTCCAATATATGCCAATATATATCAAAACATATGTCAATATACCTGTACTACTTATATTCTCGTAGATTAAAAGATATACACGTGTATTTGTAGAAGATTCGTACAACATACAATATATGAGTTTAAACAATTTTTGTCATAATAAAATAATTGCATAATAACTTGAAAATATCAATAATCCTTGAATCAATAATCCCCGAAAATATAAATAATAATAATTTTTAAACCTGAAGACCGTAATTGATATTATCCAGTCAAAAATGCTATAAGAAAAATCAAATCGTTCTTTTCTAAAATATATTTTTATATCCATTTATTTATTATTCAAATCGAAAAAATAATTATTAAAATTAACAGACAGATTTAATTTAATTGCGTTTCTGAGTAACATGATATAAGATAGAATCTTATAACATGTTAAATATGTCATGTCTTATAACATAAACTGCGAAATTAAATAACGATTTTGATTTCTCTATACTTCTCATTGTTCCGTAAAAGCCTGTTTTAAATAAACCATGAACCATGGAGATAGATTTCCCCTTTAAATCATGTTTCAAACAATTCATGTTTTCAGAAAGTGACTAATTAACGCAAAAAATCTCCCATCAAACTCAGAGATTAAATTTTAATTCACTTTCAAACAATTTTCAAGCTTTTCGTTTGGATAAACCACGGAGTTAGGGAGTAGAACTCCTAGGAAAAAGTTCCGTTTTTCATTAATATCTCAACAACCCCAGGTCTTAGAAACTCGAAACTTGGACAAAGTTTATGGGGGGATATTTCAAGGCTATTCACCAAATTTCATTAAATTCGGTTCAGCCGTTTTTCCGTGATGATGAGACAAACGAAAATTTCGTTTTTTACTAATATCTCGAGAACCACTGGTCGTAGAAACTCAAAACACGGATATAATTTTAAGTGGGGCTATTTCTGGGCTACCCACAAAATTTCATCAAATTCGGTTCAGCCGTTCTCCCGTGATGGTGTGACAAACAGACAGACAGACAGACAGACAGACAGATTTTCATTTTTATTTATATAGATTACTAGCAGCATACCCGTTCTTCGTACGGAGTATATAATATAAAGAAACTTTAAATTCATAATCATGCCCAAATTCTTATAGTATACTAAATGACATGTTTAATCAAAATATTCTGTTAAAATATTTAATATAATGCTCCTAAAAAGAAGTTTAAGAATCTCTGTTCTCGCTATATAAAATTATCTTCATGGACATATCTGAAGAATAAAATATCTTGGACCCCTTATGTAAGCAAATATAAAAAAAAATATGGAATTGAATCAATATATGCAAAATAAAAGCGTTAAAATTGTATGGGACCCGTACTAATTATATACGCGAATATTAGAAAATATAACCTGTATTACATGTATAAATTGAAAATACCAATAAACCCGTAATCTTTAAATCTGAAGACAGTCATTTATTCCAATATATGTCAAAATTAAAGTGCTAAAATTATATGGGAAGATATACACGTACTACTTATAATGTCCGATTATTAGTAGAAGATTACCCGTTTTGCAATATGAGTCTCAAATGTTTTTTGGTAAAATACAACAGACAACGTAATAAATTGAATATATAATTAATCCCCTTAATCTTCATACCAGAAGACTACTTGATTCCAATATATATGCCAATATATGTCAAAATATATGCCAATATACCTGTACTACTTATATTCTCGTAGGTTAGAAGATATACCCGTACATTCCTAGAAGATTACTCGTACAACGTACAATATGCGTGTGTCAGCAATTTTTGCCGCAATAAAACAATGGCGTAATAACTTAAAAATATCAATAATCCCTGAATCAATAATTCCGGAAAATATCAATAATAATAATGTTTAAACCTGAAGAGTATAATTGATATTATCAAGTCCAAAATGAAATGGCAATGAAATTTATTTTATATACATATCTTCATTATTCAAATCGGAAAGGATTTAATAAAAATCGTCTGCCGCATAAACACATTGGATTTAAATCCGTTGCTAAGCGACATGATATCATTTGCTTCAAATAAATTGGTAGAAAAAATATCGTTTAATAGTTATATTTCTATGGAACATTTGGCGACAGTTTCGTCAAATTAGCGACATTTTAAAAAATCGCCAAATTTATCGCCAAGTGGGACAGTAGAACTGACAGTTCCACTTTGCGACAAATTGACGAAATATCATCACAATACTATCCCCTAACAAAAAAACAATATCATTTATGTAGGGCAATTTTATCAATTTCAAGATATTTTTATAGATTTGAAAACATTTTTATCAATTTGGTGACATTTTAAAAATTCGCTAAATGTATTACTAAGTAGGATGGTTGGTCTGACAGATAAATGCTAACCAAACATCATTTCAGTACTCTCTTCTAACAAAACAAAAAAAATTTCATTGATATGTAGAAGACCCAAGCCACACGAACAACCCGAAGGTTTATGACAGCTGTTTCTGTTGTTGTTGAAACCCAGACCGTCCGACCTACCAGAAAGGTGTAAGGTAACTGTTTGGACGGTCGGGAAGTGCCACCCAATTTAGACCGGAACCCAGTGGGGGAGGCATCCACAGGGACCGTACCCTCCTTCCCCTACCACCAACCTCTCGGAAAGACTTTCGGACCCACATGTTTAACGTGATCGTACTCCGCATGAACACGGCGGCTGTTCTGGCAGTGGCTGGAATCGAACCCGGGCCTACCGAGTGCAACTCCTAACCAATGGGCTACCGCTGTCCCTCCAAATTCGTAGCTTTGAATTTGCAGATCTGAATGAAACATTCTTATCCCTTTTCAATATACTAAATGAAAACACTACAATTGTATTAGAAGATATACCCGCTCTACTCTTTTTCTGTTTCAACAATCGGCTATATGCATTTATTGGCTAAACACAATATATGAGTTTAGTAGCTAAATACGATATAAGCTTGAAAACTCTTTGCCAAAATAAATGCAATTGATGTACGCAGTCAGCAATTAATATAATTAAAAGAAAAATCAAACCGTCCATTCATAAGATATACTTTTATATCCATTTATTTATTATTTAAATCGAAAAAAAATAATAAAAACATTAACAAACACATTTAATTTAATTGCGATGCCGAGCAACATGATATATCCTCCTAAAATGTTAAAATTTATTAACCACTAACAGCACACCCGTTATTCGTACGGAGTGTATAATTTAAAGAAACTTAAAGTTCGCAATCATGTGCAAATTCTGCTAAAATATTAAATTTATTGCTCCTAAAGAGAAGTTTAAGAATATATGTTCTCACTATGCAAAATTATCTTCACGATCAGATCTGAAGAATAAAACATCCTGCCCCCTTTTGTAAGCAAATTTACAGAAGAAAAAATAGGAATTGAATGAATATATGCAACCTCGTACTAATTATATTGTCGCAGATCAGAAAATATGCCAATGTGTTAGTGGAAGATTACCCGTATTACAATATGCGTCTCAACAATATTTGCCAAAATAAAAGAGATGATGTAATAAATTGAAAACATCAATAATATCCGTACTCTTTATACCAGAAAGTCGTAATTGATTCCAGCCAATATATATCAAAACATATGTCAATATACCTGTACTACTTATATTCTCGTAGATTAAAAGATATACACGTGTATTTGTAGAAGATTCGTACAACATACAATATATGAGTTTAAACAATTTTTGTCATAATAAAATAATTGCATAATAACTTGAAAATATGAATAATCCTTGAATCAAAAATACCCGAAAATATAAATAATAATAATTTTTAAACCTGAAGACCGTAATTGATATTATCCAGTCAAAAATGCTATAAGAAAAATCAAATCGTGCTTTTCTAAAATATATTTTTATATCCATTTATTTATTATTCAAATCGAAAAAATAATTATTAAAATTAACAGACAGATTTAATTTAATTGCGTTTCTGAGTAACATGATATAAGATAGAATCTTATAACATGTTAAATATGTCATGTCTTATAACATAAACTGCGAAATTAAATAACGATTTTGATTTCTCTATACTTCTCATTGTTCCGTAAAAGCGTGTTTTAAATAAACCATGAACCATGGAGATAGATTTCCCCTTTAAATCATGTTTCAAGCAATTCATGTTTTCAGAAAGTGACTAATTAACGCAAAAAATCTCCCATCAAACTCAGAGATTAAATTTTAATTCACTTTCAAACGATTTTCAAGCTTTTCGTTTGGATAAACCACGGAGTTAGGGAGTAGAACTCCTAGGAAAAAGTTCCGTTTTTCATTAATATCTCGACAACCCCAGGTCTTAGAAACTCGAAACTTGGACAAAATTTATGGGGGGATATTTCAAGGCTATTCACCAAATTTCATTAAATTCGGTTCAGCCGTTTTTCCGTGATGATGAGACAAACGAAAATTTCGTTTTTTACTAATATCTCGAGAACCACTGGTCGTAGAAACTCAAAACACGGATATAATTTTAAGTGGGGCTATTTCTGGGCTACCCACAAAATTTCATCAAATTCGGTTCAGCCGTTCTCCCGTGATGGTGTGACAAACAGACAGACAGACAGACAGACAGACAGACAGACAGACAGACAGACAGACAGACAGATTTTCATTTTTATTTATATAGATTATTTTTTTTTGGGCGGGGGGGGCATTTGATTAAGTTTAAAATCAATAGAGTTCAAGTATTCACTTGTTGTAGCAATCGTACCAATTATCTTATACATACATATATCTATATAAATAAAATTGAAAATCTGTCTGTCTATCTGTCTGTCTGTCTGTCTGTCTGTCTGTCTGTCTGTTTGTCCCATCATCACGGGAGAACGGCTGAACCGAATTTGATGAAATTTTGTGGGTAGCCTAGAAATAGCCCCACTTAAAATTTAGTCCATGTGTGGAGTTTCCACAGCCAGTGGTTCTCGAGATATTAGTGAAAAACGAATATTTCGTTTGTCCCATCATCACGAGAGAACAGCTGAATCGAATTTAATGAAATTTTGTGAGTAGCCTTAAAATAGCCCCCCATAAATTTTGCCCAAGTTTCGAGTTTCTACTACCAGGGGTTGTCGAGATATTAATGAAAAACGGAACTTTATCCTAGGAGATCTACTCTCTAACTCCGTGGTTTTTCCAAACGGAACGGATGAAAATCGTTTGTTTAAAACGTCAACGTGAATTAAAACTTCATTTCTGAGCTTAGTGCAGGATTTTTGCATTATTTAGTCATCACTTTCTGAAAGCATGAATTGTTTGAAACATGAATTTAAATGGAAAATCTAACTCCATGGTCAAGCATTTACTAAACAATGGAAAGTATAAAGAAATCAAAATGGTTATTATTTTTGCATTTTATGGGGAAGAGATCAAAATGGTTATTTAATTTCGCAGTTTATGAGGAAGATTCTTCATTATATTATGTTGCTCAGCAACGCAATTAAATTAAATGTGTTTCTTAATATTTGTTATTATTTTTTCTATTTGAATAATAAATAAATAGATGTAAAAATATATTTTGTAAATGAACGGTTTGATTTTTCTTTTAATTATATTAATTACGGACTGCGTACATCACTTTCATTTGACAAAGAGTTTTTAAGCTTTTATATTGTGTTTAGCTAATAAACTCATATTATGTTTACTAATAAATTCATTTACCCGATTGTTGAAACAGAGAAAGACTAGAAATGGTATATCTTCTAATACAATTTTAGTGTTTGCATTTAGTATATACAAACGGGATCAGGATGTTTTATTCTTCAGATCTGCAATTTCAGAGCTACGAATTTAGCGGAATATCGCTAACTTGGCAACTTTTCTTAAACTTTGCCAAATTGACGGAAATATCGCCAAATTGCTAAATACGACGCAAATCAATGAAATTAAATTCGTTTTTTTAGAAGACAGTACTGAAATGATATTTCGGTAGCATTAGTGGGTCAGTATATCCATCCTACTTAGTAACACATTTATCGAATTTTTAAAATATCGCCAAATTGATAAAAATGTTTGTAAATCTATAAAAATGTCATGAAATTGATAAAATTGCGCTTAATAAATGAAATTAATTGTGTTTTGTTAGGGGATAATATTATGATGATGTTTCGTCAATTTGTCGCAAAATGAGTTTTACAGTCCCATTTGGCGATAAATTTGGCGATTTTTTAAGTTATCGCTAAATTGAAGGAAATATCACCAAACCTTTCATGGAGATAGCATTATTCAGACGATATGATTTCCATCAATTTATTTGAAGCAACTGATATCATGTCGTTTAGCAATGGATGTGCGGCAGCAAAGACATCTATCAAAGATGCCTCACCAGCCAGTAACCGAATTATAAGAACAGAGTAGGAGCTAGCTTTTGCTCAGTGATTATAATGTCGGTCTTGTAACCATCAGGTCCCTGGTTCGGGGCCCGGCGACGCCAATCGCCACGCCGAGACGACACGCCTCTCGGCCTCCTCATCAGCGAGGGGAGTGTGCGGCAGCAAAGACATCTATCAAAGATGCCTCACCAGCCAGTAACCGAATTATAAGAACAGAGTAAGAGCTAGCTTTTGCTCAGTGATTATAATGTCGGTCTACGAAGCATCAGGTCCCTGGTTCGGGGCCCGGCGACGCTCAATCGCCACAGATGTAAATCCAATGTGTTATGTGGCATACAATTTTAATTAAATCTTTTCCGATTTGAATAATAAAGATATGTATATAAAATAAATTTCATTGGCATTGCATTTTTGACTGGATAATATCGATTACGGTCTTCAGATTACACATTATTATTATTGATATTTTCGGGGATTATTGATTCAGGGATTATTTATATTTTCAAATTATTATACCATTGTTTTATTATGACAAAAATTGTTGAAACTCACATATTGTGCGTTGTGCGAGTAATCTTCTATAAATGCACGTGTTATCTTCTAATCTACGAGAATATAAGTAGTACATGTATATAGGCATATATTTTGATATATATTGGCATATATTGGAATCAATTACGACCTTCTGGTATAAAGATTACGGGGATAATTGAAATTTTCAATTTATAATGTCATCTGTTTTATTTCGGCAAAGTTTTTTAGACTCATATTGTAATAAGGGTAATCTTCTACTAACATACAGGCATATTTTCTAATCTGCGACAATATAAGTAGTATGGGAATATATATATATATATATATTCCCATGTAATTTTAGTGCTTTCATTCTAGCATATATTGGAATCAATTACGGATTTATTGATATTTCCAATTTATACATGTAATCTACTAATACAGGTTATATCTTCTAATATTCGCGTACATAAGTAGTACGGGTCCTATACAATTTTAATGCTTTCCTTTTGCATATATTGATTCAATTCCATTTTTTTGTAAATTTGCTTTCGAAAGGGGTCAGGATGTTTTATTCTTCAGATCTGCCCGTGACGATAATTTTGCATGATGAGAACAGATATTCATAAACTTCTCTTGAGGAGCAATAAATTTAATATTTTAACATAATTTGCATATGATTCTGAATTATAAGTTTTTTTATATTTTATACTCCGTACGAAGAACGGGTATGCTGCTAGTATATATATATATATAATTTCCATATATTGCGCTTATACCTAAATTTCATGAAAATCCTATTAAATTTAGAACTGTAACTAGTGGTCATAATTTATACTCTACTACTGCTAGTAAATTATTACTAAATTATTTAAAGGTACTAAATATTAATTTACGAGATTCTAGTGTGTGTGTGTGTGTGTGTGTGTGTGTGATAACTACATTATTCTAAATAACAGTAAAGAATTAAAATATAAATTGAAAACACTTGGTAAAATAATAGGATTTAAAGATCTATTTAATAATATTAAGATCACTGATCAATATGATGTCATTTTAGCTTTATATAATGCATATATTACTAATCAATCTCATCTTACTAAATTTACCGATTTTCCTAAGATTCTCCATTTTGTTCTTTTCAATAATTATATCTTTCAAGGTAATAAATTATACTTACAAGTCTCAGGTGTTCCACAAGGTGGCTGTAGTAGCAGTATATTAGCTAATTTATACCTATATCAATTTGAAAAATTCTTTACTTCAGCAGATTATAAAATTTACAGATATGCAGATGATCTGATTTGTCTTGTATTTACTGATAACTATGTCATAGATATAGATTTCTATCCGTATAATTTGGAATTAATACCTAATGAAACTACTATTAGTGATAATATTTATTATTTGGATTTAAATCTAATTATAGAACCTACTAATGGGATAGTTACTAATTTATATGATAAAAAATATTTTTTTTAATTCGATATTAATAAATTATTACCTTTTAATTCCTGTAACTCTATTCAATTGTTTAGAAATATTATACTTAATCAACTTTTTAGAATTTATAGATTATCAGATAAAAAATTTCATGCTTTGCACATTAATAACCTCAAAATTACCAGTGAATTTTATAAATATCCAGCATATTTAGTAAATGGTATAGTTAATAAGTTTCGATTAGCCTAAAATTCTCATAATCTCTCCTTAGTATTTTATTTTAGCCATACATCTACATTCTCTTGAATTTATTATATTTTCATATTTTTATCTTGCAGCTTTAACTGTAGAATATCTCATTTTATTGCTTTTATGCAGTACGGTTTTTAACACTTTACAACAAAGTTGAAAAGTGTTTATGACTTTGTTCATTCTGTCTGTCTGTCTGTCTGACTGTCTGTCTGTCTGTCTGTCTGTCCGTTAGCACGATAACTGCCGTAAAAATGACTTAATCAAAATGAAATTTTAGTATGTTGTTCAGACGGTCTATAGGACCTATGGGAATATAAGTGAATAATATCACCCAATTAGTTTTGGATTGAACCCGGGTTGAAAAAATGGAATACATTGAGCCCTATGGGACCTAATTTTTCCAGCATTTTTTAAGCGGATTTAAAATTCACAAATTGCTTCGAAAATTTTAGGCAATATTCAAATTGTTCCATAAAATATATAAAAAAAAATTCAGCGAAATATATTCAGTTGTTTTTTAAATAAAAATTTAAATAATAATAACACCTCTTATATGAAGCGATCACGTGTCCATGATATAAAACGATCACATGACCCACTTCAAAATGATATATGGCATCCATCTTGTGTCAAAATCGTGATTTTTAAAGTTCTTTTTAATTCATATTGAGTGTTGTATCCGTCCTAAAACTACTTTATTTTTGCCTAAATTCTGTGCATCTACATACTGAAACAACGCAATGACAATATATTTCAGTTTAAATGCTCTTCCAAATTTGATTATTTCTACTATTAAGCCTATTTTTCACCTATGTAAAATGTAAACAGCAAAATATGTAGAATGAGTTGTATTAGACTCGCTGTAATTCTTTAACTCAAAATCATTTAGTCCATGGAGTCTGCTTAGCTGATATGAATGAAATATTCATTGATTTTAGAAAGAGAAGGACGATATTTTTCGATGAAGTTTTACGCATTGAGTTTACTTACTTGTAACTCAATGGTCTTAATTTTTAAATAAAATAAATTATTATACTATTGTGATGAATGACATGAATGGGGGAATTATTTATGAATGAAATGTTGCTTTTATAGAGAGAGCCAGGCGTGTTATTTTTTTATGACGTCATTTGAATGAATTTCAGTTGTTTTCGATGAAGTTTTCAAATATAATAAATCATCGTAGTATTATAATAATTCTAAAATTATTACCGAGGAATGTATCACATTTTAGAGATGTTTAAACCAGGCAATTTATACTTTAATGCCGTCATTTGAATGAAGTTCATTTTTTTCCATGAAGGTTTTAGGTGTCAAATATAATAAATTAATGTAGTATTGTGATAAGTTTTAAAATATTACCGAGGAATGTATTGCATTTTAGACATGTTTAAATAAAATTGCATTGAAGTTGGAAAGTGTTTCATAATCAATGCTTTAAGCATGATTGATCTTTCTTGTTATTACTCTCTTTGGCAACAGCAAATCACATCTTTTCATTTCTACATATGGCATTCATTTCTACATATTGGTTTAGTCATATTTTGCTCGTCATGGTTGTACTAATGAAGTGTATTTTAAGGTATTTATGTTTCCTTTATTTTTCCAATCTATATGCTTGTCGCCCATATAACACAAGTTTATAGATAAAATCTATCTTCTGTTTCAGAAACAAGCATTTTTGTGTTCATTTCGAAGGGATATATGGACTTGACAAGAATTTTTTCGAAATGAACTTACCTTAAGCCTAAAGCTCTTCCACGTGCAAGCTTGTTTGCTTGATTTTTTTATTTTCCTATTTTCATTCCTCACCTTTGAAATTCGTTGATTGTCTTGTCTTTATGACCTGCATTACGCTTTATAATTTCCTCTTCTTGTTTGAATTTCTTTTATTTCTTTGTATTTTGTTGAAAGTCTTTGGAATAGCGTATTATGAGTTACTACTTACATTCTAACATTGGATTTACAATTTTATATTTATATATATATATATATATATATATATATATATATATATATATATCACACACAGAGAGAGAGAGAGATCACATCTAATGTTGGACACTCGAATTCGAATTTTTGACCCATTCATAACACTTTCCCTATACATCGTACTATGTAGGAAAAAACAAAATATGTCATATTGTAAATAAAAGTTCTGGTGTTGGTCGATTACTGATGAAATTTTGTTTTAATAATGTTGTTACTGGTATACAACTTCCATTAAAAAATTTATTTTAAATCTGTTGTTTCTGTTACTTGCCCCATCTTGCCAGGAAAATTCCATAAGTTCATGAGACCAAAGTCCAAGGTGGAGATATTGAAGCTTTTGTAGGTTCAAAGACCCCCGCATCTCAAGGTAGAAGTCTGACATTTTGCCTAATACCACATTTAATTTAGGTTGGAACCCAGTGAGGGTGAAAACCACAAGGACCATACTCTCCTTACCGATTTAATAACAGATTTGCAGATTTCATGACTCCCGCACCTACAGATTTATCGTACCCAGATTCAGCGTATATACAAGGATAGATTGGGCCACTCTAAAGGATTGAACTCGGGTCTTCCTCTTGTGGGCTTTACCATCCCTGTTTGCATGTTGTTGTTGAAACCCAGACCGTCCGACCTACCAGAAAGGTGTAAGGTAACCTGTTTGCATGTGAAAAAGTTCTGCGTAATTCAATATATTTCTATGCCAGACAATATACCCAAAATATTGTTGTCTACGTCGGAATCTACGTCTTTATGCAAGCATCTACTCCTACGAGAATAACTTTTAAATTTATGCGTAAGGATTTTAACGTAAGATATTCATATTAATAATTTATCATGACTTATTAAGTAACATCGACTATAAACATAATTACTATTTTGATAATTTTTTTTTGCAATGTTTAAATTTATGTCATAAAAACTAACCGTTAGAAATATCAATAAATTTTATAACGGAATTCTAATTTGGTGGTTAGTGAGTTAAAGTGTGAAATATGTCTTTCGAGACATAACTTCAGGGAAAGCCTTGAAGGGTCATTATTTTCTTATCCCAGCCGCCATAAAGGAGCTTGACAAGAACAGATACTCGTATAAGTAGGCAGGCGTTAAATTGAGAGGAATGTCAAATAACTGACAGTTAGGTTTCTTAGAAATAGATTTGATTTTAATATGCGATTGTCACAAATAAAACATTTGTTTGGAGTATTTCTTCAGCTAAATACTCATTAGAAGCAGGTGAATGATTCAGATACAATAGTAAGTATGATTTTAATGTGCGATTGTCACAAATAAAACA
This sequence comes from Amaurobius ferox, assembly GCA_951213105.1. Classification (NCBI taxonomy): domain Eukaryota; kingdom Metazoa; phylum Arthropoda; class Arachnida; order Araneae; family Amaurobiidae; genus Amaurobius; species Amaurobius ferox. Next base: position 62,267,136 of record OX578144.1, read on the forward strand.
TTTGTTTGGAGTATTTCTTCAGCTAAATACTCATTAGAAGCAGGTGAATGATTCAGATACAATAGTAAGCTAATTGCTGTAGTGATATGCCTTTTTTTGTAAGCTTGCTGAATTATTTATTTTCGTGGGATACTTGCTGGGTATGATTTTAATATGCGATTGTCACAAATAAAACATTTGTTTGGAGTATTTCTTCAGCTAAATACTCATTAGAAGCAGGTGAATGATTCAGGTACAATAGTAAGCTAATTTCTGTAGTGATATGCTTTTTCTGTAAGCTTGCTAAATTATTTATTTTCGTGGGATACTTGCTGGTGAGTGTTTCAATTGACGGGAACTTAGTAGTCCTATCTTGAAAACTATGAGAGATACGGGCTAAAACTAAATTAGAAACTTGTAACACATCCACAAATTAGTTCACTTAAGGAAAACACTTTATGATACTCAGTCATGAAGAAAATTGAGTACATTGTTAGTATTTAATGCAAGAGTGGTACATGCATAACTTTTAATCAGATGCAAATTTATCCCTGTAGTATGAGGTTTGTCTGTTAGATTTTTGACAATCAGCTTCTAGACAGTCAGCGTTTACAGCATTCTACTATTATACTATCATTTTGTACCATATGCCATTTCTTATTAATTCGTGGATGCTCTACAAGTATCTGATTTAGCTTTTTATTAACACTTTACAACAAAGTTGAAAAGTGTTTATTATGACTTTGTTCATTCTGTCTGTCTGTCTGTCTGTCTGTCTGTCTGTCTGTCTGTCTGTCTGTCTGTCTGTCCGTTAGCACGATAACTGCCGTAAAAATGAGTTTATCAAAATGAAATTTTAGTATGTTGTTCAGACGGTCTGTAGGACCTATGGGAATATAAATAAATAATATCACCCAATTAGTTTTTTATTGAACCCGGGTTGAAAAAATGAAATACATTGAACCCTATGGGGCCTAATTTTTCAAACATTTTTTAAGTAAATTTAAAATTCACGAATTGCTTCGAAATTTTTAGGAAATATTCACATTATCCCATAGAATATATAAAAAAAAATTCAGTAAAATATGTTAAGTAGTTTTTTAATTAAAAAAATTATTTAATATAGGGAAAAAAACAAATTCAATTAAATTCTGACTTTGGGATATCTTCCAGAAAGAAAAGAGAGAGATATTATATAATAAATATCTCTCCATTTGTTTAAACGTTCTGCATATGGGAGTGGCTTCATATTTTAAGATAAATTTGGTAGATAACAATTTTTCATTTTTTTAAAATTTTATTTAACTCTTCATGATAAATTTAATTGATGGCATTTTAAATGCACTTTCCTACGTCCTAGAGAGTTAGAATTTGGTACACAGCTTAAATTTGGTGAACATTTTATTCGACAAAAATTTAATGGATCTTTAAATATAGATTATACATTTTTTTCGAAATGGCCTGAAAATAATCCCCGTTCACTTCTATAAATCATTGGTGTAATATTGTTAAAAATTCTGATGTGGACAGCACATGTCTTTCCCTGCAGACTCATATTCGTTCTCTTTATTTATTAAATGATAATTTGAGTTTATCTGCACAACATAAGTATTTTAAATGACATTGAATTTACACGTTAAACTTAAATTTGGTTCTCATTTGATAGCTGGACTTATTGTCAAAGGTGGCGTAGCGAAAACGCGAAAAAACTAGAATATCTCAAGAACGGCTAGTCCTAGAGTAATGGGGTTAGTCTTATTCTTTTCGTTGTCAAAAATCACATATAAAATAGGAATTTAATTGATATAATTGAGCACACGTAGTCTTTTATTTTTATATATAACGATTTTTGCTGGCCATTTCGCAAAAATAGCCCGTTCCTTTTTTCCGAATCGTAGTAGAATAACCTACAAATGATTTATATACAAAATTTTGTTAAATTTGGTATATAAATCACTTGTAGGTTATTGAAATATTATACTCTAAATTTTGTTAAATTTGGTTCATTAGTTTTTAGCTAGAGTGGATAAAGGCAATTTCTGCGGCCATTTCGCAAAGAAGGCAGATTCTTTTATTACGAATCGTACTATAATCTAATGAACATCAGGATTTCCCACAAAAAACATACCTACCAAATTGTATGAAATTCGGTCCATTAGTTTTTCAATTAGAGTGGATGTAATATCCACACAGACACACAGAAACATACACAGATACACCCTTACACACACAGACGTCTTCCTAAAAGTAGTTTTTTCGTGTTCTAGAAGTCCCAAAACGTGTAGATACTTTGAAAATTCGAGTTCCGATCCTCGGCACGATTCCAATACTTTGAGTACATACACATACACATATATATTATCTGTGTATTATCTGTGTATCTAAATTCCGTGCCTATGCAATTACAATAGTTGTGATTTTAAATGATCCCTAAACTTTTATTATTTCTTCAAGGAAGCCTAATTTTAACATATGCAGAATGCAAATATCTCAAGCGATTGTAAGATGAATTACATAAGAATTGCTGAATTTTTTTCACACAAAATTATTTAGCTCTGGAGTCTGGAATACAAGTTATATGAATGAAATATTCATTGATTTTGCATAAAGAATCAGATGATTTATATTTCGATACAGTTTTAAATATTTAAGTATAATAAATTACTGTAGTTCTGTGATAATGTAAAAGATATTACCACTGAATGAATCACATTTTAGAAATTTTTAAATGAAATTACATTTCAGTTGGAAAGTGTTTCATAATCAATGCTTATGCATGATTGATCTTTCTTGTTTCCGTATCTCTCATAGTTCCAAGATAGGAGTTATAAGTTCCAAATTTTGCCACTAGGTGAGCTACGGTAACTCTCAACTGATAACACATGGCTATTTTAATATACCAATATCTAGCTTCCATAGCTGTATCTGTGTTTGTTACAAATTTATTTAGATGAATTATATATATATATATATATATATATATATATATATTTTATATATATGGCCTAAAGCTTATCCACGTGTATAGCTTTAATGCTTGGATTTTATTTGATTTTCAATTATCGATTATATTCCACTGATATTTGTTGATTATCTACAGCTTGATGACTAGAAATTTGCATTGTATTTTCCACTTGATTGATGATTCTCTATTTAATACTTCTTTTATTATGTAAGCATATTTTAAAGCTAGGGTTATTTGAGTTACAACTTCTCTCTATTCTATCATTGGATTTTCAAACTATTATTATTATTATTATTATTATTATTAATATATATATATATATATATATATATACACTGAGTTCACAAATTTTCTCATAGATCATTAGACAGTTTTCTTATCGAAACCAGTATAATTTTCAAATTAAAGTGTTATTTTTTAGAAATATATAACACCTCAACCGTAAGGATTTGAAGGCTTGTTATACTTTTTTTATCTTAGCCTGCCGGAAATGGACCTGACAGGAACAATAAGATATAAATAAGTAGGTGTTAAATTGGGAGAAATGTCAAAGCTCTAACTGGCAGTTCGGTTTCTTTGAAATTGATAAGGTTTCAATGAACGATTTAGGCAAAAGAAATAAATGTTTTAGTCGTGGGAGGTGATTTAATAGGTCTAATCCGGTTGAGTAAAATCAGAAGTTGAGAATAAGAAAATTCTAATATGAAGTTGTATCCGCGTGCGTAGCACAATTTTGTGTACGTGTGTAAAACGTTAGTTTTACGTCCACGGAGGACAAGTTCACGTCCGGAGTTAGAACGTATTTATCTTTTAAATGTTTAGGTCTGGCAGTAGCATATTTTACAAAGACCTTTTGTAAGTTATATTTTTCTAAACTAAGCAAAAGTGCAGAACTTTGATTCTAGCTGCGTGGTGATTTTTTGGGCTCCATAAGAGTACGCAAATTTGCAACAAATAAAATATGTTCTTGCTGCAATTGATTATTTCATGTTGACGAGTTTTTATATAACACTAGCCAGTAGATTATGTTATTCGCTATGGCACGCAATATACAGTAACGAAATTGTCTTCAATAACCTGAATATTAATAAGAAATAAAGCTTCATTGATAAATGTGCGAATCGCATTATAATTTTAAGAGCTAAATATCAAAATATACACCAGAATCAAACCTAGAATAAAATATTCTATTTTTTTTAAAACCTTATTTTATTGTTTTAATTGAAACATTTGGTTTACATCCGGGGAATCTAACTTGCTGATATTTGCTTAGTTTATTTTTATTAACAGATCTGTATACTGAGATGATTGAACACAATTTTATCTCATTGTTTTTAAATTCTTTGGGTTATTTGTATTTTCAATTATTAATAAAACGGTGGGCTTCTCATATTAACTACGCCCATTAACACTCTCCCCACCGTTTTCGATATGTATACAATACAATTTTTAAAAACAACAAACGTATTATATTCTCTCCAGATTTGTTTGAGATAACGTTGTATTTTTATAATTAAAATTGCATTTAATAGCTTTCGTGCGTGGTTTGCACTTATATTACAGATCTTCTTGTATCGTGAAAAATTTTAGTACTCACTATAATATTGAATATATATTTTCTTTTAACAATAAAAAAAGCTTGCTGAACCTCATTTAAATTTTTCCAAACCACTCAACTTTTTTTTATCTTGCTACTTAAGATAAAAAATTGTTGAAACCTTGCCAATTACACATTTTCACTTTTTCTTACTATTATATAGTTTCATGCAAATTTTCGAATTAGAGGTATCAGCGGATAATCATAATTTAAGATCTCTTGAACCCATTTTGAACACTTTAAGAAAAATGATCGTCAGTTAGCATGTGCGTGTGTTCGTATGTGAGGTGTTGATACAATAATTCAAGAACGAATGCCCCTCCCGCTAAACATATTTTATTGATACATCCATGTGAAAATCTAGAGCTAAATGGATTTTGTAGCAATTCTTATAATTAGAACTGGAAATATACGAATTTTGAGATTTTTATAGAATCATTTTCTATGGATTTCCTACTACCATCCTATCAAGGATGGCAGTATCACAGATAAAAAGCATCCTTCGACGTTAATACACGGGTGTCAATTTGAAATAATAAACTTTTAAACATTCTTTTAAAAACCGGCATATTTAGCAATTCTCATGATTAGAACTTAAATTATTTGAATTAACTTTAAAATTTCTATAGCATTTTTTCCTATGATAAACAATGATAACTCCTGAAACAATAATGGTACCATATACTGCTCTAGTAGTATTTAATATCGGTCTAATAGCAGAGCAATATTGTATATCTTGGCAGTATATTGGAAATATTTCCAATATAATCCCAAAATTGGGGTAAGATTGGCCTCCAATATTGGCTACATATTTTTATTTAATATTACGCCAATATTGATGTTACTTTGGAAATAATTCAAATTAAACGCCAATATTGGAGTAATATTTTGCCAATATTGTCTCAATATTTTAAGCCAATATTGGGGCAATTCCACAAAATGTCCTCTTTTTCATATTGGTCCGATATTTCCAATATTGGCTACCACTACTGGGTCAATATTGGTTTGCTGCTAGGGTATACGAGAAAAACTGATAATTTGAACTAATGAGATTATTGGCATCAACATAATACATATCAACACAGTTAAGCGATAAATATTCATATGGGTCACTAAGCTGTGTCAAACTTGGAAAAATAAAAATTCGGAAGAATATATTTTTTCAAGAAAAGATAACTTTGATAAATATTCTGGAAGAACACATTTTTTAAAATTTTGATAATGATTATGATTCATGTAAAACTAAGCCATATGTAATATTAATGTATGAGAAAACTGAGCGGAGATTAACATTCCAGATAATTAAAATCATGATCTGAAATCAACCATAATCATCGTTCAATAAAAGTTTTGTTTAAACTATAAAGGTAGGTAGTGTATAGCGATACTATAGTGAAGATCTCTTTTTAAAAGCATAAACTGTAATTGAAATGATATTCAATCTATAATAAGAGTTTTAATTATGTTCTTCAAATTTCTAGAACAAAATCTTCTGGCTAATATTTGTGTTTGAAATAAATGATCTATCAAAACTGGAGTCAAATTTATTGATTTTTAATTCACCATCATACCTGAAATGGACGTTTTTTTATTCTCAAAGAAAAACAAATTATCACATATGCCTTTGAATTCACCGTCAAAAGGTGAAACCTTGACAGTTATGGATAATTGGATAACGAACATCTCGGGAAAAATAATAGATGCCAAAGAAAAGTATCATCTTTTCTTATACGGCAATCAGCGGGAGGAAATCTTGTGATGGACAACTCATGATTTAGAAACCAGATTACGAAACTTAGAGCAATGTCTTATTATACTGCGAAATCTGGATTTCAAAATAGTGGTACTGAAATTATTGTTTGGATAAGAACATTTTCACCCAAATATTCTATAATTTTACATCTTCGAACGTTGGTACTAGGGATGGTAACCTCGAGAACCTGGCCCAAAAATAGATCCTAAAACTCCGAGGTTATAGAAATGGCGAATTCCTGATATTTCAGGATTTATCTTATTTTAGTTTATGAGTTTCTCAGTTCTAATATTAGCTGAAAATCTTATACTGAGCGATGTCATTAATTAAATGTAGCAATACTTAACCAGAAAAGTATTTAAAATTTGAAAATTGAATTATATCATATAGTAGTATAAAATTCTAATCCTTTCTATTTTTAATAAGTCATTCTTGTTCAAAGATAAATAAAAACAACTATTTTTAAATTATATATAATATTTTTCTAACTATTCTGTCTGACGTTCTGGTGCATTCAATAAAAAATACATATTTTTGCCAATTATTGTTCAATTTTATAATGGTGTAAAAATAGATTCCTTATAAAAAGGAATGAAATATCATTTAAATACTTTAAAACTTTCTTCAGAAAATTACTTTGTCTCGTTTGTAAGTAGGTGTACTAAGTAGGCATACTAAGTAGGCATTCTTCCCGAAGTCCAGGAGATATATCCCTGGCTTCAAACCATCCCTGGTTCAAAGTTCACATACAGTATAATACTCGGCACAAAAACATACCTACTATATAATACCAATAACATCTAAAGTCCATTTAACCATTGACCATTTAAAAGCTGGCAGAGGATTTGAAAAGGAAACGCATGATTTCGGTTGATAAGTGGTAATTTGGAAACAACAATGCTATCTAATTCAAAATCATAAGGTGGCAAAAGATAACTTCAACGGATAATTCCAAACAGTGTGTTAACATCCAATACTTTAACAAAATTGGCAGAAAACCTGGAATGAAAAATCATGATTTCTTCTGATCACTTGTATTTTGGAAGCAACAATGCCATCCACTGTATACTTTCCAATTCCTTATTGGTTTTAAAAATACTACTGTCAAAACATTTGCTGTTAACCATGATAAAATGTAACACCGAATCTTACATAGTTCTCATATTATATTACATATTATATTAAAGGTTGAAAAACCTGTTAGTGATAATTTCCCCATCTCTCAGGAAATAATTCAGTTCTTCATTTGCATGCATACAACAAACTTCCGGTGCCAACATTCTAATAATTCAAAACCTACATTACACCGTTTGACCGCATCATTTACAATTAAGCGTGATCTATTCTCGAAATTCCATTTATTGCCAACTAACACAGTAGCCTTTTGTTTCAGCAACCTTGACTGCCGTAATTTAGTCGAATCATTGACGAGGTCGATGAGACATCGATTAAAAGAGTAAAGAATAAGGATTCAGTGAACCACAACCCCTGCACATTGTGCACTCGCTAATAAGATACGTTTTTTCACATTGCTGATAAGGCATCTTTATTGACCTAACCCGCCAATTTAATCCAAACTTCCCATATGCAAAGACAGACAACTCATATTACAGAATAATTAGTTGTCAAATTTTACAAATAAGGGAGATAATATCAGTATACGATTAGATATTGTGGAATGCAGTGGATCTTAATTGGGAAATGGAAGATAACCTATTGCATAGTTGTCTAAAATGGAGTAGAGTAGGAGGGATTATTACCCCATATTAGATAAACGATTATATTAGTTTTCCATTGTGCCCATATTGGAAAGCAAAATTCAACATTGTAAACATCCCCTAGTTGTACCTTAACATTTCACCCGTTCTGAGATCCTGACACCGCCTATAATTGACAGCGGCTAAATTTTTAGAATTAATTCCAAATTGAAAGCTAAAACACTTCGCTAGTAAAAACATAAAATAAATAATTAATTAGAATGTCATAAATGTTAGACTAAATTAAATTATTTGTTTTATACCATTTACTAACCAAGAGTTTTATTTGCAGTTTATGTAGACAACACATTGAGCGAGTTATTTCTCTATCCATTCAGTGTTAGAATTCATTTAGATTCTTCTATTTAGCGTAGATGGACTCCAGTTTTTGCTAACCCTCGAACTTTTTACGTAGGGCGCTATCTAGTTTATATGCATTTACCTATTTACAATAGAACTAATGTAATTTTCAATCCTTTTCGCGAACTGTATTTACTTTTTCTTATTAGATAAAAACTGCAAAATTACTTAGATTGCACAATGATATGTTTGCGCTTTTAAACTTTGTTTTTTTAATCAGTTTACACTTCATTTAATTTGTTATTTCACATATATTTTACAATTTGCATTCAGAACGTTTCATTCATTTTCAAATTTATTTTTTCTTTCTTTCTTCAATAACATATTCATCAAGATGTATTACATACATCTGACATTTTCAGACTTTATCTCTACTTTCCCGATTTTTAGAAAAAAATCTGGTCACGGCACCATTTTTGTCAGAGTTTGAGTAACGGAAACTCTGGACTCCCCACGATTTTTATAAAATTAAAAATACATATATAACAAAAATGTCTAAAAATGACAAATATGTGTAACATACTGAGATTAGGAATTTTTGTTATTCAGATTCTGACATAAATGCTACCATGACCAGAATTTTTCTAAAATCGAAAATATAAAAAAAAGTCAGAAAATCTTAGGTTCAGGTAATAAATACTTAATTATGTTTTATCACACAACACAACAAGTAAATATATACTTCTAAAATTCTATAGCGTTCGAAATTTTACAGTAATTCTCTTTTCAGTTGCTAACTTGAAAAATTGCAAAGTGGCGCCAAATTGTTAAAAAAATCCTTAAATATCATCAGAAGAGATTAGAAGGATAGGTCTTTCTCAACCTTTAGCAAATATTATATATAAAATGTGCCCTTGAATAATGCATGAAACATATTTAATCTTTTAAGCTTTTAATGATTTTGATAGGTCATTTCGCACAAAAAATCCAATTCATATTCTAATAATCACACCAAAATCTAATTAACATCAAGGTTTAAGATAACAAGTAAGTGACATGTTTTAAGTTAGAATGGATATAGATAATGTATAGACATATACATACAGATACCCACAAACAGGCGTCACGCTGAACAGAGTTTATTCGTGTTCTGGATCTGTCAAAAATACGCAAATCGTTTAAAAACTCAGTCACCATATTTTGGCCCCCATTCCAATATTTCCCCTTTAAAATACCACAAAAACACAATTTCGTGATTAAAGAAACAAAACCTCCTCGAGAAGTACAAGAAACAAAATCCCTCTCAATATAGTAATGCAATTCCAAAATTGTTTGCACCATGTCCCTGAAGGCTTGAAGCTATACTTTCAGGTCTAGAGTACCCTGTTAAAGGATGCTCAGTAAGAAGTTGCATCATTTTTTGGAAAAAAAATCAGTATCATCATTCAATGAATTGTATCATTCTTTAAACAAGAAATATCAATCATGCATAAAGCATTGATTATGAAACACTTTCCAACTGCAATGCAATTTTATTTAAACGTCTCTAAAATGCGATATATTCAGCGGTAAAATTTTTAAAATTATCTCAATACTACAATTTATTATATTTGAAAACTTCATAAAAAAGAAAATAGCTTTATGCAAATAACGTCATCGAAATATAAATCGCCTGACTCTCTATATAAAAGCAGTGAAAATTTCATTCATAAACCTTTTTCCATTTCTTTCACTCAGTGGCGATATTTTTAAAATTATCACAAGGCTACAAATCTTTAATCTAATCAAGGCTAAAAATCTCACAAGGCTTTAAAATCTTAAAATCATGGAGGTAAAGGTATTGTAATACTCCATGAAAAGGAAATAGAATCGTCTGCTTCTCTAAGTAAAATCAATGAATGTTTCCTTCATATCAGCTATATTGTAGACTCCAGAGCTAGATAATTTTGCATTAAAGAAATTTAGCAATATTTATACAACTCATCTTACATATTGATCTGTTTACATTCTCCATACGTGAAAATTAGCCTTTGTTGTAGAAATAATCAAAGTTCGATGATCATTTAAACTCACAAATATTGTAATTGCGTTGTCGTAGTATATAGATGCACAGAAAAAATTAAAAGTAAAGCGGTTTTAGGACGGACGCAACACTAAATATAAATTAAAAAGAACTTTAAAAATCACGATTTTGATACAAGATGGATGGCATTAATAATTTAAACTCGAATATATTGTAATTGCGCGGTTTCAGAATATACAAGCACATAAATAAAGCAAAAATTAAGCGGTTTTAGGACGGATACAACCCTAAATATAAATTAAAAAAGAACTTTAAAAATCACGATTTTGACACAAGATGGATGCCATATTTTATTTTGAAGTAGGTCACATGATCTCTTCATATGATATGGGTGTAATTATTATTTTAATTTTTATTTAAAAAAACTACCGAATATATTTTGCTGAATTTTTTATATATTTTTATGGGATAATTTGTATATTTTCTGAAACTTTCGAAGCAATTTGTGAATTTTAAATTCGGTTAAAAAATGTTTGAAGAATTAGGTCCCATAGGGTTCAATGTATTTCATTTTTCCAACCCGGATTCAATCCAAAACTAATTGGGTGATATTATTATTTTATATTCCGTTAAGTCCCACAGACCGTCTGAACAACATACTAAAATTTCATTTTGATAAAGTCATTTTTACGGCAGTTATCGTGCTAACGGACAGTCAGGCAGACAGACAGACAGACACACAGAATGAACAAAGTCATAAACACTTTTCAACTATGTCGTAAAGTGTTAAAAATATTTTAATACTTTTTGCAGAAATATTTATTAACATGATTATGTTAAAATGAAATAGCAGACATTGTAACTATTATACTTTACCATAAGCAATATTTGTTCATGTTTTTTCATCAATTTGTGAAATTTTAAGTCAAATCAATGCATCAAGTTAAAAAAAAAATAATTTACCGCCATCCAGAACACCCAAAATAAGCCGCCATTCATTAAAACCGTTTCAGTGGTTTAGGATGTAGGTTCGTCAGAACAAAACAGAAAAAAAAAAAGACCGTAACAACAATCTTAAAAAGTGTCATACATTCAAATTATTTTTTCTCAAGTGCTATCGCTCCAATCGCAATTTTTATTTTGTTTACATCTTTGACACGACTTTACAGAAAAAACATCAAGTCTATTGCTTTCTTCGAGGCTTAGCTACAGACTCCTGGAAATGTGTGTTTACTTCCCGCGAAATCGGGATTTACTTGTCTAAAAATTAAGGTTTGATCTAAGAAAATCGGAGTTTGTCACGTCAAGTATAATATACACTTGCCAGCATCGGACATAGCGACTTGACGGGGCAAAACGCTGTGAGCTTCCTAAAACCATGTATTTTAGGGAAAGAATAGTAGTGAATATAGTTTTTAACTTCAAACTGTTTAATTATGTTTTACTTTTTAAAAATGTTTGTTTAAAATGTTTTTACTTACTTTTTTAAATGTTTATTTAAAAATGTTTTTATTTACTTTTTAAAAACGCTTGTTTAAAACTGTCTTTACTTACTTGCTAAAAATGTTTGTTTAAAAATGTTTTTACTTACTCTTTTAAATGCTTATTTAAAAATGTTTTTATTTACTTTTAAAATGCTTGTTAAAAACTGTTTTTACTTACTTCTTAAAAATGCTTGTTTAAAATGTTTTTACTTACTTTTTTAAATGTTTATTTAAAAATGTTTTTATTTACTTTTTAAAAATGTTTGTTTAAAACTGTTTTTACTTACTTATTAAAAATGCTTGTTTAAAAATGTTTTTATTTACTTTTCAAAAATGTTTGTTTAAAACTGTTTTAACTTACTTGTTAAAAATGCTTGTTTAAAAATGTTTTTACTTACTTTTTTAAATGTTTATTTAAAAATGTTTTTATTTACTGTTTAAAAATGTTTGTTTAAAACTATTTTTACTTACTTGTTAAAAATGTTTGTTTAAAATGTTTTTATTTACTTTTTTAAATGTTTATTTAAAAATGTTTTGATTTACTTTTTTAAAATGTTTGTTTAAAACTGTTTTTACTTACTTGCTAAAAATGTTCATTTAAAAATGATTTTACTTACTTTTTAAAAATGTTTTACTTACTTTTTCAAAATGTCAAGTTTTTAACTTAACATTTCGATAAATTTTATAAATAATACTGGTATTTTCGTACTAATACCGGTATTGAAATATTTACAAAAATTGGCTGGTATTCTGGATTCAGATATATGATTCCCTAACCACAACTGTAATTGCTTTTCACAAAAAACAGCTATACTGTTAATCTCTTGTACATTTTCTCCTGTCACATTGAATAATAGAATCATCAAATGAGTTACTTCACCACTGCGGCATTCAAAGTCACTGTACCATAACCTTTTTACTCATTAAATACAGTGTGTCAGTGCCCCGTTTTATGTGACCCGTCTCATCAGCCACAAAGATTTATGAAAAATTGATGTTCACGTAATTTATGCCCACCTCTGTTATTTTCTTTTATAAAATCTTTGCACAGTCGGCTTTTTAGTATCAGTCAAAAGAATGTGTTATGAAGGTCTCTAACAATGTTCATTAAAAAACCTTATTTCAAAGGTGTTTTTCGTGCATTGTTTTACGAATTTTCAATGTATAAGTTCTTCTGTTAAAGAACAACGGATTCGTTGCATTTAATTAAGTTTTTGTTATGGGAAGCAACATCTTTCATTAAATAGAATGAGTAAGATATAAAAACATCGTGTTTTTCATTCATAACTTATTTTTACTTTCTCTATAATACATAGTATGTGTAAAGGGAAGTATTGTGATGGAGGCGTAAATCCCACCTCGGGTTTGGTGGGACGTTTTGAGCATTCCTGAATGAAAGTAAACAATGTTTTCAATTATGTTAGTCCGTTTGTATGTGGGTATTGCATCTTTCGAACACATTGATAAAATTTAATGAAATTCGATAGTTAACTCAATCGCGAAATATCAGAAGCTTATTGATTTTCAGGATAAATAGGTAAATAAACTACCCTGGATTTTTCGTACTTCTTCTCAAAATCGAAAATAATTCTCTAAAAGAACAATAACGTAGAAAATTTCACAGAAATATGCATTTACTATGAGATTTTTTTACAAAAATCGAATATCATTATTTATAATACGTTATAATGTACTAATTTCTAGACATATTGGATGTTTTTAATCTAATATAGAAAAATTCATACATTAAAATAAAAACATTATTATCAAATGATGAAATTCCTGGCAAATTATCTTAATCAAAAATTTATAGTAATCAGTGTTTAGAAGTTCTCCAGCCATTGGAAATTTCAGACTTTTCCATTTGGAGAGTTACACATTTCGAACAAATTGTGCAAACTAAATAAAATTTGGTATAATTTTTTTAATAAAAAGAAAACATCAAAAGCCGATTGATTATTATCGTGGACCTTAAATCAAGAGAACATATTTGATTTATAGAATATGTTTTGATAAATATTTGTGAGTTATTTTGTATTTTATCATTCAAAAATTGAAAAGAGAGTATAAAAAAATAGGGTTATATAATGATTTTCTCGTGAAATTTTTAAATGTGAGATTTATTTTTTATTTAGAATCAATTGATTTAATTTACAGAGAAACAATATGAGCCATTCTTGGAATATTACACGTTCGTTTTTGTCCTGAAATGTAATAAATCTTAAAAAATTAAATATTTTCGTTATTATTAAATGACTGAATGCTTCGCATGTACTGTTAACCAAATATAAATAGACCCCATTATTTAGTAACTCTCATATGTTAGAAACGAGACTTTTATTTTCCACATAAAACGCAACAACTCTAAAAAAAATCAAGCGAATTATATAAATTTTTGTATGCTTAATTTGATCGGTAACATACAAAAGCGAGAGGGTTATAAAGAAGCTATAATTTGTGTTTTTGCTTCAACCCCACCCCCACCCGAAATCGAAATTTGTCAATCTGTAGAAAATACCATGTGTTGGACGCATCCATACAAGATTCCCTGAGTAGTCTTTATGCATTCCTTTCATTTTCGATCAAAATACTCTAGAGCTGCAAAATCAAAATCTACTAATAGTAAAGCGACTATGTTCTATCGATGAAGAAAGTCTGCAGCACCCGCAGCGCCGAATTAAAGAAGTTAGAATTTATATCTCGAAAGCGAAGCAAGATAGGGCAAACTTTTCAATTTCATAGTTATAGAACTTTCTCTGTGTAGTTTGGAAAGACGTGCAGTTTGCACATAGCTTATACACAGACGATAAATAAAAGTGGATAATCATTGTACTGCATCATTTGTCTGTCATTTTTATACATGTATTTTAAACTGCAAAAAGGATAATTCTAAATATATTAAAATTAGCTTAATACACATATTATATTTTCATGCGCATTTCTCGCTATCCCCTCTAGAGGCACTTCAATATAGCGAGACATTTGTAGAATTATCGCTTTCATTGACCTCATTCTTTATGTTATATCCAAATCATACATTTTTCTGTACTAAATAAGAACGCTTTACAATTCTGCAATTGAAAATATTCGCATATCTTGCTTTGCTTTCGAGATAGGAATTATAGTTTCTTCAATTGGCCGCTAGAGGCGCTGCAAACTTATCTCAATCAATAGAACAGAGTTGCTTTCCGATTAATAGTCCCTGTTGCTGTTGCTCAAGCTATTGTTAAAAGGATGCATTCAGGACTTATGATAGTACTGTGTATATTTTCAATCACATTGACTGCGAAAATCTCGAAACGGAATAACAATTCAAAAGAGAGTTTTTAAAAAGTAATCAAAATTTCACATGGAACATATTAAACCTCTCCAGTCAGTGAGAGCGCAGCAGCAGGCATATCAAGTACCGTTAAGGAAACGGGTCACATTTTTTTAAAATATTTTCCCGAGATATCAACCAGCCAATTGCGCCTGTCATCTGACAGGTGCAGAGAAATGAGCACGCTACCGTATTAACTGTAATAAATGACGCCTTGTTTTCATCGCTGCCAGAAGTAATGTTATTTTGTTCTGAATTAAATGACACTGAGAAAACAAATGATTAAGTCTCACTTTCTCGCCATAATATTCCGATACAGAAAGTTTTGAGTGATGCAGAAGCTGGCTGAGCTCAGTCACCTTTCAAGCACATGTGTGGAAACTTTCTGTAACACTCGTTATTAATCACTAAACTATGCACATTGATAAAACACTCGATTTATACGTCTAATATATTTGGAAAAATCGTCTGAACTTTTAACATATTTATTCATTATTCTATAACGTTAATTTAAACAATGTTAACTTAAACAGACGTTAAATAATATTAATTTCAAACAAACGTTAAATAATAATAATTTAAATTAAACATACGTTATAATCTTTCTATTAATTGCGGTATTATTTAGATCGGGTAAATCAAATTAAAATCGTCTGCCTGATCAACAAATGAAACTAATTTATTTCCGTTTCTACGCGATACACGATACATTTTCTTTCAAAATTTCAGGAGAGATCGTCTGCTGAGTGTAATTTCTATATATATGCGGCAAGGCTAACTTGAATATGCTGTGTTCAAATCACTATAATTTCTATATACGTGAGGCAAGGCTAATTTGAATATACTGTGTTCAAATCACTCAGTATAATTTAATTTCTATATATATGCGGCAAGGCTAATTTGAATATGTTGTGTTCAAATCACTCTATAATTTGTATATACATGCGGCAAGACTAACTTGAATATGCTGTGTTCAAATCAATCAGTATAATTTAATTTCTATATATATGCGGCAAGGCTACTTTGAATATGTTGTGTTCAAATCACTCTATAATTTGTATATACATGCGGCAAGGCTAACTTGAATATGCTGTGTTCAAATCAATCAGTATAATTTAATTTCTATATATATGCAGCAAGGCTAATTTGAATATGTTGTGTTCAAATCACTCTATAATTTCTATATACATGCGGCAAGGCTAACTTGAATATGCTGTGTTCAAATCATTCAGTATAATTTCATTTCTATATATATGCGGCAAGGCTAACTTGAATATGCTTTATTCCAATCACTATAATTTCTATATACGTGAGGCAAGGCTAATTTGAATATACTAAGTTCAAATCACTCAGTATAATTTAATTTCTATATATATGCGGCAAGGCTAATTTGAATATGTTGTGTTCAAATCACTCTATAATTTGTATATACATGCGGCAAGGCTAACTTGAATATGCTGTGTTCAAATCAATCAGTATAATTTAATTTCTATATATATGCAGCAAGGCTAATTTGAATATGTTGTGTTCAAATCACTCTATAATTTCTATATACATGCGGCAAGGCTAACTTGAATATGCTGTGTTCAAATCACTCAGTATAATTTTATTTCTATATATATGCGGCAAGGCTAACTTGAATATGCTGCATTCAAATCACTCTATAATTTCTATATACATGCGGCATGGCTAACTTGAATATATTGTGTTCAAATCACTCTGTTTTGTGTCCATACACAAATGCCTACGTTGATTAAATATATACGGGTATAGCGAAGATTTACAGTTTTCCTATACCTCGTTGCTGTCAAATTAAGCTTGCCGCAAGTTTAGAAGTGCTAATATAATGTTTTTATTAACAGCTCAACTACTTCAGAATTCGAAACATGGACGCGGTTATATGTAGTAATGTGAAAACAACAACAAAAAAACCCACTCATAACGAATTTGAAATTAATCGGTCAAAACTAGATTTCTATATGAAACAGACAGTTTTATAATTTTATATATACTCCCTGATATGTCAATCAGTCAATTACTGTTGCGATCTCACAAGGGTTCAAAAAATGAGCACGCTGCCGCATTAACAGAAAATGAATGACACTATGTTTTCATCTCAGTAAGGAATAATATTTCTTTAATCTGAATTGACAGACTCCAAGAAAACAAACGTTTAATATGTTCTTGATGTTGTAGTAAAAAGTACGTAATAAACTTCGAAATGTGTTATCAATAATGGGGTGTTAACAAGGAAAAAATGACTACACTCTTTATTTTCTACTTATTATTTTTCTCTTTTGTTATTTATATTCATTAAAATGAAATATATTTGTTTTGTCACAATAATATATAAATTTCACTTTTATTTATGCATAAAATAATTTCCTCTACAAATACTTTGAACTGCGATAAAGCATAGTTTACCAAAATATGTTTATATCCGTAGTTTTCAATTTTTCAAAACTAAAAAAAATACAGAAAAAAGATATGCTACGTTTGATGTGCTAAAATAAGGTAGTCTAAATTAATTATTTTAACAACTATACTATTATGGTTATGATGTATTTGTTCAGTCTTAGTTAAAAACTTATTGTGCACCATAAAATTGAAAGGCATTGAATTAGTTGCAGATTACTAAATTTGTGATTTTTTTTCGAATATAAGTTGTGACAAGAACAAATTTACGTGAAACGAAAATAATAATATAATTTCAAAATACACTTCCAAATATTTATCAAAAATATCCATTATATATAAAGCTAAAAGCTATTTTTCTGGAACTTAATAAAACTCAATAACTCAAATGTACCAATATTATCTCTGAGTATTTCCTTTCAAAATATAATTTAGTCAAACACGAAATGAAAATAGAGCTCAAATGACAACACAGAATCGAATCGTAAAACGCGACACAGAAGCTCACGCAGCAATTGAAGGTTCAATACAATAAATCCACTATGTGTAATCGCTGTGGATGCCTTCCCCACTGGGTTCCGGTTTAAATTGGGTGGCACTTCCCGGCCGTCCAAACAGTTACCTTACACCTTTCTGGTAGGTCGGACGGTCTGGGTCTCAACAACAACAACAACACCTCCACATGACCCATGCTTACACGTGTGTGCGCATTCCCACTGAGAAGTATACGAGTAATTTTCCAAAAGTGCTCCAACTGAGTTCGGAAAGACCCCATATGTTTTTTCTACAAAAATCTAGCTGACGAAAAAGAACATTAAGACATTGATTTCTCTATACAATGTGAGAAAGTAAAATAGTCAGAATTTTTCGAACTTTAGATTTTAATAGATAAGAAGGTTTAACACCTTTTGAACCCATTTCGAAAACTTTTGGAAATATATTCGGACGGTCTGGGTCTCAACAACAACAACTGTGTATAATAGGTTGATTCCGTGTTTAGTGGCTTCTTGTATTCACCCCAGTACAAGTAGATATTATAAATTCGGATACTATTTACTCAACACCGAATGTCGAATTTAATAATATAAGTCCATGCATTTTCCTTTAAAATTAAATATACAGTGGAGTCCACATATAGCGAGCTCAGATGTAGCGAGGTATCAGTTATTACGAATTATTTTCTGTCATCTTGAATCTGCAATACTTTTATAATGTTAAAAGTATCACAATTTTATACCTGTGCATCGGATATTGCGAATTTTTTTTAATATGGGAGAGGTAAAAAAAATATTTATTTGAAATTTGTTGGGAGTAAAAGAAAAATCTCAGGACCAACAATTAGTTCAGTTACAAACATTCATTTCCAGAGAAGTTGAGCCTGAAAACCTAGCACAACCCTAGATACTTTGAGAATGTTTAAATACATGGAGATTGAATACAAAATTTTAGATGATGTCTAGTGGAGTATTTATCAGCAAACAGAGACAAACTGTAAAAAATATTTTGGGTTTTTAAGAAAAATCAAACTATCCTTTATTTCCGATCCTTAGTGTGAAGGTAGTTCAATATTAAAACAAGAGAGATCAATCATGCACAAAGCATTGGTTATGAAACGCTTTCCAGCTGACATGCAATTTTATTTAAACATTTTTAAAATGCGATACATACAGCGGTGATATTTTTTTAATTATCACAGAACTACAATAATTTATTTTACTTGAAAACTTAAAACTTCATCGAAAAAAAAAGAACTGCATTCAAATGACGTCATCGAAGTATAAATCGTTTGGCTCTCTATGTAAAAGCAGTGAATATTTCATTCATACAATTTTGTTTCAGACTCCAAGGTTAAATAATTTTGTGTGAAAAAAATTTAGCAATTCTTATATCCGGCCGAAGAATTTGATGCTAAGCCATATTTTTGGGCAGCCCTCCGGTCTGGGCCTTGTAGCAATTCTTATACAACTCATCTTACAATAGCTTGTTTACATTCTGCATCCATTAAAATTGGGCTTAGTTGTTGAATTTAGTTGTAGAAATAATCAAAGTTTGATGATTATTTAAACTCAAAAATATTGAAATTGCGTTGACACAGAATATAGATGCGCAGAAAATATGCAAAATAAAGCGGTTTTAGCAACATTAAATGTATATTTAAAAGAATTTTTGATTTAAAATACATTAAATATAAATTTAAAGGAAGATTTTGATACTGGCAAAAAAGATGCATGGCATATTTTGTTTTGAAGTGGGTCACGTGATCTCTTCATATTATATGTGTGTAATTATTAATTTAATTTTTATTTAAAGAACTACCAAACATATTTTGCTGAATGTTTTTTATGCATTTTATGGGATAATTTAAATATTTCTTAAAATTTTCAAAGCGATTTGTGAATTTTAATTTTGCTTAAAAAATATTTGAAAAATTAAGGTCCTATAGGGTTCAACGTATTTCATTTTTTCAACCCGGGTTCAATCCAAGACAAATTGTGTGATATTATTCCTTTACATTCCCATATGTCCCACAGACCGTCTCAACAACATGCTAAAATTTCATTTTGGTAAAGTCATTTTTACGGCAGCTATTGTGCGAACGAACGGACGGACGGACAGACAGACAGACAGAATGAACAAAGTCTTAAACACTTTTCAACTATATTGTAAAGTGTTAAAAATAGTTCTGCCCAGAGATCTTACTTTTCACGATTACGCTGCAAGCTATTATCGTGTTGATACAAAAGCACAAAAAGACCGATAATGCCATTATTGCAGTTGCTGTTTATACGTCTGATGAATCCAAATCCGAAATCGATTTAAGGAGCAGGAGGATAAAATAAAAAAATTGTTGTGAAAAGCTACCAGAATGCTCATGACTATTTTGAAGCCAACAACGTTAACTACAGAGACAATTTAGATACAATACTCAAAATCTGATGTGGCCAGCACATGACTTCACTGCAGACTCAAATTCATCTTTTTATATTTCTTTAACAATTCATTAAATTGAATTTAATTGCACAAAATAACACTAAATTTGCATTTTTAATTCAATTTCTGTTTTTCTTTAGTAATTGGACATTTTTCCAAACGTGGCATAACTAAATGCGAAAAATTCCAAACATCTCGAGAACGGATAGTCCTAGAGTAATAGAGTTGTTCTAATTCTTTTCCTCATCAAAAATTACGTATAAAACAAGCATTTAATTGATATATTTGAACGTAAGCAGCTTTTTTTCAGATTTTGGCGATTTTTGCGGGCCATTTCGTAAAAAAAGGCAGGTTGTTCTTTTCCGAATCGTACCAAAATCTAATCAGCACCAGAGTGTCCCACAAGTAACTTATCTACGAAATTTTGTGAAATTTGGTCAATTAGAATCTTAGTTAGCGTGGATACATGAAATTTTTGCGGGCCATATCGCAAAAAAAGCGGGTTTTATATTTACGAATCCTACCAAAAATTACTCAACACCAGGGTCTCACCCAAGTGACTTACCTACCAAATTTTATGAAATTCGGCCCATTAGGTTTTTAAATAGTGTGTATACATACATTGCACAGACAAACAGACGCACAGACACACACACACACACAGACGTCACGCTAAAACTAGTTTTTTCGTATTCTAGAGGTCTCGAAACGTGTAGATCCGTCGAAAACTCGAGTTGCGATTTTCGGCATGATTCCAATACGTTCCCTATACATTACCGTGTATTGCAGGGAAAGTAAAAGTACTATTTAAATGTGTTATAGATTCAAATTTTCAAAAGAAGTTGCGGATTTCTTTTTTCAATGTAAACAAGAAAGATCAATCATGCTTAAAGCATTGATTATGAAACACTTTCCAACTTCAATACAATTTTATTTAAACATGTCTAAAATGCAATACATTCCTCGGTAATATTTTAAAACTTATCACAATACTACATTAATTTATTATATTTGAGAACTTAAACCTTCATCGAAAAAAAATGAACTACATTCAAATAACGGCATTGAAATATAAATTGCCTGGTTTAAACTTTCCTAAAATGTGATACATTCCTCGGTAATAATTTTAGAATTATCATAATACTACGATAATTTATTATATTTGAAAACTTCATCAAAACACAACTGAAATTCATTCAAATGACGTCATAGAAAAAATAATACGCCTGGCTTTCTCTATAAAAGCAACTTTTCATTCATAAATAATATCCTATTCATACCATTCATCACAATACTACAATAATTTATTTTATTTACATATTTTGCATTTATTTTATCTACATATTTTGCTGTTTACATTTTACATAGGTGAAAAATAGGCTTCGTTGTAGAAATAATCAAATTTTGATGAGCATTTAAACTCAAATATATTGTAATTTTGTTGTTTCAGTATGTAGATGCATAGAATTTAAGCAAAAATAAAGTAGTTTTAGGACGGCTACAACACTCAATATGAATTAAAAAGAACTTTAAAAATCACGATTTTGAGACAAGATGGATGCCATATATCATTTTGAAGTGGGTCACGTGATCTTTTCATAACACGGTCACGTGATCGCTTCATATAAGTGGTGTTATTATTATTTTAATTTTTATTTAAAAAACTACTGAATATATTTCGCTGAATTTTTTTATATATATTTTATGGAACAATTTGAATATTACCTAAAATTTTCGAAGCAATTTATGAATTTTAAATCCGCTTAAAAAATGTTTGAAAAATTAGGTCCCATAGCGCTCAATGTATTTCATTTTTTCCACCCGGGTTCAATCCAAAACTAATTGGGTGATATTATTCATTTATATTCCCATAGGTCCTACAGACCGTCTGAACAACATACTAAAATTTCATTTTGATTAAGTCATTTTTACGACAGTTATCGTACTAACGGACAGACAGACAGACAGACAGAATGAACAAAGTCATAAACACTTTTCAACTTTGTTGTAGAGTGTTAATAAAAGAGTAATAAAATTCATTTGCTGTAATATTTTTCTGTTTTATAATACGCAGGTAAGTCATTCTTATTGTTTATCTCATATCTTAAACTTTTTATCGGCCATTGCAAATATCGATTATAACGAATATTTTTTCTTGCTCGTCGCGACTTCATCATATGCGAGCAACACTTAATTTACTTCTCCATATAACTGTATACAGAATGTGTTGTTTTCCGGAAATTTTATTATATCTAGATGTTGATGGAAAAAAAAGGTTGCACATTATCTAACTTTTTAACAATCGAAAGATTTTAAGCCCTTTAAAATGAAGCTTTAATGGTGACCCTTCAAAATTTTTTGCAAAATTTGAATAAAGAAAACATTACATTACTTGAAAACGGATTCCGGTATGATAAAGTGGAGTTGAACTCTCCAGTTAATTTTTTATGGCCCGCAAAAGCTTGTATCCACTCTAGATGAAAAACTAATGGACCGAATTTCACAAAATTCGGTAGATGTGTCACGTATAGGCCACCCTGGTGCTGATTAGATTTTGGTACGATTCAGAAAAAATAACCTGCCTTTTTTTGCAGAATGGCCCGCAAAAATTGTCAAAATCTAAACTAAAAAGCTACGTATGTTCAAATATATCCATTAAATGCTTGTTTAATACGTTATGTTTAGCGAAGAAAAGAATAAGACCAACCCCATTACACTAGGACTATCCGTTCTCGAGATATATTAGTTTTTTTACGTATTTTCTCCACGCCACCTTTGAAAATAAGTCCAGTTATCAAATGAGAACGAAAATTGAATTAAAAGTGAATTAAATTTAATTGAAATAAAGAGAACGTGGATATAAGTCTGCAGGGAAAGTCATGTGCTGCCCACATCAGATTTTTATTCTTCGCGCTATAACATTACTTCCCTAAATTATAATCATGGTCTCATGTAACGGCGTTGATAAAACTGCCAGAATTTTAATGGTTCATAAAATGTATAAAAAATTATAATATAATTCTAATTGAGTTACATAGTAATTATTTGTATCGCTACCTCGTAACAGGTAAACATTTTTCGGAAATGTTATTCAAATCCTCGACTGCAACATTTTTACAAAATTTCGTAATTTACCCCGCGACCGCAACACGAATTTTGCTTTTTTTATTCTTCGCGCCATAACATTACTTCCCTAAATTATAATCACCGTGCACTTCAAAACATTTATTCCCTAACTTAAAATCCCCGTGCACTTCAAAACATATTTAACATCTGAAATCTTACCTGCCTATTTTTAAATCCACCTCATCCAGGAGCGCGCATCAAAAATCTAACACAAAATAAATCCTCTCGGAATAATCCGCTAATTCTGTCAACTACAAGATCCTCACAATCACCCAACACACGCAAACTAGGCTTTTGAAGACTTGTTCACGAGGCATTAACTGAAAGCCGAATGTTGCAACGAGGCGGCCGGCTTCTGTAATCCCACTTCGCGGGGTTGAACCGCCGACCAATGACTGGGCGGCTCGGTCTCGAAGTTGTTCAGAGGACGAAAAAACACAAACCAGTTATTAATGTTTGAAAGGTGATTTAAATCTCTCGTCAATTCGGTGTAGATTACTGGGGCATTGGAAACAGTTTGGTGGTCGAAATAGTGCGCTGCTTACTTTTTACTTAGTGCATCACTATATATAATTGTCTAACGTGTTTTCGTTTGCTTTTTTAACAGTTATAATTGTCTAACATGTCTAACTTTCCAGAACCCGCTCCCCCCGGTAACCTAGAAGGCTAAAATTTTGCACACTACAATACAGAATTTAACGGAACTAGATTTATTTTCGATTTACCCTCTCGGGGGGGGGCGGAAGAAAGGGAGGTCGTTTTAGACCCTCGAAGAAACCTCTGGTGACTCAGAAGGATATATCTCTGTATACTTTTAGTATGGACCTTTGGACAGAACTTAACATAATCGGATTTTCGACTACCAGTGGGGGGGGGGCGAAATAGTTTTATCTTCCTTTGAGACTTTCCAAGAGCTTCCCTGGTGACCTAGAAGGCTGAATCTTTGCAAACTTATATCCACCATTGGGCAGAGCCTATCGTATTCAGATTTGCGATCGTCCACTACGTAGAGGAGCTTATGTTCTTTGTAATGTCTTTTCCGAATTTCAAACAGCCCACTAGTGGCTTAGAAGGCTGAATTTTTGCAACCTTAAAGTATCTACCACTGACTCGAACCTAATTTCATAATAATCGATTTTTATCCCAAAGTACACAAAATGGGGAAGATGGGTTAAAGTCTGTCAAAACCTTCCCATATAGTCCTCACAGGGGGCATAAACTTGGAAATTTGACCACGAAGAAGAAAACAACTAAACTGAGCAAATTTTCAAAACAACTGTTTTCGACGCTAAGTATCACAGATTGTAAAAAGGAAAAGAAAAAGTATTAAAAGAAGTTGCAGCTCATACTTTTTATAATATTAATTTCCCTAATTTTGACAGGCTTAAATACCAGTTTTATTATGAATGTCTTAATAATTTTGTATAGAGATGTATTCCACATATTTAATATTCACGTAGTCATTTTAAAACTAATATAGTAATATTGACGTATATTTTTTTGTCGGCAGCCAAAAGATTGCTCTTAAAGATTGCTCTTAATATCTGCTAATTAAAAACTTCGTTAATTATACGAAGTATGAGAAATTAGTGACAGTATTAACAGGATTCTGAGGCAAAAAACAACCTACTTCTCCAGAATAAAAAGACAGATACGTCATACCAACAAAGGTATAAATAGTCGTCTGTCTTTACTTTTGAGTGTATTTTATTTTTGTATTGAGATCCAAAGAATTTAACACCAGCGAATCCTTTTTAAGACTAATTGGCGTGTCGTTTATTACTTTCCTTATATACATAATGTATAAGGAAAGTATTGTGACGGGGTCGAAAATTCGAATTCGAGTTTTCGACGGGAGAGCACGGTTCAAGCATTCCTGATCACGAATCACACATTTTGGGTAATGTCTGTGTGTGTGTGAGAGTATGTGTGTGTGTGTGTGTATGTCTGTGTGTCAGTGAGTCTGTGGAGACGATATCTCACGAACGAATGGAGCGATTCGAATGAAATTTGATACAAAAATCACAATCCGTGAATACTGGAATCCTATTGTTTTTAAACGTTATCGAATGTTCAGAATCCTTCTAAATTTTCGACTGAAATATTGAAAAAATCATCAAAAAATCAAAAGCTTTAATAAAGTTGCGCAAATGCACATTTCTTATGTAATTTTGACTTAGGAAACGATTGACATAAACTTTAGAACGCTAGCATGAACCGTTCTCGAGATATTGCACATTTTTTAAATAAATTTATCAAAAAATCCCATAAATTAAAAAAAATATATTAACTGTTGAGAAACATATTCACTTTTCATATATAATACCATTCGATAAATTTGGTGACATCATTCTCGTGGATCTAGCTCGGTCCATTCATGAGAAAATATACATTGAGTAATACTTTTGTATGTGAACACCAATAGTCATTTATCTGCTATGAGAACAACTTATCTCTCCGTTTATGACGTTTGGCGAGATTTTGGCGACGAATGTCGCCAACTTGGCGACTTTTTTTAAATGCTGCTAAATTAACGAAAATCTTGCCAAATGGATAAAAATGACTCTAAATCATGAAAATGACGACTAATTGATGAACATTCAATATCTTGGAAAGAATATAAGTATCTACTATAAGAAAAACCTATTTTTTTACTGTAAAAGTAGTAAATTCATTGGATTATATAAAGAAAGTCATGTGTTGCCCACATCAGATATTTTTTTCTTGTCGATAGACACACATTTAAAGATTGTTCTTAACAACTGTTGAAACAAAAGTGTCGCTGAAAGACTGCAAATAACAAATTAGTAACGGTATCAACGAGTTTCTGAAGCAAAAAACAGGATACCTTTAGGTACCTCCTGCTTCAGGATAAAATATACATATCAACCATACCAGCAAAGGCAAATAAGCATCTCTTTTTACTTTTGACTTACATAATAGAGATTCCACGAACTTAACATTCGCACATTCCTTTAAAGACTAATATTATGGCTGTATCCTTTATTTTCTTGTTGACAGATACAATTTTAAGATCGCTCTTAATAAATGTAAAGTAAAAACGTCGTTTCAGTATATCACAAATTATTACCGAAATAAATAATTTTTGAGGCATAAACCAGCCGCCCTTTTCAGGTTAAAGAACAAATCAAGCATACATGTAAAACAAAAAGATGGCTGTTTTTGCTGATGTGGTTGCTCTTTTTTTGTATTCCGAAGAATATGTATGTTATCTGGCTATGAAACCGGATCATACCGTTTAGAATTTGTTATATGCAATGTTTTGAACGAAGGTTTTGCTTTAGATTCTTTTTTGCAGTAATTTGATCAATTTCATTCAAATTACTTTTAACTCAAAGCCAGCCAGTTGGCCAGAAAATTGACAGACGAAATAATTTGTTTTTTATTAACCAACTGATATTAGAAGTAAAATTATCACAGAAATATGTTTGGGTTAAAAAATATCGATCGGAGCGTTATTGGTTTATCCTCTATATCATGAATCCTACAGGGGAATTAAAAATCTGATGTGGGCAGAACATGACTTTCGTTGCAGACCTATATCCACGTTCATTTTATTTCAATTCAATTTAATTCACTTTTAATTCAATTTTCGTCCTCATTTGGTAACTGGACTTATTTTCAAAGTTGGCGGAGAGAAAATACGAAAAAACTAAAATATCTCGAGAACGGCTGGTCCTAATGTAATGAGGCTGATCTTATTCCTTTCATCGTTAAAAATTACGTATAAAATAAGCATTTTATGGATATATTTGAGCATATGTAGTTTTTTATTTCAGATTTTAACGATTTTTGCGGGCCATTTTGCAAAAAAAGGCAGGTTATTTTTTTCCGAATCCTACCAAAATCTAATCAGCACCAGAAAGACCCACAAGCGACTTATCTACCGAATTTTTTGAAATCTAGTCCATTAGTTTTTCAGCTAGAGTGGATACAGACGTTTGCGTAGCATTTCGAAAAAAAAAAAAAAAGAAAAGTGGGTTCTTTTATCCCGAATCGTACCTAAAACTAATCAGCACCAGATTCGCCCACAAGTGACTTACCTACCAAATTTTATGAAATTTGGTCAATTAGTTTTTTAATTAGATTGGATACAAAATCTGCACAGACAGACAGACACACACACAGATGTCACGCTAAAAATGGATTTTTCGTGTTCTAGAAATCTCGAAACGTGCAGATCCATCGAAAACTCGAGTTGTGATTTTCGGTATGATTCCAATACTTTCCCTATACATTACCATGTATTGCAGGGAAAGTAAGAATTTATTTTATACTTCTTTCTATAACAATGATAATATTTATTCAATATAAGGAATTATTAGTCTTCTAAAGTAGGTTTCTTACACTTTCAGTAGTTGTAGTGGTTATACGAGTATTTAAATGACATGTAGAAATTAACTGCAATTAGGTGTATTCTCACCTATATATCGCGTAGTGTATGAACATGCTTGTTGTTGTATTAAACATTGTATAACTTTTATCTAGGTTCCTTAGAAATTTATTAACTTTTAATTATAATTTTCCGAAACATTTTGTTTAAATCCAAAAATTTATTCATAAATCAGGATTCAATCATGCAATCTGCAAAGTTTGGTGCCAATTTGGGTCATCGTTTAAAAGTTTGGGCCCGCTCAAACGGTTGAGATGAATAGTGATACTAACAAAATAGTCAAAATGAAATAAATCGATAAAGTTCGCCTACATTATCTACTAAAACAGTGTATTTCAAAGTGCGTTCTTTGGAACCCTTGGGGTTCAACGGCAGTATTTCGCGGGTTCAGCGAAGAGATAGTTTCGTATGAATTTTCTGAAGAAATAAAATAGGCGCAAAATTTGATTGCGCATTGTGGACCTCAATGGACTTTTTCGCATGTTAGGTTTCCTCCATCAAACTGAATTTCAAAAGAGTTCCGCGACCATAAAAAGTTTCAAAAACACTGTACAGGGGATTTAAATCAGGGATTAATTAAATTCATTCAGTCAACTTTTCAAAAAGCGCGTAGTCGCGCCCACCCTCAATATTAAAAATCTGATGTGGGCAACACATGACTTTCCTTATATAATGCAATGAATTTACTACTTTTGCAGTTTAAAAAAATGCTTTTCTTATAGTAGATACTTATATTCTTTCCAAGATATTGAATTTTCTTCAATGAGTCATCATTTTCATTGATTTAGCATTATTTTCATCAATTTGGCGAGATTTTCGGTAATTTGGCAATAATTATAAATATCGTCAAGTTGGCGACATTCCGCCAAATTCGTCGCCAAAATCTCGCTAAGCGTTATGGACGGAGAAATAAGTTATTCTTACAGCAGATAAATGACTATCGGCGTTCAAATATGAAAGTATTACTCAAAGTATCTTTTTTCATGAATGGAACGAACTAGATCCACGAGAATAATGTCACCAAATTTATCGCATGGTATTATATATGAAAAGTGAACATGTTTCTCAATAGGAAATATATATTTTTTTTATTTTATATAACTTCTTGATAATTTTTTAAAAAATGTGCAATATCTCGAGAACGGTTCTTGTTAGCGTTCTAAAATTTATGTCAATCGTTTTCTAATGAAAAATTACATAAGAAATGTCTATTTGCGTAACTTTATTAGTGGTTTAGATTTTTTGACGATTTTTTCAAAATTTCACTCGAAAATTTAGGGGGGTTCTGAACATACGATTGCGTATAAAAACAATAGGCTTCCAGTGTTTACGTATTGTGATTTTTGTACCAAATTTCGTTCAAATCGGTCCATTCGCTCGTCAGTTATCGTCTCCACAGGCTCACTGACACACACACACACACACACACAGACATCACTTCAAAAATGTTTGATTCGTGATCAGGGATGCTTGAAACGTGCTCTCCCGTCGAAAACTCGAATTCGAATTTTCGACCCCGTCACAATACTTTCCTTATACATTATGTATATAAGGAAAGTAAAAAAAATAAAAACTATCTCAGCGAGTCTTCTTCAGAACTTTGCTATTTCCGATCACAATATGCATAATGGTAATATAATACTAAATTAAAAAATTAGAACGATATATTTTAAATTCACTAAGTTAGAAAAACTAGAAACAAGATTCATTTCGATAAACAGTTAAGTAAACAGCATTGTTTTCGTCTAAAAGAGATCTGCCATATTACCCTTTATCGTCAGTCAGGAATAAACATTATTTTGAAGACAAAATTTTGCCGTGTTTTTTGCTATAAATGCAACTTTACTAAGTCGAATTTACAAAAAAAATTTTCGTCTGGGTTTGTCGTACCGGAAGTTTAGCAAACCCAGTACCGTATTCCATAGCTATCCGAAGAATATATTTTCCGCAACAAAAGGTCCTCTCAGACAAACGACAGACATATGTTATTGTGTAGGGGAAAGACAAATTCCACATGTTTACGTTGCAAATTCTTAAAAGTCATTCACTGCGATCACAAACATTCCCTGTTACATTTTAACTAATATTTAAGTAACTATTATTTCTTCATATACAGTCAAGCATGATGAACTAGCTTATGAATAAACCACATATACACAAAACTGCTAAAGTAAAGACACAAAACGGTATATGCAGGGTTCCTAGGAAAGTCCACTCCAATAACTGTGAAAGAAAAGATCCCTGAATGTACACATTATGGGTCTGTCTACATTAAAGCGACCCTGTCCGTATCATCCAATTTGTAGGAATTGACGCTAGTAATACGCTAATAATACGGAACCCGAATACAGAAGGTAACAATTACGGGTCGAAAAGTTGTATCATTAGTGACACCACCACAGTGACAATTACATTGCTTGTCAAAATGAGAGATAGAAATCGTTTTGGAATTCAAATGTGCATTGCTTCTGACGAATGGCACTACACTAGATTATGCAGGATACTACACTAGATGGCACTACACTAGATTACGCAGGCTCTATACTAGATGTATGTTCGTGTAAGTGTTGTATATTGTATCATTCCTGTATAGGACAGAAATTCACCAATACTTATTATGTCGAATAAGTTGAGTGTTATAACCGATTTGGGGTAGTTGTCTACTCATAGGACAGTGTCTGTAACTCTGAAATTTGCTTTTATAGTCTCTCTCTTTGTTGCAGAATTCTGAAAAGAACCTTGCCGCCCCAACCGCGAATCGAATCATGATCTATATGCTGGCGTTATACCGTTGAGCTACTGAGAAGAAATTGCAAGCTCGTTGAAAAGGACGCTACATTATCCAACATCTAATTTAAGATTAACGTGTAACTGGCAATCTGATTGACCATCTCCTGTTATTTCTATTAATAGTACTAGGGTCACTTTCAGACCTCCGACATATTTGCACTAACCTACAGGGGTTGATTTGTTCGGACGTCATTGTAAAGAACTTTGTTGCCCCAACCGGAAATCGAACAACAGATCTACAGCCGACTACAGCCGGAAATCGAATCAGCCGAAATCAGCCGACTACAGCCGGAAATCGAACTACAGCCGACGCTCTACCCATGAGCTACTCTCACTGGATTGAATGCTCTTATCGTCTTAGTGTCGTTATCCTTCCTAATTTTTTAAATTATCCGCTAGGGGCGCTTCAATACTAATTTTTCCTATCTAGCATGGTCACTTTTCCATTGATAGACCTAAGGTGTTGCTAGGAGCTCAGCATCTTTTGAATTGAGCATTTAATTTTATGTTTTAAAATGGTTAAAATAAAAATTTAAATAATAATGTTGTAGTATTAGAACTAATTTGAATTCAAAATGGCACTTGGCTTTAACCGGAAATCTAGTCTAGCAAATATTAAATCATTTTGAACTACAATGCCTTTCTTCCGGGAATGGTTTCAACGCGGGTTCGACAGTATTTACGAAATCTATATTTGTTAAACATTTGAAAATTATGTGAAAAAAATGTGAAAGCGACGCAATTCAAAGTTTCTTTATCGAATGTAGTAAAATCGTTGAATTCTCTAGAGAAAAGGTAATTGTTTTAGGAAATGGTAATATCTCAAGGGGATAGCTGGAAAAACTGATTGCATTCATCAGTACTACGAAAAATTAAAAATAAAAATAGTTAGTAGTAAATTTTGAAATCTTTTCAGAAAATGCTTCTCAATTTCTGATAACAAGTCTCCGATGCCATTATGTCAATTTCTAGTGCACTGTTAAAATGTGATCCCAGCTGACCTGTGAAATGGAGGATCACAGCTGTCGGGTAGGATGAAGACATTTTACTTGCTAAATCAATAATTTATTCTACAATCGATGACTTGAAGCCGTGAAGTTGGACTAGATTGGATTTTTTTAGTATACACGAGGTCCACTTTGATAAGGAATTTAGAATCTTACCCAAGTAGTTCAATGGATTCTCTGGCCAGTTCGAAGATTTCGATATGGGGGCTGAGACTTTGAAACCCAGACAATAGCGCTCGAACGAATGAATTAGGCTGCATTGAAAACAGAGGTTCAAAAATTTGAATACAATGACTAGGGTAGTTCGATGGTTAGGGAATAGGCTTGGAAGTTCCTTGGCTGGGATAGTGAGACCTTTACAAGTCTTTGAAATAAAACTTTGTAAAACTCACAAATATTTGTAAATTACTGATTTAAGATTCAAAACTGGCTCTCATAATTTTGAAGGGTTGAGCGCGAATTACTAGTTAACACACAGTCCTGATACTGGCGATAAGCAACTACGGAAAACATTTCTGTTTATGAATCTACGAAATATTTCATTAGGAAGTTCCATGGTTTGGTAACTTTGTGACATTGTTTGATAATACATGTTCTAGCATCTCAATCTTTCTCTGTTAAAGACCACCTGACGTCTCTCGGAACATAATTACAGGAAGTACAAAGCTGTTGAAAGTTAACATCTTCTTCAAATAGAGGTCTGATTTATGTCCGAAGGTGGCTAATAATACATACAATTTCATAACGCAAAGACTATCCGTTTGCGGGTTATTGTCTTCACATATCATAAATATACACAAATACAAACATGCATACGAGGGTAAGATAGTCCAGTGGTAATGTGCGAGGATTGCTCTCGGAGGACCCCAGTTTGATTTCTGACTCTGCTCAAACTGCCCCGTATTTCTGTTGAGTACGGGAAAGTTAAATCTGTGAGTCCGAAAGTCCTTATTGGTTGGTAACATGATAAGGAGGGTACGCTCCCTACGGATGCCGTCCCCACTGGGTTTATTCTAAATTGAATGGCACTGTCTCAGTTGTCTAAATAGATACTTTACACCTTTAACTAGGTCGGACGGTCTGGTACGAAAGAAAAAAGGCATACACACACAGAAAGACATAGACTTCTTTTAAAGCGTTCGATATTTCAAAACATGCCTTTCCGCCAGTCTCGAATTCTAATTATATTACGAATTATTGTAAAATAATACTTTCTCCATATCTAGTATTTCACGAAATATAGTAATATAGTTCGTAAAACCCACGGTTGGTCGTTCGTAAAACCTACGGTTGATAGTTTGTAAAACCAACGAATGGTTCCATAAAACCAACGGTTGGAAGTGGAATCGAAGCTAAATGTGAAATATAATCGGCAAACAAAGGATAATTTAGATAAGAAAGTTGCCCCCATCCCCGGAACTGATAATTTTATAAACATACAATATTTAATTTTTTCGGCTCTAAAGAAAATAAAAGTTAATTAGTAAAATTATCTCTGCATTAAATTAAAATAACAGAAATCTACTCCATACATTTTCGTAAGAAATTTGCTGCAATATTCCAGTTATTGTTATTAGGTATTTTTGTTTTCGATTGAAAGAACCAGCAACAAATAAATTAAGCGCGAACGCGATCCATGGATATCGGTACCTGCATTATACGGTGTTTTCCTAATTGTGGGGAACGCACCATACAGGCGGATTTTGTGATTTTGAAATAGACAAATAATTCAAAATAAAATGGAAGCAAATTTCAATTAGCCATTTTTCTGTTTCAAATAGATTTGTTGTTGTCCCCCATATTTACTTTTATAGGAAATAAACTATTCACATTTACAGATCAGGTGAAATTGAATATATCAAGGATTTTCAATAATCGGTATCTCGGCGAATTCTTCATCAAAATGTACGGAGTAAATAAATTCCTTTTGCTTTAATTAATCATTGTGAAAATTTTAGTAACCAATTCATTTGTTTTATTGGTAAGTCGTATAAGAATTCATTTTTTATTTTTATGAAATTATCAGTTCCCGGAGGTGCTTCCTATTAGCATTTAATATTGGTCTAATATTGAAGT
The DNA here is from genome assembly GCA_951213105.1 of Amaurobius ferox. Taxonomy (NCBI): domain Eukaryota; kingdom Metazoa; phylum Arthropoda; class Arachnida; order Araneae; family Amaurobiidae; genus Amaurobius; species Amaurobius ferox. The sequence goes on from OX578144.1 coordinate 62,301,072, forward strand.
AATATTGTCATCTTGGCATTACATTGGAAATATTTCCAATGTAATCCCAATATTTGACAAATATTGGGGTTACATTGGCCTCGAATATTGGCTAAATATTTTAGTTCCACTATTGCGCCAATATTAGTGCTAAATTAGAAAGAATTTAAATGAAACGCCAATATTGGTATAATATTGTCCGTCAAAATGGCCGCTAATTCCGTCAAAATGTTCACTTTTTCATATTGGTCTTTCATATTGGGCCAATATTGAATTGCTACTAGAGCTGCTATCATACCTAAATCCTTCTGGTGATTATTTTCAATATTTCATTTCACTTCTAAGACCAACCGTTGGTTTTATATTTCTTTCTGACACTTTTCGAAAAACAGCCTGCATACAGAAGTATAAGAAAGCAACATTTTATCAGTATAGAAGTTTTTTGTACCTATTTCATCAATTTCAAAAGATAATGTTCATCTATTTTTTTTTCTAAGCATACGTCTTTGCTAATGACCTTTCCCTACCGTTGTAACATACTATTTAGTTTCACAGCTGAGCTAAGATTTTTTTTCTCTTTCATTAAGAGAAACAAATGGATGGATGAGGATTCTCCTTTGCAGTCAAGTAACAATTCGTTTGGATAGTTCATGGAAATAAAACTCATTTTATTCTATATACAGTTTACTTATATACGTATATATACATGGTGTTCCACGAAAAAGGGGACAGTGGAAGATTTTTTGAACCGTTGGATGCAGACGCATAGTTCCAATTGCAAAAATCTGATGTGGGCAGCACATGACTTTCCTTATATAATGCAATGAATTTACTAATTTTACAGTAAAAACAAGAAAGATCAATCATGCATAAAGCATTGATTATGAAACACTTTCCAACTTCAATGCAATTTTATTTAAACAAGTCTAAAATGCAATACATTCCTCGGTAATATTTTAAAACTTTTCACAATACTACATTAATTTGTTATATTTGAAAACTTTAAAACATCATCGAAAAAAATGAACTTCATTCAAATGACCGCATTGAAATATAAATTGCCTGGTTTAAACATCTCTAAAATGTGATACATACCTTGATAATAATTTTAGAATTATCATAATACTACCATAATTTATTATATTTGAAAACTTCATCGAAAACAACTGAAATTCATTCAAATGACGTCATAGAAAAAATAACACGCCTGGCTCCCTCTATAAAAGCAGAATTTCATTCATAAATAATTTCCCATTCCTGTCATTCATCACAATACTGTAATAATTTATTTTATTTAAAAATTAAGACCATGGAGCTACAAGTAATTAAACTCTATGCGTAAAATTTCATCGAAAAAAAATCATCCTTCTCTTTGTAAAATCGATGAATATTTCATTCATATCAGCTATGCAGACACCATGAACTAAATGCTTTTGTGTTAAAGAAATACAGCAATTCTAATACAACTCTAATACATATTTATATTATAATACACATTTTGCTGTTTACATTTCACATAGGTGAAAAATAGGCTTTGTTGTAGAAATAATCAAATTTGGATGAGCATTTAAACTCAAATATAATGTAATTGCGTTGTTTCAGTATGTAGATGCACAGAATTTAAGCAAAAATAAAGTGGTTTTAGGACGGATACAACACTCAATATGAATTAAAAAGAACTTTAAAAATCATGATTTGGAGACAAGATGGATGCCATATATCATTTTAAAGTGGGTCACGTGATCGCTTCATATAAGAGGTGTTATTAACTCTTTACAGCAAAGTTGAAAAGTGTTTATGACTTTGTTCATTCTGTCTGTCATTCTGTCCGTCTGTCTGTCTGTTAGCACGTAACAGACAGACAGACTGCCGTAAAAATAACTGCCGTAAAAATGACTTAATCAAAATGAAATTTTAGTATGTTGTTCAGACGGTCTATAGAACCTATGGGAATATAAATGAATAATATCACCCAATTAGTTTTGGATTCAACCCGGGTTGAAAAAATGAAATACATTGAGCCCTATTGGACCTAATTTTTCAAGCATTTTTTAAGCGAATTTAAAATTCACAAATTGCTTCAAAAATTTTAGGTAATATTCAAATTGTTCCATAAAATATATATAAAAAAATTCATCGAAGTATATTCATTAGTTTTTTAAATAACAATTAAAATAATAATAACACCTCTTAAATGAAGCGATCACGTGACCATGATATGAAAAGTTCACGTGATCCACTTCAAAATGATATATGGAATCCATCTTGTCTCAAAATCGTGATTTTTAAAGTTCTTTTTAATTCATTGAGTGTTGTATCCGTCCCAAAACCCCTTTATTTTTGCTTAAATTCTGTGCATCTACATACTGAAACAACGCAATTACAATATATTTGAGTTTAAATGCTCCTCCAAATTTGATGATTTCTACAACGAAGCCTATTTTTCACCTATGTAAAATGTAAACAGAAAAATATGTAGAATGAGTTATATTAGAATTGCTGTATTTCTTTAACACAAAATCATTTAGTTCATGAAGTCTGCATAGCTGATATGAATGAAATATTCATTTATTTTACAAAGAGAAGGACCATTTATTTCGATGAAGTTTTACGCATAGAGTTTAATTACTTGTAGCTCCATGGTCTTAATTGTCAAATAAAATAAATTATTATATTATTGTGATGAATGGCATGAATGGGAAATTATTTATGAATGAAATGCTGCTTTTATAGAGAGAGAGTCAGGCGTGTTATTTTTTCTATGATGTCATTTGAATGAATTTCAGTTGTTTTCGATAAAGTTTTCAAATATAATAAATTATCGTAGTATTATGATAAGCCTAAAATTATTCCCGAGGAATGTATCATATTTTAGAGATGTTTAAACTCTGCAATTTATATTTCAATGCCATCATTTGAATAAAGTTCATTTTTTTCGATGAAGGTTTAAGTTTTCAAATATAATAAATTAATGCAGTATTGTGATAAGTTTTAAAATATTACCGAGGTAAGTATTGCATTTTAGACATGTTTAAATAAAATTGCATTGAAGTTGGAAAGTGTTTCATAATCAATGCTTTAAGCATGATTGATCTTTCTTGTTTTTATTTTAATTTTTATTTAAAAAACTACTGAATATATTTCGCTGAATTTTTTTTTATATATTTTATGGAACACTTTGAATATTACCTCAAATTTTCGAAGCAATTTGTGAATTTTAAATCCGTTTAAAAAATGTTTGAAAAATTAGGTCCCATAGGGCTCAATGTAGTTCATTTTTTCAACCCGGGTTCAATCCAAAACTAATTGGGTGATATTATTCATTTATATTCCCATAGGTCCTACAGACCGTCTGAACAACATACTAAAATTTCATTTTGATTAAGTCATTTTTACGGCAGTTATCGTGCTAACGGACAGACAGACAGACAGACAGACAGAATGAACAAAGTCATAAACACTTTTCAACTTTGTTGTAAAGTGTTAAAAAGTAGATTATTTTTATAGTAGCTATTTATATTCTTTCCAAGATATTGAATTTTCTTCAATGAGTCGTCATTTTCCATGTCGTCATCATCAATGGGTCGTCATTGATTTAGCCATTTTTATTGATTTAGTCATTTTTAACACTTTACAACAAAGTTGAAATGTGTTTATGACTTTGTTCATTCTGTCTGTCTGTCTGTCTGCCTGTCCGTTAGCACGATAACGGCCGTAAAAATAACTTAATCAAAATGAAATTTTAGTATGTTGTTCAGACGGTCTGTAGGACCTATGGGAATATAAATGAATAATATCACCCAATTAGTTTTGGATTGAACCCGGGTTAAAAAAATGAAATACATTGAAACTTGTGGGACCTAATTGTTCAAACATTTTTTAAGCGGATTTAAAATCCACACATTGCTTCGAAAATTTTAGGTAATATTCAAACTGTTCCATAAAATATATAAAAAAGAATTCAGCAAAATATATTCAGTAGCTTTTTATATAAAAATTAAAATATTAATAACACCTCTTACATGAAGCGATCACGTGACCATGATATGAAAAGATCACGTGACTTACTTCAAAATGATATATGGCATCCATCTTGTCTCAAAATCGTTACATTTAAAGTTCTTTTTAATTCATATTGAGTGTTGTATCCGTCCTAAAACCACTACATTTTTGCCTAAATTCTGTGCATCTACATACTGAAACAACGCAATGACAATATATTTGAGTTTAAATGCTCATCCAAATTTGATTTTTTCTACAACGAACCCTATTTTTCACCTATGTAAAATGTAAACAGCAAAATATGTAGAATGAGTTGTATTAGAATTGCTGTATTTCTTTATCAGAAAATCATTTAGTTCAAGGAATCTGCATAGCTGATATGAATGAAATACTCATTGATTTTGCAAAGAGCAGGACGATTTTTTTCAATGAAGTTTTACGCATAGAGTTTAATTACTTGTAGCTCCATGGTCTTAATTTTTAAATAAAATAAAGTATTATAGTTTTGTGATGAATGACATGAATGGGAAATTATTTTTGAATGAAATGCTGCTTTTATAGAGAGAGCCAGTCGTGTTATTTTTTTCTATGACGTCATTTGAATGAATGAAACTCAGTTGTTTTCGATGAAGTTTTCAAATATAATAAATTATCGTAGTATTATGATAATTCTAAAATTATTACCGAGGAATGTATCACATTTCAGAGATGCTAAAACCAGGCAATTTGTATTTCCATGCCGTCATTTGAATGAAGTTCATTTTTTTCGATGAAGGTTTAAGTTTTCAAATATAATAAATTAATGTAGTATTGTGATAAGTTTTAAAATATTACCGAGGAATGCATTGCATTTTAGACATGTTTAAATAAAATTGCATTGAAGTTGTAAAGTGTTTCATAATCAATGCTTTAAGTATGATTGATCTCTCTTGTTATCCATTTGGCGAATTTTTCGTTAATTTAGCAACATTTGAAAATGTCGCCTAATTTCGACATTTCACTAAATTCGTCGCCAAAATCTCCCCAAGCGTTGTGGACTAAGAAATAAGTTATTCTTATAGCAGATAAATGACTATTGCCATTCAAATACAAAAGTATTACTCAAAATATCTTTTTTCCTGAATAGAACGGGCTAGATCCACGAGAATGATGTCACCAAATTTATCGTATTTATCGTATGATAAATTTATCAAATTTATCGTATGGTATTACATATGAAATGTTGACATGTTTCTCATTAGGAAACATTTTGTTTTTATTTTATATGCCTTTTTGGTATTTTTTTTAAAAAATGTGCAATAGCTCGAAAACGGTTCATGTTAGCGTTTTAAAATTTATGTCAATCGTTTTCTAATGAAAAATTATATAAGAAATGTCTATTTGCGTAACTTTATTAGCCGTTTTGATTTTTTGACGACTTTTTCAAAATTCCATTCGAAAATTTAGGAGGGTTTTGAACTTTCAATTGCGTATAAAAACAATAGGCTTCCAGTGTTTACGGATTTTGAATTTTGTACCAAATTTCGTTCGAATCGGTCCATTCGTTCGTTAGTTATCGTCTCCACTGACTCACTGTCACACACACACACACATACATACTTTCACACACGTACACACACACACACAGACATCACTTCAAAAATGTTTGATTCGCGATCAGAGATGCTTGAAACGTGCTCTCCCGTCGAAAACTCGAATTCTTATTTTCGACCCCGTCACAATACTTTCCTTATACATTATGTATATAAGGGAAGTAAAAATGCTTTCAATAATGTTGGAAGTTATGAAATAGTAATTGAAATTTTGTACCATATTTTTGCAAAAAGTTAAAAAAATTTACTTTTCATACAGCTCCTCTATCGAAAAAAAAATTAAATTACAAAATTGTTGTCAATAGTTCATTTAGTCAAACTAAAAAAAATCTGGTCCTTAAAAGTTGAAATTTAGGGCGAAATAAATTGTCAAACATCCTGACTTACACCACTTTCTTGTGACTTTTCTAATCACAAAAATTCATGAATCCAGGAGCCATTCACGTATTGAATTGTTGAGCAGAAATCATTTAGTGGAATTTTAAAACAAGTTTTTCCATCAGTTGTTTTTGAAAGTATTAAACAGAGGCAAACGATACTGGTTAAATGTTATGTTAACACTTAAATAAGGTAGACAAAAGAGAGTATTGTGATTTTGCCGACCTGTCAGATATTTTCCTGACAAAATCTAAGGAAAAACAAGCATGCCTTTCAAGTTTAGAAATAACACTGATCATTTAAAACCACTGTTTTCAGTAGACTCAATTAGTTTCTAACACATTTTGTCACTGTACTTTTTCCACCAAAATGAGACCACTTATAGATGAATTTGTAAGAACTAACTCTTGCATGCGGTACAGAAGGTAGTGGGTTAGAGTAGAGAGTAGACCGAGGGAGATGTTGTTCAGTAGTTACAGCCCGGACACTCGCATACGGATAAAACTAGAAATAAACTATGATGTCTATTTCATCATTTTCCGTTAGTACTCGTCTTCCTGTAGCACATCGATGATGAAACGAACCTGTTGATTGCAATCATCATGCCAGCCGCAGAATAAAATGTCTAGAAGGATGCCCGCTTTACGGAAATGGCGATATTATTCCCACACTGTATCATTAGCAGATCGGTTGCATTCGCCTCAAAGCAAAATTATCTCACAGAGATACTATAGATTACTGGACAGTGTCATCATTAAAATTCTAGCTAGGTAGCAGAGTTACTTGAATGCTTAAATAAAAACTGTGAAACGGCATAATAATGACATAATACCATTATTTGCATAAAATAAATTAAGAAGTGGTAACAGTATTAAATTATTTGCAACCGAAGTTGATATGTGGATGTCCCCTTATTTTCCAATGGAAATTTTAATTAATGATAACTATGTCAATCTAGATCGTATTACAGCCAATTTTTTTCATTTAGAATACGGTATGGGTAACATATTTGTAATCTGACATTTTTTGATAGAGGGGTTGTATAAAATGCTAATTTTCTTAACTTTCTACAAATATATGGTACAGCATTTAAAATCTTCCACTGTTCACTTTTTGTGGGACACCCTGCATATATATATATATATATATATATATATATATACACGAAGATGTATTGTTTTAAAAAAGGATTCATGATTACTGCAATTCCAACACACTGTGTGCAAGCAGCTACAAGAAAAGTGGAAAATATAAAATAAACAGTCGTGGTGGATATAAAAGTTTTAGGTGTTAGGCAATAAAATGAGCCAAGTCAATTATAAAAATTTTTTGGAAAAACTACTTCTTTTATCAAGCCCAATTTCAGAGTAAATTGTCCGAGGCAATTTCTGAACTTCTCTAATATATATAATATGAATCATTTAAACTTATTTGCCAACGATTGGGCATTTGCCTGCAAAAGTCAATTTCTACACTCAATGTACATGGAATGGAATGAAATCGGGATATAGCGATTAACAATAGAATATTTCGCGTCATTTGTTCGATTCTAAAAGGATATTATATCAACAGCATATAATGTGGTGTTAACATCCACCGACATTGCAAAAATGCTTATTGTTAAGATAATCAATTCAACGTGTGGACTTGATATCTCCTGTTGCGAATGAAAAAATACTGTAATTCTATTCAATTTAAATGCGATCGAAAATTAAAAAATATTCGAATGATTATTTAAAAAATTAAAAAAAAGTAAAGATGGTCAATCATCTTAAATAAATAAGCATTTAAATGCAATTCATAATAAGAAAGCGAATGTCATTTTAGAACTTTGGCATACACCGTTTTCAAGATATTACACATTTTTTCCCTTATATACATGTTTAAGGAAAGTATTGTGACGGGGTCGAAAATTCGAATTCGAGTTTTCGACGGGGGAGCACATTTCAAAGCATCCCTTATCACGAATCAAACATTTTTGAAGTGATGTCTGTGTGTGTGTGTGTGTGTGAAAGTATGTGTGTGTGTGTGTGTGTGTGTCAGTGAGAGTGTGGAGACGATAACTGACGAATGAATGGACCGATTCGAACGAAATTTGGTACAAAAATCACAATCCGTAAACACTGGAAGCCTATTGTTTTTATACGCAATCGAATGTTCAGAACCTCCCTAAATTTTCTAATGAATTTTTGAAAAAAATCGTCAAAAATCAAAACCGCTAATAAAGTTACGCAGACATTTCTTATGTAATTTTTCATTAGAAAACGATTGACATAAATTTTAGAACGCTAACACGAACCGTTCTCGAGATATTGCACATTTTTCAAAAAATTATCAAAAAGTTATATAAAATTAAAAAAAATATTTCCTTTTGAGAAACATGTTCACTTTTCATATGTAATACCATGCGATAAATTGGGTGACATCATGACATCATTCTAGTGGATCTATCTCGTTCCATTCATGAAAAAAGATACTTTTGTATATACTTTTGTATTTGAACGCCAATAGTTATTTATCTGCTGTAAGAATAACTTATATCTCCGTCCATAACGCTTGGAGAGCTTTTGATGACGAATTTGGCGGAATGTCGCCAACTTGGCGACATTTTTAATTGTTGCCAAATTAACAAAAATCTCGTCAAATTGATAAAAATGACGCTAAATCAATGAAAATGACAACTAATTGAAGAAAGTTCAATATCTTGGAAATAATATAAGTATCTACTATAAAAATAACATGTTTTTTAACTGTAAAAGTAGTAAATTCGTTGCATTATATAAGGAAAGTCATGTGTTGCCCACATCAGATTTTTTTAAATATATTTATTAAAAAAGTTGCATAAAATTAAAGAAGTGTTAAGTATCGTTAAATCCATATTAACTTTCCATATGCTGATATAAGTGGCAATTTCATCAACATAATTCATTCTAAAGGATCTCAAAGGATTTAAAAGTTCCATTTGCAAGAAAAGGTACTAGATTTGTAATTAAAAACAGCCATTTTGCCAAATTTTACTTATTTTGCTCAATGTTAATAAAATATCAATATTATTTTGATTTAGTTATGTAAATTCGTATAAATAAATTTTATTTAGCCTTAAATTTTAGCTTTGCAGTTTCTTTATAGTTGGCATAAATAAAAGCGGCAACATAATTCTCTTCTAAATATATTAAAATGATTCATCACGATGAGTAAAGAAAATTACAATTTACTTCCCTGTCATCACATTTGCTGGAGCTACTATACAGCGTTCTACCAATTGACATTTTCTGTTTGACCGGTAAACTCTCATTTAAGCTCTCCGGTCCAGCCTTCTTTTCACCGAAGATTTCTGAAACATGCGTCTGATTACTTACTTTATTTGCTCTGCATTTAATGTTCTGATTTAGTTCCTTAAAGCCCATTGCAGCCCCAATCAGATATTTTGCTCCTTTTGTGCTCCTAAAATATTGTTGTCAAAGGGCTTGGCCATGTAGGATCATGCACAAGTCAAGTTTTTAAATATATATGACGTCATTTTATTTCGTTCTTGTGAAATGTATCAATTATAATTTGACATTAAGCATGCATCTGGTAATATTTTTTACAAAAGCCACTTTCAGCTACTAGTTGTCTATAATTTATTTCAAGGAATTCATTTGAGCCTCCACAACCCAATCGCAGTTGACATTTCTATCGAAGCGTTGACATTTGACACCCACAAGAGTACTCAGAAGAAATAGTATGCGTCATTTGCTTACAGGGCTTCTTGGGCAGTCCCTAAAACAGGGGCCTCGACCAACGATTAATCGCTTCTTCAAAGTGTTCCGATTTTACTGTCGCTGTAAGGGCATGATTAACACTACTGTACAGGGTCGTCTGTTGGAATGATGCATGTGTAGTCGTTAAGTAGATTTATTGCCGACTTTTTTGGCACAATGTGTGTAATTTCTATGTTCTAGGTTATATATAAAAAAGTTGATGATTTTCAGAAGCAGTTATAATCAAATATATAAATCAAATCAAATGTTTCTGCCACGATGCATGTTTCTTATCACAAGCTGAAAGGAAATGACATTATCGTTGTCTTTAAATTAAAATTATCTTATTTTAAAAATAGTTAGTATGATTTTATATATAAATATTTTTTTAATTTTTAATTTATTATTTGTATGGAATTTTTATTAAAGATACAATATTTTTGCAAAGAATATGCTATATTTTATTCAAAATATTATTTTAGTCATATATTTCTTGATCAAAACAGAACATATGTAGCACTGTTCCTGGTACTTCTTCTTATACGGCTGAACTTATTGCCCATCTTGAGGCTGTCAAACTGCTGACTAAATATATTATTTCAATATGTTATATTGGAATATAACTATTTTATCCTATTTTAGTTCGGCAATTAAAAAGATAAAATGCTATTATAATAACACAGACGACCTGCCAAGTTAACTAGCTACCCTTCTAACCACCTTGTTAATGACACACATATTTTACACTGGATTCCTTCTTTTGTAGGAATAGGAGGAAATAGGCTTGCAAAATTCGGCGCATCGATTTCTTTCTCTAGTTCTGGGGCCCTTTGTGATAAGGATTAATTTACAGTTCTAAAGAAAAAGGATCTTATTGTCCCAAATTTCCCGCCCGACATCACTGGTACAAGTATACCATATCAGGAATACCTATAACATAGAAGCTGACTGGAGCTAATGCTCAAAGTTTATCCAGTCTTTAAATTGACCATATCAAATCTTTATGGTTTGCAAGTGACATTAAAAGTGTCTTGCCTTGTTCTAATTGTTATAATGGTATAGCAACACCGGAACATATTACTTTCCTTATATACATAATGTATAAGGAAAGTATTGTGACGGGGTCGAAAATTCGAAATCGAGTTTTCGACGGGAGAGCACGTTTCAAGCATCCCTGATCACGAATCAAACAATTTTAAAGTGATGTCTGTGTGTGTGTGTGTGAAAGTATGTGTGTGTGTGTGTCAGTGAGCCTGTGGAGACGATAACTGACGAACGAATGGACCGATTCGAACCAAATTTGGTACAAAAATCACAATCCGTAAACACTGGAAGCCTACTGTTTTTATACGTAATCGAATGTTCAGAACCTCCCTAAATTTTCGGATAAAATTTTGAAAAAATCGTCAAAAAATCAAAACCACTAATAAAGTTACGCAAATAGACATTTCTTATGTAATTTTTCATTAGAAAACGATTGACATAAATTTTAGAACGCTAACATGAACCATTCTCGAGATATTGCACATTTTTCAAAAAAATTATTAAAAAGTCATAAAATGAAAAAAAAAAATTCCTATTGAGAAAGATGTTCACTCTTCATATGTAATTCCATGCGATAAATTGGGTGACATCATTTTCGTGGATCTAGCTCGTTCCATTCATGGAAAAAGATACTTTGAGTAATACTTTTGTATTTGAATGCCAATAGTCATTTATCTGCTGTAAGAACAACTTATTTCTTCGTCCATAACGCTTGGCGAGATTTTGGCGACGAATTTGGCGGAATGACTTTTTGAAATGTTGCCAAATTAACGAAACTCTCGCCAAATGGATAAAAATGGATAAATCAATGAAAATGACGACTAATTGTCTAAAATTCAATATCTTGGAAAGAATATTAGTATCTACTATAAGAAAAACCAATTTTTTTACTGTAAAAGTAGTAAATTCATTGCATTATATAAGGAAAGTCATGTGTTGCCCACATCAGATTTTTTAACAATGTATTGGTGTGTCTAGGGAGGTCCTCTTTGACTTCATCTACCACATATGTATCTGTATCAACAGTGTCTGTGGGATCCATGATCTTATTTCAACCATTTGGGATAAGTAAAAATAAAATAAAAATATAGAAAGGAACATATATACAACTTCAATTGAAATTTTCAGTGAGCAACTTTATTTGCAAAACAAATTATGTAAACTATTCATATACGTAAAAAGGATTTTTCAAAAATTACCACCAAAGACAAATTGCAGCTGATAGGCAAAAATCTATGAAATGTTGTGATTTCTAAAAACTTAATTTCAAGACATATTGGACAGTAATTTAAATGCGCGGGATGATAAACGTATTAAACAGTTATTTTGAAACAATTTTTCATGAATGGGGACAAAATCACCATCGTTTATGTAAGAAAAGTTTGCATCGCATGCAAACCCCGCTCAGCAATCTGTGAACCGTCATGATATTTTCACAAGCATGGAAACGTAAAACATGTTGTGCATCTATCCTTGCTTTACTTCATTTTCTTATTAAAAACTATGCCTACATCTATTTTACTCATTTTCACCATTTACATTCGCTCCTGGTCGGACATTCTTAAGCTAATTTACTTTTAACTGAAATTGTTGAAATGGAAACTGTTTTACCATCAGATAATACAGAAATAATCAAATTTCACAACAAATTCATTTGCATTCAAGGATATACTGAATATCTTAACTCGTAGCATTCCCTTCTCCTAGAACTTAATACGAACTGAAATTGTGTTATTTTGCAGAAACATCATTTTCTGTCAACTGTTCTCACTTATTTTATGTTTTTTCACATTTTTTTCTAAATATTTTTTTCTGTATTTCAATTGGCTGAAAAAGTTGGATTTTCCAACTATCCATCCCCTTTCCGATCGTAAAAATTAATTATCTTGATTGTATAACAAAGACTTGAAAATAATTTTAAGTTTTTGTTACACAAATCATTTACATTTTACCAAATAACTACTATTATTTTCGCCTTGAAATGCAACATAAATCAAATTATCATGTATGTTTGATTATTTAGGAAAAAAACAGCATTTAATGTAAAACTTTATTAACCTTATCTATTTGGTTTGGAGTCATCTTAAAAAAATCTTCAGAGAAATTCGTTTACCTCATTTACGATATGTGACAGCACATTGAAGATTAAAAAATGCCCATCACCATTACTCATCATTGCCTATGCAAATGTATAGTGCTTGCGCACATTTAAAAATACATGAAAATAACAAAGCATGACAGTTTTTTATACAGACGAATCCCACTGCCATGTTTCAACAAGAGTAACCAATGTGTTCATTTAAAATGTATTGTTTGTAAAAGTTTATCATTAAAATTTAATGAACTGTTTGGAAAAACACCACATGTGGATAAACTTACGTACATATGGTATAATTTCAAACCCATAGCAAAAACCAAAGTATGTGTTAAATATTATAATAAACCATTTTTATGAGAGGACAGACAACTATTTTATTGATCATGTAAAGAAAAAATCTTATGTGGGCAGCACATGACTTTCCTTATATAATGCAATGAATTTACTACATTTATAGTAACAAAAATAGATTATTTTTATAGTAGTTATTTATATTCTTTCCAAGATATTGAATTTTCGTCAATGAGTCGTCATTTTCCATGTCGTCATCATCAATGAGTCGTCTTGATTTAGCGTCATTTTTATCTAATTAGAGAGGTTTCCGTTAATTTAGCAACTTTCAAAAAAGTCGCCAATTTGCCGACATTCCACCAAATTCGTCGCTAAAATCTCGTCAAGCGTTATGGACGAATAAATAAGTTATTCTTACAGCAGATAAATGACTATTGGCGTTCAAATACAAAGTATTACTCAAAGTATCTTTTTTCATGAATGGAACGAGCTAGATCCACGAGAATGATGTCACCCAATTTATCGCATGGTATTACATATGAAAAGTGAACATGTTTCTCAATAGGAAATATTTTTTTCTTATTTTATATGATTTTTTTATATATTTTTTTTAAAATGTGCAATATCTCGAGAACGGTTCATGTTAGCGTTATAAAATTTATGCCAATCGTTTTCTAATGAAAAATTACATAAGAAAGTCTATTTGCGTAACTATATTAGCGGTTTTGATTTTTTGACGATTTTTTTCAAAATTTCACTCGAAAATTTAGGGTGGTTCTGAATATTCGATTGCGTATAAAAACAATAGACTTCCATTGTTTACGGATTGTGATTTTTGTACCAAATTTCGTTCGAATCGGTCCATTCGTTCGTCAGTTATCGTCTCCACAGACTCAGTGACACACACACACACGCATATTTTCCCACGCACACATATACTTTCACACACACACACACAGACATCACTTCAAAAATGTTTGATTCGTAATCATGGATGCTTGAAATGTGCTCTCCCGTCGAAAACTCAAATTCGAATTTTCGACCCCGTCACAATACTTTCCTTATACATTATGTATATAAGGAAAGTAATAAACATAACTAATGGTCATACATTTATACTGCTGATAATGAAATATTTAATCTTAATATCCATTCATCACATACGATAAATATAACGGTAATTAAAGACAATTGATCTTTCCGGAAACTGTAATGCAAAAGTGCATATCTATTGAGAAATTTAGTCAATTACATCTTATTCTGAACTGTAAAATATTCCCGGATAATTTTATATTACTCAAATCACGATTAGATTTATTTTCTGGCACTAAAAACCTGTTTTAACTTCTATTTTGTAAAAAAGTGGCTAGCTTTAGTATAAAAACGATGCGGGCTATCTACCAACAAATGCCATGAAAAGAAGGGGTGTGGTCAAAAAGGAGTAGTTCTTTTCATCAAGACATTGTATAAGAACTGAAGAAGGATGTTCAGGATGTAACGTTATCTTTCTGATATCCAGATCATTACGCTTTATAATAGCGTGTAAAATGAACTCGTTTAGGCTTGATTTATAAACAAATTATTTCACTTTTTATAAAAAATATACTATTCAGTACATTTAAAAAAGATTCAAATGAGTTCTTCAAATTTTTTTCTATTATATATATATATTTTAATATGACTTATAAGTCCAGGCAGCCAAGACTGCAAGTGCCCAAATTAAAATGTGTCTATGTTATCAACAAAATCAGCATTTGTATTTTTAATGATTTTTTCAAAATGTCATTCGAAAATTTGGGGGAATTCCGGACATACGATTGCATGCAATAACGATAGGGTTCCAGTATTTATGTATTGTAATATTTGTATCAAATTTCGTTCGCTACGCTCTATTAGTTCGTGAGATATCTCATCCAAGACTCATACAAACACACACAGAAATTAGAAGTCTGCAAGGACTCGGGCTTGGCCCGTAGTCTCAGGTCCGGCTCGGCCCGTTCCGGTCCATCGACCGGGTTCAGCCGAATTTTAATAAAACTGGTTTGGGCCAAATCGGGCTGGACGCGGGTCAGGTTTTAAAAAAATCATGTCGGGTCGAGCCGGATAAAAGTAAATAAAAAAGCCAAAAATAGATCAAAATTTAAACAGAATTTAAACGAACATAGAAATTTGAAATTACTCATGGAACAACATTCTCAATAAGCGGATGAAAGTCTTCCTGTCCTATATTAAGTAATCCAAGTTTGATCTGTGCGGAGAACGCAGATGGGTAAATTAGAACCGGATACAGAAAAATTATAATTTCAGTTAGAAAATTGAAGACTTCGAATATTCGATGCCATTCCGAATTAAAGATAAAACATTACACTTCGCAGCTTTCACCTGGTGATTTGTTATATGTAATATGTAAAATAATTTGTGTTTAATTTTTTAAATGTCAAATTATGGTCATGATGTGGGACAACAGTGTGTTAGCGCTAGCCAAGCTTCAATGTATTTAAAAAAATCGGGCCAGACCGCGTCAGGCCGGAATTTGAATGTTTTCGGGATGGGCCGGGTTCGAGAGAATTATTTTGAAAAATAATCTTAATATTTTCGAGCCGGGCCGGTTAAAAGTTTTTAAATTAGACTCTTGTAGACCTCTAACAGACATTACCTCAAAAACGTTTGATTCGAGTTCAGAGATGCTTGAAACGTGCTCTTCCTTTAAAAACTCGAATTCGAATTTTCGACCCCGTCACAATACTTTCCCTATACATTATGCTGTGTATATAGGGAAAGTAAAAGCAATTTTCCCTTCATTACAGTACAAAAAAATCCGATGTGTGCAATACATGATTTTCCCTGCAGATTCAAATTCATTTTGTCATTTTTTATTTCATAATGCATTAAATTGAGTTCGGTTGCAAAGAATAACATGGATACTTTAATGATATTATATCAAATTTGCCTTTTTATTGCATCTTCGTTTCATTTGGCAACTTAATTCACTTCAGGTCCTCAAAACTCCAAAACAATAAAATATCTCGAGGATGGTTCATACCACAATCATGGAGTCAATCTTACACGATTAGTTGTCAACGTTTAACTCAAGAACATTTACTTAATTAATATATTTCAATGATTTTAGTCATTTATTTCAGATTTTCACTACCTTTGCGGGCCATTTCTCAAAAACGAGTCAGTTATACTTTCCCGAACAATATCAAAATCTAATCAGCATCAGGGTAATCAACAAGGGACTTAAACTGACTACTCAGTTTTAAGAATTTTTTTTACATATAGTTTTTGTTAACTTCAGTGAAAACCGCCTTCAGATCTTCAAAATTATAAATTTAAATAACTCGAGAATGGTCCGTCTTGGAGTAATGAGGTTGATTCTACTCCTTTCGTCGTTAAAAATTACGTATAAAATAAGCATTTAATTGATTCATTTGAGCATTATTTTAGACCAGGTATTTTAGATTTACGGGCCATTTCGCAAAAAAAAGGCAGAACCGGCACAAAAGTATCCCACAAGCGACGTTATCTACAAAACTTTTTGCAATTTAGTTAATTAGTTTATCAGCTAGAGTGGATGCGAACAATTTTTGCGGGCCATTTCGGAAAATAATACATGTTATTTTATTCCGAATCGTACCAAAATCTAATCAGCGCCAGGGTAACCCACGAGTGACTTATACACCAAATTTTGTGAAATTTGGTCTATTAGTTTTTCAGCTAGAGTGGATACAGGCAATTTTTGCGGACCATTTCGAAATAAAAAGGCAGGTTCTTTTATCCCGAATCGTACCAAAATCTAATCAGCAGCAGGGTCACTGACAAGGGATTTATCTACCAAATTTTATGAAATTCAATCAATTAGTTTTTCAGTTAGAGTGGATACAAAATCTGCACAGACAGACAGACACACACACAGTCGTCACGCTAAAAATAGTTTATTCGTGTTCTAGAGGTCCCAAAACGTGTAGTACCATCGTAAACTTGAGTTGCAATTTTCTGCACGATTCTAATACTTTCCCTATACAGGGTGATTAAAATAAGATGGGCCAAACTTTACGAGGTGGTAGGACACATCAAACCAAACATTTTTCGTCATCGTTTATCGGGTCGGAAATGAAACGTAAAGGTGTTACAGGGCGATGGATTGGGCGGGGTGGTCTCATAGCTTGGCCCCCACGATCTGCCGTGTCTTGACTTATCTTTTTGTGATTGATTATCCTACTTGATTATCTTTGTTTGGAGATATCTCAAGAGTCTCGTCTATGACACTTCCCTTGAATCTGAAGAGGGATAGAATTTTGGCCGCTGCCGCCGAAGTGCGCGAAATGTCTGGTCTGTTCGAGAGAGTTCGGCAATCCCCCCATCGGCGCTGTAAGACGTGCATTCAGGTTGTCGGTCGCTCTTTTAAGCCTTTACTGTAAATATTGTTTATTAAATGTAACTTTATAACTTCAAATCATTCTTGTGTTTCCGCCTCATCTCATCGGTTTCAGCATTAAGCGCCCACTGGCGCCTTTACCTTTCATTTCCGAGCGGTAAATTATGAAGAAAAATGTTTGGTTTTTAGTGTGTACTACCACCTCGTAAAGTTTGATCCATCTTTTTTTAATCACACTGTATATTACCATGTATTGCAGGGAAAGCAAAAGATGTTGTGAATTTAGAGTGTGGACTAGATTGTAGTTCTTACATTGCACGCAACTCACATCTGAATAAAAATATTCCAAAATCGGGCCTGTCGCAAACACTATTTTTAAAATGGATGCGTTTTCAAAAGCTTTTATTATTAGGTTTGACACAACACCTTAGAACATTTGAGGAAGAACTTGGTCTGCCCCCATTTTCAGGTGGAGCTTTGAATATTGTAAGAATGCTCAACAAGAAGTTATTATTTGTGATTGTTTTTTTGTTGTTGTTTTGGTTGTTTTACTTTTTTCAATATTCTGAAAAGCAAATTATTAGCAATAAACATTTATCACATATAAATGTGTAAGGAGAGAAATAAAAATCTGATGTGGGCAGCACATGACTTTCCCTGCAGACTCAAATTCATATTTTCTTTATTTCTTTAATAATTCATTAGATTGAGTTTAATTGAACCAAATAACACTAAATTTGCATTTTTAATTCAATTTTTACTTTTATTTGGTAATTGGACATTTTTCCGCAATCGGCGTAAGAAAAATGCAAGAAATCACAAATATCTTGAGCACGATTAGTCCTAAAGTATAATGGAGTGTGTTATATTATTTTCCTCTTCAAAAGTTGAGTATAAGACAAGAATTTAATTGATATATTTGAACATACACTACTTAATCTTTTTTGTTAGATTTGGCGATTTTTGCGGTCCATTTCGTAAAAAAGGCAGGTTGTTCTTTTCCGAATCGTACCAAAATCTAATCAGCACCAGAGTGTCCCAAAAGTAACTTATCTACCAAATTTTGTGAAATTTGGTTAATTAGTGTTTTAGCTAGTGTAGATAGATGAAATTTTTACTGACCATTTTTGCAAAAAAAGGCGGGTTATGTTTTAACGATTCCTACCAAACACAAATCAGCACCAGGGTCTCAACCAAGTGACTTACATACCAAAATTTATGAAATTCGATCCGTTAGTGTTTTAGTTAGAGTGGATGCATACATTGCACAGACACACAGACAGACAGACGAACACACAGACAGACACACACACAGACGTCACGCTAAAAATTGTTTTTCGTATTCTAGAAGTCTTGAAACGTGTAGATCCGTCGAAAACTCGAGTTGCGATTTTCGACATGATTCCAATAATTTCCCTATACATTACCATGTATTGCAGGGAAAGTAATAAACAACCTTTACTTACATAAACTATGTAGAAAATACGCTGGCATTTTTACTTTGCTTAAAATGAAAACACATGGTCGATATGATTCAATCAGTCTTGCCGCAATCTAGATATAACGTCCGTGCTACCATCTAATCAACTTCTCAAATAACGTCCAACTCTACCATCTAATGAATTTTCTTATAACTAGAAAATAGATCATAGATGTCCCAACTATGAACGTGGTCAGAAATACTTATAGTAATATGTAAGGTATCTCAATCATATATATATATAAGATCTTCAATCGGATGAAGCGTAGTTATTTATGTCTCTCTGCCTTTTTTTTATCCCTGGGAGAAGAGAGACGTGCATAGTTTTAAGTAAGTGCCGAGTTGTCGGCGCGATGAGTTTCGTATCCGTGACTGATCGATTGAGGGGAAACTACTGACTAAAAACAGAGTTTGGTCCAACGAAAAATATAATTTTATTAAGAAACATATTCATTATGCACTTACAGTGTTTATTGGCCTTATTGTCTTTATTATTACTTTCCTTATATACATAATGTATAAGGAAAGTATTGTGACGGGGTCGAAAATTCGAATTCGAGTTTTCGACGGGAGAGCACGTTTCAAGCATCCCTGATCACGAATCAAACATTTTTGAAGTGATGTCTGTGTGTGTGTATGTGTGTGTGTGTGTGTGTGTGTGTGTGTGTGTGTGAAAGTATGTGTGTGTGTGTGTCAGTGAGTCTGTGGAGACGATAACTGACGAACGAATGGACCGATTCGAACCAAATTTGGTACAAAAATCACAATCCGTAAACACTGGAAGCCTATTGTTTTTATACGTAATCGAATGTTCAGAAACCCCCTAAATTTTCGAATGAAATATTGACAAAATCGTCAAAAAATCAAAACCGCTAATAAAGTTACGCAAATAGACATTTCTTATGTAATTTTGCATTAGAAAACGATTGGAATAAAGTTTAGAACGCTAACATGAACCGTTCTCGAGATATTGTACATTTTTCAAAAAAATTATGAAAAAGTCACATAAAAAAAAAATTCCTATTGAGAAACATGTTCACTTTTCATATGTAATACCATACAATAAATTGAGTGAAATCAATGAAAATGACGACTAATTGTCGAAAATTCAATATCTTGGAAAGAATATTAGTATCTACTATAAGAAAAACCTATTTTTTTCCTGTAAAAGTAGTAAATTAATTACATTATATAAGGAAAGTCATGTGTTGCCCACATCAGATTTTTTTTCTCAGAAAGGGACCAACTCACAGACTTGTTTTGGACGCTACGTTTCAGAGTTCTTCGGAAAATTCTATACTTATAAGTTTCGTCTGGAAGTTAAGCTCCTCTGTTGACGTGCTTAGTATAAGCATCATGCAATGCCTAGAACACGCTTGAACACTGAGTAGCTCTTTTCTAAGAGTCCATACCAAACTTTGAAACGTGGAGTCATTGGCATGTTTTTCTCAAAAAATTTCACAGGATCATAAACGGTGTTTAAAATGTACGAGACTTTCAAGTTCCGTTCGTCCCAAAAGGATAAAAAAAACACACTAGAAAAGCTCAAAGAAAATAACTCAAATGAAATAAAACGAGAGCAATATATTAATTATATTTGTATTAAAACTACGTTTGTATCAAAACTAGTTCCTGGTTCTTGTACTTTACGATTTATTTGTGGTATTTTAGTGAATGGGGTGTTAGTTCTACATGTTTAGTTGCAAGTGTTAGTTTGAAGAATGAACACAAAATAAGAAGACAAAAAATGCCATCCTATCTGCAATAAATTGTTCATATAACAGTCATTCAAAATTGCTTCAAGATCATCATCCATAAAACATGACTGTGGAATTTGGCAATTTTTCTTGACGATATTAAGTAATACCATTACGTAGCGTTAAAATGAATCTAATAATTGAACTGTACGGGGGGAAGAAGTTATAGTAATATAAAAATATGGTAGAGATTTCGCATTATGTGGGATGATAATGTGATGAATTTATTTGCGTCGTATTCAATAACATTATAGGTGCTATAACACGGGAAAAGTAATTTGCTGTGTGGTGATAGTCACAATCAATCCGTTGCGCTTATTTTCATATAAAAGATGTGGACGCTCATTTGATCATATTTAGTGAATTTTAAATTGTATAGAACGTATTTGTTGACTGAATTCATAAAACGTGTGAATTTTGAAGATCAGTTTATTCTAGTGTTCTAAAATTGATTACATTCGTTATCTTATGAAAATTTTCGTAAAGATTCAGTTTATAAAATTTTGATAACACTGTGTTTTCCTTTTTCTCTGTTAAAAAGACAGAATATCTTTAAAAATTTTAAATTAACCATTTTGAAATATTCCATAATTTTGTAACCTAAAAAAAAACTAAACATTTGGATACTAATTGTTTTACTGTACCTTATTTTTATCGTGGAATACTAAGCCTATTGTTTTGATGCTTAAGTAGGGGATTAGGGAGAGTTCAGCGGCACTTCAGAGGCGGTGAATCCCTATACTTTAACATGGGGAACCCTCCGAGGCCAGAAAATGAGTGCATCAACAGAGGCGGTGGTAAAGTCCCATGCTTTAACATAGGGGTTCTCAGAAGTCGGTGTGAGGCAGCACAGTTCCATAAGGTGACGTCACAGAAGAGAGTGGAGTTTATGACGTATATTGTTTTTCCTTTTTAGTAACAAAATTTCGTAAATGTAAGTTTTTTTCTTTTTTTTTTTTCAACAAGTTGGATTTTGAGGGTTGTTGGATTTCTCTATGGGAAATAACATGAATTTTAAGAAAGTGTCACTTTTAGCGTTTTTTCACAAAAAGTTTCAAAAACGTTAAAAAACAACAAAAATGTACGTTTTTAAAATAAATTGTGGTTTTTAGATTGTTTGAATTCTCTATGGGAAATAACATGGGTTTTCGCACTTTTGTGTATTTTTTGTAAAAAAAATGTGCGTTTTTGCAAAAGTGTTACCAAAAAAGCGTTTTTTGAAAAATGTGACATTTTGCGATTTTTTTTCAAAATGCCGTTTTCTCTATGGGAATTAACATAGGTTTTCGCACTTTTACATTTTTTTAAAAAAAATGTGCGTTTTTGCAAAAGTGTTACCAAAAATGCGTTTTTTGAAAAATGTGACATTTTGCGATTTTTTTCAAAAACACACTTTTTACTTGTAAAAACTAAGAAAAACACGTTTTCAAAGTAGCAGAATTTCGGGAATCTCGGGAATTGGGTGTATGGGAGGGGGTATGTTTCCCCAATCCTTTCGTCTTGGATTTCAAAATTTAAATGCAGTAATGTCTCTTTAAGAAATTAGATGCTGTTAGAAAAATATATATTTTTTTTAATTGTGGTCCCACCTCCACCCGGTGTATAGGATACACCGCCACAATTTCTTTTTTTTCTTTTTTCCTATTTTTTCCTTCTTTTTTTTTTTCCTTCTTTCTCTTTTTTCCTTTTTTTATTTTTTTATTTTAAAATGTCCGTAGGCATAACTTGTAATGCCGTCCTCGAGTAAATATCTTTTGTCATCAATGGGTGACAAAGCCACCTTGTTCTGGCATACAGTGAATAGTTTATGATGACTACTATCAATTCTAATCTGTTCTTCCATGGTAGGTCTAACACTCAACAGGCATTGTCTATAGTCATTATGTGTAATTTTCCGTGCAACCACATGTGTAGAAACACCTTTAGCTCTTTTCTTTTCTCCAGCAGCTGATAGAATAGAGTACATTTTAGGTCTAAGTCCTATAAACTCTTGAATGGGGGTTGAATTCAGTTCATCTTTAAAATATCCAATACGCTTTTTATTGTCTTCACTGAAGAGGGGATGATCCTTGGGATAGTCAGAAAAATCATACAAGTGTTTATGCTGGTTCATATCTTCATAAATATCAGCAGTTTGGATTTCATAAGCCAATGAATCAGTATCGGTGAAGAGAAGCGAAGCTTTTTCACCATATTGGCTTTTAATATGTTTATAATGAAACTCATACATCAGGAGTTTAGATAACTCCAAGATAGCAAAGCCAACGTATATAGGCCGGTTCATTAAAATGCCTTACACGTTCAACACCCACCAGATCTTCGCTAAAAATCCTGATAGCTCTAAAAGCTGGAGATGCCACCACCTTCAGGGCCCGCTTTGAAGAATTCACTAGTTCAATATTCACTCGATTTCGAAGATTCTCCATCGTTTTTCCAAACACAGCGTTATTAAGCAATTTAAAAAAGTCTTTCTCAAAATTAGTCTTTGCCTTCTTTCTTTCTTCTGTGTTAAATTAGATGTATTTCTCCAACCAGGGCTTCTGATTAAATTTTAAGGTCTTGTGAATTTTCTTGAGTCTTAAACCTAATGATAGGTATAGCTGAAGGTTCCGATAGTGAACAATATAATGTTTCTTGTCATGCAGATTGGGTACCAATTTCGTAGTACTAACAAAATGTCCATGATGTAACTGTTGAACTAGTCGTTCAGCATAGGGGGAGAGCATTTCTCGTTCAATCTTCACCCTTTCAGGGGCTAGAGGGTATTCATTATGATAATCATGTAAGGATTCAGGATACTCCAGATCCACTTCAAATATATATCCCTCTTGGGTATTATCCTTTAGACTCATTATCCAGAATTCATTCAAATTTTCTGTAGATATCCATTCAAAGCCACCATAGGGCAGTGGTTGAGACATGGCCCAACCATATAGGTTATTAGCATCAAGATAGATAATGTGCTTATCAGGCTTAGAAGAATCGTAATTTTCCAAATAACGATTATTAGCCTCGGATCTACGCTGACTTATCATACATATGCCACCGCGGATTCCACGTTCTATAAACAGTAACATATTTTCATCTGTGAGTAGTTCCAGGGTTTGCTCAGTCATTTTCAAAGAGGCCTGCCAAGCCAGTCCAGGGGCGGTCATCATATGAGCGGCGTCTAAATCATAGTTCTTCTTGCAAATTTTTCGAAAATTCTCAAATACATCGGCTAATAGTAGCACATCTGTTTTCACATACAGGTCGTGATATTCTCCCAAGTTCTTTATGTTGAAGGTATCCCATACAGTTTGGGCATGCCGATAATCTTCACTCTTAATATCTTCTCCTTTAATATCATTATGAAATGCAGAAGGGGGAGGGAGTACATTTTCATCAAATTTTTGAAAGGATGTCATATAGCTATAGGGATATACTCCTTTCCTAATAAGAGCATTCTGTTGTACTATATCGGGGAAATGTTCTCTGAGAATATAAAATTCACTCAAGTCTAAATTGGAAACTAGCTTTTCCAGGGAAGCATTCAGAAACTGTAGGCTATCAATAAATTGTAAACAGACACGGGGCCCCTCTTTCTTTGAAATCTTAAAAGATATGTATTTTTCAATATTAGTGGCAATCACATCAATTTTATGGTCTTGCAATTTCCCAAAACTCAGCATAATATGATGAGAGTCATAATTTTTTAAATTATGAAACACTACAGGAATATTAATACTTTGTCTATAGTTAAGATTACAGGCATTATGCAGGGCACCTCTATAGGCTCCAGTCACATGATTGTGATCACGCACACGATCTGTTTTCAGTTCACGATGGCACACGTTACAATGGGTAGCTCTTTCAAAGTCAACTTCATTCTCTTTAGTCATTCGTAGTGGTTTAACATAACGTAATTTTTCTCCAAGATACTGTTTCTCCATTATCAAGTTGTTAAGAAAATGATTCACAGGGTCGATACCTCGATACACAGTAGCTTGTTTCAGGCATTTTCCATCAGGCCCTATAATAACATAAGCATATCCACAAGGTTCATGAATCGCTAGTCTATGCGTGTAAGATCTAATATTCGAGGGTTTAGTAGTGTCTTCTTTAACGATCAGGGCTTCAAAGTCAGCATAAATGATGAAAGGGATAGAATGCTGATACTGTTTGTTCGTGAATTGGAGATATTTCTGATCTTCCGAGGGCATTTTAATGCGCTGAGGTGCATGTTCTTTGCAATATTGAGCATGATCTTGCAAAAGATCGTCTCTACTGTAACGATGTAAACATCTATAACATATATATTGGGCTCCATTGTGCTTAGTTATATCTCCCAGCAAGCGTGACATATTCCTTATGAGAGTATAGTGTTGCCTATCTTCATCACTAATCAGCAGGAGATTCATACAGTCTTCATCTTCACGTTTGGATATATGCAAAGGAAAAATATCTTCATCTTCGTATCCATATACATTTATTCGTATATTATTCAATTTTTCAATCTGAGGAATCTTCACAACTGAGATAGGGTATTGAATATCTCCAAGTTTAATGTCATTTTCAAAACTTTTATAATGTGACACTCTTTCAGGCTTATATTCACGGGATATATAGTATTTGTGGGCTAATAGGCACCACACCAGGCATTTCTCGTCTTCATTTCGAATATTGAGTAAAGCTTTCTTGGCTGCAAGTTTTGTTGGCAAGGGTATATAGCTAGAAGCTGTAAGAGGCTTATACTTTGCACAGAAAACATCTATCTTTCGCATCTTTTGTAAAGTCCATCCAGAGCCTCGGCTGACAAATTCTTCGAATAACTTCAAGATTTGTGAAAAAGCTTCTTCAGCACTGTTGGGAGGGGTATCATCACGAAGTTCTGTCACAACATCTGTTCTAAAATATGAGCTGGATACCTGTTGGCCATTTGCAACGTCACGAATAAATTGCACATCCGCAATAAGATACCACTTAATAGATCTGTATGCATCAAGTTCGTCTTTTAATATCTTCAATAGCTGAGGGCGAATTTCATCAAAACATAGCATAAGATCCTCTCTACACTTTCAGTAGGTTCCAGAGTGTGTACAGAGAATACATCTAAACCCTTCTTCTTCTTCGCTGCAATCTTGGGGCGCTTATTAGAAGTTGAGGCTAAAGCAGGAGCTTTTCTCTTTTTAGAACCATGTTCAATACGCTGATGGCGCAGGGCATCACTTTTCTTGCTGAATATAAGTTCACAATGCATGCATTTCACACCATCCTTCAGATGAAGTAACAGGTGGCGCTTCAGGTTATCTCGTCTAGTAAACTGTATGGAGCATTGAGTGCATTCAAACACTTTAACGGGAGAATGCATATTCGCATGTCTAGCCAAGTCTTCCTTATGAACAAATGCACGTTCGCATACTTTACATCGATAAGTCAAGGCATCATCGTCAGAATGAATCTTCATATGTCTTGCTAAGGCATCTTTTCTGGAAAAGTGCTTATTACAAGATAAACACACCTGCAAGAGATAAAAAAATACAAGACCTTAGTATAAACACGCTATTCTCGGTAACAATGTAATACATTTCAGATGTATATATATCATTACAAATGTATATAAAGTAATCGCTAATCCATTATACTATCCCCATTAGAAATAATAAAATTCCTGGATTAAAGAATATATCCATATAAGAATATATCCATACAGGACATTTCATGTAAGATCCCCAAGATATTTCATTAAATTCATAAAAACACTCATTAAAAAGTTGTTACGCATCATAAAAATCAAAGTTTAATAAAATAATAGAATAAAATCACATTAAAACAAGTACTTACATGTCCAATCCTGTTCAAAGAGGGTGTATTACGCATAATAACGTCAGTAACGGTAGGGATAGTACCTCCGATATTACTTTCTAAGGCAAACATACTCGCAGAGCAACTTCAAACACGACTTAACAGCACGAAACTCACAACAGAAATGATAAAATCGCTGCTTAAAGACCACCTACATCCATTCATAAAAAATAGTTCCTGGTGTATCCTTCCGCCAAGGTCACCCCAAGGTTATCTCTAAAGAGTTCTTGATGTATCCGTAAGCCAAGGGCATGCCAAGGTCACATGATAGTTATATCACGGTTACCGCTAGATTTACAACACGCGAATGTAATTATGCACACATCCGATAAAAAATAAACAATTCATTCAACATCGCAATCGATTATATCCTTTTTTTAATAATTGTAATCGATACATTAAATAGATTCACATCTTATAAAATAATAGATTTTAATAAAATAATGAAAGAAAATCCATTTGCGAGACCCCCTAAAACCTCCAATCGTTATGCAATACAACAACGCGCAAGCATAAAAACCCCCGAATAACATACTCCTCTCTCCCCCTCCCTCCCCGAGACACCAACACTCACTTCCCCATACACTAAACGTAACCCATAGCAACCGGAATCCATAATAAAACATTCACCTTCACCCCCAACGTACATCCAAATACACAGTCATTCAACGTGAAACCCGTATTTTTACAGCAAAAATCACTTTACAGGGATTCATAGAACAAAAATCCCTAAAAAATCAACAAATTCACCCAGAAACTAGCTAAAACCCTCAAATTACTTATAATTATCGTCTACATATGCTATATAACCATTTACAACCTTAAAAAGGTGAGTATACTAGTAGATAAGGAAGGCCGGTTCTGCAACGATGGCGGAGCAAAATGGTCGCTATCTTGAATTCCGTAATCCTGGACGGGGGTGTAAAAGGGGGGGGGAATGAAAAAAGGTGGGGGGGGGTAAAAATTTTGGAGAAACTTTTTGTCGGGTGGCAACGATGTCGTAGTCTTGTACGAAGGGTTGAGGGGGAAATAAATTTTTTGGAACGAGATTTTTTCTAAGTACGGAAGAAACTTTTTTAGAGATGGCAACGGCTGAGGTTCTGCGACGAAGGCGGTATGGAACCATCAGCGCCCCCTATCGGCGAAAAGGGATACTAATAGGAAAATTAGGAATTTTGTGAAAATTAATAAAAAATTGAGTTTTTAAAATTTTTTTAAAAACTTTTTTAATTTTACCAAAATATTACATAGAGGATACTTTCTGGAAATACCAAAAAATATTTATTTTTTCTTTCCAGAAACTATTTTTAGGCGGCATTGCTCTAACCGCATTCTGGCGAACCCACCTTCCTTATCTACTAGTATACTCACCTTTTTAAGGTTGTA
The DNA here is from genome assembly GCA_951213105.1 of Amaurobius ferox. Taxonomy (NCBI): domain Eukaryota; kingdom Metazoa; phylum Arthropoda; class Arachnida; order Araneae; family Amaurobiidae; genus Amaurobius; species Amaurobius ferox. The sequence continues at coordinate 62,329,047 of OX578144.1, forward strand.
AATGGTTATATAGCATATGTAGACGATAATTATAAGTAATTTGAGGGTTTTAGCTAGTTTCTGGGTGAATTTGTTGATTTTTTAGGGATTTTTGTTCTATGAATCCCTGTAAAGTGATTTTTGCTGTAAAAATACGGGTTTCACGTTGAATGACTGTGTATTTGGATGTACGTTGGGGGTGAAGGTGAATGTTTTATTATGGATTCCGGTTGCTATGGGTTACGTTTAGTGTATGGGGAAGTGAGTGTTGGTGTCTCGGGGAGGGAGGGGGAGAGAGGAGTATGTTATTCGGGGGTTTTTATGCTTGCGCGTTGTTGTATTGCATAACGATTGGAGGTTTTAGGGGGTCTCGCAAATGGATTTTCTTTCATTATTTTATTAAAATCTATTATTTTATAAGATGTGAATCTATTTAATGTATCGATTACAATTATTAAAAAAAGGATATAATCGATTGCGATGTTGAATGAATTGTTTATTTTTTATCGGATGTGTGCATAATTACATTCGCGTGTTGTAAATCTAGCGGTAACCGTGATATAACTATCATGTGACCTTGGCATGCCCTTGGCTTACGGATACATCAAGAACTCTTTAGAGATAACCTTGGGGTGACCTTGGCGGAAGGATACACCAGGAACTATTTTTTATGAATGGATGTAGGTGGTCTTTAAGCAGCGATTTTATCATTTCTGTTGTGAGTTTCGTGCTGTTAAGTCGTGTTTGAAGTTGCTCTGCGAGTATGTTTGCCTTAGAAAGTAATATCGGAGGTACTATCCCTACAGTTACTGACGTTATTATGCGTAATACACCCTCTTTGAACAGGATTGGACATGTAAGTACTTGTTTTAATGTGATTTTATTCTATTATTTTATTAAACTTTGTATTTTTATGATGCGTAACAACTTTTTAATGAGTGTTTTTATGAATTTAATGAAATGTCTTGGGGATCTTACATGAAATGTCCTGTATGGATATATTCTTATATGGATATATTCTTTAATCCAGGAATTTTATTATTTCTAATGGGGATAGTATAATGGATTAGCGATTACTTTATATACATTTGTAATGATATATATACATCTGAAATGTATTACATTGTTACCGAGAATAGCGTGTTTATACTAAGGTCTTGTATTTTTTTATCTCTTGCAGGTGTGTTTATCTTGTAATAAGCACTTTTCCAGAAAAGATGCCTTAGCAAGACATATGAAGATTCATTCTGACGATGATGCCTTGACTTATCGATGTAAAGTATGCGAACGTGCATTTGTTCGTAAGGAAGACTTGGCTAGACATGCGAATATGCATACTCCCGTTAAAGTGTTTGAATGCACTCAATGCTCCATACAGTTTACTAGACGAGATAACCTGAAGCGCCACCTGTTACTTCATCTGAAGGATGGTGTGAAATGCATGCATTGTGAACTTATATTCAGCAAGAAAAGTGATGCCCTGCGCCATCAGCGTATTGAACATGGTTCTAAAAAGAGAAAAGCTCCTGCTTTAGCCTCAACTTCTAATAAGCGCCCCAAGATTGCAGCGAAGAAGAAGAAGGGTTTAGATGTATTCTCTGTACACACTCTGGAACCTACTGAAAGTGTAGAGAGGGATCTTATGCTATGTTTTGATGAAATTCGCCCTCAGCTATTGAAGATATTAAAAGACGAACTTGATGCATACAGATCTATTAAGTGGTATCTTATTGCGGATGTGCAATTTATTCGTGACGTTGCAAATGGCCAACAGGTATCCAGCTCATATTTTAGAACAGATGTTGTGACAGAACTTCGTGATGATACCCCTCCCAACAGTGCTGAAGAAGCTTTTTCACAAATCTTGAAGTTATTCGAAGAATTTGTCAGCCGAGGCTCTGGATGGACTTTACAAAAGATGCGAAAGATAGATGTTTTCTGTGCAAAGTATAAGCCTCTTGCAGCTTCTAGCTATATACCCTTGCCAACAAAACTTGCAGCTAAGAAAGCTTTACTCAATATTCGAAATGAAGACGAGAAATGCCTGGTGTGGTGCCTATTAGCCCACAAATACTATATATCCCGTGAATATAAGCCTGAAAGAGTGTCACATTATAAAAGTTTTGAAAATGACATTAAACTTGGAGATATTCAATACCCTATCTCAGTTGTGAAGATTCCTCAGATTGAAAAATTGAATAATATACGAATAAATGTATATGGATACGAAGATGAAGATATTTTTCCTTTGCATATATCCAAACGTGAAGATGAAGACTGTGTGAATCTCCTGCTGATTAGTGATGAAGATAGGCAACACTATACTCTCATAAGGAATATGTCACGCTTGCTGGGAGATATAACTAAGCACAATGGAGCCCAATATATATGTTATAGATGTTTACATCGTTACAGTAGAGACGATCTTTTGCAAGATCATGCTCAATATTGCAAAGAACATGCACCTCAGCGCATTAAAATGCCCTCGGAAGATCAGAAATATCTCCAATTCACGAACAAACAGTATCAGCATTCTATCCCTTTCATCATTTATGCTGACTTTGAAGCCCTGATCGTTAAAGAAGACACTACTAAACCCTCGAATATTAGATCTTACACGCATAGACTAGCGATTCATGAACCTTGTGGATATGCTTATGTTATTATAGGGCCTGATGGAAAATGCCTGAAACAAGCTACTGTGTATCGAGGTATCGACCCTGTGAATCATTTTCTTAACAACTTGATAATGGAGAAACAGTATCTTGGAGAAAAATTACGTTATGTTAAACCACTACGAATGACTAAAGAGAATGAAGTTGACTTTGAAAGAGCTACCCATTGTAACGTGTGCCATCGTGAACTGAAAACAGATCGTGTGCGTGATCACAATCATGTGACTGGAGCCTATAGAGGTGCCCTGCATAATGCCTGTAATCTTAACTATAGACAAAGTATTAATATTCCTGTAGTGTTTCATAATTTAAAAAATTATGACTCTCATCATATTATGCTGAGTTTTGGGAAATTGCAAGACCATAAAATTGATGTGATTGCCACTAATATTGAAAAATACATATCTTTTAAGATTTCAAAGAAAGAGGGGCCCCGTGTCTGTTTACAATTTATTGATAGCCTACAGTTTCTGAATGCTTCCCTGGAAAAGCTAGTTTCCAATTTAGACTTGAGTGAATTTTATATTCTCAGAGAACATTTCCCCGATATAGTACAACAGAATGCTCTTATTAGGAAAGGAGTATATCCCTATAGCTATATGACATCCTTTCAAAAATTTGATGAAAATGTACTCCCTCCCCCTTCTGCATTTCATAATGATATTAAAGGAGAAGATATTAAGAGTGAAGATTATCGGCATGCCCAAACTGTATGGGATACCTTCAACATAAAGAACTTGGGAGAATATCACGACCTGTATGTGAAAACAGATGTGCTACTATTAGCCGATGTATTTGAGAATTTTCGAAAAATTTGCAAGAAGAACTATGATTTAGACGCCGCTCATATGATGACCGCCCCTGGACTGGCTTGGCAGGCCTCTTTGAAAATGACTGAGCAAACCCTGGAACTACTCACAGATGAAAATATGTTACTGTTTATAGAACGTGGAATCCGCGGTGGCATATGTATGATAAGTCAGCGTAGATCCGAGGCTAATAATCGTTATTTGGAAAATTACGATTCTTCTAAGCCTGATAAGCACATTATCTATCTTGATGCTAATAACCTATATGGTTGGGCCATGTCTCAACCACTGCCCTATGGTGGCTTTGAATGGATATCTACAGAAAATTTGAATGAATTCTGGATAATGAGTCTAAAGGATAATACCCAAGAGGGATATATATTTGAAGTGGATCTGGAGTATCCTGAATCCTTACATGATTATCATAATGAATACCCTCTAGCCCCTGAAAGGGTGAAGATTGAACGAGAAATGCTCTCCCCCTATGCTGAACGACTAGTTCAACAGTTACATCATGGACATTTTGTTAGTACTACGAAATTGGTACCCAATCTGCATGACAAGAAACATTATATTGTTCACTATCGGAACCTTCAGCTATACCTATCATTAGGTTTAAGACTCAAGAAAATTCACAAGACCTTAAAATTTAATCAGAAGCCCTGGTTGGAGAAATACATCTAATTTAACACAGAAGAAAGAAAGAAGGCAAAGACTAATTTTGAGAAAGACTTTTTTAAATTGCTTAATAACGCTGTGTTTGGAAAAACGATGGAGAATCTTCGAAATCGAGTGAATATTGAACTAGTGAATTCTTCAAAGCGGGCCCTGAAGGTGGTGGCATCTCCAGCTTTTAGAGCTATCAGGATTTTTAGCGAAGATCTGGTGGGTGTTGAACGTGTAAGGAATTGCATTTTAATGAACCGGCCTATATACGTTGGCTTTGCTATCTTGGAGTTATCTAAACTCCTGATGTATGAGTTTCATTATAAACATATTAAAAGCCAATATGGTGAAAAAGCTTCGCTTCTCTTCACCGATACTGATTCATTGGCTTATGAAATCCAAACTGCTGATATTTATGAAGATATGAACCAGCATAAACACTTGTATGATTTTTCTGACTATCCCAAGGATCATACCCTCTTCAGTGAAGACAATAAAAAGCGTATTGGATATTTTAAAGATGAACTGAATTCAACCCCCATTCAAGAGTTTATAGGACTTAGACCTAAAATGTACTCTATTCTATCAGCTGCTGGAGAAAAGAAAAGAGCTAAAGGTGTTTCTACACATGTGGTTGCACGGAAAATTACACATAATGACTATAGACAATGCCTGTTGAGTGTTAGACCTACCATGGAAGAACAGATTAGAATTGATAGTAGTCATCATAAACTATTCACTGTATGCCAGAACAAGGTGGCTTTGTCACCCATTGATGACAAAAGATATTTACTCGAGGACGGCATTACAAGTTATGCCTACGGACATTTTAAAATAAAAAAATAAAAAAAGGAAAAAAGACAAAGAAGGAAAAAAAAAAGAAGGAAAAAATAGGAAAAAAGAAAAAAAAGAAATTGTGGCGGTGTATCCTATACACCGGGTGGAGGTGGGACCACAATTAAAAAAAATATATATTTTTCTAACAGCATCTAATTTCTTAAAGAGACATTACTGCATTTAAATTTTGAAATCCAAGACGAAAGGATTGGGGAAACATACCCCCTCCCATACACCCAATTCCCGAAATTCTGCTACTTTGAAAACGTGTTTTTCTTAGTTTTTACAAGTAAAAAGTGTGTTTTTGAAAAAAATCGCAAAATGTCACATTTTTCAAAAAACGCATTTTTGGTAACACTTTTGCAAAAACGCACATTTTTTAAAAAAAAATGTAAAAGTGCGAAAACCTATGTTAATTCCCATAGAGAAAACGGCATTTTGAAAAAAAATCGCAAAATGTCACATTTTTCAAAAAACGCTTTTTTGGTAACACTTTTGCAAAAACGCACATTTTTTTTACAAAAAATACACAAAAGTGCGAAAACCCATGTTATTTCCCATAGAGAATTCAAACAATCTAAAAACCACAATTTATTTTAAAAACGTACATTTTTGTTGTTTTTTAACGTTTTTGAAACTTTTTGTGAAAAAACGCTAAAAGTGACACTTTCTTAAAATTCATGTTATTTCCAATAGAGAAATCCAACAACCCTCAAAATCCAACTTGTTGAAAAAAAAAAAAAAGAAAAAAACTTACATTTACGAAATTTTGTTACTAAAAAGGAAAAACAATATACGTCATAAACTCCACTCTCTTCTGTGACGTCACCTTATGGAACTGTGCTGCCTCACACCGACTTCTGAGAACCCCTATGTTAAAGCATGGGACTTTACCACCGCCTCTGTTGATGCACTCATTTTCTGGCCTCGGAGGGTTCCCCATGTTAAAGTATAGGGATTCACCGCCTCTGAAGTGCCGCTGAACTCTCCCTAATCCCCTACTTGCTTATTTTAAAACTTTAACTTCATTAATCTCGAAACACTGTTTTCTAAACATTCATACTTGGAACTCTATTCCAAGATTGTCAATCATTCGTTCCGTGACCTGCGATAGAGAGCAAGCACTCCTATAACGGAGGCGATGAGACAGAAGGTATCCCGATTCAGGACTTTCAGAAGTAATCTATCGTGCCACACGCCAAACGTCGTTTTATCGCCAGTTCTGGTTTATTCTGGCTACACCTGCAATTGGAGGGGAAAAACGAATTATTTAACCCTTTCGCGACGGCGGCAAGAGAATGACGTTAGATACATTTGTCTTATCAAAGTATACAGTAGCATTTCGAATACTGGTTTGATTATTTATAAATCAAATAACAATCTGACTAATGTTGTTTTCACAAGTAATACTATTAAAATACATGTATTTAAAAACTTTGTGTACTGCATACGGATTGTTTGAAATTAGTTAAAGAAATGTTCGACACACATATATATAATTTATTATTTTGAATAAAACGATTCTAATTTCGTAGTAAATATATGTGTAGAATCCGTATATTATTCAATTCTTATATAGTACAAGAATCCGTAACGAAATTTGAAGATTATTTGAAAAGAGGAAATATTTGGCATTTTAAAAATGCAAAATTTGTAATATTTTAAGGAAATTTGCTTGACATTTTTCAGTTTGTGAGAGCAATGTTGCTTTTCCGACACACATAGGATAATGCAGTGTTTTTGAAGATGTGTTCTGCGGAAACCCTGGGGTTTTGCGACGTGATAGTTTCAAGAAAATTTTCTTAAAAAATTAAAATCGGGTAAAATTTTAATGCTTTTATACTTTTAAACTATTTTAATTTTAAATATTTTATTATTAAATAGAAGAATTTTAAATGTTATTGGAAAATAAATAAAAATATTTCCTAATTAAAATATGGTAAACAAATATCAAAATTAATTGCACTTTGCATTTAAAAATTCTCTGGTCAATTACATTTCCAGCAACTTACGTACGTATAATCGTTCATTCAAATTAGTAATATATTTTACAATTATTTTTACGTCTAAGTTTGGCAAAATTGAAATTTTTAATACTAAAAATTATAAAAATATGAAAGAGCCTTTATGCAATGGAAAGTGATGTGTACACTTCAATTTCGAAAGAACTATTAAGTATTTCTATACATTTTAGCACACTTATTTCATACAGTCATATGAATTATTGAAAAACCAGAAGTTACATATTCAGACCAGGAAATCCTTAGTGAACCCTACCAAACCCTCCGGAATTCAATGTTTAATCTATATCAGTCTTCATCTAAGCTGCACCTAAAGCAAAGTCTGAAAAACAGATGTTGAAATGAAAATATAAATTTTTGAATAGGAAGTGACATCTCTCTCCCGAACAAGAAGTGGAAATCCTTCATGAACCCTACCTTCTCCGTAATTTTATGCTGCATCCATATTAGCCACTATATCTTTTTAAACATCTAAATCCTACGAAATAGATGTTTAAAAAAAATTCTATGAAATAGATGTTAAAAACAATGGCAAATTGTAAAATTTTCCCACCAAAATCTGCATTTCAAAATTATTTAGAGTAAATTTGTATTATTATTTTTTGTACACACATGAGATAAATTGTCTGTGACTTACAGTTTTAAGTGGGTTGTGAACAATATACATTTACACTCAGTTTTATCCGTCACAGAAATGGATCTAATATAACAATTATAGGTCTGAAGGACTAAATAAACTTTAATTGTTGTATACCGATTTAAAAGTATATTTATGCCGTAGAATGTAAAATCTCACTAATTTGATATTTATGGATTTTTTTTTGTGAAATATAAAGATATATATATATATATATATATATTACAAGTAATCATAAAAATCTTCAATTATATATATATATATATATATATATATATATATATATATAAATTAGTAAATCCAATGTTAGAATGTATGTAGTAACTCATAAAACACTATTCCAAAATTTTCTACAAAATACAAAGAAATATAAGAAATTAAGACATAAAGAGGAAATAATAAAGCGTAATACAGGACATAAAGACAAAGACAATCAACAAATTTCAACAATGAGGAATGAAAATAGGAAAACTAAAAAATCAAGCAAAAAAGCTTGCACACGGAAGAACTTTATATATATATATAATATATATATATATATATATATATATATATATATATATATATATATATATATAATAGAAGATTTTTATGATTACTTGTAATATATATATACCCGAGAAATACCAAAGAAAATTGCTTGTAAACTGAAGGTAAAGGTAAATAAATTGCAAAACAGAAGCCTAGTGTAGCACGATGAGCTATGCAAGAAATTTGGAAATTGAATAAATGGAATCTAATGAAAATAAAAGGAATAAAATGAATATGAAAAGCATTTCTGAAACCATGTACGTTATCAAGGGCCATACATGTTTCATTAATGCTGATTCTACGTTTCTGTTAACACTACTGTAAAATGTATTACAGAAATAATGTAAATGGCCCGACGTAGAATATAATATATATATATATATATATATATATAATATAATATATATATATATATATATATATATAATATAATATATATATATATATATATATATATATATATATATAATATAATATATATATATATATATATATATATAATTTTTTCGAAATGAACTTATCGTAAGCCTAAATCTCCTCCATGTGCAAGCTTTTTTGCTTGATTTTTTTGTTTTCTTATTTGCATTCCTCATTTTTGAAATTTGTTGATTGTCTTTGTCTTTATGACTTGAATTATGCTTTATTATTTCCTCTTTTTGTCTTAATTTCTTTTATTTCTTTGTATTTTGTAGAAAATTTTGGAATAGTGTATTATGAGTTACTACATACATTCTAACTTTGGATTTAATAATTTATATTTATATATATATATATATATATATATATATATATATATATATATATATATATATATATATATATATATATATATATAATATATATATTATATATATATATATATATAATATATATATATATATATAATATATATATATATATATATATATATATATATATATATATATATATATATATATATATATTATATATATACATATATATATATAATATATATATATTATATATATATATTATATATATATATATATATATATATATATATATATATATTATATATATACATATATATATATAATATATATATATTATATATATATATTATATATATATATATATATATATATATATATATATTATATATATACATATATATATATAATATATATATATTATATATATATATTATATATATATATATATATATATATATATATATATATATGTATTTTTTTCTTTTCTGTATCTTTTAGTTAACCCAGACGTCAATATCTTTTATTGCTTATTTTTACATTTTAATCTAGACAAGTATTTCCACTATATGTGGCCCTCTTTTGCCCGCAGTTGTAGGGATTCAGTCAGACACATACGTATTAACAGTTTTGTATATCGTCCATTCCGGATGAATATAATTATTTGTCCACACTTCGCTTATTTATGAATATTTCGTATGAAAATCTCTTTTCTACTATGCTTGTTTTGTTACTCTCCAAAATTTCGATTCAATTCTTATGGTATTAGTTAAAATTTGAAATTCGTACCTGACAAAATAGTTTTTGGGGGGGTTTATATTGGGAATTTTAATTAGAATTCGTGATGTAAATTTTCTTCATTACCTAGTGTCCGGTCTATTATTATTATGAATTGGGATAATTATAGATCGACAAACATTGACCAATTAAGCGTTATAGACGATTTGGAAGAATACCATACCTTCTCTCAATCTAAATCATATTCCTTCAATAGATGCAACAATCTTAGGTGCAAAACTTGTCCTTATGCTGACCCATTACAAATTAATAATAATTCCACTTCACAAAAATTCTGCAAAGTTTTTAATTGCATATACAAACTTAATTGTACTATTTGTAACTTATCCTATATTGGCCAAACCAGCAACCCTTTACATCTGAGAATGAATGTCCACAGGGATCATATTAAAAAATTTGACCATAAAGTCTTTAATGATCTCCCTACCAAAAATCAATTTGAATATCAGCACTTTGCTACACACGGATTTAAAAATGTATCCCTTCATATTTTAGATATTAAAATTTCACTCACGGATAGATTAGTATTTGAAAATTATTACATTAAAAAATATAAAACTCTCTTCCCCTATGGCTTAAATCAAATTTATAATAATAATAATGTTGTTAACAATAGTTTTGAATACAATTCTCATAAATCTTCAGTATATAAACATCTTTTTCATTATTCAAAGTCATCATCTCCTAGTAAAAAGCGATATAAGCGTGGCAAAGGAAAAAGTAACTTAAGTAAAACTATTGATTACAAAGCAGACATTTTGAAATTACAATATAATTATTCTCAAACTTTCAATTTTCTACCTGTTAGAACATGGTTATATAAAGTCAGAAAAAGCAAATTAAGTATTGTTTATACTCATTTTTTAAAATTAAAATTAACTCATGAGCATTTTAAACATTTATTTTTTGATCTGCTTCTTTCACGTACACATTTCTTAAATTACCACCTACTCCATTCACCAAATCCACATACTAAAATAGCTTACTGTGTAATCTCTTTTAAACACCCTATTCTTAATTCTCTTAACTTCAATAATTTATTTGCAAAACATAAGCACTTGTTACCAGTAAATGATATCAAAATACAAAAATCATTCAAATATAATTTACCAATTGGTAGAATTATTTACAATTACAATGAAGTTTCTAGGACATTAAACTCCGATGATCTTACATCATGTGTATGCAGCAATCAAAATCTTGCCCCTTTTGTCAACTCCACTCATGGTCACATTATTACTGGGGATCTCAGTATAGTTCAGGATGATATACTCAGGGATATTATGAATAAAGGGTCTAAATTTCGCATTCCATTCTGCCATCACCCTAAACAACTTCTTCAGTCTCTATCATTTGATTTTGATAAATTCATATATCAACTTGCTTGTTCACATTCTATTCCTATTGAAGCATTCAATCTATGGAAGTATACGACCTTACATCTACTTAAAAATGTTATTATAAACACTAAATTAACGAAGCCTAGGTATCCTTATAAACAACTCCTATCTGCTATCAAAGAACTACAACAACATTTTGTCATAACTTATGTAGATAAAGCTTCTAATAATTATGCCATCATTTGTAAAAAATATTATGTTTCTCTGTTACAGAATTACTTAAAAGATAATCAAATTTTTAAACCCATTAATAATCAGTCTATCCAAATCAAAACTAAAATGCTAAAATTATATACACAATTAAATATTTATTGTAAGTTTTTTAAATTTCCTTATGTTACTTTGGTTCCTAAATTCCACAAATCACCTCTCAGTTTTAGAACAGTCACTTGTGGACATAATACCTTTACCACTACAGCTAGTAAGTACTTGCTTAACTGTTTAAATCGAATTAATGAATCTCTTAAATTCAGGAATTCAGGATATTTCATTTTGAACAATAGTTTTGATTTAGTTAATCACCTTAGCAAGTTACCACAAATTCTTGGTTTCCAAACCTTTGATTTTAAAGACCTATTTAATAATATTGTCATTAAAGATTTACATAAAGTTATTATCTCTCTTTATCATGACTATATATCTTCCAATCATGATGCTTTTAATGTCAAAAATTTTCCTATGCTCTTGCACTTTGTGTTATACAACAATTATATTATCCAAGGTGATAACATTTATTTACAAACATCTGGTGTACCACAAGGTGGCTGTAGTAGTAGTATACTCGCTAACTTATATCTTTATTATTATGAATGTCATTTTAACTCTAATTCATATATTATATATAGATATGTTGACGACTTAATTTGTATTATCATTGATGATTCCTATCCCATTAATATTGATTTTTACCCGTCTAACCTAGAATTAATTCCTAATGAGCCTTGCGTTAGTCAAACTGTTAATTTTTTAGACCTCAATTTAGATACCCTCAATAATCATGTAATCACCAATCTATATGATAAAAAAGATTCTTACAACTTCACTATCATAAAGCTGCTATCATATCAATCTTGTAATTCTATTCAAATGTTTAGAAACATCATTTTAAACCAGCTATTTCGAATACATCGACTTTCTGATCCTCAGTTTCACTTTCTCCACATCAATAAACTTAAACGCATTTGTCAAAACTACCTATATCCGGAAGTATTTGTAAATAATATTATTAATAATTTCAAATATACCACGTAATAATTTTACACATGCATTATTTATCTTTGATTGGTTAACTCATTTTTGAAAATTCACCCATTCTTATCACCTTACTTACCACTTGGCCTGAGTCTAATACTGTTTACTATTTTAGAATGTCTATTTTCCACTTGTCCTGAGTCCTATACTGTTTACTATTTTCGAAAGTCTCCATACTTATTATGTATCGTTCAATTGTATTCATTCCCACTCGCATTGACGAAGTGAGGTGAAATGCTCAGTTACTAGTTTATCTTACACGTGCTGCTATTATTTCACATTACAGTTCGTGGAGGTATTGTTTTTCAGCTTTTGTATAATTCAATTGATTTATTTTTCTAATTCCACTAGCCAGTAGACAGCTCCAATGGTGTCTATAGTTAAATACTATCGCCATTGTCAGAAACTGGCTATTCTATCGGTTTTAATTCGAATTGTATGGCTGTCCTGATGAGAATGCAATTTCGAACTGACCGCCATTTTTTGTGTGGTTTCGATTGATTGTTCTCTATTCTTGATCTCTTGTCTTGAGCTGATTATTATTGCCTATTCTCATTTTTGCAGAGTTTTATTTTTATTTACTTTTATATACTTTTAATTGTGATTTTTGAATCCTAATATTCTTCTCATCCCCCTTTCCAATGTAGTGATATGTAACCTTCTATCTTTATCCTTAGACTTGGCTTATAGTTACTCATTTGTAACAGATATGCTAGAGATGGGTTTTTTTGTACATACAGTAGTTTATGCAAAAAATTTTCGATTAAAATCATTTAATTTTTATTTATATATATTATATATATATATATATATATATAATATATATAATATATATATATATAATATATATATATAATATATATATATATATATATATATATTTGAAATGTAATAATAAGAATTATGTAAAAATAAAAAAATACAATTCAAGCAATATTAACATCACCATAGAAGCAAATTCAAAGCCATAATGCCGATAAGAGAAAAGAACAGCACCATCCCAAATTCGATGATTAATTAGAATTAAATTCATCGTCAGGTCTGAGTATTTAATTCCAATTAACCCAAACAAATGCCTGTTTCAGATTAAGCAATAGTACATTACTATAAATACTTAAACTCAGACTACAGGCAACAAAAAATGAAAAAAGGATACAGCAAGAAAATTGTATTACCATGCGGCATGAACCATTCTTCCACCACGTGTATACACGATCAACCTCAACAGCTCAATCTGGAAGCACCGGAATGAACAAGTCGAAATTCTACCAGGGAGGCAGTACGAACGTTCACGGAGTTACTCCCAAACCCGTCCAGTGAGTCTAAGCTGGAGACTGGACAAGCAATTCAGAACACAACCTCCCAAACATGCAAACATGAATATGAATATGAATCAAAGATGAAAATTCCTACTAAACAAGTAATTCATATGAAAAATGGATAATCGAGAATGCCACTATACACCATTATAAGGGCGCTCAAAACCTAGTTTCAAAACTGACAAAAGTTACATTTTTTTGCGAAAATAAAATTCAAAACATTAATGTTAATGCATCTTATTTTCCTATTTTTTGATTTTTCTAATGTTTTTGAATTAGTTTATTATTTTTCATTTTTATTTATATAATTAATAATTATATATAATATATATATATATATATATATATATATATATATATTTTTTCTTTTTTTTTTTTTTTTTTTTCCCTACTGTATGTTAGTCACTGTAATTGGGAATGTTTTCTAGGATGTTATCGAGTGAAATTTGATACACTGAGTTGATAATTTTAATAACAAACTTGGGGGGATATGCATTATTAGTCGCTGTACTCAATAATTCCATAAAGTGCGCTAATTTATAATCTTCATCACAAATTTTATTGATTCTAAGAGCCTGGTTTATTATAATATTTCTAAATACAGATATATGCAAACAAGAGTCAAAATGTTGAATTTTTGATGTATTAAATTTAAAATCCTGTCTTTTATCATACAAGTTTATAACCATATCACAATTTTGTAAATTTAAATTTAAATCTAAAAAGTTTGCAACATTTGTGTCATTATTACTTGCATTTAATTGTAAATTTTTTGGATAAAAGTTTAATACTATAGGGATATTATTATTTGGGGATACACATAAAATGTCATCTAAATATCTAAACATGTGCATATTATGCAAGCTAGGATTAATGTTTTTTTCATAGAAGAATAAATACAGATTAGCTAACAATGATGAGGCACACCCCCCTTGTGGGATACCAACCTGTTGTTTAAAAAAAGTACCACCATGTTGAATATAATTCTCATAAAGAGTGAAGTTAAGTAATTTTTTAAATAGAAAATTTGAATATTTTAGGTTGATATTATATTTTTCAAAAATTCCTAATATAACTTTATACAGATCATCTATATTAATATTATTAAACAAATCTTTGAAATCAAAGGTATAAATACTACGAATATTTGTAAGAGTTTTCAATTTCTTAACTAATTCAAAACTGTTTTTTACAATATGACAATTATTTGAGATTTCATCTGACAAGGATATTTCATGTAATATCTTTAATAATAATTTTCCAGCATTAGTAATGTAAGAATTATGCCCACTGGTAATGGTTCGAAAAGCAACAGGGGATTTATGAAACTTGGGTACTAAAACAATATATGGAATGTTATTACAACTATTTTTTAGATGGATTTGCTTATATTTGGCTGATATTCTATTGTATAAGATTTTAAGATTAGTTTTATGTAATTTATAGATTTGATTATTAAGTAAGTGTGACTGAAGGGTATTTTTATAATAATATTTACATATAATTGAGTAGTTTCCACATGCTTTATCGACATATGTAATGACAAAATCATTTTGTATTTCTTTAATATCATTTTTAATTGAATTAAGTTTATATGAATTATTAATTTTCTGATTATATATATAATGATTTAAGTATTGCTCTATTAAGACTCTCCAGGGTTTAAAGGCTTCTACAGGGATTTGATATTTATAACTGATTTTATAGATAAATTTATTTAAGTCAAGAAATAAACCTTTACAAATTAATTTATGTTTAAATTTAGTAGGTAGACGGTACTTAGTACCCAGTAACATCAGTGATCTTAGTGCATCATAATAATATTTAGATTTCCCGTTATAACATGCCCATGGTGTTTATCTACGAAGTCTTTGTATTTTTCTAAATGACAGTGGCAATATGACTCTTTATCCAATTCATAGTTTTGATTAATATCTACTGATTTGGCAATTTGATTATAGTTGAAAATATAACGTCCTAGCGGTTTATCATATTTATAAGCAATTTTAGGATTTACATGTTTGACTGGAAAGTAATTGGAAACCGATTTTAGAAAATTATTTATCTTCAGATTATTTAAGACAGAATTAGTAAAATTTAAGGTACAATATTCGTTTATTTTAGTATTTTGTTTTGATTCGTCATTAAGGTTTACGTCTGTGACATATAAATAACCATTAAGATTTTTACTTCTGGTAATGAGCAAATCATAGAATAAATGTTTAAAATGAACGTTATCAAATGCAGTACTTAGAAAAAGGTTATATACCATATTTAATTGCTGTTTTTTAATTGCGAAAATCCAGTTTTTACATTGTTTCCAATCAAAAGTAATTTTAAAATTTGCATGTTGCTGAAAGATGGCATTTTTTAGTTCAGATAATGATGGCAATTTTTTATTATATTTACTTGCTCTTTTAGTTCTTTTTGATTTACTTTTATGATTGTTGAAGGAATTATAAATATTATGGTCTTCATTAGGAGAATTAAAGGACTTTTTAACTATATTATGATGGTTAAATATTTGATTGAGTCCATATGGAAAGATGGTTTTGTGTGCACAAATGAATTCATTTTCAAGAAACAATCTGTCATAGTAATTTTTCTGAATACACAGAATACTAATTTCAATGTTGTCGAACCCATGTTTAGAAAAATGTTCGTATTCAAATTTTGATTCATTAAAGGAAGTTGCATTATTTGAAAAAAATTTTATGTGATTCCTGTGTACGTTAATTCGGAGATGCAGAGGGTTGCTGGTTTGACCTATATATGACATATTACATTTTTTACATTCAATTTGGTAGATACAATTATATGTTTTACAGAAGACAAGATTATTGTTACAATTGATCTGATTACTATTAGCAAACGGACAAGTTTTACATCTATTAGATTTACAAGATTTAAATTTAAGTGTGTTATTTAGTGATGCATGGCTGTACGATTGAAAGTTATATGAAGTAAACAAAGAATACTGGCTGGAAGTACCGAATGAAGATGGAATATTCATAGAGGATAAAGGATATTGTTGGTAGCTGGATAACGATCTAGGAGAACCCCAACAAGTTCTCGAATACCGAGCTTGGATGTTAGAGAGCAACCAGTTGCCAGTCGCTAATTTTTTATAATAAGACATCATGTAATAGGGATAGATTGTAACCTTTATTTCCCCAAAATAAAGGCACTTGCATTAAAAAAAGTGACTCTTTATCCAAGAATGCACCTTAATTCAATTACAAAGGTGGAGACACAATTACAACATATGAAAGGTACCATTATTTTTCAAACTAATGGATCATCTAAAACACTTTGAAAATATATAAACTAATGTGTAGACACATTAAAACCTGGATTAAATAAATGCTTAGGAATAAGCAAAACTAAGATAGATAGTGGAAAAATATACATATACACATTGACTATTCCAGAATAAATTTATTCAAATTAACATCCATCAATACAACATGAAACACAATTTTACTTCAGAACTAATATAATCTAAGAATAATAAAGGAATAATACAACCATTGCTGTAAATACAGGATTCAAATTCTTCCAATAAATATACATTTATTTAATGGTTCAACAAATCAGAGATTCAACGTATGAAAGCCTACGTACGATCACAAAAAACAATAAGATATTCAATATATGAAAAACTAAGATCGATCACAAAAACAATGGCTAAGAATAGAGTTATTACCTAGGAATACAATTACAAGACATTTTAAAGTGATAAGATTAGGGATAATGAGATAAAAATAAAGTTAAAATTTGACACCAATTCAGCGCGAATGCAGCTAACTTTAGTGTAATTCAGTTCTAACTAATTAAAAATGAATATTACCACAGAAACTCGTAAACAACTAGACAGAAAATAAGAAACCAATATACAATACGCGCATAATGCAGCAGACAAGTATATGGGTAAATATTTGAAATGTAATAATAAGAATTATGTAAAAATAAAAAAATACAATTCAAGCAATATTAACATCACCATAGAAGCAAATTCAAAGCCATAATGCCGATATATATATATATATATATATATATATACTATAAAAATATAAATTAGTAAATCCAATGTTAGAATGTATGTAGTAACTCATAAAACACTATTCCAAAATTTTCTGCAAAATACAAAGAAATAAAAGAAATTAAGACATAAAGAGGAAATAATAAAGCGTAATGCAGGTCATAAAGACAAAAACAATCAACAAATTTCAAAAATGAGGAATGAAAATAGGAAAACTAAAAAATCAAGCTAAAAAGCTTGCACATGGAAGAGCTTTAGGCTTAAGATAAGTTCATTTTGAAAAAATTCTCTTCAAGTCCATATATCCCTTCGAAATGAACACAAAAATGCTTGTTTCTGAAACACAAGATAGATTTTATCTATAAACTTGTGTTATATGGACGACAAGCATATAGATTGGAACAATAAAGGAAACATAAATACCTTAAAATACACTTCATTAGTGCAACCATGACGAGCAATATATATATATATATAATATATATGTATATATATATATATATATATATATATAATATATATATATATATAATATATATATATAATATATATGTATATATATGTAATATATATATATATATATATATATATATATATATATATATATATATATATATATATATATATATATATATTGATAAGTCAGGAAGTCTTCATAATCGCAAACTATAAATTGTTATTTTTTCCTTGAAGGAGATGCAAGTTCCAAATAAAGGTTTAAACTATGTTAGTTTAGTTGCTTGAAACGTGCTCTCCCAACAAAAACTGGAATTCAAATTTTCGCCTATATATATGAAAGTAAAAATCAATCCATCGCCTTAGAGCTATAACTTTAACATATTATTCAGTTATGACTTGAACGTAAATGCGAAGTCCACCCTCCTCCACGTTATAGAAGAGGAGAAATGTCTTGCTCGGAAATAACCTTGAGAAGGAAAATCTCTCCGCGCCGCGTCACGTGATACATTTGGCGATCGCTTCGAAAGCCAGCCAATATCCGCATGTAATGTGAGCGGAGGGGCCTGGTTTGGTATACACAATGGCCGCTCGCATAACGGAGCGACAGACACTATTCCAAACACAATAGCGTTGTAGCTCCGCTATAGCAGCGCCCTCTTTCGATCAACGCAGAACAACGGACGACAATCTTGGAATAGAATCCCTGGTACCTCATGACAAATTAACGAAATTCCCCGAGAGTTTAAAAGTATAAGAATGATAAAATAATGTTTGAATCATTATCTTCGTTTTATCTTGTAAAATAGAATTTTTAGTGCTTATATTGTTCAAAAACAAAAATTAAAAAATATTTTTTTTTTCAATTACATTATTAAGGCATTATGAAATACACAGAATAAAAAAAATTACAAAACTAATAGTACAAAATAACAAAAAGTGCACAGTTCGAGAATTAAGCGCTGATTTTATACATTTGTTTAGAGTTAGACGGGATAATTAATTTATTAATAAGAGAAATGAATAATATTGTGATCATAAAAATATGAAACATTCAAAAATACAACACGTCAGTTCGATTATTCACATATATATATATATATAAAATTGTAAATCCAATGTTAGAATATATATATATATATATATATATATATATATATATATATATATATATATAACATACATATTTACATTATTTCTGTAATACATTTTACAGTTGTGTAAGCAGAAACGTAGAATCAGCATTAATGAAACATGTATGGCCCTTGATAACGTACATGGTTTCAGAAATGCTTTTCATATTCATTTTATTCCTTTTATATTCCTAGATTCCATTTATTCAATTTCCAAACTTCTTGCATAGCTCATCGTGCTACACTAGGCTTCTGATTTGCAAAAACCTTCAGTTTACAAGCAATTTTCATTGGTATTTCTCGGGTATATATATTACAAGTAATCATAAAAATCTTCAATTATATATATATATATATATATATGTATATATATATATATAAATATTACTATTTTACTGTTTTGAAATGTTTCCGACAATCGCATATATATATAATTGTCTAACTTGTTTAACGTACTTTTATATATTCAGACCATCCAGAAGTCCCCAGGTTACCTAAAACGTTGAATCATTGCACAGTTATAGAATTTACTACGGTTCAGACCCTAACGGAGCTGACTTTTCAATTACCCTTCGGCAACAGGGAGAAACGGTAGGTTTCATAAGACCCTCAAGAAGAGCCCTTGGTAATCTAAAAATCTGAATCTCTGCACACTTATAATATAGACTACGGTTCAGAACCTAATGGAGCTGAATTTTCAATTTCTCCCTTGCGACTGGAGAATAAGGGATTTTGAAAGAGCTCGAAAACTCTTTTCAGATCCTCGCGAAGTGCCTCTGTTGACCTAGAAGGCATATATACAATCTTTGCACACTTATAGAACCAACTTCAGTACCTACCAGAGAATTATTTTCAAATTATTCCCTGCGACGGAGAAAAGGGGAGGAAGGTTCTAAAGGGCTCGAAAATTACTTTCTCAGACCCTCTAAAAGTGTTTCTAGTAACCTAGAAGGCTGAATCTTTGCTTAATTTTAATATCGACTATCGGACAGCATTTAACTTAGCTAGATTTTAAACTTACCCCCCCCCCCCGGGAAGAGAATTAGATTTTTTCGAAGTATTTTTCGTTCCTCCAGAAGCCCCCCCCCCCCCTCTCCAGTGACCTAAAAGGCTGATTATTCGCATATTTATAATATCGACCATCAGACAGAGCCTAGCGCAATCGCATTTTCGATTATCTCTCTGAGGTTGAGATTATGGGGTTTTTAATTTCTCCTTCAGACCTTCAAACAGCTTTCCACTACCTTAAACGGCTGAATCTTTCGGCCACTGGCCGAACCTAACAAAGCTGGATATTTGATATTTCTTCGGAAATGAACAAAGTGCAGGAGGGGTGGTTAAAGTATCTCAAAACCCTCTCAAAGAAACCGCTAACGATGCAAAAGTTTGAAAGTCAACCTCAGAGTAAAACCTAACTGCGGCAATTTTCAGTTGAGAAAACTACTTTCAACGCTAGGCACCACACATTGTTAACTAAAACTAAAATTATTAAAAATTGCAGCTTAATTTCTTAAACAGTGTTAGTTTTGCATAAAGCGTTTTTTAAGAGTGTTAGCTTTTTATGTAAATGCTTTTATTATATCGGTTTATTTTTAATTTAAGCCGTCTCTGTTTTTTTTATAAATGATTTATAAAAATACAAAAAAAGGCAAACATAGTTAACACTTCGAACGTTTCTTATACGTGTATTGCCCTTTTAGAAATTCATTTATAAATTTCGGGACCATTTGAGTATCCAATTGGGCTCAAAATCAATATGATATCAATATACATTACAAATTGCAATAACCGCACAAATTGCCACTAGATGAAAAGGTGACTGTGCGAATTCAAAATTGCTACAGGAATTCCAACGAAATGCAATGATATGGTGAAGGGGCTGAACCCCGATATTCATGATCACTCACCAAGAAGTTACTTTCTTTACGGTCTGAGCTGCAATTCATAGCAAACAAGGTAACATTTCCGTTTTATTGTGTAGTTAGTTTCAACTTCCTGTCGCCAACACCTTTATACGCATGTCTAAAATGTCGTGCAAGAATAGATGCAGCGGATGGAAGCTGTCAAAAGTGCAGAATTTGGGAAATTAGACCACAAGTTCACCTCCTAAACTTGAAGAATAAAGTTGATAATTTTATAGTTTTTTATACTTTTTATTTTTGTACGTAGTGCATCATCTGCCAAAAGTGCGGAATATGTGAAATTATTAGACCGCAAGTCCAACACCTAAGCTTGAAGAGTTAAGTTGATAATTGTATAGTTTTTTATGCTTTTTACTTTTATGCGTAATACATCATCTGTCAAACGAGCAGAATATGTGAAATACGTGAGAAAGGGAAGTGCAGAATACGTGAAGTGCAGAAAACGTGAAATAGAGAGAGAGAGAGAGAGAGAAAGAGATACAGGGAGGCCATAATTAAAGTAGATGTGTTTAGAGCCCTATAGTGAGAAAACTGTTGGGCCAAACTCAACCAAATTTGCAGTAAATACTATTTAGACCATGGGGTTTTGATTTTTAAAAGAAAAAGAAGTTCGGATTCATGCTACCGCGGGCCAAAGTAAGGCGCTATAAGGTCCATTTTTGGAGTAAAATAGGCATAGGAAGTACAGAAAGTTAACATTTTACATGCATTTCGAAAAGGACATCACATTTACATTCTATACATATTTAGTACATTTTATATTTACATTTTAATGTAAATTTTTGAATAAGTTTTTCTTTCAGACATACATAAAGATATCCAAAATATTATATTTGTTTTATATTTTGGTTTATAAAATTTTTACTATAGTAAATCAAATTTTGCAAAAAACTTAACGTAGGAAATTTATATTTAACTTTCCTATAGAAATTTTTCTGGTAGCTAATAAAAGTTATATATATATATATATATATACAGGGTGGTCGTAATTAAAGTAGAGGTGTTTAGAGCCCGGTAGTGAGAAAACTGTTGGGCCAAACTCAAACAAATTGGCCAAACTCAACCATAGAAAGTTCCGTCAATGCTGAGAGGTATTGAACAATGCTGCTGAACTTTGTTATTCCGTATCTTCAACAGCGTGGATGTCTTGAATCTACGATATTAATGCAGGATGAAGCACCACCTCATATTGGATAGTGCGTACAGAAAGTCCTACGGCAGCATTTTACTAACAACCGAATAATTAGTCGAGCGTTTCCTGTGAAGCGTCTAGCCCGTTCGCCTGATCTGATTCCTTGTGACTTTTGGTTGTGGAGTCATATAAAGCGATTGGTATACCAAGGGAATGTGGATAATTTAGCCACTTTGTAAGACCAAATAACATTGCACGTCAAGCAAATCAATAAAGATCTACTGCATTCTGCAGTAGAGAATGGTGTTCAGTGAATGCACTTTTTGGAAAATATGTAAAGAAAACATATTGAATCACACATGTAAATGATGCCAATATAAAAATTAATGTCATACGCATGTAAATGTAAGATGCAAAAGTAAATATAAAATGTACTAAATACGTATAAAATGTTAATATGATGTCCTTCTCAAAATGCATGTAAAATGTTAACTTTCAGTACTTTCTATGCCTATTTTACTCCAAAAATCGACCTTATACCGCCACTTTGGCCCGCGATGGCAAAAATCCGAATTATTTTTTTTTCTTTTAAAAATCAAAACCCTATGGTCAAATTAGTATTTACTGTAAATTTGGTTGAGTTTGGCCCAACAGTTTTCTCACTTTCGGGCTCTAAACGCCTCTACTTTAATTATGGCCACCCTGTATTTATATATATATATAACTTTTACTAGCTACCAGAAATTTCTATCGGAAAGTTAAATATATATTCTCTAGGTTACATTTGTTTGCGAAATTTGATTTACTATAGTAAAAATCTTATAAACCAAAATATAAAAAAATATAATAATTTGGATGTCTTTATGTATGTTTGAAAGAAAAACTTATTAAAAAATTTACATTCACGGTATAAATAGCAGTTTAGTGGTCTTTAACCTGGTTTGTTCGCGTCCTATAATTTCTAAATGCATTTTTTGTGTGACCCGTGCATATTCAGCATTGACATTCGAAATACCATGATTTCATTGCACTAAAAATATATAATTAAAAACGAGTCTTTAAAGTTAAACGAGTATTTTCAGACAAATGCCATCCTAAGGAGCAATAAATCACTAAAAGTGCAGAAGCTTGAAATGCAATAAACCATTTAAAAGTGCTGAAAACGTAAGCATCCGGCTTTCACTACTGCATGGTTCGCCACGTAATGTGAGAATTCTGGTCCAAGCACAAAAACTTGTGAGAAACCTTTTCAATGTCTGAGGGACTTTTTTTTTTGTGACTTTTACGACAGAGCTTTGGATGTTGAGCGAAACGTTGCATAATAAATTATGTGTATTGGAATATTTAGATTTTTTTAATTTATTTATTTATTCATTTTATTTTTTGTTGAAGACTAAATTTTGCAAAAAACAACTTCTTGTTGTTAGTCCCCAGATATGTTATGTTATGCCGAGATCGTCTGTCCCACTCATCTGTTTTACTTAGAAAACAACTACAAAGTTTCACGATTCATATGTTTTAAACAAAATTACAAATGTTTAGTTTTTTCTGTTATTTAGAGGCCAAGTCCTACGTACAATCAAGTTGCAAGTTCCACCTTTAGTTAAGTTTGTGAAAGGGCTCTTTAGTCAGTTAATCTCAATTAGCTGTGTGTATATGATTATCTACATATTAGATCTTATGAATACATTCCTATTTGAAATCTATCAAAATTATTTCAAAGCAAATTATACTGAACAGTGCAATTTACGTAGCTTTTTATAGTACTTATTTATTTCAGTAATTATAAGCGCAAAATGTGTTGATTACATTATCTATATACATAAAATTGAATATTTGTCTGTGGATATCTGTGCTTGTTTGTTTGTTTGCTCATCATCATGGGAGAACGGCTGAACCGAATTTCGTGGAATTTTTATGGGCAATCGTAAAATAGCCCCACTTAAAATTTAGTCCATATTTCGTGTTTCTACGAACCAGGGATTCCCTAACGTCCTTTAGAGATAGTATAATGCAAACGATATTTTCCGCAAACTTATTTGAAAAAATAAAATAGATACCAAGTTGCTAAGCAACGGGATTAAACTAAATGAGTTTGTACAGCAGATTTATTTGAAAAAAAGAAAAATGATATCACGTTGCTAAATTAAATCTGTATAATCTCATTGAATTAAATTCAATGATATTATGCAGCAAATTTATTTTTAAAAAATATCATGTTTCTAAGTACCGGAATTAAACCCAATGAGTTCATACAGCAGACGATTTTTATTAAATATTTTCCAATTTAAATATTTATGAAATGTATTTAAAAATAAATTTTATCGGAATTACATTTTTGGCTGGATTATATCCATCAATGCCTTCGGGTTTAAAGATTACAAAAAATTATTGGTATTTTGAATTCCTTACATCATCTGTTTTATTTTTGCAAAGATTTTTCAAACTCATAGATTGTGTTCAACTCATACACTGTGTATATATCCTATTGTTGAAACAGAATAAAAGCAGTACAGGCATATCTTCTAATACCACTTTAATGTTTTCATTTTAGCATTAATTTCATATATTTTATAAATTTATTTTCAAACGGGAACCTGGTGTTTAACTTTTCCGTTCTGAGCGTGAAGATGATTTTGTAGGGCCAAAACATAGATTTTTATACTTAAGTAGAATTAAATTAAATATTTAATAGAATGTTTTGAATGACAATTTCATTTAAAATACTATATAGAAATTTGCACATAACTGTGAATTTTAAATTTCTTTATATTGTATATTCCATACGAAAAAACGGGTATACTGCTATTTTCTAATTGTATTTAAAAATGGGTGTAACCACAACTTCCATTCTCACTTGGCTGTACCATGTATTTACTCTATTAAAACAAACATATTTCTTCATTAAAAATGATTAATTGAACGGGTATAATTGGTTCAGATTACTTTAGCACGAATTCATATCAGTTCCACCAGAAGGGTTAGATTCTAAAATTGACCATTCACGGCTTTTTATTTCTCCAAAATATTTCATAACTCAATACACATTAAAAAGAAAAGAAAAAGTGGACTGTTCTTTTTACATCAGGAAAATATTTTTTAGAAAGTAAAACTCGTGACTGATAGTAAAACGTGCCTGTCATTTATTTGACCTAGCTGTTGCCTGACTGTAACCGCAACGATTCTTTCACAGTCGTTATGTGAGTGTTTAGGGAGTGAAAGGCATAGGTTAATCTGCTTATGTCAGTTTCCATCTTTTAGTAATGGATTTAGGTATTCAGAAGGACTTGTTTGATGAAAAGGCTTTCATTTGGTACCAGAAAAACTGATGGATAATAACATAATTCATGCTAGGAATGTCATGACACAGTGAAAAGTTATGAACAGCATGTTTGTTGAATAAACACTTTTTGCTTTTTGATTCTGATTGAATACCTATCTGTTGTCTCATAATATTGTAGAGAACTAGAAAATGTACCTGCGAGTTAAAGCAAGGATAAATGGAATTTATTAATATTAAAAAAATAACAAAAATAATAAGCTAAGAAAATAGCAAATATATTAATCTACATAAAAAACAAAAAAAATGATATAAATAACAGTGAAAATTGCCAGAGACAAATTGAATTTATTAATCTAAAAAAATAACGAAACATAATTTATTCATATAAATAACAGTAAAAAATTATATTGGAATTTATTAATCAAAATAAAAAAATAACAAAAATAATAATCTAAGAAAGTGACAAATATATTAATATATATAAATAACAAAAAAAATTATATAAGTAACAGTAAAAATTGCCAGAGACAAATTGAATTTTTTAATCTAAAAAAATAACAAAAAATGATTTATTCATATAAATGACAGTAAAAACTGCATGCAATGGCAAAATCCGTCACTAGCGGAGACTCTACGCAATTATAGGATAATTCCCCCGTGTGTAGAACACGAGGAAATAGTAGAAATATCCTTTCCATGGGTAGAAAGCGACATCCTTTCCTTTATATTTTCTTTGAACATTTTATTTATATTTTTAAAAGTTTAACATACAATATAGCATTTCATTATCAAAAACAGATACTTCAAGAATGACGTGATTATGTCCAAAAAATTTGAAAGGATTGATTGCCTATAAATTAATTTCTCTGTTGATTTTCTATTTTTCCAGGAAACAGATGAGGTGGGGAAATGCTAGATAAGTCGAAAACGACTACGAGTTTAATACTGCATCATATGTTATAGGATAAAAAACAATGCACCATGATGCTAGGGAAACGTATATAGGAGATAACCTTCATTTTACAAAACATGATGCTCCTATATTATCCATGATCGTATTTAGAGACGGTTGAAATTGAAATAATTCTTCCAGGAAGCAGATGAGGTAGAATAATGCTAGATAAGTCGATAACGACTACGATTTTTATAGTGCATCATATGTTATAGGATAAAAAAGAATACTCCATGATGCCAGGGAAACGCATATAGGAGACTATCTGCATTTTACAAGACATGATGCTTCCATATTATCCATGATCACATTTAGAGGGTTGAAATTAAAAGAATTCTTCCAGGAAGCAAATGAGGTGGAATAATGCTACATAAGTCGATAACGACTACGGTTTTAATAGTATATCATGTATTATAGGATATAAAAAACTACACCATGATGCTTAGAAAACGCATATAGGAGATTATCTGCATTTTACAAGACATGATGCTTCCATATTATTCATGATCATATTTAGAGGGTTGAAATTGAAAGAGTAGATTGTAATAGAAATTTTAATGGCATTTATTTTTTCAGTTGGAGGGCGATAAAATATCTCAAAAATCTCTCTGTCAAAAATACTCCAAAAAATATATCAGAAATATCGTCTGCTGTTTTCAATGCATCAGACGATAATTACAGACCTTTTTTACCAATCGACAAACTTTTATCTAGAATGAAAGAGTGTTTATTTGAGAGCAATATTTCTCTAAAAATTCTTATGTGAGTGTCATTGAAGGGTTTCAGAAGAAATGCCCATGGCGCTAAAATTCCTAGCAAATAAAAAATTACTAGATCATAATTAGTTTTCGAGGAAAAGGATCTGTTGCAGTTAATGCAAGAACTTGCAACCTTCCTTTCAGGATAAACCACCTGAAATAGAGACTGCGTTGTTGAATCTCTTCAATGAAGTTTTCTGCAACTCTTCAAAGACACTCTCTGGGTAGTGAAATATCGATCTAAACTAAAATCTCTTTCGCTCTGGGAAAATGAGATAATAAAAGAGATTTGCAATTATCGTCTGGCGTACTAAAAACAACAGACGATATTACCGATTTATTTTTTAAGGTATATTAGAGCCACTTAACTGAAAAAAAAATTCCTACTATTTCCATTTCTCAGTACATTATTTTATTTTAAAATGTGGTGTAGTTTAAATTGCAGTTTAATTAGAAATATTTGATTATTTAAAAATCGAATTAGGAAGACTTTTTAACACGATGTAACCAGCCACGTGAAAACAAGTTCCAGATACACTTCCTGAATATGAAATTACTCATAGAAGGTCATTTTATTCGATGCAAGTAGTATTTTTTTTTTTCCCAAGTATTCATAACACTAAAGCGTCTCACATTCGTGTTATCTACGACAAGTTTGACTGTCCAAGTGAAATTGGAGCGCAATTTTTTATTCCTCAAATATCGTGTTACAGAACTGAAAAAAAAAAGTATTGAATAACTTTAGAAATGTAAGACTAATTTGCATGTATCACATTCAAAGGAGTGACATGATTTTTCTATCGTACTTATATGAATCAAATTTTAATTTACTAATCGTAGAATATCGTCAGGAACAAAATAACCTAAATTCAGTGTAAAAGTAAGTACTTTTTCATGTAGCACGATAACACGATTTGCTTACATTTGGAAATTTTCAGTATTTTTAAATATTCTGAAATTTATCTTTAAAATGTGTATTTATTTGCAATTTGATATCACCAATAGTTGGAGGGGATCTGTACCTATTATAAACGATACGGATTAGTTTAAAATATGATATACTAACAAATATACTCGGTGTTGTTTGTTAATTAAAATATTATTCTAAAAATATTGAAATTGCTTTTAAAAAATCTATTGATATATTTTTAATTCACCTATAAAAATGGTAAATAAAGAATATCTATTTTCGCTGTACAAAACTATCTGCAAAACAAATCTCAAAAATAAAAACAGCCTGTCCCGTTTCTAAACCAATACAAACAAGAAAGACCAATCATGCATAAATCATTGATTATGAAACACTTTCCAACTGAAAGGCAATCTTATTTAAACATCTCAAAACTGTGATACATTCAGGGTTAATATTTTTTTAATTATCACAGTACTGCAGTAATTTATTATACGTGAAAACTTCAAATTTCATCAAAATTTAAATCGTCTGCCTCTATGTAAAATCAATGAATATTTCTTTCATATCATTTATATTCCAGACGCGAACTAAATAATTTTGCCTGAAAAAAATTCAGTAATTCTTATACAACTCAACTTACAATAGATTGATTCGTTTATATTTTGCATACGATAAAATTAGGCTTCGTTGTAGAAATAAGTTTAATGATGATTTTAAATAAAAACTTTTGTAATTACGTAGGCACAGAATTTAGATACACAGTAAATAGGCAAAACTAAAGCGGTTTTAGGACGGATGCAACACTAAATAGAAATTTAAAAGATTCTTCAATATCATGACCTTTACACGCAAAAAAATCTGATGGGGGCAGCACATGACTTTCCTTATATAATGCAATGAATTTACTACTTTTACAGTTAAAAAAATGGTATTCTTATAGTAGGTACCTATATTCTTTCCAAAATATTGAATTTTCTTCAATTAGTTGTTATTTTCATTGATGTAGCGTCATTTTTATCCATTTGGCGAAATGTTCGTTAATTTGGCAACATTTAAAAAATTTCGCCAAGTTGGCGACATTCCGCAAAATTCGTCGCCAAAATCTCGCCAAGCGTTATGGACGGAGAAATAAGTTATTCTTACAGCAGATAAATGACTATTGGCGTTCAAATACAAAAGTATTACTCAAAATATCTTTTCTCGTGAATGGAACGAGTTAGATCCACGAGAATGATATTACCAAATTTATCGCATGATATTACATATGAAAAGTGAACATGTTTCTTAGGAGTTAATATTTTTTTTATTTACTTGATTTTTCGATAAATGTATTTGAAAAATGTGCAATATCTCGGAAACGGTTAATGCTAGCGTCTACAGTTTGTGTCAATCGTTTTCTTAGGAAAAATTACATAAGAAATGTCTATTTGCGTAACGTTATTAAATGTTTTGATTTTTTGATGATTTTTTTCAAAATTTCACTTAAAAATTTAGAGGGGTTCTGAACATTCGATTGTGTTTAAGAACAATAGACTTCCAGTATTCACGGATTGTGATTTTCGTACCAAATTGCATTCGAATCGCTCCATTCGTTCGTGAGATATCGTCTCCACAGACTCACTGACACACACACACACACACACAGACATCATCTCAAAAATGTTCGAGTCGTGATCAGGAATGCTTGAAACGTGCTCTCCCGTCGAAAACTCGAATTCGAATTTTCGACCCCGTCACAATACTTTCCTTATACATTATGTATATAAAGAAAATAAAAATGGATGCCGTACTTTATTTTGCAATGATTCACGTAATCTCTTCATATATCATGGGTGTAAATGTTACTTTAATTCTTATTTAAAAGACTCATATTTTTTTGTAATTTTTTAACACATTTTATGTAATAATTTGAATATTTCCTAAAATTTAAAGCAATTTGTGAATATTAACTTTGCTTAGAAAATGTTTAAAAAATTAAATCTCATAGGGTTCAATATATTTCATTTTTTCTACCAGGGTAAAATCCAAAACTAATTGGGTGATATTATTCATTTTCATTCCTATATGTCCCACAGACAGTTTCAACAACATACTAAAACCAGTTATCGTGCGAACGGACAGACATAAAGATCAAAGTCATAAACACTTTTCAATTATGTTGGAAAGTGTTAGAAATTCAGAAGTTTGGTTAATATACACCAACATTTTTTGACCATTTTTAACATTTTCCAACATAGTTGAAAAGCACTCGTATTTGTTACTTTGTTCATTTTGTCTGTCTGTCCGTCCGTTCGCGCGATAACTGCCGTAAAAATTACTTTATCAAAATGAAATTTTAGTATGTAGTTCAAACGGTCTGTGGGATCTCTGGGAATGTAAATGAATAATATCACCCAATTAGTTTTGGATTGAACCCAGGTTAAAAAAGTGAAATACATTGAACCTTATGACACCTAATTTTTCAAATATATTTTAAGCAAAATTAAAATTCACAAATTGCTTTGAAAATTTTAGGAAATATTCAAATTTTCCCATAATATATAAAAGCAATTGAGCAAAATATATTCCGTAGTTTTTGAAATAAAAATTAAAATAATAATTACACCCATATTACATGAAGAGATCACTTGACCCACTTGAAAATAAAATATGGCATCCATCTTTTTGTCCCAATGTAAAAATCGTGATTTCCAAAGGTCTTATTTTACATTTATATTTAGTGTTGCATCCGTTCTAAAACCGCTTTATTTATGCGGATTTTCGGTGCAGCTATATTCTGCGCCAACGCAATTGCAATATTTCTGAGACTGAATTATCATTAAACTTTGATTATTTCTACAACGAAGACTAATATTAACGTATGCCGAATGTAAACAAATCAGGCTGTAAGATGAGTTGTATAAAATTGCTAAATTTTTTTACCGCAAAATTATTTAGCTCTGGAGTCTGAAATATAGGTAATATGAATGAAATATTCATTGATTACATAGAGAAGCAGACGATTTTATAACATTGGCTTTTTCGATGAAGTTTTAAACATACAGTTAGAAGCATGCAGTAATATTTTTTAAGCATGCAGTTTGCCTCCATGATTTTAAGTTTCCAAGTAAAATAAATTATTGCAGTACTGTGATAATTTAAAAAATATCACCGCTGAATACATTGAAGTTGGAAAATGTTTCATAATCAATGCTTTGTGCATGATTGATCTTTCTTGTTATAACATCATTTTTAACCATTTTTATAAATCTTTTTAAACATTATTTTTAGCACTTGTTTGAGTATCTTATTTGAATTATTGATAAAACTATCAACTAGAGCCGCATATTGAACCTCAAATACTTGGATTATACCAAGTGAACGTCAAATTTATTTTTTTTTAATATTTATTTTGAGGTTTAATATGCTTAGTACTGTACTTTATTTATATCTCGTACAAAATATAGCTGCACCAATAGTTGGAAGAAAATTTATAATTAAAGTAGGTAGTTAGACATCAGTAATATTTATAAATATAACATTGCATATTTTGTCTCCTTGCTATGTGCACCTCGCTATGTGCGAAACCGGTTAATATAATGATGTTGTATTATATAGTTAATTGCACCATATAATACTAGATTTCATATAATCCACATACACTCCAAATAATTCATATATATTACTGGTTACACTTAGAAGTTGTAAAATAGAATAATAATACAACTTCAGTAATTCTTAAAAACAGGCATAAGAAAATTAGATAAGTACTTGATTAGATGACTTGTTTCGAGGACTTTATGCTCTCTCTTCCTCAGGTTAGGAAAAGTACAAACGCAGACCGAGGGCCCTGACCGTTAAGTTCATAGGGAATTAATCCCCGGCCGGAGGTTAGAAAAAGTGGGATCTTATCAAATGCTAATACATAACTGCGAGGAAGCAGGCAAAGCAATAATCGAACAGTGCTTGAATATCTAAAGCGATAATGCATGGTGAAATTAATCATCGAAATGGAAACCCCAGCAATAAATATTTCAGCTAAAGCATGTTTTTAATTAAACTTACAGCTCAAGATTTCAGTTGCAGCCGCTTTATCGGTTTCAGATAAAATGTTTATGGTTGGGATTTTGATTTTATGGATGATACCACTTGGCAGGACATTCCCGTTTTGGGTGTTCCAGCTTTGTCGATTGTTTCTTTGCGTGCTACCTCGTAGTTGTATCTTAGCATTTGGTGAAGAGCACATTTTTTCCTGGCCTAAGAAAGTGGGCCCCTAATACCCTCAAAACAATTCTAATCATCAAATTTTCTGCCCTTATTTCTTCATGGAAGAACTAGAAAGTTGCATTTTCACAAGCCCTAATTCATTTACCGTGAAAATACTTAAAGATACTTAATGTCTAACATCAGATATTTAATATCTAACTTGCCAAGTCTCAGCGAGCACCACTAATTTTATTGGTCCGCACGGAAGTTCAATCCATTGCGGAACGTAGTACAACTTCTTGCTGTTGAATCAATTTCCAACAGTACAGATAATTTCCAACAGAATTAGTGATCTCCCGGACTAATGATCTCCAACAGGACTGATGATCTCTAACAGGACTAATGATCTCCAACAGGAGTGATGATCTGCACCAGAAATGATGGTATCCAACAACTTTAAATAAACTATCCCCCAACTCAACAATCCAACAATATAACAATCTAGATGGGCTCGTATTTTCCCATGAAAAGACCCTAAATGTGACCTAAACTCTTAGGAAGTGCCTACTGCTTAGAGCATCTGAACGTTCACCTTCAGCAACCACAGCGGTTTTCATCGTTAAAGTCACTTGAAATCAGCGAAAGGGAAAATGTATAGATTACTATCACTCAGAAAATCATTTCTTATACCACCCCCTCTTCCTCCCCATGCGCTCAGTAGCTTTTTGTCCTTTACGCTACAGTTTTCACATTGCGGATATTCACACAATTATTTACATTGTGGACGACGGTTTCCCATTGTCTGCATCAAACCATGCTATGAGAAATCCCATTAGAAAGTGAGCAGATTTGTTGTAACTGCATTTCCCCTACCTTTCCGTGATATATTTTATATCTTTCCCGTTCACACATAGATATAAAGTTAAATAATATGTAAATATGATTAACGTAGAAGTATCTAAGCGTTCAAAGATTAAAATATGTTTTCATTTTTCGAAACACGCTTTCATTAAAATGCAGTTGAATGATAAACAGATATATGTATTTTAATGATTATTATTAATAAATCTATTTTAAAACAGGCAGATTTATGCATATATCATGATATTCTTCTTTTTTCACTTTTATTTCTTCACATAACATATAATTATCATGCAAAATGTACCAAATTGAAATATTTGGTTATATTTTACGATTTTATAAAAAAACATTTAAAACAATCACAATTTGATAAAAGAAATCTTAATAAATAAAAGGTGTGTGTGTGTGCATATGTGGGTGTGTGTGTACATATGTGTGTATGTATGGGTGTGTGTGTGTGTACATATGTGTGTATGTATGGGGGTGTGTGTGTGTACATATGTGTGTATGTATGGGTGTGTGTGTGTGTGTGTGTGTACATAAGTGGGTGTGTGTGTACATATGTGGGTGTGTATGGGTGTGTGTGGGTGTGTCGTCTGTAGTGGGAAATATAAGCGTCGGACAACGACAAAATGTGGTACAGATGAACTTTAAGAACAGGGACGAAAAGCCTCGGCCAGTTTTTTTTAAAATTCGAATTAATGCTTTAGTTATTTTATGTTTTAGCACGATTTTGAGCTATTTTGACATCTATCGGTTCCTTACTGATCGCAAATATTATCATAAAATTTCCATCTTGACACCATTAGAAAGATTGGAGAAAGTTCTTTTCAGCCATGTTTAAACCGAATTAACAGAACCATTTATTACTATTTATTTATTTATTTTTAAAAACATTTAAAATTTGCATTTTTAGGGTTATATAATACATATTTTGCCGCATCCGAAAAAGTAAGATTACCACAATTCTATAATCTCTATACCACAAATAGCAGAGTTGTATGGGCAGCTTGAATAAAAGTAATCAGCTGAAAGTAAATGAATTTCATTGTTCCTGAGGATTACATATTAAATAAAGTAAGCGTTTATTATATATCAAACTGATTAAAATAAAATAAAACAACATAATCAACACCTGCTAATACTCAAACAATAGTAACCAGGTAGCGCACTATCTTAATTCTTTCTGCATCTTTGAACATCCATCATTCACTATCAACACGTCTTCAATTCTGACATCTATTATTTATGCTTTTAACCTTGTACTTTTAAACATGGTCTGGGTATGCATTATCTACCTTCTGGACGTACCTGAGTTATGTCATAGTTCTTTTCATCCAAGACAACGAAGAAAATAGCAATATGAACTTCAGAGATTTATTAGTAACTACTGCAAAGAGTTAACTATAAAACAACATTTTTATATGGGCTGTGAGCGGCATTTTTAAAAACCTTTTTTATTTTATAGTAATTTATGAACATTAAATTGAATCACACAAAATATTCCACGATAGCATTTCGTAATTCAAATTCCATTGAACCAGTCGTTATGAATATCTTTTATCTTTTCGTTTGAATATTTTTAAATTACACCGTAATTGTATTACAAAATCTAAAATATTATTAGAGTGCCCTATTTTACCGTAGGGGTGGTTTTATCTGTTTTAGTATGAGCCATTTTATTAAGAGAAAAGTGCACATGACTTCCCTTATTTAACATTTTATGACATTTGCAGGTCATTTTTAAAGTTGGAGCAGCTTTGGCTGTATCTTGATTCGTACCAAAATATAAAATAACAGCAAGATAACACATAACTTATCAGATAACCAAGTTTCATAAAAGTTACACGGATAGTGTTTGGGGGCCAACGGCCGTACCGTGCTGAAAACACCGGTTCTCGTTAGATCACCGAAGTGAAGCAGCATCGGGCGCGGTTAGTACTTGGTGGGTGACCACCTCGGAACGTCGCGTGCTGTTGGCCATCTCGGGTGCGGTATCCCCGTGGTTTGCACGCTAGATTTGCACGCTGCCACAAATGCCGCCGTGTTCATGCGGAGTACGATCACGTTAAACATGTGGGTCCGTAAGTCCTTCCGAGAGGTTGGTGGTAGGGGAAGGAGGGTACGGTCCCTGTGGATGCCACCCCCACTGGGTTCCGGTCTAAATTGGGTGGCACATCCCGGCCGTCCATACAGTTACCTTACACCTTTCTGGTAGGTCGGACGGTCTGGGTCTCAACAACGGATAGTGTTTGATTTAGAGTTGACACATATAAGCACACAGAATGAAAGAACTAGAAAAATATGACTTTCTATCAGAAACAGACATTTTCTTTCGTATGGTGATGCGGTTGCTATGGTTTTCCGATCCTGAAGGAGGCTGATTAGGTTAGCAGCCTCTTGATACTATTTTTATCCTCCAGGATAGTTTTCTGCATGGTCGCTGTCCTCCCGATTTGAAATTGGCGTTTAATATTCCAAAGTCCACTTGCATCCATGCTAGACATACTAGGGTCACTTTCAGACCTCTGACATATTTTCACTAACTTACAGGGTTGATTTGTTCTTTGGTCATTGCAAAGAACCTTGCTAACCCATCCGAGGATTGAACCACGGTTCTTCGTACTGGCCAGCCGTCACTCTATTGTTGAGCTACTAGGACGGAACTGCAAGCTCTTCTTGTCAAAGTAACTGCAATACAGCTTCAATACAGCTGCAATACAGCTGCGAAGCTCTACAACTGCAATACAGCTGGTATTAATTTGTGGCAAAATGATATGCCATTAAATAGTACATGTTACAAAATGTTATAACATACAATTTATACGATATAAAATAATAAATAAAGATGACACGAAACAATATGCTTAATGATATTGAATACCATATAGGGAAACTGGATCAATTTTAGGCCAGAGATCATCATAGCGCCCGAAAATCAGATCATAGCGCTCAACATTTTTGACCAGGCTATAACCATTTACAAAATGATTCGGAGCTAAACAGTTCATGTTTTGTTTATCAATACATGAGCTTCCATAGTATCTAATGTTCTACTTTTGTTCATGATCAGAATAAGATTTATTAAAAGGAAATTTTAAGCGTTGATCAAAGCAACAAGTCATGTATATGGTCTCAAGGTAGCAAGCAATAAATAACCTCCGTTATTACAGAACGTGACTTAGCGCAAAACCAAAAAAAAAAATAGATCATAACGTAAAATACTGTAAAAATAAAATGTTATAGGCTGACGAAAACACTCTATGAGTTTTTTTTTAACAATGCGAGCAGGTCGAAAACGCGTAGCTCTGTTTATGTACAACTTCTGTTAATGTTAGATTATGTATTTATTTAATTTATTTCTTTTCTTGATTTAGTTCACTTGCAAAAGAATACAAATTTCGCCGAATACAATCTTTTAACCCTGTCTCAACTTCTTTGGTTATTAGCGCTTTTCAAAATGTGTCCTGCGGAACCCTTTGGGGTTCCACAACAGTATTATAGGGATTCCTCGACGTGATAGTTTCGTGTAAATTTTCTTAAAAATTAAAAAAAAATCAATGAAATTTGAATGCACAATTTGGATCACAATCGACTTTTTCTCATTTTGGAGTTCCACCATCCATTTGAATTTCGAAGAGGTTATGAGAATAAAAAGGTTTGAAAAACACTGATCTAGATATTAAAACAAAGTAAGAGTTAGCAAAATCGCATTGATAAGATGTAAAAATAACATATAAGATCAGGCTCAACATTTTCGATTTGTATACAAGATATAAATAGAATTTGTCCATTCCTTTTATACATTTGCATTAAAAAAATCACCTTTAATCTTTGTTCGTGTACACTGCATCTACAGTGTAGATTATTATATTTTCAGATTTATTTTATTGTTGTTCAATAGCATATAAACTACTATAAATTTAACATAGAAATTTGAGGAGGGTCTATCATTTAGGCATTTAATGGCCTTCCTCGCAGTATTTCTTCGTGGGAAAAAAAGCAATATCACTAAACAGAAACAGCAGTTCCAGAATAAAGCCGGTGAGACTAGAGGTGGATTTACCGATAAGCGGATAAAGCGGTTGCTTAGGTCCACCCACTTTAGACAGGGACCTTAACTTTCTGAATTCTTCGATCCATTTAAAAAATTTATAAATGTTTCCCTATTTCATGAATAATTTATTGAAATTTTTTTTATTTAGGTCTCTCACTATTGCCCCCTTAGTGAGGCCCCTAAATAATTAATTAGGGTTCCCACTCTTATATTAGATAGGATGAAGACTCGATTTAGATAGGATCCCCTCAAATTCCTAAAAACTTCAATTTGAAATTGTTACAAATTTTCGCCTTAATTCATGAATATAATTAATCATTTGTTTATGTTTCCGGAAATAATAAAATACGAAAATATAGAAATAGTTAAAAATGAATTTCGACACATTAAACATTTCCCCCCCCCCCCCCCCCAGACTGTATCATCGGGGATTCTTGCATAAAATTTAAAAATTAAATATTAAACATTGAAGGTGATATTCTGCCGTATCAGAATAATGCTGTGAATATTAAGTTGGATTAATATTTCTGGGGCCCAAGGCTATAGAACCAGGACCGCACTTTGAACTTTCTGATAACAGTTGTCCTCAATTTGGGTGGGACCACTCTTGATTGTCGGTCACGAGTCTTAAACTCTTGTCCATATTTCCCTTTGCAGGAAAACAAAAGTCTCAAAAACATAAATATATTGCTTTCTTTTAAAATACTTTGCAGCAAGTATATCTTATTTTAATGAATAATTTTATTTGTTCCATTTGTGTAAAAAAAAGTAAATCAAATGTGGCTCAACTCGATTTTCTTACATCATAATCTACTTTTTTAATTTTTTAAAACTTTTTTTCAAGTTTTACAAGAAATTTTTTGAAAAATCGTTATTAGGGGTCCAAATGATTATAATTATATCCTGTTACCTTTCACTTTAAAGGGCTTGAAAAAATATTTCGATTGATACCATGCATGGCAATGTACACTCGGGAGAGGGAGGGAGGGGGGCGTAACTTGCTCCATAGGGGAACTAATGACGTCACAAATGAAAAAAAAAATTCTATCGCAGTTATATTTCACAATAATGATTGAAATTATAAAGTATCGTGATCATTCAGCCATAAGTAAACATGATGTCAAATTATGTTCTATGCTGTCATGTAAAAATATATAAAATTTCGAATAAATATCGAAGTTTTCGCTCGAATTTAAAAAAAAATCTATCTAGTTCTAGATATTTTTATGACAAATTCGGAAATAAAATTTCGTGAAAATTCATTAATATTCATGGCTGTTATAGTGTACGTAAAAAATCGACCATATACATACAGACAGACGGACATCACTCAAATTCAGTCAAAACGTATTCATGATGTTTTAAAACATATATTGACATCAAAATATCGAATTCTAAAATTTTCGTGAAAACAATACTTTTTCTATACTATATTGCGTAGTATAAGAAAGTAATAATGAATCAAATAACTAATCATAATCACAAAATGCATATGAAATTATGCTACATCAGTGTGATGCCACCACAACTAATCATAATCACAAAATGCATATGAAATTATGCTATATCAGTGCGATGCCACCACAACTAATCATAATCACAAAATGCATATGAAATTATGCTACATCAGTGTGATGCCACCACAACTAATCATAATCACAAAATGCATCTGAAATTATGCTATATCAGTGTGATGCAACCACAACTAATCATAATCACAAAATGCATGTGAAATTATGCTATATCAATGTGATGCAACCACAACTAATCATAATCACAAAATGCATGTGAAATTATGCTATATTAGTGTGATGCCACCACAACTAATCATAATCACAAAATGCATGTGAAATTATGCTATATCAGTGTGATGACACCACAACTAATCATAATCACAAAATGCATATGAAATTATGCTATATCAGTGTGATGCCACCACAACTAATCATAATCACAAAATGCATATGAAATTATGCTATATTAGTGTGATGCCACCACAACTAATCATAATCACAAAATGCATATGAAATTATGCTATATCAGTTTGATGCCACCACAACTAATCATAATCACAAAATGCATATGAAATTATGCTACAACAGTGTGATGCCACCACAACTAATCATAATCACAAAATGCATATGAAGTTATTCTACATCAGTGTGATGCCACCACAACTAATCATAATCACAAAATGCATGTGAAATTATGCTATATCAGTGTGATGCCACCACAACTAATCCTAATCACAAAATGCATATGAAATTATGCTATATCAGTGTGATGCCACCACAACTAATCATAATCACAAAATGCATATGAAATTATGCTATATTAGTGTGATGCCACCACAACTAATCATAATCACAAAATGCATATGAAATTATGCTATATCAGTTTGATGCCACCACAAATAATCATAATCACAAAATGCATATGAAATTATGCTATATCAGTGTGATGCCACCACAACTTCATAAACTTATGCATCATGAGGGTACGAAATATGATGTCGTGCGTCACAGGAGCCCCCAATAAAAAATCAACTTAGGACCCTCGAGCATGTAAATTCGCCCCTGCAAGAAATGCCAACAAAAAAATAATCATTTTATAGCAAGTACATGTGATAAATTGAGCTATCATTTTATCCTAAATTCATGAATTTATGCATTGTATTTTTCAGTCTCGTGACTTTCTGTCCTCTCTTAGACACATAGTTACGGTTGCACCTATTCCATAAATCTATGACAGCCGTGCTTCGTCGACTGTGACCAAAAATGGCTGTTACAAATTCACACGGTAAAACAAGCTGCGGTGAGAAATTAGTAGGTAAGGAGGAACAAAAAGGTTCTGCATGATAGCTGTTGGTGGTGGGGTAGGGGAAAAAAGACAGAACGGTCCTGATATAAATGAAATATTACTTTTTTTTTTCTTTCTTCTACAATGCATATTAAAATATATAGATAATGCATTATGATAGGATAGAACACTAAAATTCGATTTTAGACAAATTTTCGATGTTATAATATCCCTGAATTGGAAATGAACGTTTTTGAGGTGATGTTTCTGTGTTAGTGTGTCCATACATGTGCGAATGTCTGCGTTTATGAGTGTATGTATGTCTGTGTGTGTGATCCGCGCACACAATATCTCTGCATAGCGAGTGAAGAGATTCGAATGAAATTTAGAATGATTGGAGCAATTTCTGGAGTAGGAAATATATTAATTTTTTTTTCAAGATCAAACATTTTGAAGGCCAAATTTATCATTAAAAAATATCCCCCAAAATGATAACAGTTGATTACTTTAATAATAAATTCATTATATTTAATTCGAAAGTGGAAACACAGACATTTGGCTAAAATGTGCTTACCGATGGCTGCCAATGCATACTAGG
This sequence comes from Amaurobius ferox, assembly GCA_951213105.1. Lineage (NCBI taxonomy): Eukaryota > Metazoa > Arthropoda > Arachnida > Araneae > Amaurobiidae > Amaurobius > Amaurobius ferox. The sequence continues at coordinate 62,369,792 of OX578144.1, forward strand.
AAATAGAATGTATATAACGAACACTGAAAATACAAAATATAGGATGAACTTTGAAAATTGAAAATACAAAATGAACATTGAATATACAAGATATAAAGAATATCGAACTTTAGTCAACTGTAAACAATATCCGTGCCTTAACTACCTGGCTATCTCGCCAACTTCACCACCTTGTTTTTTCTTTCGACTTAAATCATGTAAAGTACCTTGTTGACACAACCGGGAATCGAACAAAGGATCTTCATACTGGCCAGCCGATGTTCTACCGTTGAGCTACTGCGACGGAATTGCAAGTTCATATTGTCAAACCGACTCTGCAATCGTCCAACCTACTCAAAAATGCAAGGTAACTGATTGGACAGCCGGACTGTGCCATTCAATTTAAACCGGAATCCAGGGGGGGAGCGACATCAAGAGGAATAATGGTTTCCTTTCCCTGCTACCAATCGGAAGAACTTTTGGACCCATATATTTAACATGTATGTACTCTGCATAAACACGGGGATAGTTTGAGCAGACCAGAGTATCGAATTCGGGTTCTCCGATTGCAATCCCTGCACCTTAACCACTGGGCTAACCCACTCCTTACTACCTTGTTCTTATTTTCTTTCGGCAAAGACCGTCAGACCTACTCAAAGGTGTAAGGTATCTGTTTGGACGGTGCCACCCAATTTAGTCTGGACCCAGTGGAGAGACTATCGTACATCTACCGTATTCTACCGTATTCTACTATTCGACATCTACCGTACCTTCCTTCCCCTGCCAACAACCTCTCGGAAGGAATTCCGGACCACAGATTTAACGTACCCGTAATCAGCGTAAACACATGGATAGTTGAAGTAGAGCCTAGAATCAAACTCAGGTCCTACAAGTGCAATTCACTTGCCTTAACCACTGGCCTATACCGCCCCATTACCACCTCCTTTGAACACAATGTATGTAATATATAGTCGTAAAAAAGACCAAAAACAATATCCACTAGATTCTTTAGAACCTTTTTTCAGACCCTTCCTCCGTCTGTGACATAAAGCACCATCATGACAAAAGAATTTAAGCGAAGCGAATCTTCTTTGTAAAAAAAGAGAATTCCAAGCATTGTACGAAGGATCATTAACTTCTCTTTTTTTACCACATGCTTTATGTCTATGATATTTTATCTGTTTGACTTACAAGAACGTTTCCTCGTGGAAAAAGAGGTACTTAGGGCTCTTCTATGGTTCCTCGTGAGCATGCTCTGTGGACATTGCCGGCAATGAGCAAATATTTGAAGATGACACAAAATCCCATTGAATGCTTGCTCCAGAGCAAAGTTATACAGTTTTAAAATGTTAAACTGTTGAAAAAGAGGACTTGGATTGTTGGTTTTTCTGTTGTAAAACGGGGTAAAGTTACAGGGATATACATTTTTTTTTCGTTTAAAAAGTGAGGGTGGTAGACAGTTGAATTGGCATATGGCGCCATTATGCGCTATTCTGCAAACAGAACGTGTTTTATGCCCTTTTTTACTTCTATGCGATAGACAGTATGTGTAAAGGGAGTATTGGGAAGGGGTCAAAAACTCGATTTTCGGATTTTACACGGATGTAGCATTAGTGAACAAATCAAAAACTTTTATTTTAAATTACGTCTGCGTCTCTGAGAGCAAGATATCTCTTGAACCAATTGATCCACGGCATTGTATTCTAAAACAAATTTGGAATGGATATTTAGGGTATTTTAACTGCAGAAGCATAAAAGAGACATCAAAATCACATAAAAGAGGAGTGCAGGAATTTTTCACCTTCTGTAAGATACTTATTTGTTTTCAAAGAAATTAAACCCGAAGAAAGCCCTTAATTTTCAATACTTCTGTTCCGAAAACTACTAATAATTTAAAAATCTACTTTTGTGAAAATTTACTGAAACATAAAGCTTATTTGGTGCTTATTTTTTGTTTAAAGGCCCTTGTACATAATACGAAAAATTGATGCAAGAAATAGACTCTCAAATTCTGTCATTTAAAAATTGAATTTATGCTAGATGATTTATTGAACGAACTGTTTTCTGGACTTTTGTATATCTGATCTATTTACACTATTCAACTTATTGAATACGCATCAGTCTTGCTCTGAGTAACTAATGCGGAGTGCATTTAAAGTCTGAAGCGCACATATTATAGTTTGAAATCATGTCATGACTATTTTTAATTAAAAATTCGTCATTTCTTGTTAAATATTTCTGAATTTTAACTCCTAAACCTAAGAGTTCATTTGAGTCTAATTACAATCAACATGCTTTCGAATATTATATTTATTCGAATATTATAATTATTTTTTTATATAATTTTCTGGTACTTAGTCAAAATAGTAATTAGGAAATTATTTCTAATTTAGTTTTTGTACTTACTATATTCCATCCTTTAAATTGTAAAACGCGAGATACAGAAAATTTAATTTTTTAAATCAGAATATTGAGAACGACGATACGATACAATATCGTTACATTGATATTGATTCATTGAAGTGTTATATCGATACAGTGTGAAGTGTTATATCGATATCTATCGATAAGCTGTAACGATAAGCTTGCCCATCACTACTGCACTAAAAGATTCCTATGCATAAGAACTTTTCCGCAACAATAGAGACATGAACGTTCAACAAGCCCTTTAGTGCTATTATGGTCGTCGTCCCCCTCTTTTACTTTCGGTGAATCATGGCTACCCAACTTCCGGCGAGCAGAACAATATAACTCATTTTTGTTCGATCCTCCTCATGGTCGAAAGTGGTCTTTTATCGAACAGTGCCGCCCACCAATTTCTGAAAGATGCGGAACAAACGTGGAGGTGATATTTCTTTCCAATCGCTGCGATTTTTGTCACTATTATGATAATTTGGACCACTTCCGGAAGTTATCTGTGGAACAAAATTGTTCTAAAATTAAGTACCATTGTCTTGTTGGCGATTTTTATCAAAGATGGAAACATACATAGATGTTTCATAGACTGCATAAAAATGTGCATCTAAATTCACGGGAGAATGTAAAGCTCGATCTGCACCGCATTGTTTGTCTGAAATGATATTATTTACTAGCTATGTTTTAAAATGTATCACACACAGGAGCAGATTGTGACAAAAAATAGACTAGAACTTTCAGAGCCACATTACAGCGTTCGCTAAATAGTGTTGTTGTTGAAACCCAGACCGTCCGACCTACCAGAAAGGTGTAAGGTAACTGTTTGGACGGCCGGGAAGTGCCACTCAATTTAGATCGGAACCCAGTGGGGGAGGCATCCACAGGGACGGCACCCTCCTTCCCCTACCACCAACCTCTCGGAAGGACTTACGGACCCACATGTTTAACGTGATCGTACTCCGCATGAACACGGCGGCAGTTCTGGCAGCGGCGAGAATCGCGCGCTAACCACTGGGCTGCCGCGCCCGAAAAGAGCCAACAACACGCGGTGTTCCCAGGTGGTCACCCACCCAAGTACTAACCGCGCCCGATGCTGCCTAACTTCGGTGATCTAACGAGAACCGGTGTTTTCAGCACGGTACGGTCGTTGGCCTTCGCTAAATAGTGTGAAAGTATTGATATATTTAAAAAAAAAAAAGTCACGACAAATACACTAAAATAAAATGAAACGGAAAAATTTAAAATTCAATAGCTTTGTAACTATTATGTATCACCTGACTTACATTTAATTAGTTATTTCAATAAATTGGTACTGTACCCAATATAAACCGGAACCCAGTGGGAGCGGCATCCACAGGGACTGATTTATCAGGGACTGATCCATTGTTCATCCTCCCTTGCCACCAACCTCTCCGAAGAACTTTCGGACCCCCCAGATTTAACGAGCCCGTACTCCGCGTAAAGACGGAGATAGTTTGGGCAGAGCCGGAAATTTAACTCGGGTCCTCCGTAAATAAAAGTGATGAATGAATTAGGGAAAAACTAAATTTTATTTTTTATTTACAATCTCTCTCTTTCTGGACTGTTAATTTATGTTGCTCGTCTTGCTCACAAATATTATAATTCTAATTAGAAATCACTGTAAATCTGCGGTAGTATTAAAATTAAGCGTATTTTTTACACGGAAGATATCTGGTGTTTAAGGTTTCACTCGCAATTCTTATGATTACATGTTCTACATGCTTAAGTTAACTTGTCCACACCTCCACATGACCCATGCTTACACGTGTGTGCGCATTCCCACTGAGAAGTATACGAGTAATTCTCCAAAAGTGCTCCAATTGAGTTCGGAAAGACCCCATATGTTTTTTCTACAAAAATCTAGCTGACAAAAAAGTACATTAAGACATTGATTTCTCTATACAATGTAAGAAAGTAAAATAGTCAGAATTTTTCGAACTTTAGATTTTAATAGATAAGAAGGTTTAACACCTTTTGAACCCATTTCGAAAACTTTTGGAAATATGTTCTGCATGCGAGTGTACGTGTGTCTCTGTATGTTTGGCCGTATGTGTGGGAAGTATGGACACGCATACAGGGTGTCCCAAAAAGATTGATTTGTCCCAAAAAGATTGACTTTAATTCTTTACCTGTTGGAGATAGTGGGAAATGTAAATTGCAAAAATGTTGAAATTAAGGTAGGAAATGAGACTACGTTAATGAAACAGTCCTCCCATTAATTTTCAAAAAGTTATACTTCTTAAATTTTAATATAACCCCCTTAGACAAATTCGGTCAATCAGAATTTTTTTTTATTTTTAATGCAACAAGATCACTAAAAAGACAGCATACCTGTATCTTTAAAATCAACTGAATTATAAATAAAGGAAAAAATCTGACTTATCCCACTTTTCCGTACCATGTGAAAGGCTGTTTCATCAGTGAAAATAGGGATCACAATCATATTGACGATGGAAATTGTTTAGATCAAAAATACGTTAATATGTGTCAAAATGTTTTATCACAAATGCATCGAAATAAAGCATTGCACAGGCAGAGATCATATAAAGCAGTAGTACTCACTATGCTGTTGGGTATCCTATGTATTATCATCCAGTTCTATCATTTTTGTGATATGTCACAAATTTACATTTCTAATTTGATATATGGTCCCGCATTCACAGTGCTCAATTTTCAATTAAATATAACTCGCTCATTTTTAAAGATACAGATATGCGGGTTTTTTTAATGATCTTTTTGCATTAAAAATACAAATTTTTCCATTGACTAAAGATGAATTTCTGATTGATGTCTAAAGCGGGGGGGGGGGGGGGGGGGGGGGGGGGGGGGGGTCGTATAAAAATTTAAAAAGTGTGACTTTTGAAAATTAATGGGAGGACTGTTTCATCAACGTAGCCTTATTTCCTACCTCACTTTCAATATTTTTGCAATTTACATTGCCCACTTATCTCCAACAGGAAAAGAATTAAAGCGAATTTCAATCTTTTTGGGACACCATGTATATGAGATGTATGACGTTTGCACATGTATATGATGCGTATGACGTATGGAATGAACATATCACTATTAAATATCATATGTAGATGCTTTATGTGGAAAACTGAAATTAAAAATTGTAGTAATTTTCCTGACTGGAAGGATTTTGATGTTAAGATTTTTCAATGATAATTCGACAGACAATAAAACAATAATGGTAAATTATAATATGCTGAGGACAAGGACATTAGCAGTTTAAACTATGTATGGATGTTAACGGTATCAAAATAGTTTACATTAACACAGATAAGCAGGCATGCACCATGACTAAACTGCAGCCCAATTGCAAAAATAAATGTAATAGTATGTAAAAGTATATTTTACGAAGTTTTTTAAAATGACAATTTGCGAGCAAAAACTGATAAAGATCCATGTTTTGCATTAATTAGTGGTACAAATATACCAGTGTTGAAAATACAAGTGTTGAATTTACAGCTCAAACTACTGACGGGGGAAACTTGAAAATTTGAATTGTGGAGATTTTTCTTTTAATTACATTAAAAGGGTAGAGATTAAAACCCTTTTAAATAAAAAAAAGTATTTTAAACGTTGATATCCTTTTGCACCGACCGTATATTTAATTACTGTAAATCCTTGGGCCAGTCGTATGTTTTTTTGTTTGTTTGTTTTTTTTTGGGGGGGGGGAGTCTTCAATAACATTTTGCTCTAATGATAAATATAAAATTTATAATGAATAAATATTTTAATATTACATAATAAATCTGCAATTAATATTTAGGCAGGGCGTTTCAAATATTTTTATTTTTTTTTTCATTTTTTTATTTTATTCATTTAAAAGTATGCAAGCTACAGGACACCGCCGCAGTAGCAGCGTTCAAGATAAAATACAATACAAAAAAATCTGATGTGGGCAACACATGACTTTTCTTATATAATGCAATGCATTTACTACTTTAACAGTAAAAACAATACATTATTCTTATAGTAGATATATTCATTCCGAGATATTGAATATTCGTCAATTAGTCACCATTTTCATTGATTTAGCCTCATTTTTATCCATTTAGCGCGAGTTTTTAGTTAATTTAGCAACATTTAAACAAGCCGCCAAGTTGGCGACATTCCACCAAATTCGTCGCCAAAATCTCGCCAAGCGTTATGGATGGAGAAATAAGTTATTCATACAGCAGATAAATGACTATTGGCGTTCAAATACAAAAGTATTACTCAAAGTATCTTTTTCATGAATGGAACTAGCTAGATCCACGAGAATGATGTCACCAAATTTATCGCATGATATTACATATGAAAAGTGAACATGTTTCTCAATAGGTAATACTTGTTTTTTATTTTACATGATTTTTTGATAATTTGTTTTAAAAATGTGCAATATCTCGAGAACGGTTCATGCTAGCGTTCTAAAGTTTATGTCAATCGTTTCCTAAGTCAAAATTACATAAGAAATGTGCATTTGCGCAACTTTATTAAAGCTTTTGATTTTTTGATGATTTTTTTAATATTTCAGTCGAAAATTTAGAGGGATTCTGCGTATTTTCGATTGCGTATAAAAACAATAGGCTTCCAGTATTTGTGGATTGTGATTTTTGTACCAAATTTCGTTCGAATAGGTCCATTCATTCGTCAGTTATCGTCTCCACAGCCTCACTGACACACACACACACACACACACACACAGACATCATCTCAAAAATGTTTGATTCGTGATCAGGGATGCCTGAAACGTGCTCTCCCGTCGTAAACTCGAATTCGAATTTTCGACCCCGTCACAATAATTTCCTTGTACATTATGTATATAAGGAAAGTAATATACAGGTCAAAATGTAATAAAATACTTTAAAATGCAAACTATTGACAACAAATTATTTTCAAAAGCACTTGAAAATGAATAAATACATTCAAATATAAAATATTTACAACAAATGATTTTTAAAAGCAATTTCCGATGAATAAAACACATCAAGATTATCGGGGAAGCAGTTGCATAATTTACAAAAATTATTAGTCGCACAATAACAATCAATATTCATACTAAAATTCCTTTCAGTAAATAAACTCATGCTCCTGGTAGAATACTGAGGAACGCGAAACCCAAGCACGGGAGCAATCAATTCTGCCATTAAATAGATTCCTGAAGAATGAAAATAAAATGAAATCCCTTCAGTAAGTTTTTAACATTAAACATATCACGGAGAAAAGTAGCAGATAAGGTATAACAAAATTACCAGTTTTCTTATAATATAGATATCTCAAGAATTTATTTTGAATAATTTCGATCTTGTTATGATTAGGATCGTGGCTGGAGAAATAGCTAGAAACTCACTTTCCAGATATTTTTAATATAAAAATTCCTGACACACGAAAGAAATAATCAGAACCTTTCATTTTGACTCAACAAGTTACCGCCAAAAACCAACGAACAGAACCTGTTTCAAAGGCGCTGCACGATTAATTATCCAATGGGATGGGGGGGGGGGGGGGGAGACAAGCACATAAAATGGATGAAAAAAAAAGTGAGCCTCAAAGCATATCACGCAAGTTTCTTGTACTTTCTTTCTCACGATCCTCGACGTGAATCACTTTAAGCTTTTCTGTTATTGAAGAGTGGGTCATATAGCTCGGGGGCTCAAATTAAAATATTGGTGGAGAGGGTGCAGCTCTGGAGGTCGACTGCCTAGCATCAAATCCTTCGATTCATCTAGTATATATATTTTTTATTTTAACGAATCATTATTAGTCATTTGCAATTTCGGAATTGCAGAGGTTCGTTTTAGTTCCACTGCGAACATGATACCGTTTATTCGGATTTCGGGGTAATCCGGACTGAAATAAATGAACATTTCGAGGAACTTTTGTTTTTTCAAAAATTTTCGAATTGTATATTTAAACGGACAAGCCAGTTTTGAGATCTTTTGGACTAATTTTGAACACGTTTGAAAAAGATACAGTCTATGTGTGCATGTGTGTGTGTGTGTTTTTTAGTATGTAGAAGTCTGTGAGGTTTGCACACAATAGATGGACATATCAAATTCAACGTACGGATGCATTGTGTAAAAAAATATAAGTTTATAGAATGTTTTGTAATTCTGAGGATTGAAAATAAAATTGTTTGAATTCTAGGGTTCTTAAAGTTTTATTTCCTATGAAAAACAGTACGATGAGAAATGATAATTCAAGAATTCATTTATTATCGACCTCGGGACAAAGCCTAATGAGCCAAATTTTTTATTCCCCCAGGATGGGGGGAGGGAGATGGCTTCGAAAACCTTTCAGATCTATCAAAAACTCTCCTGTCCTAAAATGGCGAATCTTTACACAATTATAGCATTGTCCACGGGACAAACTTATCGCTCCCCACTCAGTAGGTGGATATTTTTTTTTTCTATAAGTTCCTGAGAACCCCCAAAAAGAACCCTGTGATCTAGAAAGTTGGAAACTTACAAACTGGGCCAGTTTTTAATTAAGGCGACTACTTTTTATGCTAAGCGCCACACATTCTTTAACAAAATAAGACTTATTAAAAAAGTTAAAACTTAATTTTTAGAAATGTTAATGTTCCCTGCCTTTGGTAAGCTCAAAAACTAATTATATAACATGACATCCTATTAAAGGAATGACAATATTTTTATTTATCCTTGAGAATTTGTTTTAGATGCACTGTAAAAGTTGTTAATTACACTTCATATTCATTTCTTTGAAATCATACCTACAGTTTTGGTGCGTTTCGTCATCTCTAATCGTCAAATTCATCTTTGTGGAGACTATGTGAACTGCTTTTCTTTCATGTAATCTCTTGCGTGATGTATCATAAGTTATGCCTTGTTACGCCATGTTTCATAAATCATGCCTTGTAAAGCCGTTTGTGTTTTGACACTAGACTAATATCGCAACAAAAATATTTGAATATGATGATTTAGATCAATATGCATTTCGACATATACATCTGATATTTTGCATACCCGCATGCTAAGCCTAGAACACCGATAGTGATACACTTATTCTAATTTAAAAATTCTACAATTTCTGCTGCGAATGAAGTCAGTTACTTCAAAACTTGCCATTTTATCTCTAAAAGGCATCAATAGTACATTACGTTTTTTTTTTTTTTACAAAAGCATACATAACATCTGTTTGATAATTAATACCAATTCAATAAAGCGGAAGAGGAAGCCAAATGGCATCTATTAATCCTCCTTGCAGGGGCACAACTAACCATCATCCCGATAACCATCAAAACGGCGGTTAACAGCTGACTGAAGAAGTGGCCCGAGATGCATTGTTTGGTAGAACCCTGGACTATGCTTGGGTGCAATTAACACCGCTTTAATACTGTATAGATGGATGGACCTTGAAGATTTCACAATTGTCTTGGAATGAGTGATGAAACAGTTAATGGGTTAAGAATAGAAATGGCAGAAAAATAAAATAGTGATAGAATTTGTTGTTTTTTCAGATGTATACATGCCTTTTGTAGCATTTAGCAGTGGATTTTGTAGATCTATATGTTACCGGCAATGTATGAAAGCCGGCATTCTATACAATACCTAGGCATTATATAGAATACCTAAAACTGGTCGGCAATCTATGAAATGATTAAAATTTCACAGATTTCCCAGGTATTCTATAGAATGCCAAATGACAAAATCGGCAAAGTATGAAATACAGCTCCGATTCATTCCTTTTCCCATATTTTGCCTAAATAGCATTCGTCATTCTGTAGAATGCCTAGGTATTATATACAATGCCCAGGGAAGGTATATAACAATTTTCATGTTTCATACTTTGCCTAAAAAAGGCCGGTATTCTATAAAATGCCTAGTTATGCCTAGGCCGGTATTCTATAAACTGCCATTCTATAGATTGCCGGCATTTCATACATTGCCGGTAACATATACATAACTTTCGTAGCATTTCGCAGTGGATTTTGTACATGTATACAAATTAGAGTTTGAAGTTCAGGTATAGAATTATTAAAAGAGCATATTCAGCTCTATATAGAGCACATTAATAACAAAAAAATAAATTATTTATGATATAATTTATTGATTTTTTTAAATGTGTACATTTAGTACTAGCAAAACAAATATTTAGAGTAACAAATTTGTAACGACATCTTCCCTTTTGAGAGATATTTATCAATAAATCTAGCCATTAATATATATCAAATCCGATAATTTTGATTCTTTATTCTTGAACCCAAAACAATTTTCAAACTTATTTTAATAATTGCTTTGTATTATTTCTCATATTTAGATAAATATTTCATAAAATTTTATAGAATACAAATGATAAAGTAAGCATAAACACTATAATAATATACACTAATCATAATATTTTAATTTCTATGGTGGAAAAATATTAAACTCTTCGAAGTCTATGGAAGCAGTTAATCAATTTATATTTCCATAAATGGCAGGGCGAGTGTACTTGGATTCAATTATATTTGGCATGTTGCCAAATATATTTTTGAAATCCCACTTAATAAGTACAATAATTCTTAGCAGTATAGTAGTTGGGACATTTAGTGTTTAAAACTCTACTAGGTTTTCAGATATTATTGCAAGTGTAAGTTAATTTTTTTTAATATGCCATTTTAAGATTATAAATTTATTTGAGTTCTTTAACTTTTACGGAATATTAAGTATCATTATTATAATACTGCAAAACGACCTTTTATTACTTGGGATTCTAATTTATATCTGTCTTGCACTGCTTAGTTTAAAAAGAAAGAGGAAACAACATTAATGTAAAGATTGTTTAAAGAGCAGAGCACACACAAACCTAGACCACGCCCCTTTTTTTGAAACGGAGATTTGTTTTTTTGTGTTTTAGTAGTTTAGTTTCTGTGCTATAAATAGCGGCAAGATGTAATATTTTATAAATTTCGAAGGGGGTCGCAATCACTACTGTAGGACGTGTTTGAAAATGCGAAGAAAAAACTGAAATAAATGTATTTTAGAAGACATTACAGACTCTTTTCTTCTAAAGTCCTTAAAATTGCAAAACTCTCTTGCGTTGCTCTGCTGGAGAAGTATGAAATATTTGCAAATTAAATCTCAGAAATTGAAAGGCGAAGGAAAATTGAAACTGCGGTCTGATGTGAAGATTGGTGTCCCCAAATGATGTCTGGGTACAACTGATTGGGTTTAAGAATTCGAATGGTGAATTAAATGACCTGCTAACTGTATAAGTTATTGAACATTTATTATTAAATATAAACTCTGCAATTAAATAACAAGAAAGATTAATCATACATAACGCAATGATTATGAAACACTTTCCAACTGAAGTGCAATTTTATTTAAACATCTCTAAAATGCGATACATTCAGCCGTGAAATTTTTAATTATCACAGTACTGTAATAATCTATTATATTTGAAAGCTTAAAATTTCATCGAAAAATGGCAATGCTATAAAATCGTCTGCTTCTCTATCTAAATAAAATCAATGTATATTTCATTCATATCACTTTTTCTCCAGACTTCAGAGCTAAATAATTTGCTCTCATCTTACAATCGCTTGATTTGTTAACATTCTGCATACGTTAAAATTAGGCTTCGTCATAGAAATAATCAAAGTTTAGTGATCATTTAAAATATTGCAATTTCGTAGGCGAAGAATTTTGATACACAGGTAATATGAGGGCGCGATAGCCCAGGTATTAGAGCGCGGGAATTGCACTCGGTAGGCCCGTGTTCGATTCTCTCCGCTGCCAAAACTGCCGCCGTGTTCACCAGGAGTACGATCACGTTAAACATGTGGGCCCGTAAGTCCTTCCGAGAGGTTGGTGGTAGGGGAAGGAGGGTACGGTCCCTGTGGATGCCTCCCCCACCGGGTTCCGGTCTAAATTGGGTGGCTCTTCCCAGCCGTCCAAACAGTTATCTTACACCTTTCCGGTAGGTCGGACGGTCTGCATCTCAACAACGACAACACAGGTAATATGGGGCCAACGGCCGTACCGTGCTGAAAACACCGGTTCTCGTTAGATCATCGAAGTCATGAAACATCGGGCAGTACTTGGGTGGGTGACCACCTGGGAACACCGCTTGCTGTTGGCACATTTCGGGTGCGGTAGCCCGGTTGTTTGCTCTCTGGATTTGCACGCTGCCACAACTGCCGCCGTGTTCATGCGGAGTACGATCACGTTAAACATGTGGGTCCGTAAGTCCTTCCGAGAAGTTGGTGGTAGGGGAAGGAGGGTGCGGTCCTTGTGGATGCCTCTCCCACTGAGTTCCGGCCTAAATTGGGTGGCACTTCCCGGCCGTCCAAACAGTTACCTTACACCTTTCTGGTAGGTCGGACGATCTTGGTCTCAACAACAACAACACAGGTAATATGAAAAATTAACAAATATCTGAAAAATTAACAAAGTGCATCATAAATGATTTTCTTCTGTCACTTATATTCTCTACATAGTGAGATGCTTCTTTGATAGTCTTATACATAAACTAAAAGCACTTATGCACTGTACCTGTTGTTTTGAAGAAAATGGGTATTTTCTGTTTGAAACCTTTTCATATTTTAATGACACTTTGTAGATAGTATAGTCATATAAATTTGAAATCACTACATAACCATTCGGTATGTTTCCTTGACTTTATTGTCGAAAGTATCACATTATATAATCGTTTAAAGAAATTATATATTATGTAAAATATATTTAAAAAATAATTTTGGTACATAAAGAATTTTTATATTTATTTGATGATTATCTTTATTATGTAATGTTGACATAATTTTGTCAATTTTGGATTATCCCAAGACTGCCAATCTGGCTGCTCATAAAAGAATATTCAATAAATATATCACATCTTCTTACATAATAAAATAAATAAAAATCTGATGTGGGCAACACATGACTTTCCTTATATAATGTAATGAATTTACTACTGTTACAGTAAAAAAATAGGTTTTTCTTATAGTAGATACTAATATTCTTTCTAAGATATTGAATTTTCGACAATTAGTCGTCATTTTCATTGATTTCGGAAGTCTACGTTTAATAAGATCCCCAGTTTTCCGAGATGTTATGCAGCTGCAGCGTTTCTCCTGGAAACTGGTCACGGGTGTTTAGCTAAATATCTTCATAGATTTAACCTAATATCAATCCCAAACTGTGTAGTGTGTGGTGCTAACGCAGCTATAGACGCTGATCGTCTAATGAACTGCCCAGGACTCTCTGGTGACATGTACAAAAGGTATTGGAGTGCAAGGGAGAGGATGCAGGCCCTACAAGCTGTCTGACTGTTTTGAACATTTGTTTTTGGCTACCGTCCATGCATTTTCTATATTTGTTTTATTGCTGTTATTGTTGCTTGTTCATGCTTCTTGTAACAGTTTTTCTCCTGCATTTTTGGTGTTATGTATTTGTACACCAGTGATTTGTATCAAGTGCTGTTGCTAGAAATAAAAAAAAAGTTTATACACTCTTTTCATTCACATGATTTTTGATATAAAAAAAATAATTCATGGCTCGTTCTTGTAGCAATAAAAACATCTCGAAATCACATCGCAGTCTTTTCACGTAATTAGTTGTTTAAAGTTTGAACTGAAATGTAAACGTCCTTTATCAACAGGTTCTGTAATTTATAAATATAATTGATGCTTAAAATATACCAAAACGATTATGCTCATGAAATAATCGAAACTGAAATATATTTACATTGATAGCGTTGATTAACAAGTAGCATTCAACGTATTTAGAGAAATAAACTCTATTGCAATGTGAATTCAAGTCATAATTATACACATTCATATTTAATAAAAGGATTTCTAGCAATCCCAAATTTCCACCTTGTATACTTTGAAAAGTAGCCGTGGTTCTCTCCAATAAAATAGAAGATGTGGCCAAATTTATAATTTTGATCTGTATACTATTTAAGATTTATTAATAATTGCTCACTTTAAGAACATATTTGTTATATATTTGTAAGCGGTAGATGCTCTTTTTCAGTGAAATTGGTCCATACTTTTAATTTATTCCACGAACTATATATATATATATATATATATATATATACGCACATGCAATTATATATATATATATATATATATATATACGCACATGCAATTATATATATATATATATATATATATATATATATATATATATATATATATATATGTGTGTGTGTGTGTGTGTGTGTTTAAAAGTTAATAGAATTTGTGATGACAATTATAAATTAGCACATCTTATAGCATTATTAAATACTGCAATTAATAATGCATATCCTCCCCAGTTCGTCATTAATATCATGTGATCAGTATATCATCTACCACTCTAAGACAATATTCCCAATTTTGATGACTACTAATTATATTAAAAGAAAAAAAAAAAACATTAGTCATTATTAATTATGTGATTATATAAAATTAAAAATAATGAAATGCCAAAAAAAATTTAAAAATAAAAAATAGAAAATACAGTTCATAAATAATTCATATCTTTATATGTATTTTCACTAAAAATTTGCAATTTGGGCCAGTTTGAAACAACGACTTGAAGCCCCTTTTTACTTTCCCTGCAGTTCAAGGTAATGTATAGGGAAAGTATTGGAATCATGTCGAAAATCGCAACTCGAGTTTTCGACGGATCTACACGTTTCAAGACCTCTAGAATACAAAAAACCATTTTTAGCGTGACGTCTGTGTGTGTGTCTGTGTGTCTGTCTGTGCAGATTTTGTATCCACTCTAACTAAAAAACTAATGGACCGAATTTCACAAAATTTGGTAGGTAAGTCACTTGTGGGCGAGTCTGGTGCTGATTAGTTTTGGATACGATTCGGGATAAAAGAACCCACCTTTTTTTGCGAAATGGCCCGCAAAAGCTTGTATCCACTCTAGCTGAAAAACTAATAGACCAAATTTCATAAAATTCGGTAGATGAGTTACTTGTGGATCACCCTGGCGCTGATTAGATTTTGGTATGATTCGGAAAAAAATAACCTGCCTTTTTTTCAAAATGGCCCTCAAAAATCGTCGAAATCTAAACTAAAGAACTACGTATGCTCAAATATATCCATTAAATGCTTGTTTAATACGTAATTTTTAACGACGAAAAGAATAAGACCAACCCCATTACACTAGGACTAGCCGTTCTCGAGATATTTCAGTTTTTTGTATTTTCTCTACGCCACCTTTGAAAATAAGTCCGGTTACCGAATGAGAAAGAAAATTGAATTAAAAGTGAAATATATTTAATTAAAATAAAGAGAAGGTGGTTATAAATCTGTAGGGAAAGTCATGTGCTGCCCACATCAGATGTTTACTTTCCCTGCAATACATGGCAATGTATAGGGAAAGTATTGGAATCATGCCGAAAATCACAACTCGAGTTTTCGACGGATCTACACGTTTCGAGACCTCTAGAATACGAAAAATCCATTTTTAGCGTGACGTCTGTGTGTGTGTCTGTGTTATTGTTTTGCCATCGAAGATTTTAATTCATTATCTAATATATATATATATATATATATATATATATATATATATATATATATATATATATATATATATATATATATATATATATATATATATATATATATATATATATATATATATATGTATCTGTGTGTGTGTGTGTGTGTGTGTGCTTAAATATCGATTAATATTTTCTCTGTATTTTGCATAACCTATTTTACTATGAAATATGATAAAATTATTCACTAATATTTGCAAATGTGCTTGGTGGAGAAATATTTCAAATTAAATCAATTTCACATTGCTTAATGCTACTGATAGTTTTGTAGTTATGTTCGTTGAGCTTCTGATCTAAAGATATGAAACATTAAAAGTACAAATATGTTTGTTCAGAAATTTAAAAGCGAATGTTTATCATTTAATCTCGAATTAATTAAATAAGAACCATTTCAAATTTCTTCGAATAAGATGAGTTAATGTGTTATATGCAAATTAACATATTGAGTTATTTTTTTAAATGTAGCAACTTCTGTAGCAGAAACTTTGAAGGGCTTTCTATGCTTTTGATATCTTTAAAAAATTAGGTGTGTTTATCTCTAAAAGACTAAGGCAATTTTTCATTATACTCAACCTATTTCATTCAATGAAATAATGATTGATAATTTTTTATGGAACCTAGACAGCTGAGATGGAAGGTCGTAAAATGAAAAGAATTGTGGTTCGAGTTTCCCCCTTTATACTAATTCTATTCATACTAACTTTGAACGATATTTTAAACATATAGCAGACATAAAATAAGAAATTACAAAGATGTGTATGAGGTACATGAAGAAATAGACATCAATGAAACCAAGTAATCATCTCCCAAAATTAGAGGCTGCAATATATGAGGTTTCCCGGGTACGGCTTTATGCGTTCAAAAAAAATAACAGCATTCAATAACATGTACCCCCCATCTCTTCCCTAATGCACGCCATCTTAATAGATTACAATACACCCCAAAATACCATCTCTCAAATCTTTTAACTTCACGTTGGCTGCGTCACGCTATGCACTCATTTCTAAGCACACAAAGTTCGAACCTCCCTTTCGGATCGGATCGACCCTGCTGTCCATGATCTCTCTTAATACACCCACCGTTTAGCAGCTCACGTACCTTATTGTTTGTATACACGCCATAAACACAACATCTGCGTTGTTAATGCGGCAGTCATATGGTATTTTGTAAAAGGCCCTGCTATTCAGACCCCACTGCGAGATTCTGGAGGAGGTGGGACAGAAATTGACTGAAATTTCCGTATGCCATCAAAGGTAAGGAGGGGGGAGGAACAGCTGTTCAATGCTGAGGGGTGTTAAAAGTTGTGTTTGCCGTTTGACGGCTGGATGAAAGCCATTTGTGGAACTTTTCTCACCTTGAGAAAGGAGATTGACAGAAGTTGCTGCCCGTTTAAAGGTATGTATGTTAAAAAAAAAATGTCAACTGAACTTTCTGAGATATGAATGTTTATTAGAATTGGAGGACATGAAATTAAAATGAGAAGTGTAAATGATAAAGGATTCAGCCCTTTTCTTGACTTATCTTTCCAGGCTCGATCCGGTTTCTTCCGAACGTGATTATTAACGAGCTCGGGGTTTAACACAACTTTGCTAAGATAAAGTAAACAACAACATCAAGAAATTAACTGAAGTGTGGCTCTACTCGACTTTCTCATACCATAATCCATTTTTAAATAGCTTGTGCACCTTTTTTTGAATTTATAAGTGAAATTTTGAAAACTCGGTATCTTTAATTCAACTGATTACAATTATAGCGTGTTATCCTTCATTTTAAAGGGATTGGCAAAATCTTTCGATTGATACCATACTTGACAATGTACTCCTCGTGGAAGGACTCTTACCCACCCACCCCCTTCCCGTGGAGGCCAATAGCGTCACGAACAGAAAAATTGTACGCGGCTATTTCTGACAACAATGTTAGAAACTATTAAGTCTCGGAATTAGGGAGCCATAAATGATCCCATTGATTGACATGATTATACCAAATTTTATCCTATGCTGCCATGTTAGAAAAATGTAAAAATTTAAATGAATTTCGAAGCTTTCGCTCGAATTTAAAAAATGTCTATCTAGTTTCAGATTTTTAGATAACAAAGCCGGATATAAAGTTTCGTGAAAATACAATAATATTTGTAGCAACAATCGTGTACACAAGAAATCGACCACAGACAGACGGATATCACTCCAAAAACAGTCAAAATGTGTTTAAGAGGTCCTAATATATATATTGGTATCAAAATCCCGAATTCGAAAATAATCTACTTTCTCTATGCTATATTGCATAGTATGAGAAAGTGAAAAGGAAGAATGTCACAGTTTTAATATACTCGCTTGATAATTAATGCAAAAATTGTGATATGAATTGTAATTATTGCAAAAACGCGCGCTTTTTTTCCCTTTTCTTTAAAAGAAATAACTTGAAAACCTATGTTTAACAAGGCCCTAAATACAATTTTGAAAATTTCCAACAATTTGACCCTTTTCTTGTAAACCATCACAATTATAAGACACTGTTGAAATTAATTACATGGTTCTTTACTTCCTAGTAGCAATCCAATATTGGTCAAATATTGAACCAATATAAAAAGTGGGCATTTCGACGGAATTGACCCGATATTGGCTTAAAATATTGGGAAAATATTACGCCAATATTCCATTGTAACACCAATATTTGCTTAAAATGTTTGAACAATATTACGCCAATATTTCCACTGTAACACCAATATTGGCGCAATATTGTGATGAAAATATTATCCAATATTGGAAGCCAATGTAACCCCAATATTTGCCCAATATTGGGATTGTATTGGAAATATTTCCAATGTAATGCCAAGATACACATTATTGGACCAATATTAAATGCTATTAGGGTTAATGCATTAATATACAGTAAATGCATTAATATACATTAATATACAGTTAATGCATTAATATACATTAATGCATTAATATGCAGTTAATGCATTAATAAGCATTAATGCGTTAATGCATTAATGTACAATTAATGCATTCATATACAATACCACTACCACTCTCACCTTATTGAGTCTAGCAACAAGCTTATCATTCTTACTATATGCACAATTGCCTGGTTTTCTCCCTTTTATTTCCCACTAGCCGCCTTCGGCGACCAGCCTGTTCGCTACCTTTGAAAACTCTGACCGTGGCAAACTCGCTGCGCTATAACCCCGTGGAGTTGTTATTGAGACCCGGACCATGTTCTATTAGGGTTAATGCATTGATATACAGTTAATGCATTAATATGCATTAAAGCATTAATATATATATATGCATTAATGCGTTAATGCATTAGTATATAGTACCACTACCACTCGCACCTTATTGAGTATAGCAACAAGCTTAACATTTTCACTATATGCACAATCGCCTGGTTTTCTCCCTTTTATTCCCCATTTCGTTCCATAACGACTTCTAATCGCCACAGACACTGCATTTTCTGTAATTACACGTTCATGACCGAGGGTCTTGCAAATAGCCCGGGGCAGGTGATCACTGCTGTGCTAGGAAACACCCTTACAAAACGGGAAAGTAAATTGGTAAAATGATTACTGGAAATTACGGTTGAATTGGCCTGATTAATCACCTAATGACAGATCGTTTGATAGTTTGAAATTAAGAATGATTATGTTCGCATGACGGTATAAGATTCTAAAAGCGAATGTGTACTTTCCGTGAGATATATTTTATATGAACAGAAGAAGAAAAATTAGAATAAAATATACATAATAAATGCAATTTAACTAGCAAAAAGACGGGCTTTGATTGCACGCGTGTGTTTATAGTGTGCAAGCTGTGAAAGATTTCGAATTAAATCGTAATATAATTCATCAAATAAATTAGGAAATTAAAAGTATAAAACATGAATTTTAATTTTTGTGAATCTTAAAAACGAAATTAAATTTTTAGAATCTGAACATTAAGTTAAACAAATTTAGAAATTAAAAAATATAAAAATAAATTTCTGTTAGGAATACTAATACAAAAACGCAAATAGGTTTTTAAAATCTGAATATTAAGTGAAAAATAATTTAGAAATTAAAGGCATAAAAAAAAAATCTCCATTTCTGAGAATAATACAAAAAACACAACTAAGTTTTTAGAATCTAAATATTAGGTTAAACTAATTTAGAATACGGGAAAATAATTAAATAAAAGTAAAGTTACAAATACGCAATTAATATACAGGAACATATTTAGATCACACTTACATGAATATGAGTTGTCAGACGTTCTTCTTCACGTTTTCGACCCATTAACAAACATATTTTTTTATAAATTATAATTTGTCCATAATATTTCAAATGCTAATCAAGTATTTTTACTTTCTTTATATACATATTGTATAAGGAAAGTATTGTGACGCGTTCGAAAATTCGAATTCGAGTTTTCGACGGGAGGGCACGTTTCAAGCATCCCTGATCACGAATCAAACATTTTTGAGGTGATGCCTGTGTGTGTGTCAATAAGTCAGTGGAGACGATATCTCACGAACGAATAAAGCGATTCTAATGAAATTTGGTACAAAAATCACAATTCGTGAATACTGGAAGCTTATTGTTTTTAAACGTAATCGAATATTCAAACCCCCCCTTCCTAAATTTGTGAGTGAAATTTTGAAAAAATCATCAAAAAATCAAAACCTTTAATAAGGTTACACAAATAGACATTTCTTAAGTAATTTTTTTCTTAGAAAACGATTGACATAAACTTTAGAACGCTAGCATGGACTGTTCTCGAGATATTGCACATTTTTCAAATAAATTTATCAAAATATCCTATTAATTAAAAAAAAAATTAACTGTTGAGAAACATGTTCACTTTTCATATGTAATATCATGCGATAAATTTGATGGCATTTTTATCGTGGATCTATCTCGTTCCATTCATGAAAAAATATACTTTCAATAATACTTTTGTATTTGAACGCCAATAGTCATTTATATAAGAATATAAAAGACTATAGTCTATAAGAATAACTTACTTCTCCGTCCATAACGTTTGGCGAGATTATGGCATCGAATTTGGCGGAATGTCGCCAACTTAGCCAATTTTTGAAATGTTGCCAAATTAACGAAAATCTCGCCAAATGGATAAAAATGACGCTAAATCAATGAAAATGATGACTAAATGTCGAAAATTCAATTTCTTGGAAAGAATATAAGTATCTACTATAAGAAAAACCTATTTTTTTTTCCTGTAAAAGTAGTAAATTCATTGCATTATATACGGAAAGTCATGTGTTGCCCACATCAGATTTTTTACTTTCCTTATATACATAATGTATAAGGAAAGTATTGTGACGGGGTCGAAAATTCGAATTCGAGTTTTCGACGGGAGAGCACGTTTCAAGCATCCCTGATCACGAATCAAACATTTTTGAAGTGATGTCTGTGTGTGTGTATGTGTGTGTGTGTGTGTGTGTGTGTGTGTGTGTGTATGTGTGTGTGTGTGTGTGTGTGAAAGTATGTGTGTGTGTGTGTCAGTGAGTCTGTGGAGACGATAACTGACGAACGAATGGACCGATTCGAGCCAAATTTGGTACAAAAATCACAATCCGTAAACACTGGAAGCCTATTGTTTTTATACGTAATCGAATGTTCAGAACCCCCCTAAATTTTCGAATGAAATTTTGAAAAAATCGTCAAAAAATCAAAACCGCTAATAAAGTTACGCAAATAGACATTCCTTATGTAATTTTTCATTAGAAAACGATTGGCATAAATTTTAGAACGCTAACATGAACCGTTCTCGAGATATTGTGCATTTTTCAAAAAAATTATGAAAAAGTCACATAAAAAAAAAATTCCTATTGAGAAACATGTTCACTTTTCATATGTAATACCATGCGATAAATTGAGTGACATCATTCTCGTGGATCTAGCTCGTTCCATTCATGAAAAAATATACTTTGAATATTACTTTTGTATTTGAACGCCAATAGTCATTTATCTGCTGTAAGAATAACTTTTTTCTTAGTGCATAACGCTTGGCGAGATTTTGGCAACGAATTTGGCGGAATGTCGCCAACTTGGCGACTTTTTTGAAATGTTGCCAAATTAACGAAAATCTCGCCAAATGGATAAAAATGACGCTGAATCAATGAAAATGACGACTAATTGTCGAAAATTCAATATCTTGGAAAGAATATTAGTATCTGCTATAAGAAAACCCTATTTTTTTTTACTGTAAAAGTAGTAAATTCATTACATTATATAAGGAAAGTCATGTGTTGCCCACATCAGATTTTTTAAAAAGTGACAGTGCAACGTAAGTCAGACCTAAGAAAGTTTATTTTTCTATAATTTTCACTGCCGCTTTGTCTAAAGTCAGACCCCGTGTATTATGATTCCAAAAGCGATCTGTAAGGTAAATTGCTTTATTGCTTGCTCTATTAGTTTGGTCAAATTTGCGAGTTCTGTTTACCGGAGGTCGGAACGCAGCCAGTGTTACCATATTATTACGACGAATCTTTTGAAATCGTGGGTGTTCTTTTAGGATACAAGAATTGGTCAAAAATTCTGGATAACTAACACGTTTATATACAAACTCAGCATAAAAGGGACCAATATAGAGCAAATACTCGATATCTATCACTAAACTGTCAGGTACAGTAAAACAGAGGCTCTACTAATTTCTAACTCTACTAATTTCGCAAAACATCCGATACTATTCTCAAAACATTGACGTATACTTCACAGTTCAATGCAACTCGTATCGTGTCAACTGCTTCTCAACTGAGCGGTGTTTCCTTTTATATACATTCCGTAGAAACTATCAGAAAGGGCTTATATCTTGAAGAATATTTGTTATTTCAGAAAGGTTCGAGAACATTCGAGAAGTTTCAAAAAGTCGCCAAATTGGCGATAAATTGCCAAATTTGGAAACCCTGCTTCAATAGTTCCCTGCTTCAGATATGCAACCCTATTTTCACATTGTAGGAATTTGATTCTCAAAAGACTCTACAGTGTAGTTATTACTTTCCTTATATACATAATGTATAAGGAAAGTATTGTGACGGGGTCGAAAATTCGAATTTGAGTTTTCGACGGCAGAGCACGTTTCAAGCATCCTTGATCACGAATCGAACATTTTAGAAGTGATATCTGTGTGTGTTAAAGACCCAGACCGTCCGACTCGTCCAGAGGACTTAGAGTAACTAGTTGGACGGCCGGGATATCTGTGTGTGTGTGTGTGTAAAAGTATTATAGCGAATTACCAGCGAAATATATTCAGTAGTTTTTTAAATAAAAATTATAATAATAACACCTCTTATATAAGCGATCACGTTACCATTATATGAAAAGATCACGTGACCCACTTCAAAATCATGTATGGCATCCATCTTCTCTCAAAATCGTGATTTTTAAAGTTATTTTTAATTCATATTGAGTGTTGTATCCGTCCTAACACCACTTTATTTTTGGTTAAATTTTGTGCATCTACATACTGAAACAACGCAATTACAATAAATTTGAGTTTAAATGCTCATCCAAATTTGATTATTTCTACAACGAAGCCTATTTTTCACCCATGTAAAATGTAAACAGCAAAATATGTAGAATGAGTTGTATTAGAATTGCTGTATTTCTTTTACACAAAATCATTTAGCTCATGGAGTCTGCATAGCTGATATGAATGAAATATTCATTGATTTTACAAAGAGAAGGACGATTTTTTCGATGAAGTTTTACGCATAGAGTTTAATTACTTGTAGTTCCATGGTCTTAATTTTTAAATAAAATAAATTATTATAGTATTGAGATGAATGACATGAATAGGGAAATTATTTATGAATGAAATACTGCTTTTATAGAGAGAGCCAGGCGTGTTATTTTTTCTATGACGTCATTTGAATGAATTTCAGTTGTTTTCGATGAAGTTTTCAAATATAATAAATTATCGTAGTATTATGATAATTCTAAAATTATTACCGAGGAATGTATCACATTTTAGAGATGTTTAAACCTGGCAATTTATATTTCAATGCCGTCATTTGAATGAAGTTCATTTTTTTCGATGAAGGTTTAAGTTTTCAAATATAATAAATTAATGTAGTATTGTAATAAGTTTTAAAATATTACCGAGAAATGTATTGCATTTTAGACATGTTTAAATAAAATTGCATTGGAGTTGGAAAGTGTTGAAGACCCAGACCGTTCGACTCGTCCAGAGGACTTAGAGTAACTAGTTGGACGGCCGGGAGGAGTTGGAAAGTGTGTCATAATCAATGCTTTAAGCATGATTAATCTTTCTTGTTATTATTTTCTTCACAACTGTACATCTATGCGTGGGAGTGTGTGAGCACGATATCTCACAAATCGATGAAGATTAATTCTCACAAATCAATTCGAATGAAATTTAGCTATCGTCATAAGCTGTGCACGGCGTACTTTATTGAGTTTGATTAATATTATGTATCTAGGTGGTGCTAAAATGTGAAATATTTAAAAAATGTTAAAAAAATATTTAAAAACAGTTGTGAAGAAAACTCAGCGCCTCAGATATGTTAAACAAATAATCGATAAATAAGTCGTCATTTTATTAGAAAACTAATATCACACATTTTAGAACACCGGCGGCGTAGACCGTTTTCGAGATATTGCATGCATTTTGGTTTAATTTCTCAAAATAAGTTCGTCTTAAACGTAAATGAATTAAATATGGTTAAATGAGGTGGTTTTAAAAAAGAATGTTATAGCACGTTCCATTTACGTTTTGTATTTTAAGAAATTCACTAAATTTCACGTTCTTACTTAGTGCTAATTAATCATAAACGATATTTTAATGTAGATAATGTGCTTGAGCACAGAAATACTTTATTATTTGCCCAACAAACTCACTTAAAACGCCAAATTTTAATTTTGTTGTACGGGTTTCTGAACATGAGTATAAATGAAAGATAACAAATGGTGATTTCTAAATTTGCCAGAATTCATCTTGGTAAGTAGGAATAATCATATTTCACGCATTTCAGATTTTTCTCAAACATATTATGTTGCATCATTTTTGACGGATACTTTTGTCTATTTTTTTACTTTCCTTATATACATAATGTATAAGGAAAGTATTGTGACGGGGTCGAAAATTTGAATTCGAGTTTCCGACGGGAGAGCACATTTCAAGCATCCCAGAGCACGAATCGAACATTTTTGAAGTGTCGTCTGTGAAAGTATGTGCGTGTGTGTGTGTGTGTCAGTGAGTCTGTGGAGACGATAACTGACGAACGAATGGACCGATTCGAACGAAATTTGGTACAAAAACTACAATCCGTAAACACTGGAAGCCTATTGTTTTTATACGCAATCGAATGTTCAGAATCCCCCTAAATTTTCGAGTAAAATTTTGAAAATATCGTCAAAAAATCAAAACCTCTAATAAAGTTACGCAAATAGACATTTCTTATCTAATTTTTCATTAGAAAACAATTGACATAAATTTTAGAACGCTAACGTGAACCGTTCTTGAGATATTGCACATTTTTCAAAAAAATTATCAAAAAGTCATATAAAATAAAAAAGAAATATTTCCTATTGAGAAACATGTTCACTTTTCATATGCAATACCATGCGATAAATTTGGTGACATCATTCTCGTGGATTTAGCTTGTTCTATTCATGAAAAAAGATACTTTGAGTAATACTTTTGTATTTGAACGCCAATAGTCATTTATCTGCTTTAAGAATAACTTATTTCTCCGTCCATAACGCTTGGCGAGATTTTGGCGACGAATTTGGTGGAATGTCGCCAACTTGGCGACTTTATTAAATGTTTCTAAATTAACGAGAAACTCGCCAAATGGATAAAAATGACGCTAAATGAATGAAAATGACAACTAATTGATGAAAATTCAATGTCTTAGAAATAATATAAATATCTACTATAAAAATAATCTTTTTTTTTTTACTGTAAAAGTAGTAAATTCATTGCATTATATAAGGAAAGTCATGTGCTGCCAACATCAGATTTTTTACATTCAAGAGATTGTTCTCTGCGTCCCAAATTTATGTAACAGACATGTGAAATGCTTGTCATTTTTTTCTAAAGTAGAATGCCAACTTCCACATGGGGGCGGATTTATATTCATCTAGTACAATAGGCTTTTCATAAGGGAAAAAGAAACATTTTGATATCTTCTTTTGTCATGTTCAAACCTTTATGATAATTTATGAATTATGCATCACTACTTGACAATAGGTCGTTTTCGAGGGAAAATTATAAAATGTTCTAGCATTATAGAATATATTTTATCTTCATTTTTACTTACAGTACAATGAATATAATAGTGTAAAAGGAAAGCAATGTTCTGTAATAGTATCCTGAACTATCCGTAATAGACGGTAATAAACAGACAACATCTGAACTTTCCGTACCTACTGAACATCAGAAATGCGTAAAAATAGCAAAATAAGTAATCGTTAAAACAATGACAATAATTATTATTATGCACATCTGTGCAAGAAACAAATTACATGTCAGACCAAACAAATACAAAAATTTCAAAACAATGCAATTGTGAATTTAAAAATGTGAATAACAGCACCCATTTAAATTGTATATTCTTCAAACTGATATTTTTAGAATATCAGAGTCAGTTTTGAAAACGTATTGTGGTTTCTTATAAAGCAATGTACATCGTAAATGTATCGATATTAGTTGAAATATTAATCACTAATTTCGTATAAAAAAATCTGATGTGGGCAACACATGACTTTTCTTATATAATGTAATGAATTTACTACTTTTACAGTAAAAAAATAGGTTTTTCTTATAGTAGATACTAATATTTTTCCAAGACATTGAATTTTCGACAATTAGTCGTCATTTTCATTAATTTAGCGTCATTTTCATCCATTTGATGAGATTTTCGTTAATTTTGCAACATTTCAAAAAGTCACCAAGTTGGCGATATTCCGCCAAATTCGTCGCCAAAATCTCGCCAAGCGTTATGCACTAAGAAATAAGTTATTCTTACAGCAGATAAATGACTATTGGCATTCAAATACAAAAGTATTACTCAGAGTATCTTTTTTCATGAATGGAATGAGCTAGATCCACGAGAATGATGTCACCCAATTTATTACATGGTATAACATATGAAAAGTGAACATGTTTATCAATAGGAAATATTTTTTGTATTTTATACGACTTTTTGATATTGTTTTTGAAAAATGCACAATATCTCGAGAACGGTTCGTGTTAGCGTTCTAAAATTTATGTCAATCGTTTTCTAATGAAAAATTACATAAGAAATGTCTATTTGCGTAACTTTATTAGTGGTTTTGGTTTTTTGACGATTTTTTCAAAATTTCATTCGAAAATTTAGGGGGCTTCTGAACATTCGATTGCGTATAAAAACAATAGGCTTCCAGTGTTTACGGATTGTGATTTTTGTACCAAATTTGGTTCAAATCGGTCCATTCGTTCTTCAGTTATCGTCTCCACAGACCCACTGACACACACACACACACACACACACATACACATACTTTCACACACACACACATACAGACAGCACTTCAAAAATGTTTGATTCGTGATCAGGGATGTTTGAAACGTGCTCTCCCGTCGAAAACTCGAATTCGAATTTTCGACCCCGTCACATTACTTTCCTTATACATTATGTATATAAGGAAAGTAAAAACTAGTAATTTGAATTTAAATGGGCTATATATACTTTCGGGAAACCTAACCTGACACTGGAGAGATATTGGAAAAACTATAAATCTCGCAAGGTTATATATAGGTTATATATCTATTTCCG
This sequence comes from Amaurobius ferox, assembly GCA_951213105.1. Classification (NCBI taxonomy): domain Eukaryota; kingdom Metazoa; phylum Arthropoda; class Arachnida; order Araneae; family Amaurobiidae; genus Amaurobius; species Amaurobius ferox. The sequence continues at coordinate 62,397,485 of OX578144.1, forward strand.
ACCATTAATAGTTAAAAACTAGCATTTTGCTATAATAAATCAATATTTTAAATTCAAGTAATTAATCTCTATAATTAAAATGGAAAGCTATATTCATATTTTTCATATTTTAATAATAAAAGTATTCAAAAGTGATATTTAAAATGACTTCTGGTTCTATGGCAACTCTCTAGTCAATATATGGGCATAACAGGCATATGAAGGCAAAACTGAGTAATTAGTCTGTCATAGCATCCACAAAGTATTCATGTTAGATTTGCTGTGAATAAAAATTTGAGCAAAAACATTAGACTAAGCTGGTCCTTTAGATTAAAATGGAAGGCAGGAGCAAATAGATTGAATAAATCGCCATAATTTCAAATGAGTCCTTGATTTAGAAAAAAAAATAGGTCAAATCATCATGTCTAGACTTCATGGAAATCGACTTAGATGATTCAAGAAATCGTTAAAGGTGTAAAAGTCCAGAACTTAAATACAGTGGAACGTATATTTCACTGTTAATACCTGGATGAAGTGCTCTAACGCCAACGGGAAAAGATGTGATAAAAATTATTTTCCAGGGCACATTTTTTTTCAAAGCAACATTTTTCTGCGGTATTTTGAAAATTATATGATATCAAATAATCAATGGTTTATTCATCATAATTATCATTATTTCAGAAGGATTAAGAGTTTTATTAGAGTATGCCAATTTCATATTATCAAGAGGTATTTTCTTTAAAATGTACAAATTTTACAGGTCATATTTGGCTCGCGGTTCGTTAATTGGATAGCTCTGGTATAGATAATTAAATTATACATACTTCCAAAAAATATTCCAATCTTAATTTTCAGTGGAATATATTTTTTTAAATATTTATCAATTTTTTTTTACCAAAAAATATTCCATTCCTAATTTTATACCCAACTGTAATAAGATATTATAAAACCCTGATCAAAAACTTCAGTCATGAAAATATTTTTATTTTCAGTAACTTGCAGTATAATATTCAGCTCAAATGAGGCACATAAAACCTGGTCAATACTTAGAGAACCTGAAAATAAAAACATTTCCACAGTCCTTTAAAGGCATTGCACTTCATGAACAGGATTATGTATGTAGATAATCCTATACACGCCTTCATGACAGCTAACCAGGCGGCAGGTATTATTGTCGCCGGAAGTAGTCGATAACACAAATTGTCCTTTGATCTCGACGGGGGTGGACAATCTATTGTTCTGTGGACAATTTTCTTCAGGTTTCCGTGAATTGATGCGATTTATACGTCATCCCGTAGTTGGGTAAAATGAATGGACAGAAGGTCTGGGTTAGGTAGAAGTGTATTTACGACTTTTTATGATCTGTAAACAGATGCACTTGATAGCGTCTTCCCAGCGAAATATCCAGACGTATGTTAAATAAGGATCTGTTTGTATAAAAGATGATTTACTTACCGGATATTGATAAAGTCAAAGACGACACTTCATTTTCTGTAGTGGTTTCCATAAACTTATAAGGTTGCTCAAACAGTGGAGTAACGGATTCTGCTCGCAAATCTTTATTTACAAGTTAATTTCGATGTTTTCTTAAAATGTGTTATCATTTTTTTTTCAAGTTGACAGCAACTTAGCAACGTTTAGCTTAGCAACGCAGTTTAGTGAAGTTTAAACTATTCTTTATGTTTTATACGCAAATACTCAAAAGATAATTTCTATATATGTAGTAGCCTCATGATTGTGTTATCTTGATATTTACATTTAAATGATACAAGTTCATTATATTTATAGCAATACATAAAAAAATGCAGTAGGTTTCAAATATGTAGCGCATTCAGGAAAATACACAGGCAATATTCAGAACATTATGTTTGTGGATTCATTTGCACTACATTATGCCATTTCACCAAAATTTTTCTGCTAAATTTTCTATAATGCAAATGTTTTCCTTTTAAATTGCATCTAAGAAAATAATAAGCTGCGCTTTCCTTATTTTAATTTCTTATTTTTGAATATGTAATCCGTTTTTCGTACGGAATGTATGATGTAAAGGAATTTAACAATTTGGGATGAACTTTTGTGTATTTTTCTTTTTTCAAAAATGTGTTCAATAACAAAATCGATTGTATCGTTGTCATAAATGAAATCAGGTTTCTTGTTTCTCAGTGCTCAGCTAGGGTGAGTTTATTTGTTGAAAGGAATGTTGGTAATTGGTTGTTATTGTGCCATTATTAACTGTTGTAAACTTTACAACAGATTTTTTGATAATTTTGATGTTTATTACACTGTTCAACAGTGAAAATTTTACAGAGATGAAAACATCCGTCCTTTATCAATTTCGGGTCGCTGAACACGAAAATTACACTTAAAATTGCCTTCTGGCTCAGGTTTCTGAGTAATTTCGCTGTTGCATTTTATATATTCGGCTATGGGAATGCAATAGTACGAAAGTTGACAACCCTTCATTTTCATATACGCTGTCTTTTTGCCTGTCTCTTGTGGGGAACGACAATGCCTATTTTACTTCTTTTCTCTTTTTTTTTTATTTCACGTATAGTAATTATAACGTCCCATAGCGTTATATGTGAAATATAAACAGTGCAATTACTCAAAACTCTGAGTTAGGAGTGAATTTTAAGGGTGAGTTCGTGTTCAGCGATCCAAAATATATAAAAGGTGGCTTCTTTCATTTTGGGGAAAAAACAAAAACTGAAAAATTATTGAACAGTGTTATTCATGTACTAGTGCTTTTAAAAATCGTTTGTTGTAAATATTCTATCTTTCAATTAATCATACAATATTTTTATATGTATATATTTGTATTGTATTTTATTTTACAAGCAGTTATTGAGACTTTATCCTGTAGTTTGCATTTTTTTAAATAAATAAAACAAATAAAAAAATCTGATGTGGGCAGCACATGACTTTCCTTATATAATGCAATGAATTTACTACTTTTACAGTGAAAAAAAAAATAGATCATTTTTATAGTAGTTATTTATATTATTTCCAAGATATTGAATTTTCATCAATGAGTCGTCATTTTCCATGCCGTCATCATCAATGAGTCCTCATTGATTTAGCGTCATTTTTATCCATTTGGCGAGTTTTTCGTTAATTTAGCAACATTTAAATAAGTCGCCAAGTTGGCGATATTCCGCCAAATTCGTCGCCAGAATCTCGCCAAGCGTTATGGACGGGAAAATAAGTTATTCTTACAGCAGATAAATGACTATTGGAGTTCAAATACAAAAGTATAACTCAAAGTATCTTTTTTCATAAATAGAACGAGATAGATCCACAAAAATGATGTCACCAAATTTATCGCATGGTATTACATATGAAAAGTGAACATGTTTCTCAATAGGAATTTTTTTTTATTTTATATGACTTTTTGATAATTTTTTTGAAAATTGTGCAATATCTCGAGAACGGTTCATGTTAGCGTTCCAAAATTTATGTCAATCGTTTTCTAATGAAAAATTACATAAGAAATGTCTATTTGCGTAACTTTATTCGGGGTTTTGATTTTTTGACGATTTTTTCAAAATTTCACTCGAAAATTTAGGGGGATTCTGAACATTCGATTGCGTATAAAAACAATAGGCTTCCAGTGTTTACGGATTGTGATTTTTGTACCAAATTTCGTTCGAATCGGTCCATTCGTTTGTCAGTTATCGTCTCCACAGACTCACTGACACACACCCTCACACAAACATCACTTCAAAAATGTTTGATTCGTGAACAGGGATGCTTGAAACGTGCTCTTCCGTCGAAAAGTCGAATTCGAATTTTCGACCCCGTCACAATACTTTCCTTATGCATTATGTATATAAGGAAAGTAAAAATGAAATTGGTTCTTGATTTGGATAAGAGGTTTTCGTTTGAAAGTTACAGCATTGTAAACTCCTCTCTGCTAAGTGTCACGAAAATCTCACAACTGGTTTCAGAATGGCTGGGGGCAAAGTGAGTATATTCTTGCTTGCAAAGTATGGTGTTTAAACGTATATAATCCTTCCCATTTACTACTTGTTACTGACGTTCTACCCTGACATTGCAGATGAACAAAGAAATGAATATCGAGAAACGTGTAATAATTATTATCCCTTTTATTGTTAGGTGTGATTCGAAAAAAGTTCCAATCAACGATTTATTTCTTTGTCAATAACCCCTTGACATTGACTTGATCGAAAACGTCTTCGGCAACCGTTTCATCATACGACAACGAGTTCATGCTAAAATACGTTATAATTAACATCAAGTAAGTTAAATTTAATCAATTTTGTCGTTTATCTAAAAAAAATTCTGCGCTTTACACTGTCCACTTCAACGATAAGAGCTTGCAATTTCGTCCCAGTAGTCCAATGATAAAGCATCGGCTGGTTAGTGCGATGAATCAGGGTTCGATTCCCGGTTGGGGCAGCAAGGCCCCTTACAATGGCGCCCGAAAAAAATCAATCCTGTTAGTTAGTGCAAAGACATCGGAGATCTGAAGACCCCAGACAGTGCGACTCACATAGCTGGTTTAGAGTGGCTAGTTGCACGGCCGGAAAAGGATACCTCCTGCACTCAGGAGGCACCCAAGGTCTACCATACCTCCAAACGAAAATTTATTTAGATCTAAGAAGATAACAATTGGTGAAAAATGTCGTGGTTAAACAGGCACTTTTACATTATATTTGAACTTGACAAGTACGTCCATTTTTCAAAAATGGGAAAAGGGTTATTGCGAATATATAGATAAAAAGATCATTGAAAAATAAAATTTAGAGTGAGGTATAATAACATAATGAAAAATATATTTAAATTAAAGAAAATAATAAAATTTTGAAAGTAAAATTTAGAAAATATATAAAAAGAAAATATATGAAAAGGAAAAAAAAATTAGGCACATGGAAAACATCGGAGGTCTGAAGACCCCAAATAGTGCGACTCACATAGTGGTTTAGAGTAGCCAGCTACACGGCCGGGAAAGGATACCTCCTGCACTCAGGAGGCACCCAAGGTCTAACATCCCGCCAAACGAACATTTATTTAGATCTAAAAAGATAACAATTGATGAAAAATATTGTGATTAAACAGACAGTTTTGCATTAAAAACATCGGAGGTCTGAAGACCCCAGACCGTGCGACTCACATATTGGGTTTAGAGTAGCTATCTGCACGGCCAGGAAAGGATACCTCCTGCATTCAGGAGGCACTGTCGCATCGGCGCACAACCGCGGCACCAATGCCACATCGGCGGTGGATCGGCTCCGGAGTCAAATCGGCGGGGAGTCGAACGAAAGTGAAACCGAAACCGATCTCACGACCGATAAGCACAGAAGATCGAAGATAGACAAATAAGTACATTGCGTACACATATATAAATAACCCAGGAGTACTTACGGTCTGGAGACATCAGTCCACAGATGGGTAGAAAACAAAGACACAATTCAGGGTGTTCAAATAATTCAACTCATTAAACTAAATATTCATATTTATTCATATGCAAGCCATTAAAATTAATATATATATGTTCCAACAATTGTAATATTCAATAATCATTCCACATTAATACTTTAGTGATTAAATCAATCTCTTTATCACAATATATGAAGTAATTTAACCATTCAGTTTACATTATCACAATAATACTCTTAAGATTCATCAATTACTTTTCTTAGGTCAATTATCAATATACTTTCAATAATAATTCCAAATAAGATACGTTAGTTTTATAAGCCTTAAATTTATACCAGTGTTTGGAATGATAATTTAAAGAATAATTTTACCTCACAGTTCTGTAATAAACAAATCCGTATAATTTCCAGAGCATCCGATCTTAACCTTATAAGCATTGCCGAAGGAAAGTTCCGCAAAATATATCCGCAATGAAGTATAACGACATCAGAACTCAATGTTCAATCGAACAAGGGACCACGCCCGGATTCGTCGGATAACGGTCAAAATCACAACCTAAAATAGAAAAATAAAATAATTAAATTTGGAATAAATGCAGATCCCAGTATAATTCTTCCTCGGGCATCTTCCCGGATTAGATTTAGGGAAAATCAATAATCCACAGCAGTATGGGGCCACCGGCCCTACTCTCTTTGTTCCTTTTCTCCACCGAAATTCTTACATCCGAACTTCTCAAAGTTACACTCCAAAAAGCCCCCGCAGAAGGCCGCAAGCGCCCGACAACAGCCAAGAAGCTCTCCCATTGGCTGCCGAGCACAGAGAAGTTCGCTTTTCGAAACTTCTCACAGACGAGCGAGGCGCCGCGCAAAAAAACAGCAGAGACATTAAATCCACATTCTCAAACAAAACTAGACTTTCACACGTAAATGAATCTGGACAAGGCTTAACACAAAGCAGGCGTTGAAAAGGAGAGATTTCCAAGCCGCGTTTCACAACTGTCGAATCGAACATACATGCGATACGACATTTCCCCCCCCCTGGGAGGAAAAAATTTCGAACCAGTGAGAAATTTTTTTTATCTCACACACATACACAACTTTAACAATTACAAAGGTATACTAGAAACCTTTAAGTGCAACACCAACTCAGAGAACAATTTCTACTGAGTCAGCAATTTAGCAGAAATTTTGAAGAAGGGAAGTGTATGCGTCCACACACATCCCACCTGAAGATCCGGATGCACAGGCAGTACACCCATCACTTCCAGGGCAAAAACCAAAAAGGGCCAAACTACAGTGGCTAGAATAGATAGTGTGCCGACCGAGGCGAAAAACAGGTTCCCTAAAAACCGCCTACGCCAGACGGCGTTGGTCTCGAACAAGCGGTCTAAAGCGAAGGAGTTAACATTGAAACTAATGGGAATTTAATTCAAACGAAATGATTGATATCTTTGGAAATAATTGAAGAATTTGTCTGAAATTTGGTGTAATTATTGCAAGTGGTATACACAAAAAGTCATTTGATTTTCAGAGAGATTGACCTAGGGATATATCCATATTTTAAAAATTTTATTTAGCTTTATCTGTGGTCGTTCAAACATTTGAGATCCAAAATAATCAAATTCATTAATCACAGTAACGTGAAATTCGGTATGACGTTTTCTCTTGTGGTACATTTCAAGTCTTTCGATTTTGAAGCTTATCGGGCTAGCCCGTCCTGGGCCCGCCATATGACTTTACTTTTTGGTATAACTCGAGAACAGGTGTATCTAAAAATTCGAAGTTTAGCATATGCTTGTCATTTGCTGTATATTTTAACTCTTTGGATTAAAAATCTTATCGGGCTAGCCCGTCCTGAGCCCAACAAGAGGAATATATCGTTTTTTGAGAATAACTCAAAATTCGGAGCATCTACAATGTCTAAATTTAATATATCATTGTCTTTTGTGGTATATTATATTTCATCGCATTTCGAACTTTATCGGGCTAGCCCGTCTTGGCCCGCCAAAGAAATTTACTCGCTTTTCAAGAATATCTCGATCAAATGAAGTAGCTAAAGAATGTGAATTTTGCATATCATTTCCTTTTAGATGGATTTTAATTTAGATTTTGAACCCCATCGGGCTAGCCCGTCCTGAGCCCAACAAGAGGAATATATCGTTTTTTGAGGATAACTCAAAATTCGGAGCATCTAGAATGTCTAAATTTAATATATCATTGTCTTTTGTGGTATATTATATTTCATCGCATTTCGATCCTTATCGGGCTAGGCCGTCTTGGCCCGCCATAGAAATTTAGATAGCATCAGATTTTAGTGTAGGTCGATCTTTAGGTAATAACACTTCTTCTCCGTTAATGATATGTCGGTAATTACGATCAATAAATTCATTAGCAAAATGCAACTCACAAACCACAGAGTTTTTGTCCAGAACTTTATCTGCGCGAGGAATTAACTTTGTCCATTTAGCTCTCAGTTCATCGTTGTCAGGAGCTTTAAATAGAGAATATTTGCCTCTGAAATTTTTGTAACCTGTTTTACATTCAGGTACGAAGCAGTGTCTGTCATTCCATTTCTTTTTATAATTTGATGACATGCTTCATCAACTATAAAAACTATTAAATATGTTGATAGATCTATTAGAAAACTGATATGGTATGGCTATAAAAACAGTCCTTTTTAATCCAAATATAGATTTTCAACGTCAGTTACAACAAACATCAAATGAGTGAAAGCTTGCTGCTTACACTTTCGAAAAATCTTTCTTTCTGAGTGGGTCCATCCTGTCCAATCTTAGAACGAAATAAAATATTGCACATGTGACGGTTCTTAGTAAAAACAAATTCGATCTCAGATGACCAATGTGCTAATGAGATACTTCCTATTGTATCTAGCGGCCACCCTGAAAGCAGTACAAAATGTCCTTCCCTGGTGTTCTACCCATTTCCAGAGCCCCCGCTGATTTGCGGATCTTTTGAGCCTTGTTCGTGTAAGAGATGTGGCAATTTGCGGAAACGTATGTAAAGGAGACGTGCCTGTCGAAATAAAATAGCGGTCGATTACATGTCCACTCTCAACCGAAATTCTTATCAGCGCTATCTTTCACCGTATAAAGAGACAGCACTTGTAGGCAGCCCCCACCTTGTTCTAATGTTCAAGCGGCAATGGTGTTTCATGTTTGTCTCCCAGCGCACCGACCCAACGTCCGTGGACAAATTTCGCACTTCTTAGCTCATTTGCATATGGATGTAACTTTGTATTTAGGACACAAGGGGGTCGACGATCGAATGAAGCTTATAGTACAAAATTCATTTTTTTTTTAAATATGGACAATTTTGAGAACTAATGTAATTGTTCGGCAAATGAGGGTTTTTACCACACATCCTATCTCCCATGCCTACGCCGCTAATTATAATTATATATACGCCGAAAATATTAAATTCTACCCGAAATGGAATTAATATACTAAATTTGGATTTTCTATCTGCTCAGTTTTCGGGTTATTCTAAAAAAATAAGTCTATTCCAATGGCAGGCACAGTACGAGCTAGCTGAATGAAGTTCAAATTCGAAAAAATGAAATATATCACAAAAGACAATAGCATGCTAAACTTGGAATTTTTAGCTACTCCGGTTCTCGAGTTATTTCATCAAACACGATCGCATTCCTAAGACGGACTCAAGACGAAGAGGTTCAAATTATAAATTATGATAAACCCCAAAAGAAATTGATATACTAAATTTAGATTTTTTAGCTGCTCCAATTTACGAGTTATTCTCGAAAAATGAGTACATTACCACTATCTCGGGCCCAAGACGAGCGAGTCTGATAAGGTTCAAAATCCAAAGAAATAAAATATACCCTAAAAAACAATGATATACTAAATTTAGATATTCTAGCTGCTACAGTTTTGGAGTTATTTTTAAAAAACGAGTACATTCCTTTTGTTGGGACCGGAACGGGCTAGCCCGATCAGGTTTTAAATCCAATGAGCTTAGAGATACCGCAAATGACAACGACATTCTAAACTTGAAACTTTTTGATACTCCGGTTCTAGAGTTATTCCACTAAAAAAGTGAATTTCTAAGTCGGGCCCAAAACGGGTTGGCCCGATACGGTTCAAAAACAAAGGAATTAAAATATTCCCAAAAGATAAGGATGTACTAAATTTATATTTTCTAGTTTCCCCGATTTTCCAGGTATTCTAAAAAACGGGTCCATTCCTATGTCGGGCCCAGGACGGACTACCCCGATAAAGTTCAAATCCGAAGAAACTTAGATATACCCCAAAAGCCAACGACATGTTAAATATGGAATTTTTAGCTACTTCGGTTCTCGTCTTATTTTTCAAAAACGAATGCATTCTTCAGCAGATCCAAGACGGGCTAGCCCGACGAGCATCAAAATCTAAATTAAAATCCATTCAAACGGAAATGATATACTAAATTTATATTTTTCAGCTACTCCGATTGATCGAGTTATTTTTTAGAAGCGAGTAAATTTCTATGGCGGGCCCAAGACGGGCTCACCCGATACGGTTCGAAATGCGGTGAAATGTAATATACCCCAAAGGAAAATGACATATTAAATTTAAACCTGTGGGTCCGTAAGTCCTTCCGAGAAGTTGGTGGTAGGGGAAGGATGGTACGGTCCCAGTGGATGCCTCCCCCACTGGGTTCCGGTTTAAATTGGGTGGCACTTCCCGGCCGTCCAAACAGTTGCCTTACACCTTTCTGGTAGGTCGGACGGTCTGGGTCTCAACAACAACAACATTCTAGATGCTCCGAATTTTTAGTTATTCTCAAAAAAAGATATATTCCTTTTGTTGAACTCAGGACGGGCTAGCTCGATAAAATTTTTATCCAAGGAATTAAAATATACAGCAAATGGCAAGGATATGCTGAACTTCGAATTTTTAGATGCACCTGTTCTCGATTTATACCGCAGAAACGGGTGAGTTTCTAAGGCGGGCCTAAGACGGGTTAACCCGGTACGGTTGAAAATTGAAAGAATTAAAATACACCCCAAAAGAAAACGATATATTAAACTTGGATTTCCAACGTTCTCTGATTTTCGAGTTATTCTCTAAAACCAGGTGATATCCTACGGCGGGCCCAGGACGGGCTAGCTCGATAAGCTTCAAAATAGAAAGAACTGAAATGTACCACAAGAGGAAACGTCATAACGAATTTCACGTTACTATGATAAATGAACCTGATTATTTTGGACCTCAAAGGTTTGAACGAACACCAGATCAAGTTAAATAAAATTTTAAAAATAAGAATATATCCCTTGCTCAATCTCTCTGAAAATCAAATGACTTTTTGTGTATACCACTTACAATAATCACACCCAATTTCACACAAATTCTTCAGTTATTTCGAAAGATATCAGTCATTTCATTTGCAATAAATTCCCATTTGTTTCAATGTTAACTCCTCCGCTTTAGACCGCTTATTTGAGACCAACGCCGTCTGGCGGAGGCGGCTTCTCAGGAACATCTCCCAGCATTGGGAGGTATAGGCGGTCGGCACACTATCCCTTCTAGACACTGTAGCCAAACGTTGACAACAAAGATGTCCCAACAGCAAAAAGGAACCTTTACAAAATATAAACATATATTAAATACACTGAAATACACTTAAATACACGGATACATGAAGACGTCAGGGCACTTTTGCCTGACAGCAAAATTTCAATTTCCGAAATTCTTAAATTTCAGAAAACAAATGATATGAATATATGTACTAATAATATGATGCAAGATGAAAACAATTATGTCAAATATAATATTGTCACTTTCAATACAATAAGTGACCACAATAAAATAAACACTAATTTACAACAACACAATGAGAGATTAAATATATTTCATGAAACAAATAACCAAATGAGTTCTCTTTACTCATTCAACTTTTCTCACTTTAAATTCACTTTAAAGTTCTTTAACATTTAACTTTCAAACATTTCCATTTTTAATAATTCTATTATCATTAATTTCAACTTTTAATATTTTCACCATTATTATCATTATAATTATTACTATGCATAGTTTCAACATGAATTTAACTTCAATTCTTAACTTATTAAATTATCGAAATAATTATATGTTCTCAAAACAATTTTCAAAATCAATGTACATCTTCCAAAATACATGTATTTTTCAAATTAAATGCAAGTTTCTCAAATTAAATGTATGTTTTCCAAAACAAATGTATGTTTTCCAAAATAAAATATGTTTTCCAAAATAAATGTATGTTTTCCAAACAAATGTATGTGATCACATTTTAAATACCACCAACAAACAATGAGCACTGAGAGAGAGAACGAGAGAAAAAATTTGACCTCAAAGAAATTCCGTCAGTTATGTAATGTATGTGAAGATGGCCTATCCAAAAACACACCTCTGGCGGGACAGTAGTCGGGTTGCCAGAAACAAAAGGGAGTGTAAAACTAAAAAAAAAATTACCCGCGCGCAGGATCCACGCAGCAGAAATCAGTCACAGAGATCGCGCCCCTCAATTCAGTATCTTCAATGTAAAAATTTTGAACAGACTCACAACAGTGAGCTGTCCACGGCGACTTCCATCTTTCCTTCATCAACTTCAGTTTCCCACTGGTCAGGCTTCCGATCCGCATCTAGTGGGAGTAGAAAGCAGTCGTCATCTCCGATTCCAATCACCACCGCAAGGGTCGGACAATTAATTTGCCAGCGTGCATCTTCTTCCAGGCTCGTGATATGTGTATCTGTTTGTGTACACCTGAAGTTTTCCAAAACGGGTTGTTGCAGCAAGGGTTCCACTCCAATGATGACTAACTGAAATTGTGTGGCAGAAAACATCAGGCAAGGAAAAAAATATATGTATACTGGAACTCAAAGAAAATCAAATTCATCAATTTCAAATATTTCAGGCCAAAATCAATTCATCTCTCTCAGTCTCAAAATCAAATTCTGTTTGTCAAAGAAATTATACTATATATATATTTTTTTCAAATGTCATATTCTCTTATTATCCATTAATTTACCGAACTCACAGTTATTCACAACTCAAACATTTAAACTTTCAATAAAATTATTTTCAAACAATAAATTTTTTTAAATTTTTTTTGTAATTAACAACAAATTTCTCTTTCTTTAACTTAATTTCATTTGTTTAACATGACAAAATTTTGTGAAAAGCATCACAACATCAGAATAAATTATCAAAATATCATTTTTAGACAAATCAGCCAAACACCAACAGGCAGAGCAAATTCTCTCAGAAAAATTTTAAAGTTCAATAGAGTTCAAGATGAGAGTTGCTCAAAACATTTATGAAAATCAATTAAATCAGTTATAAATTTTAATTTTACACCACCAAGTTAAGTTTCACAACAACACATCAAATATTTCAACATTTTAATTAAATATGTGTAACAATATTTTACTGAATTATCAAGACACTTTTTTTTTTCCCAAAAATTTGATTATTAATTTTAAAAGATAATGGTTGGAAAGTAACATAATAAACAATCATCAAATAAATAAAATGTATCTGAACAAAAATTTCTTTTACAATTGAGAATATTTTTTTTTTTTTTTTTTGAAAAATGTGAAACTTATTTAATAAAATCTATTATTATGTGCTCTCAAATTGTATGGTGTTTTTGTACTTCTGTTTGCATTGAAAACATTTTGTTTTTGTTGTGGTGAGTAACTGTTATTGTAAATAACTCTGCTTTTTCTAATGTTAGGATTTGAATTCAATCTTGTAAAAATTTGTCGGTTTGTATCAGCATGAAAATTTGATTGTTTTCCAGGAACAGAAGGATTCACAGGAGCAGGAAGGCTAAATCTAACTCTTTTTACAGATTCTTTTGTTTTTTGTTTGTTAGCTGGGTTAGATAAACATGGTTTCAGGATCACTGTATCTTTTGTAGATTGAATATTGGATGAAGGATTATTTTGTTTTGGATTTACATTTTCACTTCCAGCCTTTTTTTGTTGAGTAAATTTTTGAAGTTCCTTCCTTCTAGGAGGTAATAAAGTAAGTCTATTCACATGGACCAATTGTTCATTCTTCGGATTCATTATGTGTTGTATCAAGAAATTCACTGGTGATGTTTTCTTAATCACACGAAAGGGTCCTTTATTAAAAGAGCTTAATTTCTTCGACTGTCCCTGGGGCAAATGAGGCGTATACAAGTAAACCAAATCACCAATTTTGATTTCAGGTTGCTTAGCTTTCTTATGCTGCTGTGATATTTGTGAGTTTTCAGCCTTTTCTAGATTTGTCTTAACCAAGTCATACATTTTTTTCAATCGAAATTGTAGATCTTCACCGTATTCATATGTAGAGTTGTATGTAGGGATTTTAAAACCGGAAATGAGTGTATTGGGAACAGTCAAGTCTCTTCCATAGACTAAGTATGCAGGAGATTCACCTGTGGAGGCATGAATTGCATTACGATGAGCCAAAAGTGCAAAATAAATTAATCTGTCCCAATTATTTTTATCATCATAAGCAATGTTTTTTAATGACCTGAGGAGAGTTCCATTTAGACGCTCGACACAGCCATCTGAGCTAGGATGATATGGACTTGTAGTAGATTTACTACTACCTAATTTCTCATAAAAACTTTTCGCAGATCTTGATAAAAAATTCGAGCCGCAATCCGTGACCATAAATTGAGGTATACCGTGCTGTGCTATAAAATGTTCTAGGCACTGCAAAATGTCATCAGTTTTTATAGAAGCGAGTGGGTACGCTTCAGGCCATCGAGTGAAGTAATCGGTGATCACCAAGATGTATTTTTTTCCTGAGTATGAGGTAGGCAAGGGTCCAACACAGTCCATTGCGACCCGTTGAAATGGATAACTTGATTTCGAAAATCTCTGGATTGGAGCTTTATTGTTTTTATAACCTCTATTGATGACACAGATTTCACACGACGACACATAATTACTTGTTTGGGAGTACATCCCTGTCCAATAGTATTTACGACTAATAGAAGCTAAAGTCCTTCTAAATCCACAGTGAGCATAAGTGGGACAATCATGATGCAACCAAAGTATTTCTGACACAAGTTCCTGAGGAACAATAATTCTCTCTTGGTATTGGTGTCTCAGCTTCGGGTTCTTGTGGGTACACCATAAGGTATCATCTTTCCTAAAAAATACTAGACTCTGAGGATATGGCATAATATTCTTTTCTAAGCAATCTATGATCTTGTTACATCTGGAGTCAGATTTCTGAGCATTTTTTATTCTTACAAGTAAAGTAGGATGTGCAGAAATTTGTTCAAACTCTTTAATTGGCATGTTGTTGTCATTTTGAATATCTTGTTGATCACTTAAATTGTTATCCACAACACAAATTTCATTAGTTTGATTTTCACTTAAATTTCCAAAGACACTTTCACTCAAATTCTCATGAATGTTGTTATTGTTGACACTAGGAATTTTTGATACTAAATTAGAAGAATTTTGTTTCTTTGTATTATTGATAACTTTGTATTTAGACACAAATCTGTTGTTAGGAACAACATTCACTGGGTTTGCACATTCGTTGACATTCCTTGACAAGTAGTCGGCTACTACATTTGCCTTTCCTGGCTTATGTATGATTTCATAATCAAATTGTGTTAATGAAGCAATCCACCTTGCAAGTCTGGAAGTAGGGTCTTTCAATTTAAATATGAATGACAATGAACTTTAGTCACAAAAAATAATAAAGTGTTTTCCAATCAGGTAATGTTTATAGTAATTGGTAGCCCATACAACAGCAAGTGCTTCTCTTTCCACCACACTGTACTTTTGTTCAGCATCATTTAATTTTCTACTCGCATAAGAAATAGGGTGATAATCTCCATTTTCATCAGCTTGGGAAAGAAAACCACCCAAGGACTGATTCGAAGCATCAGTGTGTAGCACAAATGGTTTATTAAAATCAGGGAGATTCAATATTGGTTTAGATAAGAGTTTTTTCTTAAGAATATCGAAGGATTTCTGAGCATCATCTGACCAAACAAATTTCTTTTTGTTGTCCTTGTTTTTTGTTTTTAGAATTTTGGTTAAAGGTAATGCAAGATCTGCATAATTTTTGATAAATTTCCTGTAAAACCCTGTGAGACCAAGGAACTGCCTCACATTTTTGACTGATTTTGGAATTTTAAAATTTTCAACTACTTCAACATTGTGAGGGTCAGGTTGCACTTTTCCTTCAGACACAAGGAAACCAAGGTACTTAATGGTTTTCCTAAAAAAAATGACACTTGGAAGGTTTCAATTTCAAACCATGTTTTCCTAATCTTATGAAAATTTCTTCCAATTTCAAGTGTTCTTCAAAAGAGCGAGAAGCGACTATTATGTCATCGATATATATTCCTGAGATTCCAGCCAAAACAAGCGACATGAGTCTCTGAAATGATGCAGGTGCGTTTTTCAGCCCAAAAGGAGTTCTAAGCCACTCAAAGTGACCATCGGGTGTGAAAAAAGCTGTCTTTTCATAATCATCTGGATGAAGGCACAGTTGGTAAAATCCAGAGGTCAAATCAAGTGTGCTAAAATATATAGCACCTGAAAGTTTGTCTATAAGCTCTGCTATGTTAGGTATAGGAAAAACTTCGCTAATTGTCAGATTGTTCAATTTTCGATAATCAGCCACCAGCCTAAATGAACCATCAGGTTTTTTAACAAATAACACAGGTGTGTTATAAGGAGAGGTGCTGGGTTGAATGATCTTGGCATTCAAGAGTTCATTGGTTTGTTTTAATAACTCTTTCTGCAGGTGATGAGGCACACGGTAAGGTTTCTGTCTAATTGGAATATTTGAATTTAAATTAATTTTATGTAAAATGGTGTCGCAGCCTGTTATCTCATTAACAGACTTGGCAAAGACATTTCTGTACTTCTTTAACAAATTTTGTAACAATTTTTTCTGCATGCCATTTATATGTTTTAAATCAAAGTCACCACCCCATACTTCAAATATCTCGTTGTTTTCTTTATGTTGTTCATCAACACTATTTACTTCAGATAAATTTGTCTCTTGCACATGACTAATTATACCCAATTTCATTCCTTTGTTAATATTTATTTGTTCTTTTGAAGGATTTGCCACTCGCGCATATAGAAAATCATCTTTTGTCACCTTATATACAGCTCTTGCTAAAAAATAATTTTGTTCAGTGGAACATTCACTGACATCTCTAGGTTCCAATAAAATTGTAGAATTTTTTTCAAATTTTGAATCAATTTTGATTTTAATGAATGACTCTTCCATGGGTTTCAAAATGCATTTCTGGTATGCTTTAGCAAAATTTAAATTCTCTTTTGGCTGTATTTTTCTCTTCTCTTGGCAAAAAGAACTTGTATTTAAGGAATTCATATCACAATCTGAACTTGTAATTTCACTGACATCATTATCACAGATATTTGAAACGGTTAAGGTCTTGTTGGTTTGCTTATAGTCATTTACTACACTTTGCATTATAGGATTTCTACTGTTAAACTCACTATTTTCATTTATACACAGATCTCTAAAATCAACGTCATGGAATTCATTTTGTACATTTAAATAATCATTTCTGAAATTTTCACAAAAACTGTTATCGCTGTTTCTATAGTCAATGTCCTTTAAATACTGTATGTCATAATTTGTATCAAACTGTAAGTGACTAATCGTGTTGCATTCTTTCATTTCTTCTGATACCACTCCAGTCGTTTGTGATGTACTCATTTCCACAAAAGGGATACTGCAATATTTAAAATTGACTCGTTTGTATTTGTAACTTATTGTCACTTCCTTTTCGTTTAGGAAAACACTTCCAAAAATCATATTGTAATTTTTGGGAGCAGGAATGTCCAGGACACAACACTCGATTTCACTTCTTTCGTTAGCAATTGCAATGGGAAAGGAAACTTTTCTTTCTACCAAAATATTTTGATTGGAGATTCCCCTCAAAATTGTAGAGGTATGTTTTATTCGATAATTTTCTGGAGGAATATTTTGAAGAGAGCTTTCGTAAATTATGTTAATAGAACTTCCCGAATCAATCAAAGCATTCAAATTTGTATTACCAACAAACACTGCTATAATCGGAAAAGCATTGATACAAGGAGCATCAAAGTCAACCATCGAATTAGTTTCAAAGATCGGTCTACTAGGATTATATTGGAAGGAAGTCTGATTGTTGTAATATTGTCTATTGAAATATCTTCTATTACCAAAATTTGGATAATTTCCTCTTCCATAATTATTTCTGTTATTTTGATTGAAGGTTGCAAATTTATAGTTATCATAACGATTTTGAAATTGGTTTGAATAGTTTCTTCTATAATTATTTTGATTTCCTCTATATGTGTTTTCAAATGGTCTTCTAAAATATCGGAAACTTCTTTTGGATTTGCAATTTTGATAAGTATTCCCATTTCTCCACTCGTTTCTTCTCGAGGTAGCTGGAGTTCCTCTTTGATTTACTAGACTTCTGTTTCCTATGCTTTTGTATGGAGTTGAAGTTTGAAAAGGAGCTGAAGGTCTGGATTTCTTTTTTGGAACAATATTCTCAAACTTTTCTTCCGAGAATTCTTCTTCGTTATATTTACTTGTAGAGGGCATATTCAGACTGTCTTCAAGGCTTCTGTCAATTTCTTCTCTTAAAAATGAAATTCTTTCTTTTCTTTCCGCAGCATTTTCTTCAAACCTCTTTTCAAAGCTTCATATTCTGTTTTCTTTTCTTTTAATTTAGTTTTTAAATTTTCCAGTTCTTCTTCATGTTTTCTTCTCTTCGACACAGTAAGAGTAACTTCTTCATCTACACAGTCCGAGCTTTCGTTCAGAATTTCTTCCTGCAATATAGCGACCTGTTTTGCAGCTTCAAATGTTTGTGGATTCGCTGCACATACAGCTTTTCGAATAGTCATCTTTAATCCTTTTATGAAGGAATTTTTCAGAATTGCAGTTCTCAGCGAATTTTCGCCAGAGTTGCATAACTCTTCCGGAAATGCTCGAAAAGAGTCCTCTTCAATTCTCAAGGCAAACTGCCTAATTGTTTCATTATGTCTTTGTTTCAAATTTACTAAATTCTCTACTTTTTTGGCAATATCTTCTTTTGTTTCAAATTGCTCCTTCAGAGCTAGAATGAGTTCATTAAAATTTTCACTGTGATTAAGGCGAGGGATTCCCTTAATTAATCTTTCAGCCTGATTCTTTAATTTCAGTTTCAATATGAAAATTTTATCTATGTTCGACCACTCAGCATGTTTTGCCACTAAGTCAAATTTGTCGAGAAAGTCCACAAATGATTCATTTGGAGAACCAGAAAAATCAGGGATTGTGTTTATAAATTGTGAGGAGACTGAGTTTGTTTTTGTTTTTCTTGAACTTGCACTAACCGACACAGATCTTCCAGAATTTGGAGAGAGTCGGGGAGTAGAGCGTGAAGGCACACGTGCATTGGCTCCAGTCTGCGATGAGGAATCAGTGCTTCTACTAGCACGAACAGTTTTGTTACGAGGCATGTTCAAATTTTTTTTTTCAAAAAATAATTCACAGAATTTGCAATGTCTTTCTTTTTTTTTTTTTTTTTTTTGAAATGCAACAATCAGTGCAATTAATATTTGTGGTTGTGTGTTTTTAAAATGTATATGAAATACTATCAAATATTGAGTTTGTTATTGTTTTTATGAAAATCACTCATATTTCCCCCAAAATATCAAACACAAAATCATATGTCAATATATATATATATATGTCAGACTTATTACTTTTCAATTTCATGTATTGGTCATAAATTCTCATTTTTATGCATCAAATATACAAATAGGAACCACTTACTTCGATCACATAAGAACACATTTAACACTTTTGCACAATAAATACTCATATATTTCAAATATACCACTTTTTCCTCTTTTTTTTTTTTTTTTTTCTCAATATGCACAAAATTATAACTTACACCCTGAAAAAGCAAAAAGCCAAAGTTTTACTTTCTTTTCCTTTTTTTTTTTTAAATAGAGCAATTAAATTTATTTTCTACCACTCCGTAAGTCAGAACGGCACCACTGTCGCATCGGCGCACAACCGCGGCACCAATGCCACATCGGCGGTGGATCGGCTCCGGAGTCAAATCGGCGGGGAGTCGAACGAAAGTGAAACCGAAACCGATCTCACGACTGATAAGCACAGAAGATCGAAGATAGACAAATAAGTACATTGCGTACACATATATAAATAACCCAGGAGTACTTACGGTCTGGAGACATCAGTCCACAGATGGGTAGAAAACAAAGACACAATTCAGGGTGTTCAAATAATTCAACTCATTAAACTAAATATTCATATTTATTCATATGCAAGCCATTAAAATTAATATATATATGTTCCAACAATTGTAATATTCAATAATCACTCCACATTAATACTTCAGTGATTAAATCAATCTCTTTATCACAATATATGAAGTAATTTAACCATTCAATTTACATTATCACAATAATACTCTTAAGATTCATCAATTACTTTTCTTAGGTCAATTATCAATATACTTTCAATAATAATTCCAAATAAGATACGTTAGTTTTATAAGCCTTAAATTTATACCAGTGTTTGGAATGATAATTTAAAGTTCCACTGTTCTTAGAGTTAAATTGGTAATAATTTTACCTCACAGTTCTGTAATAAACAAATCCGTATAATTTCCAGAGCATCCGATCTTAACCTTATAAGCATTGCCGAAGGAAAGTTCCGCAAAATATATCCGCAATGAAGTATAACGACATCAGAACTCAATGTTCAATCGAACAAGGGACCACGCCCGGATTCGTCGGATAACGGTCAAAATCACAACCTAAAATAGAAAAATAAAATAATTAAATTTGGAATAAATGCAGATCCCGGTATAATTCTTCCTCGGGCATCTTCCCGGATTAGATTTAGGGAAAATCAATAATCCACAGCAGTATGGGGCCACCGGCCCTACTCTCTTTGTTCCTTTTCTCCACCGAAATTCTTACATCCGAACTTCTCAAAGTTACACTCCAAAAAGCCCCCGCAGAAGGCCGCAAGCGCCCGACAACAGCCAAGGAGCTCTGCCATTGGCTGCCGAGCAGAGAGAAGTTCGCTTTTCGAAACTTCTCACAGACGAGCGAGGCGCCGCGCAAAAAAACAGCAGAGACATTAAATCCACATTCTCAAACAAAACTAGACTTTCACACGTAAATGAATCTGGACAAGGCTTAACACAAAGCAGGCGTTGAAAAGGAGAGATTTCCAAGCCGCGTTTCACAACTGTCGAATCGAACATACATGCGATACGACACACCCAAGGACTACCATCCCACCAAACGAACTTTTATTTAGGTCTAAAAATATTACAATATATAATAAATATTGTGATTAAACAGACAGTTTTACATTATATTTGAACTTGACAAGTACGTCCATTTTACAAAAATGGGAAAATGATTATTGCGAATATAGATAAAAAGATCATTGAAAACTAATATTTAGAGTGAGGTATAATAACATAATAAAATATAGATTAAAATGAAAGAAAATAATAAAATTTTAAAAGTAAAATTTAGAAAATATATAAAAAGAAAATATATGAAAAGGAAACATCGGAGGTCTGACAGTGACTCTAGTACGACTAGTGCGGATTCAGTGGACTCTGGAAGATTGAGCGCTAATTTCAAATTGAGAGGATAATGACCACGCAGGATACCAGTCTGGGTAAAAATATTATACCAGGAGGCTAACGTGAGGTAAAAATAGCAGGACATGGTCAGTCAGATTGTCAGTTGTCTGCTAATCTGGCATTAGAGGGTGGATATATATAAAAAGAAAATATATGAAAAGGAAAAGAAAATTAGACACATGGAAAACATCGGAGGTCTGAAGACCCTAGATAGTGCGACTCACATAGTGGGTTTAGAGTAGCCAGCTGCACGGCGGGGCCGGCGGGATTAGTTCTGCTTCTTATCGGGCCTATGCCTGCGGCGCTGCTGTAGCTCGTGACGTCATAAAGTACATCCCACAATTTACAACTTACAGCATGTCCAACTAGTTACTCTAAGTCCTCTGGACGAGTCGGACGGTCTGGGTCTTCAACTTACAGCATGTGTTTGAAAGTATGATCGTGTAAATATTGACGAAGATACAGATGTATCCTAATAAGGTAAGCTATATCGTTAATATTTTTATTATCTAGGTAATAATAATAATGCATGGTGTTGTTAATTTCTAATATTTAAGGGAAAATGTAATCAATTTGTCCACTTTTTTCAAGATACTCAAAGTGATGCACATGCAGTATAGGTCTAATGAACGTATCACCGAAAGGGGTTTCCTTTTAAGTGTATTTTTAAAATCTAGAAAATGACTAGAAGTGATTTAGAACTAGATTCATGCATGTCAAGATTTTAGGTAGCGTAATTTTTTCAAATCCAATGTCAAATTCGTCCGTTGAACGAGTATTTTTGCTACATAAGAAGCTGATGTAAATCGGGTATAAATAAACATACCTTAATGGAATAAGTAGAATGCAAATACATGTTTTTTTATTTATGCATTAGCATAATGAAATTTTTCTTAGTAAGGTTTGTTGTTGTCAATATAAACAATTGGTCGATTTATATATGTAAAGTGTAGAGTTAGACATTTTTGCGGATTGTTGTTGGCCCCCCCCCTAAAATTTTTGGTACCCCCCCCCGCCAAAAAAAAAAATCATAGATTATACACCCTCAAATTTTTTGGTGTAAGTAATTAAAAAAGTAAATGTGCAGAAAATTTCATGTAAATAAAATTTTTACTTTATCTTGTTCTTTTTGTGTACGTGTTTTGATTTTTTATTAGTGAGTCAAAAAGGAATCATTGATCTGCAATTTGTAAATGGTCTATGGGCAACTGTCATATTGTCGTAGCAAAAGGCAAGATTAAAATTGAGAATGCTATTGCTACAGTACTATTAATTAATGACTAATGTAACTTTATTCTTTCAATCATCTGACCTCCAAAGAAACTGGAAACCAATTTTTTATTTATTTTATGCACATGTGTATTAAATATAAAAATGTGAAATACACAAATCATTGTTTCTATTTTTTTTTTTTTTTTCCCCTTGCATATTTGTAATTACAAAGAAAAAAAATCTAAATTTCATAATTTTTTTTTTGGAAAAACTGAAATTCATATTGGCTCCGAAAACTTTTCGTGGATTATTTAGCTTATTATTATTTCATTAAAATGCAGATGATAACACTCAGCAACCTTAAAGTGTTAAAAGTAGAATTTTCAAAGCTTCACATCACAGGTGAAAATCATCTGTCAATAAGTAACGACTAAAATTATTTTCGTTGAAAAAAAAAAAAAAAGATTTAAGCTATTAAAATAAGTTTGGTAAAATAGTTTGTCATTGTAATACAGTATTATATTTGATATTTAATCGATGTATTCAAATTTATTAAATCATTTCTATTGTAAAAAAACGTATCACCCGAAAGAAATTTTTTAGTTTTTTAAAAATTATTACTATTTGAGACTACAGTCTTTTCCTGTCATTCACGCTAATCTCTACATTTCATTTTACCAAAACAGAGATTTCAATTTAATCTGAAAATGCACAATAACAAAAAATAAATATTTTTATATCACAACCCTGCTGTCAATTACAAATGTAATTTCCGAAATAGTCGTTCATAATGGGCGTGATCACTTATTGACGCTTAAAATATAAATCTAATGTCTGTATTATTATGTATGTATATTATTATTAAGTATGCATGCATATCATTATTAAGTATGCATATTATTATTAAGTATATATATATCATTAAGTATGTATTATTATTAAGTATATATATATATATATATATATATATATTATTAAGTATGTATGTATATTACTATTAAATAAGTATTAATATTATATTAATTAATAGTATTAAATAATTATTAATAGTATATTAATTATTAAATATTTTTATTAAGTATGTATGTATATTAGGATATATGTTATGTAAATCTGACAGTTAAAACTTTTGAAAGACCTTATTACAAAAATGTTTTAGGAGAACTATGTAATTAGAAATTTAATTAACTCTGCCCAAAAGCATTATTATATATATATAAGAGGTCATAATGTGTTTCTGTGCATTAGGTTATTTAAGAACAAAAGCCAGATTTCTCAAGTAAATGAATTTTATGAAAAAATAAAATTCAAAAGGTTAAAACCTGGCATTGAATTTTTTAAAAGGAAAAAAAAAAAAAACTCGTAACTACGGAAATATTCAGTATTTTTTTACTTTACAATCTTATTTATATTCCTTCTTTATATATATAATTTGTTTTCGTTATATTTATTCAATTAAATCATTATTATTTCAACCAACTTCTATCACTCTAAAATATCGACTCCATAATCGACGCTGATTAAGAACTGGAGCAAAGTGTAAACGCCGTGGATGGGATGTAAGTTGTGACGTCATGAATCCTGCAACTAGGCCCGATAGCAAAAAGAAATCCCGCCGGCCCCGTGCACGGCCGGGAAAGGATACCTCCTGCACTCAGGAGGCACCCAAGGTCTACCAAGGGCACCCAAGTTTTCATCTATTTACATACAGTTAGCAGTCAATCGTAAGTCGAAGCTTTGGTTCTACTGTAGAATTTATTACTCTATCCTTTTAAAATAAAATGAATTTAAATGATTTATATCAATTCGAATTTTTAATGAGTTTTTAATGCATACATCGATTATATAAATTAAATATATGGAGCAATTAAAATGCATTTTAGCATTTCAATTTTTGAAAATTTGAACTTTATATATATTTGATTTGAAATTCTTAAATATATATATTTTTAAATTAATGAAATTTTAAATAAAAAGGTTAAACATAGATTTAGTGTAAAAATTAATTATGATGCTTAAAGGAAATTTCCATAGTCAAGTTTCTTTAATCAAATATTTAGAAAAATATTCTTAGATAAAATAATTTAATTTTACATTATCCTACCCGATATTAATATAAAACAAGAACGATCAATCATGCATAAAGCATTGATTATGAAACACTTTCCAACTTCAATGCAATTTTATATAAGCATCTCTAAAATGCGATACATTTCTTGGTAATATTTTTAAAATTATCACAATACTACATTAATTTATTATATTTGAAAACTTCGAATAAGATTATATTTGAAACTTCGATAAGAGCTTACAATTTCATTCTAGTAGCTCAACGTTAGAGCGTCGGCTGGCCAGTTCGGAGATCCTGGGTTCGATTCCCGCTTGGGAGCAGCAAGATTCTTTACAACTTTAGTTTTGAACTTCAGTGCATAATATGAGATCTACTCAGATATTTTATATTCTGTTTTATTTACGTTTCGCCAAGATCTCGCTTGCGCGCAGATAACTGCGATATATCTACAAGTTGTAAGTACGTTTTAAAAATTTCCATCAAAAACTCCCGTGATTTACACAACTCGTCATTGGGAAGGATGAATGGCTAGAAGTTCTAGGTTAAGTAGACGCATATGTATGAGCTGCAAACAGACGCCCCTTCATACCATGTCCTTCTTTTAACATATCTTGACGTATGCTAAAAATATGTCATATTCATTTATAAGGTATGATGCATTTATATATAAAAGTATATTGATGCTATTAAAGAATACTGCAT
The DNA here is from genome assembly GCA_951213105.1 of Amaurobius ferox. Classification (NCBI taxonomy): domain Eukaryota; kingdom Metazoa; phylum Arthropoda; class Arachnida; order Araneae; family Amaurobiidae; genus Amaurobius; species Amaurobius ferox. Next base: position 62,422,524 of record OX578144.1, read on the forward strand.
GTGCATTTCGTATATTGAGTGAGATAAAAAAAATACGTAAAATATCGTAGATAAAATAGTAGAGGATTTCCATCACAAATTTACTTTAAAAATTAGAAATTAAATTAAAGTAACTTAATTAATATTTGACACTTTTCTAAACTTTATTAAGAAAAGTTTTCATTTATTTACATACAGTTAGCAGTCAATCGTAAGGAGAAGCTTTGGTTCTACTTTGGAATTTATTACTCTATCCTTTTAAAATAAAATGAATTTAAATGATTTATATCAATTCGAATTTTTAATGAGTTTTTAATGCATACATCGATTATATAAATTAAATATGTGGAGCAATTAAAATGCATTTCAGCAGCTCAATTTTTGAAAATTTGAACTTTATATATATTTGATTTGAAATTCTTAAATATATATTTTTTAAATTAATGACATTTTAAATAAAAAGTTTAAACATAGATTTAGCGTAAAAATTAATTATGATGCTTAAAGGAAATTTCCATAGTCAAGTTTCTTTAATCAAATATTTAGAAAAATATTCTTAGATAAAATAATTTAATTTTACATTATCCTACCCGATATTAATATAAAACAAGAAAGATCAATCATGCATAAAGCATTGATTATGAAACACTTTCCAACTTCAATGCAATTTTATATAAGCATCTCTAAAATGCGATACATTCCTCGGTAATATTTTTAAAATTATCACAATACTGCATTAATTTATTATATTTAAAAACTTCATAAAAAAAATGAACTTCATTCAAATGACGGCATTGAAATATAAATTGCCTGGTTTAAACATCTCTAAAATGCGATACATTCCACGGTAATATTTTTAAAATCATCATAACACTGCAATAATCTATTATATTTGCAAACTTCATCGAAAACAAATGAACTTTATTCAAATGACGTCATCGAAATATAAATCGCCTCCATATAAAAGCAGCATTTCATGAAATAAACATTTTTCCAATCGTTTCATTCATCACAATACTATAATAATTTACTTTATTTAAAAATTTGAAAAATTGTTATCTACCATGTTTATTTTAAAATGTGAATCTTTCTGATATATAAAAAAATTGAACTCCTGGAAAGATATTTATTATATAATATATCTCTTTTTTCTTTCTGGAGGATATAACGAGAGTCAGAATTTAATTGAATTTGTTTTTCTCCCTATATTAAATAATTTTTATTTAAAAAACTACCTAACATATTTTACAGAATTTTTTTTTATATATTTTAAGGGATAATTTGAATATTTCCTAAAATTTTCGAAGCAATTTGTGAAATTTAAATTCGCTTAAAAAATGTTTGAAAAATTAGGTCCCGTAGGGTTCAATGTATTTCATTTTTTAAATCCGGGTTCAATCCGAAACTAATTGGGCGATATTATTCATTTATATTCCCATAGGTTCCACCGACCGTCTGAAAACATACTAAAATTTATTTCATTTTGATAAACTCATTTTTACGGCAGTTATCGTGCTAACGGACAGGCAGAATGAACAAAGTCATAAACACTTTTCAACTATGTTGTAAACTGTTAAAAAAATATGTGGTTACATTTCAGAGTGGAAGTCATTCAAGACGCAATGACCGATATTAGCAATATATAACAATTTTATAAAACGTCTGGAAGTTAAAATCTGCATTAAAAGGAACTCATTCATTTCGTTTTCTCTATTTATAAACATTTTGTCATAATTGTTTTGAAATAGGGGCGAAATTATATACAGCTGGGAGCATACAAACCCTCCGAACTTTGATGTATGATAACCAATAATTTGAATGGCAATCTTACTTAAATGATTATATCTCTCCCCGTACCCACGACCCCGCTCGAATTTCAAATTTTCTTCCCTCTGTTGACCCAAATGTTTTAATTTCAAATCAATTTCATACTTACTTTTTAACAGGCCATGGCCCTTTTCTGGACTACCTGTACTTTTTCAAACAAAAAACTACCTCTAACTGTTCGTGTAACGCCTACGGCGATGCAGATCACTTTGTTTTTTCTTGCCCCCTTACCCTCCCTAATCATCTCTCTCGGCCCACTAGTGCTAACTCTGCGGCCTGGTTTTCCAGGGTTCTTAAGAACAATTCTTCTATTCAAAAAATTAAAAATTGCATCCTCTCCGCCCGCGAAATTTCGAATAATATTCCCTGATCAACCTGGGGGTCTCCTGGCCCCTTCTGGTCCCTGACTTTGCACTGCTCCTCATTTCCTTGGTTCTTTTGGGATGTTGCTGAAAATACCTGTAAACAATTGTATACTTCTATAAATTCCAATTTACTCATTCTGAAAAATCATTGTAAATCTCTTCGGTAAATTCCAATTTTCATCCAGAATAATCATTGTAAATCTCTTCAAAATGTTAGTACACCTTCTGTTCAATCATTGCCAACCATTTTCATCCACATTCACCTTTCATTTGGTATAATTATCATCATCATATCATACTTCATCATCACATGTAAATTTTTGGATAAACTGCCATCAAAATATTCTTCATCATCTTATGAAATTCCAGGGAAAACTTTCATCCTTTTCCCTTTCTGGTTATACCTGAATTTATTACTCCTGTATTTTTGTGTACTCTGTGTTTTAATTGTGTTGTTCTATGTGTTATAAGTATATGTGTAGTTTTCTGTGTTCCTGTGATGTGATTCATTTTAATATATGTTCTGTAATCTATTGAATCAAAAAATAAAGTTCCCGGCCACACATCTTGCTACCATAAGCCTTCGGGTTGGTCGTGTGGTCTGGGTTTTCAACACTCAACCAATAATTTGAAAAATATTAGTGTATTAAACTAGTGCCACTAGTATGCACATGTATCGAAGCTACATATCAACCGAAAACAATTAATTGCGATCACGAGGTAACAGTATGGCAGTTAAACCGTTTAAAATATGTGACATGATACCTCATTACTTTCCTTATATACATAATGTATAAGGAAAGTGATGTGACGGGGTCGAAAATTCGAGTTTGAGTTTTCGACGGGAGAGCACGTTTCAAGCATCCCTGATCACGAATCAAACATTTTTGAAGTGATGTCTGTGTGTGTGTGTGTGAAAGTGTGTGTGTGTGTGTGTGTGAAAGTGTGTGTGTGTGTGTGTGTGTGTGTGAAAGTGTGAAAGTGTGTGTGTGTGTGTGTGTGTGTGTGTGTGTGTGTGTGTGTGTGTGTGTGTGTGTGTGTGTGTGTGTGTGTGTGTGTGTGACGATAACTAACGAACGAATGGACCGATTCGAACGAAATTTGGTACAAAAATCAAAATCCGTAAACATAGGAAGCCTATTGTTTTTATACGCAATCGAATATACAGAACCCCCCAAAATTTTCGAGTGAAATTTTGAAAAAATCGTCACAAAATCAAAACCGCTAATAAAGTTACGCAAATAGACATTTCTCATGTAATTTTTCATTAGAAAACGATTGACATAAATTTCAGAACGCTAACATGAACCGTTTTCGAGATATTGCACATTTTTCAAAAAAATTATCAAAAAGTTATATAAAATAAAAAATATATATTTCCTATTGAGAAGCATGTTCACTTTTCATATGTAATATCATGTGATAAATTGGGTGACATTATTCTCGTGGATCTAGCTCGTTCCATTCATGAAAAAATATACTTTGAGTAATACTTTTGTATTTGAACGCCAATAGTCATTGATCTGCTGTAAGAATAATTTATTTCTCCGTCCATAAGGCTTGGAGAGATTTTGGCAAAGAATTTGGCGGAATTTCGCCAATTTGACGACATTTTTAATTGTTGCCAAATTAACAAAAATCTCGCCAAATTGATAAAAATGACGCTAAATCAATGAAAATGGCGACTCACTGAAGAAAATTTAATATTTTGGAAAGAATATAAGTATCTACTATAAGAATAACATTTTTTTAACTGTAAAAGTAGTAAATTCATTGCATTATATAAGGAAAGTCATGTGTTGCCCACATCAGATTTTTAATTTCGTTAAATAGCCATATCTACTCACAAACGAGTTATATAACCGCAAATGAACATATAAATAAAACGCCCAAGCCATTTTTCGTGATTTTAACTCCGCATTGCTAGATTAATTATTTCTAGAATATCCCCTGAAGCCTAATATTCGCCTTTCTCTTTACTATTTCCATGGTATCATTAAAACCCGAGGTCAAGCTCTCATCAGTGCCTTAAAATCAGACACAAATCAGAATTTTTTACGAATCATGTACTTAATTGCCAGCCTTACCTTAACAGAAGCTTGCTCATTCATCGTTAACCGTTAGGCTTAGCTTATTTTTATAGCCATTTCATTGTTTAGTTTAAGACTCTCGCTGAATATTAATAGCTCTAATGCATTGTATGTTTACGATGAGCAGATATATAACATGATTCTGTTCTGGTCTTCGTGGCATTATAACCAGCTGCTTGTGCATTTTTGTTTGGGTATTTTCTTGAAGTAGTATCACGTAACATAAGTAATAAGTTAAGGGGGAATAATTATGTGCATAGTTTCTTCGTGTGTGTCTTGGTCGGGTTTTGTTGCCCAAAGCATGGCTTTGTTTAAGAACAGGTGCATGTTAATTGAGACAAGGCGTGATGTAATGGCTTCTTCAGTGATTTTTTAATCTGTGGACAGATCATTATTCATCATCAGGAATTTTATTCATTCATATTTGCTGGTATTTATAAGCAAAACAACAATATGTTTATAAATGCTTTAATTGGTGGAGATAAAATTTGAACTTTTTTATTCACTTGAATTTTATCAGTTAACTATATTTAAGCATATTATTTAAGTGCAGACGAATGTAGATAGTAGAAACGATTTACTCACATATTTGACAAATTAGGTTACCAGAATAATCACTTTATCCCTATCTCATTTTTTTCAGTTCCCGTCTGTATACATCGAAGAAGCACGCGCCAAGAGGATCGTTTAGAAAAAGAAAAAAAATCATCTGGTTAACTGTCGCCAAGATAATATTTTTTTTTTAATTATACGAAAAATGTTATTATTTTATTAAAAAAATCTGATGTGGGCAGCACATAACTTTCCTTATATAATGCAATGGATTTACTACTTTTGCAGTAAAAAAATAGGTTATTCTTATAGTAGATACTTATATTTTTCCCATGATACTGAATTTTCGTCAATTAGTCGTCATTTTTATTGATTTAGTGTCGTTTTTATCCATCTGGCGAGATTTTCGTTAATTTGGTAACATATTAAAAAGTCGCCAAGTTCGCGACATTCCGCCAAATTTGTCGCCAAAATCTCGCCAATCGTTATGAATGGAGAAATAAGATATTCTTATAACATATAAATAAATATTGACGTTCAGATAAAATAGTATTACTCAAAGTATATTTTCTCATGAATGGAACGAGCTAGATCCACGACAATGATGTCACCAAATTAATCGCATGATATTACATATGAAAAATGAACATGTTTCTCAGAAGTTAATATATTTTTTTTTAATTTATGGGATTTTTGGATAAATTTATTTGAAAAATGTGCAATATCTCGAGAACGGTGCATACTAGCGTTCTAAAGTTTTTCAATCGTTTCCTAAGGAAAAATAACATAAGAAATGTCTATTTGCGTAACTTTATTAAAGGTTTTGATTTTTTGATGATATTTTCAAAATTTCACTCCTAAATTTAGGAGGGTTCTGAACATTCGATTGCGTTTAAAAACAATAGGCTTCCAGTATTCACGGATTATGATTTTTGTACCAAATTTATTCGAATCGCTCCATTCGTTCGGGAGATATAGTCTCCACAGACTCACTGACACATACACACACATACTTTCACACACACACACACACACAGACATCACCTCAAAAATGCTTGATTCGTTATCAGGGATGTTTGAAACGTGCTCTCTCGTCGAAAACTCTAATTCGACTTTTCGACCCCGTCACAATACTTTCCTTATACATTATATATATAAGGAAAGTAAAAACACTCAGAAAAGAAAAATCAAACTAGATACTGTAATTCGCTTTTAAAATGATATGAATTTTAGGATCTTTGAACTCTTAAAGATTTTTAAACCAAAAGAAATCTATTTTTCACCTGGTAACTACCATTCATAGCGTATTCTCGAATAAAAGTTATGTTGGAACAGAGTATAACGGATACAATCAGCCGTGATCGTTACTTAAAATATGGACATTTTTCATAGTAGTTTAAATGACATTAATATAAATTAATGCAATAAATTATTTTATTTAGTTTCTCAATAAAATTAAAATGTATAAAAATCGATGTTCTCGCATTATAAACATAAGCACTGACCTACTAAGATGTTAGGTTTGGTGCAGAGTATAACGGCTGTAATAGACCTTGAGAGTAATTGAATGTGGATGAATGAGAATGTTCACATAGAATACAATTTTATCTTTCTGAATTATACATGTGCATTTAAAGCACAATGTTATTTGTATGATTTGCATTCATTTTAACACAAATACTTTTTTTTAATTTGGATAAAAGAAAATTTTAAATACATATGCGTAACATGTACAAATTAGTTATAGAATAAATGAAAGTTACCGTTTTTTACTAATTAAATAAAATTAAAAACCCGTGATATTTTAAACGGTACATGCAGTATGTACACAAGATACTTTCATGTAACATAAAATCCAACTTCACTTTCATACGCATTTTTAATTGCAGCCAAAATCATATTTTAAATCCGAGTTCAATCCCAAACTAATTGGGTGATATGATTCATTTATATTCCCATAGGTTCTACAGACCGTCTGAAAAACGTTTTTAAATGAAACAAATTACTTAATTTAGTTCCTTTATAAAATTAAAATGTATAGAAATCTCTGTTATCGCGATATAAAATTATCATTAAGGTCAAATTATAGATTTATACCGGTTCCAATTGTAAATCAACTTAAACTCAAAATTGGCAGTGCGATTTATTACTTTCCCTGCAATACATGGAAATGTATCGGAAAAGTATTGGAATCATACCGAAAATCACAACTCGAGTTTTCGACGGATCTACACGTTTCGAGACCTCTAGAATACGAAAAAACTATTTTTAGCGTGACGTCTGTGTGTGTGTCTGTCTGTGCAATGTATGTGTCCACTCTAACTAAAAAACTAATTGACCGAATTTCATAAAATTTAGTAGGTAAGTCACTTGGGTGAGACCCTGGTGCTGATTAGTTTTTGATAGGATTCGTAAAAACAGAACCCACCCTTTTTTGCGAAATGGCCTTTAAAAATTTCATGTATCCACTCTAGCTAAAATACTAATTGACCAAATTTCCCAAAATTTGGTACATAAGTTACTTGTAGGATGATCTGGTGCTGAGTAGATTTTAGCACGATTCGGAAAAAAACAACTTGCCTTTGTTTAGGAAATGACCCAAAAAAATTTCATGCACCCACCCTAGCTAAAATACCAATGGACAAATTTCATAAAAATTTGGTGGAAAAGTTACTTGTGGGATATTCTTGTGCCGATTAGATTTTGTACGACTCGAAAAAGAACAACCTACCTTTTTTTATGAAATGGCCCGCAAAAACCGCCAAATTCTAAAAATAAAAGAAGACTACGTTTGCACAAATGTATCAATTAAATTCTTGTTTTATACGCTATTTTTGACGAGGAAAAGACTATAACACACTCCATTATACTTTGGGATTAACCACTCTCAAGATATTTGAGATTTCTTGCATTTTTGTTACGCCGACTTCGGAAAAATGTCCAATTACCAAATAAAAACAAAAATTGAATTAAAAATGCAATCTTAGTGTCATTTGGTGCAATTAAACTCAATCTAACGAATTATTAAATAAAGAAAATATGAATTTGAGTCTGCAGGGAAAGTCATATGGTACCCACATCAGATTGTTTGGTCACTACAAAGATTTTACAGATTAGCGACTGAGCAAAAATCCAGATTTATAGATACCGAGGGATTTGAAGTCAACTATCATGTGCTGTTTTAACATTTTGTATGGAAGAATATTTTTATATTTTTGGAAATGTTTAGAAATTAGCATATTTTGTCGTAATTTCAAAATTCGAAATTTTTTTTTGCATTTTGCAGGCATACTTACTATTTAAAGCAGCATTTCGTCAGATACCCATTTTTTTTTACTTTCCCTGCAATACATGGTAATGTATAGGGAAAGTATTGGAATCATGCCGAAAATCACAACTCGAGTTTTCGACGGATCTACACGTTTCGAGACCTCTAGAATACGAAAAAACTATTTTTAGCGCGACGTCTGTGTGTGTGTCTGTGTGTCTGTCTGTCTGTGCAGATATTGTATCCACTCTAACTAAAAAACTAATGGACCGAATTTCACAAAATTTTGTTGGTAAGTCACTTGTGGCCGGGGCTGGTGCTGATTAGTTTTGGGTAAGATTCGGAATAAAAGAACCCGCCTTTTTTGTGAAATGGCCCGCAAAAGCTTGTATCCACTGTAGCTGAAAAACTAATGGACCGAATTTCACAAAATTCGGTAGATGAGTCACGTATAGGTCACCCTGGTGCTGATTAGATTTTGGTACGATTCAGAAAAAAATAACCTGCCTTTTTTTGCAGAATGGCCTGCAAAAATTATCAAAATCTAAACTAAAAAGCTACGTATGCTCAAATATATCCATTAAATGCTTGTTTAATGCGTAATTTTTAACGAAGAAAAGAATAAGACCAACCCCATTACATTAGGACTAGCCGTTCTCGAGATATATTAGTTTTTTTCGTATTTTTCCACGCCACCTTTGAAAATAAGTCCAGTTATCAAATGAGAACGAAAATTGAATTAAAAGTGAATTAAATTTAATTGAAATAAATAGAACGTGGATATAAGTTTGCAGGGAAAGTCATGTGCTGCCCACATCAGATTTTTCTTATAGAAACTAATAGTCTCAGAACAAATCACTCCACAGTCAATAAAATAAACATATATCAATTGCAACTTAAATAATTGGTGAATATCGAAACTCTCAACTCATTTTTATCGTGATATCAGAGTGGTTTACAATCAGTGTCATGGACTGACTTTTGAACTCCAGTCGAGAAAACGTATGTTTTGATGTCTTCCGATGACATATCACAGCAAGCAAAAGATTTCAGGACGTAAACAGGCACATAATCTTCAGTGCTGACAAGGTCTTGCAGCAAACGATAAACTGCTTCATTCCCAGACGTGTCAAATAATAGTTCTATTTATTTCTTTAAAGAGCTGCAGACTGCACGTGATATTTGACACAGCAGGAACCAGACAAATAAATTTTGAACGTTATCAGGGAAGTTCGGGGAAGACTGGAGTCGTTCTGGTATATATAGCATGCATTATTATTGGAAATGAAGAGTTTACTAGAAGATACTACTTTGATGGATTAATGGATTGAAAAAACATCACAGACGCATATATATATATATATAAAGTTCTCAGACTTTATATACATATATATAAAGTCCTCTCAGTTTTAGAGCTGCCACTTGTGGACATAACACCTTTACCACTACTGCTAGTAAATGTTAAATTGTTTAAATATAATTAATGACTAGCTTGAATATAAGGTTTCAGGATTTCGAACAATATTTGAACAATAGTTTTGATTTAGTTATCACATTAGCAAGCTACCATATATTCTTGGTTTCCATATCTTTGATTTTAAAGATCTATTTAAAAATATGGATTTTATAGATTTATATAAAGTCATTATCTCCCTTTATAATGATTATCTCACTTTTAATCAAGTTCCTTTTAAAGTTAATAACTTTCCAATGCTACTGCACTTTGTTTTATACAACAATTATATTATCCAAGAATTATATTATCCAAACATCTGGTGTAGCTCAAGGGGGCTGAAGTAGAAGTATTCTCGCTAATATATATCTTTATTATTATGAACATAAATTTGACTCGAATACTTATATCATATATCGATATGATGACTTAATTTGTATCTTTGATAATTCTTCTTGAATTAATATTGATTTTTACCCCTCTAACCTAGAATTAATTCCTAATGAGCCTAGTGTTAGTCAATCTGTTAATAATTTAGATATAAATTTAAAATAAAATACACACCATAAATATGTTATTCCCAATCTATTTGATAAAAAAGATTCTTATAACTTCAAAATCATTAAGCTGCTATCATAGCGTTCTCGTAATTGTATTCAGTTGTTTAGAAAGTTCATTTTAAACTAGCTTTTCGAATACATCGACTATCTGATCCTCAGTATCACTATATCCACATAAATAATCTTAAGTACATTTGTCAAATTACCACTATCTTGAATTTTTTTTAAAAAATAATATTATTAATTATTACTTTCCTTATATACATAATGTATAAGGAAAGTATTGTGACGGGGTCGAAAATTCGAATTCGAGTTTTCGACGGGAGAGCACGTTTCAAGCATCCCTGATCACGATACAAACAGTTTTAAGGTGATGTCTGTGTGTGTGCGTGTGTGAAAGTATGTGTGTGTGAGGAGACGATATCTCGCGAACGAATGGAGCGATTCGAATCAAATTTGGTACAAAAATCACAATCCGTGAATACTGGAAGCTTATTGTTATTAAACGTAATCGAATGTTCAGAACCCCCCTAAATTTACGAGTGAAATTTTGAAAAAACCATCAAAAAACCAAAACTTTTTAAAAAAAGTTACGCAAATAGACATTTTTTATGCAATTTTTCTTTAGAAAACGATTGACATAAGCTTTAGAACGCTAATATGAACTGTTCTCGAGATATTGCACATTTTTCAAATAAATTTATCAAAAAATCCAATAAATGAAAAAAATATTAACTGTTGAAAAACATGTTCACTTTTCATATGTAATATCATGCGATAAATTTGGCGACATCATTGTCGTCGATCTAGCTCGTTCCATTCATGATGAAAGATACTTTGAGTAATACTTTTGTATTTACACGCCAATAGTCATTTATCTGCTATAAAAATAACTTATTTCTCCGTCCATCACGCTTGGCGAGATTTGCATTTGGCGGAATGTCGCCAACTTGGCGACTTCTTAAAATGTTGCCAAATTAACTAAAATCTCGCCAAATGGATAAAAATGACGCTAAATCAATGAAAATGACGACTAATTGACGAAAATTCAGTATCTTGGAAAGAATATAAGTATCTACTATAAGAAAAAACTATTTTTTACTGTAAAAGTAGTAAATACATTGCATTATATAAGGAAAGTCATGTGTTGCCCACATCAGATTATTTCAAATAGTTAACAGCGTAATTTTACAATTGTATTATTTATCTTTGGTTGGAAGAAAAATCCAAGCACTACATCTATACCCAACAATTCACTCTACCCTAAAGTTCTACAGTCTTGAAAAGAATTAAAAAGAAAAAAACTGATATTCAAATATAGAACGATAAAATACAAAATAGAGCCATCCACTGCCCCAAGAATTCCGTAAGCGGAAACGTGATACCACTCCCCTCCCTTGATTCAAAAAACGCAACGGAAACCGAAGGGAGGACCCAAACCCGGCTCATACATCATAAAACAATACCAAGAAGTTGAGTGACCATAGATATATGGCGAGATTGTTGTGGGTGGAAAGATCTCTTCTGCATTTCTACGGAAACCTGCTATATGATGCATCATAGTACGCGTAGAGAGATAAAGTCTTCTCCCTTTTTTCAGACTATCATCCCAGGTCCCTTCTGTTTTCTGCGAGTAGATGTGACGAACGGGAAAACAGGATTTAGGAAAAATGAATCAAGTTCCTTGTTCTATCGAAAAACCGAAATGACAAATGTGTGGATGACCAAAACCCACTCCATAAATCACGCAAATATTATACATTGTATGGAAAGTGGAAGTATTTAAAAATATGAAGGTGAATATAAATAATATATCTATTAGTTATGTAGAAACTTTGAGCCACCACATCCTTGCAAGTCCATTTCAAGCTGTATTACATATTTAAACGCCAAAACCTATGTGTTGTTCAACGAAAATTGTAAATAGTTAGAGGAAGATACAAAATTAGAAACTAATATTTGACGTCATTATTAACATAATACAAGATTGATTAAAAGTATGAACCGGTTTTGGACGCAAAGTAGATAGTCCTTCATTTGAATGAAAATACAGAGCATCAGCACCAATAAAGGCAAGAACGCTTGTAAATGAGTTCTTTTGCCTCGGAAACTGGATTTGCCTTCTAAACTAGTTGCTAATTTTAAACAATCTTGTATGCTATTATAAATGAATTATTTATTTCTGCATATTAATTCAGCAGTTGTGGCGCATGCTCACAATATACGACATTTTAGTTTACAAAAATGAGTATTAGTTAACAAAGAAAGCTTTCTACTGATTTCAAACTTGCGCTAAAAGTTAGAAAGAAATTCTGTTATAACGAAGAATCAAACCACCAACAGATGACGAGACAGAGGACTCTACTTAATGAGCTACAAGCCGATTATCTGTCCTATTTTGAAGTTGACTTCTCCTGAATACAGTTGTCTTTAAGTTGCCTTCTTCTTTCAGAAGTACAACTTCTGATCTGCACGTTATTCTTAGTCATTGATTTTTTTTTTACAAAATATAGCACCTTATTCGACTTAACTCTCTGCGGATCGAAACAGCTGCCAAACAACATGGGATCCTGCGGAAATGTCAATTTTAGTATCATGAAGACCTCAGTCATTTACTTCGTCTAACCTGCAAGTTAAAACTGCTCGCCCGTGGAAGCGAATCACATATCTCTGTCTAACCAAACAAACCCTTATCTATTGATTAACAGAGAAAAATAACAGACATAATCTATATATAAGAAAAGTTTTTCTCTGCCTCTGTCTTTCTAGATATGTATCAGTTGTCTGCATGCCTGCAATTTGGCGACACATTTAGCGAAATATCGCCAACTTGGCAACTTCTGGGAAATGTTGCGGAATTGATGCAAATTCAATATCGGGAAGATTTAAATTTATTATTTTTAATAATCTCTGACGCTTTAAAAGAATTATAAATTTATTCTAAATACAGCAAGTTTTACAGTTCACAGAACTGTTATTTTTATAATTGATGTTGAACTTCGAAAATTAAAGTCGACGCTTGAAAGTTCTTCAACAAAATCTTGGAATGACTACAAGAAAAGCCCAAGTATTACTGTGCGGTATGTACATACCCTTTAATTCTTGAATCACGAGTACCAACCACAATGTTGGTTGAAACAAAACGAAACTGATCTTTAAATAAACAACTAAAAATTCAAAAGTGTGCCGTCCGGTGCTCCAAGTTTTACGTAAGGGGAAAGGTAATACCATATTCCCTCTCTTCGAAACCCAAACGGAAACCATGGGATGGACTGAAGCCCGCCTCATACATCACAGAACAATACCAAGGAGTTGAGTGGCCACAGATATGGAGAGATTGTGTGTGCAGAGCTCTTCACCATTTCTCCGGAAACCTGCTGCATGATGCTTCGTGGGCGGAGAGAGAGATGAAATCTGTCCTCCTCTCTTTTTCAGATAGAAATCTATCAGACGCAGTTCAATCAGTAGCGGATGGAAGAGACTGATTCAAGTGCCAAGGCAAACGCCTCTAAAGAGGTTATTTAAATTATTTTGAAATTTTATTGATCGATTAAACGAACTAAATTAAAGAGAAATTAATGTTTTTACTTTTCACATACATAGTATAATGTATAAGTATAGGGAAAGTATTGTGACGGGCTCGAAAATTCGAATTCGGGTTTTCAAATGAAGCGCACGTTGTAAGTATCCTTGAATTCGAATCGAACGTTTTGAAGTGAGGTCTGTGTATGTGTGTGTATGTGTGTATATAAGCTTGTGTGTATGTATGTTAGTGTGTGTATGCATGTTAGTGTGTATGTATGTATGATAAATGTGTGTATTTATGCCAGTGTATGTGTTGGTAAATCTGCCAAAATGATATGGTATGAACGCATAGAACGTTTCGAACGTAATTTGATACGATTATTGTAATACGTGAATATTAGAACCCTACTGATTATGAACGCAATCGAATGTTCGACCCCCCCCCCCTACGCCAATTTTCGAATGAATTTTCGAAAAAAATCATTAAACATTAGAACCTTTAAATATGTAAAATAAAGAATCCTTTCATACATAATTTATCATTAGCAAATAAATAGCATTAACTTTAGAATCCTCATGAAACATTCTTGCGATATAGTACGTTTTCAATTAAATTTATCAAAAAAAAATAATAATTACATAAAATTAAAAAAATATGTAACACGCATCGGTCGGTATGTAGTATGCATACCGGTTTTTGATCGTGAGTTAAAATATTTGAAAATTCTTGTAGTATTCTAAATAATATTATTCTTTGAAAATTCTGTTAAAATGTATAATTTAATTTTTTTTAAATGTGTATAAGAATATCTGTTTCCGAATTTAAACATATCTGTAAATTTTCACGTTCAAATCTGAAGAATTAAACATCGCGGTTCCGTTTGTAAACCAATACGCAAAAAGTTTGCTCAATATATGTCAAAACGAATACTCTAATATGGTAACATCAAATGTAGCCCTAAATTCATATAAAATAAAATAAACTCATTATTATGAAATGAGCCAATGATTTGTAAATACTTTTCATCTGATATTAACGAACTCTGTTTGAGACATTAAACATATTATTTTTTCTGCATGGGACACTATATATCCCCAAACAAATTAAGCAAATTAAATAAAATTGGATATATTTTTTTAATCAATTGTATTAGAGCCTTATGACTTTCGGGGAGCTTAAAATTCGGGGATACTTGCAATGTTTTGATTTTTAACACTTTCCAACGTAGTTGAAAAGTGTTTATTTGTTCATTCATTCTGTCTGTCTGTCTATCCGTTCTCACAGTAACTGCAGTAAAATGACTTTATCAAAATGAAATTTTAGTATGTTATTGAGACGTCTGTGGGACATATGGGAATGTAAATGAATAATATCATCCAATTAGTCTTGGATTGACCCGGCTTGAAAAAGAGCAATACATTGAACATTATGGGATCTAATTTTTCAAACATTTTTTAAATGAAGTTAAAATTCACAATTTGCTTCGAGAATTAAAAAAACTATTTAATTTATCCCATAAAATATATAAAAAAAAATTTCAGCAAAATATTTTCGGTATTTTTTTAAATAAAAATTAAAATAAAAATTGCATCCATATTATATGAAGAGATCACGTGATCCACTTCAAAATAAAATATGCCATCCATCTTTTTTCTCAATGTAAAAATCATGATTTTGAAAGTTCTTTTAAATTTATATTTACTGTTGAATCCGCCCTAAAACAGCTTTGTTTTTGAGTATTTTCTGTGCATGTATACTCTGCGTCAACACAATTACAATATTTTTGAGTTTAAATGATTATTAAACTTTGATTATTTCTACAACGAAGTCTAATTTTAATAGATGCAGAATGTAAACAAGTGATTATAAAATGAATTGTATAAGAATTGCTGAATTTTTTTCCCGCAAAATTATTTAACTCTGGAGTCTAGAATAAAAGTGTATGAATGAAATATTTACTTCATTTACATAGAGAGCCAAACGATTTATATTTCGATAACGTCTTTTGAATAAAGTTTATTTTTCTTCGATTAGTTTTACATTTTCAAGTAAAATACATTATTGCAGTTCTGTGATAATTAAAAAAATGTCACCGCTGAATGCATAGCATTTTAGAGATGTTTAAATAAAACTGTATTTCAGTTGGAAAGTGTTTCATAATCAATGCTTTATGCATGATTGATCTTTCTTTCTTTCTTTTTTTTATATATATAAAATTGAAATTATCTATACATTCGTCGCGAAAAGATTCATTTTATGCGTCACTTTTTATTTAGAAGCGAATGACATAACTTACAAAACCATAATCCGCGTATTTCTTAAGATATTGCACATTTATATAAAATGAAAACTTTACAAATTAAAAAATATATATTAACTAACTTTTTTACTCGTTATAAATGTGAAACATACATTTCTCCTCCAGCATATTTCGCAAAGGTTGATGTGCGTCGTGTGTGTAGACGGTACAAGGTATCTACAGAAAGTATTTGCTATTTTGTAGTTATTTTTTTATTTTTAAATTTTTAATTTATTATTCTAATTATACGGATTCAATAGATAATATAATGTAGTTTATGTCGCTCGAAGCGGACCCCAAATGAAAAAGTTATCGACAATGAAACGTTTGGATGTAATGTTCGCAATAGTCGAACGTGCTGTCAGCGCAAGCTATAATCATATACTAGCGTGTAACGCAGCTGCCGATGCACAGATAGCGCAGATCTAAAATTGAATTTATTCACATAATGCAGCTTAAAGAGCATATCAAAATAAAAATTACATATTACATACAAAAATACAAAATTATACGCACAAAAATTACGAAATAAAAATTACATGTTACATAATCCAACTGAACAATGACGAGCTCATTATATACCTCTGAAGAAACGGCTGGAAAATCGTGCGCAACTCGTGAAATTTTTAGCCAATCTACAAAATTCGAGAAGTTTCCAGAATTCGCTAGAAGTCGAATAGTTGATGATATTTCGCCAAATTCGTCACCAATATCACAGAGTTTCTTGCCAAAACCAATTGACCTGGATCTTTAAATTATGACAAAGGTTTCTTGTTAGGTATTCGTAACAATGTGATGTCATTTCCATTACATACTCCCATTTCATCCTCGTCACAAATATTTCATGATTTACTTGGTATCCCGATCCTTTGAATGTATCACATCAAAAATTTTAATATTATATGAAATAAGTGAATGCTTTGTAAGTACTTTTAACTAAAAATAAATGGATAATGCTTGTTTAGTAGTTTTCATCGGCCGTTCTTGAGATATTAGTAATTTTATTTTTCCACAGGGAGGGCGATATCTTTAAAAATGATTACGAAAATCATATGAAATTTAATACGCCTTTTCTAATCAATGACAACAATAAGCCTATCAAATTTTTGCAAAATTTGTAAATAATAAAGCTGAAATTTGTCTTATTATAATCCCGAAAACCGAAATTATTAATCTGTAGGAAAAATCACGTGCTGGATACATAAGATTTTTTAACTCTAAGTTCATTAACTCTAAGAGAGGGCAATTGCTGTAAATTATTAATTAAATGAATCTAATATTAACTCAACCTCCTCTTCATTTTGATGCTAATATTCATTTAGTGATGATTTATTTGGCACGTTTATTACTGGGCTCAATTTAAAGAAACAATGGGCCATTTAATAACTTACAATTACCGTGCGTCGTGCCAGACGTTTTAACTGAAGAGTTCCTTGAGAACATTCTAAATGTTTTCCGAATACTTAACAGTAACCACTTTTCTAAGAAAATAAGCACGAATTTTGTTTCTGTCAAGAACTTTTGGGAAAATGTGAAGATTTCGTACCTCCACTTGATTTTCTCATACATTCATGTTTTATATTGATGTATGTGACTATGATTCACAAAGAGACCATGATTTTCATGACTATGATTGACAAATAGTGCTTAGAAGTAATAATCATTTAAATATATAAACTTACAAACGATGTAAACTTTATGTTTAGAATGTAACTTTTCTTTTTAAAATGTAAATTCTAAATCTAAAGATGTAAATTTAAATCTCTAATCTCAAAGATGTAAACGCTTTCTGTAACTAAATTCATTCAGTAACTTGAAATTGTGAACTTTGTTTCATTCTTTAACTTAAAGATGTAAACTTCATTTCATTCTTTAACTTAAAGATGTAAACTTCATTTCATCCCTGCAGATAGCCCCGTTTAGTGCAGATAGTTCCTTTGAACTCCAAATTCATCTAATAATCTATTGCGTTTTTGTAAAATATGTATATCTCGACAAGAAAAGTGAAAATCCGACGGTGAAATCTCAGCTTCTATCGATTGGATAATATCCAAGTCAACCGGCCCAGCTGTTGAAGAAACATTAAAAAAAAATCTGATGTGAGCAGCACATGACTTTCCCTGTAGACTTATATTAACGTTCTCTTTATTTTAATTAAATTCATTTCACTTTTAATTCTATTTTCGTTCTCATTCGATAACCGGACTTATTTTCAAAGGTGGCGTAGGGAAAGTACGAAAAACTAAAATATCTCGAGAACGGCTAGTCCTAGTGTAATGGGGTTGGTCTTATTCTTTTCATCGTTAAAAATTACGTATTAAATCAGCATTTAATGGATATATTTGAGTATACCCAGTTTTTTATTTTAGATTTTGGCAATTTTTGCGGGCCATTTTGCAAAAAAAGGCAGGTTATTTTTTTTTTAATCGTACCAAAATCTAATCAGCACCAGGGTGATCTATACGTAACTCATCTACCGAATTATGTGAAATTCGGTCCATTAGTTTTTCAGCTACAGTGGATACAAGCTTTTGCGGGCCATTTCACAAAAAAGGCGGGTTTTTTTATTCTGAATCGTACCCAAAACTAATCAGCACCAGCCCCGCCCACAAGTGACTTACCTACAAAATTTTGTGAAATTCGGTCCATTAGTTTTTTAGTTAGAGTGGATACAATATCTGCACAGACAGACAGACACACAGACACACAGACACACACACAGACAGACACACAGACAGACACACAGACACACACACAGACGTCACGCTAAAAATGGTTTTTTCGTATTCTAGAGGTCTTGAAACGTGTAGATCCGTCGAAAACTCGAGTTGTGATTTTCGGCATGATTCCAATACTTTCCCTATACATTACCATGTATTGCAGGGAAAGTAATATATATGAGACACATTTAACATATTTCCATTTCAGTATAGAAAAATAATGCAATTAACAATTGAAAAGTAAAATTTAAATAAATAAGAAAAACCTTTTTGAAATATGAAATACTCGTATACCATACCTTCTATACCATCCCTGTTCAAAGTCACACTTGAACGTCGTTAATTTATGTTAGAATTGTTTTAATGGTAGAAAACATATTCAATATGTTTAAAATGTTTAATTTAAGAGCTTGTCCGGTTCAAGGATCCAAAATATTATTTTACGGACCGAATGCGGTCTATGAGGTGGGACCTAGCATTAAAACCCCGCAATCTAAGAAAATCTGATGTGGGCTGCACATGACTTTCCTTGCAGACTCAGATTCATTCATTTTATCTTAATGTCTTTAATAATTCATTAAATGTGGTTTAATTGCACAAAATAACAATCACAATTATTTTTAGTATATTTAATATATTGTTATATTGTAGTTAATATATATTTAATATATTTTTAGGGCGCGACAGCCCAGTGGTTAGCGTGAGATTGCACTCGAACGACCCGAGTTCGATTCCGCCACTGCCCAAACTATCGCCGTGTTCACTCGGAGTACGATCACGTTAAACATGTGGGTCCGTAAGTCCCTGATGGTAGGGGAAGGAGGGCACGGTCCCTGTGCATGCCTCCTCCAATTGGGTTCCGGTGTAAATTGGGTGGCACTTTCTGGCCGTCCAAACAGATATCTTACATCTTCTGGTAGGTCGGACGGTCAGGGTCGAAGAAAAAGCATAATTATTTGGATTTATGCTGAATTTGCACTTTTAATTCAATTTTCGTTTTCATTTGGTAACTGGATTAATTTTCAAAGGCGTAGTAAAAATTAGAATAAACTAAAATATCCTGAGAACGACTAGTCCTAAACTAATAGGGTTCGTCTTATTCTTCCATCGTCTAAAATTATGTATAAAACAAGCATTTAAATAACACATTTGAGCATGTAGTATTTTATTTTAGATTTTGGTGATTTTTGCGGGATATTTCGCAGAAAGAGACAATTTCTTTTATCTCGAATGGTACCAAAATCTAATAAGCACCAGGGTAACGCACAAGTAACTTACCTACAAAATGTCATAAAATTTGGTTAATTAGTTTTGAGTTAGAGTAGATACATAGATTGCACAGACAGGCACACACACACACACACACACATACGTCACGCTAAAAATAGTTTTTGTGCTATAAAGGTCCAACACGGGTAGATCAGTCGAAAACTCGAGTTGCGATTTCTGAAACAATTCTAATCAGTGTTTCTTTCAGGTATACCTCCGAGGGGGTTTCGCCCTCCGCAGACGAGTCCCCCCCCCCCGAGGCATTCTATTTTAACCTAGCTTCTATTTATGTGACTTAGATACATTTATATAGGGCAAATAGAAAACTTGCCTCACCTAAAATTTCATTCGCCCAAAAAGTCCTGAAAGAAACACTAATTCCAATTCTTTCTATGCATTACCGTGTATTACAGGGAAAGTAATAATGTATTTCATATTTGCATGTCATCCAATCCTGCCGACTTCACTAAATATCCTTTGACATCTGCTAAAAAACTATTAGAAATCTACGAAACTCTGCATACAAAATTTGAAAATCTACCATAAAATCTACAAAGTCTTTTAAACCTTATGTATGTAAGGCTCTGATGGAACGCACGCACCTTTATAGCCAAAAAAACAGTAAGAACCAAAAATTAAAATAAAATATTTTGAAAATGAGAAACAGTGTTTGTTTCTCTCTAAAAAATAACCAAATATGAATTTTCACAGTGATAACTAGAATGCCTTGTGACAGCTTCTGACGAAATTGTCCGCCAGTTTATTGTTTATTACAGAAAAAAAGGAATAATCGACGAAAATTATCGTTTATAGGTTGACCGCACTGGATTATCTGAGAGTTCGTTCTATAAAAGAAAGAAGAGTGATCCATCAATTTCACAAAGTTCTTTCTATGAGAGATTTTAGAACTGTGTTCGAAACAGACTCTTTTTAGAGCAATATGGAAATAGAAAGTTATGCCATGGTTCAAGAGTTAACTAAATGACCTGCACGGGCATAAACAACAGCCATTTTGAAGTAGAAATCTCTGAATTATCGAAAAGGTTTTATCTAAATGAAAAGAAATGTTTCACGCTTGCAGGGAATTCTCAAAATTATCAGACTCAATGCCTCCGTCAACTTAAGAATATAATACATGCAATTCAAGTGTCATCAAGTGGCTGTGAAACGAGTTTTTTAAGAATGAACATCTATTGTTCATCTTATGTTCATCAAGATCATTAGATATTCCAGATCTAACAAATTCCCCCTCAACGAGATTCTGACCTGGACACTCTACCAATTATAATTTCAGATTCTGATCACATTCTTAACTGAAATTCAACTTTCAACTTAGGTACTAGTCAGGATGTTTGTGCAAAACAATCGCAGCGGCTGCTTTCTGTTGTTGTTGTTGAGACCCAGACCGCCCGACCTACCAGAAAGGTGTAAGGCAACGCGGCTGCTTTCTGTATAAAACTAGAACGAATTATCTGGCGTCGTACGGATCTTAAATCAGTCATTTACAATCATATCAATTGCACAATTCGATTTAGCGACGACTATATCATACGCCACTGTTCCACATTGTAAACTACGTGCTTCCAGTCATGAAGACCGGGGGAACGCATGAACTGTGGAGTAGATAGGGAATCTACGCGCTGTCATGCGGGTGGAAAGATATGCCAACAGACTGGTATTTTTCATCTCAAATGCGAGTTTCAACCTTTATAGACCCAGTTTAAAATTCCTAAAAATATCAGGAATGAAGTAATTATAAAATTATTTTTATTACTGAAATGCAAATATATCACTCCCCCACCCATGCCAAAACTTACAATTGTGTGAATCTGGATAATTCTCAGCTGCGAGAGAGTAAAAATAAAATAGCTTAAAACAGGAATATTTTGATGATTGTTTGAAGTTTAGTTGTGAAGGAATTGCTCTTCAGATTCGGTTTAAAGCTCGTTAGAATAAGATTTCTTCGATCCTTCTGATGGTGTCAGTATTAAACCTTTGTTATAATAGTTTCGGTCGCAAAAGAACTGATTTGTGTGAAAATTGCACAAAATTACGCTTTAACATAAAGTGACACATTTGTGTCACTTTATGTTAAACATAATATGTTTTATGGACTTTTATGTTAGTCACTTATGACTAAATAACATACATAGTCTTTTTAATCATATTATTATATATTATACATATTATTAATTGTATTATATTAGTTAAAGATATTAATATTATAATAATTAAAGATATTAATTATAAATGATATCTTTTTTTATATAATTTTTCTATAATTTTTTTTTTATATAATTTTTTTATAAAATTTATAAAATTAATAATTTTTATATAATTTTTTTATATAATTTTTTATATATTTTTTTTATAATTTTTTTTAATATAATTTTTATATAAACGATTATAATTAGTTAAAGATATTAAGATTATAATAATTAAAGATACTAAAATAACATACATAAATAACTAATAAAAACTAACATAAAAAACTGTATCGAACTATACATATAACTTCTCCATGGTGTCTTGGAACCTGGCCTGAACTACCATTGTACCGAATTTCTCAGCTCTAGATCGCTTAGATTAGACAAACATATTTCATATTATATTAGATAAAGCAACACCAGTATGTATATTACTAATTTTCGTTCTGCACCATGACGACAGGGACTGTTTAAAACCGACAAACAAGTCCTGTTACAATTTGTCCCCCTAAGCAGATGGCTTGTTTTACACACCATTACCCACCTCGGAACCGTTCTTAATCTCTTTCTTAAGCCCACCAGCTTACCACCTACCACAACGTATCATTAGACTCCGACCGTGACGTCAGCCCTCCATTCACAATTTTTTTGTCCATTCATATTTTTTTATCCATACTCGGAAGTGCGTGATTTACTTCCCCTCCTATGACGGATGATCAAGGATTTAGTAGCATCCACGTGATCATCGGTGATCAGATACACACGTCGGCTGGTCCACCCGACGTGACGTCACACTATTATTTATGGGCCTTTCGATCACGCCCCGATACATGGGCTAGATGTTTTGATATATTTTTTTTTCTGCGGGGTTGTTCTGTTAGGGGGCTTGAGAATGAATTTATCATCGTTCTATCATGGCCAGTGGATACGACAAAAAGTGGTGATCTTCTGTAAAAGTGGAGAGAGTGAAGGAGAAAATATGACTTTTGTAGATTAGTAACGCGGAAAATGATTTTAAATGACGAAATAAGCGAGATAAATGAGTAACTGAGATGCAGCTAATGTTCAAAATTTGAGCAAATATTTTTTCAAGTGATATTTGTTCAGAAAATTCCGACTTCGCTTCTCTAGAGCTAAATTAATAAGATAGATAAATGAATAACGGATATGTAGTCAATGTTCAGTATATGATAAAATATTTTCTTAATTACCATTTAACATAGATAATATTGACCTAACTTCTCTAAATAACTGAGCTCTCTAAATATTGACCTAACTTCTCGGAATAACTGAGATGTAGCCAGTGTTCAAAATATGATCAAATATTTTTTCAAATACTATTAGCACAGAACTGTCTCTCTCGTTTCTCTACATCTAAGTAAATGAGATAAATCTATAACTAAGATGAATGACTAACCTATAATGTTCAAAATATGAGCAAATACTTTTTCTAGTACTATTAACCCAAAACAGTGTTCGCGTCTTTAGAGATGAATGAATATGAGAGGTAATTGCATAACTGAGATGTAGCCAATGTTCAAAATATGATCAAATATTTTTTCAAATACTATTAGCACAGAACTGTCTCTCTCGTTTCTCTACATCTAAGTAAATGAAATAAATCTATAACTGAGATGAATGACTGGCCTATAATGTTCAAAATATGAGCATTTTTTTTTCTAGTACTATTATCCCCAAAAATGTTCGCTTCTTTAAAGCTGAATGAATAAAATAGATAAATGCACCACTGAGATAGTGCAAATATTTTTGTAGTATAATTAACTCAGAAAATATCGACACCGTTTCTCTAGAGCAGAGTGAATAAGTGAATAATACGTTATGAGATAAATTCATACCTGAGATAAATTCATAAATTGAAGTAACTTTCTACAGGATTCCGCAGCTATCCGAAGCTTCGACTTTCCGTTACAGACGACAATCGCACAATTATATACACCTTCGATTATTATGTAAGATTGCAACAGATTTGAGTAGTAATAAATGAGTATAAGTAATCATTTACCTGTAACGACTACTTCTTTTTACAAAGGTTGATGTATGTAATTATTTAGAAGAAAAATAACGGTATCTCTGTAACCGTAGTACGGGAGTAAATATAGTAAGAATTATTCTTTAATTTTTAATAGCAAGTGGTTTCCCAAATATATGATGTCTCAAAAATTCACAAATTATCGAACTCTAAGGTTTTGCATTTTATCTTAATTTAACAGATTTTTTTGTATCATTTTAAATTAATTTTTAATTAAATGATATATTACCGGTTTTATTTTTTTTTAAATCTAATCAAAATAATTAAAGATATAAAATTCAGGTTTTCCCATTTTAACTCAAAAGGATTGATTCTCTGTACGAAAGGAGTAACTTGAAATAACAATGAAATAATAAAACATAATCTTTCATTTATTGTTCTAACTCAATGATTATCTTTATCTCCGTCTTAAATCACAAATCGCGAAGGTTACAGAGAAGGAGACATTAAAATTAAATCAATTTGCTTAATTGCAAATTTTCCATACAGATGCTTTTCAGATGTACAGTCATTGAATTAAAAATATATAAATATAAAATGTATAAATTCCCAATATGTGTTCAAAATATTATTAAATTATTCATAAATTAACTTATTCAAAATCGAAATAGTAATTTGTAATTGCAATGTCCATTAACTCCAGTTTTACACTGGCAATTATACCGTTTTTACTTTAGTTCCTTAATAACGAAGTATAATTTCGGGTTTAATATAAAATATATAATTACCGATTGTTGTGTGTGGTCATGTTACTTGCCATATCTAGTTTCTACACTTCAATCTCAGAAAATCTAACTTAGAAAATTATATAAGTAAAATTATATTAATTCAGTTGGTTAACAACCAAAGACTGAAGACAGACAGACAGCCCTCTTGTATGTATGGGAGTTTGGGACGGATTAATCTGAGGGTGAAGAGAAGTTCTTTTCAAAGTTGAGGTCTGGAACCCACAGATAATCGCTCCGGCATCTTTCTCCACATACACTTTCTCTCCCCAACAAATACAAAGACGCAACGTTCTGATTACCTTTAATTCTTAAATATTCAAAGTAAAGAGATTATAGGATAAAAGATAGCCCTATAGAAGGAGATGAGTCAACACGGCAATTGCAGTAGCACCAAATGGCATAAAACAGTTTCAGATAAAACAATTACAATAACTTATTAAAACATAACATCTAAAGAGATAAACATAGACAATAAAAATCTGATGTGGGCAGCACATGACTTTCCCTGCAGACTTATATTCACGTTCTCTTTATTTTAATTAAATTTATTTCACTTTTAATTCAATTTTCGTTCTCATTCGGTAACCGGACTTATTTTGAAAGGTGGCGTAGAGAAAATAAGAAAAACAAAAATATCTCGAGAACGGCTAGTCCTAGCGTAATGGGGTTGGTCTTATTCTTTTCTTCGCTAAAACTTACGTATTAAAAAAGCATTTAATGGATATATTTGAGCATACGTAGTTCTTTAGGTTAGACTTTGACGATTTTTGCTGGCCATTTTTCAAAAAAAGCCAGGTTATTCTTTTCCGAATCATGCCAAAATCTAATCAGCACCAGGGTGACCCACAAATGACTCATCTGTCGAATTTTGTGAAATTCGGCCCATTAGTTTTTTAGTTAGAGTGGATAAAAGCTTTTGCGGGCCATTTCGCAAAAACAGGCGGGTTCTTTTATCCCGAATCGTACCCAAAACTAATCAGCTCCAGACTCGCCCACAAGTGACTTACCTACTAAATTTTGTGAAAATCGGACCATTAGTTTTCTAGTTACAATGGATAAAATATCTGCACAGACAGACACACAGACACACACACAGACGTCACGCTAAAAATGGTTTTTTCGTATTCTAGGGGTCTCGAAACGTGTAGATCCGTCGAAAACTCAAGTTGCGATTTTCGACATGATTCCAATGCTTTCCCTATACATTACCATGTATTGCAGGGAAAGTAAAAAGGATAAGAATGGCAATTAAAGCATGTAATTAATTATTTATCGATACGGAATAAATTTTCAATTTCAACTGAATTATAAGTAACAGGCTTTGATAGCCCGGGAAAAGGAATAATAGGTAACAATGCTTTTAAAAGATTGAGGCAGAACATTATAAAATCTAGGAGATAAAAAGAGATAACATTTCTGAAACTTGGCAGAAACTTGGCAGAATTGGCTCGAGGAGGTCAGATAGTATCCCGCCTTAGCCCGAAGTTATATTGGCTACCACCCGCATTCTTATTTCTAAGATAGAACATATTAAGAACTTTGTGAATATAAAGATGCCTAAATGACATAATCATAGAGTCGAGGAAAAGAGGAAAAGATGGTGTTTGACGAGGTTTGCATAAGACATTCCTAATAAATAATTTTTTAAGCAAAATAACAGAAAACGGCCTAAGAGGACAAACGGCCAAACTAACAAACGGTCAACCTAACAAAAGGTCGAACCAACAAATAAACGGCGTAACCTAATACTAACAACTTTAGAAGAGGCCAACAAAATCTCTAGGGTCGCTACACAGGTCTTCACCGACGGGAGCAAGAATGAGTATAAGGCAATACAGGCAGTAAGATATTCATTAAATGTGCTGATAACATCATTAAAATAAAGAGAAAAAATCCGGATCATTGCTCTTGGTTTCGGTCTGAACTCCAGGCTATTGACGAAGCGCTGAATTATGTGTTATCGTCAAATATAAGTAATAACATTTATATCCTAACCGACATCCAAAACTCAATTCCACATCTGAGTAATTGGTGCAGCACTACCGATAAAACTAGTGTAGATATCATCAAAACACTGAAACAATTGTTGTCTCAAAACTGCAAAATACATATTTAATGAATCTCTTCCCATGTTGATCAATCTCAAAGAAAATGAAAATTAATTAGTCGACAAACGGGCAGAAAAGGGTTAGCTAGAACCATTACCAACGACTTGTAGATTAACTTTAGAGGATATATACAAAAGTAAACGTCTCGGACAACATGGTATGGAGAAAGTCTTATGGTATTATCAGGTTTCTTGGATAGACATCGACTCGAGTTCTCTGGAGACAAGAAAGAACAGGTTGTCCTTCCAACATTCAGAAGCACTCATTTGTAGTCTTATAAAGACTGTACAGGGTGAAAAAGTATTCCTCCTTTGTACCAAGACCATGGACGTCGCAGCCTCGCCTGGGCATCTTCTTTCCTGTATATGTGTTACCAGATAGACTTTCTTGAAAAACCCAATGCCCTATACGAACTCAATGCTAATGGTCTTTCGGACTTGGTCTAGCTCAGACTAGACCAAGTGTGATAATAAAGAAGACGATATCTAGTTTCTATGCACTGGAGAATGCAAAGAACTAGTACTAACAGATGTCAAATACAGGTCAACTAACATTTTTAAAACATTACGTAATACATTTTTAAATAAGCTATATTTTATTACAGTATTTCTAATTTAACAATATATGGCGCTAAACATAGAAAACAGTTGTTTTAATCAAAAGCTACTTTAATTGCATTCTATCCCGTGTATTAATAATATAAGTGTGCAAAAATTATGCCTTCTAAGTCACCGAAGAGTTTCTAGATAGTGTTGCGAACGCGTAATATTCCTTTTCATCCGGAGTCTATTTTCCCCTCCTTACATTCCTCTCCTTCGAAGACCAGAGGGAGAAAACAACCGTAAAGGCCTACTTACCCATGGCGTCATTCTAGAGTTACCACTTTCGTAACTTCAAAGAAGGGTTATCAAATTTGGCGATTTATCGCCAATTTGGTTACATTCGGCGGCTTCCGATCTACGAGAAGTACCAAGAAATAACGATTATTCTACATGATATTAGAGATTTCCGGAAGTTTCTATGGCTAGCAGTCATCACTCAGTCGAAGTTTAGTTGACAAGATACAAGCTACATTGGACTGTGATTTTTGTCAATGTTTCTAGAATGGTAGTGGCTGTTTTGTGAAATTACTTTTCTCGGTGCTTTGAGATTATAATAAGTTATTTTGTGAAATTAGTGAAGCATTTAAGTGCAATTTGACTGTATTGTTCCTGCTTACATTGTGCTTGTGAATAAACGTTTTATTTATCCAGAAATTTGGATTTATTCTTGTACCCTGCGTTCACGCCCAAGATTCCGGAGAATACGTCTTAACAATAGTCTGCGAAGATTCTTTGAAAAGAAGACATTCTGCTGCTCTCAGAGGAGGCAATATTCTGACCCCGTTATATGTTCCGCCCTATGGTCGAAACTACAAGTGTGCAAATATTCTGCCTTCTAAGTTACGGTGGAGTTTCTGGATAGTGCAAAAAAATGTTTCGGAAGGAAAAAAATCTGATGTGGGCAGCACATGACTTTCTATGCAGACTTATATCCACGTTCTTTTTATTTTAAATAAATTTAATTCACTTTTAATTCAATTTTCGTTCTCATTTGGTAACTGGACTTATTTTCAATGGTGGCGGACAGAAAATACGAAAAGCTGAAATATCTCGAGAATGGCTACTTTTAGTGCAATGGGGTTGGTCTTATTCTTTTCTTAAAAATTAAAAATTAAGTATAAAACAAGCATTTAATGGATATATTTGAGAATACGTAGTTTTTATTTTAGATTTCGACGTTTTTTGCGGGCCATTTCTCTAAAAAAGGCATTTTTCTCCGAAACGTACCAAAATGTAATCAGCACAAGGGTGACCCACAAGCGACTTATCTACCGAATTTTGTGAAATTCGGTCCAATAGTTCTTCAGCCAGAGTGGATGCAGGCAATTTTTGCCGACCATTCCGCAAAAAAATCTGGTTCTGTCTTTACAAATCCTACCCAAAACTAATCAGCACCAGGATCTCACCCAAGTGACTTACCTACCAAATTTTATGAAATTCGGTCCAAATTTTTGAGTTTGAGTGGATACATACATTGCCCAGACAGACACATACACACACAGACGCACACACAGACGTCACGCTAAAAATAGTTTTTCGTATTCTAGAGGCCTCGAAACGTATAGATCCGTCGAAAACTGGAGTTGTGATTTTCGGTATGTTTCCAATACTTTCCCTATACATTACCATGTATTGCAGGGAAAGTAAAAATCTGATGTTGGCAGCACATGACTTTCCCTGCAGACTTATATCCACGTTCTCTTTATTTTAATTAAATTTAATGCACTTTTAATTCAATTTTCTTTCTCATTCGGTAACCAGACTTATTTTCAACGGTGGCGTACAGAAAATACAAAAACTAAAATATCTCGTGAACGGCTAGTCCTAGTGTAATCGGGTTGGTCTTATTCTTTTCGTCGTTAAAAATTACGTATTAAACAAGCATTTAATGGATATATTTGAGCATACGTAGTTTTTTAATTTAGATTTTGACGATTTTTGTGGGCCATTTTGCAAAAAAGGCAGGTTATTCTTTTCTGAATCGCACCAAAATCTAATCAGCACCAGGGTGACCCACAAGCGACTTATCTGCCGAATTTTGTGAAATTCGGTCCATACGTTTTTCAGTTAGAGTGTATACAAGCTTTTGTGGGCCATTTCGCAAAAAAAGGCGGGTTCTTTTATCACGAATCATACTCAAAACTAATCAGCACTAGATTCGCATGCAAGTGACTTACCAATTTTTTGAAATTCGGTCAATTAGTTTTTTAGTTATAGTGGATACAAAATCTGTACAAACAGACAGACACACAGACACACAGACAGACAGACAGACAGACACACAGACAGACACACAGACACACAGACAGACAGACACCCAGACACCCAGACAGACACACACACACACATACAGGCGTCATGTTAAAAATAGTTTTTTCGTATTCTAGAGGTCTCGAAACGTGTAGATCCGTCGAAAACTCGAGTTGCGATTTTCGGCATGATTCCAATACTTTCCCTATACATTACCATGTATTGCAGGGAAAGTAAAAATCTGATGTGGGCAGCACATGGCTTTCTCTGCAGACTTATATACACATTCTCTTTATTTAAATTAAATTTAATTCACTATTAATTCAATTTTCGTTCTCATTTGGTAAGTGAACTCATTTTCAAAGGTGACGTACAGAAAAAACGAAAATGTCTCGAGAACGGCTAGTTCTAGTGTAATGTGGTTGGTCTTATTCTTTTCTTCGTTAAAAATTACGTATAAAACAAGCATTTAATAGATATATTTCAGCATAAGTAGTTTTTATTTTAGATTTTGTCGACTTTTGCGGGCCATTTTCCAAAAGAAGGCAGGTTATTTTTTTCCGAATCGTACCAAAATCTAATCAGCACCAGTGTGACCTATAAGCGACTTATCTACCAAATTTTGTAAAATTCGATCCATTAGATTTTCAGCTGGAGTGGATACAAACTTTTGCGGGCCATTTCACAAAAAAAGTCGGGTTCTTTTATCCCGAGACTCGTACCCAAAACTAATCAGTACCAGATTCGCCCACAAATGACTTACCTACCAAATTTTATGAAATTCGGTCAATTAATTTTTTAGCTAGATTGGATACAAAATCTGCATAGACAGACACACAGACACACAGAAAATTACATTTTACAAAACAAGGCAATCTATTTTTTTCCGAATGGTACCAAAATCTAATCAGCACCAGAGTATCCCTCAAGTGACTTATCTACCAAATTTTGTGAAATTCGGTCCATTAGTGTTTTAGCTAGAGTGGATACAAGCTTTTGCGGGCCATTTCGCAAAAAAAGCGGGTTCTTTTATCTCGAATCATACCCAAAACTAATCAGCACCAGATTCGCCCACAAGTGACTTACCTACCAAATTTTATGAAATTCGGTCCATTAGTTTTACAGTTAGAGTGGATAAAATATCTGCACAGACAGACAGACACACAGACACACACACAGACGTCACGCTAAATAAAGTTTTTTCGTATTTTAAAGGTCTCGAAACGTGTAGATCCGTCGAAATCTCGAGTTGCGATTTTCGCATGATTCCAATACTTTCCTTATACATTACCATGTATTGCAGAGAAAGTAAAAATCGGATCCTCCATGTGGCGAATCAAAAATCTGTTTTTCCATCAGGATAATCAAAAATCTTACTCTGTTATATTCTGCCCCATGGTCGATAAAGATACAGATTTCCGGATTCCAGAGGGAGGCTTTCAGAGGGTCTAAAAATACTTTCCAGCTTTCTTAAGCTTTGTTCCATAGTTAGCTCATATATAGAAAAATTATATATATATGGAAAAGATCATATATAGAAAAAGTAAGTCATATACTATAAAAAAAGTAATATGTTGAACACGTTGGATGACAGGTATAATATTTCACAAACTTTGCGATTAGCTATACAGGATGTCCCAAAAAGATTAAAACGCGCTTTAATTCTTTACCTGTTGGAGATAAGTAGGCAATGTAAATTGCAAAAATGCTGAAAGTGAGGTAGGAAATAAAACTACGTTAATGAAATAGTCCTCCCATTCATTTTGAAAAAGTAAACTTTTTAAAGTTTTATACGACCCCCTTAGACAAATTAGGCCAATCAGAAAATTTTTATTTTTAATGCAACAAGATCATTAAAAAACCGCATATCTGTATCTTTAAAATCAACTGAATAATTATAATAAAGGAAAAAACCTGACTTATGCCATTTTTCCGTACTACGTGAGAAAGGCTGTTTCTTTAGTGAAAATAGGGATTATAAACAATGGAAATTGTTTAGATAAAACAAAACTGTTTAAAAAACTTAATTATTGAAAAAGTACTTAGTTATTGAAAAGTACTTAAGAATCCGTGATTGCATCATGAGCCTATACGAGGAATTCACAAAAATGTCTCCTATGTTGTTGTTGTGACCCAGACCGTCCGACCTAGAAAGGTGTAAGGTGAAAGTGCCACCCAATTTAGACCATACCCCAGTGGGGGAACAGGGACCGTACCCTCCTTCCCCTACCACCAACCTCTCGGAAGGACTTGAGGACATGTTTAACGTGAATGGGACTCGGAAGGACATGTCTAACGTGATCGTACTCCGCATGAACACGGCGGCAGTTACTGGCAGTGGTGGGAATAGAAGCCAGGCCTAGAGTGTGCAATTCCCGCGCGCTAACCACTGGGCTACCGCGTCCTAAATATCTCCTATGTATTATCAACCAGTTTTATCTTTCTTGTGATATGTCACAAATGTACATTTCTAATTTGATATATGGTTCCCGTTCACAATGTTCAATTTTCAATTAAATATAACTCGCTCAATTTTAAAGCTACAGATATGCGGTTTTTTTTTAACCTTGTTGCATTAAAAATAAAACATTTCTGATTGACCAAATTTGTCTAAGGGGGTCCTATAAAAATTTAAAGTGTGTAACTTCTTTAAAATTAATGGGATGACTATTTCATCAACGCAGTTTCATTTCCTGCCTTACTTTCAACATTTTTGCAATTTACATTGCCCACTTATCTCCAACAGGTAAGGAATTTAAACGCGTTTCAATCTTTTTGGGACACCCTGTTTATACATAACTATAATTTTTAAGAAAAGAGCCAAACACATTTTCGAAAATAGAGTAGGATCTAACAGAGTAATTTGCAACGTTTCTATCTTAAAATCGTGTTAATATATTTATATGGTTTTGCATTTCTTGCTTTTATAAAATTTTTGAAAATTTTTTGTGTATGCAAATAAACAAATCCATATAATCAGTTCTTTCTAATAACTTTCAGAAAAATAATGATATACAAAGGTATATTAAAATTTTTCAGCATGTATTTAGAGAGCTTACTGTTATAATTTAAAATATTTCGAAAAACGTGACCAACATCTATGATGGTCATGAAACTTGAAAAGCAGAAAAATAATTCTCATCTGAGGATACGGTAGTGCTCAAAAGTATATAAATGCTTGATATATACATCTTAGTGCTTGAAGATAATTATTGTCAGTTTATCAGTCATGAAAATGTACCATGCCTGGGTCCTGAATAAGAGATCGGTACTTCAATAATATAGATTTGCCTTTGATACTCTCTAAATCGGTATTTTTTTTCGGGGGGAGGGGGGTGCGAAAATCTTTTGAAATTTGATTTGATGTCGGAATCCCAAACACAGAAGAAGTCTAGTGTGGTCCAAATTATGCATTCAAATTTTATGCTTTTTCTTAATATTAGGAAAATTCACCCAAAATTATCTCGTAGAACATACTATGAAAAACTCTGCCCGAAATAATATTTTTGTTACGCCCTAAACATTCGCGCTACAATTCTTTAAAGTCGCAAAAAAAAAGTCCCCCCCCCCCATAAGCAGAATTTGTAAAGTTTCTCTCTCAACGAGTTTTTATCCGATTAAAGTCACATTTTCAGAGCGAACTTACAATATTAAAATAATTCTATGCTCCAAAATTTGAAAATCAATCTTTTAAATTGCGAAATTAGGAAATCAAAATATTCGTTACAGTACGTTCTAGGCAGAAAATGTTCCTTCGGACGGTTGGAACGCGAGGACGGAATATATTCTGCAGCTATAGTTTAATATCTATATTAAAATTGAAACCGCAAATAGTACAAGCCCTAGGAAAAACTCTGGTCTTTTGGGCATTAATCGTACGTATAATTTTTGACAAACTTTGTGATTATATAAATTCTATATATATAAGTATAATTTTTTTCTAAGAAAAGAGCTAAAAACAGTTTCAAAAGTAGTGTAGAATCTTATACAGTAATTCTCAACGTTTTTGTTTATTAAAATAGAGTTAATATATTTATATATATTTGTTTATCTAGCTTTCATAAAATTTCTGTAAATTTTTTGTCTGCAAATAAACAATTTCATATAATCAGTTCTTTCTAATAACTTCCAGAAAAATAATGAGACCCAAAGCTATATTAAAATATTTTCAGGGTTGCACTACATGTTGGTGACAATTGAAATTAAAGTAATTTGAAAAGAGTGAACAATATACATGTTGGTTATGAAACTTGATAAATAATTGTGATGCGGGGATAAAGTAGCGCTCAAAAGTATAGAAGTGATTAGTTTATGTATCTTACTGTTTGAAGATAATTATAATCAGAGTTGAAAATATACCCTACGTTGCCTGGTTCCTAAATAAGAACTCCATATTTCAATAATACAGATTTGCCTTTGATACACTCTAAAACAGTATTTTTAAACTTTATTGGTTGCGGAAACCTTTGAAATTTAATTCGATGGCGGCACCCCAAAGTCAGAAGAAGTCCATTGCGGTCCAAATTATGAATTCCAATTTTATGCTTTTTTTTCAATATTAGGAAAATTCACCCAAAATTATCTCGTCGTCATTTTGAAAATCTCGGCTCTAAATAATATTTTTGATACACCTTAAACAGGCGCTTTGCAATTCTTTGAAGTCACAAAAGAGAAAAAATAAGCAAAATTTATGAAATTAATTGCTATTTCTGCGAGTTTTCATACGATTAAAATCACATATTCAGAGCAAACTTATATTAAAACGATTCTATGCTCCAAAATTCGAAAATTAATCTTTTAAATTGCGAATTTAGGAGATCAAAATATTCGTTACAGCGATTTCTAGGTGGAAAGTGTTCCTTCGCACGTTTGGAACGCGAGCACGGAATATCGTCTGCAACTATGGTGAATAAATAAATTAGATAAAATGATTTAAAACGGAAAATTTTCGATTTTCTAAAATCCCTTATTTTGAAACTAATTCGGATTTTAAAAAAGTATCCACAAGCTGTAATTTCTGGGAACGTGAAGCTCATCTGTACTGAGTTTTAGTGGTGTCGATTTTCCGCTACAGACGACATCCGCACATATCAGTGACCTAGCTAAGGGAGGTCATAATTCCCCCCCACCCCAGCAAAACCCCATCGAATCTATTGAAATTCGAAGGGATTTTATTTTGAAAAATGGAAAACAAAATATTTGGCTCCCCCCCCCCCCCTAAATATTCTCTTAGTCTCCACTACTGACGCACACTTTTTTATGTACTAGCAAATGTAGTCACGTTGTTGCCCAAATTGTAAGATGCACACCTCTGATTAAAAGTTCATCGGAATACACTTCGAATTCTCAACCAAATAACGCGTAAACAACACTCCCACTTACATATAAAAAACATTCAGGGGGGGGGGGGGGTACACGACAGCTGTTTTTCTAAGAAAGTTCTTGACTGCAATATTTTTTTTACAGTAGCTCTCGACCCCATAGAGAATATACGCGATATTTTTCGCGATTTAAAGCAGGTAAAAACTGACTCCATTTCTTCGAGCACACGCACAATATGCCGTAAAAAGCACATAAGCATGGCTCAGTCCACTGGTATGGTGCATAATACGCCTTGGGCTAGGAGCTGGGCACATCAACCGCTACGCATTAATACGACTGCGTATTATGGCCTAAATACGATTTTCGACTTCAGCGGGGGCGTAATACCTCCCTTAATAAAATCCTTTGAAGTGCACTTAATACACATTTCGCCCTCTATGAGGGCATGCTACGCCCTTTAATAGTTGTTTTGACCTACATTAATTCCTTTGATAACTAAATAAACTAGATAAACCAACATAAAAGGACGCCTAAATAAGTGAACAAAACCTTCCTTAAATAAGCTCCCTTGATGCCCCCTAAATACGCCTTTTGTATTTGCACGGCCATAATACGCCCTAAATAAGCGACTTTTATGCGCTTTCAAATATTCCTAAGTACGCCTTAGATAAAACTTTTTAATACGTACTAAATAAGAGCATATCGTATTCGTAAATGGCTGTTGGAGAATTGTTAGGCGTCAAAATACAAAACTGTGACAAAAAGTATCTTTTCTCGTGAATGAAACAAACTAGATCCACGAGAGAGATGTTAACTAATTTATCACATAATATATTTCACATGAAAAATGAACATATTTCTCTACAGTTAAAACTGTTTTAATTTTACGTGATTTCTTTAATAAATGTAGTTGAAAAAGAAGTGCAATCGCGAGAACGATTCATGCTATCGTTCTAAAATACATGTCTCCCGTTTTATAATAATAAATTATATAAGAAATTACTATTTACATAATATTATTGAAGGTTCAATGTTTCAAAATTTCATTCGAAAATCTGGGTGTCTTTTGAACGCTCGATTGCGTTTAAAATCAATAGGCTTCCAGTATTCACCGATTGTAATTTTTTGAACCAAATTTCGTGCGAAATGCTGTATTCGTTTGTGAGATATCGTCTCCACAGACTCACGGATACACACTGATATCACCTCAAAATCGATCGATTCGAGTTCACTAATGCTTGAAACGTGCTCTTCCGACGAAAACTTGAATCCAAATTTTCGACCCCATCACAATACGTACTTCCCCTGTACATTATACTATGTATATAGAAAAATTAATATGTTCAACATTTTGAATGATAAGTATAATTTTCCACAAACTATTATCTATACTCTATATGTATAATTTTTCTAAGAAAAGAGCCAAAATCATTTTCAAAAGTAGAGTAGGATCTGTTACAGTAATTTGCAACGTTTGTGTTGCTTAAAACCGATTTAATATACTACTCGTATATTGTTGTTTGCTTTGCTTATATAAAAATTTTGTAAATTTTTGTAAATAAATAATTCCATGTTATCAGTCTCTTTGTAATAACTTCCAGAAAAATAATGAGACACACGGATATATTAAAATTTTTTCAGAAATTCTGACAGAGCTAACAGACAGCAATATTGAATCCAGAACGCTGTCCCGAATAAGGGTACAGTTATTTTATGCCCAAATTATGTCATGAGTGCATACATTGACCACATACCGGAGGTTAAAGTCATCCTGACTAGGGACTCCGTAAAAGCTGTACTTTGGTTTCAACCATCTGCAGTTTGGTATAATTAATTTTGAAATTTTTTTAAATGCGTGAACAACGTATATGTTGATCACGAAATTTGAAAAACTGATAAATAATTGTGATGTGATAATACGGTAGTGCTAAAAAGTATAGAAATGATTGATTAATGCATCTAACTGTTTGAAGACAATTAATATCAGACTTGGAAATGTATAATAATAAGAGACCGGTTCTTCAATAATACAAATAAAATACTCTCTTTCACGAGAGTCTCTTTTGAAAACCAGACGAAGAAAACACCCGTACAACCAACTTTTCTTATGGCATTAATCTAGAGTTGCTATGTGCTAAAGTTCGGACTTTTCAAAGGTTCGAGAAACACCTCGAATATAACGGATGTTCGACGAGATATGAGAGATTTCTAGACGTTTCTATAGAGAGTCTATAAAAGGAGTCATCACTCAGTTGGAGGGCAGTTGACGTGATACGAGCTACATTCAACCGTGATATCTGTCAATATTTTGAGAAAAGTATCAGGTGCTTTGTGAAATTATAGGGAACATGATTTACTGTATATTGTTCCTGTTTACGCTGTGCTTGTGAATAAACGTCTTAGTTATCCAAAAATGTAAACTTATTCTTGTATCCTGAACGTACACTCACGATTCCAAACGATACGTTGTAACATTATGCATTCACATTTTTATGCTTTTTATTAATATTTAAGAAAATTCTCCCAAAATTATTTCATCACGGAACGCTTGGAATACTGTCGAGGAACCACGAGGAACCGAAATATATTCAGTAGTTTTTTAAATAAAAATTAAAATAATAATTACACCTCTTATATGAAACGATCACGTGACCATGATATGAAACGATCACATGACCCACTTCAAAATGATATATGGCATCCATCTTGTTTCAAAATTGTGATTTTTTAAAGTTCTTTTTAATTCATATTGAGTGTTGTATCCGTCCTAAAACTACTTTATTTTTGCTTAAATTCTGTGCATCTACATACTGAAACAACGCAATGACAATATATTCGAGTTTAAATGCTCATCTAAATTTGATTATTTCTACAACTAAGCCTATTTTTGACCTATGTAAAATGTAAACAGCAAAATATATAGAATGAGTTGTATTAGAATTCCTGTATTTTTTTAACACAAAATAATTTAGTCCATGGAGTCTGCATGGCTGATATGAATGAAATATTAATTGATTTCATAAAGAGAAGGACGCTTTTTTTCGATGAAGTTTTAAGCATAGAGTTTAATTATTTGTAGCTCCATGGTCTTAAATAAAATGTTTAAATAAAATAAATTATTATAGTATTGTGATGAATGAAATGAATGGGAGAAAGTTATGAATGAAATCCTGTTTTTATAGAGAGATCCAGGCGTGTTATTTTTTCTATGACGTCATTTGAATTAATTTCAGTTGTTTTCGATGAAGTTTTCAAATATAATAAATTATCGTAGTATTATGATAGTTTTTAAAATAATATCGTGGAATGTATTGCATTTTGGAGATATTTAAACCAGGCAATTTATATTTCAATGCCGTCATTTGTATGAAGTTCATTTTTTTCAATGAAGGTTTAAGTTTTCAAGTATAATAAATCAATGTAGTATTGTGATAAGTTTTAAAATATTACCGAGGAATGTATTGCATTTTCGACTTTTTTTAAATAAAATTGCATTGAAGTTGGAAAGTGTTTCATAATCAATGCTTTAAGCATGATTGATCTTTCTTGTTTTATATAGGTTGTTGTGGAATTAAATATTCTGTAGCAAAGGAGATATCTGTTCAAAGATTATTAAAAAAAATTTTTAACGCCTGAACATCACTTTACCAATTCTCAGCTTCGTTTTAAAAATAGAATGGCGTTCGTAGCGTTAAAATCCTAGTATGGGTTTTAGACTTTCAAAGTGTATTTCCTATTGCTACTTTGCATCAAACAGGATGTAGAAGGTCATAAGCATGACCTTGAGTAAAATAAATTTTTGCATAAAAAGTGCACGTGTATGAGAATGTTTGAAATATTCTTTGGCTGATATTAAATTTGCTGTTCAAATGGAGCTCGCCAGGGATATCACCAGAAAAAAAAAAATTCTTGGGGGATTTAACCAACAGTATTTTGTTTGTATAACTATCGCTGGTCGAATATCTGAACGTCTTAGTTTATATTGCGGGGATTTCTTTTTATTTATTGTTTCTTTTTAATTATGTTTCATAGTTACTTGGCTTAATTAGTCTTAATTTTCAAAATTTATAAATTAATTGTTATATTCAGTTTAAATTTTATTATGTTCTTTGAAAATTAAGACTAATTAAGCCAAACTATAGATTCCTAAAAGTGTTGGACGTATTGCTCGTGAGAAATGTTTTCTCAGTTCGACTGGACGATTTGTACAATTTAGTTTTCCGTTTAGCTTGTTGTTAACTTTGTTATTATTGAATTATGTTTAATTATTATTTCTGTGTTATTTTGTTTCATTGTCTCTGATGTGTTATAAATATTATATGTGTTATGTATATTATATAATATATTATGTGTTATGCATGTTATATATATTATATGTGTTATTTTGTTTCATTGTCTCTGATGTGTTATAAATATTATATGTGTTATGTATATTATATAATATATTATGTGTTATGTATGTTATATATATTATATGTGTTATGTTCTGATGTGTTGTTGTTTGTTCTGTTTTATTGTTATTTCAATGTTTTTTTCTTGGACCAATCGTTGTAACTGCTCTACACCCGGTACGTGCGTTACCTTACACCTTTCTGGTAGGTCGGACGGTCTGGGTCTCAACAACAACAACAACACCCGGTACGTGCTCTAAGTCCTAGGACGAGTCGGATGGTCTGGGCTTTAGACACCCTTTGGGTACGGCCACTCAAATTGCTGCTCAAACTCTCGGGTGAGTCGGGCGGTCTGGATTTTCTACATTCTTTGGGTGAGTTGGACCGCTTGGGCAATAATAATAAAAATAATGATAACAATAATTTGTTTTCCATTTCCCCATATATCATTTCTTAGAAATTCAATGGGTTCGATTATTTCCTACGGGGGGAGAAGGGAGGGGAGTATGGCTACCCGCTTTTGCGACGTCACTGGAACTTACTTCCTATATTTATATTGCTGGTTTCAAGAACAGGCAAAATAATTTTACTACTGAATAACTTTCTTGACACTCAGGGACGTCCTTTCGACCCCTTATCTCTCTGCCAAATTTTTATGTCCACTTATTCGTTGTTTAAATCTTCTGGTGTGTTACAATAAATCAAACTGCCAAGGTTCTTTCTTCAAACTGTTGCGTATTTTCAGTCATTATAAACTTATCTTATTTACAAAAATATTAAAACCTATTTGTTTAGTGGCGTCATCTAGTATTAAAACTTCCAACTAAATCCAATTTCTGTACTAAAAATAATGTATTTAGTTTTCCGTTTTACTTATTGTTAACTTTGTTGATGTTTTTCCCGGATCAACTGTTGTAACTGTTCTACACCCTTTGGGTGAGTTTCTCAGCGTGGGCAATAATAATATAAATAATAATAACGATAATTTATTTTTTATTTCTCCATATATAATTACTTCGAAATTCAATGGGTTCGATGATTTCCTACGAGAGGGGGGGGGGGGGGGTATGTATCCTAAATTCTCCCTCTTTGCGATGCCATTGGAGCTTACTTCGTATGAATATATATTGCTGATTTTAAGAACAGATAAAATAATTGTACTAATGAATAACCTTCTTGACACTCAAGGACGTCCTCTCGACCTTTTTATGTTTCTGATAAATCTTTATGCCCACTTATCCATTGTTTAAATCTTCTGGTGTGTTACAATGAATCAAACTGCCAAGGTTTTTTTCTAAACTGCAGTCATTATAAACTTTTCTTATTTATATAAATAATAATAATATATCTGTTTAGTGGCGTCATCTAGTATTAAAATTTTCAACTAAATCTGTTTTCTGTACTAAAAATAATGTATGCTTTTATACATATAAATGTAAATATAATCACCGATTGCTTTATCTATTTTTATCTGCAGAAAAATAATTTAAATAATTTGGAAACCAATATTTATTCAGACAGTTTATACTTCTAAAATGTACAGTATTTTCCCCCACTCGTATTACCAAATTCATTTCAAGTCTTGCTTTTATTAAACGACTTATTTAATACAATTTTGTATTACTCCAATTTATAAATTAATTCTGATTGAGAGATTAGGAAGTTTTATTAAATCCATAACTTTTCTTTAATTATCTGTAGTATATCAGAAAAAGTTTATTGATTCGGTTTTGCAAATATTAATAAATTTATTAAAGACAGATATTAATGTATGTATAAGCAATAAGTTTTTATTGAATAGCAAAAGTTTTAAAGTAATGTCAAAGCAAATATTGATTACAACTTTCTCTTGTAACTATTTTGGAATAATAAAAGTTTAAAAATCCGTCATAAAACCAGTCTCTTTACAGTGGCGCCATCTATTGGTGTTTTTCCATATTAGACATTCATAGAATCGAAATTTTAATGGTATACTTGACGACTCTTTATGGATTCCATACGCGTCAAGCCGTTATAATGTTATCGCTAGGTTTTAATATTAATTCCTTGTAATTTATGCTTAATATAGAACTTGACAATTTTTCCTTCTAATTTGCATTATAAACGTGGTCATTTTAAATTCCTTGTTCGTAATTTATATATTGATGTATTGGTGTGTTTTTTGAAATGATGACGATTGTTATATGCAAATTTGGCCTACCAATGTGGATGGTATTTGATCATGTTGTCTGCGAATTTCACTTAATGCCACTGAAGAAGGGTATAAAGATTCCCCTAAAGAGCTCCGGCTTTTATTTTATATATTCGTTTGTAGGAGGTTTATTAAGAGGCTTTTTTTAAAATCTAAAGATTTGTCTTTAATTTATTACTTAATCGTTTTATAGTTATGACGTGTTACCACTCTTAGTATTTCATAAAATATTTTCGTTTTCTACTAAAGACATTGAGCCGTTCCATTGAAAGTATTTTTTTTTATTTATAGGATATGGTTTTTATTTATATGATTTAGACGATATTTTGGTATGTAATTTTCCTAAAATTGGTCTTATTTGGAAGTTGACAATTTTATTCCGGTACCTATTTATGACGATCGCAATCTCGGCTAGGTGAAGAAAATGATGAATGATATCATTGCTGCAGGCTCAACTTTTACGGAGGGGGGGGGGGGGCATTATTTTTTCCCCACTTTTGTAATACGATACATTCGCAATGGGAGTCAGCAAATGATTAATAGGATCTTATTTTAAAAATTCTTCACATACTTAAGTCTATTTAAACGTAGGAATACTCTAAAATTGAAAGGTTTCAGGTAATAAATTGAAAATTGCAGACTGTATTAAGAAATACAAAAAATATTCAGGGAAATATAATTAATTCACTTTAAGCATGCATAAAATAATTAATTCATTTTTTATTTCAAATTTTAGTTCATCCGATATTTTTAATTAAATCGGGAAAAAAACGAAATTTAAAAAAATTATAATTTTAAAAATACGTAGATTAAGGTTCTGAAAATAATTTACAATGTTAGAATACTTTTGTTTTCTCTTACGCTTACAGATCTTAAAATTTAAACATTTAGTCAGGAAATATTTTAAACTATTTGATTACGGCTATAGAGCTATGCATTTTAAAACAAAATTAATTTCATCCGATAAAGTTTTCATAAATGCTTATCAAAATCTTTTTGTCTAAAAGTCAAACTATGGAGTTCAAATTTCTGTTGCGAACTTTTGTAATTGTTGTTGTAAAAGGTTTGTTCCAAAATCTTGACCCGTCGACAATTAGAATATTTGTATCTTTTCTACAAAAACTTGGACAGAGGAAAATTTATTAAATCAGAAAAGTAAAAACTCTAAAATAATATGAAAAATTACTAGTCAGAAAAATCATGGAACCTTACAGGATCTATTATATATTCTTGTGTG
Organism: Amaurobius ferox; assembly: GCA_951213105.1. Lineage (NCBI taxonomy): Eukaryota > Metazoa > Arthropoda > Arachnida > Araneae > Amaurobiidae > Amaurobius > Amaurobius ferox. The sequence continues at coordinate 62,465,518 of OX578144.1, forward strand.
ACTTGCCTATTTTTTTTCTGCTAGTCCATAGCAAAACGATGAGACCACAATCAATTTTGGACGACAAAAAAAAAAAAAAAAAAAAGGATTCCATAATTGCAATGGTGGATCCAGGGCCGTAGCCAGTGACGACATTGAAGTTGGAGGGAAATTCAGGGGGGGGGGGGGGGGGGCGCAGCAGTCTTAAAGGAGGGGGCTCACCAAAAATTCAATTATTCATTAGCATTTATAAACCATAATAGCTGCTATTATATATTTCAATTCATATAAATTATTAACAAATAATTGCAGATTTACATTTGCAAGGTGAAAGCTGATTATTAATATCCATATAGCTACTATACATCAATATTAACATATAATAATTACAATTGATTTTAATATAAGCATTAACTAGTAATAAAGCTGCTAATAATTTGTAGAAGCATTCTGAAAGTTAATACAAATAAATGCTTAATATTAACTTAATTAATTTAATGACAACATTGAGATTAGCTGAACACTTACTTACTTATGAGTTGATTTTGACTCTATAACAGGGCTGTAGTGGAGGATATACGGCGGTATACGTCGTATACCCTCTGATTTTTCCAGCAAATTTCGTATACCCTCTGCTTTTTCTTAAAAACAACGTACACGCTTTGCAAAACGCTTTGCTTAATGAACAAGATATTAACAGATTTGAGATCATCTTTATTGATTCCAAACGTCTCCAATCTAAAGTTTATTAATGCAAATGGACCACCTATAGAACACTTTCAACCGGAAAAATTTGTAAATTCTTTTGGTTGGCCAACCATCGCTCTTCAGTTGACAATAAATCAAGAGTATGAGCCACAAAAAAAGACATGGAGACAGATTTCTCTCATCGAGCAGTTTGGAAAATATTTCAATGAAAATTGTAGAGGTAGGCCTTAAAATTTGTTAAAATAAAACAAAATTACATCCTACTTTATATGTGTTTAAATATTTTTCTCTTAACATTTCCTGTAATTATTTTATATCATAGTTAAATATTTATATCGTGAGATTTTCAAATTTGAATACCGCTCGATGCGAGTCTGCATATTTTGCTTTGCATAAATATAGTAAACTCCCAATAACTCGAACCTTGTGAACACGAATTTCTGCTAAGCCGAAGTTTCTTTAAAGTTCCACAATTCTTTTCCTGTAATATGAAATTAATAGGCTTTTTTTTTCTCGATAATTTGAACTTCGATTAATTCGAACATTTTCCCCGGTCCTTCCGAGTATGCCCCATAGGCGCCCGAAGAGGGGGGGCAAGGGGGCGGTCGCCCCCCTGGCTTATGGATTTCCTATATATATACATGTATGTGCGCGTGTACATGTTTTTTTGCCCCCCCCCCCCGGAAAGTGTAAGTTGTAAGTATATGTTTCGCCTCCCCATGAAAAAAATTCTGCGGGCGCCCATGGTATACCCTCTGTTTTTTTTTTACGACTACAGCACTGCTCTATAATAATGTATATCAGAGAACCCCACAATAATACAAAATAATCCTGCATTCTATTGTCAAAATTTTTAAATATTTTAAAATAAATATGTAAATAAATTGATCAGTAGTATAATCACAAATTGAGCAAAATTAAAAAATCTTTAAAATGAAGTAATTTATAAAAAAATCTCAAGACATTTTTTATGCAGAATTTAAATGACAGTTTATATGAAATTTCATATCACTACTAAAAATTTAATATTTTTCTCAGGGGTGGGGGACTGAGTATACCTCTTGAGGGGAGGGGGGTAGCCCCTTTGGCCCTTGCCTGACCACGGCTCTGGGTGGATCGTGTTGTTCAATAAATAGTAAACTTGCTCAACAAGCATATGTGTTCAGAGAATTTTTTTCTACGGGGAGGGGGGCTAACTTAATAAGACGTACAACATTGATTAGCTTAATTTTCGCCTTTGTAGCCTTGAACGTCTGTGGTTGCGCTCTTTGCCCTCCCCTATGAGTGCCCATGTGAACAAGAATATGGGATCTTTCCTTAGTTAATTCTAAATTCATACTGATGAAGCATGGCCGCATTCAAAAGAAGTGAAAGTTATTTTTGAATAGGATTTTTAACGTGACGAATATGTGGGTACACTTATAACGACCATTAGCTAAATAATCTATTTAGGCTTTTGAAAATTTTGTGGGGGGAAAAATAGAACGTTTATTGAGATATTCTATTTTATTATCTCCAAATCCAGTATCAATGCCAGATGAACATTCGTCTGATTCAAGAGTTTGCAACTCTTATATAACGTCTGAAGTTTAAATTTAGAAGTTAAGTAAATTATCTATTAATTTTAAAAATTAATATTAATATATATATTTTAATAGCAACTGGTAAAATAGATAGTATTTCCCCCTCCCCTTTGACTGTGATATTGTTTCACAACATTAGGCATATAAATTAAATTATTTTTTACTATGATACTTAATTAAAAGCTTCGGGAATATCCGTTTCCCCTAAAACGTACCGGGATGTCTTTAGGGTGCGGTCCTCCCAGAATACACGGCTGGTGATGATACTTGCTGAAAGATAATTGTACTGTTTTTGATCGCTTGATTAGAGCGCGTTTTTAGGAAACTGTTTTAGCACTGTAATTTAAAACAAATCTGAATTTAATGGAAACATTTTGCAAGATAATATCTAGATTTGAACTTTCGACACGAGATGGCAGCACCTCACCAGTTTTATGCGAAACTCTCAACTAATCCTATTTACATATAAATTATCTTTGGAAATGCTTGCTCCCTATGAACGGATTCTGTGACTATAAATTTCGCCCATTATTTATTTGGGGTATTTCTTTGTTGCCCATTATATGTCTTATAAAGAAGTTTACAACAAACAATATTCTAGAAATTGAAAAACAGTTGGACTCATCTCGAAGAAAAATGTTTAATACTTGAGTACAGCTCAAACTGCTGCTGAAGTAATAAAACTAAAATAACTTCGTGAAAAGTAGCATATAACATAAAAATAATTCATGTTTGTGTGTTTACTCATTGAGCAAGTACCCTTTGTTTGACGTTCACTTTCCTTTTTGGTATTTCATCGTTCATTCATTAAGTCCTTTCTCCTGCTTCTTCGACCCAGACATTCCGACCTACTTGAAGGGGTAAGGTATTCTGTATGGACGGCCGGGAAGAACCACCCAATTTAGACCGGAACCCAGTGGGGCGGGGTAACATCCACAGGGACCGAATCCCCCTACCTCCAACCTGTCGGAAGGACTTACGGACCCACATGTTTGACGTGATTGTACTCCGCGTGAACACGGTGACAGTTTGGGCAGAGGCGGAAATCGAACTCCAGTCGTCCGAGTGCAATCCTCGGGGGGGGGGGGGGGGGGGGGAGGGGCTGCCGCTCCTTCTGTCCTTCCTCCTTGAATTTTACCACATTTTTCCTCTTTCACCGTTGGCGACACCTCAGTCTCAGTGAATGTTTGTCAAATAAACTTGATCATTGACTTCTGATCATCTGAACAGCTAGCTATTTGACGTGTTCCTCAATGGTTGAGGTCAAACAATTTTCATGTAGAGCAGCGTCCTACTTTTCCCTCAAACATTGAGGAGCCAGTATGGTTCACATTTGCATTGATCAATTCCGAGCCGATTACTGTTTTGCAAATTGAATTGAAGATACACATACTAACATGCATTAAGTTTGTATCCGTATTCATCATATCGTTCTGTGGTTTTTCTTTTTTTTGCCTATTTGTTTTTAATTTGTAATATTTTTCTTTTGTTTTTAATTTCTATTTTTAAATTTATTCTATGCATTAAAAATGAGTTTGACTCAAGATAAGACTGACCAAATTATAAAAGTTTATATAGAGAAACCGATGTTATGGAAACAATACTGTCAGAGTATCACAATAACATTTTAAGAAAACGGTGCTTATTAGAAATAGCGGAAACTATTGATTTGTCTTCTGAGGACATAAAAAAATATTATTACTATGAGGACACAATTTAATTATGAAAATAAAAAAGTTTATAAGCCATTTTTTGGTGATTATGTTAAAAAAACACTCGACCGCCATTTAACACTCTACAAAACGTAACAAAATTTAATTATACATAAAAATTACAAATCTTTTACAAAGCATAGCTAGGATTAGCTATATCTTACAACACATTAGCTACGTGTTTCGAACACCATTCTCGAACTCGACTATCTTGTAAACAAATCAAATGTTCTTAAGTCTGGTTCAGTTCTGCCATCTAGTGTCCTTTTGAGAAAATACAGAAATGTCTCTTACGCGTTACTGATCCATTAAATTTGCTAATTTATTTAACAAATATAATTTAATGTATCAATTTATATTCAGTAATTGATGTTTTTCTACTAGTACATAAAAATGTTCTGAAAGAAATTCAGGTAAGTATGAATAGAGATGTTTTGGTATTAGATTTCTTTTTGTTTTTTGTACATGTCTTAATATTTTAATTAATAGGCATTTTGCTTTTCTACTTCTAAATAAAATATCCATCAAAATATATTTCTGATTCAAATTATTTGTACATGATTTATTGTCCAAAGTGCATTCCACACATATGTTATGTAGAATGTATTAAGAAATAAAAATTTAGTGCATAGTTAATTCAGTGGCGTGTTCTGAAATTTATTTATTTATTTATTTTATTTATTTATTTTTTTATTTGTTGAGGGTGGGTGGGTGGAGGGAGATCAGTTTTAAATATCAATGTCAAGAGGTCTAAGTTAGAGGTCTACATGGGCTCAACTCATGTTTTATTACATCCGAGTTGGAGGAGGCCGGTCAAAAATAGACAGACCAAAATTGAAACAGACAAATTTGAAATTATATATGAAACAAAATTTCCAAATAGTGCATAAAAGTATCTTGTCCCATATTAAGTAATAAAAGTTTGTTCTGTAAGGAGAATGCAAATGGGTAAATTAGAACCGTATAACGAAAAATTATAATTTCAGATAAAATTTGTTCTTCGCAATAAACATTGTTCTCAGCGTTTAAGTTGTTTGAAACCACCGTAACAGAAAATATGTTCTGGCCTGGATGCAGGAAAATAAATATACGACGCCTATTCACCAGATATCATATTTCGTAACAACATGTGATCCATAAATTTAAAAGGGAAGAAAGACATTCCAAATTTAAATTTTGCTGAAATGATCATGTGGTTATTATCATCGGTCAAGTGAGAGTTGCGATTTGTTATACTTCTAAATTTTTCGCAAAAAAGTTTAATTGTTTTTGTATGGTGATTGCTTGACTGGTGATGAAAGTATGGAATCCAATAGGTACTGCTTACTACGCTAAAATTGAGCACTGATAGTTTATTTTCAATTTCTTCTGCGATTTTAATTTCAATATTATTAGATTATGTTTCTAAATTATCAAAATTAAATAAATTCTTTTTTTAATTTAAAACACAGTTCCATCGATTTCTTTCCGATAACAAATATTGAATGAGAATTTATTTGAGCTAACTTATAATTTAAAATTAATATATGGATAAGACGAATTATTGTCCTTAAATTTATTTAAGTATTCCAAACATTTTTCACTTTTAATTTAATATGTTTAAATTTAAATTGCTCATTTAATCTTCGATATTATCAAACCAAAATGATACATAAAATCTCACTTTATAGTAATGCTCATTCTTGATTTGTATAAGTTTTTCAAATTTGGGTATTTTTTTATTTATTGCTATATGTAATAAACTTGTGTTTAATTCGTTAACTGGCAAATTTGGATTATCGTATGAGGCAACAGGCTTCAGTGTATTTCAAAAAAGTTCACAACGGGCCAGGCCGGGTCGCATAGGGACTGATCTCGTGTGATTTCGGGACGGGTCAGGTTAGGGTGAATTATTTAAAAAAAAGTTCTTGGACTTTGGCCGAGTGAAATCTTAATATTTTCGGCCGGGTAAAATTTTTAAAGAAGCCCCGTGCAGACCTTTAATCTCTAAATAACTGACTTTTGATCTTAGTTTCTTTTGCCGGCTTCAGGAACTGGGACTTTTCTAAATTTGGCAACTTTGGGTTTTACTGCAGTAGGAGAATATTCTCAATATTGCAGTGACGCAATAGCCGGAGTACTTTCTTTTGAACGTTTCGCTTTTAAAGACGCCTTACTTAATTTATTATTATTATTGTTATTTATTTATTTATTTTAATCATTGGAGGTCAAAAAGGGTTGCTTTTCTAGTTTTCAAAGACTTCAGAATGACAAACTGATTCAAACAAAGTGTTTCAGTAGATTATTTATTTATAACATGCGTGTTTAGGAAGCATTTTGAAACTTTTCAATTTGGGGAGGGGGGTTGAAACCCCTACCCCCTCCTTAAATACGCCCCTGAATTAATGTTTGTGTCCAATGCTGTAACTAGGGGTTTAGCACCTAGATCGAATTTGGTGCCCTTTATCAAATATTATTATTTTGTGCATTCAGGCACGAGAGAGTAGGTTCTACTTCTTCCACAACACTATTATGGAAGAATATTTCCTACTTTCAATTCATATCTATTAAAATCCACTGCCACATTAAATTACATGAAAATAATTCAAATTATTGAAAACTTTTAACTTTTGGTGAATTGAAACTTTTGGTGTATGCATTTAGTCTTGTTATTATTAAGTCTAGTTATTATTATTTATTTTAACGATTTGGGACATTTCTGATTTCTTTTCAATTTTTTGATCTGAAAACATAAACATGACAAATGATATTTACAGCGAAATTAGGAAACAAGTGCAACAGCGCCATCTTCTAGAGATGAGAGGAAACTATCTCATTATCATAAAATGTTAAATATGTTTGACCGTGTGGACAAAGTACACTTCAAACACAATTCTGAGAATCGACATTTCTGACAAACGTTCACTAATCGTTTGTAGACACCTTTAAACATCAGCCACCATCTAGCTCTCACAAGTGACATTTGCCCTTCTGGTGTGTTTTGAAGAAGAACGCTGTTTCTTGCCGCCGATACAGGTCGACACACTTTTTTTTTGTGCTGTGTGCTGCTATTTTTTTAAATTTATTTCAGTTTTGTTTCTAATATTTGCGTGAAGAAAGCCAGGTATGACCCATGATTGCTTACTTCAAAGGAGGTAGACATTTATATTCTCGCATACAGCACATTTATTTATTGTTATTTCGCAGAATTATTTTTTTTTTCACGAAAAGTATTAAAAATTATTTTGAAATGATATGCATGTAAAATAGTTTTGCTTATGCGTTCTTAATATTGCTAATCAGACAATGATGTTCCTTGCTCAGTTAGTCTAATTTGTGTTCTTGTTACTCATAAAAATTTGATGTGGACAGCGTATGACTTTTATACAGAATGAAATTAATTTTTTTCCCTTTCTCTATAAATTCCAATTTACGTTTTATCACACAGATTATTTAATGAAATGGAGGCATATATGAAATGGCATCCAATTTACAGCATTTAACCCCCCCCCCCCTTTTTATTTTCATGCATCCACATAAAAAAGTGAAGTTCTACTACCTATGGGATGGGAAGGTATGATAGAGTAAAGGTTTTTCATTAAATACCTCAATAATTATATATATCTCAGTGACTATCGAAGTATTATTATTGATTTTCTTAAAACTGTGGTCCACAGCAAGTTTCCTTGTTAACGCTGCAGTAAGTTGCCTTCTTAACGCTGCGTTAATGAAGCGCCATTTGTCGCTTCATTAACGACTATTTGGTGCTGCAGTAACTATTATTTAACGATTCAGTAACGACTATTTGGTGCTGATGACGGCTAAAAAGCGTGAAATGGATCTATACTAGCTAGTTTATGCAGTGAGAGCGTGATTCTAACTTATTATAATAATTAAAAGTATTCCATTAAAAGTATTTCTTCATCTAGAGATTCTTGCCTGTGTAATAGAGGCAAATGGTTTGGGATTGCGGATGTCATTAAATAAAATTATAATCCATTAACAGTCATCCCATTAGTGAGTTTTCTGCATTTGGAGTACATTCAACAAAGCTCTTAAGCTGTACTCAGGAGTTTAATATCTACATTAAAATGAAACCGCAAATAAAACAATCCCTAGGGAAGACTTGGGTCTTTGGGGTATTAATCGTCCCCAAGACAACCACTTCCTTATCTGCAGTTGAAAGCGGCAATTAAAGTGGTGAAACGGGGATACTTTGCGAAAAATACGGCAAATAGTTTTTGTAAAGAAATTTATAGTATAGATAAACAAAGGGACATGACATATTTTAGTATATTGCTATGAACTTATCCTCTAGAATCGCTGGATACAAGAACGAGTCTCAGTTTCTGGATAACTTACGTTTATTTACAAGCACAACTTAAACATAAACAATATACAATCAAGCAGTACTTAAGTGCTCCATTAATTTCAGAGAATAAACGATATTATTAAAATGTTGACGAAACTAATTTCACGAAACAGAGGCTACTATTCTCAAAACATTGACAAAAATCACTGTCCAATGTAGCATGTGTCACGTCAATTCGTCAACTCACCTGCAGAGGAAGGATGATTCCTTTTATAGCATCTGTAGAAACGTCTGGAAATCTCTATATCTCAAAGAATAATCGTTCTATCGAGAAGTTTCTGGATCATTCCGGCATTCGCCAAATGTCCCCAAATTGGCGGTAAATCGCCAAATCTGGCAACCCTTCGTCTAACGGGGAAACCCTGGGCTCACGTCATCCTTATATCATGCTAACGTCATGGACTATGTTTTCCACCGTTCTCTTCGCCTGTTCTTCGAGACAGACGAAAGAGGAGACGCCAATGAGAGAATATTGCGAGTTCGCAACAATATTGAAAAGGGGAAAAATTATGCAAGAAATAATTTTTTCCTAAAATCATTTATCACTTCCTAAAAATTCTGATGTGCCCTTCAACATATGACATCTTTACTGATTAACACCAGTATTGAACATTATATAACTTGCCTATAATATAACTGCGGATAAATTGTATTATATGCAAACAAAGATAAATGCCCGAATTTAATAAATTGAAAAGGGGCAAAAATTATGCAAGGAATAATTCTTTCCTGAAATTATGTATCACTTCTTAAATACTCCGAAGTGCCCAACATATGGCATCACTACAGATTAACACCGTTCTATGCATATTACGGAAAAACAATGGCATAAATTAGAGCATTTTCGTATTTATACCTTGCTAAAAATCTGCAGATTTCTTTTACCGATTAAAATAGACATACAGAATATCGGTTATATCACTAAAATAAACTGGTGCCTGTATAGCAAGACTTACACAACTTTCTTTTAGAAAGCAGGCATATGTCAGGTCTCTACATCTGTTTTGGGTGATTCTTTAAGTCACCTTCTTCAGTCCCAAACAAAACAGCTGTAACAGTATATGCCCTTAATAAAAGCTGAGAGCGAACTTGGAAGAAGCAAACAAGAAGCAATTCAAAAGAGCCAGGATACACACAGCGAACATTTAGCAAACGGTTGGTACCGGCTAATGAACAACAACCATAAACATATCATCGCGACCATAAACCTATACAGCCTCCTTCTCCAGCCAACAAAGACAGGGTTAGCTGAATCTGTGAATAAAATCTTAAGCATTGATAGGAGATTTGAAAACAGAGAAGCAATATACTAACCGTTAAATTATTGGTAAAACATGAATTAGTTTAGAGGTAGGAAAAATGATCAAATCATTGTAAAGACAAGAGGTAGAAAATTACAGGGGAATTCAGTAATTAATAAAAAAATAAAAAGAAGTTACCGTTTTCGAGAGTTATATTTATCAGTTTTACTACTGTATAATTGATGGTGGTTGAGACTGGGTCAAAAAAGAACATAAGATGAAAAAAAAATGGAAAAACTGTTTCAGAAGATATATGAGCTAACTTCATCAAATAAAAGATAATATCAATCAATTAGTCTATTGAAAAATATCCTGGATTGAGACTGGAATGAAGATGGCGTGAATGAAGATTAATGAGACTGGAATGAATTAGAGTTAATGAAAATTAATGAGACTGGAATGAATATGACGTGAATGAAAATCAACGAGATGCCAGTGCGACTGGAATAAAAAGATGCACGGATATTTTTGAGTAGTCACTTTGAGTCAATATTTTTGAGTCAAAATCACTTTACTTATTATCGAGCACTTTCACTTCGCAGTTAAAATCTGAATTTTTATTTCATTTGACCCATCTCACCTTCTATTAGCGAGAAAAATGTAATATTTACGAAAAAATTAAATTGGGGACGACGATTCAAATGGATAATAATAATAATAATAATAATAATAACAATAAGAAAATAATAAAAATGTATTAATATTAAAAACTCAAATCACTTTGCTTAATTATCGAGCACTTCTATTTCGGATGAAATATTGGTTTGTGTCTCATTCGAACCATATCATCTTCTGCCAGCGGAAAAATATAATATTTACGAAAGAAAGAAATTATGGACGATGATTCGAAGGAATAATAAAATAACAACAATAATAATAATATTAATAATAATATTATTATTATTAATTTTAGTATTATTATTATTATTATTATTAACAATAAAAATAATAATAATAACATTAAAAACTGAAAATCACTTTGTTTATTATCAAGCACTTCCACTCCAGTCAAAATCTTAATTTTTGTTTCATTTGATCCATCTCATCTTCTGTTAGCGAGAAAAACGTAATATTTACGAAAAAATTAAATTGGGGACGACGATTCAAAGGAATAATAATAATAATAATAATAATAATAATAATAATAATAATAATAATAATAATAATAATAATAATAATAAAATAATAAAAATGATAATAATAATATTAAAAACTCATGCCACTTTGCTTATTATCGAGCACTTTCACTCCAGATAAAATCTCGATTATTGTCTCATTCGATCCATCTCATCTGCTGTCAGCAGAAAAATGTAATATTTACGAAAGAATAATTAAATTAAGGACTACGATTCGAAGGAATAATAATAATAATAATAATAATAATAATATTAATAATAATAATAATAAAAATAATAATAATAATAATAATAATAATAATAATAATAATAATAATAATAATAATATTAATAATAATAATAATAACAATAATAATAATAATAATATTATTAAAAACTCAAAACCACTTTGCTTATTATTATCGAGCACTTCCACTCCAGTTAAAATCTTGGTTTTTTTCTCATTCGAACCATCTCATCTTCTGTCAGCGGAAAAATGTAATATTTACGAAAGAATTAAATTAGGGACGACGATTCAAAGGAATAATAATAATAATAATAATAATAATATTAAAAACTTAAAACCTCTTTGCTTAATTATCGAGCACTTCCACTCCAGATAAAATCTCGATTTTTGTCTTATTTGATCCACCTCGTTTTCTGTTAGCTGAAAAAATGTAATATTTACGAAAAAACTAAATTAGGGACGACGATTCGAAGGAATAATAATAATAATAATAATAATGATAATAATAACTCTAAACCACTTTGCTTAATTATCGAGCACTTCCACTCCAGATAAAATCTTGGTTTTTGTCTCATTCGATCCACCTCATCTTCTGTCGGCTGAAAAATGTAATATTTGTGAAAAAATTAATTTGGTGAGAACAATTCGAAAGAATAATAATATAATAATAATAATAATAATAATAATAGTAATAATAATAACATTAATAATAATAATAAATACAGAAAGCCACTTTGCTTAGTTATCGAGCACTTCCACTCCAGATAAACTCTTGGTTTCTATCTCATTCGATCGGTATCAGCTTCCAAATTAATGAAAAAGTTAAAAAAAATTTAAAATCCGAATTAAGAAAAGATCTGAAATAGCATGAAGCGACTGGTTACACAAGTGATATATCCCGCCACCGTTTGTAGACTTTGAATTCAGCGTTGTGTGTCATAACAGATTTTAGTGAAGTCCAGAGATCTAGTAGACTACCATGCTTATACAATACACACTACGCATGTGAGTTGATCATGCAAATTTGTTTTTATTTCCATGTTAGATGGTGTTTGTATGCCTGAACTAGGTGAATGATTGTGATTTGTGTTTGTAACAAGGAGCCTGGGTTCAAGGAATATCCCGATGTAAGTTTTATCATCCTACATCAAAGTGCGAAATAATGAGAATCAAAGACATATACCTGCATGTTTGACTGTCAAACATGGCCGTTTATTACTCGAGAACAACCCAATGCGTTTACACACTTTTTCCGTTTTATTAAGCTTAATACGGAGCAAGCTTATTTTAAAATATGTTAGAAATTTATACTGTGTTAATACATAAATCGAAAATTTAAAATTACGTTTTTTAAAGTAAATATCTCCTTAAATTCCTGACCAATTTCGATTAAACTGTTATTCAGATGCATAGTCAGAGGAATGTTTTAATTAAAACTGTATTCTCCTATTGTCCACAGAACAAAGATAATTAAATACCTGTTTAAGTGTCTTTTAAGTAACTGCTTATAACTCTATAAATTTACTCTCGAAATTTACTGGTTTGTTAAATATAATTGGGGGAATCTTAATGGCTAAAACTGCTTTAGATTTTGTACCTCGTTTTTTTATTTCAGTATTGCACTGGGAGTAGTAATATTTCAGTATTACAACGTGCAGTATTTCTGCCAGATACAAATAATGAGAAGGGCTGCTTTGATGACGCAAGAACTTTGTAAATGCAGCATTAACACAAATATAAACTGGTTAACCTGTTTCAAACACAAAATAGTTTACTTCTTCAGGACCGAAAACAAGCGCGATCTCACTTATGAAGTCAGATTAGTAAGAGAGGTAAAACAACACACGTGACATGACAGCATCCTTTCTCCTTCCTTCGGCTACTTGTGCTATTCCACTAAAGTTGCCAATCTGATTTTAAATGCTATAATGATATAATAAATGATTTAATAAAGCGTGCTTTTTGTTGGTCCTGAAGAAGAAAACTATTCTGTGCCTTTGAAACCGGCTGAACAGTTTATTTTTAATTTTATGCTGTATTTACAATGTTTTCTTTATATTATCAAATTATTATTGCAGTATATTTCGAGCGATTACTTTTTTCATTTTTATAAAAGTACAGTATTGACTTAAAAATAAATGATACAATGCCATGATTGTTATATAGTATGCTGGGCATGAAATTGTAAAGAGGATTTTCGAAAAAGTGTTATTGTACAAAGCAGATAAATTTAATTTTATAACTTACAATGCCGGTTCAAATTACTTGTTTTAGTACAAGCATTATTCTATTAAATGTTATTCCTTTAATTTTCAAATTTGCATAGTGATATTGTTACGCACATTCCATGGTTTCAATATTGCTAAGAACAAGTAAAATGTCTTCACTGGAGGCTCTTTTGAGAACCAGAAAGGAAAAACATATCTACAGGCAATCATTCCCAATGCGTCTATGTAGGGTTGCCAGAGTTGGCAATTTTTCGCCAATTTCGTGACTTTTCAAAGGTACTAGAACTTTCTTGAAATAATGAATATTCTTGGCGATACCAGCCACTTCTGGAAGCTTCTACAAAGAGTATATAAAATAAGTCTTCGCTAAGTTGGAGAGCAGTTGACGTGATACGAACTACTTTGAATTGGGTGATGCGTCACTATTTTGAGAATAGTATCGGCTGTTTTGGGGAATTATTGGAGCATTTAATTGCTGTTTTAGTGTACCTGACAATTGTTTAGTGATCTTGTGTGATAGACATTGCACTATTTGCTGTATGTTGTTCCTGTTTATGCTATGCTCGTAAATAAACGTGTTAGTTTCCCAGCAATTTGAACATATTCGTGTATTCTTAAAGAACACCCACGATTCCAGAGGATAATTGGCAACAATATCAATGCTACACACAAGGTTTTGAAAAATGGTATTATATACAGAGTATTTTATTAACTAGCCAGCAAACCAGCTTCCCAATGAGTAAAATACGTTACTCTCCGCACAATCAATAATGAACTGGTTTACAACATAAATTGCAGGACAAATCAACATAAATAAGCAGACGTACTTTTCGCAAAATCAACTGGATTTACTTCTTGACTACAAAAAGTCAGGACCTGAGCGTCCAAATAAGCGCAAGGCTAGTTCGGTCAAACTGAAATGGCTAAACGACATCTCAAGTCGTTTAGCCATTTACAGATGTCGTTAAGCCATTTTAGTTTGGCCGACACAGCTATTCGCCTATTTGCACAGGAGAAGAAAATCCAGTTGATTTCCGAAGTGTAAGTATTGTTATTTATCTTGATTAGTGCTACATTTTATGTTGTAAACCAGTTCTTTATCGGTCAGTTACTGTATTTCTCCCTATGTACCCTCTCCCCTATTTTCACTCTTCCAAGGCACTGCACGAGCTGACTCATCAAACATATTGAAGCCCACCCTAGCTGGAAGCGCAGTTTATTAACATTAACTTTATTCGTATTTTCACTTTAAGAAGTATAATTGAAATAGTTGTGAGTGGTTGTTCTGCACCGAACTGCTCTAATCATTCTAGAAAGGGTTTTAGGCTATTTCGCTTTCCTAGAAACGAAGAAAGAAGAAAACAATGGCTAATAAATAATTGGATACCCGGTAATGGAGAATACTTGTGCGAGCTAAATTCTACAATATTCTAATTGAAACTTCTTTTTTTATATAAAGTATTTATTTCAAACACTTATTTTATAATTTCTGTAACTGTAGTATGGAACCCTATGGGCTTCAATATGCTTGATAAGTCAACCTGTAGTAGAGGAGCTCTAGCGCTACCAAGAATGGCAATGACGTCACATCGCGATCGTCAAGATAATTTCCTACCTGGGGCTACCGTGGCAAAGTGAGGTTTGTTAATTAACGAAGTGATGAGACCGGAATCAAAATGTTTATGTTGGAGCAGTGTGTAATATTAAAATCAATACCTTTTAAAGAATGAAGACAGGATTGTGAGTCAATATTTTATATCGGAATTTTAAAATCGTTTACGTCTTCAAAACACGAAAAGTATACATATATTTCTATAAACACGAAAATACTTCCTTTCATAATACGGATTTCGTTTAAAGTTTGTTTGAAAGAAAATTCTCGTTTAAAATTTGTTTGAAGAAATTTTTTTGATTTTCCTTTCTGATGGTGTTAAGATAGAATCTTTGTGGTAATATTTTTAAGATTAGGACGAAAAATGCTCACATGGGATTTCAACATTTAATAAGTAAAAAGCTAATTCAAATTAAAAAAATTGCGACTAGGTGTTTCCCTTCGGGGGTCTATGTACACCTGTACCAAATTTCATGGCTGTGGGTTGCTTAGATTTTCCGCTGAGCAACCAACAAATAGACCGACATACTTATTTATTATCAAAGATATTTCATTATGCCTACTGTGTAGGAAAGTACTTTTTAAAAATTATGAAGATTCATCAGAATCAGAGCATCTGAATAATAGACTTCAGACCGAAACAATAGATTTTAAACCGAACGCTAAAAGAAGAAAGCGATGTATTTAGTATTTGTAGACAGAAATCGTTCCCGAAGTGAATTATTTCCAATCTTTAGCTGAAAGTATAGCAATCAAGATGGGGAAGTAAAATAAATGTGTAGTAGAAAAGAACTGCAAATAATCTTCATAAAAAATTTTATGGAAGTTTTCTGGTGGACAAACGAAAGAAAAGTTTTTTATAGGTTTTGAAAAGGAAATATAAAAGCTAAGCAAGTTAAACAGTTATTTCTTGCAATTATAGAATTTATATAAACTTCAACCTAATCCGAATAAATTGCATAGATACAAAAATATACTAATTTGCACCTTTTCTGAATTTACACATAAAAGGTGCAAATTAGTATATTTTTGTACTTTTGTATCTTTTTGTATGTGTCTGTGTGTGTATGTGTAAATGTGTGAATTTATGTCTGCAGTAATATTTTGACTCGATAACAAAAGAACGATTCCACCTACCACTATTAAATTATGTGTGTAGATATATTATACAAACAAGAAAGATCAATCATGCATAAAGCATTGATTATGAAGCATTTTCCAACTGAAATTCAATTTTATTTAAACATCTCTAAAATGTGATACATTCAGCGATACTTTTTTTTTAATTAACACAGTACTACAGCAATTTATTATAGTACTTGGAAACATAAAACTTCATCGAAAAAGGTAATGCTATAAATCGTCTTCTTCTCTATGTAAAATCAATGAATATTTCATTCATATCACTTACATTCCAGACTCAAGAGCTAAATAATGTTGCGTGAATAAAATTCAGGAATTCTTATGTTACTCGTATTACAATCGTTTGATTCATTTACATTCTGCATGCTATAGAAATTAAGCTTCGTTGTAGGAATAATCAAGTTTTAGTGATAATTTAAAATAAAAAATATTGTAATTGCGTTAGCATAGAATTTAGATATACAGATAATATGCAAACATAAAGCGGTTTTATGACGGATTTAACACTAAATATAACTTTAAATGATCTTTAAACATCCCAATTTTTATGTCTGTCAAATGTCTGTCATATATTATTTTGAAATGGGTCGAGCGATCTCTTCTTATAATATGCGTGTAATTAATATTTCGATTTATATTTAAAAAACTGCCTAATGAAGTTTGCTGAAATTTTTTTGACACATTTTACGTGATAACTTGAATATTTCCTGAAATTTTCGAAGGAAATTGTGGATTTCAACTTTTCTTAAAAACTTTTTGAAAAATTAGGTCCCATAGGGTTCAATGTATTTAATTTTTTCAATCCGGCTTAACCCTTTATCTACTGACGGTACTTATAAGTACTTTAAAACTTTATAGCTCAACAACCATTACTTATATTCTGATGGTACGTTTTAGAAACAGTCTTTTAACTCTACTTTTTCATGATAGATGGCAGTAGTTGTTCTAGGCTGATGAATTTTGCGAGGAAGAAAGCTATTTTCGAACGGGCATTGTGTTCTTTTGCTGCCATTTTGAACGGATTGCCGCTCTTATCTTTTCTTTGCTATAAATATATAATATCAAACCAAAGGTAAGTGTTGTATTTTTTTTATTCATTCTGTATTGTCTTAGAATATTATTTGCCCAATCATTATAAGATAACAGATTATGTAATGTGATTAACGGTCGAATTATTCGGTGGTACTTATAAGTACCGCCAGTACACGTAGTGTTGGAGAAAAACTTGTTTTCATTTTGTCCATGTAATTATCTATAGTATTTCTGTTTGTTATAATGTAATTATGAAAGTGTAGTGTAGCAATATGTTTTAGTATTTTTATAGATTTCAATTATAGATTTATTCTTAATTATTTATTTATTTATTTTTTACTAACACTGTCAAGAGCATTTGAAAATGTTAGTATTGAATGTGAATTTGCTTTTGCATTCCGAATAAAAAAATAAGCTAGATTTTAATTTTTTAGTGTGTGTAGGTAAATGTAATGTACTTCACATAAAAAGTTTTCAAGCAATAGTAAAAAATTCTTTCCTTTTTTTTAGAATGCCCCGAAAGAAAGGTCTCACCATTCAGGAGGCTTTGGATATGTTGAAAGACCTGCCATCAGAAAATAGTGATATCACTGATGATTCATCTGATGAAGAATTTTCTGGGTCCGTAAGTCCTTCCGAGAGGTTGGTGGTAGGGGAAGGAGGGTACGGTCCCTGTGGATGCCTCCCCCACTGAGTTCCGGTCTAAATTGGGTGGCACTTCCCGGCCGTCCAAACAGATACCTTACACCTTTCTGGTAGGTCGGACGGTCTGGGTCGAAGAAGAAGACAATATATTACAGAAGTTTTCGTCAGATTCTGAAGATGTTGACTCGGGAACGGAAGAAGACCCTGGGTGCAGTGATAAGGAAAATCAGGAGCCAAGTCCTGGAAAAAAAGCAGTCCCTACCTCGAAATGTAAAAGGAAAGTTGATAGACGTTGGAAGAAAAGAGATGTTCAGACTCAGGTTCCCTTTTTTTCTCTAAAATCTGGATTTGTAGATAATATTTTTGATTCTTTGCTTACTCCAACAGATTTCTTTCTAAAATTTTTTGATGAACACTTTCCGTACACTTTCTTTCGAATTATCATGGAAATGACACTTGCAAAGTCCAAAGGAGACTCAAAGATGGTACCAAAATTGACGTTACCGCACCCATTGTTGCAAAAGACTACAATGGACACATGGGGGGAATTGATAAAGCCGACATGTTACGTGCTATTTATGATAGGGACAGGAAATCGAAAAAATGGTGGCACAGTCTTTTTTTTGCTATGCTAGAAATGGCATATGTAAATTCATATATTACATATGTGGAAGTGCGTCGTGAGAAAATGTCGTCCCTCGAATATAAGCGCTGCAGTACCAAAGGGTTACTAACAAAATCAAAACCACAACCAAAACGAAAAGGGAGACCTAAAACTAATGGAGATGAACAAACTTTGTGTGAAAAAAAGAGAAGAAAAGGAAATTTGTCTGTTTCTAATGATGTTCGTTTAGAATAACCATTGGCCAACATTCGTGTCGAATCGAGGACGTTGTGAATTCTGTGCACTCAAAAATATTCAATCTAAACCACATTCAAAATGCTCAACTTGTAATATATTTTTGTGCGTAAATGAAAAAAAAAAATTGTTTTTATGATTATCATCAAATGTGAATTTCTACCTTTATTATGTATAAAATAAAATTATGCCAATTTGATAATTTCTTTGTTTTCTTATGAGTGTTTTTTGGTTATTTAGCATTTTTAAGAGGTTAAATTTCATTAGAAATATCATCCGTAATTTTTTTCAATTATGAGGAAATTTATACATAGTGTACTGACGGTACTTTTAAGTACCACTTTAATTAATTAGTTCTAACAAATTAAATTTCGAACCGGGGAGATTTTTTTTCTTGTATATTCTGTAATTATCAATAAGGCAGCTAAAAAAAATATATTTATGAAGAAATTTTCAGTAATTCATAATGCAGTAGATAGAGGGTTAAAACCGAAACTAATTGGGTGATATTCACTTTTATTTTCATATGTCCCACAAACCAGCTCAACTACTGTGGCAACCGAAAAAGAAAAAGCTTAAAGTTTTAGTTTTTACATATTACATACATTTAAGGATTATTATTATTAATATTAAATTCATTAAGTTGACATGGCCGTTATTCTAATATAGTGGATTCATCATTAAATCGTACATTGCTTTGTTGTGCCGCTATAAACCCTCCAATTATTTTACCTTTCGTGCGAGCCCTGTAAAGGAATAATTAATTAGTAAAATGCCAAATTGATCACACCATTTAAACTTAAACAATAAAACATTTATTAACAACTTTTATTTTCATTACTTATTGCAAGCGGAGGGGACATATGCGATCAGAATTATTAAAATTACTATCGTGTCTAGGACCTGTGATAATTGTTGAGGACATACCTTCCAATTAGTCTTGGGCTTTATCATATCTCAAAGGCTTGCATCAGTCTTAGTACTGCCATAACTCTTTGGTGTGTGGCTCCTCCTCGTACTCTGAATGCACTCGCACACTGATATCTCTCCATTATTTTGGAACCTCTACGGGACACTCTACAAGTCTGTTAGGTTTTTCATTCTTATCTAGTCGTGCTCTTAAGTCAAAATCGTGATTATTCCTGCTGGCATGCTTCTAAGTCAAAATTCCATGGTTGTCTCTTGGTATGCTTTTAAGTCGACATCTTTTTCGTTTCTGCTTCGTTCTCGGGTCACAGGCTGTGGTTCCCTCGGTGTGTGTGTGTGTGGGAGGGGGTGTAACTCCGCCTTTACTTCTTTTTGGCGCTTATTGGTTACTCCTTTACCCAATGATACCATTGCACATTTAGTACCGCCCAGCTCAGCCCCTCTGGTATGGCACCCCTAAATTTATAGTCTTCTGACCTTTAGGTTCACGTCGTAATTAACTTTGGTGCCAGCCACTCTACAAGCTTTGTCTGCCGTTCTGGCCACCATAAATTTCTGAATAAAAGTGTCTCATCAAATGTGAGATCAATTTCTGGTCTCACAACTACATATTAAAATTTCATTTGGATAAAGTCATTTTTACGGCAGTTATCATGTGAACGGACATACAGACAGAATGAACAATGTCATAAACACTTTGCAACTGTGTTGGAAT
Organism: Amaurobius ferox; assembly: GCA_951213105.1. Taxonomy (NCBI): domain Eukaryota; kingdom Metazoa; phylum Arthropoda; class Arachnida; order Araneae; family Amaurobiidae; genus Amaurobius; species Amaurobius ferox. The sequence continues at coordinate 62,485,675 of OX578144.1, forward strand.
GTGTTAAAAACTAGAGTTAAATGGAAATTTTAATAATTCTCATGATTCGAACTCGAATCATTCGAATTTTAAGGTTTTCATAACATTATTTTCAATGGAAAACTATTATAATTTCTAGAACATTGATGGTAGTATATTGTGTATGGGGAAAGTGATAATCTGAACTAAGCTCTGAATGTTAATGATACGAAAATAGTTTATATAAACCAAATGTATCTAACTTATTAAGATCACTCAACTGCTGTCAAATTATCAAAAGAAAAATAAATGTTTATGAGAATGTTTGAAAAAAGAGACAACAAGAATTACTATGAAATATTTTAAAATAATATCCTAGGTACAATATCGGAAAATGCATTCTTTTTACTTCCCTCGCGATGAGCTAGATAAAAACTATTGTGGTAGCGATTATGACTTGTACCACTTTTCTTGATAATATGCTTTTAGCAGTAGATTATGTATCATTTTTACTTTAACTGATTTAGCTTAAAAAAGTATGGTGATAGTGTTTTAATCACAGGTCGAGTTTTCAACGCACAGTCACGGACAATGAAAGTTGCGCACCAAGAAGAAAACGTGGTACAACCACGAAATGATGTAGAGAGCGGGCTGGTATGCAAATGATCCCAGTCTGGTGTGATTGCGCATGACCGTACACCCGTGAGTGGCGCTGAAAACATGAGCCAGAGATCTTATAAACCGGCGTGTAGTTAACGCCCCATCAATGCGAGAATCTTCGATCCATGCAAGCACGAGTACGATGTGAAAAGAACGGTGGGTAGATGGCAAAAACTTCGATATACGCAACTGGCGGACTTCGAGAGAGGATTGATCATCGGGCTGAAAACCGCAGGATGGTCAGCGCGCCGGATAGCCCGTCACGTGGATCGTTCGGACTATATCATCCGACGGTGTTGGAAGCACTGGTCACGAGACGCCACTCAGACACGGAGACCGGCTCTGGACGAACTAGGCATACCACGAGTAGAGAGGATCGAATGATCGTGCGACAGCCGCGTATAGAGTCCACGCGACCCGATCCGCGATACAGGCACACGTAGCGGCTCCTGTGTGCCCACGAACTATATCTAGACGCCTGAAGGAAGCAAATCTGCGATCCCAACGTCCCTTACGTGTGCTGCCGTTAACACGGGAACATCGGCGGCTGAGGTTGAAGTGGTGCCGGGCCAGAGCAACTTGAAACGTCACAGATCGGCAATGTGTGGTGTCTAACGATGAGTGTCGCTTCGTTTTGGGGAACGATGATCAGCGTGTCCGGGTGTGGAGGTCCTATGCACAATGCCACAATCCCAACCTCATTATCGAACGCCACAGCAGCCCCACTGCAAGCATCATGGGTTGGGGAGTCACAGCCGATCCGCTGTAGTAGTGGTACTTGGAACATTGACGAGCCAGCGATACGTGTATGAGATTCTACGGCCCCATGTGTTCCCATTCGTTGCTGAGATGACAAGTGCGCAATTCCAGCAGGATAATGCCCGGCCGCACATGGCTCGTGTCGCCCAGGCCTACCTAAGTCATGTCCAGACACTTCCATGGCCTTATACATATGTGAACGAAGAAAAATAATCTCAATCATTTTTACTTTAACTGATTTAGCTTAAGAAAAGTATGGTGATGGTGTTTTACTCACAAGGCCTCAACGTGTGTGCACCGGTGGGATTCTTAGATGACAGAAATGGCTTTTGTCGGCCTGTACCAAATCGTTCCCGGAAACCACTGAAACTGTTTGATCTAAATTTAGGTGGAAAGTTTCATACTATTATGCACATGTGAACGTAGAAAAATAATCTCAATGTATATAATTCAGCTATAAAATATGATTTTTTCAAAATCATTTTGCACTGAAGATATTCGGACACAATTTGGGAGACATACTACGTATTTGTGTAGATGTGAATGTAGAAAAGAAACTTTAAGAAATGTATGTAGCTTGGCTCAGAGGTCGAATATTCAATTGTTTAGCTTGAAAACTCTCAGTATTGCTCCAATCCTCTGTTTTCATTACAATGATGTTTGTGACAGTGGCGGTATGACTAGCATGGCGGCGTCACACCATTAGAATTGGATAAATAATTAAAATAAAATATTCTACATGCAACAAAAAATTATAATACTTTGCTTGGGCATTTTGAATTAGATGTATGCATCTGCAGGCTAAACAAACAATTTGTCAGCGTCTTCATTGATACCTTTTCAACCCTTTCAACTCCTATTAGCCCTTTCAACGAAGTGGGAAATGCGATTATTAATGTGATATCTTGGGGAGGGAATAGAGCTTCCGCTAAGCCTCGAACCGAATTAGTGCTTCTGCGCATGTGGATCTATGATGGAGGGATTCGCAGTCCAGCACTGGGCAGCAAGGTACCAGATCATGCAGTCGAATTTTCGTCCAGAACAATGTTCGAGCAGAACTTTCCAAGCCATAGTGCTCGTGGGTAAATATCATTTGCAGCGTCGCATTATTCTTTGCTATACTGTCCTTTTGGTGATGGTAAAACAACTTAATATTTTTACTGCTTTTAAATAAAACACGTTAACCAGAAAATGAGTTTGTGCCAGATCGATAAAATTTCTATTTTTCGAGAATTAATAGAAATAACCATGTCAAGCAGAAATTAAGCAAACAAGATAATAAAGAATAGAAGATCCACTCCACCTTTGCTAAATCTCAAGAGGACAAAATACGCATAGTCTCGGAATTTCCAGGTTGCTCAATATGATTTGTATACAGGATGCAGTTAGCAGGATGCAAAAATCTGAGCAAATTATCTCGCTAGCCTTTCTTGCTGTTTTCTAAAAATGAGAATATTTATAGGTTTTATAACTTGAATTTTCACTATTTTAATTACTGCATTGAAAACGTTTGGAATTTGTAGTTTATTCACGGTTAGAATTAAATTTAATTCTGGAACTTTCGACGAATGCCGTTATTATTTGTTCGCCATAAATTTTCTGTCCAACTTACAATGAATAACCCAAAAGCGATGGCCTTGCTCGCTATTTTCTAAAAGTGAGAATACTTGTAGCTTGGTAGGATTTGTCTTTTACAATTTAAAATTTTAACAATTTTAATTAATGCTTTGAAAAGATTATAATTTGAAGTTGATTTGCTGTTGGAATGTAATTTAACTTCTCGCGGAATATGAGCAATCTTTTTTAACTTTTGGCGAATATCGTTGCATTTTTCAGCCACAAACTCCCTGCAGACTCCCTGTAATAGAATGAATAACACAGTAGAGTAGTAACATGATTTATTATCAATTCTATTATCACTATTAATATATACTATTATTCTCCTTGAGTATTGTAATTCGAATGACAACTCGGGGGTGGAAGGGTAATACTCATTTCTGCATTACCTACATTCTACATCTGGATTCGCCACTGGATGGTGAAACATAAAGTGGAACTAAAGTGGAACTAAAGTCAAATGGAACTAAATGGAATATTAATATAGACGAGTGTCGAGTCTAATGTTATAACTACAGTTTTGGGGCTTACAAGCAAAACTTTTTAGGACGTTTCTCCTTTCTAGCTAAAACTTTTTGGATGAGCCTGAAATAATTTAAAATTGATGAATTTATTTATTAAATTGGAGGAATAACGTGCAATTTTATCGCATAAATATGTTTATAAAACTTTTTTTATAAATAAATAAATATGTATATATAAATAAAATAATAAAGTTTTTCACAGCCTTTCCTGCAGCAAATTATTCTGCTCTATACATCTTTCTGCGACAGAAATATTTTCAATTACCAGAAGGTCTTAATCACATAATCATGATTGTCTGATAGAATTTAGTTTGTAGCCTTTTATAGGTTTTAATTGTTTCCTTTCAACAAAGGCTAAAGTGACAGACAGAGTGAAAAACAGCACTAGGATACACTTGTGAAAAAACGCTGTCCATCAATTTATATTTGTGAATTAATATTTTGTGTGAATTAATACATTTTAATCAACATATGCAGTTTTAAATCATTTTTCATCAATGTTTCATTGAGTATAAGTTGAATGGGAAATTGTGTAGAAATAAGGTCGGGATATGTATTTCCGAAAATTTTCGATTTTTTGTAATAAATACAAATCAAAAATTCAATTCAAAATATCTCTTGGCGATTGGCAGATATATAGTTTCGCCGTGCTGCCTGAGAGCTGTTCCAATCCTGAGGTTCCTAAGCCTGCTTTTGTTACTCGGATTTTACGCCCTTGGACGATCAAGCTATTCATATATTTTGATAATAGAATACCAGATTTTTAATTGGGGCTATAGAACACAAGCAAACATAAAAGGTTATATAAATGTTGTTTGCGAAACTAGAAGTATGATTTCACTTATTTACGAAGATTATTCCATTAGACCCAATTCTCAGTGTTTATATCATGGCATTTCCGATGAGAGATAAAATTAAATCTTAGTGGGGACACGCCTTCCAATATAATTTTAACTACAATATTTACATATATAGAAGCATTTGCTGCACATATATAGTAATTGTGAAACAATTTCTGTAAAAAATATGCAACAACTTTAAGTTTGATTGTGCAGTGTAATGTACATACACATATATATATATATGTATATAAATGTAAGTAATATATATATATATATATATATATATACTCTAAGACAAAAAAAATCGACGCACCAAGAAAGAATTATCCAAATTGGACACCATTTGGTACGTGTAATATGGATGTACAGAAAACGAAATGATTAGAATTTCAGAACAATTGGATGATTTATTGCACTAAAAGATCTACACAAAGTGAGCACGTCAATATCACGTTGGTCCACATCTGACCTTGATACAAGCTGTTACCCGACGTGGCGTTGACGTATAAAATTGCCTGACGGTGTTCTGAGGAATGTCGTTCCAAATGGCCATCAAATGATTCGAAATGAAATCGAAAACTATGCATAAACTACTGTATGTACAAAAAAAACCCATCTCTAGCATATCTGTTACAAATGAGTAACTATAGACCAAGACTAAGGATAAAAATAGAAGGTAACATATCACTACAATGGAAAGGGGAATGAGAAGAATATTAGGATGCAAAAATCGCAATTAAAATGTATATATAAATATAAATAAAAATGAAAAAGAAAACACGGCAAAAATGAGAATAGGCAATAATAATTTGCTGAAGATAAAATATTAGGACACAGAGAACAATCAATTGAAACTACGCAAAAAATGGCGGTTAGTTCGAAATTGCATTCTCATTAGGACAGCCATACAATTCGAATTAAAACCGATAGAATAGCCAGTTTCTGACAATGGCGATAGTATTTAACTATAGACACCATTGGAACTGTCTTCTGGCTAGCGGAAGGAGAAAAAATAATATATATATATATATATATATATATATATATGTATATATATATATATATATATATATATATATGTATATATATATATATATATATATATATATATATATGTATATATATATATATATATATATATGTATATATATATATATATATATATGTATATATATATATATATATATATATATATATATATATATATATATATATATATATATATATATATATATATATATATATATATATATATATATATATATATATATATATATATATATATATATATATATATATATATATATATATATATATATATATATATATATATATATATATATATATATATATATATATACAGGGTGTTCCATCAAGACCGCCCAAACTCTGCACAGCCAGATTCCTCGCTTGAAATACATATAAATTGGCCAAACAACTGTTCCTCTACGACCCATAGTTTTCGAGAAAAATGAGAAAATTATGACGTCATATCCGGTGTACGAAAAACAACTTTACTGAAAACATGAACACCGGTATTTGTATATGTGTACATAGGAAGATGTTCAAACTGTCCACAGCGCATATCGAGGAATTCATCCGCGCGCCGCGGAATGACGCCAAGCCGTCGTTTGAATCTTATTTAAAAGGCTGCATCTAGTAGCTGCCGGTAATCTTCGCATGGTCATAATGTATTCCGTACGTGAATATTGCGACATGTATTTATCTTCGGCAATGTAATGGTAATGACTTACGAACTGCTAGGGAGTATGTCCGTCGCTATCCATCACGCCGTCGTCCTGATGCCAGAGTCAGCCGCAGGTTGGACGAGGGACTGAGAAATACGGGAAGCGTCGACCCGATATATAATTTCCACGATGTTGGTGGAAGAACGCAAGGCGGGATTACGTCAGCAAAGGGAGATGCAATATTTCAGCGGGTGGAAGAAACTCCCGTTGAGCACACGCGCACCAGCCAGGGAGCTGAATGCGAGTAGTAGTACAGTGCACAGGCTATTATGGGTACAGGGGCTATACCCATTTCGCTACAGACCCGTGCAAGGCCTACATCCAGATGACTTTCAGCGACGCATTGACTTTTGTGAATGGCTCTTGCAACAACATGAAGCCTTTAATGCTTTGATTGCACATATCATGTGGACGGATGAAGCATGCTTTACACGTGATGGAGTTTTCAACAATCAGAACAGCCATATGTGGTCAGAGTCCAATCCTCATTCAATCCGCAAGCAGAGGCATCAGGTCCGCTGATCTGTAAACGTGTGTGCCGGCAAACTAGGCAATCTCATGATTGGACCATATCTGCTGTCTGAACGCCTCATGGGACATTCATACTTAGTATTTCTCCGTGATGTATTAAACGATTTCCTAGATGACATACCCTTAGCGTCAATACATGGCCTATGGTTCCAGCATGATGGTGCTCCGGCGCATTTCAGCTCTCCTGTACGTAATTGGCTGGATATGGAATATCCAGGCCGCTGGATTGGACGTGGGGGTCTGGTTTTATACCCTCTACGATCGCCAGATCTGACACCTTTGAATTTCTTCCTATGGGGTCATCTGAAGGAATTGATCTACCGAGACTTAGTTACTAGAGAAAGTGACTTACTTGCTCGGCTTCATGCTGCGTGTACTTTTGTGGACACCACTCTGCTACAACATGTGCAGTCAGTCATTCCACAGCTCGCACATGCATGCCTCGATATACGCGGTGGACATTTTGAACATCTTTCTATGTAAACATATGCAAATACCTATGTTCATGTTTCCAATAAAGTTGTATTTTCGTACACCGGAAATGATGTCATACTTTTCTCTCGCATTTTTCTCGAAAACTATATGTCGTAGAGGTACAGTTCTTTGGTCAATTTTTATGTATTCCAAGCGAGGAATCTGGCTGTGCAGAGTTTGGGCGGTCTTGATGGAACATCGTATATATATATATATATATATATATATACATATATATATATATATATATATATATATATATATATATATATATATATATATATATATATATATATATATATATATATATATATATCACATTTAACACGGAAACATAAAATGCACCTGAGGGCTGAGGGGACAAATGGACGTTTTCGGTGGAGTTGCCTCTCCTCGGATGTATTCCTGAAGGAAATGCTATTTATTTCATTAATGGGATAATTTTGCAAGTGAAAGGAATGTTAATAGCTTACTACTTCGAATATTAGATAAAAGTTTATTTCATTAACCAGAATTCTATTAATCAATTTATTCTGCATTTGCATTTATTCAGAAAAGCTTTTAAAGTGCACTTAGGAAATCAGCTTTTAAATTAAAGGAAATAAACAGTACGTAGAACAAACAATGAAAAAATGAAAGTTGCGTATTTAGTTTTTATGAACTGTAATCGACCTAACACTAAAAAGCTCCTGTCTTCAGCCGAAAGTAGCAATCAGGGGAAGAAAAAGTGGGGCTTTCCAGGAAAATAGTGCAAATAGTTCTTGTAAAAGCAATTTCAAGAACATTTTCTCATCGGCAAACTAAGGTAAGGGCTTAGTGTGAGTTCAGAAAAGGAAATATTTAAGGATTGAGCAACCAGCAGATTCACAGGCAATTATAAAACTGCTCTACAATTATTTTAGCCAATTTAGAATAGAAAGTATAGAATTGTAGAAATAATAATACAATATTTTCTTTTTCATAATATTCTTGAAAGAAAGTGCCGTATTCCTGAACATTCCTGACATCGAGATTCACTGAGAAGTGCTGTAAGATCCCCTGAATGCATTTTAAATACTTTTGAATATTCATGTGTTATTGCACCGGTATTTAAGTATACCAAAAACGAAGTCTAAAGCACTTTAAAAAAAATTAAGATGCGAATTATTTAGTAACTTTTATAGTGTTTAACAATTTATGGTGCTTAGTGTCGAAAATAGTTGTCTCAATTGAAAATTGGCCCAGTTGGGTTCTGCCCCGTGGTCGAGTTTTAGCTTTTTAAATCCCTGGTGGGGTTTCTTTTGGGAGGGTTCTGAGACACATAATATCTCTCGGACCCATTTTGGCCATTCGAGAGAAAAATGAAGAATTTGGCTCCATTAGGTTCAATCCAGTGATCCATATATTTCCTTTTCTTTTTGGATCCAGACATTTTAACCTACCCGAATTTGTAAGGTACCTGTTTGGATGGTTGGAACAGTGCTACCCAATTTAGAACAGAACCCAGTGAGGGCAAGTGATTGATACTGAGCATGTGCAAAGATTCAGTCTTCTAAGCGACCGGAGGACTGCCAAAGGTCTGGGAAGACATTATAAAAACCTATAATCCTCACCATAGAGAGATAATCAAAAATCTGACTACCCAGTTTTCTCTTCGATGGTGCAAAAATGCGTCTTTTAGGTCACCAAAGGTCTTCTGGAGGGTCTGAAATAACTTTTCAAGAAAATCCATTTTCTATGCTACCGAGGGGTTGAGATAATTTGAAAACCCAGCAACGTTAGGTTTTGTAAGACAGTCCACACTATAAGGGTAAAAAGTGTTTGCCTTTTAGGTTAACTGAGGGGCTTCTGGAGAGTAAAGAATTCCAGGTCACCAAAGGTCTTCTGGGGTGTCTGAAATAACTTTTCAAGAAAATCCATTTTCTACGCCCCCGAGAGGTTGGGATAATTTAAAAACCCAGCAGCGTTTGAAATCCCAGAAGTTCTGTAAGATTGTCGACACTTTAAGGGTAAAAAGTTTTTGCCTTTTAGGTTAACTGAGGGGCTTCTGGTGGGCCAAGAAATAAATTTCGAATCCCACATTTTCTTCCCTTCCTGCTCATAAAATCGATAATCTGCCTCTTTTAGGTTCTGTACCGTAGTCAATACCATAAGTGCGCAAATATTCTGCTTTCTAGGTCATCGGGTGAGATGGGATGGTGCTTCTGATTGGTCTGGAAAGACAGAAACGCGTTAGACATGTTAGATAATTATACATAGGGATGTGTATAATCGATGTCAAAGTTTCAAGCACTAGAGGGATTTCTAACTGAGACGCAGAGAATGCAGAATTAATCTCTTAATGTTATGAAAACGGATGTCAGATAGCATGTAAATAAAAGTGATTAACAAAATAAAAACAATCGTACAATTTATGACTAATTCTTCAGAGTCGACTTTGACGATAAGAGCTTGCAATTTCGTCCCAGTAGCTGAACGGTAGAGCGTCGACTGGTCAGTTCGGAGATCCAAGGTTTGATTCCCGGTAGGGGCAGCAAGGCTCTTGACAATGACGCCCGAAAAAATCAATCCTGTAGGTTAATGCAAAGATGTTGGAGGTCTGAAAGTGGCCCTAGTAACACTAGTACGGATTCAGTGGTCTCAGGACAATTTTAAAAAAATCTGATGTGTGCAATACATGACTTACCTTATATAATGCAATAAATTTACTACCTTTACAGTTAAAAAATAGGTTTTTCTTATAGTAGATACTTATATTTCAAGATATTGAATTTTCGACAATTAATCGTCATTTTCATTGATTTAGCGTCATTTTTATTCATTTGGCGAAATTTTCGTTAATTTGGCAACATTTAAAAGAGTCGCCAAGTTGGCGACATTCCGTCAAATTCGTCGCCAAAATCTCGCCAAACGTTATGGATGGAGAAATAAATTATTCTTATAGCAGATAAATGACTATTGGCGTTCAAATACAAAAGTATTACTCAAAGTACATATCTTTTCTCATGAATGGAACGAGCTAGATCCATGAGAATATGTCACCAAATCTATCGCATGATATTACATATGAAAAGTGAACATGTTTCTCAACAGTTAATATTTTTTATTAATTTATGGGATTTTTTTAATAAATTTGTTTGAAAAATATGCAATATCTCAAGAACGGTTCATGCTAGCGTTCAAAAATTTGCCAATCGTTTTCTAAGGAAAAATTACATAAGAAATATCTATTTGCGTAACTTTATTAAAGGTTTTGATTTTTTGATGATTTTTTCAAAATTTCACTCGAAAAATTATGTGGCTTCTGAACATTCGATTACGTTTAAAAACAATAGGCTTCCAGTATTCACGGACTGTGGTATTTATACCAAATTTCATTCGAATTGCTCCATTCGTTCGTGAAATATCGTCTCCACAGACTCACTGACACACACACACACATACTTTCGCACACACACACACAGACATCACTTCAAAAATGTTTGATTCGTGATCAGGGATGCTTGAAACGTGCTCTCCCGTCGAAAACTCGAATTCGAATTTTCGACCTCGTCACAATACTTTCCTTATACATTATGTATATAAGGAAAGTAATATATCAACGCTGAATGTATCGCATTTTTGATATATTTAAATAATATTGTATTTCAGTTGGAAAGTGTTTCATAATCAATGCTTTATTCATGATTGATCTCTCTTGTAATAATATAACCAGTCACTACAAAGCTACATATTGCACAATAGCTGCCCAATAGAGGACATACTTACCGCCATCAAATCCGATCAGGGTAGTACAATGACTAACTTCCATCTGAGCTAAAGGTTGGTAACGAAGAATTTCGATTTTATATTATTTTTACTTTCCCTGCAATACGTGGTAATGCATAGGAAAAGTATTGGAATCTTGTCGAAAATCCCAACTTCTGTTTTCGACAGATCGATATGTTTTCAGACTTCTAGAACACGAAAAAACTATTTTTAGCATGACGTGTGTGTGTGTGTGCGTGTCTGTCTGTGCAGATTTTATATTCACTCTAACGGAAAAGCTAATTGACCGAATTTCATAAAATTTGGTAGGTAAATCCCTTGTAGGTGACCTTGATTCTGATTAGATTTTGGTACGATTCGGGATAAAAGAACTTGCCGTTTTTACGAAATAGCCCACAAAAATCGTTAAATCTGAAAATAAAAGACTAAGTAAGCTCAAATGTATCAATTAAATGCCTATTTTATACGCAATTTTTGGCAAAGAAAAGACTAAGACCAACGGCATTACTCTAGGTATAGCCGTTTTCGAGATATTTTTGTTTTCTCGCATGTCCGCTATGACACATTTGAAAATAAGTCCATTTACCAAATGAAAACGAAAATTGAATTAAAAGTACAAATTTAGTGCAATTTAAAAAAATCTGATGTGGGCAACACATGACTTTCCTTATATAATGCAATGAATTTACTACTTTTACAGTTAAAAAAATCTGATGTGGGCAACACATGACTTTCCTTATATAATGTAATGTATTTACTACTTTTAAAAAAATAGGTTTTTCTTCTAAAAAATAGTTTTTCTTATAGTAGATACTAATATTCTTTCCAAGATATGGAATTTTCGACAATTAGAAGTCATTTTCATTGATTTAGCGTCATTTATATCCATTTGGCGAGATTTTTGTTAATTTGGCAGCATTTCAAAAAGACGCCAAGTTGGCGACATTCCGCCAAATTCGTCGCCAAAATCTCGCCAAGCGTTATGGAAGAAGAAATAAGTTGTTCTTACAGCAGATAAATGACTATTGGCGTTCAAATACAAAAGTATTACTCAAAGTATCTTTTTTCATGAATGGAACGAGCTAGATCCACAAGAATGATGTCACCCAATTTATCGCATGGCATTACATATGAAAAGTGAACATGTTTCTCAGTAGGAAATATTTTTTCTTCATTTTATATGACTTTTTAAGAATTTTATTGAAAAATGTGCAATATCTCGAGAACGGTTCATGTTAGCGTTCCAAAATTTATGTCAATCGTTTTCTAATGAAAAATTACATAAGAAATGTCTATTTGCGTAACATTATTAGTGGTTTTAATTTTTTGACGATTTTTTCAAAATTTTATTCGAAAATTTAGGGGGGGGGTTTGAACATTCGATTACGTATAAAAACAATAGACTTCCAGTGTTTACGGATTGTGATTTATGTACCAAATTTGGTTCGAATCGGTCCATTCGTTCGTCAGTTATCGTCTCCACAGACTCATTGACACACACGCACACACACACGCACACACACGCACACACACACACACACACACACACACACACACACAGACACACACACACACAGAGACATCACTTCAAAAATGTTTGATTCGTGATCAGGGATGCTTGAAACGTGCTCTCCCGTCGAAAACTCGATTTCGAATTTTCGACCCCATCACAATACTTTCCTTATAGATTATGTATATAAGGAAAGTAAAAATGTTATTCTTATAGTAGATACTTATATTCTTTCCAAGATATTGAATTTCCTTCAATTAGTCGTCGTTTTCATTGATTTGGCGTCATTTTTATCCATTTGGCGAGATTTTTGTTAATTTGGCAACAATTAAAAATGTCACCAAGTTGGCGACATTCCGCCATTTTCGGCGGCACCAAAATATCGCCAAGCGTTATGGACGGAGAAATAAGTTATTGTTACAGCAGATCAGGGGTGTAGTCGAGGGGGGACGCGGGCGGACGCAGACCCCCCACCTTTTTTCCTGATCTCAAGCGTACCCCCACTTTTTATTTTGTAAGGGGACGCTCTTTTTTTTAAATTTATATATACATATATAACCCCTCTGCAGCTTGGCATAGATGGAATGCTTGGCCGATGGCCTCAGATTATTATTCTTTGGTCACTCTTCCTCTGAAAAAACATATGGATAGGGATCGCGGTTATTACAAAAATAACCGGTTTTCGTTTGTTTTTCTTTTAGAAAAAAAAAACGTTTGTAGACAAAAAATTGTTATTTGCATTTTATTTACATTCGGATTTTAGAAATTTTCCAAAGCTAAAAAGCTTTAAAAAAATCATTAGAGAAATCAATGACAAGTATCAATGTAATCAATGAATCAATGTATTCAATGAGAAATCAATGAAAAAGTATCCCTATGGAAAGTTCTTTGAGATAATTTCATTTCAAAATGCAAGAATCTTAATTGATTTTTCTTTTTTGAGCTGAGAATCATATGCTTTGGAGCACAATTTTTGGTTTTTAATAAATAACTAAATAAAATTAAAATAATTATTATTCTTTTGATTTTATCAACATGTTAAGAGTTCGAGTTGGAAAGTAAAAAAAAAAAAACTGGATACAATTGAAAAAGGATCTCAATACAAAATCCACGATACATTTAGAGACTAGGGTCGTTACTCAAGACATTTTGTATGGGTGATACTTGTATCGCGATACTTCCCAGCCCTATGCCAATCACAGAAATTGTACAGTATTGGCTAAAATTCTTCAAAAAAAGAGCGTCCCCCCACTTTTTTTTTTACTACTACACCACTGCAGCAGATAAATGACTATTGGCATTCAAATACAAAAGTGTTATTCAAAGTATATTTTTCATAAATGGAAGGAGCTAGTTCCACGAAAATGGTGTCGTCCAATGTATCGCATGGTATTACATATGAAAAGTGAACATGTTTCTCAATAGGAAATATTTTTACTTTCCTTATATACATAATGTATAAGGAAAATATTGTGACGGGGTCGAAAATTCGAATTCGAGTTTTCGACGGGAGAGCACGTTTCAAGCATCCCTGATCACGAATCAAACATTTTTGAAGTGATGTCTGTGTGTGTGTGTGTGTGTGAAAGTATGTGTGTGTGTATGTGTGTGTGTGTGTGTGTCAGTGGGCCTGTGGAGACGATAACTGACGAACGAATGGACCGATTCGAACGAAATTTGGTACAAAAATCACAATCCGTAAACACTGGAAGCCTATTGTTTTTATATGCAATCGAATGTTCAGAACCCCCCTAAATTTTCGAATGAAATTTTGAAAAAATCGTCAAAAAATCAAAACCAATAATAAAGTTACGTAAATAGACATTCCTTATGTAATTTTTCATTAGAAAACGATTGACATAAATTTTAGAACGCTAACATGAACCGTTCTCGAGATATCTCGCATTTTTCAAAAAAATTATCAAAAAGTCAAATAAAATAGAAAAAAAATATTTCCTATTGAGAAACATGTTCACTTTTCATATATAATATCATGCGATAAATTGGGTGACATCATTCTCGTGGATCTAGCTCGTTCCATTCATGAAAAAAGATACTTGGAATAATACTTTTGTATTTGAACGCCAATAGTCATTTATTTATCTGCTGTAAGAATAACTTATTTCTTAGTGCATAACGCTTGGCGAGATTTTGGCGACGAAATTGGCGGAATGTCGCCAACTTGGCGACTTTTTGAAATGTTGCCAAATTAACGAAAATCTCGCCAAATGGATAAAAATGACGCTAAATCAATGAAAATGACGACTAATTGTGGAAAATTCAATATCTAATAAGTTATATAATATATAAATATATAATAATAGTTATATAATATATGTCGAAAATTCAATATCTAATAAGTTATATATATATATATATATATATATATATATATATATATATATATATATATATATATAACTTATTTCTTTGTCCATAACGCTTGGCGAGATTTTGGTGACAAAATTGGCGGAATGTCGCCAACTTGGCGACTTTTTGAAATGTTGCCAAATTAACGAAAATCTCGCCAAATGGATAAAAATGACGCTAAATCAATGAAAATGACGACTAATTGTCGAAAAGTCAATATCTTGGAAAGGATATTAGTATCTACTAGAAGAAAAACCTATTTATTTTACTGTAAAAGTAATAAATTCATTTCATTATATAAGGAAAGTCATGTGTTGCCCACATCAGATTTTTTTTATTTTATATGACTTTTTGATAATTTTTCTGAAAAATGTGCAATATCTCGAGAACGGCTCATGTTAGCGTTTTAAAATTTATGTCAATCGTTTTCTAATAAAAAATTACATAAGAAATATCGACTTGCGCAACTTTATTTGTGGTTTAGATTTTTTGATGATTTTTTCCAAAATTTCCATCGAAAATATAGGGGGGTTCTGAACATTTGATTGCGTATAAAAACAATAGGCTTCCAGTGTTTACAGATTGTGATTTTTGTACCAAATTTCGTTCGAATCGGTCCATTCGTTCGTCAGTTATCGTCTCCACAGACTCACTGACACGCACACACACATACACACACACATATACTTTCACACACACACACACACACACATATACTTTCACACACACATATACTTTCACAC
The DNA here is from genome assembly GCA_951213105.1 of Amaurobius ferox. Lineage (NCBI taxonomy): Eukaryota > Metazoa > Arthropoda > Arachnida > Araneae > Amaurobiidae > Amaurobius > Amaurobius ferox. Next base: position 62,501,158 of record OX578144.1, read on the forward strand.
ACACACACACAGACATCACTTCAAAAATGTTTGTTTCGTGATCAGGGATGCTTGAAACGTGCTCTCCCGTCGAAAACTCGAATTCGATTTTTCGACCCCGTCACAATATTTTCCTTATACATTATGTATATAAGGAAAGTAATAATTATAGCTGGTACTCGTATTTTGTGCAATTAAACTCAATTTATTGAATTACTTAAAACATAAAGAGAGCGTGAATATGAGTCTGGTGAGAAAGTTCTGTCCACATTAGATTTTTTGTAGTAGTTTCATGAATATCCGGGTTCGTAAACATACTAAAAGTGTGCAAACATACTACGTCAGTAGAACTGTATGGAAGATTATTAAAAGTATCAACTAATTCTTGAGTCAAATAACAGTCTCCTTATTCAGGATGAAAAGGGTAGCACCAGCACCAATAACAGCAAGTACGAGAAATTTGGCTCAAATTTCTGTCGGAATTAATCAGAAAATAAAATGTTTTAAATGTCAGCTTAACAGAATACATGTATTTTAAGTATCAACATTTTAAGTAAGGCGTATTTTAAGTATCAACAGTCTTCAGTCTCAAAGAAAGGACTTCTTCAAGATAAAAAGACAGAATAATTATGAAAAATGAGGTAATGAACGGCCTTTTTCTTCAGGATAAAAATATCTTTGTTGGCTCTTATGCTTCTTATATCCTGAAAAAGGAGCTGGCTCTGAAACCGATTGATACCCTTTATTAACCTTATAGAATGTTATGACGTATTCTCTGGAATCGTGGGTGTGCACGTAGGATACAAGAATAAGTCCAAGTTTCTGGATAAATACCACGTTTATTTATAAGCACCACGTAAACAGGAACAATATGCAATCAAACAATATTTAAATGTTCCACTAATTTCACAAAATAACTGATATGAATCTCAAACTATTGACAAAAGTAATTTCACAAAACAGACGCTACTATTCTTGAAACATTGACAAAAATAACAGTCCAACGCAGCTCGTATCTTGTCAACTGAACTCCGACTGAGTGATGACTCCTATTTATAGATTTTGCATAGACACTTCTGGAATAATCGTTATTTCGTGGTATTCCTCCAAGATTCGGGAAGTCACCAAATATAGCTAAATTAGCAATAAATCGCCAAATCTGATAGCTCTTCTTCGAAGCATTGAAAGTGGCAACCCTTGAATGACGTCATAGGAAGCTTTTACATCTGTTTTTCCCCACTGTTCTTCGAAGGAGAGGAATGTAAAGAGAGGGAAAATAGACTCCGGATGAAGGGGAATATTATGCGTTCCCAACAATGTTGTTAAACTGACGAAACGTTTTTTGTAGATTGATTCAGTTCAGCGATCACTTCAAGCAAAACTTTAAACTCTTGTTAAAAGGTTTCTGAGCACAAAAACCTTTATGCTTCCTAAGAGAAATCCATTGATATTTCCAAATTTTTCTCCTTTCTGATAAAATAATCAAAGCTACTCTTTTACAGTGTGCTGTGCATCAAATTTTTCAAAAAGAATTTTAACTGTATTTTCAACGTTAAAGTCATTTAATTCAGTGCATGTAATTTTTTCTTTAAAAAAATATATGTAAAATGTAGATTGTAATAGATTCTAGCACAAAAAGTACTTATTTAAACTGAATAATTGAGTTTAAAGCAAAGAAAAGGCAGATTATAATTGAAACAACTTGTTTACCAGCAGCAATGGGGGTGCTAAAGTCTGACAAGGCGCATTTATTCTTAGGTGATGAATTGGCAGACGCTTTAGACGGAGCGGGTAGTAATTAAGGGATTTATCTCACGGTATTAAAGTAATCGATTCTCCAGAAAGCATTTAAAACTTCGCAGGTTTCGCTTCTAACTTTATAAAGTAGCACAAAATTTATTGTCTAAGAGTATACCAATATAATTCCTATAATAACATTTTAAAGGGACAATAGGTATGGTGAGCGTTGCTCAACATATTTTATTTATGTAATTTAATGATATTTGCTATAAATAAATTTTGCCAACAAATAGTAAATAAATCCCTCTATATTAAAATGGAGTGCTGTGAATTTTCGACACTGATTTATAAATAGACAGCAAAATATAGTTCTGATATTTTACATATAGATTACTAATATGTACAAATATTAGAAGTGAAAGACGGGCTTATAATTTCGTTTTAGCTTTATTTAATTAAATATTAATTAATTATATTTATCATTGACATATTAAAGATTTAATATGTCGATCTCTGTGATTGGTTAATGGAAGAAATATCTCAAAGATGGCCAATGATAATTATGTATATGCCTTACTGTTGATCCTTATATGTATAGCGTTTCACAACTATGACAGTTAACAATAATATGTATTGCTATTGCTTTTTATAAAGAGTTAAATAAAGTAATTGTGAAAATTAACGCTTTAGAGTTGATCGTTGGTTGTCAGAAACATATGCTGAAGATAACTTCTGGAGATGACATACATATAGTTCACAATTAGAAAGATGGATACAAAATATCAACACTTTTCAGCTGTACAATTTAAAGTTTTCTCAGGAAGATCAGAGAACTCATAATACATTACACACTACTTTGGTAAAAATATAAGAGCAGAAGTGCTCCCCGTGGCTAGCAGGGACTAGCTACCCGTGGCTAACAAAGGATAGCTCTCAGGGGCTGGCAGAGGGCAACAAGCAGGGGCAGAATCCTTAGTTTTGTATGTAAAAAAAAGCCCAGTCTCTGAATCTTGATTTTCTCCAGTAGAAAACTCAAGTCATTCAAAATTCACGCTGTTTCAAATTAAATACGCGGAAAACCTATAATAAAAACCATTGTTTTTTTGTTTTTTACCGATTTTGAAGAATAATACACATACGGTACCATGAAATATTTCATGTGAAATATTTCATTACACCTTATGTTATGGCTTTATTTTAAAATGTCATTTTACGAGAGTTTTGTGTTTTAAAAATGATATATATATAGTTCGAAATAAATAACGTACAGTGCGTAATTATTAATAATGGTGATATACATGTAGTAGGGATATTTTGACTACTATCTTATTCTGTCCACATAAAGTTTTCGGGATTGAGTATTTAAAAAACTCTCGTATTTCGTCAAATAATAATTGATTCATTTTACACTAATATGTTTTCGATTACAGTAAACTTTCGATATTCCGCTATGTTTGGAACTTTAGATATGCTGAACTACTAAATTTGTCGGATTATCGGATGTCAAATTAAAATAGGAAAAAAAATAGATAAATTAATTTAAAACAAAATAATGCACAATAAATGTGATATGTGTTTGCCTAAAGCGTTACGCAGACTGGATTATACTGTGTAAAAAAAAAGAAAAAACATTTAAATTACTTTTCAATTCTAAAGTAAACTTCAATGAACATATATTATATCTGCATATAAATCAATTAGTTCATTTTTATTTCTTCCAATATTTAGTCTGGCTCACTGGTACGTACATTAATGGTACGTATTGTAACACTTGTACGTATTGTGGTAATATCAGCACGTAAATTCTACTTATTCTAAACTCGTGTGCTATTGATTCTATCCCGCTTGCAATATCGGCTCTTTTGCCTGGGGAGCTCCTGATTGGTCATTCACACCAAAGCTCGTCCAGCCACTCAACCAGCTACTCGTACCTTATGGTAAGTCGAGTGGTTTTCGACACCAAAGATTGTAATAGACAGTTATTCTACAGGAATATTATAGAATAATGCAAATTAAAGAAATTGTAACAAGTTATTAAGGCCTTACAAAGGTTATCGTATATTTTATTATATACAGGTGTATAGGGAACCTCAGTAGAACTGCACGATAAGACAACTTTGGGGATTGATGCAGTGTTTTGTGGGGTACTGTGGAATATCGCGCTTCTTGTTAAATATAGTAAAAATATTGTAGAGCATTGCAAAATAAGTACAAAGCAGGTTTGTCCCCTTCCTCCGCAAAAGATGGAAGAGGAACATGAAAATCAGTGTATCTAATCTAAATCTGGCCCCTTTTCCACCTTAAAAATGCATTTAGACAATGCGGTAGAATAAAATTGACTTTATTATACACAAAATTCTAGATGTTCGCCTTCGGCAGCGACGCATGCTTGCACATGTGTAATAAGATATTTCCGGCTATTTTCCAATGTCTCTTCATTTAAACTGCTACATGCAGAATAATAACATTGTATCGTATGAAATTTTTTTTAGAGGGTTATTTTGCAACTTTCGCTGTGGGACAAAATGCATATTTCTAATTAATTATGCAACGTTTTAAGACATTGTAATAAACTTTCCCCCGCTATCTCTAACATGAGGTGAAATAGCTCCCCTTCGTACCCCTAAAAAGGAAGTCAACCCCCACAGAAGGTATTTCATCGAATAGTGTTATAAGGATTTCCCTACTTACATGCATAAAATAATATACGATAACTTTAAGGGGATAATCTACGCTTTAAATCATGAAAATATCAATTTGTAGGTCCTTCGTTATGCGTAATATTGAAAAAGTGTTGTTTTCACGAAAATTTTTGAGTTTAAGTGTTGTTGTTATTGTTGAGACCCAGACCGTGTCCGACCTACCAGACAGGTGTAGGGTGACAGTTTTGACTTCCAGGAAGAGCCACCCAATTTAGACCGGAACCCAGTGGGGGAGGCATTCACAGGGACTGTACCTTCCTTCTCCTACCACCAACCTCTTGGAAAGACTTACGGACCCACATGTTTAACGTGATCGTACTTCGCGTGAACACGGCGGCAGTTTTGGCAGCGGAGGGAATCGAACCCGGGCCTACCGAGTGCAATTTCCGCGTGCTAACCACTGGGTTACCTTGCCTCCGAGTTCGAGTGTGTGCACGATAGCATACATAGACACATAATCCTAGTATGCAAGTATATTATGAATCTTGTAATTAATGAAGCCAAACTAGTTTGATTATATTTATAAAATATAAGATATTATGCGCGGAACAATATATCATCATTTTATCGACAAAATAAATATATGAACTATAGTTATTTGTTTATACAATATTTATTAATTTTCATTTTAATGAATTTTATTTTTATTTTAATGAAGAATATTGTTTTTCTCAACCCAAAAGATTTCACCCCTATAACCGCAATAGATTTAATTTAAAAAATGTTTAAACTTCTGTAGATTTCATCGACATTTTCGCAATTTAAAATTAGTCTCCCCTTAATACTTCTCGAATTATAGTCCTGATCCTTGACTTTGCTTGACACCATGTAATATACCATGTGCTGCATGGAAAATAAAAAGAAACAAACTAATTGTAACAACTTGTTTACAAGCAGCAAAGGAGTGTAAAGGTCTGGCAAGGCACATTTATTCTGCGTGATGAATTCGTAAATGCTTAAAACAGAACGGATAGTAATTAAGGGATTCAACGTATGGTATTAAAATAATCGATTTTCGAGAGAACATTTTATTCGTAGACTCGGAACTTTCAAAAGTAGCTCTTAATTTAAAGTTTTAAAATATAGCAATAAATTGTCGAACTGCAATAAAGATGTTAAAGAGTTTATCAAGATAATGTTATTCAGTAAGTTTATCAAGATAATATTATACTGTAGTAAATATCATCCGAAAACATCTGAGATGTAAAAAAGGGGCGAGGGTGAAATTTTCAAGTTCAGTTTATGCCCTCACATGTATAAATTAAATAAACAGAAGAATATATATTCTAGGGTAATCTACAAATGACATACTTAACAAATTTCGGGAAATATCATCATATAGATTTTCGTCATATAATTTTGAGTGGATACATACATTGCACAGACACACACACATACAGACGTCACGCTGAAAAGGATGTATTCTTGTTTAAGAATGCCCGAAACGTGTATATCCGTTGAAAAATCGATTTGCCATTTCCGACTCCATTTAACACTTTCCCTATACATTGCCATGCATTGTAGAGAAAGTTAAAAGAGAATACTGTTCACAGTATAGGTAAATAGCACAAATATCTTTAGCTCGTTAGGTTTGGAACAATGATTAAGTACATTTATTTTGAATTTAGATGTAGTTTGAAATATCTTTATTTCATTTTGAATATCTACATATGACTTATACAACTGTTTTTACCTGCGCGATATACGTAATAAAGGGAAAGTATTGAAATCTAGAACTATGCGACTTTTGAATAATAAGCTAGACTACCATAGACCTTTCCAACGGGCTACCTAAAATACTTTTAACAACTGTACTTTTAGACTGAAATTCTTTTAACCACTGTATTTTTAGACTGAAATGTTTTTAACCACTGTATTTTTAGACTGAAATTCTTTTAACCACTGTACGTTTAGACTGAAATCCTTTTAACCACTGCACTTAGAGATTTAGATATTGGGCACGCACAGCTTGGAATCATTTCTGGAATATAGTATTTTGCAGTGTCTTTGCTCCTTGTCACTACCGTGACACTTAATGTTCCTATTTGTCCTGTCGGAATAGAAATCATGTTACCCTAAAGAAAGCAGACATTTTCTTATTTTAAGAATAAATTAAAGAACAAAAATATATTCTGTCGGTGGTTGCAGTAACCGGATTGAACTGGATTGAAATATTTTGCGTTCTGCTCTTCTTTTCAATCAAACGATAAGTCTGTCAAAAACAGGAAAGCTATAACTCTAACAAAATTAAACTGAAACTATTTTAATAAATTATATCTTATTTAAAATTTATGGTGTTTGGCATTGGCAATAATCGTCTTTATCAAAAATGGGCTCTGTTAATAGTTCTGTCTAATCAATATTACTATAAATGTGCAAGGTTTGAGTCTTTGTCCTTACTGGGCGTTTCTGGAAAGAATTTTCGAAACTCTCCCCATTTTAATCGAAACCTTTTACAAGTTGAAAATCTGGCTCCGTTGGGTTCTGTCTATTAGTTAATGTAATAAATGTGCAAATATTTAGCCTTTTTCGTTACCAAGGGGATTACGGAGGATGTGAAAGGACAAAAACACGCTAGACAATGATTACGACATAGATTCACAATAATATGCATCGGGTTGCAAAATAGAAATGTAGATCAAATTTGTATACTTGGTATGGAGAGCAAAATCGAGCATCAAGAAGACATTAAAAAATGTCATGAGACTTGTTCTGTAAAAGAACTGATGAATCATGCTTTGCATAAATTTTAGAGTTTGTGTTTTGTTGCAAAATGGTTGTTTTCGTTTGGACTGGCCTCCAGTGTTGTTTCATGTGCATTGCAGCCATCGCAATAGCTGACTCTCCCTAATACAGATTGTATGACTATGTTAAAAATACATTACACATATTATTATTTATATGGGTATCAATTAATTTTCTGCAACTCATTAGAAAAATGAATTATTGACAATTTCGGTACGATCTAAATAACAAAGAATGTTAATATTAATTCAGTTATTTTTAATTCATACTATGTGGCAACACAAGTTTTTAAATGTAAATAAATGCTGTATAAATCTAAATAAATTCATTTATGTGGAAATTTAGATCTAATACCTGATTGTTTTTTGGACCCTTTATGTATTATCATAGGTATTTCAAGTTTTTATGCAGCAGGTTTGGTACAGCCATACAGTGATGTGACTATTTTACTCTGAGAAGTGCATTAAAGACCGTAGCACGTTCATTTATGCTGTTCTTTGTATTGGGAGTGTAACTTTAGGAATATTATTTTTACTTTCCCTGCAATACATGGTAATGTATAGGGAAAGTATTGGAATCATGTCGAAAATCGCAACTCGAGTTTTCGACGGATCTACACGTTTCAAGACCTCTAGAATACGAAAAAACCATTTTTAGCGTGACGTCTGTGTATGTGTCTGTGTGTCTGTGTGTCTGTGTGTCTGTCTGTGTGTCTGTCTGTGTGTCTGTCTATCTGTCTGGGCAGATTTTGTATCCACTCTAACTAAAAAACTAATGGACCGAATTTCACAAAATTTGGTAGGTAAGTCACTTGTGAGCGAGTCTGGAGCTGATTAGGTTTGGGTACGATTTGGAATAAAAGGACCCCGCCTTTTTTTGCGAAATGGCCCGCAGAAATCGCCAAAATCTAAACTAAAGAACTAGGTATACTCAAATATATCCATTAAATGCTCGTTTAATACGTAATTTTTCACGACGAAAATAATAAGACCAACCCCATTACACTAGGACTAGCCGTTCTCGAGATATTTTAGTTTTCCATATTTTCTCTACACCACCTTTGAAAATAAGTCCAGTTACCGAATGAGAACGAAAATTGAATTAAAAGTGAAATAAATTTAATTAAAATAAAGAGAACGTTAATATAAGTCTGCTGAGAAAGTCATGTGCTGCCCACATCAGACTTTTACTTTCCCTGCAATACATGGTAATGTATAGGGAAAGTATTGGAATCATGTCGAAAATCGCAACTCGAGTTTTCGACGGATCTACACGTTTCAAGACCTCTAGAATACGAAAAAAACCATTTTTAGCGTGACGTCTGTGTGTGTGTCTGTGTGTCTGTCTGTCTGTGTGTCTGTGTGTCTGTCTGTCTGTCTGTGCAGATTTTGTATCCACTATAACTAAGAAACTAATGGACCAAATTTCACAAAATTTGATACGTAAGTCACTTGTTAGCGAGTCTGGTGCTGATTTGTTTTGGGTATGATTCGGGATAAAAGAACCCGCATATTTTTGCGAAATGGCCAGCAAAAGCTTTTATCCCTTCTAACTAAAAAACTAATAGACCGAATTTCACAAAATTCGGCAGATGAGTCATTTGTGGGTCACCCTGGTGCTGATTAGATTTTAGTTTGATTCGGAAAAAAAATAACCTGCATTTTTTTGCAAAATGGTCCGCAAAAATCGTCCAAATCTAAACAAAAGAACTACGTATGCTCAAATATATCCATTAAATGCTTGTTTAATACGTAATTTTCAGCGAAGAAAAGAATAAGACCAACCGCATTACATTAGGACTAGCCGTTCTCGAGATATTTTAGTTTTTCGTATTTTCTCTACCCACCTTTGAAAATAAGTCCGGTTACCGAATGAGAACGAAAATTGAATTAAAAGTGAAATAAATTTAATTAAAATAAAGAGAACATGGATATAAGTCTGCAGGGAATGTCATGTGCTGCCCACATCAGATTTTTTATTTTGCTTTCCTTGGGAGGATAGAGGCCCTTACCAAAGAATTGTTTAAATAATTAGTTGATCTATATATCCCTACCAGCTTCTGTGTAACTCAATGAAGTGAAATAAAAGTTTTATATCTCAGGTTAAAGACGTTGCCACTGCATAATGCATTCTATTTTGTTACAAATACAATTTGAAAAGATAATTCAGTTTAGTCTGTGGACAAATGAGGAGAAAAGACCACTTTAATATTTAGACTACTACCTCTAACTTGACTATGTGCGCGTAAACTTGGACATTGCCGCAGACTGCATCCTGGGGTCAGTATTTAAGGAATTTGAGCCCAGCGTTTTTGGACGGAATTTATTGGTCTTTATGAAGGTTTACAAAAATGTGACACATTGTACATATTTTTGCTGCTATTCTCGGCGTGTCCACATTTACATGTGGACGAGCGTATAATAAACGAGAACCCAGTCAATAGATGCCTGGATCTGCAATGGGAGCGCGATTCTATCAAATGTTGTCCAACTTAAATAAGTCACCTATGACTGTTATATGAAATTTTTCATAAAAACGAAAGCAATCAATAGTGTCAAATACTTTGCCCTAGAATTATTTTTGTGGAATTTTTTTATCTTGAAGCAGCTCAAGGTCTTCTGTAGATAAAGCTCAGATAATGACTCACACGAAACCAGCATGAAATTCAGGAGTGAGTATAGATTCCACTACGTTTTTTCAGTTCTGCTTCTGTTTGTATTTTCGGTTCAAAAATTGTCATTTTATTTTAAACGCCTATCTCAAAATTATCTATAAGTAGAGATAGAGTTAAAATGATAATTGATACGGATTCAGTATCAAAATCTAGAAGGGGTTGGGTGGTTCACTATAAATGCTAACTTCCGGTTTCTTTTCCAATTTCAATGATAAATATTTGAAGAATTAATTTCTCAGGATTGGTTATAGATATACCTTAGATATTGAATTATATAGGTTCAGCGTCACACTCTGGAGGGTGTTGTTGTTGAAACCCAGACCGTCCGACCTACCAGAAAGGTGTAAGGTAACTGTTTGGACGGTCGGGAACTCTGGAGGGTGTGAAGATACTCAATAAGTATATCCACTTTCGATTCTGGTGGGAGATGCCACTTTGAGATCAGAAATTTACATTTTCCCTGAAACATCTATTTCTCGGAATCTGCTGCAGATCTGTTAGCAGATGATAACGGATATGGATTCAAAATAAAATTCCAGAGTGGGTAGGGTTTCATTTAGGACTTTTACTTCTGGTACAAGTATTTTTCTTGAAACACTTATGTATCAAGATTGGCTATAGATAGAGCTTAGACGATGATTGATATAAATTTAGCATTGACATTCGGAGGAGATTGGCACGATTCACTAAATATTACCGCTTCTGATATGTTTTCACTTGCGGTTGAAAAATTTCCTTGAAGCATCTATTTTTCAGAATTGGCTGTAAATAGAGCTTAGATGATGAATGATGTGCATCCAGCATCGAATTTTAGAGGCGGTAGAATTCACTAAAACTTATCATTTTTGGTTTCGGAGATTTCACCCTATTTTTCAGAAAATTCGTATGTCTCTAACATATATGTATGCAAACGTTGATCAAAGTGCTTAGTAATTCTTTTAAAGGTGCAGACACCATTTACCACCAAATTTAGGATTCTTCTTGAATTTCTTTTTATTATTAAACTAGGATTAACCGTTCGCAAAATGCTGCTTTTTTCTGAAGTTTTGGAAACACGACGTCATTTAAAATTGCGCTAAATTTCCATCTAAAAGCCAAATTAAATTTTAAATACACATTAATTATATATTTTATTTATTTCTGTAAATAATTCCATATAAACAAATATATGTGAGTCTGTAGAGGAAGTCACTTTCTGCCCACATCAGATTTTCCTTTAATGGCACGTTCACTGTGAGAGAATTATAGCACTAATGAAAGGAGTCATTCCGGTAATGTTCGGAAACCACAGAACGAGCGAATAATGGAAGGGCAGGAACTAAGACACTTTATTTTACCGCCAACAAAAGACGTATAAAACTGTCAGCATGTGCTTCCTCCCCGAAAATCAATACTGCTGTGATGCTCAGAATACTGAAGTTGATAAGAGGTCATATATTTAGAAGGTTTTAAATCTTTCAAGATTAGCCAGGAATTGAAAGCGCAAGATGGGGTATTTTGAATCAGCTCTAATAACTTTTGGCAGTACTGATGTGCGAGGAAGTGCAAAAATAAAATTATTTAGTTTTGTGTATTATTTAGTTTTCTATGAAAAACATTAACTAGAGTGTTGAAGACCCAGACCACACGACCAACCCTAGGGTTTACGGTAGCAATATGTGTGGCCGGCTCGACTTTATCAAACCAGAATTTATTCCTTTTTTTTACAATTTACAAGAAAAATTAAAAAAAAAATTTGTTTGGGTATAAATTATTACAATTTAACCGTGTTACCCTTCACTTTAAAGGGCTTGAAAAATATTTCGATTGATATCGTATATGTTCATGTACGCCCGGGGTGGTAATTCCCCCCTCCCCCCCCCAAAGGGGGGCTAATGACGTTACGAACAAAAAAAATTATATCGCGGCTATTTCTCAAAACAATGATTGAAACTATGAAGTTTCGTGCTCATAGACTCATAAATAAACCCTTTTATGCATGATTATATCAAACTTTGTCCTATGCTGCCATGTTAAAAAAAATATAAAATTTCGAATACTTATCGAAGTTTTCGCTGGAAAAAAAATGGTATCTAGTTCAAATTTTCTGATAACAAAACAGTATATAAAATTTCATGACAATCCAATAATATTTCTGTCAGCCGCCGAACACCGATTATAGACAACATTATTATTATAGATATTATATAGATTATTTATTATATATTTATTATTATGTAGTTTATTATTTATAGTTTTATTATTATATAGTTTATTTTTATATAGTTTATTATTATATATCATTATTATTACATATATTATTATATAGATTATAGATAACAGTACACCGAACACCGATTATAGACAGACGACAGGTAGGCGGACATCATTCCAAAAATAGTCAAAACGTGTTCACGAGGTCTTGAAACATATATTAACAACAAAATATCGTAATCGATTTTCGTGAAGACAATACTTTCTCAATACTACGTATGGGGAAGTAAAATTCGACATAGCAGTTTTCAACGTTTTCTTTAAATGCTTAATTTCCAATGCTCTTTGAAAATGAATACTTTTCTGTACTAGGGACTCACAAACTTTCGGAGATTGCGGTATCTATGAAAGAAATTTTTGACTAGTGGCCGCTGCTATTATCATTTGACTTGAGGCTGCTACTTTAAAATTGAAATAGTACCATTTATATACTACAATAGTGTCATTAGTGTTGATAAAGGGATATATTTCACTCACTTAAACAATTTTTTAAGGCTTATATGACAAATTAAAATCTAGGACATAAATTGCATTGTTATAAAATTCACTTTTTGAAATAAAAAAACATATTTTATATTTTAGGAGAGAGTTGCGTTATACTAGGAGGTATTCGTATTTCTACGATATTAAATTTTGAATATTTTATATGCTCTAATTTTTAATAGAACTATATATGTTTTGAATGATTTAAAATTTATTTATTTATGTAAACTAGCTGCAATGGAAACAGTTGGCGCTCCTTATCTGATCTCAGTCGTATCTTCAGCAATAACTTTTTTATAGAGCAAATGAACTAACAATACGCTCCTGCTACGTGGCCTAAGCTACGCAATGGCACGTCATCTGCGGGGGTCTGTGGTTGGTAAGTTGTGAGGGTGCCTATAATTCGCGTACATACGCTTTTCTCCAACCCATATTAATATTTCTGTGATTTTCAAGAAAGTGGACTTGGTTAGCGAGGTCGTCAGATAATACAGTCGGTGTTCAGTGATAATATATAGTTATCACACCCTTTTGAAAAAATTATTGATGGGATGTACTCTCAATCCTTACGGGAACAACCATTTCGGAATTAAACATTTTAATTTTCTCTCCAGTGCAGCTGTGTAAGCTGGGGATACTATATTGGCATTATATAATTGGCATTATATGCAAAATATTAAAGCCTTTTGCCTTCACCCTGCATTTAGAATGGTATTTGTGAAATATAACGGCTCAGGGTCAAATAAACTAAATAATAGGTTGTTTAAGCGCGACGTTTTAAAATGACTTTTTAGAACAAAATCTATACAATAATTTTCTGACATAGTTTGGACATTTCAAATATTCCAGAAGTCCACCAGTGAATTAGAAGACAGAATATTTGCTGAACCTATAGTATAAAACATAAAAAAGAATCTAAGAAAGCTGGATTTTTATTCTTCTCTCCAGGAGCAAAAAAAAAATGAAGTATTTTAAAAAGTATTTTCATTTTCTTCAGAAGCCACATCTAGAAGGCACATCTACTGATCTAGAAGGCTGAATTTTTGCACCATTTTAATACTGACAACCGGAAAATACCTAACGGAACAGGATTTATGATTTCTCACCGAGGAATTTTTTTTTTCGAAAGTTATTTTCAGATCCTCCAGAATCTCCCATGTATTGACTCAGAAGATTGAATGTTTTAACATTTATAGTTTTAACTACGGGAGACAATCTATAGAAGATGGATTTTAACTCTACCCAGGAGCGGATGTTCATGTCTTTCCAGACCATTTAGGATCTTCCTGTTGGTTTAGAAATCAGAATCTTTGCATTATTATAGTATCAACAACTGGATAGAAACGAGGCCTTTCTATTCCCTAAGGCAAACAAAACGGGGGACTGAGATGCCTTTGAAATCCTTTCAAAAGCCATCAATGACCCAGAAAGCTGGAACTTTGAACACTTATAGTATCGACCACGGGACAAAACCTAACTGAGCCAATTTTCATTTAAAAAGACTATTTTTAACGCTAAGCGCCATAAATTGCTAAACAAAACAAAACTTATTTAAAAAAATTGTAGCTGATATTTTAAGCGTGTTAGTATCCTTGTCTCTGAGAAACATAAATACTAGTATTTAACATTTGAAGAAAACATTATATTTTGAGTTGGATGCTTTCAAAGAATTACAATGTTTAATTTATGGTCACTTTTCATTTAAAACGACTCTTCTTAACGCCAAATGCATTAAAATGTTAAACAAATCAAAATTTATTTTTGAAAATTGTAGCCTAATTTATAAATGTGTTAGCATTACTGTATTTGACAGCTTTATATACTAGTATTTACTAATAAAGAAATAAAGGTATGATATCTCCATAGCATTACGATGTTTTATTTTGAATATTTAATATGTGATGACATTTTATAATTTGTAATTGCATATTTCGTCGTTGAATATAATATGTGCAACATTTTCAATTTGTTTTCGCTGATTTATACTAATAATCCCTTTTTAAGTAAATGCGAATTATAATATCCTCGAAGTCTTGTTTACAAAATTAATCGCAAGTGTAAAATAAAATTTTATTTCACTGTCAGAGAATTATAGATCTAATGAACTGTGATTTTCCAGTAATATTTGGAAACCGCAGAACGATCGGATAATAGGAGGAACTAAACTACACTTCAATTTGCTACGAACAAAAGGTTTATAAATCTGTCAGCATACTTTTTCTTTCCCGCCAAAATCAATACTGCTCTGACGTTTAGAAAACCGGATATGATAAGCAGTGATATAACCACAAAATTTTGCTCTCTTAAGTAAAGCCGTGCATTGAAAGTATGTAAAACTCTGACTAATATGGAATTACATTTAAAGGGAATAGTTCAGTCTGTTGAAAAATATAATTATAAAGAACGTACTACAGCATTTAACAAATTTCGTGGAGAAAATAGTGGTTTTCATTTCCGATAAATGTTAGTGGTAGCTAACTCAGTTTCCAAAGTTGGTTTGTTTCTTTTTTCTATATGGAATCCACAACAGTCTTTTACAGGCGAATTTATATATATATATATATATATATATATATATATATATATATATATATATATATATATATATATATATATATATATATATACGTATATATATATTATAGATATGTAGATGATCTGATTTGTCTTGTATTTACTGATAACTATGTCATAGATATAGATTTCTATCCGGATAATTTGGAATTAATACCTAATGAAACTTCTATTAGTAATAATGTTTATTATTTGGATTTAAATCTAATTATAGAACCTGCTCATGGGATAGTTACTAAATTATATGATAAAAAAGATTTTTTTAAATTTAATATTAATAAATTATTACCTTTTAATTCCTGCAACTCGATTCAATTGTTTAGAAATATTATACTTAATCAACTTTTTAGAATTTATAGATTATCAGATAAAAAATTTCATGCTTTGCACATTAATAACCTCAAAATTACCAGTAAAATGTATAAATATCCTGCATATTTAGTCAACAGTATAGTTAATAAGTTTCGATTAGCCTAAAATTCTCATATTCTCCCCTTATTATCTTATTTTAGCCGTACTTCTTCATTCTCCTGCAATTATATTTTCATCTTTTTATCTCGAAGCTTTAACAGTTGAATAACTCATTTTATTTCATTTTATTGCTTTTGCGCAGTACAGTTTTTATTACTCTCTTTGGCAACAGCAAATCACATCTTTTCATTTTGGCATATGGCAACATTGATCCAGTCATATTTTGCTCGTCATGGTTGCGCTGAAGAGGTGTGTTTTGAGGTATTTATGTTTCCTTTATTGTTCCAATCTATATGCTTGTCGTCCATATAACACAAGTTTATAGATAAAATCTATCTTGTGTTTCAGAAACAAGCATTTTTGTGTTAATTTCGAAAGGATATATGGACCCGACGAGAATTTTTTCGAAATGAACTTTTCGTAAGCCTAATCTCGTAAGCCTAAATCTCCTCCATGTGCAAGCTTTTTTGCTTGATTTTTTTGTTTTCTTATTTGCATTCCTCATTTTTGAAATTTGTTGATTGTCTTTGTCCTTATGACTTGCATTATGCTTTAATATTTCTTCTTTTTGTCTTAATTTCTTTTATTTCTTTGTATTTGTAGAAAAATTTTGGAATAGTGTATTATGAGTTACTACATACATTCTAACTTTGGATTTAATAATTTATAATTATATACTTATATATATATATATATATATATATATACGTATATATATATATATATATATGTACGTATATATATATTTATATATATATATATATGTATATATATATATATATATATATATATATATATATATATATATATATATATATATATATATATATATATATATATATATATATGTATATATATATATATTAGTTTAAAAATTCAATGAACGAAAAGTAAGAAGCTGCAACACGATAAACCTAACTTTCTAAAACACCCACAGAATAAAATATAAAACAGCAAATCATCAATCAAATGAAAAAAAATACAAAAGACGAGTTATCAAGTTACAGAAAATCAACAAAATTCAAAGGTATGGAAACGAATAAAGAAAAACTTAAAAAATCAAGCTATATCGCTACATACGTGGAAAAAGGGCTAAGCCTAAAAAAATGGAAATGTTCACTTCGTAAAATTCGTTCTCTAGTCCAAGTATTTTGACGAAGCAGACACAAAATATGTATGTTTCTGAAGAAATAGATAGATTATATCTATAAAATATTTTTATATATATATATATATTATTCAATTTTCGGTTTTATTTGGATACTGGAGGTATTTTCGAAAGCGGCCTGGCTGATATGCGAACATATAAAATGGTTAGTTCTAATGTTATGTGGTTGGTTTTATTCTTTTCATTGTCATAAATTACGTATAAAACAAGCGTTGAATTAATATATTTAAGCATACGTAGTCTTATTAACACTATACAACAAAGTTGAAAAGTGTTTATGACTTTGTTCATTCATTCTGTGTGTCTGTCTGTCTGTCCATTCTCACGATAAATGCCGTAAATATGACTTTATCAAAAATAAATTTTCGTATGTTGCTGAAGACGGTCTGTGGGACATATGTAAATGTAAATGAATAATATCACTCAATTAGTTTTGGATGGAACCCGGGTTGAAAAAATGAAATACATTGAATCCTATGAGACGTAATTTTTCAAACATTCTTTAAGAAGTTAAAATTCACAAATTGCTTCGAAAATTTTAGGAATATTCAAATTATCCCATAAAAGACATAAAAAATTTTCAGCAAAACATGTTTTGTAGTTTTTAAATAAAAATTAAAAAAATAATTATAGCTATTTAATATGGAGAGATCACGTGACACACTTCAAAATAAAATATGCATTCTATCGTTTTGTCCCACAGTAGAAATCGTGACTTTTATTCTTTTAAATTTATATTTAGTGTTGCATCCGTCCTAAAACCGCTATTTTTGTGCTTATTTTCTGTGCAACTATATTTTGCGCCAACGTAATTACAATATTTTTGAATTTAAATGATCATCAGACATTGATTATTTCTACAATAAAACTTACTTTTAATGGATGCAGAATGTAAACAAGTGATTGTAAGATGAGTTGTATAAGAATTTCTGAATATTTTCCCATAAAATTATTAGTTTGGAGTAAAAGTGAATGAATGAAATATTCACTGCTTTTTCATAGAGAGCCAGACGATTTATATTTTGATGACGTCATTTGAATAAAGTTCATTTTCTTCTATTGAAGTTTTAAGTTTTCAAGTAAAATAAATTATTGTAGGTCTGTGATAATTAAAAAAATATCACCGTTGAATGTATCGCATTTTAGAGATGCTTAAATAAATTTGCATTTCAGTTGGAATGTCTTTCATAATCAATACTTTATGCATGACTGATATATCTTGTTTTAGATTTTAATGATTTTTGAGTGTCATTTTGCTAAAAAACATGCAGGTTCTTTTTTCTTTCGAATCTATCAACAGGTAACATTTCTACCAAATTTTGTGAAATTTGGTCAATTAGTTTTTCAGAAGGTTTTTACCGAATCGTGCCAAAATCTAATCAGCACCAGGGAAATCTACAACTAACCTATTTACCAAATTTAGGATATTTGATAAAATAGCTTTTCACCTTGAGTGAATACAGACATTGCACAGCCATAGACATACACAGACATCACGCTAAATGTATTTGTTTCAAGATCTACGGTGCTCGAAAGGTGTAGATCTGTAGATCCGTCAAAAATACGAGTTGCTATTTTCGGCCCAATTCCAATACTTTCCCTATGCATTATCATGTAATGATGATAACGTAATAAACAAACATTTTTGTGGTCCACCGAAATCGACAAAATCGAAAATAAAATAAGAACTATGTCTGAAAATTATCAATCAGAAATATTGTTAAACTTAATAATTATATATCTGTTTTATACTTAATGATGACAAGACGTAGGTGGGTGTCATCCCAGGGCTCGACTGACATAATTATTTTTACCCTGCTCTACGCATATGACGAAATTGAAAATAAGGACACGCGCATTTTGTTCTCGGACTAGAGGGACCAAATTTGTTCAGCGACGTTATTAATTTTTTTTTGTACGTCACTGGATCTTGTGTGCTCATCACAATTTAAAATCTTTGCTCAAGCTGCTTACGTCTGGATGTCGCCACTTCGATATTAATAAACTATTTTCAACTGCAATGAAGCGTGTGTTTTGGCAATTCCTCTCGAACTTTACTCTAGATCCTGGGCGAATCTTAATTCTCATTTCGTCGAGCTGCCAACTTTTTATTGGTTGCCAGGCTGAGTGCACAACCTTGTATTAAAGAACCTAGGACAAGACAATGAAAACCAACAACATAATGTTTATATCTACGAGTATATTTCAATTTTTCGTTTCACTTTGGCACTCCACCAATTTTTAAATGGAAAAGCAAGTTATTTCAAAATTTTAAATTTGATATAATTACAAATAAATATGTTTTTTAGTGTTATTTTGCGAGATAAAACTAACGAAATAAATTAATTAGACAGAAAAATATTAAGCTGTCTACACCAGTCATTTAGAAATAGAAACATTGAGAATTAAACGCTTTCTTTGCAGGTTTTGTAATTATAAAGATTGAATACTACTGGCGTACTGATTTTTATCACCTATAAAAAGTGAAGATTTGTTGGAAACGACTTGTTTACTTCGCTCTAGGGGGTCTAAAGTTCTGATACAATGCATTTATTTAGGGTAATGAATAAGGCTAAGCTTTTAACTGCAGACAAGTAATTACAAATTTTAGGAGGTGGAATTAAAAGCATGTAATAGATGAAGAACATTTGAAAAGCAGCGGATGCAAGTAATAACTTCCTAAATGTACTTTATGTATCGCATCGGATCGCAATAAAATTGGAAGGATGTCGGAAAGAGGGGCTGTAAAATGGATTGAATGACTTAAAGTAAAGTGGTTCAGTTTTAAAAGTTATTTATCTCCAGTTAAGGTTTCTATTACTTTTTATGGGTTTGAAGAATAATTAAATAATTATATGGAAGTGTTTGTGATCATAAGCCTGCGATTATATGTTGAATTATATGTTGTAATTATAAGTTGAATTGAAAAATTAATACACACACACACATTACCGGCCGTCCAATTAGTTGCTCAAGTCCTCAGGATGAGTCGGACGGTCTGGTTCTTGAAATAGTTTTTCTCCTGTATTTTTGGTGTTGTGTATTTGCACACCAGTGAATGATTTGTATCAAGTGCTGCTGCTAGAAATAATAATAATAATAATAATATATATCTATATGTATATATATATATATATATATATATATATATATATATATATATATATATATATATATATATATATACATATATATATAAATATATATATATATATATATATATATATATATATATATATATATATATATATATATATATATATATATATATATATACATATATATATAAATATATATATATATATATATATATATATATATATATATATATATATATATATATATATATATATATATATATATATATATATATATATATATATATATATATATATATATATATATATACTTCCATTCTACCATTGGATTTACAATGTTAATATTTTATATACGAGGCATGTTTTTTATGTAAGTACCGTTTTGCGATTCCGCCGCCGCAGCGCTACGGTCGGCGTTCCGCGCATGCGCGCTGGTTACCTACATCTCTTGTCTACGCACTGACGCCATTACAGTCTGATTCTTCATTGTATACGTTGTTTACTGAGTGTTTAAGATGCCTCCGGCAATCGTGAGTCCCGCCGATTGTGAAGTACGGGCTGTTATACGATTTCTCAGTGCTAAAGGCGTAAAACCGATCGATATTCATCGTGAGATCTGTGAAGTTTACGGACAAAACATTATGAGTGATGGAATGGTAAGGAAATGGGT
Organism: Amaurobius ferox; assembly: GCA_951213105.1. Lineage (NCBI taxonomy): Eukaryota > Metazoa > Arthropoda > Arachnida > Araneae > Amaurobiidae > Amaurobius > Amaurobius ferox. The sequence continues at coordinate 62,521,715 of OX578144.1, forward strand.
GAGAGCATTTAAAGATGGCCGCACATAAAATGTCCATTTTATATGCTTTTATTTGTTCTTGTGACTTTAGGATCTTCATTTCGGGATTCCGTTTTTTTTCCCTTGGCATACTGTTGATTGTTGTTTCGGGCGTGTAGTGGTTTCCTGGGATTAAAAGCATGCTTAAACCAGGAAAAGGGGTCGCAGTCCCCCTTGACCTCTCTACAACCCCCGTAAACACACAACTGCTAATTGTATTAATCCATTTTCAATCTCATTTTTTCTTATTGTATTTTGAGGCTTAGATAGAGCAGCAAATGCGCCTTACTATTCCTTGGATTTTATATTTCATTTTGATTGTACTTGAGGAATATATATATATATAATAACTACATTTTGTATAATTAGTCCTTGATAACCAGAAGCTAAGCCGAAATGTGCTGTTCCAAAAGTTCACAGCTTATGATATATTTTGGAACTTTATCTTACCGTCATGAAATTTAACATAAATACTAGAAAATAATAAAAATCTTTCACGTCTGCGCAATTCTCTTGGCTTCTGAAATACATCAAGTGATATAACATGCAAATTTCAGAGATTTGTAGGCTACATGCAACGGAAAGATGCACAGATACGCCGAATGCATTTAAAGATCCGTTTGGTAATTTCTAGAATTTTGGAAATGTAAGATTTGAATTTCAAATGCATTTCGTATTGAATCTCTGAGGAGACTAAGCATCAGAGACAACGGATAACTTTTATGAGATTTTTATGTCAAAAATCTTACTTCTACATGCTGTTTCGGAAATTCTTAAGCGAAGGAAGGATTTGTATGGTGTTTGTTTACACAAAAGGTGTGTTATTGAGCGTTTTGATAATAATAAAATAGATATTTAATAAATATCGAGTTATCACTCTATTTATGCAATCATATTCTATAGTGTTGGGTTTCACTGGTATTAGAAGCATTATCAGGACGACAAAAGCTATATATCGTTTTAAAGGTTTTTTGCCCAAGTTATTCTTTTAAAGTATTTCATATAAATTCTTTAAAATTTCTTCCTTTCACTTTGGCAACGGCTTAGTGACACTGATGGGTACATGAGACCATGAAGTTTAAAGAACAGGGGGGGGGGGGAATCCGAAAGGGTTATTTTCGGAAAATTGGAATCCCAATCTGTACACAGTATAGCTCATTTTTGGTGGCGCTGTTGGTCCTAAGATCTGAGTTTTTAGAGATTCCGTCCATTCAATAATGTTGGTGTTAGAGGAATTGGTACATTTTATTTATATTAATTAATATTTTTATTGTTTGATCTTATTACTGTATTCCATACTGTATTACTGTATTCCATACAGTAATTCCCCCCTAACCAAATTCCCTCTTTTTAGCACTAGATGCTCCATTCTCACAAATAAAATAAAGCACATGACTACATAAAAGTAAAAATAGTCAAACGCATAATCCCAATTACCAACCATATACACAATTATTAAACACTAAATATGCAATTGTCACACACTTGATTATAATTATAAACACACATGCATAATTAAACATTCATACATAGATAATTGTAATAAAAACAAAATGCGACAAATTTTCCAAATGTAGCTTAAATTAAAAATGCAATATCTTTGAAGCAAGAATGCAACTGTAATTTATTTCGTTTTTGCATTGCTCAAGAGATGGCGCCACCACCGTTAAAGTCTAATATTCAGAAGCAGTTGGCAATTGTCAAGTATGCCGTTTCCCCTCCAACTCTCTACTTTCAGGATAAGACTTATCTGTATTAACAAAATCTATTTGAACACCATTATCAGCCATAGCATTGTTTAATTTATCAAACATCCTATAATCTGTATATTACTACATTTCGGATATAATTAAATTTTACTTCAGAACAATGCTATGGAAATTTTAATATTCGAATAATTCGAGTTATAAACATGATAATTATATAAAAAAATATATCTAGTTTAAGTTTTTATAGAGTGCATCTACATATATAATTTTATAGGGATAGATGAATTCGTTTTTGAATTATCGAGTACACACGTCATACAGATCGCACACACACAGATCGCACACAGAATCGCACACACATACAGTCACACACGGGCATCTTTTCAACCCTGGAAAGATACCATGGGCTAAGCCTGCAACTTAAAGTGGGAAATAATGCTATAAAATAGATGTGAATTGCAGCACATACTTCAGACCTTTGGGAAATTTCCACAACAACTCGTCACTCCTGCATTTGATCTGCGCGTAGTTGTACGTATTTTATTCCTCTCTACACGTAGACTTTGTGGCGCAGGTATACCTTACAGTAGAATTAAGATAATATGATTTAATCCTGCGTATTGGTGATTATTACATTAGAAGAACGTATTACCCGACTTTGAACGGGTCTGAAATGAACGTCCGCTTTTACATAAATAATACAAACACAGACAACATCATTCAATTTCTAAATTGCCTGTTTTGGATCAAAATCATTCCCACTTTTTGTTTCAATCTAAATCCTTCATTGCAAGGTGTTTAGTTGTAGTTACGCACAGCCATTTTAACCAACCGTCCACTATTACCGAAAAAATTTGTTTCTGTTCGTTTTGATCTCAATGGTTTTGCTTTCGTTTGAAAATAAGCAGAAATCAAAAATTAGATTAATTAAAAAACATTTTTTTGTCAGAATTCCAATATGTACGCCAAACTCTTTTACCAAACTACAGAATGGTGCTAATCTGACTTTTTATGATGAAATAAAGTGAGAAAATAAAAAATTAAACATGAATATTTCGATGTATTCAAAAATAAATAAACAAATACGGGGGGAATAACTGTTTTACGTACTTAGTTCAAACATCATTAGAAAGAATGTTCTTCCATCTGTCCGATGATGACAAAATGGAAACACTGTCATGATATTTTTGATCGCCAAGGATCCAATTTGTGTGAATATCACTCAAAATCGTGCTTCAATATAAAATAAATTAAAAAAAATAATTCGAATTTTTAAAAAATCAAAGTGATGCATATTGTAATGGGAGTTGAGTTAACCCTGTACAGAATTTTGTGGCTGCCCAAAGCTTTGATTATCTGCTATAGACGACACAAATATCATTCAAACATCTTCTTTTATTATGTAAGATCGTTATACTCCTCAGTGCAATCAGTGAAATTCAAAACGTTGCTCCGAATATACGTTAGGCCAAAAGATTAATTAGTTTAGGAAATGTTAAGGCTTCCAATCCAAGAACAATTCCTGCTGGCGAGTATTGTTCTACGAAATTTCAAAATTAATCCAAGAAACAGAGATAAATTGTACCATGGATAACTGGTTTACGTCACTTCCAATAGCACAGATGTTATTTGACTCTCATGCTCTGATAGTTGTTGGTACACTGAAACTGAAAAAAAAACAGAAATTACTTGCAATTTTGTGTCTGTGAAAGATAAGTAAAGAAGCATGGCAATGTTTGCTTTCAGTGGGTAAAAAGCAATCCTATTGTTCTGCTTATCTCGATCAAAGATTAAGAAAGTGGTGATGTTATTATCAACTATGCTCCAGACAGGTTATAATGATAAAACCGTAATCGTTTCCGAAAATGTAGAATTAACACTAAAGATGGGCTTGACACCTTTGATCAATGTGTCACATTTATTTTGTGGCAAGAAAAACACATCGTTATCCTCTTTGCCTGTTCTATGGAATTTTTAATGCAGTTAAAGTTAATTCAATGATCTTGCTACTAAGATCAGTGTCCAGGGAAAACAACTCGTTTTAAGTGGGAGGGAATACTTACAGTCACTTGTACTGGATTTCATGAAACCCCTTATGATACTGCATATAAGGCAGTCAGTATTGGTCAAGGAAATTTGTGAACATATTGCTAGGATGTTCAATATTCCTCTGGAATCCTCTAGAATATTCCTCTAGAATCAGTCCATGCGGTCAATGACAAACCTGTAACATGTGGAAGATGCACATTTGCCCATGACCCTTAGACTGCAATAGTAGAATAAGCTGTTTTTTTGTTTGTTTTTTGAGTGATTCACCAAAGCAAAGTATGTCTAGACTGTAATGTCCGCGTGTGTCATTTTGACACCAAAGCTTATAAATTGTGTACAAGACTGATAAAAAATGCATTCAAGTTTCAAAACAATAAAAGGTAAAGTTGTTATTTATAGTAGAAATTAAATGTAACGTGTGGCATAAGTATACCGCAAATTATAATTTGCGGTATACTTATGCCACACGGTAGATTTAATGTCATGTTTTACAAGATAGTTTTCCAAAAGTAAAAGTGTTTGGAATGGATTCTGGAGGTCTTGAAAAGGTTCTTATGCATAAAAATCTGGAATCTGAAATTCCTCGGGAAAGCAATACTTTCTGTTTACTATAGAAAAATATGCATTTCAAAAATTTTCTGAACTTTCCTGTAAACGTGTAAAATTTGTTAGGATTTCAACAATAGTTTCATTTTACCCTTTCTTCTTAAAATCAGTTAGCAGATTGCTAAAATACTTAAAGTGTTCAAAGTTAATATTGTGTTTACACTTATTATTAAACGTATGTTTCTAATTCTTAAAGATTCTATAGAAATTTCTACAGTATTTTTTGCCAGCACGGTCCTTCTTATGCGAGTCAAATTAAACGTGCATAAAATTTCATATCAAGAAAGATGAAAATTATGGAAAAAAGTAATAATTGGACTTCTCGATATTGCTTTAATTCTGGCAACCATTTGGAGTTCCTTCCGCAAGGATTATACAACAAGAAAGATCAATCGTGCATGACGCATTGATTATGAAACACTTTCCAACAGAAATGCAATTTTATTGAAACATCTCTAAAATGCTATACATTCAACGGTGATACTTTTAAAATTATCACAGTACAAAAATTTATTTTGCGTGGAAACTTAAAACTTCACCAAAAAACGCAATGTTATAAAATCGTCTGCTTCTTTATCTAAAATCAATGAGTATTTCATTCATATCACTTATATTCCAGACTCCAGAGCTAATAACTTTATGTGAAAAAAAATCCGCAATTCTTATATAGCTCATCTTAAAATCACTTGTTTTCATTTTTCATCCATTAAAATTAGGCTTCGTTATAGAAATAATCCAAGTTTGATGATCATGTATACTCCAAAATATTGTAATTGCGTTGACGCAGAATATAGATGCACAGAAAATACTCAACAATAAACCCGTTTCAGGACGGATGCAACACTAAATATAGATTTAAAAGAACTTTAAAAAATAATCACGATTTTTACATTGGGAAAAACAGATGGATGCCATATTTTATTTTGAAGTGGACCACTTGATCTCTTCATATAATAAGGGCGTAATTATTAATTTAATTTTGATTTTAAAGACTACCGAAGATATTTTGCTGAATTTCTTTTTTTTTATATATATTTTATGGGATAATTTGAACTTTGCTAAAATTTTCGAAGAAATTTGTAAATTTTAACTTTCCTTAAAGATGTTTGAAAAATTAGGTCCTATAGGATTCAGTGTATTTCACTTTTTCAACACTAGTTCAATCCAAAACTAATTGGGCGATATTATTCATTTACATTCTCATATGACCCACAGACCGTTTCAACAACAGACCAATATTTCATATTGATAAAGTTTATTTTTAAGGCAGCTATCGTGAGAACGGACAAACAGGCAGATTAAACATACGGAATAAAGTCATAAACACTTTTCAACTATGTTGTAAAGTCTTAAATACGTGTATTAATTTAGTTAGATACTTGTTCAGTACTCCATTTTTGTATTGGTTTGTTTGAGTGACCTGTAATTCTCCCTTTTTTCTGTATATTTGCTGCATTTTTGCAGATTTCTTTACCTTTTGGATTTTTGCGTGCCGTTCTTAACAATTAACAACATCGTTGTAAAGTGTTATGACTTTTTTCATTCTGTCAGTTTATGAAGTTTATGACTTTGTCCATTCTGTATGTCTGTCTGTCTGCCGTTCGCACGACTACTGCCGCAAAAATTTCTTTATCGAAATTAAATTTTAGTATATTGTTGAGACGGTCTGTGGAACATATGGAAATGGAAATGCATAATATAACCCAATTAGTTTTGGACTGAACCCGGGTTGAAAAAATGAAATACATGAACCCTATGGAACCTAATTTTTCAAACATTTTTTAAGCCAATATAAAATTCACAAATTGTTTCGAAAATTTTAGGATGTATTTAAGCTATCCCATAAAAAATATAAACAAAATGTCAGCGAAATATTTTTGGTAGCTGTCTAAATAAAAGTTAAAATAATAATTGAACCCATATTATATATCGACAAGTGACACATTTAAAAATGATATATGGCATCCATCTTGTGTCAAAATTGTGATTTTTAAAGTTCTTTTTAATTTATATTTAGTGTTGCCTCCGTCCTAAAATCGCTTTATTTTTGCGTAATTTCTGTGCATGTATATACTTCGCCAACGTAATTACAATAATTTTGAGTTTAAATGATCATCAAACTTAGATTATTTATTCAACGAAGCCTAATTTTAACGTATGCAGAATGTAAAAATATCAAGCTGTAAGAATTACTGAACTGTTTTTACGTAAAATTATTTAGCTCTGGAGTCTGGAATATAATGAATGAAATATTCATTGATTTTACATAGAGAAGCAGCCCATTTTATAGTATCGCCTTTTTCGCTTAAAGCTTGGAGTTAGAAAGTACTTTTACCTCCATGGTTTTAAGTTATTAAGTAAAATAAATGATTGTAGTATTGTGATAATTTAAAAAATATCACCGCTGCATGAAAGGAACGGAATAAAATATATGAATGCAATATTTACTGCTTTTATATAGAAAGCCAGGTGATTTGTATTTCTATACTATTTCTATACTATCCATTTCTGTACTATTTGTTCTTTATTCTGATTTATGAATAGTTCTCTCAGATGGACGCTTATTCTACAACTTGGCATATATACCCTTCTGTTTATTCCATTTGAGCCCATTTTGTCTTTTGAACTTCGTGTTTGTTAGTCTGTCTAGCACTGCCGAAGAGGATCTATCGTATCCTAGAAATAGCTGTATGTTACATTGATATTCTGTTTTTGCTTACAACACTCTTGCAAGAATGGCATACACACAAACAATTATTCCCTCAAACTTTCTTCAATATCTTTGTCTTGAACAGTATGTATTGCTATCCAGAATGATTGCAATGTATAAGAAGAGTGTATTGCCATACATAAAAATTTTATTTGCATTTTGGGATGTTAAATGTACGCATTTTGTCTAAATACATATAAATGGCACCTCCACAATTATTGAAATATAAAATTATTCATAGGTAATTTATCCATAAAGTGACTATTTAATTACAACAACCTATTTATTATGATTTACCTCGTTTGATTAAGTTGTGATTTCGCTGTAAACTATCAACCTATTAGATCTTCAGGTTCAGTGAACAATCACAGCGATGACTTGACAAGCGTGCGGATTCTATTTTGGGAAGTAATCAAATATATCAATTGATCGCTTTTTGAGAGTGAATTCCCACGGTGCGTTTGAGCTGCGGAGGAAAGTTTCCACAGAATATTCTTGGAGAGACCTCCCCCCACCCCACAGCAGCTCAGGTCGTAAACGATTGTGCGGCTGAACAATAAATCATGCTCGTTCTCGTTCAATCCACGCAATTGTCCTGTATGGAATATAGTGACCTTATCGTGTGTTTCACTTGCGTTTATATAATGCGAAAGGTTGCGAATAGTATTATCACTGATATATGAAAATGTATTTCTGTGCAAGTTCGGTAATTTGCCCTATGTGCAAGTCATATGTATTAGTTTCTTGCCGGATTTTTTAAAGTGTGTTCCGTGAAACGCCAAGGGTTCCGCGACGTCATATTTTTGTGTAACTTTTCCTAAAATTAAAAATCGAGGAATATTTGAATGCATAATTTGGACCACAAGGGATTTTTTCTCATTTTGACATGCTGGCATTAAATTAAACTTGAAGAGTGTTCCGCAACTGCAAAATGTTTGAAAAATACTGGTTTATTTATTCAAACCAGAAGCCGACTTTGTAAGGTGAAGAAATAGTTAATTGACTTTTACCTTTGTGTCTGTGTATAGTTCCCTGAAAGTTAGGAATTGTGATTTTTTACTCCTCAGCAGGACGGAATTTAAAATTAAGTCAGTTTAAGTCTCAGAAACAGATCCCTTTTATCAAGGACTCTACAAGTGTTTTATCTTAGTTTAAATATTAAACAGCAGTGTATATGGCCTATTGAGGTCCACTGTATTTTATTTTCCTTTCTATTTTATGTTATTTTCGAATGTAATAAGCTTGGCTAGATATATTTTTTGGAGTTATACTAGCCGACTTTTCTCACATAAGACGTTTTTCGCTTTAATAATAAAACCCAACGCATAAGATTATATGAAATGAAATATTTTGTGCTAAAATATATTTAAATACTGTCAAATGTCAAGCAAGTATAAGTAAAATACGAAGTTTTATTTGAAGAAAATGCTCTGAAATAACAAAAAAAAAAATATACATCGGAATCTTTGGGTAAACAGAGATTTTCTTAAGCTTTATAACATGTTATTTGAAATATACGCATTGGGATTTCAAAATATTTTTAACGCTTTGAAATCAGCATAAATATATTTCCCGTGATTTTCTTGAATTTCATTGTATTATAGAGGCGGCGGAGAAACGATTGGATTTTTAAATTTCGGTATTCAAAAATATTGAATGATGTGCATGTTATTGAGAATATTTTGAAATATTACATTTCAAGAAGTCGAGTAGTAATAAATATGTAAAGATATATTCTCTGCAAAGCATGACTTATTTTATCAATCTAAGATAAAACACATTCTTGGAAGCATGAATATTGTTACGAACTGCCTTCGCTGAATGCTCTTTTGATACCCAAAGGGGAAAAACACCTTCATAGGCAGCCACTTCTATTACGTCAGTGGAGGGTTGACATACTTGGAAATTCATGGTAGGGTTACTAGATTTGTCGATTTGGTGACTTTTCGAAGGTACTAGGACTTTTGCGAAATGATGAATATTCTTGGAGACACCAACCTCTTCTGGAAGTTTGTACGGAGGGTATATAAAGGGAGTCGTCGCTCAGTTGGAAAGCAGTAAATGTTATACAAGCTACATTGATTTGTAAAATATGTCAATCTTTTGAGTATAGTGTCGGCTATTTTGTGAAATTAGTGGAGCATTCAATCACTGTTTTACTGTACCTGGCAGTTATTTAGTGATCGTGTGAGAGAGTTAACGAACTTATTTGCTGTACATTGTTCCTGTTTACGCTCTGCTTGTAAATAATCGTGTTAGTTATCCAGAAATTTGGACTTCTTCTTGTACCCTGAGCGTACACCACATGTCTTAACCACGGCTCTAACCAAGTTTTTTATTAGTGATAATTTTCATCCTATTTTTGATAAGACTTTTCTCTGAATTAGATGCAATAACCTCCGTAATATTTTACTTTATGAATCCATTTTTATTTATCTTTACTGTGAATCTATTTGCAATTTTGATCCCGTCCAGACCCTTAGTTATGCTTGACGTCTCGTTCTCGACTCACTATGTGTTAAACCTTTAAATGATTTTCTGAATATTTAATGGATGCTTTATTTTGTTTCTGACGACATTTCTATTGGTTACCATTTAATTTATGAAACTTTTTCCTTTTATTGCATTGTATTTTATTACTAAATTATATTTTAAATGCATCATATTTAAAAATGTAAAGTGATTAATATGTAAATTTTGTCTGGCGGTTCTGGCCTGTATTTAAGCACATGTTCGACACTTATTTTCACTTCGCCACCGATGAATGGCATAGTAATGCCCGAAAGAGCTATGGCTGTGTAATTTTAGTACATCGTAAAAGGAGATTTTAGTAAAATACTTTAAATTATGGCCAATTTTTTGGTTGTCTTTATTTTTAAAGTATTCTCAACTAGATAAGTCATAGGCAAGCTAATGCGGTGAATCGATACGTCGTACTAACGGTCCTTTTTAAAAAGCTGGTGCATTCACAATTTTATACCATACCTTCTGACTCGTTTATTTTCACAGTGACTCAATATCGGGCAATTTAATACAAATTTTGCAATAAAGTGGGAGGATATGCGGCCGCAAATTGATCCAATAATTCCCGAAAGTGTAAAAGAATGTTTAAATTACTGAATGAACAAGAAAGAGGAAGAAAATTGGATAAATTGTTGAAGAGTTGAATGCAAGAATATCGTTTTCAGCCGCAGTCGGCGATAAAGGTACTTTTGTGATATAACATGGCGGACGTACAGGGTGTTTTACAAAGGAGTCCCTCCCTTTGAAATAAAAAAAACTCAGAAACGGTGATCGATAGAAGACTGGTACAAGTGATATGTTTATTGGGAATGCCGTCAATATATGATAAATACCTTTTAAAATTAGTTACAAATGTTGCTGACAGATGGCGCTGTACCCTGTAGCCGCAGTACGGATGCCTATAGAGTGACAAAATCAGAGATCGAGCTAGAATTTTCCCAGAAGAGTAAAAATACTCCCTGACTTGATTTGAAGGAGTATTTTGCTTTTCAGTAGAGTAATTTTTAACAAATGTATAATCACCCACAAAAATTTTTTTTTGTTTACAAAATCGGTGCGTAGAAATACGCATGACTTAATTTATAAAGCGTATTTGCTTATTTTAAAACGTGGAATACGCTTGTAGAGGCGCTATCTCTATCTCTGGTCAAAATAAAGTAAAAATAAAATAATAGTATAGTCAAAATAAAATCCCTATAAAGAGTTTTAAACTAAGGACAGTCTCACCATTATTATAGCCTATTTTTCGGACTCCGAACTCAACTGCATCGTGCAGCGCCATCTGTCAGAAACATTTCTAACTAATTTTAAAAATTTTGCATCAGATTTTTACGGCTTGCCCAATACACATAACACTGTTTCAGTCTTCTATCAATCACCGTTTCCGAGTTGCTTCATTTCAAAGTTAGCGAATCCTTTGTGAAACAGCCTGTATTATAGAAACTCTACGTCACACCGATACGTTTCATTGTGATGTATCGGCACTATCGCACATCATTAATTTTATACGGTATCGTATCGACGTTCTTATCACTTCGACCTAAAATATTACATTGCTACTAATATGTAAAAGTTTGATTGTGCCTTGCCTCTATTCAAATAATACATAGCGGACATATGCTTCCATTCAAGGCCATTGCTGTATTCAGAGAGAAAGTATCTTTACAAACAGCCATTCCTATTAGGCGAATGTATTAATCCCATATTTTGAATGTTGGGGCGGGGTTGCTGGATTTGGCGATTTATCTCCAAAATACTGACTTTCGAATGTACTAGAACTTTCTCGAACTAACGAATACTCTGGGACATACGTTCCCCTTCTAGGAGTTTCTACGAAGAATATATAAAATGAGTAATCGCTTAAATAGAGAGCAATTGACGTGATGCGAGCTATTTTGAATCGCGAATAGCATCAGTGAAATTAGCTGAACATTTAATTGCTATCTTATTGTATCTAACACTTGTCGAAAAAGTTGTTCTGCAAAACTGGTATTTAAGCCAGTCAGTGAAACTAACATTCTTAAACAAAATTAAGCTGAATTACAAAAAAAGAAAAAATAAATGAATGTGTTTAACAATGCATGGCGCTTAACTTTAAAAACAGTTGCCTGATCAAAAGTTAGGTTAACATTAAGTGATGCCTCATATTCGATACTATAAGTCAGTGGTGGCTCGTAACTTCAGGAATGAGTGAAGCCGATTCAGAGGTGGTATTCTCCCTCCTCCGGGAAAGAACATCATCAAAACACATCGCACTACTGGCACACGTGTTGTCAAATAATATCTCAAAATAACCAAATAATTCTAAAAAAAAATCATCAAATAATAATAATAATAACCCTTTCAACCGATAACTTTAAGTGAAGCAGAGTGCTTTATTTGCGTCATCTAACAAACCGCCACTGCTATATGTAATCAAATTTGCAACCTTTTAGGTCAACCGGGGAGTGTGCGTGGGGGGGGGGGGGGAGAGGGGGAGTCTAATGAAGTGTCCGGGAACACTCCTTGAAAACATCAGTTTCTCTACTTCCTGGTGATTAAAAAAACCCGGCTTCATTAGATTGTCTCGTGATCGATACTATAATCGTGCAAAGATCGAAGCTTTCTATATCATCGGGAGTCCTTTTTAAGGTCTAGAAAGACTTTGAAAATTTCAATTTTCTCCACCTGATGGAAATTGAAAATCTGGCCCCTTTTAAGTTTTGTCATATGGTTGATATTACAGTGAGCTGATATTATAGTGAGCTGATATTATAGTTGATACATAGTGAGCGTCAACTGATAATTAGGCGATGCCCCAATGGGTGCATCGAAAGAACGTCTCCTTGTAAAATTCTGAATAGAACACAAAATTTTACTGCTTACTGTCATCAGGTAGATAGATATCTGATTCCTACAGAACAGCTACGTCTATTTTTTACAGTGCACTCACATTACTAAAACTTGCCATATACTAACATTTTTAAGGACCTATATGACCAGTGAAACAATCATATACCACACATTTATTGTTTTATAGGCCATTTTTGAGATTTTAAATTATAAATGAGTATCCATAGGTCATCTTCTGGTACCTTTGAAGTATAAAAGTCCCATCACGACAGTTTATCTACTGTTTTAATTTTGTAAAGCCTAAAAGTGTAAAAAACCCAGCAGCATATAAACAAAGTTTGTTTGATTGAAGAAGAAAAGGTAACACAGTTACGCCAACAGCGGAGGGGTTTTTAGTTCCTTGAGACTTTGGGATTTTCTCACTTTTAAGATAAGATACAGTTATTTCTGAGCTGTCAATATATTAAATACGAATGTAAACTTTTTCTTTAATGAGAGGGAAGAAGTGGATTTAAAAGTTTGAATTAGCAGTGTTGGTTTATATGGACTGATTAATGCAAGATAATTGAATGTTGATCAAATAATAGCAAAAAAAACTACTGGAATGGATAACACAGTAAATAAAAATTTCGTAAATACAACATGCGTTCAAAAATAAACTGGTTTATGATTTCATAGGTAAATAATGGCCTTTTTCAGGACCTACAAGAAGCACGACTTCAATTGCTCAAGTTGCCGACATGATTTGAGTTAGAGATGCCGTCTTAACGGTACTGAAGAAGGAGACTGTTATGTGCTTTGAAACTCGTAGTCCAGTTTAGTTTTTATTTATGCTATATTTACAAAGTTTTTATTAATTGTGTTAGATAGTGTTGTGTAAAGAGTTTTGTAAAGAGTTTGGTTGTGTAAAGAGTTCTGGTGTACCATTGGTGCGCAGGTGGAGTACGTCAAATTTAATTTGGCGTACTCCGCCTGCGCACCAATGGTACACCGGAACATCCCCTGGCGCTCTTCTGGAAATTAAATGTGATCGTGGCTCCCAGACTGCACTTGCTAGACTTAAAAGTGGCCACCTTAAGTGTCTTTCTTTTGAACGCGGTGGAAAAATCCATCCCACTTGTAATAAATGCTGTGACCATCCGGCCTCCCCGGAGCACATATTGAGTTGCGTCGGACTTTCCAAGGACTTGACATCTGCCCCCTTTTAGTTATTGATTTTCTGGCGGTCAACAACCTCCTGGAGTTGATCTGACTTATGTCAGATCTGTTAAAGAGGATAAGCAACAACAACAACAACAACAAAGAGTTTTGCTGTCCCAACCAGGAAGCGAACCCTGGAACTCCGAAGTGCCCAGCCGACGCTCTACCATTGAGCTACTGGGACGAAATTGCAAGCTCTTGTCGTCGAAATGGACTCTGCATTCTCCACCCTCTAATGTCAGATTGGCAGGCAAATGACAATCTGACTGACCACCTCCTGCTATTTTTATCTCATGTTAGCCTCCTGCTACTACTATTTTTATCCACGTTAGTATCCTGCGTGGTCTTTCTCTCTCAATTTGAAATTGGAGCTCCGTCTTCCAAAATCCACTGTATCCATACTAGTCATACTAAGGTCACTTTCGTTCTCTCCATATTTTCTTTAAAAAAAAAAAGCTATGTTAACTGTTCTTATTTTCTCGGTTCATTCTTTTTATTTTGACCCTTTCTATTTGAATTTTTTCTAATTTTTTTTTTCTAAATTTTATTTTAAATTTTTATTTTTGTTTTTCATGTGCTTAATTTTTTTTTCCTTTTCATATATTTTCTTTTTATATATTTTCAAAATTTTACTTTTAAAATTTTATTATTTTCTTTAATTTTAATCTATTTTTCATTATGTTATTATACCTCACTCTAAATTTTATTTTTCAATGATCTTTTTATCTATATTCGCAATAATCCTTTTCCCATTTTTGTGAAATGGACGTACTTGTCAAGTTCAAATATAATGTAAAACTGTCTGTTTAATTACAATATTTTTCATCAATTGTTATATTTTTAGACCTAAATAAAAGTTCGTTAGACTGGATGGTAGACCTTGGGTGCCTTCTGAGTGCAGGAGGTATCCTTTCCCTGCCGTGCAGCTAGCTACTCTAAACCCACTATGTGAGTCGCACAGTCTGGGGTCTTCAGACCTCCGACATTTTTGCACTAACTTACAGGATTTATTTTTTCGGGCTCCATTGTAAAGAGCCTTGTTGTCCCAACCGGGAATCTAACCCTGGATCTCCGAACTGGCCAGCCGATGCTCTACCATTGAACTACTGGGACGAATTTGCAAACTCTTATCGCCGAAGTGGACTCTGTAGTTGTTTATATGTGTTATGATAAAAGATCGCAGGAAGGGAAAATAATATTTAATTCAATAAATCAAAAATTACTGCCATCTTCCATCATACACCGTGAGAACGGACTCTCTCATGGAGATTTAACACTATGTTAATGAAAAAGTCATTGGAACAGGAAAATGCAGAGTACAGTAGAATATCGTGCTTAAAACTCTTGCAAAATTATCAGCTCATAATATTTTTTTTTTGAACATTCATGTTGAAATAGTTTAAATAAGTTTTTAAGTAGTGAAACAGGATTTTACTAGAAAATTATCAGTGCATTTATTCAGTTCATTCGCACCAAGAGAAGAATCTTGTAAAAGTAACTTATATCAGAATAAATTAGTAAGCAAGTTTTCTTGCTGTCTGTCGTAGCAAGTTTTCGTGGTCCCATTGCAAGTATGGTGTATTATATGCTGACCAGCGTAAAGTAAGAGCGATACCAATTTATGTGCCATATCTGTCTTCAGTGAGAGTGCAACAAAATTAAGCAGCAAAATATCAGAAAAACAAAATTAAAATTTTTACGTAAATGCCATAGAGTTTTATATGTAAGCAGAATTGTTAATTGACGTTTTAGAGTCTTTGCTTGTGGCTCTTTCTCATTTGCTCAAACAGTTGTCCATTAGAAAAAATGATATATGGAAAGGAGCATCACCATATAAAGTAATGTTTCCCCCCCAATATCGTTTTGTCCTTAATAATAAATAAGGTAATTTTGATGTGTCAAGAGAACTTGATACACATTCTATGCAAATTTCAACAGCATAATGCAACACCAAGTATAGTGACAAGATTAGGCATAGTTGCTTTCTGAAGGAAACGAATATTATAAAATAGTTACCAGAAAATTAATAGTTGTCTAGAAAGATTATTTAGTAAAGCTTTGAATAGCGTCTATATAAATATAATTACTGATAGAAGTAGTCAAGTGAATTACAATTTCCGTCTCAGATTGAAAGAGTTTATATATATATATATATATATATATATATATACATATATACTGATGATCAGGACTGTAAGGAGTTATAGAACTCACCAAAACAAACAACTTTCACAATACAATGTGGGGTCGAAAAACAACCGGCGAGCCGCGAGAGGGCGCTCCCTCTGGAGTGGATGAAACGTCGCGTTAAAATGGAGAACACAGGAATTCCGCATGCTACACGTTCCAGTTGTCACCATCAAAGGTTCTGTATGAATGTATGGACAAGGATTATCCACGACCAATTAATTGGTCTGTATCAGTTACTAGAGCGCCTAGACGGACAAAAGTACCTCACTTTTCTCCAGCAGGTGCTGCCAGATTTACTACGTATTGTACCAGCAAATCATCGAGTGATTATGTGGTTACAGCACGATGGAGCTCCAGCACATTACACCAGGATTGTGCGGAACTACCTGGACATTGCCTTTCCGAATAGATGGATTGGCCGTGGTGATTATTCCGTCTCGTGGCCTCCCAGATCTCTCGATCTGTCCTGCCTGGATTTTTTCCTCTGGGTACAGCTAAAAAGCACCGTTTATGAGATTCCTATCGAGGCACCAGAGGACCCTGTCTCCCGAATTAGCGTCGCAGCTGCAGACGTTCGTGAAATGCTAGGAATCTTCCATAGTGTACGCAATTCACTCCGTCGCCACTGTGACGCCTGTCTCGTAGTTGGTGGTCGTTCATTTAAGCATTTATTCTAAACTTTTTATCAATAAATTTCCATTATTCGTCTTCATTGTATTTGTCTTCACTTCACTCTATTTTGACTCGACCTTTCATCCACTCCCAGAGAAAACGCCCCCTCGCGGCTCGCTGGTTGCTTTCCGTCCTCACATTGTATTATGAAAGTTGCTTTTTAACACTTTACAACAAAGTTGAAAAGTGTTTATGACTTTGTTCATTCTGTCTGTCTGTCTGTCTGTCCGTTAGCACGATAACTGCCGTAAAAATGACTTAATAAAAATGAAATTTTAGTATGTTGTTCAGACGGTCTGTAGGACCTATGGGAATATAAATAAATAATATCGATAAAAATAACGTAATACGATATAAAGAAAAAAAATACCATCAATATTTGTCGCTTGAAGAAAGTTCCCATCCCTGCTGTGTTGACAAAAGATGAGGGGTGAAATCAATCCAAAAATCAATTTGTTTGTATCAAATTGTTCCATTCAATCAAATTGTTCCATAAAATATATAAAAAAAAAATTCAGCGAAATATATTCAGTAGTTTTTTAAAATAAAAATTAAAATAATAATTACACATCTTATATGAAACGATCACGTGACCATGATATGAAACGATCACATGACCCACTTCAAAATGATATATGGCATCCATCTTGTTTCAAAATCGTGATTTTTTAAAGTTCATATTGAGTGTTGTATCCGTCCTAAAACTACTTTATTTTTGCTTAAATTCTGTGCATCTGCATACTAATACAACACAATGACAATATATTTGAGTTTAAATTCTCATTCAAAATTGATTATTTCTACAACTAAGCCTATTTTTCACCTATGTAAAATGTAAACAGCAAAATATGTAGAATGAGTTGTATTAGAATTACTGTATTTCTTTAACACAAAATATTTCAGTCCATGGAGTCTGCATCGCTGATATGAATGAAATATTAATTGATTTTATAAACAGAAGCACGATTTTTTTCGATGAAGTTTTAAGCACAGAGTTTATGAATTGTAGCTCCATGGTCTTAATTTTTAAATAAAATAAATTATTATAGTATTGTGATGAATGAAATCCTGCTTTTATAGAGAGATCCAGGCGTGTTATTTTTTCTATGACTTCATTTGAATTTATTTCAGTTGTTCTCGATGAAGTTTTCAAATATAATAAATTATCGTAGTATTATGATAGTTTTAAAAATATTACCGTGGAATGTATTGCATTTTAGAGATATTTAAACCAGGCAATTTATATTTCAATGCGGTCATTTGAATGAAGTTCATTTTTTTCAATGAAGGTTTAAGTTTTCAAATATAATAAATCAATGTAGTATTGTGATAAGTTTTAAAATATTACCGAGGAATGTATTGCATTTTCGACTTTTTTAAATAAAATTGCATTGAAGTTGGAAAGTGTTTCATAATCAATGCTTTAAGCATGATTGATCTTTCTTGTTTTTTGGTGAGTTCTATAACCCCTTACAGTTCTGATCATCAGTTTATATACACCAGTTTTTTCCTACAATGGCGGCCATCAATGGTGGTCGGTTTTTTTCTCGGCGATTTTGTATTATGTTTTCGATGGTTTTGAATGCTGAAGTGATGTTTATTGTGAAGTTTTAAAGTTTACAAGAGTTCTGAGTGCTTTTGTTTTGATCTACAGTGTTTTGTTCTTCAATAAAGTTGATTGCAATTTCGAAGATTTGGATGTTATTCGACCGTGTTTTGTTTGCTTCCGCGGATGTAGTGCCGCCGTTTTGTGCTTATTTACAAGAATCTCCAGTATAGAATCGTCCGATTCTCCATATGTCCTCCTATTCATGCTTATGGATGTGCTCGATCAAGGTTTTATACAATTTTAAACTGTTCGGGCGTGTATTTTGACTTTGAAATATTTGCTGACATTCATTGTTTACCAGGGCGACAAAGTACTTTCGGTGAGTTTCCTAATCGATTACTCTGTTTTTATGCTCAGTAGTTGTAAATACATTGTATAATAATGTGTTTCTGTTAAATATTCAAGTATAGTATCGTAGATTAGATACTGAATCTGTTGTATAGTGCTCTAAATTGAGTGCGGAGGGATATAACATTTTGATACTTTGAGTGCCTTTTTCTAGTATTTATTGTACACATGTTTTAATTCTGAGTTCATATATCATGTATAACCTTTTAGTTCTATGTATATACCAATGTTTATACTGTATTTTGCTCTTTTAACCTTACTGCGCAGTTGCATTTTTGTTTGAAACTGTGTCTCTGTGCATGCACTCGGAGATTTCTGGGTACGTGCTGAAATTACTCCGGACATTTCACTGGTTACGCCTTTCAGATTCAGCTTTGCTACTCAGTTTGGGGCAATCCGCAAAATAATATTTTCTGATTCTACTACAGAGATCGCATTGATTTTTAAATTTGTATTTTTGTCATTTACTACTCTGTTTGGTACTGTGAAGTATAATAATAGCTAATTATGGATAAATTGATAGAATTTTTCAAGGGTTTGGATATAGACTCCCCTTCGATTAGAGATGTTCTCGGTAAGGTTCATGAGTTGAAACTACATTGCATGTCATACCGAGATATGAAACTTGGTGTGGATAGGAGAGACGCCATTGCAACCATTTTTTGTCCCCCCTTGATTGAGAGTGTTGTCGAATTGAATAGAGTCATTTTTGGACTAAAAGAAAAAGTTAAAGAATGCGAAACACCTTCCAATGCCGTAGATGACTTGAACATCAGGTTGGAGTTGACCTCAAGGATAGCGGATTTAAGAGCAAAAAACTCGGAATTGAACGGTTTGATTAGGGATAAAGATGGCGAAATTGATGAATTAAAGAAGAAGGTCGCCGAGTGTGATGCTGCCAATGGAGAACTAATTAAAAACAGCTACTAGATCTAGAAATAGAGATTGAAAATTGTTGAGCGGGTATAAGCAAACAACAATTCTAGACTGACTTTAATGAAAGGGTTGCCGAACTAAAACAATGTAGAGAACAAATAAAAATGTTAAAATTGGAGAATGAATCCAAGCTGAGGGAACTCTCCGCATCAAGGAAAGACTTCAATGGCTTGAGAGACAAGTTTTACTCCCATGGAGGTGACGGTCAGGCGGTCACTGGCATTGAGGAATCAAATACAAAAGTCAGAATTCTTGAGGGCCAATTGGTACAAAAACTAAGGTCCTGGATAAAGTTTAAAAGGATATTGCTAAGCATTTGAAGTCGGCCCCATTGTCGTCTACAGGAGTATTGGTTTACACACTGATGAGTTATCTATGGATGGAGTAATCTTAACACAAAAGATTGAAATTGCTATCCTTCGGGGTCAACTGGATGAAAGCAAAAAGCTTTTTAACTCATTCTGCGGTGACCTAAGATCTACATTCATGGAGATTAATCAAGTCTTTGGAGATATATCCTGAGCGAGCGGGTTCCTCTTCCGCTACTGGAGGCTATGCCTGTGCCCTCATGAAGGGAGCCCCAGCTGATCGTGCGGTCCCTTCGGCGTCCCGACCCGGGATTATGGTCGCTAAGAAGAAAACTGGTGGGGAATTCGAAGGGAATAGAAAACTGGTATGCTCGGCGGTGCCACTAGAGGGGAGTGACATCCAGGTCGGGGTGGTCAGGAGAATAGCTGGCGGTGTCCTGACTATCGAAGCCACTCGTAGCTCAGACCTGGACGCTATCAAAGATAAATTAGTAGCAGTTCCGGATCTTGTTGAAAAATTCGAGGTCTATCGTCCCCAGAGGAGGCACCCAAGGGTGTTTGTAACAAACCTTGATAAATATTTGTTGAGAGACGAGGTGAAGATCTCCCTGGTGAGGTTGAATACGTCCCTTTTCGATACTAACTTTACAGTCGACTTTAGTTTTAAGGGTAGTTCTGGTGTACCATTGGGTGCTGATTTTAAATCCCGGTGTCTTCTATGCTGCGGTCGGCCCGGGATACCTCCAGCTCGACTGGATGCGTGCACGGGTCAGGGAGTTTCTGAATGTGCGCCGCTGTTGTAAGTGCAGGCGTATTGGCCACACCCCTTCAAAATGCACCGAAAGGGCTAGTTGTCTCTATTGTGGTGAATCTCATGCCTCCGATCCCTGTAAAAGGCAGCCAATCTGCATAAATTGTATCTTGAGTAACCGGGGCTCTAACACAAAGTGTGATGTTAAACACACTTGTCTCGACGAAGATTGTCCAACTTACCGACATCAAATTGGTCTAATAGCCAAATCTACAGACTATAGGTCTTATATTCCTGCAGATAAATGTTAACCACTTCCTTGCTGCTTTTAGTCATACGATGTTGACAGCTATTGAGGGCAATTTCGACTTATTATTAATTCACGACCCTCCCCTTCTTGGCGGCAAGGTTCCCTCCCCCTACTGGTTTTGTTCAGTTTTGTTCTAAGTCTTTTGGTGCTGTCATTATTATCTGCAATTCTTCTTTAAATTGCCAGCTTAAATTTAACACTCTGTCCTCTGTTTTCGTTGGTATTTTAATGAATGGTGACCATTTTATCTGTGTCTCTAGCGTCTATTTTCTCCCACATATTGACATCGACTCCCAGATTGGTGAATTTTCCCTAATCAATTTTGGGAGTCTGGACTTCATCATGGCGGGTGATTTAAACTCTAAGCTCTGGGGGTATTACTTTGAGGATTGCCGAGGCAGGAGGGTGGATTAGTTCTGCGTTGAGAACGATCTTATTAATGTAACGACGTCGGGTGCGGTCCGATCTTTGTTTCCCATGTGGGAACTGGTTGGCCAGACCTGATGATCGTGGGTTCCAGGATATACTCTTTAATTTCTGATTGGAAAATTCTCGATTCAGAGTCACTTAGTGACCACTGATTTATTTCATTTTCTGTTGGGGCAAACTGCAGTTCCTCTGAAGATTTCCCTTACAAAACCCAATTCGGTGTTGGTAAACTAGTTTTCAAATTTTAAAGACATATAAACAACTTGAGAAATAAATTAATTAACATTACAAATTCTGAACAACTTGAGAGTTTTACTGCTGACGAAAGAGCAGGGCCGGCGGCTCCTATCCTTACAGAGGCCTTTCCTCTTGAGGATCTCCGGTGCGTACCGGACCTCTCTCTACATGGCTTTGTTTTTTCTCCTGAGCATTCCACCCATTCAGGCCGTCCTTGAGGCTTTCCATAAAAAATTCCATTTTTGGAAGAGGAGGACTAACTTATTTGATGATCCCTTGCTGTCTCCTCCGTCAAGATTTGACAACCGGGTCTCATCGGACTCTCTCCTATTGGACGAAAGGATTTTGGTCGTGGGGGGAGCTAGTCATAGGTCCCGGTATTAGATTTTTACTGATGGGTCGAAGATTGACGGGGAGGTGTGCTTTGAATTTTGTATCTATGAAGACGGTAACTTGGTCCATATTAGCTGATATAAACTGAATAATTTGATTTCAGTATTCCAAACTGAACTATGTGCCATTAACTCTGCCGGGAGTTGGGCTCTTGAATATGGCCATTCTGCTGCGATTAATACCGATAGCGTCTCATCCATTGCCGCACTGTGTTCGGTTAGAAATAGTTCATCTCTTCTGACTGAGATCAGAAAGAATCTTATTCCATGCGAGAACCTTGTTTCCCTGAATTGGGTTAAAGCGCGCATAGATATTGCTGGAAACGAGGAGGAAGACAGTAAAGCAAAGGTAGCGGCTAGGTCCGGCGAGCAGCTGGATGTCTCTGCCCCCCATTCGCTTCTGTCTGGCTTTGTAAGGGCAGAGGTGAATGTGAGATGGCGGACCCTCAATGACTCGTGGGACAGTGACGTGTGGGCCCGTTCCTTGTGTCCTGGCTTTGATCCTGTCCGACAAGTTTCTAATAGAGCATTATTATTTTTTATTACTGGACATGGCCCCTTTCATTCCTACTTAAATCGTTTCAAAATTAAACTTTCCCGTTTATGCTACTGTAGGGCAGTGGGCGATGCGGATCATTATGTATTCGACTGTCCGATGTCCCTCAGCTGGCATCTGTCTAAACCCTCGGTCCAAGGACGGGTCTTATGGTTTAATAGGGTTTTTGCTAGTTCCTCGTCCATTGAGGCTCGTCCATTGTACATTGAGGCTTGCGTCCTGGTTGCAGCTAGAGTTAGTGATGAAATCTCATAACTTGAATTTAAAACCAATTTACTATTGTTATGAAATGCATATCCCTTATTAAATTAATTATTTCTAAATTTCATTTCGGAAACGCTTTTTAAAAAATTCATTTATTCTTTCGTATTCCGCAAACTTTAATATTATCACCATTCTGAATTTTTGTTCTTAAAAAAATAAATTGTATTCAAACTGATAAAGAGACAAATCTGCCACTTCGCTTTCTTAAAGTCTCTCGGTCTACGTTAGCAACCATTCACGCTTTGATATATGATGACGTTTCATTATTTTCACCCGGTGCATATTTTATATGAAAATATATTGGAATTATTTCATGTGTCGTCAAGAGTGCGCATTGACATTAAAAACGTTAAGTAAAAATAAAGTCGTTAGTTTTTCACTTGGCGATCAACTCGTCGAGGAGTCGGACGTATGTGTTGCCTTGCGGCAAAATGGCTAAATTCTTATTCGGAACTTGGTTAAATTAAATGATCAGAAATTATGAAATATTACGATAAAACATAGCGTTATTGTTAACTTAAAAAGAAACTAGTTATTCTCAACGTAAGATGTTAATGATCGTTTTTTGTCAAAAGAATAGTAGCATTATTTAGTATTATTCTAGCATGTTAATATATCTAACAAAAAATGAATTATGTTGAAGGAATGTTGTTCTAAATAATGATAACATGCTAATAAAGTGAAGTATATCTTATCAAGATTCTTTTATTTCATCAAGATGACTTATCCTCTTATTCGAACATTGCCATTTCGCCATTTGTCAGACTTCCGGCAGTATCATTCTAATCGACTCCAATTTCCAGGAATACATGGATAGATATCGCTCACCACAGGAGACCCATTCACAATTCATCCATGATTGGATTTCTCGTCAACCGCCTGCCTGCAGAACCTGAGCTTCCAATGTTTTTGAACACCCGAATACGATCACAACCAACTATGCGCTAGCCAGAGCGCACAACACTATTTATTGTAATTTGAAAAGACCATTAAATGTATATAGTTAAATGATCATTTAAAATAGTTATAAATGTTTTAAAAGTTTTATACGATTCAAAGTTATTAAACATGTGCCTTTAGTTAGTTTATCCATCCCTAGTTAGATATCTCCATAACCAGTATGGTTTAAACAATTGTAAATATACAAATGTGTAATAAAATAATATAAAGATGTAATATAAATATGTAATATAAATATGTAAATATATGGATAATAACATGAAATACGCAAATTAATGTAACATATAATAACGTATAAAATGTATAATAATGTAATATGTATATAGTAATATGTATATAGTTAATGGCAGTTAACAAACTGCCATTAACCCCTGGGTTGCCTGTATGGTCTGGGCCTTTCACACACTCGAAAATCATAATTCATCAAATTCTATATATTTATAATGTTAAGCACAGAAAAAAAAGCACGGAAAAAAAAAGTATAATGTTAAGCATGGGAAAAAAAAAGTGGAAAAATCTCATTTGCGTTGATTCACACATATATGGTCACAACTCGAAAATCATAATTCATCGAATTCTTTATATTTATATGTGTGTATCCATATATGTGTGTATCAACGCAAATGAGATTCTATGTGTGTGTGTGAGACCATGAAGTACCATATGTTGCTTTTGATGTTTACGATGAAACAAAGAGCAGACTTCTTGTTACCATTTTATGACAGTCTCAGTCCGAAAAGTCATGACCTCAATAAATACAGGTCACACAAATTGTAGGTGTGGTTGGGGCAAAATATCCTAGGGCCAAGACTTTAACCAAGTTTCAATGGTAACTGAAAGAGCCAATAATGCAAAGATGCGACATCGCACTGAGGAGCATCCAATAAGAGCAAGGAAAGAATATCTAAACCCCAAACCAAATAATGAGGTCACAAGGAGGAAAGTTAACGGATACAATTCAATAATTATTCAAAAGTCTTAAGAGAGAGGTCGTAATTATTCGAGCAGTGTTGTTAAGAGAGAGAGTCGTATTTTCAAGCAGTGTAGTGGTTATTCATTTTGAGTACTGAAAATATTACAGAAAAAGACGAAGTCTGACTCCAAATGTCAGAAAAAGTATATGAATAGGTGGCAATCATGCTGAACTACAGACCCGAAATACAGCGGTATATGCCAGTCTCCATGTAAATTAGCCCAATTTTTGATTTTTGGAATAAGATTCAAAAGATTTGGTCTCACAAGGTGCCTTTCAACTCCTTATACGTAGTGTCGTACAAGACAGAGCACCAGGCGCGAAGCGCCTTTAATCTCCAGTTTCAATATGTGGTTCTTATCGTCAAACTGTGGCATTAATTCTGTGACCCTAATTGGAGGTTCGAGGTTTTTATTTACTACTTTTTATTATTTATCCTAGCTCCTAGTGTGGCAGTTTGTTGCACATTTAAAGTTTAAGCAGTTTGGGGGGTTGATGCAGATCTAAGGGTTACCTAGCGTTTTGGCAGTTTAGTGTTTAGAATATTTTTTTTTTTTTTTTAATTTTTTTTTATAAAATAATAGTCGCGAGTTTTATTTTAAAATCAGATGTTTGAGGTGGGATCATTTAATTCCGATTATCGATGTTTAGAACAGCGCGGGGTCTCTTACGAGATTTGGCCTTGCGATGATCATAGTCATGCAGATTGAATAACAGTTCGTTTGGAACGGATGGCAAATTTCTGTAAAATTTAAGCGCTAGCTTTTTAATTTGGGCTCTAACAGTTTTTATTTTGAAGTCATTCCTAATTACCGAGTTTCTTAAGTACCTGGGGGCTTTCCTGATAATCCGTAGGATTTTGTTTTGTTTTGTCTCTAGGAGGTCTATTGTAGTTTTACAGGCATATCCCCATACGGGTGCTGCATACAGCATTCCCGGGCGGATGACCGATTTATAAATTAGGAGTTTATTTTGATAACTTAGATTTCCGTTTCCTATCATTGGGTATAAGGCTCCTGTGGCCATATACGCTTTTTTGATTAAGTTCGTTACGTGCTGTTTCCAGGTTAGGTGGGAATCTATCGTTACACCTAGGTATTTAGTAGATTTTTCCGCTTTTAGGGCATGGCTGTTTATGTACAGAGACGGCGGAGGTTTACGTTTTCTTGAGAAATAAATCCAATGACATTTATTGGGGTTTAATTTTATTCGCCATTTTTCCAGCCAAGTTTGGAGTATGTCTAAGTGTTGTTGTAGCTGTCTGTGCATTACTGAGACATAGGGGTGTTTTGCAAGTATCGCACTGTCGTCTGCATAGAGTGCCAGCTCTGTGTTTGGAGTCCTAGGGATATCGTTCAGGTATATGTTAAAGAGTGTCGGGCCCAGGATAGAACCTTGCGGTACACTACTTTTAATGAGCTTGGGTGTAGATAAGTTACCTCCTACTCTGACTTGAAAGTGTCTGTTATTTAAGTATGAGATTAAAAGTTTGACAATAGCGTCAGGGACTTTTAAAGTGATCAATTTGTACGCTAATCCACAGTGCCATACTTTATCAAAGGCTTTTTGTATGTCCAGAAAAATCGCAGCTGTGGGTGTCTTGTTATTGAGACCAGAAGATATGTACTCTACCACTCTCAGCAATTGATGAGTGGTGGAGTGCTTTGGCCGAAATCCAAACTGCTCCGGAATGATAAGGTCATTCTCACTAAGGTGCGTGTTCAGTCTCTTAAGAATAATTTTCTCAGTAATTTTACTAAGTGTCGGTAGCAAGCTAATTGGTCTATAGTTGGCTGGAATTGTGGCATCCTCACCAGGCTTATGGATTGCTATAATTATCGCTTCCTTCCATTCTTTGGGAAAATAGTTTAGTTTTAATATTTTATTTATTAAGATTGTCAAGTAACATATTACGTTTAAGGGTAGGTTTTTAACCGCAATATTTCTGATTTTGTCGTGCCCTGGGCTTTTACGGTTTTTGAGATTTTTAATGATTTCTACTATCTCCTGCGGGGTGGCTGGGCTAATCTCAGCCGTTACCGGGGAATTCCTGAAATTATTTAAAGTTTGTCTGACCATTCTTAGGGTGTCCTGACACATTAGATCTTCAACTCCTTAAGCGTTTGTTAAAATTGATGTAATTTTAATTATAATAATAATAGTGATGCAAATAAATGATAGTTCATATTAAAAGTTAAAAATGTGAATTTTAATGTGTAGGATTTTTGATTCAATGATTATGTTAAGGAACTCGTGTAAAGAAGTAATGGTGGGTTTTGCGGCCACGATAGCAATGTACAGATGTTACGATTCACTACCACTTTAATTAAGATTAATAACGTAATCCACAAATTTTATATATTTAAAAAGTTAAACTAAACACATTTAATATTTTTTTCACCACACTGTGATTTACAAACAATCAGCGTTTGGAATAAAAATGTTTAAATATTTTAATGATTATAATTAGCAATGATTTATACAAGCTTGCTTAATTGATTTGAGTATTTTACATGTAGAGTAATTTATAATACCTTAAATACAGTAAATTTTAGAAGGTGAAATTGTATTAATATTAAAAAATATGTAAAATTAAACCATTTTTATTTCAATACATGAGCATTTTTATTTCAATACATGAGCATTTTTATTTCAATACATGAGCCATTTTTATTTCAATACATTTTTCTTTCTATAATATATTCGTGTAAATATTTTAACTTTATCTGTCAGGTATTTTTATAATAACATTTATGTCAGAAATTGAATATAATTTATGCTTTTAAATGAATTATTATTGATTGTGTGTTTTTCTTGAATTTCTGAATGATAAATAATTTATAATATCAAGTTTTTATTCTTATTGAATCATAAATTCTTCACTTCGATGTTTAGCATATATATTGCTTATTTTGTATCATGTACTAAAACAGTATATTTATTTATTTCATCAATTAATTTTAAAACATTTTCTATATTGAATAGTAAATGATCTATCTAAGTGTATTAATGGTGAACGAGTTATAATTTGATAAAGTTTATGAAATATTTCGCATATTAGACTATACATTCACATACATTTATAGCCAGTATTTCCAAAAATAATATTATTGAAAATGTTATTTAAGGATTTCTTTTGGTGTCCTGAAAATTTTATTTTTTAGAGTATAGGAATTTGAAGTTTTTAAAACTTGTAGTAATTTGAATTCTTATAATTAAAAAACCCCGATTTATTAGTTATTTATTAGTTATTAAACACACTATTTTTTGTCTCATATATGAAGATGTAGTTAAAATTGTTAGTGAATGCTCTCTAATCGTCTGTGAAAATACTTCAATTTCTTTAAAATCATCTTCAATCCCATAACTGTTAGGATTTTTAAAGATCGCTTTGAACTTCTTCTCTTTCAAATGGGCTTTCGAAGAAGTCTATTAGCTGTCAGCATGCATGGAATTGAAGTACTTGAGATTAAGCTTAAAGTTTTCGGTATGAAAAAGGAAATGTTTTACTTCTAGATGTTGTATTTAAGTGAAAAACATTTTAAGTTGATAATGTATGAATTCCATGAGCAAAATTTTAGTTTTTTTTAACAGCAAAATATTGGATTTTTAGAACTGTTACTACAATGCATAGTAATTGCAAAGGGATAAAGTAATTAAAAATCCGATTCTCGGATTTGGATGGATCTCGACGTCTTAAGCATCCCTAGATTCGAATTAACCATTTTTTTTTCAATGAATGTATGTGTTCAGTTTGTAAAATTAGCCTCTTATCAATTACCAAAGTACGACACAAGCTATTTAATCTACCAGGGCATCTTGATTACCAAAGCGATATCTGAAAGCACAACAAAGAAAGAATAAATGTTATATTTATTCTATCCGGGATGTGTGAGTTGTTGATGTTGTAAATTGTGCATGTAAAAAATAAATCATTTGATGAAGCGTTTTATCATCCTCATTTTGAAATTGAAACTTATATTTCAGAAACTTCAATAGCATGTGTGTATGCGTTGGTCAATCTGTAAATCTATGGATGCAATATCTTTGGAACATAGTAAGGTAATAGAAAGAACTTTGATACGATTATTTTAATTGATACGATTATTTTAATAGAAAGAGTATTTCTATTGAAATAATCGTAATGCGATGACGGCGGCTCGTGCGTAGGCACTGTGGGAGCGACAGTGCTCTCTCTCCCTCGCAGCTTCACGTGCAGCTTCCTATTTGCGCATGCGCACAACAGTCAAACACCACGCCGCTGGAGCTGTGAAACGTAGAATTTGACTGTTGTGCGCATGTGCACATAGGAAGCTGCACGTGAGGCTGCGAGGGAGAGAGAGCACTGTCGCTCCCGCAGTGCCGCAGTTCCTATGCACGAGCCGCCCCTGACAGTGGCGGCTCGCGTATAGGCACTGTGGCACTGCGGGAGCGACAGTGTACGCATGCGTACAACAGTCAAACACCACGCTTCAGAGTTCCAGCACCGTGGTGTTTGACTGTTGTGCGCATGCGCACATAGGAAGCTGCACGCGAGGCTGCGAGGGAGAGAGAGCACTGTCGCTCCAGCAGTGCCACACTGTCTATACGCGAGCCGCCACTGGAGCATTAGTTTCTCGATGGTAAATTTTGAGCAAAAAGTATTTTTTACGAAAAAGAGACACGTAAATTTAATTCTATTATAGAGGGTCGAAAGCACAAAATATAATCTTCGACACATTTAAGCTTCATGAGCAGTCTAAAACATTAATGGGATACTATCAATTATTTACAGTTTATTTTCACAACGTTTTAAGCTGTTATTTAGTTATTGGTGACTTTTAAATATTAATAGATTTGAACGTTTTTAGGCATTTTTGATTGCAAATTACAACCATTTTTAATGGCATATAAACCTTATAAGTCTATGAGCATATCTCCTGGGCAAATGTGGAGGTTAAAATGAAATTTGATACACTGTAAAAAATACCTCCCTGTCCTATAGAATAAAGAAATCTAGCTGTTCTGCAGCAAGTAGAAAATTTTTTGTTAAAAATGTAACCTAAACGTTTTTTAAGGTCTCTGCTTCAAATCCTCGAATTTGGCTGGATTAAGTTATTTTAGTACCCTGGTGGTGCTAAAAATGAGTTTTAAATGTGTTGTTAAGCAGAAATCAATTATCCCCTTTTTTAAGATTTATCACTATACGTTTTAAAGGTTCTAGAAATTTTACCTTATTTGAAATAAACGTGATATCACTCAAAAGCGTGCAGAACTATTTTTAGGGGAAATTTTGTATGCTTATTCTAATCAATATTCCAATTATCGTATTAGTTTTTTCGCAAGGAACGCAATATTATTTCTAAGAGTTAAACATTTTTTTTATAATATTTGACATGCATGTGTTAATAAGTAGACAGAATAGTATTTGATAAATTCTTACAATCAAAAATCGGCTTGAATAAATTCAAGGGATACCAAAAGACTAGTACTCGAAAGGAGTCTTGTGCGTATAAAATTCTAAGAATGTTTTTCATTCTTTGGAAAGGTAATAGATCTCTCCTTATCCATGGCGTCAGACAAATCTGAAATTGCAAGGTAACTGCTTCGACTGCCGAAATAGTGTCAATTTTAACCGGAACCCAATGGGGGTA
Organism: Amaurobius ferox; assembly: GCA_951213105.1. Classification (NCBI taxonomy): domain Eukaryota; kingdom Metazoa; phylum Arthropoda; class Arachnida; order Araneae; family Amaurobiidae; genus Amaurobius; species Amaurobius ferox. Next base: position 62,551,930 of record OX578144.1, read on the forward strand.
CCAATCACATGGACCGTACCTTTCTTCCCTTAACCCATCGCCTCTTGGAGGGATTTTTGGACCTATTTAACGCGTTTTACAGATTTAACGCGTCTATGTTCTGCATAGATACGAAGACAGTTTGTGGCGGCGTCAGAAATCAAACCCGAGTCAATCGTATTTGATCTCCACGTCTTAATTAATGGACTGTCTTGGCCCTGAGAGATACTTGCTACGATTCTATCAGATTGCGTTGAATTTCTCTAGCTGTCATTTTTATCTGTTATTTTTATCTGTCATTATTATCTGTCATTTTTATTTGTCATTTTTAGATGTCATTTTTAATTGCCACAGCTAACGATAAACGCCAACAAGAATAAACACATATAATTCAGAACAAAAAAAATACGATGTGACAACCACATGACTTTCTCTGCAGATTCAAATTCATTTTATCATTTTTTATGTCACTCTGAACTAAATTGAGTTTAATTGCTGAAAATAGCATGGATACTTTTCTGATAATATATTCAACTAGCACCAATTACCCGGCGTTGCTCGGGATTTACCATGCAAAACTGTAATAAAATTTACACAGGAACATATACGGCGGTGAATCTTATACATAGTTTTTCACTGTGAAAGATGTAAATCCATAGCATTATGTAAGAAAAAAAATCATTGCATTATATAAGTCATAGTTGCATAAGAAAGAACCTTCCTCATAAAATGCTGATAATTAAATAACCATTTTTAACACTTTACAACGAAAAGTGAAAATTACACATTATATGTACTATGCATATAAGGCAAATACAAATGAACCCGAAAGCGTGCTACCCGTATTTCGACTGGACGTCGCTTTTAATATACACAAGTGCCTTTAGTTTATTTACTTTACATTGATAATGCAAATTATCAATAAAGAGTGACTATTAATGATAGAAAATGTGGCACGAAATGGGTACGCAGACTGGTAGAACGTGGTTCTATGAGACGCTTGTACGATACTACATTTCGGAATAAATACGATTAGCGATAGTAGAAGCTGAGCTCATTTCGCGTCTGTGCATTTACTAACGTTTATTGCCCTGTGATATGCACGTCTGTATAGGCAATCCCGTCGTTTTTCCTTGAGAATTTACTTTACCCAATTTGAAGTAACGGAACTGCTAGCGCATGTATCTCCGACATGCGACGTCCAATCATCACACAGACAGCACGTTGTCTGATTGGTAATTCTAAAGCAATCGTCTGGTAGATGTATTCCGTGAGGAATTATGATCAACTTGCATGCTGGGCACAGAAAGCATTGGTGGTTGATATGCAAACATAGGTTTTGTTGTTTGGATGCTTCAAACTTGGATTATTTTAACAGGAACCTAGAGATCAAATTAAATTTCGAGCAGGTGTCCGTAACCTGTTGCTCAGAAGCACTGCATTGTTCATGGGCAGAAATTTCGTGCTTTTCGACGGACATTAAAATGACGCTTAAAAACACTAAAAACAAGAACACCCACAAAAACTGTTAAAAATTTTTTTTTTTTATTTTAAAAAATTAAAATAAACTTCCAAAATATATTTTTATTGGATTAAAATTTACTCTTACGGTAAGTCGTACAATTACCTGTAGGAGCTCTCGAAATTCTACCCTTATAAAAACATTTCTCTTCAAATCTTTAATGTTTTACATGTTTTCTCTTCACTATAAAAATAGATAATCAACTGCTGTTAATTCATTCTGGTGAGTATCGAGAAAAATATATATCTGCTTATGTAAGATATTTCTGATTACCTTTCATCATTAACGTTGAGTTGATGATTGATATATACACTAAACTTCAGAATAACTTAACAGATAACAACTGATATTCATGATTATATGTCAAATCAAATATTTTATAATAGGAGAGGAATGTGATACAATTTATGGGAGTTTTACTTCCATCTATTATTATTAATTTATACTGAGGAACTAAACAATATGCACTAAAATGCGTTGTGCTTGGATAAGTGCAGTAATTTTACCTTCTATACATAATATATGTGTAGGAAGTATGCTATGAAGCGTTTCAAAGTTATAAATTAATATTATTCTGGGAACAATTGAGTCCAACTCGAATGTCTTTGAGGCGATGTATAGGTTTAGGTGAGTGTATTAACAATATTGTCTTAGTAACAAAATAAGTTATTTATTAAATATTTTATTTCTTTATTATAGTCAGTGTAAATATAATTTTTAAGAACCACCAGTAGGACATATATCAAAATATTGATAATCAATCACTTTCAATAAACATTCATTTTATAAATTAATTTTGTTATGCAAAATGATTAAAAGTTTCAAAACGCTGGGCTGTACTAACTTCAGGTTAATGCAAGCTTATAAAATGATTTATCTAATAAAAAGATAACATCTAATCCTTATGTGTGCAAGCAATACGTATATTTACATTCAATTTTAATTTTGTTTCTTTCTCTATTGCTATTTATATACATTGAATTAGTATATATCCCTTTTTTTTTATATAAAATGGAAGTTTACATAAAATTGCATCAAAATTTTGGTTTTTCAATTAATATTACTTGTTTTTATTGACGTGAAATCGTCAAAATTCCCAAGAACGAGAAACTTCAACAAAATGGTTTATTTTAGCATGTCGAAATTGATTGCGTGAAATTTCTGATGAAAAATTTCACAGAAAACAGTAATATACTGAATATAGATGCTCATATTTTATCTTTTATTTCAATTTCTTAAATGTGAAAATCGCGTTAAGTACTGTTGTTGTTGAGACCCAGACCGTCCGACCTACCAGAAAGGTATAAGATAACTGTTTGGACGGCAGGGAAGTGCCACCAAATTTAGACCGGAACTCAGTGGGGGAGGCATCCACAGGGACAGTAGCGTTAAGTACTGTGAAATAAATTGCCTAAAGAAGCAAAATAACTTCTCAAGTCCTAAAGTGCCGCTACCTATCGTTAACTGTGGCCTGCTGGAATGGTCTGCTAAAAGGGCTTCTGGTAAAATGGGGTCTGCTAAAATGTCTTCTAAAAGGTGACAGCTAAAACAATACCTGCTATCGACGATACCTGAACTGGTAAATATTAAAACATGTTTTAAATATGGATCAGAAGAAAAATTAAATAAAATATTAAATTTTGAATAAATCTCACGAGTGTTGATGAAATATGATTTACAATAAAAACATGCCGACATGCTCTAGCCGAAATGGTGTTAAATTTTGTTAGAACTTAATTCTGAAATAGCAGAAAATTAAAATAATTAAATTTGTTGAAAGATTTTTTTTAAAGCTTGATGGGTTCATTTGTTAAATTATTTCACAGTCCATATAAAGCCGATGTATTGGGATACAATGGAAAATTCCTGTATTTTTTAAAACTCGAAAAATCAATTTATATTTATAGATAATTTCTTCCTGATTTCAAATATCCAAGCGAAAATATCTTTAAAAAATATTTATTTAAATATCCAGAAATTAAAAAACGCAATATCTGCTCAAACACAAAACGCACCGTGATTGGCTGTGTCGTCATTTTCCCTTTTCGACCTATGATGCAACGTCCTATGATGTACTTTACCTATTAGTCCTATGCAGTGTCTCTTTCAGACACACATCCGGGGCGAAGGAAGATCCCATGGAGACCATTTTACGCCCCCCTCCGGATACATTTTATGTTAACCTAGTTTTCATGTGTGTGACAGCTTTTAGATATATTTATATAGGACAAATAAAAAACTTGTCCTTCCTAATTTTTCATTCGCCCTTTCCCCCGGCTAAAAAGTCCTGAAAGAAAAACTGGTCCGTGTTGTTTTCGTTGAGATATCTAGGTAGCACTGTTTAACAGTGAAAATTTTACAGAGGTGAAAATATCCGTCCTTTATAGATTTCGGATCGTTGAACATAAAAATTACTTTTAAAATTGCCTCCTATCTCAGGTTGAGTTATTTCACTGTTTAAATTTTACATATAAGGCTACAATAGTACGAATAATAGTTAACAACCTTTCCTTTTTATACATGACGCCTTTTTGCCTGTCGCATGGGGGGAACCACAGTGCCTATTTTATTTCTTTTCCCTTTTTTTTTATTTCACGTATCGTAATTAGAACGTCCCATAGCGTTATAAGTAAAATGTAAACAGTGTAATTACTCAAAACTGTGAGCCAGGAGAGAATTTTAAGTGTGATTTTCATGTTCACTGAACCGAAATTTATTAAGTGTGTCAACTTTCATTTTGGTAAAAAACAAAAACTGAAAAATCGTTGAACAGTGTAGTTGGCGTTTCATTTCATTCACAATCAAATTCTAATTATTACATACGTTTGCACTTTGTCTGATTTGATGATTGATTTATTTCATCGTAAATATGGATAAGGGTCTTGTTAAAGGGCAAGCGGACAATTTGTCTAACATCGATTATACAGTGAAGACGGTCTATTTAAGAAACAATAAATATTTTGTGACGGCTGAAACTCGAGGTGTAAAATTTGATAGTTAAAATTTACCCTTTTCATGAAATTTTTTTTATATAATGTGAATGACATTTACATTAATGATATCTGGTGCGTAAGGCGCAGCGTTACGAAAAGGGTAAACCATTTGGACGCTACTATCTTCTGACTTAATTGGTAAAAATGTAAATAATTTGTCTAGTTTTGTCGAAACTAGGTATATAGAAAATAGATAAACAAATATATAAAAATATATATAAAAAAATAATATTTTAGTATTTAGAAGTATCTGTAAGGGCGAGGTTTTTTTTTCTTATTTTCACAAAATATCATCCAAACTATAAAAATAGATATAAGTAGTAAACGACAGAAACGTGTACTAGAAAATATAGTTTCTAAATCTACATTTATCTTTAAAAATGGCTCTTATGGGTTACGAGTAATTGTTACGTCAAGTCGAAGAAGATTGAAAATTTTCCGTTTTTCAAGTTTGCAATGCTTACATCCATATATCGCAAAAGCTAAAAGTGCTTTTCATGAACAATAAACAAGAATATGTAGCTCCTTAAATGTCATACAAATGTGATGATGGGATTTTGGATCAAGTGGTTACAATTTTGCTATCTTAGTTTTAATGTGGGTTTTTAATAGGAGGGAAAACTGCAATGTTTAAAATTTCCCTATTGCTGCAGCTGAATGTCTTTACATTAGTCCTTGGTGACGAAATACGTGTGCACAGGTAGGCACCATGCATTTTATTGTTTTTAAAAAATTAGGAAGTTAAATAAACTTGCTCAGTCTAAGATGTTATATGATTGGTGAGGTTTGAACAGAATAGATGGAAATATATGTAATCAAGTGCGTATGTATGTGCCACAAGTTTATACATCAACGTAGATGTAAAATTGGGTTAAAATGTGTCAATTTTTCGCAAAAATCGAATAGGCGAACTGAGAATGCAAACAAAAAAAATAAATACAGCTCGGAGAATAAAATTTTTTACGTTTTTGTCCCTTTTGAAGCATTTTGAATCGAATACAAAAAATTTACAAAAATACCGAAATTGTCTATTGAACAGAATTGTTTATGTTTATTTCAATTTGCTGTGGCCTTATTGACCCAGATTCTTGTTTGTTTGCATCGGAATTCAGAAACGCTAGCTAAACGAAAACATTTATTAAATACAAAGCAGTTTTTAAATATTATCGGTATTTAGATATGCAAATATATTACACATCAAAGTTTTGCAATACAATGTTCTTTATGGAGATTATTAAATCCAAAACGGATAGCATTATTCTAAGTATGTACTGTAAAAATGGATGCCGTTGAAAAAATTTACCTATGACCTGCTGGGATATAAATGAAATAAAATTCTAATAATTTCTATTTAATAACTTTTTTCTATGATTAAACATAATTGTCATGTAACTTCCTATGTGAGACAAAATTTACGGCATAGTTATTAACATAGTATTTAATAACTATTTTCTATGATTAAACTTAATTGCCATGTAACTTCTTATGTGAGACAAAGTTGCCCGAAACTTTGTCTTGGCTCTTATATGGGTCATTTTCTATAAACGGGCTTTTCATCTTTCTTGTTACAATATATTATTTTTATAATTTTCAACTTGTTTTCTGCATTATATTTAACATGAGTGGTTTAAACTAAAAAAAGAAAAATTAGCCGTAATCATTTTGGGGAAATGAAATAGAAAATGCATTTTTTTATTTTCAAGACAAGTTAATACAGCATGACACTTAATATAAGCAACTGCTTTGTTAATATGTATATATAAAACAAAAAACCGATGCACCCCGCAAAATAATCTAAAATGAAATTGTACATGCAAACACCTGTCGATCGAATGTGCAAATGATAAAAAATTTGCAGCCAATGAATGAATAGTCGAAACTACAACGCACTGAAACTGAGCAACATGGTGGTGTATATAAGGAGCGAACCTCACTTTCAAGAACAAAACGTGCAGTCGATTTCAATTGTGTTTCGTACCTTGATTGTAACAATGCCTCGCCGGCGAATTCGCAGCCACTAAAACCATATTACGGAGTGTTGAAGTCCCAGATCACTGGACTGGCCCACGGGCTTATAGCAGTTAAGAGTGGCCGGGAGAAAAAGCTAGGGGAGACCGACCTCCATAGTCAACGAACTATCCAAAGATTTATTGAAGTTTCAAAATTTTTACATCTGAAGTGATATATATTCATAAACATACAGTTTTACCATAAAGATGGAAAACAAAAACATACAAATTAATAAGCAAAACACTCACCAAAGAAAGAAAAGAAAAAGAGGATAAATCAGCTACTTATAAATTTTGAGTAAGAGAGGGGAAAATAAATGCAGCAGTTTGAGACCGTAGGTTACCCTCAAAAAGAGAACCATGAGGTACACAAAGAGTACCAAAAGAAACCCAGAAATGGGAAAAAGCGAAAAAAGAAAAATAAAGAAAAAAGTCCATAACACTTAAAAAAGTTTAACAAACGAATACAAAGTAAATGAAATAGATAATATATAGTTAAAATCATAACAGATTGTAGATTTAAAAAAATATAATATATACAGAAACAAATTGTAGCATTTAAAGAAAACTGCAAAAAGCAGCAGAGAAACAGGAAGACTGTGACAGAAATGACAGCAGAGAAGAAGACATTCAATAAGAACAAATATTCAAAATATACATAAGGAGCAGAAAAAATATACAATGTATATAAAAGGATTACAGGGACAGATGGAACAGTGTTAAAGTCATTAATCGCTAAATGTTAAAAGCAGATAGTACGCCCATAAGCACATCACTTTACTTTGTTCGAGATTTCTCTCGCAATGAGAACATAGTTTCGCAGCTTGTTAATGAGGGTTTGGTTATTTCTAACTCCGGAGAACCAAGTCGCCCGATGACAAAGAGCTGGTTTGGATAAGTGAAAATTCGAGGTGAAAGGTCAAGAAAATACATATTGGTCAACATCTTGGTATGTGTTATAGGGACAATTTGAATTTTTTTTCAATATAAAATAAAATAGGTAGTCTAAAAATGGACCAAGGCCTGTTAAAAAATAAATAAGGTATTTGTTATGAATTTGGAAGTTGGGATTAACTTTAGGGAGGAAATTTAATATTCAGGCTGGGTCAGGGGCGATTTATTTATTAAGAAAAGATTGCCAATTGTTCAGGAGAAAAGATTTACAATGATTGGTTAAAAAGGAGTAAGTACAAGGGACAAGGGCTGGAGCGCCAAGAGTACTGGCAAGTTTAGCGTTTTGGTCGGCGACTTTGTTACCTCGGATGTTAACGTGAGCTTTAACCCATGAAAGATTTATTAAAGGTTTCGATGGATAAGTGGAAGCATTTATATTGTAGAGATATTACGATTTGTTGTTCGAAGAATTGAAAGCCAATAATGCTTATAAACTATCAGAGTAAATATTTACTTTGGTACGGTTTTCGATGGCCCAAGTAATTGCCTGATTTATTGCAGCGAGTGAGAAGTGTGATATGAAGGAATGTGGAAGAGGGCGAGTTGTCGGACTGCATGAGGCTGGATGGGCACATCGGAGAATCACTCGGCATTTGGGTAGGAGCGATGCAGCAATTAGACGAAGTTGGCAGTAATAGGTCGTGATTGGCAGATTTCGGCAGAAAACTGGTAGCAGGCGGCCTAGAGCCACGACAGAACGGGATGATTGATCGATTGTCAGGGACAGCTGTAACAGCACGAGATTCGTCATTATCAACCATCCAACGTGTGACAAACACGGAAGTGACCAGCCGGACCATTAATAGAAAACTATGGGAGCGGAATTCATACTCGTGGCACCCATTACGCCGCTATTCACTGACCAGTATGCACAGTCAACAGCGATTGCAATGGTGCCGAGCCCGATCAACAGGGAATTGTTCGGATTGGGAACGAATTGTGTTCAGTGATGAGTTCCATTTCGAACTGAGTCCCGACGACCTGCACAGACGTGTCTTGATACAGCCAGGACATCGTCAGAGTCCTGTTCTTACAGTCACATGCCACACGACTTGACAACAGGGAGTTATGGTCTGGGGTGATATTTGGTTTGATAACCGGACCCCTCTGATAGTCCTCTGTGGCACCATCACAGTACAGCGGTACGTTGCCGACATTCTATTACCTGTTGTATTGCCATTCCTTTCGCCACACTCCGAGCTAAAAGTTCAGTAAAATAATGCCAGGTGGCATTATTTTACTACATTGATACACACGGCACGCCTCTCTATTGATTGTTTGCGTGCTTACGACACACTTGTTTGCCAGCCAGATTCCAAGATCTCTCGCCTATTGAGCACATTTGGGTTGATATGGGGCGTCGCCTGTGATCATTCTAGAATGTAAACGAATACGCTCGTTAATTGGAGGTCATTTGGCACGACATTCCTCAGAACACCATCCGGCAACTTTATGCATAAATGCCATGTCGGGTAACAGCTTGTATCAAGCTCCGAGTTGGAACAACGCCATATTGATGTAGTCATTTTTGTATAGACCTTTCAGTGCAATAAATCATCCAATACTTCTGAAATTCTTATTATTTCTTTTTCTGTACATCCACATTACACGTACCAAATTTTGTCTCATTTGGATATTTCCTTCTTGGTGCATTTATTTTTTTATGTTAGAGTATATATATATGTCATTAGAAAAATAAAAAATGTTTTGCTTTAATTGCAATCTTATATTTAGAATAAAAGTTATTTCTTTTATATTCTAAAAGAAAATCTAGTTTTAAGGTAATTCGCCTGTTCCAATGTCAGCCCTTTGTCTACCAAGAAGACAGGTTAATGATGACAGGCGGATGGGTTTGAGTATATGAGTTTTATTTGCATTTAAGCCTGACTTGATATTCAGATTGCTGCATTAACTACGCACACATATATGTTGAAAAATATCTAATTTTTTATTCTCAGAAAATTGTTAGGTTTTATAATATTTCCCTGCACAGAATGATAGCTAGAACAAAGTGAAGCTATTGAAATGGTGAAAATGGACTTTAGTAAAAAATAATAATATTTTAATTATATTTTGTTGTCATCTATGTATAGAAAGATGTGTTAAAATTTAAAATCAGGAAAATGACAAAAATTCGAGGGGACAGTTGTATAAAATGGATTTAAAATATTGCTCTAATGCATATTGGATTTTTCATTATTGTTTGTATTTTAAATTGTCTAATTTAATATAAAACATGAAATGAAAAGTAAACTAGAAAATGAAGGCTTATAAATGAAGTTATGACTTTATTATTTGACTGTTATGACAAACATGGGATGATATTTAATAAAAGAACTAAATTTTTAAATTTGAAAAATATAAATTGTTTTTTTTAGCTAATGGGTGACTAATATGAACTACAATATATTAAAACTGATTAGTATCCAAAATCAGTCCCAAATCATGCAAACTTTTTTTAAAACAACTGGGCATGGAAAACTCCGGTTTACAGAAAATGACCCATATACAAAATTAAAGTTTTAGATTTTCTTTGCAATTGTTAGAGTGGATATTTCCCTCCAAAAGTTTAGCACGTTAACCTCACACAATTTATGAAATTCTGCACCGATAGATTCCAAACGTCACTGGAAATTAATGCGATGCATTGTTTAGTGATGCAAACTTCAATGAGCCAAAGCATGTACATGTAGAGGGCTTATTAACCTTTAAATCACTGCAACAAAAGAGTGCACAGAGAGGATATTCATTTTAAATAATGCATAGCAGTGTCATGCAATATATTATATGGGCCTTTCAAATCCCCCTGATACAGGTATGAGAGCGATGTTAGAGCAGTTTGCAGTTCTTGTTGGTTCAAAGAAGCGTGGTAACTTTCAATAGTATATCCCAAACACTTTCTATATGATTTAGATTCAAAAACACGTTGCCTATTCCATATGTTTAATAACTTCGGTCTAAAGGCAGTTCTGCGTTAAGTTTACATTATGTGGGAGAGCGTGTCGTGTATTGTATAAAATGCGGATGAACTGCAGCTGGATAATTCTATCATAGAGATCAGCTAATCCATATCATCACACTACTAGAAGCAAAAGCGTGGTGTTCAAAGATGTTTCTGTACTGGTTGTTCTTTGTTCTATCCAGAATAGCATAAGTCTATTGTTGTTGTTGAGACCCAGACCGTCCGACCTACCAGAAAGGTGTAAGGTAACTGTATGGACGGCCGGGAAGTGCCACCCAATTTAGACCGGAACCCAGTGGGGGAGGCATCCACAGGGACCGTACCCTCCTTCCCCTACCACCAACCTCTCGGAAGGACTTACGGACCCACATGTTTAACGTGATCGTACTCCGCATGAACACGGCGGCATTTGTGGCAGTGTGCAAATCTAGCGCGCAAACCACGGGGATACCGCACCCGAGATGGCCAACAGCACGGGGCGTTCCGAGGTGGTCACCCACCAAGTACTAACCGCGCCCGATGCTGCTTCACTTCGGTGATCTAACGAGAACCGGTGTTTTCAGCACGGTACGGCCGTTGGCCCACATAAGTCTATTGTGCTATTGTAGGGAAATTTTCGATCGTCTGTAAAGAGAAAATTTTCCCGATGTGTTTGGGTCCAAATTACATGATACCGACACCATATTTACCGTTTATCTGCGCACAACATTGATTAGCTTAATGTACGCCTTTGTGACCTTATATGTACAGGCGGAGCGCCCCCTTGCATTCCCCTACGAGGGTACATGTAAAAAAATGTACATCTTTTCAAAGTTAATTATAAATTCATACTGCTGAAGTCACGATTGTATTCAAAAGAAGTGAAAGTTTTTTTAGAATACGCTTCTTTAATGTGACGAATAAGAAAGTACACTACGACGACCATTAATAAATAATGTCGGTAGGCATTCGAAAATTTTGTGAAAGATAAAGTTTTTATAGGGAGATTCTGTTTTATTACCTTTAAATCCATTATCTATTTCCAATGAACATTTATTTGATTCAAAATTTCTCAATTTTTACATAATGTGGGAAGTTTAAGTTCAGACGTTAAGTAACGCTAAGTAAATGGGAAGTCAGAAGTAAGTTCAGACGTTAAGACGTTAAGCTGTTTTAAAAATTATTATTAATACATATTTTTAATAGCAACGGGTAAAATAGATACACCTTTTCATATTAGTCCAATAATTCCAATATTGGCTGGATACTAAGGTTGTAGGGCAATATTCGATAGGCTGTAAAAAGAACATTTTTCTATTGCATATGGGTCCAAATTACATGTTATCGACACCACTATGAACATGCAATTCTGATCCTGGAGCCCAACGGGACATAAGCGTATCCATTCATAGACATTTTTCGTTTGAAGTCTTTGCTTTACAGTACTTTGTGGTCTTTGTTTTAAAAATATCGGCCGGTCTATAACAGCATTAGAAACCGCATGTAGCGTTGGTGCTGTCACCCAGCGATTCCGTTTTACTAGTAAAGCAATGTGCTGGTCATTGGAAGATGTTGTTCCCCCTGGTCGTCTCGAAACAATTCTTCAAGTGATAGTTCCACTCCTCTGAAATTGTGTCGGCAGATGAGGAAAAATGGAATGGTGTCCAGAAATAAAATTCGCCAACGCCGTAATAGACTATCTAGCCTCATGTCTACTAACAGCTCATTACCGTCTAAAAATATCCATACGCATTCTAAATGCATATGCTAAAACAGATGGTTATTCCAATTTTCCTAAAAATTCTACTGGTAGCAATGTAACCATAGATGCTATGCTAACTCATCATTTTTATCAAATGTTTAATTTGAAAGTGTGGACCGAAGTCAATAATTTTTGATTCGTGTTTTGATATTTACTTATTCTTCTCGACGGCCACAGAAAGTTTCACGCAACAAAATCCCCGCATATGTTTGCTATATGAGAATTTGAATTTTGTGCTTTAATTTCGGAGGCAGTATATGTGTAAATTGCTTAAAATTGTTTGAATAATAATTAAAAAATTGCTAAAGACCCGACACTGGCTTTAGTCTTCTACAGTATCATCGTTTTATGTATGTAGCACGTATACACTGCAAAACAATGAGGAGTTATGTGAGTTCCGTATGAAACAACCATATAATTGAGTAGTTTTTTTTAATAAAAATGAAAGACTAAAGATTAAAAAAGGAAAATTATCACGTTTACAAACTTCGGAATATGCTAATTTTGTCTGTGACGGTAAAAATCATATATTTAGATAATGAGTGAAAAGCGATCTGCAGCATTCTTTTTGTAGGAGGAGATTAGAAACAATTAACATGCGTTGAATACTTCGCAGCACTGCATACACTGTCTCAACAACATGACTTAGCCGCATCGGTAGCCTGGACAAAGTCGTAGGCATGCAACAACGCAAAATAATGACTGGTATTTAATACTAACGGCACGAAAAAATCGCAGTATGAACGCCACATTTTTACAAAGGTACCTTGGGAGGGCGTTTCAACTCAAACTATTCAAAACTGACTTGTTTGCTTGTATCGTGTCGGTTTGTATGCTGGCAAACCTATGGCTTGTGCTTAAAGGTCCTACAAATGTAATAATTGGATTTTGGATCAAGAGGTTACAATTTCGATATCTTAGGTTTTTTAATTTGAGGGAGAGCTGGAATGCTTAAAATTTCCCGATTGCTATAGCTGAATGTCTTTACATTACTCCTTGGTGAACGAAATACTGGTTCACAGGCAGGTACCATGTATTTTTTTTATTTTGTTTAAAAAATTAGAAGGTTAAATAAACTTGCTGAGTCTAAGACGTTATATCATTGGTGAGATTTGAACAGAATAGATGGAAATATATGTAATCAAATGCGTATTTATGTGCCACCAGACAAGTTTATAGATTAACGTAGATGTGCAATTGGGTTAAAATAAGCCGATTTTCCTCAAAAATTGAATAGGCGAACTTTGAAGGCAAAAAAAAAAATTAAATACAGCTTGGAGAATAAAAATGTTTATGTTTTTGTCCCTTTTGAAGCATTTCGAATCGAATACAAAAATTTAGAAAATATCGAAAGTGCCCATCAGATAGACTTGACTTTTTTATTTTATTTTGCTGCTGCCTTATTAGTCCAGCTTTCTTGATTCTCCTAACTTTTTTACCGGTTACAGATTAAACGAAAACATTTTTTACATAGTACGCAATGTTAAAATATTATCGGTATTTGAGACATACAAATATATTAAACATTCAAAGTTTTGCAACACAATATTCTTTAGGAATATTGTCAAATCTAAAACGGATAACATTATTCTAAGTACTGTCCAAATGCATGCCGTTGAAAAAATTTATCTATGATCTGCCGGAATATAAATAAAATAAAATTCTAATAATTTTCTAATTAATAACTATTTTCTATGATTATACATAATTGTCATGTAATTTCTTATATGTGACATGGTTGCCGTAAATTTTGTCATGGCTCTTATATGGACCATTTTCCCTAAACGGGCTTTTTCATCTTTCTCGTTACAATATATTTGTTTTCTATTTTTCAATGTGTGTTCTGCATTGTATATTAACATGAGTGGTTTAAAGTAAAAAAAAAGTACCGGTAATAATTTTGGGAAAATGAAATAGAAAATGCAAATTTTTATTTTCGATACAAGTAAATACAGCATGACAGGAGAATGACACTTAATATCAACAACTACTTTGTTAGGAAGTATATACACTCTAAGGCAAAAAAAATCGATACCGATGAAACTGTACATGCAAACAACTTACGACCGAATAAGCAAATAATCAAAAATTCACAGTCAATAAATGAATAGCCGTAACTACAGCGCATTAAAACTGAGCACCATGGTGGTGTATATAAGGAGCGAACTTCGATTTCAGGAACAAAACGTGCAGTTGATTTCAATTGCGTCTTCGTACCTTGATTGTAACAATGCCTCGCCGGTGAATTTGCAGCCACTAAGACCATATGAAGATGTGTCGAAAGCCCAGATCGTCCGACTCATCCTAAGACATAGAGCAACAATTTGAACGGCCGGGAGAAATATGATGGAGTGTGAAAGAGGGCGTGTTGTCGGACAGCATGAGGATGGATGGGCACACCGATGAATCGCTCGGCATTTGGGTAGGAGCGATGCAGCAATCAGACGATGTTGCCAGGAATGGATCCTGATTGGCTGATTTCAACAGCAAGCGGGTAGCAGGCGGCCTAGAGGGACGGCCGAACGGGAAGATAGTGCGATTGTCAGCGCAGCTGTAACTGCGCGAGATTCGTCGTTATCATCCATCCAATGTGTGGCAAACACTGTAGTGACGACCCAGACCATTAATAGAAAATTATGAGAGCGGTATCTATATTCGCGTCGTCTATTACGCCGCCTTTCACTGTCCCTTATGCACTGTCAACAGCGATTGCAATGGTGCAGGGGGGCGGTCAGCGTGCAATTGTTCGGATTGGGAACGAATTGTCTTCAGTGATGAGTCGCGTTTCCAACTGAGTCCCGACGAACAGGCCAGACGTGTGTGGAGACAGCCCGGAGAGCTTCAGGATCCTGCTCTTAAAATCACATGCCGCACGATCTGACAACATTGAGTTATGGTCTGGGGTGATATTTTGTTTGATAGCCGGACCCCTTTGATAGTCCTTTGTGGCACCATCACTGCACGGCGTTACGTTGCCGACATTCTATGACCCGCTGTATTGTCATTCCTTTCGTGACACCTCGAGCTAACTTTTCAGTAAAATAATGCCAGGTTACACACGGCACACCTCTCTATTGATTGTCTGCGTGGGTACGACACACTTGCTTGCCAGCCAGATTGCCAGATCTATCGCCTATTGAGCACATTTGGGCTGAGATGGGGCGTCGCCTGCAACCATCCCAGATGTAAACGATTCAGATCGTCAATTGGAGACCATTTTGAACTGTATACCTCAGAACAACATCCGGCAACTTTATGCATCAGTGCCACGTCGAGTAATAAATAGCTTGTATCAAGGTCCAAGTTGGAACAACGCCGTAATGACGTGGTCACTTTGTGTAAATCTTTCTGTGCAATAAATCATCCAATTATTCTGAAATTCTAATCATTTCTGTTTCTGTACATCCACATTACACATACCAAATTTTGTCTCTTTTGGATCTTTCCTTCTTGGTGCATATATTTTTTGGTCTTAGAGTGTACATGTATCATCAGAAAAATAAAAAAAGTTTTGCTTTAATTGCAATCTTATATTTAGAGCTAAACGTCTTATTTGTTTTATCTTCTAAAACTAAAATGTAGTTTAAAGGTAGTTCACCTGTTCTAATGTCAGTTCCTTGTCTTCAAAGAAGACAGGTAAATGATGACAGGGGAATGACAAATCATGTGATTTTTCTTTTGGAGTATACGAGTTTTATTTGCATTTAAGCCTAACTTAATACTCAGTTATCTTCACTAACTACGCACACATATATGTTAAAAAAGTATCTACTTTTTTATTCTGAGAATAATTAAATATAGGTGAATGACAAGTAGTAAAAATACTTACCCAAAATTGTTCAGGTGTATGATATTTCCCTGCACAGAATGATGGCTAGACCATAGTCAAACTCTTGACATGGTGAATATGGACTTTAATAAACAATAACAATAATTTAATTATATTTTGTTGTCATCTATATACAGAAAGAGATGTTAAAATTTAAAAATAGGTGAATGACATAAAATCTAGGGGACAGTTGTAAAAAATGAATTTTAAATATTGCTCTAATGCATTGTGGATTTTCCATTACTGTTTGTATATAAAATTGTCCAATTTAATATGACATCAACTTAAAAGAAAACTATAAAATGAAGGCTTGTAAATGAAGTTGTGATTTTGTTATTTGACTGTTATGACACACATGGAAATGACATTTAATAAATGAACTGAATTTTTAAATATGAAAAATATAAATTGCTTTTTTAGCAAATCTATGACTAATATGAACTACAATAAATTAAAACTGATTAGTGTCCAAAATCAGCCCCAAGTCATGCAAACTTTTATTAAAACACCTGGGACATGTAAAACTCCCGTTTACAGAAAATGATCCATATACAAAAGTGAAGTACACTGTTTTCTTTGCAATAGTTAGAGTGGATATTTCCCTCCAAAGTTTAGCACGTTTCACATAATTAATGATGTTATGCTTCGATTGATACCAAATTTCACAGAAAATTAATATGATGTGTTTAGTCATGCAAACTTCAATGAGCCTAACCATGTACATGTAGGGGGCTTCTTAACCCTTAAATTGCTACAACAGAAGGGTGCACCGACAGAATATTCATTTTAAATAATGCAGAGCAGTGTCAAGCAGTACATTATATGGTCCTTTCAAGTCCCTCTGATACAGGCATGAGACCGATGTTAGAGCATACTGCAGTTCTTATTGGGTGGAAGGGGTTTGGTTGAGAAATAGCTTTGCCTAGTGCATCCCAAACACTTCCTATATGATTTAGATTCAAAATTGCCTGTTCCATATGTTTAATATCTTCGATCTGAAGGCAGTTCTGAGTCAAGTTTACTCTATGTGGGAGAGAGTGTCGTCTATTGAATAAAATGCGGACGAATTGCTGCTGCATAATTCTATCATAGAGATTAAAGAATTTATTGAGATACATTTGTGCGTCCGAAATGACGCTACGAAAACATGGAGATAAGCGCTGCCTCCAAATGAAAAGCCAATCCATATCCTCACACTACTGGAAGCAAAATTGTGGTGTTCAAAGATGTTTCTGTAGTGTTGTTTCTTGTTCTATTCAGACTAACATAAGTCCTCTGTGCTGTTGTAGGGAAATTCTCGATCGTCAGTAAAGAGAATATTTTGCCATAGTGTTTGGGTCCAAATTCCATGCTACCGACACCTTATCTACCCACAATATTGATTAGCTTAATAATCGTTTTTTTGACCTTAAAGGTGCAGGGGACCAGACCTGCATTCCCCTATGCATTCCCCTATGGTAGACCCCTTGCATTCCCCTATGGGGGCACATGTATAAAAATACGTTTATTTTCAAAGTTATTTATAAATTTAACCCCTTCAAGCCCAGAATGTTCTGCAACGACGCGCTCCCACCAGCCCGCGCTCTTCGCAGACGAGATGTTTCCCCCGGCCCGGAGAGTTTTTGATGTTAAGCCTAATTCAGCAAATAAATCGTAAAAATTCAATCAAATTAAAAATTTTAATTCAAAACGTGGAAAATAAGAATATTATGATGGTAGCTTAATTACATATCAATAACATTTATAAAATATTAAAAAAATATGAATAAAATACTTTTAACTTTTTAAATAAAAATAATAACACAAATACTCTAACTACAAAAGAATAGAAGTACGAATATAGAACTATACACAAATATAAAAATATATACTAAATGCAATGCTTTCAACACTATAGGAAATTTAAAACTTAAAAACCAGGTTATTTTAAAAGTTTTGCAGAGTATGATACTTCTCAAAGCACTCTTCTACGCATAGCCCGACTCCACAAATTTTGCATTCATAATACGTTCTCTGAAACCGGCGTTCTTTCACACGCGTCCTTGTGCATACAACACATCGCTTTCGTGATTTTACACCTTTATCATTTATGTACAAACTAGGAAAATGCCTACCTGTCAATCTGAGAGGATTAGGCACGGGAGATTTTGAAGATAACTTTGTCATTTTGGGTTCAATATATTTTTCAACTATTTGATATATTACGCGCGACTTGAATTTTAAATTTGATAACTTTTTTCCTGTTGATTTCATAAATAAAACATTGGCATTATATAAAGCCATATCCATGAATCCGAAAAATAATTTTCGATACCATTTTACGGTTTTTCTAAAGGCAGGATAATGATACATTACAGAATCTCCCGTGTCTACTCCTCCCATATATTTGTTGTATTCAACAACACAATGCGGTTTTAGAATTTCTTCTTTTGTTTGCCTATCTTTTTTTCCTGTAGGCACTTTCTGGTTATTGTGAATTGACGTTATAATAACAACATCTTTTTTTTTGTCTTTAAATCCAAATACATTTACAGAATTCTTTTGAAATGCCAAGAATTTATCTTTTTGAAATTTTCGGGGCAAGCTTTTAGGCATTCCCGAACGATTTTTTGAAACAGTTCCACAAATGTTTGTTTTCACGGAGTTCAAGTAAAATGCCAAATTTGGAGAAGCAAAAAATCTGTCTAAATACAGGTTGTACCCTTTATTCTCAAGAGTTGAGAGCAAAGTCTTCACAACTCTTTCTCCGTAAAGGCCGCTTGTATTGATGAGTTCGGTGTCCTTTCCTGTGTAGATGAGGAAATTCCAAATATAACCCGTTTGGGACTCGCAAAGTTTGTAAATTTTTATCCCATACCGCGCACGTTTGGATGGGATATACTGACGAAAGCCAATGCGGCCCTTCCATCCAAACAAACTTTCATCTATACATATTTCCCTATCAGGTGTGTATAATTCCTTGAAGTTTTTTGAGAGGATTTCGAGAACAGGTTGGATTTTATATAACCTGGGACCACTGCTATCTGATGTGAAATGCAAAAATCGCAGTACATCGCAAAAGCGATTTCTTGACATTGCCGAATTGAAAAACGGCGTTGCAAACATCGTATCAGTTGTAAAATACATATGGATTGTAGGTTTTTTTATAATGCTCATCAGCATCACTAACGCCAGAAAAACCCTTATTTCCTTGTCCGTTACCGGTACAAAATTCGATGGAGCATCTGACGGGCCTGGATCACTGATATTTGCCGTAAAAAATGCACTTGCAAATTCATTAGTCTCTCTTGTAATTAATTCGATGAGTTCCTCGTTAAAAAATAAACTGAAAAAGTCCAATTCCTTTTCAGGAAGCTCTTCAGGCTCTAAATTCAACCCACTCTTAGATAAAAATGTCAAAAGAGGAAGATCTTTCATATCTTGACTCCATCCGTCATTAGATGCTCTAATTGCATCACTAATAACACTATCATCGTCATCATCATCTTCACACACATCTGATTCTTCACTCACATAAATATCTGTTTCACTATCACTCGAATCACTCTCCTCATTCATCATACGCGCAATTTCACTTTCCGTAAGATATTTCACTCTTTTCGCCATGGCTGCATAAACGAAACTAATAAAAAATAAACCCTCATGCACCCTCTGTACTACCGATAAACAAAAAAACCAACCCATTCTCTATCCCCCTATTCGTCCTAAAATCCAGTGTCACAATAAAAAACAAAAACATTAAACTCCCCACAAAACACGCCTTTGAGATCAGCTCTTTAACTTTACTGCTACTCCACAAAGCAATCACGTGTGTTTGTTTATGTTAACTCCTGAGTCATTCCCAGCTGTAGGAATTCCGATAACAGAAACACAGGCTGAAAGTTCAGACCTCATATGACCTCCACAATTCAAAATTACGGTATAGTATTGCCATCTAGTGTCATTAAAAAATTCTAAAAAAACGTTCCAAAGTTTGGTTCCTTATACGGAACGATGGGCAGAAACAAGCGTTCGCAACGAGTTCCCAATACGGAACGATGGGCCGGTGAGAGCATAATTTTCCCGTACCGTATAGGGTACGATGGGCGCGAAGGGGTTAAACTGTTGATGTCACGATTGCATTCAAATGAAGTGAAAGTTAATTTAGAATACGTCTTTTTAGTGTGACGAATAAGGGGACACTACGACGGCCTTTTGCTAAATAATGTCGGTACGCATTCGAAAATTGTGTTAAGATAAAGTTTTCACAGGAAGATTCTATTTAATTACCTTTAAATCCATTATCAATTTCAAATGAACATTTATTTGATTCAAGAGGTATCAACTCTTACATAATGTCTGAAGTTAAAGTTCAAACGTTAAGTAAACGTAAGTTCAGATGTAAGTTCAGACGTTAAGCTTTAAGTTGTTTTCAAAATTACTATTAATATACATTTTTAATAGCAACGGGTTAAAATAGATACACCTCTTCATATTGGTTCAATATTTCCAATATTGGCTGACGGTATTGGGTCAATATTGACTTGATACTAGATTTATAGGGCAATATTCGATAGTCTGTAAAAAGAACATTTTCCCACTGTATTTATATCCAAATTACATGTTATCGACACCACTACGAACGAGCTATTCTGATCCTCGAGTTCAATTGGACTTAAGCTTTTGATACAGATGCATAGACATTTTTCGGTTGAAGTCTTTGCTTCACGTACTTTGTTTTATAATATCGGACGGTCTATGGCAGCATTAGAAACCGCACGTTGTGTTGGTGCTGTCACCTGAGGATTACGTTTTTCAAGTAAAGCCATGTGTTGGTCATTGAAAGATGTTGTTCCCCTTGGTCGTTCCAAAACAATTCTTCTTGTCACAGTTCAACTCGTCTGTAATTGTGTAGGCAAATGAGGAAAGCTGGAATAGTGCTCACAAATGAAATTCGTCAACTCCGTGATAGATTATCATGCCTCATGTCTACAAAAAGCTGGTTACCGTCTAATAATATTCATGCGCATTCTAAATGCATATGCTACAGCAGGTGGTTATTTCAATTTTCCTCAAAAATTCTACTAGTTGCAATGATAACCATAGATGCAATGGTTATCATTGCAAGGCATCATTTTTATCGAATGTCTAATTTGAATGTATGGGGCGAAGTCAATAACCTTTCGGTGCGTATTTCGATATTTACTTTTTCTACTCGACGGCCATAGAAAGTTTTACGCAACAAATTCCCCGCATATGCCCACTATATGAGAATTTGAATTTTGTGCTTTAATTTGGAGGCAGTATATGTTGTTGTTGAAACCCAGACCGTCCGACCTACCAGAAAGGTGAAAGGTAACTGTTTGGACGGTCGGGAAGTGCCACCCAATTTAGACCGGAACCCAGTGTGGGAGGCATACACAGGGACCGTACCCTCCATCCCCTACCACCAACCACTCGGAAGGACTTTCGGACCCACATGTTTAACGTGATCGTACTCCGCATGAACACGGCGGCAGTTTTGGCAGTGGCTGGAATCGAACCCGGGCCTACCGAGTGCAACTCCAGCGCGCTAACCAATGGGCTACCGCGCCCCGGAGGCAGTATATGTGTAAATTATTTAATGTTGTTTGAATAATATTTAGGAAATTTCCAAAGATCCAATACTGGCTTTAGTCTCCTACTGTATCTTCTTTTTATCTCTGTAGAACATATATGGACTGCTCAAAACAATTAGGGGCTATTGTGAGTTCGGTATGAAACGCCTATATAATTGACTAGTTTTTCTTAGCAAAAATGAAAACCAAAAGAATAAAAAAGAAAAATTATCACTTTTACAAACTTCGGAATATGCAAATTTTATCTGTGACGGATTTGAGAGCGATCTGCAGCATTATTTTGGTAGGAGGATATTAGAAACAATTGACATGCGTTGAATACTTCGTAGCAGTGAATACAATATCTCAACAACATGTCTTAGTCGAATCGGTAGCCTGGAAAAAGTCTTAGGTATGCAAGAGCACAAAATAATGACTGGGATTTAATACTATCGGCAAGAAAATATCTCAATATGAACGCCACGTTTTTGCAATTGTACCTTCGGAGGGCTACTGGCGCCAGCGTTTCAACTCAAACTATTCGAAACTGACTTGTTTGCTTGTATCGTGTCGGTTTGTATGCTGGCAGACCTATGGCCTGTGCTTAAAGGTCCTCCAAATGTAATAATTGGATTTTGGATCAAGAGGTCACAATTTCGATATATAATCGCGGGTTTTTTAATTTGAGGGAGAGCTGGAATGTTCAAAATTTCCCGATTGCTGTAGCTGAATGTCTTTACATTACTCCTTGGTGAACGAAATACTGGTGCACAGGCAGGTACCAAGTATTTATTTTATTTTGTTTAAAAAATTAGACGGTTAAATAAACTTGCTGAGTCTAAGACGTTATACCATTGGTGAGATTTAAACCGAATAGATGGAAATATATGTAATCAAATGCGTATTTATGTGCCACCAGACAAGTTTATAGATTACGCAGATGTGCAATTTTGTTAAAATAAGCCGATTTTCCTCAAAAATTGAATAGGCGAACTTTGAAGGCAAAACAAAATTTAATTCAGCTTGGAGAATAAAAATGCTTATATTTTTATCCCCATTGAAGCATTTCGAATCGAATACAAAAATTTAAAAAATGTCCATCAGATAGACTTGTGTTTTTTATTTTAATTTGCTGTGCCTCATTAGCCCAGCTCTCTTGATTCTACCATTCCATTTGCTGAACCCAGATTAAACGAAAAAAATTCTTACATAGAACGCAATTTTAAAATATAATCGGTATTTGAGACATACAAATATATTAAACATTCAAAGTTTTGCAACACAATATTCTTTAGGAATATTGTCAAATCTAAAACGGATAACATTATTCAAAGAACTGTTCAAATGGATGCCGTTAAAAAAAATTACATATAACCTTCCGGGATATAAATAAAATAAAATTCTAATAATTTTCTAATTATTAACTGTTTTCTATGATTAAACATAATTGTCATGTAATTTCTTATATGGGACATGGTTGCCGTAAATTTTGTCATGGCTCTTATATGGACCATTTTCCCTAAACGGGCTTTTTCATCTTTCTCGTTACAATATATTGTTCTTCTACTTTTCAATGTGTTTTCTGCATTGTATATTAACATGAGTGGTTTAAAGTAAAAAAAAAAAAAATACCGGTAACAATTTTGGGAAAATTAAATAAAAAATTCAAATTTTTATTTTTGAGACAAGTAAAAACAGCATGACAGGAGAATTAAACATAATATCAGCAACTACTTTGTTAGGAAGTATATACACTCTAAGACAAAAAAAATCGACGCACCCCGCAAAATAAACAGATAGCAATGAAACTGTAACATGCAAACAACTTACGACCGAATAAGCAAATAATCAAAAATTCACAGTCAATAAATGAATAGTCGTAACTACAGCGTATTAAAACTGAGCACCATGGTGGTGTATATAAGGAGCGAACTTCGATTTCAGGAACAAAACGTGCAGTTGATTTCAATTGCGTCTTCGTACCTTGATTGTAACAATGCCTCGCCGGTGAATTTGCAGCCACTAAGACCATATGAAGATGTGTCGAAAGCCCAGATCGTCCGACTCATCCTAAGACATAGAGCAACAATTTGAACGGCCGGGAGAAATATGATGGAGTGTGAAAGAGGTCGTGTTGTCGGACTGCATGAGGATGGATGGGCACACCGATAAATCGCTCGGCATTTGGGTAGGAGCGATGCAGCAATCAGACGATGTTGCCAGGAATGGATCCTGATTGGCCGATTTCAACAGCAAGCGGGTAGCAGGCGGCCTAGAGGGACGGCCGAAAGGGAAGATAGTGCGATTGTCAGCGCAGCTGTAACTGCGCGAGATTCGTCGTTATCAACCATCCAATGTGTGGCAAACACTGTAGTGACGACCCGGACCATTAATAGAACATTATGAGAGCGGAATCTATATTCGCGGCGCCTATTACGCCGCCTTTCATTGTCCATTATGCACTGTCAACAGCTATTGCAATGGTGCAGGGGGCGGTCAGCGTGCAATTGTTCGGATTGGGAACGAATTGTCTTCAGTGATGAGTCGCGTTTCCAACTGAGTCCCGACGACCAGGCCAGACGTGTCTGGAGACAGCCCGGACAGCTTCAGTATCCTGCTCTTACAATCACATGCCGCACGATCTGGCAACATTGAGTTATGGTCTGGGGTGATATTTTGTTTGATAGCCGGACCCCTTTGATAGTCCTTTGTGGCACCATCACTGCTCGGCGGTACGTTGCCGACATCATACGACCCGCTGTGTTGTCCTTCCTTTCGTGACACCCCGAGCTAACTTTTCAGTAAAAAAAAAGCCAGGTTACACACGGTACGCCTCTCTATTGATTGTCTGCGTGGGTACGACACACTTGCTTGCCAGCCAGATTGCCAGATCTATCGCCTATTGAGTACATTTGGGCTGAGATGGGGCGTCGCCTGCAACCATCCCAGATGTAAACGATTCAGCTCGTCAATTGGAGACCATTTTGAACTGTATTCCTCAGACCGAAATCCGGCAACTTTATGCATCAGTGCCACGTCGAGTAATAAATAGCTTGTATCAAGGTCCGAGTTGGAACAACGACGTAATGACTTGGTCACTTTGTGTAAATCTTTCTGTGCTATAAATCATCCAATTATTCTGAAATTCTAATCATTTCTGTTTCTGTACATCCACATTACACATACCAAATTTTGTCTCTTTTGGATATTTCCTTCATGGTGCATATATTTTTTGGTCTTAGAGTGTACATGTATCATTAGAAAAATAAAAAAAGTTTTGCTTTAATTGCAATCTTATATTTAGAACTAAACGTCTTATTTGTTTTATCTTCTAAAAATAAAAAATGTAGTTTAAAGGTAGTTCACCTGTTCTAATGTCAGTTCCTTGTCTTCAAAGAAGACAGGTAAATGATGACAGGGGAATGACAAATTATGTGATTTTTGTTTTGGAGTATATGAGTTTTAATTGCATTTAAGCCTAACTTAATACTCAGTTTTCTGCACTAACCACGCCCACATATATGTTAAACAAGAAAGATCAATCATGCTTAAAGCATTGATTATGAAACACTTTCCAACTTCAATGCAATTTTATTTAAACAAGTCTAAAATGCAATACATTCCTCGGTAATATTTTGAAACTTATCACAATACTGCATTAATTTATTATATTTGAAAACTTAAACCTTCATCGAAAAAAATGAACTTCATTCAAATGACGGCATTAAAATATAAATTGCCTAGTTTAAACATCTCTAAAATTTTATACATTCCTCGGTAATAGTTTTAGAATTATCATAATACTACGATAATTTATTATATTTGAAAACTTCATCGAAAACATCTGAAATTCATTCAAATGACGTCATAAAAAAATAACACGCCTGGATATCTCTATAAAAACAGGATTTCATTCATACTTTCTCCCATTCATTTCATTCATCACAATACTATAATAATTTATTTTATTTAAACATTTTATTTAAGACCATGGAGCTACAAATAATTAAACTCTATGCTTAAAACTTCATCGAAAAAAATCGTCCTTCTGTTTATAAAATCAATTAATATTTCATTCATATCAGCCATGCAGACTCCATGGACTAAATTATTTTGTGTTAAAAAAATACAGGAATTCTAATACAACTTATTCTACATATTTTGCTGTTTACATTTTGCATAGGTGAAAAATAGGCTTAGTTGTAGAAATAATCAAATTTAGAGGAGCATTTAAACTCAAATATATTGTCAATGCGTTGTTTCAGTATGTAGATGCACAGAATTTAAGCAAAAATAAAGTAATTTTAGGACGGATACAACACTCAATATGAATTAAAAAGAACTTAAAAGAATCACGATTTTGAAACAAGATGGATGTCATATATCATTTTGAAGTGGGCCATGTGATCGTTTCATATCATGGTCACGTGATCGTTTTATATCATGGTCACGTGATCGTTTCATATAAGAGGTGTAATTATTATTTTAATTTTTATTTAAAAAACTACTGAATATATTTCGCTGAATTTTTTTGTATATATTTTATGGAGCAATTTGAATACTGCCTAAAATTTTCGAAACTTTATCAAAATCAGACAGAATGAACAAAGTCATAATCACTTTTTAACTTTGTTGTAAAGTGTTAAAAAGGTTAATAGTAAGGAAACAAGCATTTATTTTATCACATAATTATATTATACTCTTGTAATTACAAATTAAATAAGTATCACAATATTGGAATACATTTCAAAGTAGTTTGGGAGGTGTAATGCTAGATAATTGAAACATTTGGTTGGATCAAGTGCTGGAACAAATTAACTAGTTTTTTTCAACACAAATTTTGAACACGCCATCCTCATATAATTTTAATTATACGGTATCTTATTTCCGTCTTTCAACCTTGAAAACTTGCACCGGGTTTTTCACCATTTACTATTTGCTTAACATCTGAAGATCGTGCGAGCTCTCCTCCGAACTCATTCCACACACAAATCTAAACTGTTACTGCCTTGCTCGTCATACATGAAACTCCATCAGACTGAATTGACCAACTGCTGACCATCTCATTTGCCCCCCAGCTTGACGTCATATTTACCCATTTTCTTCCGCTGGACGGTCTACGTGCCTTCTGTTCTGGTATGCAGACATCGGGGAACGGTCTCGGTTACCGCCAATGGGCTTAGCGTGGGAATATTCACTCCCCCCCCCCTCACCGCATTCACCCTGCTCCCACAATTTCTTATTCCTATCAATTCTTTAATATTTCATATTTCTGGCAGTACAGTGTTCATAAAATAAAAAAAATACATTTCCAGCAAAATCGCCAATTAAATATTTTCAGCGAAATTAAATGTTCTCTATTGAAATAAAATCAAGAAATACAAGAAAGATCAATCATGCTTAAAGCATTGATTATGAAACACTTTCCAACATCAATGCAATTTTATTTAAAAAAGTCGAAAATGCAATATATTCCTCGGTAATATTTTAAAACTTATCACAATACTACATTGATTTATTATATTTGAAACCTTAAACCTTCATCGAAAAAAATTAACTTCATTCAAATGACGGCATTAAAGTATAAATTGCCTGGTTTAAACATCTCTAAAATGTAATACATTCCTTGGTAATAATTTTAGAATTATCATAATACTACGATAATTTATTATATTTGAAA
Organism: Amaurobius ferox; assembly: GCA_951213105.1. Classification (NCBI taxonomy): domain Eukaryota; kingdom Metazoa; phylum Arthropoda; class Arachnida; order Araneae; family Amaurobiidae; genus Amaurobius; species Amaurobius ferox. Next base: position 62,579,175 of record OX578144.1, read on the forward strand.
ACTTCATCGAAAACAACTGAAATTCATTCAAATGACGTCATAAAAAAATAACACGCCTGGCTCTCTCTATAAAAGCAACATTTCATTCATAAATAATTCCCCCATTCATGTCTTTCATCACAATACTATAATAATTTATTTTATTTAAAAATTAAGACCATTGAGCTACAAGTAAGTAAGCTCTATTCGTTAAACTTCATCGAAAAATATCGTCCTTCTCTTTCTAAAATCAATGAATATTTCATTCATATCAGCTAAGCAGACTCCATGGACTATTTGATTTTGTGTTAAAGAATTACAGCGATTCTAATACAACTCATTCTACATATTTTGTTGTTTACATTTTACATAGGTGAAAAATAGGCTTAATAGTAGAAATAATCAAATTTAGATGAGCATTTAAACTGGAATATATTGTCATTGCGTTGTTTCCGTATGTAGATGCACAGAATTTAGGCAAAAATAAAGTAGTTTCAGGACGGATACAACACTCAATATGAATTAAAAAGAACTTTAAAAATCCCGATTTTGACACAAGATGGATGCCATATATCATTTTGAAGTGGGTCATGTGATCGTTTCATATCATGGACACGTGATCGCTTCATATAAAAGGTGTTATTATTATTTTAATTTTTATTTAAAAAACTACTGAATATATTTCGCTGAATTTTTTTTTATATATTTTATGGAACAATTTGAATACTGCCTAGAATTTTCGAAGCAATTTGTGAATTTTAAATCCGCTTAAAAAATACTTGAAAAATTAGGTCCCATAGGGCTCAATGTATTCCATTTTTTCAACCCGGTTTCAATCCAAAACTAATTGGGTGATATTATTCATTTATATTCCCATAGGTCCTATAGACCGTCTGAACAACATACTAAAATTTCATTTTGATTAAGTCATTTTTACGGCAGTTATCGTGCTAACGGACAGACAGACAGACAGACAGACAGACAGACAGACAGAATGAACAAAGTCATAAACACATTTCAACTTTGTTGTAAAGTGTTAAAAAAGTATCTACTTTTTATTCTGAGAATAATTAAACACAGTTGAATGACAAGCAGTAAAAATACTTACCCAAAATTGTTCAGATGTATGATATTTCCCTGCACAGAATGATAGCTAGACCATAGTCAAACTCTTGACATGGTGAATATGGACTTTAATAAGAAATAACAATAATTTAATTATATTTTGTTGTCATCTATATAAAGAAAGAGGTGTTAAAATTTAAAAATAGGTGAATGACATAAAATCTAGGGGACAGTTGTAAAAAATGAATTTTAAATATTGCTGTAATGCATTGTCGATTTTTCATTACAGTTTGTATATAAAATTGTCCATTTTAATATAAGACATCAACTTAAAAGAAAACTATAAAATGAAGGCTTGTAAATGAAGTTGTGATTTTGTTATTTGACTGTTATGACACACATGGAAATGACATTTAATAAATGAACTGAATTTTTAAATATGAAAAATATAAATTGCTCTTTTAGCAAATCGATGACTAAAATGAACTACAATATATTAAAAGTGATAAGTGTCCAAAATCAGCCCCAAGTCATGGAAACTTTTATTAAAACACCTGGGACATGTAAAACTCCCGTTTACAGAAAATGATCCATATACAAAAGTAAAGTACACGATTTTCTTTGCAATAGTTAGAGTGGATATTTCCCTCCAAAGTTTAGCACGTTTCACATAATTAATGATGTTATGCTTCGATTGATACCAAATTTCACAGAAAATGAATATGATGTGTGTTTAGTCATGCAAACTTCAATGAGCCAAAACATGTACATGTAGGGGGCTTCTTAACCCTTAAATTGCTACAACAGGAGGGTGCACCGGCAGGATATTCATTTTAAATAATGCAGAGCAGTGTCAAGCAATGCATTATATTGACCTTTCAAGTCCCTCTGATACAGGTATGAGACCGATGTTAGTGCATTCTGCAGTTCTTATTGGGTGGAAGGGGTTTGGTTGAGAAATAGCTTTCCCTAGTGCATCCCAAACACTTACTATATGATTTAGATTCAAAAATGCGTTGCCTGTTCAATATGTTTAATATCTTCTTTCTGAAGGCAGTTCTGAGTCAAATTTACTCTATGTGGGAGAGAGTGTCGTCTATTGAATAAAATGCGGACGAATTGCAGCTGCATAATTCTATCATAGAGATTAAATAATTTATTGATATACATTTGTGCGTCCGAAATGACGGTACGAAAACATGGAGATAAGCGCTGCCTCCAAATAAAAAGCTAATCTATATCATCACACTACTAGAAGCAAAATTGTGGTGTTCAAAGATGTTTCTGAAGTGTTGTTCCTTGTTCTATTCAGACTAACATAAGTCTTCTGTGCTGTTGTAGGGAAATTCTCGATCGTCAGTAAAGAGAATATTTTGTCATATTGTTTGGATCCAAATTACATGCTACCGACACCTTATCTACCATTTATCTACCCACAATATTGATTAGCTTAATGATCGTTTTTTGACCTTAAAGGTGCAGGGTACCAGCCCTGCATTCCCTTATGCATTCCCCTATGGTAGACCCCTTGCATTCCCCTATGGGGGCACATGTATAAAAAATACATATACTTTCAAAGTTATTTATAAATTTATACGGTTGAAGTCACGATTGCATTCAAAAGAAGTGGAAGTTATTTTAGAATACGTCTGTTTAGTGCGACGAATAAGGGGTACACTACGACGGCCTTTTGCTAAATAATGTCGGTACGCATTCGAAAATTGTGTTAAAGTTTTTACAGGTAGATTCTATTTAATTACCTTTAAATCCATTATCAATTTCAAATGAACATTTATTTGATTCAAGAGGTCTCAACTCTTACATAATGCCTGAAGTTAAAGTTCAAACGTTAAGGAAACGTAAGTTCAGATATAAGTTCAGACGTTAAGCTTTCAAGTTGTTTTAAAAATTACTATTAATATATATTTTTAATAGCAACAGGTTAAAATAGATACACCTTTTCATATTGGTTCAATATTTCCAATATTGGCTGACGGTATTGGGTCAATATTGACTTGATACTAGATTTATAGGGCAATATTCGATAGTCTGTAAATAGAACATTTTCCCATTGTATTTGGATCCAAATTACATGTTATCGACACCACTGCGAACGAGCGATTCTGATCCTGGAGCTCAATGGGATATAAGATTTTGATATCGATGCATAGACATTTTTCGTTTGAAGTCCTTGCTTCACATACTTTGTTTTATAAATATCGGCCGGTCTATGGCAGCATTAGAAATGAAATTCGTCAACTCCGTGATAGATTATCATTCCTCATGTCTCCTAAAAGCTCGTTACCGTCTAATAATATCCATGCGCATTCTAAATGCATATGCTACAGCACGTGGTTATTCCAACTTTCTTCAAAAATTCTACTAATTGCAATGATAACCATAGATGCTATGGTTATCATTCTAAGGCATCATTTTTATCGAATGTCTAATTTGAATGTGTGGGGGTGAAGTCAATAACTTTTTGGTGCGTATTTCGATATTTACCTTTTCTACTCGACGGCCATAGAAGGTTTTACGCAACAAAATCCCCGCATAAGTTCGCTATATAAAAATTTGAATTTTGTGCTTTAATTTTGGAGGCAGTATATGTGTAAATTATTTAATGTTGTTTGAATAACATTCAAGAAATTGCCGAAGACCCAATACTGGCTGTAGTCTCCTACTGTATCCTCTTTTTATCTATGTAGCACATATTTACTGCTCAAAACAATTAGGGGATATTGTGAGTTCGGTATGAAACGGCTATATAATTGACTAGTTTTTCTTAACAAAAATGAAAACCAAAAGATTAAAAAAGAAAAATTATCACTTTTACAAACTTCGGAATATGCAAATTTTGTCTGCGATGGAGTGAAAAGCGATCTGGAGCATTATTTTGGTAGGAGGAGATTAAAAACAATTGACATGCGTTGAATACTTCGTAGCAGTGAGTACAATATCTCAACAACATGACTTAGCCGAATGGGTAGCCTGGAAAATGTCTGAGCTATGCAAGAGCACAAAATAATGACTGGTATTTAATACTAACGGCAAGAAAATATCACAGTATGAGCGCCACTTTTTTGCAACAGTACCTTTCAGAGGGTTACTGGCACCGGCGTTTCAACTCAAACTATTCGAAACTGAATCGTTTGTTTGTATCCTGTTGGTTTGTATGCTCGCAGACCTATGGTTTGTGCTTCTTTAACAGCGGGCCAACGTGTTTCCCGCAGAAAGTGGGCACAGGAGTATCTCAGATGAAGACGAAATGAATGGAGCGATATTGTCTTCTCAGACGAGTCCAGCTATAGTGTTTTATATCAAAGAAGAATATGCAGTTTCGTGAAAATTCGCTAATATTTGATGCCGCTATTGTGTACACCAGATATCGACCGCCAACATAACAGATAGATGGACATCACTCCAAAAATAGTCAAAGAGGGTTCAGGATGTCTTAAAATATATATTGGCGTCACAATGTTTATTTCGAAAATTTTCGGTAAAGCAATACTTTCTCTATACTGTATTATATAGTATTAGATAGTGATAAACCGTGTTATCCGGATTCTAATTATTTCATCCGTTCACACTTGGTCGTTCTTTGTTTACACTTGGTACGTTTACACTTTGTTGATTGTTTTATTTTAACATAAATATTGTTACGGGTTTTGTTAACGGACAATTTATCTAAGATCGATTATACAGTGAAGGCGGCCTATTTCAGGAAAAATAAATATTTTGTGACGGCTTGAACTCGAGGGGTAAAAGTTAGGTAAAAAAAATAAAGAAGAAATGTACTCCTTTTCCTAAAGTAGTTTTTCTTTCTGTATATTGTGAAAAACATCTGCATCTAGGGTATCTGGTGTGGAAAGAAGGAGCGTTACGAATAATGCAAACACAGTGGATTTGGAAACCTATAAAAGAGGATTCATCTGTATACACATTCACTTGATTTTTATTCTCTGCTGGTTTTAAATTTAATTTTAATGCTTATTTTCTTTCAACTAAATTTTATTTACTTTTTCAATTTTAATTCTTATATTTTTAAAATTATATTTAAACAATTTAACTTAAATTTTATTAACATTAAATTTAAATATAAATTTAACATTAAATGCAATTAACATTTAATTAATTAATTTATTTCTTAAATTAATTAATTAATTTAATTCTTAAATTAATTAACATTAATTCAAGAACATTGAATTTAATTTTTGTATTTCCTTTCAATTTGATTTAAACAATTTAATTTGAATTCTTAAATTTCATTTTATTAACGTAATTTTAATTCTTATATATATTTCCAATTTCGTTTAATTCTTTTACATTTCTTAATAAACATAGTGTATTTTTTTAGTTAACTTAGTGTATTTTTTAATTCACTTTTTAAAATGATAGCTAGAGTAATGAAAATCAAGTGATTGTGTGATTCAATGTACATAATGCAAATATTTCTTCCTTTCACGATTTAATATTCATTATTGTAAAAATCTATGTATTTTTTTTTGTAAAAACATATGTAATATTTTTGTGCTCATTAAATATTTTGTCTTTTTACTTTAAATACTGTGTTTTTATTGGGATGGACGGACACCTTCAGGTTTTAAAAAACATTGGATTTTAATACTTGGCATGGTGTTGGAATCCTTTATTTTTCAGGTTTTAAAAAACATTAAATAATGTTTACTGAGCATAATCTTGGACATACCATAAACACCTAACTTGGTCTTGGTATAGAAGGAAAAGATTTATTTTTCAGATTCTATAAATAGAATAATATGTATGTTTGGAAGAATGTTCAGTATTTCTATATACATTTTTATTAAATTAGTAACACTTTATATATTTTTAAATGTCTTAATCTATTAATAATGGAACATGAATAAGCACAGCAAAGACTTGAAACCCACGCAAAAAAAAAAAAAAAAAAAATGGGGGATTGCCTTCTCTTAATTCCATCTTGGTGTGTGCCGAATTAATTTAAATTTTAAAAATACTCAAAATTCAGCAGCACGCAAGGTTTAAAATTAAATTTATATCCAACACATGTGCATATATTCAGTTCACAATCTGTTCTTTTTATCTTAATAGACATTCAGTGAGAACCTTTACGATATAGACAATACGACCTTTCATATCAACTCACACCCGCGAGATGAATATAGATTTTAAAAATGTTCGTTTAAAGGGTGCTCCAAAAAAAAAACGTTCGAACGGAGAATTGATAAAAAAGCATGCTTCGGGATGAGATAAAAATTTCAAATTTGGTGTACTGGTAGATAGTTTTGAAGGAATAAAGTGTACAATTTCAGTTTTCTCATATTTTCGACTTTAGGGGGTGCAGCACACCAAAATGTTCGATTTTCGAAATACGTGAGAAACGCCCCTTTTAAAGTGGTATAATGATTTGATATTTGGTATATCAGCCAATCATCTGATAGAAAGTCCAAGAAGAATGGAGTTTTTCAAAAATGTTCAGTTAAGGTGGTGGGTACTCCAGAAAAAAACATTCGAAAGCTGAAGTGATAGAAAACGCATGCTTCGCGATGAGATAGAGACTTCAAATTTGGTGTATTGGTAAATAGTTGGAAAGGAAGTAGGTGTGAAATTTTAGTTTTCCAACATTTGATGTTGTAGGGGGTGCCACTTACTGAAATATTCGATTTGACGAACAAATGAGAAAAGCCTTTTTTACAATGTTAAATAGGTTTGAGATTTAGTCAATAGGATAATAATTTGAAAAATAAAGCTAAGATGAATACGGTTTTTCATAAATTTTCATTTAAGGGAGTGCTACACAGTAAAGCGATCGAAAGGTGAAGTGATAGAAAAAACATGCTTCGCGATAGGAGAGAGACTTCAAATTTGGTGTACGGATAAATAGTTTAAAAGGAAGAAAGCAATTTTAAATTCCCAATATTTGCTACTTTAGGGGGGCCGCACAACAATATGTTCGATTTTCCGAATGAATGAGACACGCTTCCATTTAAATATAAAAGAGGCTTAATACTTGACATACGTGCCAATCATCCGATAAAAAACTCAAGATGAATATAATGTTTCAAAAATGTTCATTTAGGGGCGTGCTCCACAGGAAAACGTTAGGAAGTTGAAATAATAAAATAGCATGCTTCTGGGTGAGATAAAAACTTCAAATTTTGTGTAAGGGTAGATAGTTAAAACAGAAGAAAATGTGCATTTAAATTCCTCCAATATTTTCTTTTTAGGGCGTTTTGCACACAAAAATATTCGACTTGCCGAATAAATGTGAAACGCGAATTATTCAAAAATATACATTAATCGGGGATTGCTTGTTGCGATGCCATTGATTTTCATCGGGTATTCAGCTAGTCTATATATACTAATTGGCAAGTGTCCGTCTGCCCGTCAGTCACGCTTTTTAGACAATTATCGAATAGACAAAGACTTTCAATTTGGTAAACGACCTGATCGTTCAATAAAACCCAATGGAAAAATCGAATTTTTCGAAAATATTCTCTAGAGCATGTGCTCCACACCAAAACGTTCGAAAAGTAAAATGATAGAAAAACATACTTTGAGATAAGGTAGAAACTTCAAATTTGGTGTGTGGGTAAATCGTTCAAAAGGAAGAAAGTGTGCAATTTCAGATTTCCAATATTTTCTACTTAAGGGGGTTCCGCACACCGAAATCTTCGATTTAAAAAAAATTGAGAATCGGCTCCTTTAAATTTTGACGGAGGTTTGAAATTTGGTATATGGGCTAAGCATATAATTGAAACCCCTAAGATTAATATAGTTTTTCACAATGCTCGATTAAGGGGGTGGTCCAACGAGAAACGTTCGAAAGGTGAATTGATAATAAACATGCTTTGGGATGAGATAAAAATTTCAAGTTTGGTGTACTGGTAGATAGTTTGGAATGAAGAAAGTGTACAATTTGAGTTTTCCAATATTTTTAGGGAGCGCCGCACACCAAAATGTTCGATTTTAGGAATAAATTAGAAAACGCCACTTTTAAAATATGATAGAGGCTTGATATTTGGTATATAGGCGAATCATCTGATAGAAAACACAAGAATAGCGTTTTTCAAAAATGTATATTGAAGGGATAAGTACTCCAAACAGAAATATTCGAAAAGTGAATTGATAGAAAAAGCATACTTCGCGATGAGATAGAGACTACAAATTTGGTGTACGGGTAAAAACTTCGAAAGGAAGAAAATGTGCAATTTAAGTTTTCCAACATTTGCTATTGTAGGGGGTACCGCTCACTAAAATATTCGAGTTGCCTAACAAATGAAAAAAGCCTACTTTACAATGTAGTAGATGCTTGAAATATAGTATATGGGCTAACCATTTAATAAAAAACCCGAGTTGGATACGGTTTTACATAAATGTTCATCAAAGGCGTGCTACACAGAAAAACATTTGAAAGGTGAAGTGATAGAAAAGGTTGGCTTCGCTATAGGATACAGACTCCAAATTTAGTGTACGGGTAAATAGTTTGAATGGAAAAAAGTGTGAAATTTCAGATTTCCAATATTTGTGGTTTAAGGGCTGCTGCACATTATGTTGAATTTTACAAATAAATGAGGTACGCTTTCTTTTACGCGTAATAGAGGCTTGATATTTGGTATATGGGCCAATCATCTAATAAAAAACCCAATATGGATAAGGTTTTACAAAAATGTTCATTAAAGGTGTGCTACACAGAAAAACGTTCGAAAGGCGAAGTGATAGAAAAGAAATGCTTCGCGATAGGGTAGAGACTTCAAATTTAGTGTACGGGTAAATAGTTTGAATGGAAGAAAGTGTGAAATTTCAGATTTCCACTATTTGTACATTAAGGGGTGCTGTACACTATTTTCGATTTTACAAATAAATGAGGCACGCTTCCTTTTACGTGTGATAGCGGCTTCATATGTGGTATGTGGGCCAATTACCTGATAAAAAATTCAAGACGAACATATTTCTTTACAAATGTTTATTTATTGGTGTCTTCACAGAAACACGTTGGAAAGAGGAAATGATGAAATAGCATGCTTCGGGGTAAAACAGACTAATTTGGTGTACGGGTAAATAGTTCGAAAGGAAGAAGTGCGCAATTTAAGTTTTCCAATATTATCTTTTTTATGGTGTTCTGCAGACCAAAATATTTGATTAGCCGAATAAATGTGAAACGCGAATTATTCAAAAGTTTACATTATTTAGGGGTTGCTTATGGTGAGACCTTTGATGTTCAATAGACATTCGTCTAGTTCTATAACTAATTCAGTATTAAATGTTATTTTATCAAACATTAAAATATAAAAAATCTGTAAGTATAAAAAGCAAAAAATGAAACAGAATAGAAAGAAATATTCGAAATATTTTGAGACATTTTTATATCGTATGTCACCGTATGCTAATACATACATCGTGGGTAAATATATTCAATTCCATACAATGCGCATGATGTTGGGTACAGGTCCGAACCTGTGGCCTATGTGTTACAAACATAAGATTAGTCATTTAAACTGAAAGTTTTCTGGGTCTAAATTCTCCATTCTGATTGTACTTCGTGCTGAACGGTTTGGTTTGTTTGCTGGCTGTGAGAACACAGTAGGTTAGCGGCGTTTGCCCACACTTCCGGAATCACAGAAAATTGAAGCTAAGATTATGCCTGTGAGTTAAAACTGAATTGAACTCGAAGTGAGAGCGACAAGGAAGCGGAAAGCAGTTGGCCCCACCATGTATCGCAGACGAATCTCTTAAGCATTGTTTCTCCATTTAGCGAAGAGGTCCGCAAGGTTATGAATATGCTGCAGTGTTCAGGGTATGTACACCCGACTTACCAGTTGCTGCCCCGGATTTATTATATTTAGATCGAACTATTGTTGTTCCAAATGTTGACATTTTCCAATCCCTCCCCAGACCTTCTCCCACCGTTGATGTCTGTCTTTTCATGTCACATTTTCCTGATAGCAAGTACCAATCATACGCATTTAGACTTTAGCCAAACCTCGTGTTAAACCAACAATTCTGTAAACTATAACGTTCACTATTAGATTCTCAACGAGGTTTTTTCAGGGCATCTACGTCTACGATAGTAGCTGTGGGCAATTTTATATTTTTACTTTCCTTATATACATAATGTATAAGGAAAGTATTGTGACGGGGTCGAAAATTCGAATTCGCGTTTTCGACGGAAGAGCACGTTTCAAGCATCCCTGATCACGAATCAAACATTTTTGAAATGATGTCTGTGTGTGTGTGTGTCAGTGAGTCCGTGGAGACGATAACCGACGAACGAATGGACCGATTTGAACCAAATTTGGTACAAAAATCACAATCCGTAAACACTGGAAGCCTATTGTTTTTATACGCAATCGAATGTCCAGAACCCCGCCTTCGAATGAAATTTTGAAAAAATCGTCAAAAAATCAAAACCACTAATAAAGTTACGCAAATAGACATTTCTTATGTAATTTTTCATTAGAAAACGATTGACATAAATTTTAGAACGCTAACATGAACCGTTCTCGAGATATTGCATATTTTTCAAACAAATTTATTAAAAAAAATCCCATAAATTAATAAAAAATATTAACTGTTGAGAAACATGTTCACTTTTCATATGTAATATCATGCGATAGATTTGGTGACATATTCTCATGGAAATTTTAGAACGCTAACATGAACCGTTCTCGAGATATTGCAAATTTTTCAAAAAAATTATCAAAAAGTCATATAAAAAAAAATATTTCCTATTGAGAAACATGTTCACTTTTCATATGTAATACCATGCGATAAATTGGGGGATATCATTCTCGTGGATCTAGCTCGGTCTATTCATGAAAAAACATACTTTCAGTAATACTTTTGTATTTGAACGCCAATAGTCATTTATCAGCTGTAAGAATAACTTATTTCTTAGTGCATAACGCTAGGCGAGATTTTGGCGACAAATTTGGCGGAATGTCGCCAACTTGGCGACTTTTTAAAATGTTGCCAAATTAACGAAAATCTCGCCAAATGGAAAAAAAATGACGCTAAATCAATGAAAATGACGACTGACGGTCGAAAATTCAATATCTTGGAAAGAATATTAGTATCTACTATAAGAAAAACGTATTTCTTTTCTGTAAAATTAGTAAATGCATTACATTATATAAGGAAAGTCATGTGTTGCCCACATCAGATTTTTAATTTTATATTCTAAGAATTTTATATTCTTTACAATATTGCGCGATATTGTTGCTAATATAATATTTTTAATTCAAATGGCAATTTCATTTAAAAAAGGCAATTTCGTTTTTACAAGCCAAATATATTGTTATGGGGCCCTGTATTGTAGGATTTACTCGTATTTTTATTGGCGTGTTAAACAAAATTAGCAATTGTTAAAAGTTGATGAAAGAACTACATTAATTGCATGTATTTCTATAGATCTTTGAAGTAATGATTTGTACATATAACAAAATGGTTACAAATATGCTACTGAAGCGATTCATTTGTTGAGATTATTTTTCTTATTCACGACCAGAAATATTTATTTCAAAAGCTATTTTCTCTGAAACATAGAAACTGTCATTTAAGAAATTTAATGACGTACGTGAATAATAGGAGAATTGAATACGTACTTTCTGTATTGTTTATTCATGGTCATATAATGGAGAGGAGAAAACTGTTAGAATGGGATTTCTGGTATACAATGAATGACATTACAATGATAATAGTCCTAAATATTGAATTATAAGAAGTAAAAGCCTACTCTAAAAATATATTGTCGTATGCAGTACACTTGAAAACGTATGCTTTCAAATCTTATGGGAAATATAATAAAATAAACTGGCTTCCAAACTATATTTTTATATTATTTGAGAAGAAATATGATTCATGGGAATATATAGTATAATATAGGATTTAAGTATAGCAATATAGTATATGAGCATATGAGTAATAAAGATTCAAGTTGCATTAATCTTACATAATGTCGTTCCCACTTAATGGTAATGCAAAATACCTTAATGTTAACATAATAGAAGTTAATGGGGGTGATATACTTCATGTATGCAAGTCAATTAAGTACGTTCCAGGATATAGTAAAGGTAAACCGTGGTCAACTACGATTTCGCGAGAAATGTGGTTATTTTTTTTCATAGGGTAAAACGGGAATTGATGTCGCACCTCTTTTAAATCAATATTCCAAAACCCATGGTGCACAAACAACAACCTTATGTAGTCATAATAATTTATTTACACTTAGAAATCATATGCATTAGGATAAAATAAATGATAAAATACTTAATAAGCATTTATAATTTATTTTGTAAACCCCTTCATTGCGGAATTTCTCCGGTTGAGTTGGTTGTAAAGCCGCAACATAAGAGAGACCCTTCGCATTAACATAAGTGAATTTTCATGAACGTACCAAATAGTTTTCTTCAAAAAACATATATATTTAAATATAAAAAAGATAGAAGCACTTAAATTGCAATTTTGTAAAATAAATAAAAAATGACTAAATTCGAAAAATGTTTGATTTTATCTTTTTAAACTCAGTTTAAGAATACAACCAATACAGACAAAATAATGACACTAGTGAACGACGGAATATGTTGAAAATCGACTTAATAACATAATTATAAAAATTTGACTTATTTTTCAAATAGCTATTTAGTGTATATATTTCTAGGGGAGAGATGCCGCACCTCACGGTTTCCTGACCCTGGATTCAATAACAAAAATCACAATAAAAATACTCTACACGAAGACTATACTTCGCTCAAACAAGGAATTCACTTTTCAAGAACTTTAGCTGTAATTTACAATCTATGATAGCACAATAAAATATTTCATGATTATTTATTTTGTAAACCATCTACAACTCATCTTAGATATTAGTCAATTTCAGGTGAAAAAAGGCACAGGAACACAATATTTTTATCAATCACATCTGAAACACAAAATGGCACACCGTTAGTGTTTACTTATTACCATACTAGGGTAAGTTTCAGAACTAGGGGGTTACGCAATCTGTACCCGCTGCAGTATCTGTCTTGGAATTACACTATCTCGTAGTTTTGAAGGTCTCCGATATAACGGACAATTTCAATATTTAGCCATAGACTTTAAGTTTCAAAATTTTAAATTATTCTTAGAAAGTCTTGTTTTCAGATTATGACGATGGCCGATGCAGATCTCTGAAGTGCGACCTTAATCTTCTTTAAATTCGTTGTCAAGTACATGCCACCAGGTACAACATAAATTTGAAGTATTATGAGATATAGAGAGTTCCCTGGATTGAACTGCAATTAATGGCACTTTTATCTAACCATATCTTATCAGCACCGATGATTTTTGTTTTCAAAATTGATGTTTTTCTCGATTTATCGATAATTTTATCAGATCTTTTAGTAGCTCTGGCAGTTTTTAATGTCAAGTTCAGATATATTTTAATTTTCATAATAATTTAAGTTTTAATTCATGAAATCCTCTAAACTGAAATATTAGAACTTTCCTTGGAGTTAGAATATTAGAACGTATGTGGTATTTCAAAAGCGAGTCGTTATAGCAGAAAAGTGTATACAGGATGGTCATAATTCTTAGGACAATAAATATACTGGGCGGTTTCCGGTAAGAAAATCTGATGTGGGCAGGGTATGACTTTCCTTATATAATGCATTGAGTTTGCTACTTTTACGGTCACGAGATAATGTATAAGATCCACAGTACTATGTTTTTATCGGTGAATTGTACATTTATCGATATTCAGGATGACAACATGTAAAACTATTTCGAAGTACCCAATTAACTTATATATCGCGCAAATCTAAATCAACAATTAGCATCCTCAATAAGCGATACAGTCCATATATTAAAAAAAATTAATAACTAATTCATCAATTAGTCGTTATTTAAATTAATTTAGCGTCATTTTTGCAACTTTGACGTTATTTTGGGCAATCTGGGGCGAAATATCGCAAAGTTAGCGATACTCTGCTAAATCATTCGCGAAGTATGCAAAATGTTTCAACAAGTATTACAAACAAATGGAGAAAAGAGCATTTCTAAGATACTTTACGGTATGTCCGTCATACGACGGAAATCAGAAATTGGGAAACATTACTTCCCATATGGTGATATTTTTAACAATTTGGCAACATTTAAAATAGTCGCCAAATTAACAACGTCTCCCTAAATTTCACGACAAGCTTTACGGACGGACGTTCGAGGAAATGGGTTATTCTTATATTCTAATCTTATGTTCTTTCCAAGATTTAAAATTTTCATCAATTAGTCGTCGTTTTCATTGATGTATCGTCAGTTTCATCAATTTGGTGACAATTTCGTTAGTTTGTTAACATTTAAAAATGTCGCCAAGTTTGCGCCAAAATCTCGCCAAGAAGGAGAGAAATAAGTAATCCTTAAAGTAAATAAATAACCATTGGCGTCCAAATGCATAAGTATTACACAAAGTATCTTTTCTCAAGAATGGAGCGAGCTAGATCCACGAGAATGACGTCACCAAATCCATCGCATGGTATCGCATATTAAAAGTGAACATATTTCTCAATAGTTAATATTTTTATTTTTATTTCATGTGATTTTTTGATAAATTTATTTTAAACATATGCAATATTTCGAGAACGGTTCATGCTAGCGTTCTAAAGTTTATATTAATCGTTTTTAAACGAAAAATTACATAAGAAACGACTATTTACGTAAATTTTCAAAAGGTTTTAATTTTTTTATGATTTTTACAAAACTTCACTCAAAAAATTAGGAGGTTTCTAATTCGATTGCGTTTTGAAACAAGAGGCTTCCAGTAATCACGGATATATTTTTGTACCAAATTTCGTTTGAATTTCTCTTTTTGTTCGTGAGATATCTTCTCTACAGTCTTACTGAAACACACACACACACATCATCTCAAAAACGCTTGATTCATGTTCAGGGATGCATGAAACGTTATCTCTCGTCAAAAACTCGAATTCGAATTTTCAACCCTTTCGCAGTACTTTCCTTATACATTATATTTACTATGCATATAAGTCAAATAAAAAGGAACCCGAAAGTGGGCTACCCGCATTTCGACTAGACGTCGCTTTTAATATATACAAGTGGCATTAGTTTATTTACTTTACATTTGATAATGCAAATTATTATCAATAAAGAGTTACTATTAATGCTGGAAAATATGGCACGAAATGGCACGAAACATTATTCTAAGTTCTGTCCAAATGGGTGTCGTTGAAAATATTTACCTATGACATGCCGGGATATAAATAAAATAAAATTCCAATATTTTCTAATTAATGACTGTTTTCTATGATTAAGCATAATTGTTATGTAACTTCCTATATGAGACAAGGTTGCCGTAAACTTTGTCTTGTCTCTTATATGGGTCATTTTCTCTAAACGGACTTTTTCATCTTTCTCGCTACAATATATTATTTTTCTATTTTTCAACCTGTTTTCTGCATTATATTTTAACATTGGTTTAAACTAAAAAAAAGTAGCGGTAATCATTATGGGGAAGGAAATAGAAAATGCAGATTTTTATTTTCAAGACAAGTGAATACTGCATGGCAGGAGAAGGACACTTAATATAAGCAACTGCTTTGTTAGTATGTATACATAAGACAAAAAATCGACGCAGCCCGCAAAATAATCTAAAATGAAAGTGTACATGCAAACACCTGTAGACCGAATATGCAAATGATTAAAAATTCGTAGCCAATGAATGAATAATCGAGAATACAGCGCATTGAAACTGAGCACCATGGTGGTGTATATAAGGAGCGAACGTCACTTTTAGGAACAAAACATGCAGTTGATTTCATTGCGTTTTCGTACCTTGATTGTAGCGATGCCTCGCTGGCGAATTCGCAGCCACTAAGACCATATGAAGGAGTGTTGAATTCCCAGAACACTCAATTGGCCCAGGGGCTTACAGCAGATTTAAGAGTGGCCGGGAGAAAAAGCAAGCCGAGACAGACTTCCCTAGTCAGGGAAATACCCAAAAATTTATTGAAGTTTCAAAATTTTTACATCTGAAGCGATATATGTTCATAAACAGACAATTTTACAACAAGAAGGAAAACAAAAACATACAAAATAACACACAAAACACTCACCAAAAAAAGAGAAGAAAAAGAGAATAAAGCAGTTACTTCTAAATTTCGAATAAGAGACCGGAAAAAATATCCAGCAGTTTGAGACCGTAGGTCACCCCCGAAAGAGAACCTTGAGGTACACAAATAGTACCAAAAGAAACCTTGAAAAGGGAAAACGCGCGAAAAGAAAAGTAAGGAACAATGACAATAATATTTACAAAAGTTTAACAAACGAATATAAAATAAATGAAGTAGATAATATATAGTTAAAATAATAAGAGATTGTAGATTTAAAAATAAATATAATATAATTAGAAAAAAATTCTAACTTTTAAAGAAAACTGCAAAAAGCAGCAGAGAAACTGGAAGACCGTGACCGAAATGACAACAGAGGCGAAGACTTTCAATAAGAACAAATATACAAAATATACATAAGGACCAAAAAAATATACAATGTATATAAAAGGATTACAGGGACTGAGGGAACAGTGTTAAAGTCATTGATCGCTAAATGTTAAAACCAGATAGTACTTCCATAAGCACATCACTTTACTTTGTTCGAGATTTCTCTCGCAATGAGAACAAAGTTTCGGAGCTTTGTTAATGAGAGTGGTTATTTCTAACTCCGGTGAACCGTGTCGCCCGATATCAAAGAGCTGGTTTGGGTAAGTGGAAATTCGAGGTGAAAGGACAGGAAAAGACATAGTGGTCAACATCTCCGTGTGCGTTACAGGGAAATTTGAAGTTTTTTTTCAATTTAAAATAAAATAGTTTGTCTAAAAATGGATCATGACCTGTTAAAAGATAAATAAAGTATTTGTTATGAATTTTGAAGTTGGGATTAACTTTAGGGGGGGCGGGATTAATATTCTGGCTGGGTCATGGGTCCGGGGGGAAGTATAATTATTAAGTAAAGATTGCCAATTGTTCAGGAGAAAAGATTTACAATGATTGGTTAAAAAGGAGTAAGAAAAAGGGACAAGGGCCGGTCGGTGACTTTGTTACCTTGGATGTTAACTTGAGCTTTAACCCATAAAAGATTTATTAAAGATTTCGATGGATAAGTGGAAGCTTTTATATCGTTAAGATAGTTCGATTTGTTGTTCGAAGAATTGAAAGCCAATAATGCTTATAAACTGTCAGAGTAAATATTTACTTTGGTATGGTTTTCGATGGCCCAAGTAATTGCCTGATTTATTGCAGCGAGTGAGAAGTGTGATATGAAGGAATGTGGAAGAGGGCGAGTTGTCGGACTGCATGAGACTGCATGATGCCAATACGCCGCCTTTCACTGACCCGTATGCACCGTCAACAGTGATTGCAATGGTGCCGGGCCCGATCAATGTGGAATTGTTCGAATTGGGAACGAATTGTCTTCGGTGATAAGTCCCGTTTCGAACTGAGTCCCGACGACCCGCGCAGACGTGTCTGGAGACAGCCCGCACATCGTCAGAGCATGCTGTTACAGTCACATGCCACACGACCTGACAACAGGTCTGGGTGAAAATTGCAGGTTATGATTTGGGGTGATATTTCGTTTGATAGCCGGACCCCCTTTGATAGTCCTCTGTGGCACCATCACAGCACAGCGGTACGTTGCCGACATTCAACGACCCGTTGTATTGCCATTCTTTTCGCGAAACCCCGAGCTAACTTTTAAGTAAAATAATGCCAGGACACACACGGCACGCCTCGCTATTGATTGTCTGCTTGCTTACGACACACTTGCTTGCCAGCCAGATCCCCAGATCTCTCGCGTATTGAGCACATTTGGGCTGAGATGGGGCGTCGCATGCGACCATCCCGGTACGTAAACGAATTAGCTCGTCAATTGGAGGCCATTTGGAGCGACATTCCTCAGAATACCATCCGGTAACTTTAGCATAAATGCCACGTCGGATAAGAGCTCGTATCAAGGTCCGAGTTGGAGCAACGCAATATTGATGTGGTTATTTTGTGTAGATCTTTTAGAGCAATAAATCATCCAATTGTTCTGAAATTCTATTCATTTATTTTTCTGTACATCCACATTGCACGTACCAAATTTTGTCTCATTTGGATATTTCCTTCTTGGTGCATTTATTTTTTTATCTTAGAGTGTATATATATAGCATTAGAGAAATAAAACAAATCTTTTGCTTTAATTGCAATCTTATATATAGAACTAAACGTCTTATTTGTTTTATCTTCTAAAAATAAAATGTAGTTTAAAGGTAATTAATTCACCTATTCTAATGTCAGCCCCTTGTCTACCAAGAAGACAGGTAAATGATGACAGCGGAAGGACAAATCATGTGATTTTACTTTTTGAGTATATGAGTTTTATTTGCATTTAAGCCTAACTTGATATTCAGTTTGCTGCACTAACTACACACACATATATATTAAAAAAATATCTCCTTTTTTATTCTGAGAATAATTGAATATAGGTGAATAACATGAAGTAAAAATACTTACCCAAAATTGTTCAGTTTTATAATATTTCCCTGCACAGAATGATGGTTAGTACATTGTCAAACTCTTGAAATGGTGAATATGACTTTGGCAAATAATAATAATACTTTAATTACACTTTGTTTTCATCTATGTACAGAAAGAGGTGTTAAAATTTAAAAACAGTTAAATGACAAAAAATCTAAGGGACAGTTGAAAAAATCGAATTCAAAATATTGCCGCATATATTCGCTATATGAGAATTTGAATTTTGTGCTTTCATTTTGGAGGCAGTATATGTGTAAATTGTTGAAAATTGTTTGAGTAATATTTAAGAAATTGCCAAAGACCTAATACTTGCTTTAGTCTCCTACTGTATCCTCCCTTTTTCTGTGTAGCACAAATACAATCAATTAAGGGATATTGTGAGTTCGGTATGAAAAAGCGATATAATAAATATCATAAAGCGATATAATGTTTTTGTTAATAAAAATGAAAGCCATAAGATTAAAAAAGGAAAATTATCATATTTACAAACTTCGGAATATGCAAATTTTGTCTGTGACGGTAAAAAGCATATACTTTAGAATTATCTTGATGAATGTTCTGGGAATACAAGGATTTTATGTGTTAACGGGTTTACGAGATTTTAACACTACGTTTTTCGAACCTACTGAATGCGTTTCGACTATTTTTAGAGTGATAGTAGTTGTGTATACCGTGCGAGATTTTAATGCCACGTTTTCAGAACCTACTGAATGCGATTCGACTATTTTGAGAGTGATATTAGTTGTGTCTACCATGCGAGATTTTAATGCCCCGTTTTTAGAACCTACTGAATACGTTTCGACTATTTCTAAACGAATTTTAGTTTTGTGTATCATGCGAGATTTTTACACAACGCTTTAGTAGCTCCTGAATCCGTTTCGACTATACTTTTAACTAACAGGAATGTTGGTAGTGATTTCCATGCTACTTTGCAAATATATGGGAAATGGAGAATGCAAGACTTTATATCATTCATGGTTTTAATTAATTTTGTAAATGTATTGATAAAAATGTGACAAAACAGCTCAAGTTAATTTTTTTCAGTTGTATCCATTAAAAATGAAGCATTTAAGAGAGTGATCGAATGTTTTGGAGTGTGGAAACATAGAAGACTCCATTTTCTGTTCGACGAAGTAATTAAATTTATTTTTTTGTAACTTGCAAAAAAAAAAAAATACTAAATAAGCAAGGACGTGTGTTTTCAAATCTAAAACAACTACCCATTTGATATTGCGATAGTGCACAACACTAAAATGTCATTATTTTACCCAACAGTTTTGATATTTTCCTTGTGAATGGGAAAATGCGTGGTACCGATACCCCTACAAGCTAACCACTGTGTATTAAATCTGTTCTTACCAAAGAACACAATCCTTGGCAGATATTTTAAAGAATTATCTAAGAGAAAAGTTTCCATCAGAAATAATTGCATATGGATCTAATGATTGCCGGTTCTAAGACATTTTTCCCTACAAAGGGATTTTTTTCCATAGATTTAGTGTAAACATTTATGATTAGGGATTCGCTTAGAATATATTTTAAGATAATTTTATGCAAGTTACATTGGTTTTCAGTGGATGTGTAGAGATTTTTTTAATGAATGCTAAGGTGTATTTTCCGTATGTTAGGGGAAAATGGGATTTCTTTATGAGTAAAAAGGGATTTCTGCTATACTTAATTAATTTTTAAAGGGTGGGAGGGAATTATTCCATTAATATCTAGTAACTATAGTAGATGTGACGGGGTTTTAATATATCTTAATGAGTTTTAATTCTACTACGACCTTTTTAATGCATTTATTATGAATATGATTATGAACGGTTCATCTATTTTAATGTAATTAGTGTGTGTAATTATGATAATTTGTACTCAGTTAAAGAGAAGGACCTTATCGCAACCTTGGCATAGGGATATTCCAAGAAATATTTTTTCTTGAACGAATGAATGGAGAAATTAGCAAATAAATTTTCAGTTGTGCCATCCATCGGGATTTTTTAAAACTTTTTCATTTAGAAACAGTTAATTTTTTTAATTGTTTAACTAAATGAATCTATTAACCACAACTTACCATTCCACATTCCAATGGATTTAAAACTCTAAAATTTCATTATTTTACCAAATTGGATGATATTTACTGAATGTTTGAGGAATTAAAAGTACGTTTTTAATGTCGTTGGGGGCTAGATGCATTCGATCCATTTTACAAACTTTCACGAATTTTAGGTGAATAGAATAACAGTTTTAAGAATATATGTTTATTAACATTCAATTTAAATGAATAATTGTCTTATGCTTTGGAATTAAAACTACTCTTTGCAATTCAGAGTATTTGCCCAAGAAGACTATAATTCTAAAATAATAATATTTGAAGGAAATTTACCAAATTGTGCAATACTTAATGAATTTTCGAGAAACTTTTCAATTTATAAATGAAATTTGCCAAATTACTTGACACTTAGTACATGTTTGAGGAATTAAAGGTATGTTTTTAAATGGTATATGTTGTCTAATACCCATTCTTTTTTAAATTATGATACTTAAATGAAATTTAGCAAAAAATTACTCAACACTTAGCGCATGTTTGAGAAATTAGAGGTATATGTTTTCGATATTCCAAGAGGTCTAAGACTCTAAAATTTCACTATTTTAGCGAATTGTTTGACTCTAGCAAATGTTTGGCGATCTAGGAGTGTTTTCTTTTTAAATCTTAAACAGGACCTAAGACTCATTTATCGCTTAAAATTATGATATTCAAATGAAATTTAGCAAAAATTACTCGACACTTAGTGCATGTTCGAGGAATTAGAGGTATATGTTTTCGATATTCCAAGAGGTCTAAGATCCTAAAATTTCACTATTTTGGTGAATTGTTTGGTTCTTAGCGTACGTCTGGGGAACTAAGAGTGCATTTTTTTAATATTACATAAGCGCTGAGACACCTTTGTCGTTTAAAATTATCATATTTTAATGAAATTTGCAAAAAGTGCATAATACGTAGTGGATGATTATCGAATAAGAGCTGGAATTGAATAAGAATGGTGCGGTCCAGTGGTTGCTACCCCCCATTGGACTACGGTCTAAATTATGTACTGTACATTGAAGTATGACACACGTAATTTTCATCTCTGGCCACACAAATAGCTACTGTAAGCCTTCGGGTCAGCCGTGTGGTCTGGGTCTTTCACACGTGACTACGTTCAGCAATGAAATCAGCTAGAAAAGTACTGAGTTACATTATATATTCAAATTAAAAAAAATAGATATGTTTTTGTGGAGTTATTATCTGACAATGGATATCAGGAAAGGATGTAGAATTTCAGTACACGCAAATTTTTACAGTCAGAGCAACAATATCGCGCTGTAGAACATTTATTTGCACTATATGTATACAAATTAGTTAAAAAACCGTTTAGGATCCACAGATTTATTCTTATATAAAATTTAGTCTCTTCGATTATGTGAAAGATAATGCAAGAGCTCAGATAATCTAATTTGTAGAGAACTTGACTCAGATATATTTTTACTTTCCCTCTAATACATGGTAATGTATAGGGAAAGTATTGGAATCATGCCGAAAATCACAACTCGAGTTTTCGACGGATCTACACGTTTCGAGACCTCTAGAATACGAAAAAACTATTTTTAGCGTGACGTCTGTGTGTCTGTCTGTGTGTCTGTCTGTCTGTCTATGCAGATGTTGTATCCACTCTAACTAAAAAACTAATGGACCGAATTTCACAAAATTTGGTAGGTAAGTTACTTGTGAGCGAGTCTGGTGCTGATTAGTTTTGGGTACGATTCGGAATAAAAGAACCCGCCTTTTTTTGCGAAATGGCCCGCAAAAGCTTGTATCCACTCTAACTGAAAAACTGATGGACCGAATTTCACAAAATTCGGTAGATGAATCACTTGTGGATTATCTTGGTGCTGATTAGATTTTGGTACGATTCGGAAAAAAATGACCTGTCTTTTTTTGCAAAATGGCCCACAAAAATCGTCCAAATCTAAACTAAAGAACTGGGTATACTCAAATATATCCATTAAATGCTGATTTAATACGTAATTTTTAACGACGAAAAAAATAAGACCAACCCCATTACACTAGGACTAGCCGTTCTCGAGATATTTTAGTTTTTCGTACTTTACCTACGCCACCTTTGAAAATAAGCCCGGTTACCGAATGAGAACGAAAATTGAATTAAAAGTGAAATAAATTTAGTTAAAATAAAGAGAACGATAATATAAGTCTGCAGGGAAAGTCATGTGCTGCCCACATCAGATTTTTAATATTGAAAGCAAAGTAATAAATTACAAACTATTGAGAACAGGAAACACGTATACGTGTAAATTTGTATTGATATAATAATAGTAAAATTAATTAGATAATCATAGTAAAATCAATTAGATAATCATAGTAAAATCAATTAGATAATCATACTAAAATCAATTAAAAACACTACCTGTTTAACATATATATTGCACATATGAGTGATATATATTGCAAGGAAATCAGGAAGAAAAACTTGAAATAAATGATTATCATTTTTTTTTATTTATGCTAGAAAATGTAAAAAAATAAACAGCATATTATAAAAATAAGTCTGCCTAAATAAGACACCATTTAGTCGAATTCCGAGAAAAATATATGTGTTAAAAATATTAAATTATAATTTGAAATGGAAATACATATAAAAATCAATTAAAAATAAAACCAAATATTTATATGAATTATATAGTGCGGGTGAAATCAAATATTTAAATCAAACATGCATTGAATTCCGATGATGCAAACATTTTACGAACTGCTACTGCACTGATAAACATAAATGAAATTTTTTAATAATTCTATGCATGTATAAAACACGATTGAACTTGGGGTAATAACATTTTAACACTGTAATACTTTTAATTTTTTTTTCAACTGCTATTATATATATTACTCTAGCACGAGTTAAAATTTTGATAAATGCACCATACCTTCAGATTATGTAGCTAAATTACTGTTTTATACATTTATTTATTCAAAAAATATAGCTCCTTATCAAATACTTTAAAAGATTGTTAAAAATATCTGGATATATAAAATAAATAACTTTTGCAATAATATCCAATATTATAATATTACTAAACGAAACAAAGTTTTCAATCCAAGTATTTTACGACTCGTATCCTTGATCTCCTGTATCAAAAATTATTAAATTATGAAAAATAGAAAGACATTTGTCTTTAAGAGTGAAAAGAAGCTGCAATTTAGAACAATTGTACTTTAAAACTAGCTGTATAAAGCAAATAATCTATTTTACAAACTTCAGAAACAAAAGTATTACGACTAGCCTTAATGAATTGTTCACTTACCAAATCTATGTAATTTTTCTTAAATCCTAACAGCGTAAATTCAATAAAATTGTTTCCAAATTATAAATAGAACATTATAGTTTGATCCAGTATAAAATAAATCTTAGAATCCCAGCAAAATTTTTAAATAGAGTCTTCACAGCGAACGCGGATGTTAATCCACACGTTCCAATGGCGTTTTCTTGATGACACAGGTACAATGCCTAGAAGTTACTTTTGGGCACTGTAACACAGGTCTGCTCTGATCACGTTGTACCCCAGCCAGTATCTGCTGCCTAAGGCTCCTCTATATACGAGCTGACTTATCAAGCATATTGAAGCCTACCATAGCTGGAAGCGCAATCCATTAGCATTAGCTCTATTCGTATTTTCACTTTAGGAAGTATAATTGAAATAATTATGGGTGGTTGTTTTTCACCGAACTACTCTAATCATTTTAGAAAAGGTTTTTGGCTATTTAGCTTTCCTAGAAACAAAAAAAGAAGAAAACAATGACTAACAAATAATTGGATACCCGGTACTGGAGCATACTTGTGCGAGCTAAATTCGACAATATTCTAATTGAAACTTCTTTTTTTATATAAAGAATTTATTTTAAACACTTATTTTATAATCTCTGTAACTGTAATATAGAACCGTATGGGCTTCAATATGATTGATTAGTCAGCCTGTAGTAGAGGAGCTCAACTGCTGCCAAGCACGTAAAAAGGCATCATGACGTCACATTCCGTACTAAGGCTCCTCTATATACGAGCTGACTCATGAAACATATTGAAGCCCGCCATAGCTGGAAGCGCAATCCATTACCATTATCACTATTCGTATTTTCACTTTAGGAAGTATAATTGAAATAATTATGGGTGGTTGTTCTGCACCAAATTGTTCTAATTATTCTAGAAAGAGTTTTACGCT
Organism: Amaurobius ferox; assembly: GCA_951213105.1. Lineage (NCBI taxonomy): Eukaryota > Metazoa > Arthropoda > Arachnida > Araneae > Amaurobiidae > Amaurobius > Amaurobius ferox. The sequence goes on from OX578144.1 coordinate 62,604,050, forward strand.
ATTTCGCTTTCCTAGAAACGAAGAAAGAAGAAAACAATGGCTAATAAATAATTGGATACACGGTACTGGAGCATACTTGTGCGAGCTAAGTTCTACAATATTCTAATTGAAACTCCTTTTTTTTATATAAAGTATTTATTTAAAACACTTGTTTTATAATTTATGTAACTGTAGCATGCAAACCTATGGACTTCAATATGCTTGATAAGTCAGCTTGTAGTAAAGGAGCTATATTCCATACGTGCTAAAATGGGCCGTTTCCCCGCAAAAATTGGAAAGTTGAACTTTGAAAGCACACAAAAAATTAAATACAATTTGGAGAATAAATATTTTTACGCTTTTATCCATTTTGAATAGAATATATAAAGAAAATGCCGGAAATTCCATCGTAGAGACTTCCATTATGTATACTTTACATAATATATGAAATTTACATAATATTAAAGGTATTTGCAAAAAAGAGGCCAGATATGCAAATTTAGCGATTCAATTCCATCCAATGGATTTTTATGCCACGCATCACATTGGTAAACTCATTTCGTCATTGGCCCCGTGCAGTGTTTGTTCAATTCTGGTTATTTGTTCAGTCTATTTCAATTGACTGTCGCCTTATTCGGCGCAGTTTTTCGAATTCTTTATATTGACATGCATTCGTTAATAAAACGAAATTATATATTATATACATTTTACTTTTTAAATATTAACGGTATATATAGCCATACAAATTTATTAAACTTTCAAATTTTCGCATTTATGGAGTTGGAATAATGTTATACGTTTTGGGCTAAACTAAGTGCTGTTAAAATAGTTGCCGTTGGAAAAGATTACCTATGGTCTGTCGGGCTACAAATAAACTAACATGGAATTTAGATTTAAAATGACAGAATTCGTGTCATTATAAAATGTACACTGCAAAGTTATTTTAATTTCCGTATATGTCCTTACTCCTTTTAACACCTACGGAAACAGTGATTTAGAATGAGACCGTCTGCTTAATTTATTTCCCACCTCTCATATTTATTGCAAATAAAGACAATTTCAATGCCCCAAGAAAATTCCGAAGGCTATTAATGGGAGTGGACATGTGTGAGCGTGGAAATTTGCATAATTTATGCAAGTCTATTTTCAATTAAAACTTTTCTAAATAATATGGAAATTATTTTCATAGATTTTCCATATTTCTAGAAAATATTTATATAGAAATATTTATATTTTTCAGATATATATATTTATAGAAATATACGTACAAAAATTATATTTCTAATAGATATTTTCTAAATAATAACTATTTTCTATAATTGAACATAATTGTCAGGATTTTTAGTTTCTTATATGAGACAAGATTGCTGTAATCTTTACTTTGGCTTCTAGTATATACAAAACAAAAGTAGAATATCTCCTTTGCAATTATTACAGGGGATACATACACTTCACTCCAAAAGTTGAGCACGGAGCAGTAAATCGGGCATAGTTTAAAGTTCACCATAGATTGATTCCAATTTTTACAGGGAATGAATATGATGAGTTGTTTACATATGAGTATAGCAAATTTATCGCATACAATTATATATGAAAAGTAGACATAGTCCAAAATAACTCACACTTTTTTTTATTTTATGTATTTTTCTTATAAATTTATTTTTAAAAAAATGGAAGCAATATCTCGATAACGGTTCATGATATCATTTTAAAGTTTGTGTCATTCGTTTTTTATTGAAACATTACATAAGATATAATCATTTAGCTGACATTATTAAAAGTTCTGAATTTGTAATGATTTTTCCAAATTTCATTCGAATATTTTGGCTATTTTGAATACTCTGTTTTTTTAATCAATATGGTTCCTGTGTTCACGGATTGTTATATTTGTACCAAATTTCGTTCGAAATGCTAAATTCGTTGGATAGATATCGTAGCCACAGAATCTAACTCTCTCTCTCTCGCTCTCACACACATACACACAGTTAGTACTTGGTGGGTGACCACCTCGGAACGCCGCGTGCTGTTGGCCATCTCGGGTGCGGTATCCCCGTGGTTTGCGCGCTAGATTTGCACGCTGCCACAAATGCCGCCGTGTTCATGCGGAGTACGATCACGTTAAACATGTGGGTCCGTAAGTCCTTCCGAGAGGTTGGTGGTAGGGGAAGGAGGGTACGGTCCCTGTGGATGCCTCCCCCACTGGGTTCCGGTCTAAATTGGGTGGCACTTCCCGGCCGTCCATACAGTTACCTTACACCTTTCTGGTAGGTCGGACGGTCTGGGTCTCAACAACAACAACACATACACACAGATAGAGATATATAGATAGAGAGAAAGAGAGAGGGAGAGATCAACTCTGAAACTTTCCTTTCGTGTTCAGAGATGTTTAAAAAAAGTTCTTCCGTTGAAAACTCGAATTCGAATTTTTGTCCCTGTCACAATATTTTCCCTTTACATTATACTACGTATAATATGTATAAACGTATATGTATAAACGTATAATATAGGGGAAGTAATATTAGCCATCACACCATTCTAACCCTTAAAGATATATTTATTGAGGCTTTAGAATTATAAGGATAACAGAATTGTCATGAAGAGACATTACTGCCAAAATATAGGAAATTGAAGTAACTTTGGCGACAAACTTGCCGATATTGGCACAAATGTGGAAAACTTCTTGGAAAATATTGCCAAATGGAAAAATGCCTCCAATTTTACTAAAATACAATACATCGGAAATATAGTTGACTTCAGAAATTGCAATAACTGACCGATTTTGTTTCTTTATCCTGTTGTCGATTATTACACAATCGAAGAAATCGTATTTAATAAAGAAATATATTATAATTGATATGTACACGCTTGGAAGCTGAACTTTGGTTTCGGAGTCGGGTTGGTTAGCCTAGTTTTATAAAAATACCAGATAATCGTATATATATATATATATATATATATACTATGTAAATTATATATACTATGTATATAATACTATATACATATATATTTAATTATATATACTATATGTATATATATATATATACTGTATATATATGTATGTATATATACTATATACAGGGTCTTTCAAAAGTTCGTATAAACTTTAAAAATTCATTAAAAATCGAAAAATCATCTCATTGAAGTACGGTTTACACCATAAGTATTGTCAGGACGGGGTGGGGTGGGGTGGGGGGTTGATGTGTAAAGATTTTGTAATTTAAAAAATCACCTATAGGTGGTTTTTACCCGAATACATCTTCCAGAGGTATGCAAATGAGGCTGTTATAAAATAGCTGTAGTGCTCTGCAGATACTTCATTGGATTCGTTAGTAAACGGTGCAAAGAAGAATTTTTTGCGAAAATGTTAACTTTGATCGAGAAAGCCTTGTTAGTGAAGCTGTATTACGTAAACGGCGAATTAGCATCATATGCTTTGCGAAAATTCTGATTTAGGAGATATCTAAAGAAAGGAAAAGTTCCTATCATCTGTTCAGTGTTACTTCGGCTTGTCACACAATTGGACACGTACAGAAAGTTATTTAATTGTCTTTCCAATGCGTTCAGCGCCACCTTTAGGTGATATTTAAAACTACAAAATTTTTTCACGTCAAAAAAACCCCGTCTTAGTAATATTTATGGTACAAACCGTACCTCAATGCGATGATTTTTCGAGTTTTAATGAATTTTTAAAGTTTATACGGACTTTTGAAAGACCCTTGTATATATATATATATATATATACAGGGTGGTCATAAAAAAACTTCCCCGATATATGAACCCCTAGCGACCTATCCGCTCAACCAATCAAAAGGAAATTTCAGATATTGTTATTTGAAGGTATGCGCTCGAGATTGTGATGATTTCAAAGAATAGAGATCTCACGGTTACGGTTACCGTGAAAAAAATTCGAAATTTTCGAATAGCAACATCCACTTTTTTCCTACGCAAATTGATCAGCGCATTGAAAAACCATAAATGGGGTTGGAACGACACACGTATGACGAAAATTGGCGGCGTAAAACATTTACAAAGAAGAGCATTGTAAAGGACCAATGATAACACAAGAGAGGAGAAGGAAAAAAACTTGTATTGGAATTACAAGTTTTCAACGTGCCCACCTTCGCAGACGATAACACATTGCATACGGGAGATTGTTGACAACAATGGCGAACGTAACATCGCTGGAGGAATCTGTATAACTTCACTTTTTATGGCATCTTTCAGTTCTGACAAATCTCGTGGATTTGATGTGTACACCTTAGATTCAGATAACCCCTGAACCAGAAATCCATCCGAGTGAGGTCGCGGGATAGCGGTGGCCACGAAACTGCAAAGTTACGGGAGATGACTCTATCACCAAAGTTCTGTTGCAGCACTTGTCAAACACATGTAGTGGTGTGTGGAGGAGCACCATCTTGCATCCATACAATATTATTAACGGCATTTCGCTGCTGCAATTCTGGAATTACGTAACTCTGCAACATTGTTTTATACCGCGGACCTGTGATGGAGCACGTTTGCATGCCATTGGAAATGACCTCTTCGAAGATGTACGGACCTAAAACTAATGTGCTTGCGATGCCGCACCACACAGTCACTTTAGCTTCGTGTAAAGGCACTGGTGCCACATCGTGAGGATTTTCTTCAGTCCAGTGAACTCAGTTCTTGGAGTTTACGTTCCCAGTTAAGGGGAAATGTGCCTCATCTGTCCATAATATCCGCAGCGGCCACCTGCTACCTTCATCATATCTGACGAGGAAAATATTCGCAAAGTCTACACACTCTGTTGTTTGTTTCCAGGTTGCAACATCTGGACGCGCTGGAATCGATGAGGAGACATCCGCAGAACAGAGCGCAGAAGCTGGATGACTGTGGTTTTTGGTACATTCAAATTGCGGGCAACACTTCTTGCAGTACGCAATGGACCTGCAGTAATCGTATTATGCGCTTCCGCAACAACTTCAACAGGAACAGATGGTCGTCCGGATCACGGTCTATCACATGTGCATCCAGTTTCTTCAATTTTTTTTACCAAATCACGTAAAGTTCGTACGAAACATGGGCCTCGTCTTAGCTCATGATTTCGCCGATAAACTCGCACTGCTTCGGCAGCATTTTTCTTGTTCAGATAAAACAGTTTTATCAATTCACCTCGTTGTTTCCCTGTAAGTGTCATCTTGTTGGCACGTTCGAACACCTGATTGAAGAAGCAATCCTCCCACTCAAAGTCCTCTGGACGAGCCGGACGGCCTGGGGCTTTCACAAGCAATGTTTTGCACATGGTATTCTGTGATCGGTCCTTCTCTGTAAATGTTTTACGCCGCCAATTTTTATCATACGTGTATCATTCTAACGCCATTTATGGTTTTTCAATGCGCTAATCAATTTGCGCAGGAAAAAAGGGGGCGTTGCCATTAGAAAATTTCGAAATTTTTTCACTGTAACCGTAACCGTGAGAACTCTATTGTTTGAAATCATCACAATCTCGAGCGCATGCTTTCAAATAACAATATCTGAAATTTCCTTTCAATTGGTTGAGCGGATAGGTCGCTAGGGGTTTATATATCGGGGAAGTTTTTTTATGACCATCCTGTATATATATATTATGTATATATATATATATATATATATATATATATATATATATATATATATATATATATATATATATATATATATATATATATATATATATATATATATATATATATTATTTATATATATGTATATATATATATATATATATATATTATGAGGCTGAATATTATAGCAAACATCGAAAACATTTTTAGAAATCCTTTAGTACGATTTAAAGAATGTCGCAAATGTACTTCCTGGAAAAGTTTATTGGGAAAGATATGAAATCAAATGTAAAAATCTATTTTTTGATACAGAAGAATTCAAATACAACTCGCATATCAGATCCAAACAGAATATTGAAAAATATGAAATATATTCTATTCAATATTCCATTCTCAGTATGAGAATATCCTGTTTTCGAAAGCCAGAAAGAATTGGGTAAATCGTAAATGGTCCTAGACGATAATATGACTATGAGAACGTTATGAAAAATAGATGTTAGTGATCAAATGCAATACCGATATTTTTGAGAATATAGATCTTTAAATGTCAAGCATAAGGATGTAAAAATGCTTATATGTATCTAGTTTGACCTAGTATAACCAAATAAATTATTATCTTTAAGATTCTGTGTTTTTGACAATGTCTTGTATATTTATTTTTTAGTACTCAAGTTACATATCTGTCAATTATTTAATCCTGAGATTCTCATTTGTGCTTTCTCTAAAATACGTAGCATATGCGTATGCGAAAATATTATAATGGGGTCGAAAATCTGAATTCGAGTTCTTAATCGACTTGCACTATTTAGACGCCCTACAGCTCGAATCCACTATTTTAAGTGAGCTGTGTTGTTGTTGTTGAGACCCAAACCGTTCGACCTAACAGAAAGGTGTAAGGTAACCGTTTGGACAGTCGGGAAGTGCCACCCAATTTAGATCGGAACCCAGTGGGGGAGGCATCCACAGGAACCGTACCCTCCTTCCCCTACCACCAACCTCACGGAAGAATTTACAGACCCACATGTTTAACGTGATCGTACTCCGCTTGAGCACGGTGGAAGTTGTGGCAGCGTGCAAATCCAGCGCGCAAACCACCGGGCTACCGCGCCAGAAATGTGCCAGCAGCACGCGGTGTTCCCAGGTGGTCACCCACCCAAGTACTAACTGCGCCCGATGCTGCTTGACTTCGGTGATCTAACGAGAACCGGTGTTTTCAGCACGGTAGGGCCGTTGGCATTAAGTCAGCTGTGTGTGTTTGTTCAATACATGTATACAATTTAGGTTAAAAATTGTGGGAGCAAATTGCATAAAATTGGGAAGCAAGGTAAATTATGCAACTATCTGGCTAAGCTTGATTGTAAGTACAAATCGGAAGAAGAAACCAAGTCCATCACTTTGAAATGATCTGAAAAAGCAGGAACATTAAAATTAATATTTTTAACCATATTGATTAAATTCTTGTTAATGCGATCTTCTTTAAGGTAAAATTAAGTAAACAAATTGAATTCAACCTGTGGTACTCACATTTGTGTATACACTATAATACCGGGAGTGAACACATTTGTTGAATTCCAAATGCCATATTCCGGTCACTTCTGTAGATCATAAAATATGATATTACTAGACGTTAAACATTTTTCTTTCTTTCTTTCGACACAGACCATCCGACCTACCAGAAAATGTATGCTACCCGTCCGGCCGGCAAGGAAAGCGTCATCCAATTTAGACGGGAACCCAGAGGGGGTGGTCTTTGAAAGGACTTTTGGATCCATAGATATATCGTTATATAGGTTATCTACGGATTTAGCTTGTGCCCTGCTTAGATACGGGGTAAAAATGTTATGGAGCGAAACTCCTATCTGGAGTCACTTCAATATCAAAATGTTTCAAAAAGCATTATTTTAGAACGGCCTATCCGAATTTGATGAAATTTAATTTCTAATCAGTGGTCAATGTGTAGAGTGACTTAAAAAAAATTCTACATCGAACAATTTTTATTGGAAATAGCATCATATGGCAACAGAAAATCACCCCCACCCCCCACACACACGCACACACGAAAGAAATGACAAATTTCAAAATAAAACAAAAAATCAAATTTCAAAATTTATATAACGTACGATGCATTGAGCGAACAATGGAATACAACAATTTTTTTAAGTGGGATACATTAAAATAAATTTTGAAAACTTGAAATGAATGCACTTGAAGCTATTGTATTGTCACTATTCCTTGACATAAATGTCAAACTATTTGTAAGAGCATCTTTTTAGATCCGCTAATCCGATTTTGGTGAAATATGGTTTTTAAATAATTGTCAATAAGTAAATACGAACTAGGTGAACGATGAACTGTTTTTTGTTGATGACAGTGATAAACATTTTTGTCGATGGCAACGAAATATTCTTAGTATTCGATGATTCATGCGGAGGTGATACTGATAAGAACTTATAAATTTTAGGTGGTGATAAACTTTTTCACTACATTGTTTTGTCGTTGCCAACGATACATTTTTCTGAGGATGGCAACGATAAACTTCGTTTAACTGATAAGAACTTAGATATTTTACGTAGTAAACAATTTTTATCGACTAAAGCTGTTTCTGATTAATAAGTGAAAAATAATAGAAGATGCTCGTAAAACTCATAATAGAAGATGCTTGTATAGTTTGCAGGTCAATTTTTGGATGTTGTAATCTAGCCACTAAATCAACAACATCAATCCAAAAAATATATATTCTTTATCGGGACAAATGAACTTAAAGCAGGTATTTTTTTCTAATATAATTTTTAAATGGATTTTGTCTCCCTACCCCTATAAATGTCATGTAAACTGTGAATACAACTGATAATGTAATACAACTAATTATGTTAACTTACGTAGAGTTTTAGAATTTAGTTGACAAGGAGCAGTTAACGAATAAACTTAAAATGCAACTCTTCATTGTTCTGCATATACGATTTTGAAAAAAGTACAATTACACTTTGAGCACTGATTAGGAATCAAATTTCATTTTAATCAAATAAGTTGTTCTAAAGTAATGTTCTTACAAACGATTTAACATTGCAGTGCATGCGTGATTTTTGTCATTTATTTAAAGCGAGGATAATTGTAAATGTGGTAAATAAATATAATGTAATTTTATATTTTTCTCATAATTCACATTTTATTTTTTCTGCTCACAATTCCATTAAAATCGATATAAAATAAAGCATTAAGTTCCCGTCACATCCAACTTAATTAAAGCAACCAAAAATCTAATTAATTCATCCTCAAGACTTATCTTAATTGACAGCAACTGCGTCATGTATTGAGCTTATTTGCTCCTAGACATGGACAAACTTTGAGAGCAAAAGAAAAAAAAATCTTAACGAGTAAGAATATTTTGTTGAATAGAAATATAGTTTTTTCGTTAATTATCACAGGCAGCGTAAACATCCTCCGTGTCTCAAAATATTAAGGAATAGTTTATGAAAAAAGTTTTTTTAATTTTTAGTTGTTATCAAAATGTTTTTTTCCGGGTCCGTACGTTATTAACGAAGCAGTTGCGAGGGAGAAAATTTTCGAGGTGCTTAAAGAAAGTTTATTAGAACACATTTGTAAAGAAAATGCGATGACTGTTGGTCTACTACATTCATTCTTAATGCAGTAGATAAATAAAAAAAATATTTTCAATATTTATATCTGGACAAATAGAAATCCTTTTAATTTCTCTTACTACTGTATCGGGAAATTCAATTGTTCGATTTCAAAATTTGATTAGTGACTGACGCTTATACTAGGATCACACTGACATTTTTGAGGCAGCGGTAGACGATATACGCTAGAAAAATATATGGGTCGGATACTTAAATTGAACTCTTTTTTGTCCGCAGACGATAATTTGTGGCAACAATTACAATTTGGCTATCGTAGAATAAATTTTGAAAGAAAATACAATGGAGTTGACTCGAGAGCATTATCGAGCTATGATTTTGTAGGATTTTAAAGTCGGGCTAAATCAATAAGAATGTCTTCAACGTCTACAATTAACATATGGAAATGATACTCTATCTCGTGCCACTATATTCAGATGGTTTACAGAGTTTAGAAGAGGTCGAAATTCTCTCCTGGATGAAAAACACACAAGAAGACCTTTGTCAGCTGTAGTCCCAGAAAATGTATGTGCCTTTCGAAAAATGTTTATCGATTATAATCGCTGTATCTACCAAATGATACGGAAGGAACCGCAGCTTATACATAATCTTGGATCCGCAGCTAATACATAAAATTATTTAGGAAGAACTGCATATCAAAAAATTAGGTTGTCATTGAGTCCCCCATAATTTAACAGAACACCAAAATGCGGAGAATGTCAGAATCAGTAAAGAAACCCTAAAATTACTTAATGATGGTGGACACCGCATTATTTCTAAAATCATAACTGGTGATGGAACGTACATACCGTTTTTTAACATTTCAACACGTCAAGAAAGTAAAGTATGGGTCTTTGAAGATGACCAAATGCCAACAATGATGAAAAGACAACTAGCAGTGAAAAAAAGTAATGTATGCCGTGTTCTTCAGAAGTAAAGATCTGCTCAAAGCCATAAAGTTAGAGGGACAGAATACAGTTACAGCTAACTGGTACACCAAGTATCCTCCAGAAATTCTTCAGGAAGTGAATGTTAGGGGACTCATTCTTCAAGATGACAGTGCATCTTCTCATTCAGCAAGAATGACAGTCGGATTCCTTGAACAAAAAACATCAATGTAATATAACATCCACCTTATTCCCCTGATCTTGCTATGAGTTATTTTTGGCTATTTTTTAATCTAAAAAAATTACTTGGGCCTCGTTTTCATTCCAAAGATGAGATTGGTGAGGCTATAAAAGCATATTTTTCAGCGATTCCAAGAAATAGATGGCTTGAAGCATCCCAGGGTTTTTATATGAAGGGGTTTACACTAGGGTGTTCCTCCAACTTCGGGGACTGTTACTGGAGCATGTAACTGAAAGTTTCAGGCTAACCAGCTGTCCGTAAGATGGAGATAGATATGATATATATATATATATATATATATATATATATATATATATATCATATATGTATATTAAAAATAAAAAGTACTATTTTAAATTTAACATTAATAAAATCTTTCCATTTATTTCCTGCAACTCGATTGAATTGTTTAGAAATATTATACTTAATCAACTTTTTAGAATTTATAGATTATCAGATAAAAAAATTCCATGCATTGCACATTAATAACCTAGAAATTATTAGTAAATTATATAAATATCCAGCATCTTTAGTAACTGGTATAGTAAAAAGTTTAGATTAGCCTAATATTTTTTAAATTCCCTCCATGATATATTATATTAGCCAAATATCAACATTCTCTTGAATAATCATTAGAATGTATTTACGTCCTCTTATACTTTAGCCTCCATGTTTTCTATTATATTTCCTGCCCCTTTATTTTGAAGCTTTTACTGTAGAATATATCAGATTTTATAGTCTTTTCACAATACTGTTACTTATTTCGCGCGCGGTTGACAACTGTAGATCTCTACTTTTATATTTTGCGATTGGCAACATTGGTCTTGTCATTTAATGCTCGAATGGATGGGATATTTGCAGTGTATTTCAGGTATTTGTGTTTCCTATATCATTTTCCAATCTTTATGCTAGTCGTTCAAATAGCATTAGTTTATAGATAAAATCTGTCTAATGCTTCAGAAACTAGCATATTTTGTGTTCATTTTGAATAAATATTTGGAGTGGAAAAATAATTTTTTCGAAATCAGCAATTTTTAGGTCTAGTGCTTTACCACGTGTATGGCTTTAATGCTTGGTTATTTTTTGTTTTGATATTTTCGAATCTACACCATTGATATTTGCTGATTATTTTAATCTTGATGACTAGAAATAAGCATTTAATTTTTCTCATGATGGTTGATTCTGTATTTAATGCTTATTTTCAATTTGTAGTCAAAATGTAGTAAAACTGTGACAGAAAAGTGTTATTGATAAATTTAAACGAGGACTCACACGTGGGGGGGGGGGGGACAAATATGTAACAAATATGAGATAATGGAAAGCGGGAGAAGTAACTACAGATGGAAATATATTCATTAAAAAAAGAACGATATGTTGATCATTAACTCATTAACTGTCATGTAGACAGCTTATTATGAACAACTTTGTAAGTAAAAAAATATATTGTTTATTAATGTTAAGAAGTCAATAAACCCCAGCAAATGCATACTGTTATTAACGTAGACTGACGGATGGACATTGCACCTTGTGACTTTAATTCTTATGATCCTAACTAGCAGCATACCCGTTCTTTGTACGGAGTATATAATATAAAGAAACTTAAAATTCTCGGTTATGTGCAAATTCCTATAGTATACTAAATAACATTTTAAGTCAAAATATTTTGTTAAAATATTAAATTTAATGTTCCTAAAAAGACGTTTAAGAATATCTGTTCTCGCTATATAAAATTATCTTCAAGGGCAGACCTGAACAATAAAACGCCCTGGCCCGTTTGTTAGCAAATTTACAAAAAAAAAATGGTATTGAATCAATATATGCAAAATAAAAACGTTAATATTGTATGGGGTTACTTATACACGCAAATATTAGAAGATATAACCTGTATTAGCCGATTACATGTATAAATTCAAAATATCAATAAACCCTCTTTAATAATAAACTTTAAACCTGAGGGCAGTAGTTGATTCAATCATATGCCAAAATAAAAGTGCTAAAATTATATGGGAAGATGATATAGTGCCACCCAATATGTGAAGATAATATAGTGCCATGAGTGCCACCCAATTCAGACCGGAACCCAGTGGGGGAGGCATCCACAGGGACCGTACCCTCCTTCCCCTATCACCCGTGTTCCTTATAATGTTGTAGATTAGAAGATTATGTCCGGGTGTTTGTAGAAGATTATCCGTATTACAATATAAGTCTCAAAAATATTTGCCGAAATAAAACAAATGATGTAATAAATTGAAAATATCAATAATCCCCCGTCATCTTTATAGCAGAAGGCCGTACTTGATTCCAATATATGCCGATGTGTGTCAAAATGTATGCCAATATATCTGCACTACTTATATTCTCGTAGAGTAGAAGATATAACCATACATGTGTAGAAGATTACTCTTGTATAATATATGCGCTCCAACAATTTTTGCCGCAATAAAGCAATGACATAATAACTGGAAAGTGTCGATAATCTCTAAATCAATAATCCACGAAAATACCAATAATAATACTAATGTTTAAAGCTGAAGACCGTAATTTATATTATCCAGTCAAAACTGCAATGGCAATGAATTTTGTTTTATACTAGTCGCCTTCGGCGACCAGCCTGTTCGCTACCCATGAAAATCCTGATCATGACAAACTCGCTGGTGCGACCTATCAGAAGGATGTAAGGTAACTATTTGGACGGGCAAGATGTGCCACCCAATTTAGACCGGAAATAAGTGGGGGAGGCATCCACAGGGACCGTACCCTCCTTCCCCTACCACCAACCCCTCGGAAGGACTTACGGACCCACATGTTTAACGCGATCGTACTCCGCGTGAACACGGCTGCAGTTTTGGCAGTGGCGGGCATCGATCCCAGGCCTACAGAGTGCAATTCCCGCGCTCTAACCACTGGGCTACCGCGCCCTCCGCGACAATCTCCATAACTTTCTTTTTATTCACCCAATTTAGACCGGAACCCAGTGGGGGAGGCATCCACAGAGACCGTACCCTCCTTCCCTACCACCAACCTCTCGGAAGGACTGACGGACCCACATGTTTTACGTGATCGTACTCCGCCTGAACACGTCGGTAGTTTTGACAGTGGCGGGAATCAAACCCAGGCCTACCGAGTGCAATTTCTGCGCGCAAACTTCCCGCGCGCTAATTTAAAGTTTATAATGGCCATAAAAATTTTAATTTGACCATATGCTAAGCTCTTAATTCCATAATTTAAAATATAACGTAATATCAATTAAAATATCCTCATTCCGTCGTTTCATCATTTGAAATATCCATAAAATTAAAGTATCCATTTCAAATGACCATATGCTAAGCTCTTAATGTCATGATTTAAAATATCGCGTAATTTTTTAACCCGTCTCCATGGAAACAGATGACGTCCCCGGCTTGAGAAAAATCGGAGCGTCGGAGAATTATCCGAGAAATTTAAAATCATTACTTCTTTAAAATTCCGATCCTGCGGTCATTTTTAATTATTTCTTGACCAGATTGGTCTTGTAAGAATGTGTGATGTTTGACTTTTCCCGATGCGAGGATTTAAATATGAAAGCTCGTTTTTCTGAGCCGAAAGTGACTTTTGTTTTAAAATCTTTAAAAAAAATATTAGAATTTGTCCCGGAGATTTGAAATTGCTATATTTTTACTAGCAATTGACTGCTCTTTCCGATCGTGTGATTTGTTTTTTTTTCTACGACGTCTGGATGGTGGAGAAAAAATTGCAAAAAGGGAAAAACCGGTCGAAATCGCGTAAAACATTAAATAACAACAACAAAAAAATTAAAATTTAAAAAATCGGTTTTGACGTGTCACCTGCCCTCCCCCCGGGTCACCGATTGTCAAATTTCGTAGTTCTCCGAAGCGCGGTCGCCGAACCTATAGTGTATAAAACACACACACAGACAGACACAGAGACAGACATTGCCTTTTATTATTTAAGATACATATCTTCATTATTCAAATCGGAAAAGATTTAATAAAAATAGCTTGCTGCATAAACACATTGGATTTAAATCCGTTGCTAAGGAATATGGTATTATTTCCTTCAAATAAATTGTTCGGAAAAAATATCGTCTGAATAATGCTATTTCTATGGAAAGTTTGGCGACATTTTCGTCAATTTAGCGACATTTCAAAAAATCGCCAAATTTATCGCCGAGTGAGACAGATGAACTAACAGTTCCACTGGACGACAAATTGACGAAACATCATCACAATACTATCCCCTAACGAAACACAATTCATTTCATTTATTTAGCTCAATTTTATCAATTTCAAGATATTTTTATTGATTTACAAACATTTTTATCAATTTGGTGACATTTACAAAATTTGCTAAATGTGTTACTAAGTAGGACGGTTGAACTGAGAGATAAATGCTAACGAAACATCATTTCAGTACTCTTTTTTAACAAAACAAAATTAATTTCATTGATTTGCATCGTTTTTAACAATTTGGCGACATTTCCGTCAATTTAGCAATGTTTAAGAAAAGTTGCCAAGTTAGCGATATTCCGCCAAATTCGTAGCTCTGAATTTGCAGATCTGAATAAAACATCCTTATCCCGTTTGAATATACTAAATGAAAACAATAAAAATGAAAACACTAAAATTGTATTAGAAGATATACCAGTCCTACTCTTTTTTCTGTTTCAACAATCGGCTAACCGATTTTATTGGCTAAACACAATATATAAGCTTGAAATCTCTTTGCCAAAACAAGTGAAAGTGATGTATGCAGTCCGCAATTAATGTAATTAAAAGAAAAATCAAACCGTTCAATTATAAGATATATTTTTATATCCATTAGTTTATTATTTAATTCGAAAAATAATAATAAACATTAACTAACACATTTAATTTAATTGCGTTGCCGAGCAACATGATACAAGATAGAATCTTCCTCATAAAATGCAAATAATTAAATAACCATTTTTATTTCTTAATACTTTTCATTGTTGAGTAAAAGAATGTGAAAAATAAACCACGGTGATAGATTTTCCTTTTAAATTCATGCCTCAAACAATTCTTGTTTTCAGAAAGTGACTAATTAGCGCAAAAATCTCCCACCAAACGATTTCCAAACTTTTCGTTCGTGGGAACCAGGGAGTGAGAGAGTAGAGCTCCTTAGGAAAAAGCTTCGGTTTTCATTAATATCCCGACAACTCCTGGTCTTAGAAACTCAAAACTTGGTCTAAATTTGTGTGGGGCTATTTTAAGACTACCCACAAAATTTCATCAAATTCAGTTCAACAGTTCTCCCGTGATGATGGTACAAACAAACAGACAGATTTTCAATTTTATTTATGTAGATTTGTAAACGTCATCTTTTTCTTGGAACTGTGGTACAAAGCGTTGATAGGAGCGGAAATTAAAAACAAAAGTATTTTAGTATATTGATCAGTGTGTATGGTATTAGTCAACATTTATGGAGTAGTGCAGCTGGTAGCACAACTGTGCATGTTTCAGTAGTCCAGGGTTCAACTCCAGTTTCTGGCTGGTTGCTACGTTTAACAGAAATAAAGAATACTGTTGCATAATTAGTGTTCAAGCAAAATGTTTGGGTATATAGACGACGTTAGGGGTCTTCAGAGCATTGTATCGAAGGATAAGCTTGTGAGGAGGCTAGGATGGTGTAGAATGCAGAATAGCCCGTCAGCTAAGATGGCGTAGGAGTCAATCCTGAAATGGCTAAGATGGTGTAAGTATCAATATGACTGGTATGGTGTAAGAGTCAGTCTAGGCATGACCGGCATAGTGTACAGTGTAGTAGAAAGTCTGGAGATGGCTGGGAATGTGCAAAATTCAACGTAAGTGACTCGTAATCGGCAGATTCCTAATGAACCCTGGCTCTAGCTAACTGTGATTTTTGTATGGAATGGAGTCTGTTCTGCAAGTATTGAAAGGGGTAAAAAGCGTGAGTGTGTGGGGTGTGTGAAAAAAAGCGTGTTGTTAATCATATTGTCTTTAACGGTAATAATGCTTAAATTTTACATTTGAAAAAGTCTCATATTTAACACTTTACAACATAGTTGAAAAGTGTTTATGACTTTGTTCATTCTGTCTGTATGTCTGTCTGTCTATCGGTCTGTCTGGCTGACTGGTTGTCCATTAGCACAATAGCTGCCGTAAAATGACTTCTTCAAAATGAAATTTTAGTACGTTTTTCAGAGGGTCTGTGGGACCTATGGGAATATAAATACATAATATCACCCAATTAGTTTTGGAATGAACCCGAGTTGAAAAAATAAAATACATTGAACCCTGTGGGACCTAATTCTTTAAACATTTTTTATGCGAATTTAAAATTCACAAATTGCTTCGAAAGTTTTAGGAAATATTCAAATTATCATATAAAATATATAAAAAAAAATTCAGTGAAATATATTAGGTAGTTTTTTTAAAAAAAAATATTTAACATAGGGAGAAAAACAAATTCAACTAAATTCTGACTCTTGCTATATCCTCCAGAAAGGAAAAAGATATATATTTTATAATAAATATATTTCCAAGAGTTTAATTATTTTATATATAAGACAGGTTTCACATTTTAAAATAAATATGGTAGAAAACAATTTTCAATTTTTTAAAAATTTTATATAACTCTTCATGATTGATGGTCGTCTGCTGTTTGTCATTTTATACTTATTTGATGGCATTTTTAATGCACTTTCTTACGCTCTAGAGAGTTGAAATTTGGTATACAGCTTAAATTTGTAGAACATTTTATTCTACAAAAAATTTGGTTGATCCTCAAATATAGATCCTACATTTTTTTCGAAATGTCCTGCAAAAAATCCCCGTTCACTTCTATGAATCATTGTTGTAAGATTTTTAATAATTCTGGTGTAGGCAGCACTTCCTGCAGACTCATATTCACGTTCTCTTTATTTCTTCAATAATAATGTGAGTTTATCTGCACAAAATAACACCCATAAGTATTTTAAATGACACTGAAGTTGCACATTAAACTTAAATTTGGTTCTCATTTGAGAGCTAGCTGGACTTATTGTCAAAGGTGACGTAACGAAAATGCGAAAAAAACTAAAATATCTCAATAACGGCTAGTCCTAGAGTAATGGGGTTAGTCTTATTCTTTTTCTTGTGAAACATTATGTATAAAAAATAAGCATTTAATTGATATAATTGAGCACACGTAGTTTTATATTTTTAGATTTAACGATTTTTGAGGGTCATTTCGCAAAAACAGCCCGCTCCTTTTTTCCGAATCGTACCAGAATAACCTACAAGTGATTTATATACCAGATTTTGTTAAATTTGGTCCATTAGTTTTTAGCTAGAGTGGATGGAGTCAATTAGAGTTGGCGGAATGTCGCCAACTTGGCGACATTTTTAATTGTTGCCAAATTAACACAAATCTCGCCAAATTGATAAAAATGACGTTAAATCAATAAAAATGACGACTAATTGAAGAAAATTCAATATCTTTGAAAGAATATAAGTATTTACTATAAGAATAACACTTTTTTAACTATAAAAGTAGTAAATTCATTACATTATAAAAGGAAAGTCATGTATTGCCCACATCAGATTTTTTTATTAAGAAACAATGCTATGAAAACTTGATATTTTTAATAACTTGTGTTATAATATAATACAAATTTGCTACCTAGTTTTAGATATTTGCGTGTTATATCTACACATAAAACTTAATGGCAATGATTGCACTCGCTCTTAAGTTACAGTTTTACTACAACACTGTTACTTACATTCAAAAATAGCTGGGGTAAAACACACAAAAAATTGGATTTCCTAACACTAGTATAAGACATTTTCAAACAGGTAAATTTACAGTTATGCACTTAAAAAGGTAACTATATATATATATGAAAGGTTCTTTTTTACTCTTTTATATGAGAATTACACTGGATAATGGGTATATTTTATTTTACGCTGAAAATACCGTCTTAAACAGGTAAAGAGATAACATGAGATATTCATTTTGCACATTTGTCTACTAGTTTAAATGGGTGCTTCTTAAAGGACCTGTTTAAGAAGGTAAACATGTGGGTAGCAGGTAAACAGGTGCTTTAAATGACCTCTTTAAAATGGTCTTTTCAACGTAAAATTAATTTTATTTCCATTATTATGTGCAATTGTTGTGCAAAAGAGTAAATTAACACATTCGTATAGATATAGTTATTATTTTAAGTGCGTAACATGAAATTTACCTTTTCTGAAGTGTCATTCTAGTGACAGTAAACCCAGTTTCTTGTGTGCTTCTACCCATATTGGTTTTAGTGTGTACACTTGCATAAACGGGCATAAACTGTTTAAACTTGTTCAGAAGATTTTAAAGTGAGATTTTCCGTCATAATATTGTATTTGAAAATTTCTGAGAAAACGAGTTCTATATATCACAATATAAAAGAAAAAAAAATGTTTTACTAAACATAAATATTTCAAACTCTATCAAGATATTTTGAGATTAGTCGAAACGTGCTTTAGTGTAACTGGATAGATGTAGATGTAATAGTTTAGCACACCATTTTGTACACCGACTAAAGTACTCCCTAGAGAAAAAGGCATGAATAAATCATTACTCGTATCACCAGGGTCGTAAAAGACGTTTTAAGTAGTCATCTAAAATTTACTGGAAGAAAATGTGTCACTATACTACAGTCAGAGTGTCGGAGCTATTTAAACGAAGATAATAGTGAGAAAAGTTTTAGAAAGAAATGAATAATCCATATATATACAAATTGAATATTCCTAGAAATTGAGTGAATTATTTGACAGACACCGGCTTTTAGTTTGTTAAATTTATTGATGTTATTAATACATTTTACCATTAAAATAAATTTTTATGGTTTCTACAAACATGATTATAACGTAGACTAACATTATGGATACAAATTGTTCAATATATTGGCAATCATAACGCCAATCAGATATAGTGATAACAGGAAATGGGGGATTAAAATATGCAAATAAAATATTAACTGTATGAATAACTGAAAATTGAAATAGCTTGCCAAAATATTATTGTCACGTTCACACTTCTAAACTTCTCCCTTAAAAACGACATGAATAAAACATTAGTAGAACAACTAGGTTCTTAAGATAAGTAGTACATGGACATGAGAAATTGTCTCTGAGAAAGTGTCAGAACAATGACAATCAGATTTAGAGAAATATATATATATATATATATAGTTAAATACTATCGCCATTGTCAGAAACTGGTTATTCTATCGGTTTTAGTTCGAATTGTATGGCTGTCCTGATGAGAATGCAATTTCGAACTAACCGCCATTTTTTGTGTAGTCTCAATTGATTGTTCTCAATGTCTTAATCTTTTATCTTGAGCTAATTATTACTGCCTTTTCTCATTTTTGCCGTGTTTTCTTTTTCATTTTTATTTATATTTATATATACTTCTTAATTTTTATTTTTGTATCCTAATATTCTTCTCATCCTCCTTTCCATTGTAGTGATATGTTACCTTCTAATTTTATCCTTTGTCTTGGTCTATAGTTACTTATTTGTAACAGATATGCTAGAGATGGGTTTGTTTGTACATACAGTAATTTATGCATAGTTTTCGATTAAAATCTTTCAATTTTTATTTATATATATATATATATATATATATATATATATATATATATATATATATATATATATATATATCTACATATATATATTTATATATATATATATACATATATATACATATATATATATATACGTATATATATATATATACACACACACACATATATATATATATATATATATATATATATATATATATATATATATATATATATATATATATATATATATATATATATATATATATATATATATATATTTACAGAAAGAAAAGAGGTATGGATGGAAACAATATACCAAAAGATGGCCGGGGGGAGTTGTGACCCCCTCACCCCGGTTAAGCATGCTTTGCGTCGCGACAACACTCCCGGAGAGCCGGTATATTGCAAAATAGAATACGAATGTATCAAATTTTAAGATGTAAACAGACATCATACACAAACAAATATAAGATATAATTGTCGAGATCCAGCTTTATCAAAATTCATTAACAGTAAATGTTTGAAATATGTCTGAAATATTGTTTGAAATATGTTCACTAGTATAAATGAGCAAAATTACATAGCTTCTACTTAAAGAAGGCTTTAAATATTGACACTTAATAGAACAATTATAACAAAGTCTATTTCCAAAACCATTTACCTGAATGACAATCAGTAGCATCATACATGTAGATGTACATCCCCATACCGTATCATACAAGATGAAGCAAATCTTCCATAACGTATTATACAATAGACTCTATTCAAGAGGTCCCATATCAGTTATCACTCGCTTTACCTGTCACTATCCAGTATGTATATTGCCATCAGTTTAATTTAAATATAAACGGTAACTATCGGTTACAGTTATTTTATAAAATTTGTAGATAATGTCACATAGAAAATACTTGGGAAAACCCTGTGAGATGGTGTTTTGTAGGAAACGATAATCGCATAAATATCGATCTTCCATTTTACTGTTTATTCTTTGACTACGTATTAATTGTCCTAGTATAATATTTCTAAAAACATTTTTCTGCATACAAGAGTTCCAGTTTATGATGTAATTGATTTTGAAGTGGAAGTCGTTGCGTTTATCGTACAAACAGAAACCAGTAGAACCACCTGGTTGTTTGTATATTGTTATATCCAGAAAATTTAGACTTTTGTTGACATTATATGGAGTTTCAGTAAGTTTTAAATGTTGTGGATAGAAAGTAAAATCCATCTGATATGCTTCACATGGATACGCTATCAAAATGTCATCAACGTAGCGAATGAATAGAATTTCGTTTAATATATGTGTTCCATCTTCATATTTATTCAGATATATATCAGCAAGCATTGATGAACAACCACCCCCCATGGGTATACCATGTAATTGTTTAAAATAAGATGTGCCATTAAATAGTACAGTTTCGAATAAAACCATTTCCACCAATATTTTAAATCTATATTTGTTAATAATCAACTGCAGATTGTATTTTTCGTATATCTCCATGACAATATCGTATAAGTCCTTGATGTTGATATTTGAAAACAAATCATTAAAATCGAAACTTTTAAAATACGAATTTTCAGTAATTGCATTTATTTTTTAATAGCTTCTATACTATTACTAATAAAATATGCACCTTTATTTTTAATCTTAATCATTACTATTTTTAAAATAGATAAGAGTTTTTTGTTAGCTGTTGTCAAATATGATTGAAAACCATTTGTAATGGGACGAAATTTAACGGGATCTTTATGAAGTTTAGGAATTAAAGTTATATAGGGAAAACGGATTTGCCCCATTCTGTATCCCAATTTAATGTATTTCGATTTAATGCGATTCTCAATTTCTGACTTAGATTGCTGTAAAGGTAGTTACGCATGGATCGTGATAACTTTTGTATAATAACTGTTTATAAAGCAAAACACTAGTAAATGCATAATTTGTCGTTACCTTGTCGACGTATGTTATTACAAATTTTTTGTGTAAAGTTGACAATGCATCTTTGCTATATCTATGTATTACAGCAGGGGTTACAGCATTATGATATTTTGACTTAAATGCCTTCCGAATAGCACTACTCCATTCTTCGAAGGTTTCAATAGGGATACTGTATTTCACAGCCATATTATAAACAAATGCATTGATATTAGCTTCAAAAGATTTGTCTATTGATCGATAGCCATGCATTCTGTATTTAGTACCTAGTTCAAATATAGGTTTACGTATTGATCCGGACAGTATTTCCAAGTCTTCAGTGATTACGTGACCAAATTTCTCGTTTACATATGGTGTATACCGCTGAGAATCACATGCATGATCGTTATCTCTAATACCTCTGCATACAGTATTATAATTAAAAAGGCTTCTACAAAGGGGTTTAGTATATTTATATGCAATTTTTATGTTAATATTGACTGGTAATTTAAAATGATTTTTACTTAAAATATTTGAAAAATTTACATTATCGAATTTTTTATTTTTGTATGTGATTATTAGATATTCTTGATTTACTTTAATAGTTTTATTATCTTATAAAGAAATATTTAATCTTTTGGCACGTAATTTTATGAGATCAAGAAAAATAGCAGGAAGTGGTGAATCGTTCGCGAAACGATGTTTAAAATCAACTTCTGAGCAGTATTTCCACAGATCCACAAGATAACGTTTTCTAATTCCATAAGTGAAGTTTTTAATCCATGTTTGTGGAACATCGTTCATTTCTGTAATATTTTTTACAAAAGACACCAGTTCAGTCATAGAATCATTAAGTTTCAGCTTTACCTTTCTTCTAGCCCTTTTATGACGTCTAGTAATATTATTTCTTACTGTATTGTCATAATTCTCTATTACAACTGAAGAAACAGGATTTTGTATATATTCAAAGTTGTATTTCACGTTATATAACATAGAATTTAATCCATATGGATAAATAGTATTATAGTATTATTGTTTCCATCCATACCTCTTTTCTTTTTGAAAATATTTTTAATCCTCTTTTTAGTGCAGCTTAGCGCCTTTTAAGTGTGATTTCTGATAATTTTATAATATTAAATTTCACGGTATTTTCATATTATATATATATATATATATATATATATATATAAGTCTAAAATTCAGAAGAGGACATACAAAATTATAAGTCACATTTTAGCATACCGCAAACTCAATATTATCCGCTATAAGTCAAGTGCTTTGGTAGAAGTTTCGATCGCTGAATCTCATGAATTAACTATGAATTTCACCTCAAGTTTACTCTGGAGTTCTGGGATCATATTGGATGCGGACTAATAATTTAACTACGCCTCCTGTGTCATCGATCCTCAATGTCCAAAACTGCAACATTTGAGAACGCATTTCTGATTAAAATTAGAGTAGATGCCTATATCATAATCGTTGTCAGCTGACAGCTTCTTAATTACATGGAGACGCAAGGCACAATTATGTTATATTTTTATTGTTGCCACAAGTGATTTATGTCAAACTTAATAAATAAATTTTATACATAGGCAAATGTCAGAACAATGACAACCATCTAACATTTATATATATATATATATATATATATGTAAATGTTAAAATAGGTAAATGTCATAATAGCAATGTTGGATAAACATGATGAATCTCGCTTTCAGCAGTTCTTTATACTATAATTGATTGTAATAGAAAAAAGAAACATAAATATATTAATGATTCAAAAATGCTCATTTTAATGAAAAAAAACCCTTCTTTTATTGATTTAATTTCTATTAAATGTGCACTTAGCACTAGAACATATTATAATAGTACGCAGTCGAGTGACGTTATTGTGACCACCAGCTATTATTTGGAGTAACCGCCCTTGTTCAGCGGGGACAGCAGCTAGACGTGCTGGCAGTGACTCAATAAGGTGCTGGAAGGTGTTCCCTGGTATGTGGAGCCATGCTGACTGCCTTTCATCTCACAGATGCTGCAGGGTGCGTGATGGAGAATTCGTAGAGCGAACAAACAGATCGAAGTGGTCTCACCGATGCGCAGTTTGGTTTAAGTCTGGGGAATGAGGTGGATTAGAGTAGTACTTTGCAGTCTTCTGTATGCATCTCCAACCACTCTCATACAGATCTTGCTGTGTGACACGTCAAATTGTCGTACTGGTAGATCCTATTTGACCCAGGGAAGGCAATCAGCATATATTGGTGTATGCGGTCTGCAAGGATGGATTCTATCTGCAAGGATGGATATATATATATACATATATATATATATATATATATATATATATATATATATATATATATATATATATATATATATATATATATATATATACATATATATATATATAAGTAAAATTCTTAACGTTGATTTATACGTCACTGACTTAAATTTAAATGACGAATCAAAACAGTATACTAAAATAAACGTATGTTGTACCCTGAATTTCACTAATTCTGTCATAAATAAGCTGAAGATAAATATTTTTTTTATATCGGGTTGCAATTTCTTTCTAGTCAACCATGTAAATCCCAAAATTGCATTAAAGTATAATAAACCTCTAGGACGTTATATTTTCAATTATAATCAAATAGCAAATCAACATATATTAATAAAATTTATAAATTGGATAAAGAGTTTTATTGCCACTGTCTATAAGTTAAATACAAAGACTACGTAAATAAACACCATGGGCATGTAATAACGGGAAATCTAAATATTATTAATTGAGATGAACTGAGGTCACTGATGTTACTAGGTACTAAGTACCGTTTTACCTACTAAATTTAAACATAAATCAGTCGATTCGGTGGTCGAGGGGTCAAGGGCATGCGTTTTCATCTGATCGCTGGATTGCCGGGTTGCAGGTTCGATTCCCCCCAGCAGGCATGGATGTTGTCATATCGAGACCAAGTCAGATTTCCGCCCTTCGAGGAGCCTCTATAAAAGTGAAGATGCAAATCTTCTCCCCTTCGCCATGGGATAACTTGGGGGTCTTGGGGACGTGGTGTGTAGGCACCCCTTCACCACGGGGGAATTAGTAACGAACGAAGCATAAATCAATTGGCAAAGATTTACTTCATGACTTAAATAAGTTTATCAATAAAATCAGCTATAAATATCAAATACTTGTAAAAGCCTTCAAACCCCGGAATGCCTTAATAGAGCAATACTTTAATCACTATATTTATATTCTGAAAATTCATAAATCATATAAACTTAATTCAATTAAAAATGATATTAAAGAAATTCAAAGTGATTCTGTCATTAAATATGTCGATCAGGCTAGTAGTAACTACTCAATCATTTGTAAATATTACTATATAAGTACCCTCCAGTCACATTTACTTAATAATTAAATCTATAATTCACATAATACTAACTTTAAAATCTTATCTAATAGAATATCAGCCAAATATAAGCAAATTCATCTAAAAATAGGTGTGAAAACATTCCATATCTTGTTTTAGTACCCAAGTTCAATAAATCCCCTATTGCTTTTCGAACTATTACTAGTGGGTATAATTCTTATATTACTAATGCTTGTAAATTATTATCAAAATTTTAAATGAAGTTACTTTGTCAGATGATATTTCAAATAATTGTCATATTGTGAAAAACAGCTTTGAATTAGTTAAGAAATTAAAAACTCTTACTAATATCCATATTATGTCTACTTTTGATTTCAAGAATTTGTTCAATTATATAGATATAGATGATCTGTATAGAATTATTTTAGAAATTTTTGAAAAATATAATATCGCCCTAAATTATTCAAATTCTCTTTTCGAAAAATTGCTTCATTTCATTCTCAATGAGAACAATATTGAACATAGGGATTCTTTTTTAAGCAACAGTTTGATATCCCACAAGGTGGGTGTGCCTCATCATTATTGGCTAACCTGTATTTATTCTTCTATGAAAAGAACATTAATCCTGAGTTGCATAATATGTACATGTTTAGATACTTAGATGACATATAATGTGTATCCCCCAGTAATAATTCTATGGTTTTTAACATTTACAACATAGTTGAAAAGTGAAAAGTTTATGACTTTGTTCATTCATTCTGTCTGTCTATCTGTCTGACTGTCTGTCCGTTGGCACGATAACTGCCGTAAAAATTACTTTATTAAAATGTAATTTTAGTAAGTTGTTCAGACGGTCTGTGGGACCTATGGGAATATAAACGAATAATATCACTCAATTAGTTTTGGATTGAACCCGGATTGAAAAAACGAAATACATTGAACCCTATGGAACCTAATTTTTCAAACATTTTTAAGCGGATTTATAATTTACAAATTGCTTCTAAAGTATTAGGAGATATTCAAATTATTCCATAAAATATAAAAAAAAATTCAGCAAAATATATTCAGCAGTTCTTTAAATAAAAGTTAAAATAATAATTACACCGTTTATATGAAGTAATCATGTGACCATTATATGAAGATATCACGTGACCCACTTCAAAATAAAGTATGGCATCCATGTTGTGTCAAAATCGTGATTTTTAAAGTTCTTTTTAATTCATATTTTGTGTTGTATCCGTCCTAAAACCGCTTTATTTTTGTTTAAATTCTGTGCATCTACATACTGAAACAACGCAATTACAATATATTTGAGTTTAAATGATTATCCAACTTTGATTATTTCTACAACGAAGTCTAATTTTCACTTATGGAGAATGCAAATATCAAAAATGTATAATGAGTTGTATACGAATTGCTGCATTCCCTTAAAGCAAAATTATTTAGCTCATGGAGTCTGAAATATAGCTGATATGAATGAAACATTCATTGATTTTAGACGGAGAAGCAGACGATATTTTCGATGACGTTTTGAGCATACAGTTAAATTACCTGTACCTCCATGGTCCTATGTTTTCAAATAAAATAAATTATAGTATTGTGATGAATGAAATGAATGGAAAAAAGTTTGTGAACGAAATGCTGCCTTTATAGAGAGAACCAGGCTTGTTATATTTCGATGACGTCATTTGAATAAATTTCATTTGTTTTCGATGAAGTTTTTAAATATTATAAATTATTGTAGTATTATGATAATTTAAAAAACATTACCGAGGAATGTATCGCAATTTAGAGATGTTTAAACCAGGCAATTTATATTTCAATACCGTCATTTGCATGTAGTTTATGTTTTTCGAACTTTTTTTAGTTTTAAGTTTAAAATATAATAAATTAATACAATATTGTGATAATTTAAAAATATTACCGGGAATAAATAAAATTGCATTAAAGTTGGAAAGTGTTTCGTAATCAATGCTTTATGCATGATTGATCTTTCTTGTTAACGTTTATCCTATAATTTACAATTAACTGGAAGTAATAATGACTCTAATGTTGCAAACTTTTTAGATTTAAATTTTGATTTGCGAAATTATACTCTGCCTATAAACTAATATGATAAAAGACAAAATTTTAATTTTAATACACTCTCGGACAATGAAAGTAGCGCTCCAAGAAGGAAGCATAGGATGGACAAGAAATTTTATTGATGGATGGATATATATGAATGATATACATGCTCACAAAAGCAGAACACGTGCGGAGGTAGTTGTGGTACACTGTCCGGTCATCCTCAATAGCGCGTCGCACCGTCTCGTGCTTCGTTACAAGCAGCAATACGGTCTGGCATGGTGCTGAATAGGTGCCTGATTTTGTCTTTGCGGCAGACGAGTACACACCTGTTGGACTTTACATTCTAAATCCCGAAGATTGCGGCAACGAGGCAGCTGTCGTTTGAACTGGTCTCACACATGCAGGATAGGGGATAGGTCTGGGGAACGGGCATGCCATGGAAGTGTCTGGACATGACTCAGGCAGGTCTGGGTGACCGGAACCGTATAAGGCCGGGCATTATCCTGCTGGAATTGGGCTCCTGGAATCTCAGCAACAAATGGGGGCACACGGGGCCGAAAAATCTCATCTACGTACCACTGTTCCGTCAATGTTCCAGGTTCCACTACTAGAGAGGATCGGCTGTCGTAGTCTATGGCTACCCAGCCCATAATGCTGCCAGTGGGGCTGGTGTGGCGCTCGATAACGAGATTGGGATTGTGGCGTTGTGCAGGGGACCTCCACACCCGGACAAGCTGATCATCGGTCACCAAAACGAAGCGGTACTCATTGCTAAACACCACACATCGCCAATCTGTGGCGTTCCACGTTGCTTTGGTCCGATACCACTGCAACCGGAGCCGCAGATATTCCCGTGTTAACAGCAACACACGTAAGGGACGCTGGAATTGCAGATTCGCTTCCTTCAGGCATCTAGATATGGTTTGTGGGCACACAGGAACCGCTACGTGTGCCTGTATCGCGGATCGGGTCGCCGTTAACTTTTTATGTGCCTGACTTACTATCATCCGATCATCTCTACTCGTGGTTAGCCTGGACCGTACAGAGTCGGTCCTCCGTGTCTGGGTGGTGTCCCGTGAGCAGTGCTCACAACACCGTTGACGGTATAGTCCGAACGATCCTCGTGGCGAGCTATCGGGCGCGCTGACCACTCTGCGGTTTTCAGACCGATCATGAGGCCTCTCTCGAAGTCCGTCAATTGCGTATATCGACGTTTCTGGCACCTACTCACTATTCTTTTCACTCCGTACTCGTGCTTGACTCGGCCGAAGCTTCTCCTATAAATGGGGTGTCGACCACACGGCGGTTTATAAGCCGCTGGCTCATGCCTGCAGCGCCACTCACGGGTGAACGGTCATCCGCAATCACACCAGACTGGGATCATTTGCATGCCAGCCCGCCCTCTAGCTATTTACATTATTTCACGGTTGTACCATGTTTACTTCTTGGTGCGCAAACTTCATTGTCCATGAATGTACATAAAAAATTCAACACTTTGACTCTTGTTTGCATATTTCAGTGCTCAGAAATATTATATCAAACTAGGTTCTTTGAATCAATAAAATTTGTGATGGAAATTATAAATTAGCACATTTTATAGAATTATTAAATACAGCGACTAATAATGCATATCCCCCCAATTTTGTAATTAAAATTATCAACTCAGTGTATCCAGTACCACTGGATAACATTCAAGACAACTTTACCAACTATGGCGGCTAATAATAGGGAGAAAAGATAATATTATTATTATTATGTAAATGAAAAATAATAACATAAACTAAAGAAAATTAGAAAAATAATAAAATCGGAAAATAAGATACTACATCAACATTTAATATTTTTGATAATACGATTTGAGTCCCCTTATAATGGTGTTAGTGGCATTCTTGTTTATTCATTTTTTCTATGAATCACTTGTTTAATAAGAATTTTCATCTATGCTTCATGTTCATATTCTATTCTCCTTCTATGGGTATTTGTCCTGTATCGTATTTTAACTGACTGGACTGGTCTGGGAAGGTCACTTTAACCGTTTGCTTGGACTCCCCGATATATTTCGTCATCTTCTTCCCGGTGAGTTTCGACCTTTTTCATTCTATTGCGGCTTATCACACTTACACGTGGACCATTGTTCCTGTCTTATATAGTAATACTTGATTTCCTAAATTTTCTGTTTTTCAATTCTTCCTCTTTTAGTGCCTGTAGTCTAAGTTTTGGCATTTTTAGTAACTTAATATTGCAAAATCTGAAAGAGACATTGGTTTGGGTAATTAGAATTAGATGTTCAGACCTGAAGAAGAATTTAATTCTGGTTAATTTTCGAAATTAGGCAGGTGCTGTTCATTTCTATTATCGGCATTGGGGTCGTGGTTTGACTGCTTTTGTGATTTTAATATTTCATAATTACTTGGAATAGGTTATTATCACTATTATTATATTTAAATATATATATATATATATATATATATATATATATATATATATATATATATATATATATATATGTATATATGTATATATAATTCTTTCGAAATGAATTTTCTTAAGCCTTCCACGTTCAAGTTTCAATGCTTGATTATTTTTGTATTCCTTTTTTCGATTCCTCACCATTGATATTTGTTGATTAACTTTAGCTTTCTGAACTGTAATATGTATTATAATTTCCTCATTATGGCTGAATTTCATTTTATGTCATTGTATTTTGTAGGCAAATATTAAGATAGTGTATTATGAGTTACTACTTCCATTCTACCATTGGATTTATAAATTTTAATATTTTATATATATATATATATATAAAACCCACAACCTCCCCTGCCATTGGAGATACTTTTCGTTTTTCACTTTCATCTTACAATTTTAATTCCTTTTTTCGATTCCTCACCATTGATATTTGTTGATTAACTTTAGCTTTCTGAACTGTAATATGTATTATAATTTCCTCATTATGGCTGAATTTCATTTTATGTCATTGTATTTTGTAGGCAAATATTAAGATAGTGTATTATGAGTTACTACTTCCATTCTACCATTGGATTTACAAATTTTAATATTTTATATATATATATATATATAAAACCCACAACCTCCCCTGCCATTGGAGATACTTTTCGTTTTTCACTTTCATCTTACAATTTTAATATTTATATATATATATATATATATATATACATACATATATATATATATATATATAGATATATATATATATATATATATATATATACATACATATATATATATATATATATATATATATATATATATATATATATATATATATATATATATATATGTGTATATATATAATAATTGCCCAGCTAAAAATTATAACTTCAATAAATGTAAGAATAAAAATTGTAAAACCTGCCCATATGCTTCTAACTCACAAATTACTAATCTAAATAGTCATAAGACTTTCTGTAAAATTTTTAATTGCATCTACAAATTATCTTGTAATATATGTAATATATCTTATATAGGACAAACCAGTAATCCTATTCATCTACGTATGAATGTACATAGAGATCATGTTAAAAAATATATCCACAATAATAATTTTCTTCCTACTTCTAATAAAATCGAATATAAACACTTTGCTCATCATGGTTTTGAAAATATAACTATACATATTTTGGACATTAAAATAAATACTGCTGATAGATTATTCTTTGAAAACTTCTATATTAAATCACATTGTACTCTGTTTCCATATGGATTAAATCAGTTATATCTCAATGGTAATATTGTTAAGAATAATTTTGTAGATAATAAATATTCTATTTTTAATCACCTTTTTTTTAAACCTCTTTTACATAATAGTAAATTGGCTAAACTCAAAAGATTTAAACGCGGTAAAGGAAGCTCCTCCCAATATGATATTAAAGCGGAGATTAAAAGTATGCATCAACAATTCAATAACACATATCAATGGAAATTTATTAAATCATGGGTATTTGCAGTTAAGAAAAAACAATTAAACACAGTTTATGCTATTTTCTTAAAGTTAAATCTTACTAATGAACATTTTAATCATATTTTCTATGATTTGCTCATTACTAGATCAAAATATTTAAAAATAAAACTTAATCAATTTCATCATAATAACTGTTCCAATTCTTATTGTGTAATATCATTTAAGCATCCTATTTATAATTCCATAAACTTTAAGAATTTATTTAATCAATTTCATCATTTATTGCCTGTAAAGGATTTGAATGTTACAAAAACTTTTAAATATAACAAGCCTATTGGAAGAACCATTTTTAATTACAATGCAATTTCAAAATCTCTCTCAGTCGACATAGATTCCTCAACAAATTTAGATGGTGAATGTATTTGTAGTGCTGATAATTATGCTGAATTTATAAATCCACAATTGGGTCATATAGTTACTGGAGACTTAGCCATTGTAAAAGATAAATCTTTAAGAACTATAATGTCATTTGGCACTAAATTCAGGTTACCTTCATGTAATAATTCTAAACAAGTGTTAAAGTCAATCAATCTGGACCTTGATAAATTTATTTATGGATTAGCTTCTAAATATGCTCAGCCTTTAGAGGCATTTAATATGTGGAAATTTACTATTTTAAGATCTATTAAAAATACCATTTGTAGTATTAATTTATCTAGATCCATATATAATATGGATAATATAAAGCATTCTGTTAATGATTTACATAGATCTTTTGTTATTACTTATGTAGATAAAGCCTCTAATAATTATGCTATTATTTGTAAAAAATTCTATATTCAATATCTGCTAGATTATTTAAAAAATAATAGTCTATTTAAAATTGATTCACACTCTCTTAATAGTATCAAATTGAAAATTATCAATATGTATAGTGATTTAGATATTAATAATAAATTTTTGACATTTCCATATATTGTGCTTATACCTAAATTTCATAAAAATCCTATTAAATTTAGAACTGTTACTAGTGGTCATAATTCATACTCTACCACTGCTAGTAAATTATTACTAAATTATTTAAATGTACTAAATAGCAATTTACGAGATTCTGGTGATAGCTACATTATTCTAAATAACAGTAAGGAATTAAAAAATAAATTAAAAACGCATGGTAAAATAATAGGATTTCAAACTTTTGATTTTAAAGATCTATTTAATAATATTAAGATCACTGATCTATATGATGTCATTTTAGCTTTATATAATGCTTATATTACTAAACATTCTAATCTTACAAAATTTACCAATTTTCCTAAGCTTCTCCATTTTGTTCTTTTCAATAATTATATCTTTCAAGGTAATAAATTATACTTACAAGTCTCAGGTGTTCCACAAGGTGGCTGTAGTAGCAGTATGTTAGCTAATTTATACCTATATCATTATGAAAAATTCTTTACTTCAACTGATTATAAAATTTATAGATATGTAGATGATCTGATTTGTCTTGTATTTACTGATAACTATGTCATAGATATAGATTTCTATCCGGATAATTTGGAATTAATACCTAATGAAACTTCTATTAGTAATAATGTTTATTATTTGGATTTAAATCTAATTATAGAACCTGCTCATGGGATAGTTACTAAATTATATGATAAAAAAGATTTTTTTAAATTTAATATTAATAAATTATTACCTTTTAATTCCTGCAACTCGATTCAATTGTTTAGAAATATTATACTTAATCAACTTTTTAGAATTTATAGATTATCAGATAAAAAATTTCATGCTTTGCACATTAATAACCTCAAAATTACCAGTAAAATGTATCAATATCCTGCATATTTAGTCAATAGTATAGTTAATAAGTTTCGATTAGCCTAAAATTCTCATATTCTCCCCTTATTATCTTATTTTAGCCGTACTTCTTCATTCTCCTGCAATTATATTTTCATCTTTTTATCTCGAAGCTTTAACAGTTGAATAACTCATTTTATTGCTTTTGCGCAGTACTGTTTTTATTACTCTCTTTGGCAACAGCAAATCACATCTTTTCATTTTGGCATATGGCAACGATGATCCAGTCATATTTTGCTCGTCATGGTTGCACTGAAGAGGTGCGTTTTGAGGTATTTATGTTTCCTTTATTGTTCCAATCTTTATGCTTGTCGTCCATATAACACAAGTTTATAGATAAAATCTATCTTGTGTTTCAGAAACAAGCATTTTTGTGTTCATTTCGAAAAGATATATGGACCCGATGAGAATTTTTTCGAAATGAACTTTTCGTAAGCCTAATCTCGTAAGCCTAAATCTCCTCCATGTGCAAGCTTTTTTGCTTGATTTTTTTGTTTTCTTATTTGCATTCCTCATTTTTGAAATTTGTTGATTGTCTTTGTCCTTATGACTTGCATTATGTTTTATTATTTCCTCTTTTTGTCTTAATTTCTTTGTATTTGTAGAAAATTTTGGAATAGTGTATTATGAGTTACTACATACATTCTAACTTTGGATTTAATAATTTATTTTTATATATATATATATATATATATATATATATATATATATATATATATATATATATATATATATATACATACATATATATATATATATATATATATATATATATATATATATATATATATATATATATATATATATATATTTATACATATATATATATATATATATTTATACATATATATATATATATATATATATATATATATATATATATATATACATACATATATATATATATATATATATATATATATATATATATATATATATATATGTATATATATATATATATATATATATATATATATATATATAACTCAGAGTCATCTGTACCTCGATTATATAACGGCTGGAATGCACTATATTTGGTATGGGGCTAATGAAGAGATGGGAGGAAGGATCCGCGAAAAACAAATTTTGGTGTTCCAAAAGTCGCCGATAGGGGAAAATGTGGCGCTGTGCAATATAAAAATGAGTTCCAAAAGGTAGACATATGAATAACAAGGACCAAACTGGCCTGAAACATCACGCTTTTTTCAGCACCTCGACCAAAAAAGGACTTATGAAAATACGACTAATGACCTTTTCATCAGTGAAATGATGCCGCAACAGTTGCTGTACCGAAGTCCTGCATAAAGATTATCTGATTACGATATTGCCTTTGCAGAAGTTGTGGAATGAGAAAACTAGTCAGCACATCGCGATACCTCTGCGCGATAACGGTACAGGTTACTAGTCCTTTTGTTGTAATATTCTCAAAAAATAATGTACCAACGATGAAATCTGCTGTAAAGCCACACCAAACAGTGACCTGTGGAGAGTGCAGCTGACGTTCATCAAGTTCATGGGATTGCTAACTTGTCCAAATTCGGGAATTTTGAGTGTTAACACTGCCACTTAGAAGAAAATGAGCCTCATCTCCCCACAGGATTATCCACGGCCAACCATCGTCGAACTCCATCCTGTCAAGAAACGTCAGAGCAACTGTCAATCGTTTACCATAATCATCGGGTTCGACTTGCTGCACACGGCTGATCTTGTATGGATAGCAGTGGAGAACTCTCCTCAACACTTTTCATACCGTCGTAACACTCAAATCCAGTTGGCATGCTAATCCCCGGGCGCTGCTACTAGCAGGAATGGTTTCATGTGTACCTTCAGAGATCGCAGTCGCAACATCCGTAATTGTCTGTTCTGACACCGGTTTCCGTGCTCTGCCAGGCCGAACAGTTAGAAATCCTGTTTCTTCAAACTTCTGAATAATGCTTTTTAATGCATTAATTGATAGAGGGTTTTTACGTAAGTTGTTACAGGTTCGAAACTTACAAAGATCTAAACTTACAAAGATCAAACGCGGCTGCACCAGTGCAGCCGCGCTGCACTGGTGCAGATAAAACATCTTCACAACTAGAGCACGTTGTGGTAACGTTAGACGCATATTAAACTTAACTGGGGTTTTTTAATAATCGTATTACACTAAAAATAAAAATTTTCTGATTGACCAAATTTGTCTAAGGGGGTCGTATAAAACTTAAAAATGTGTAACTGTTTGAAACTTAATGGGATGACTATTTCATTATCGTAGTCTTATTTCCTACCTTACTTTCAACATTTTTGCAATTTACATTGCCCACATATCTCCAACGGGTAAAGAATAAAAGCGCGTTTCAAACTTTTTGGTACATCCTGCATGCAGAGTGTCACAAAAACATTGACCTCGACTTTTATTCCTTAAATATTGACCTTAGACATATATAATAAACTAGCAGCATACCCGTTCTTCGTACGGAGTATATAATATAAAGAAACTTGAAATTCATAATCATGCCCAAATTCTTATAGTATACTAAATGACATGTTTAATCAAAATATTCTGTTAAAATATTTAATATAATGCTCCTAAAAAGAAGTTTAAGAATCTCTGTTCTCGCTATATAAAATTATCTTCATGGACATATCTGAAGAATAAAACATCTTGGACCCCTTATGTAAGCAAATATAAAAAAAAATATGGAATTGAATCAATATATGCAAAATAAAAGCGTTAAAATTGTGTGGGACCCGTACTAATTATATACGCGAATATTAGAAAATATAACCTGTATTAGTAGATTACATGTATAAATTGAAAATACCAATAAACCCGTAATCTTTAAATCTGAAGACAGTCATTTATTCCAATATATGTCAAAATTAAAGTGCTAAAATTATATGGGAAGATATACACGTACTACTTATAATGTCCGATTATTAGAAGAAGATTACCCGTTTTGCAATATGAGTCACAAATGTTTTTTGGTAAAATACAACAGACGACGTAATAAATTGAATATATAATTAATCCCCTTAATCTTCATACCAGAAGACTGTACTTGATTCCAATATATATGCCAATATATGTCAAAATATATGCCAATATACCTGTACTACTTATATTCTCGTAGGTTAGAAGATATACCCGTGCATTCCTAGAAGATTACTCGTACAACGTACAATATGCGTGTGTCAGCAATTTTTGCCGCAATAAAACAATGGCGTAATAACTTAAAAATATCAATAATCCCTGAATCAATAATTCCGGAAAATATCAATAATAATAATGTTTAAACCTGAAGAGTATAATTGATATTATCCAGTCCAAAATGAAATGGCAATGAAATTTATTTTATATACATATCTTCATTATTCAAATCGGAAAGGATTTAATAAAAATCGTCTGCCGCATAAACACATTGGATTTAAATCCGTTGCTAAGCGACATGATATCATTTGATTCAAATAAATTGGTAGAAAAAATATCGTCTAAATAGTTATATTTCTATGGAACATTTGGCGACAGTTTCGTCAAATTAGCGACATTTTAAAAAATCGCCAAATTTATCGCCAAGTGGGACTGTAGAACTGACAGTTCCACTTTGCGACAAATTGACGAAATATCATCACAATACTATCCCCTAACAAAAAACAATTAATATCATTTATGTAGCGCAATTTTATCAATTTCAAAATATTTTTATAGATTTGAAAACATTTTTATCAATTTGGTGACATTTTAAAAATTCGCTAAATGTATTACTAAGTAGGATGGTTGGTCTGACAGATAAATGCTAACCAAACATCATTTCAGTACTCTCTTCTAACAAAACAAAAAAAAAAATTCATTGATATGTAGAAGACCCAAGCCACACGACCAACCCGAAGGTTTATGGCAGCTGTTTGTGTTGTTGTTGTTGTTGAGACCCAGACCGTCCGACCTACCAGAAAGGTGTAAGGTAACTGTTTGGACGGCCGGGAAGTGCCACCCAATTTAGACCGGAACCCAGTGGGGGAGGCATCCACAGGGACCGTACCCTCCTTCCCCTACCACCAACCTCTCGGAAGGACTTACGGACCCACATGTTTAACGTGATCGTACTCCGCATGAACACGGCGGCAGTTCTGGCAGCGGCGAGAATCGCGCGCTAACCACTGGGCTGCCGCGCCCGAAAAGAGCCAACAACACGCGGTGTTCCCAGGTGGTCACCCACCCAAGTACTAACCGCGCCCGATGCTGCCTGACTTCGGTGATCTAACGAGAACCGGTGTTTTCAGCACGGTACGGTCGTTGGCCTGCAGCTGTTTGTGTGTCGTTTATATCAATTTGGCGACATTTCGGTCAATTTGGCAAAGTTTAAGAAAAGTTGTCAAATTAGCGATATCCCTCCAAATTCGTAGCTTTGAATTTTCAGATCTGAATGAAACATTCTTATCCCGTTTCAATATACTAAATGAAAACACTACAATTGTATTAGAAGATATACCCGCTCTACTCTTTTTCTGTTTCAACAATCGGCTATATGAATTTATTGGCTAAACACAATATATGAGTTTAGTAGCT
This sequence comes from Amaurobius ferox, assembly GCA_951213105.1. Taxonomy (NCBI): domain Eukaryota; kingdom Metazoa; phylum Arthropoda; class Arachnida; order Araneae; family Amaurobiidae; genus Amaurobius; species Amaurobius ferox. The sequence continues at coordinate 62,641,623 of OX578144.1, forward strand.
AAATACGATATAAGCTTGAAAACTCTTTGCCAAAATAAATGAAATTGATGTACGCAGTCAGCAATTAATATAATTAAAAGAAAAATCAAACCGTCCATTCATAAGATATACTTTTATATCCATTTATCCATTTATTTATTATTTAAATCGAAAAAAAATAATAAAAACATTAACAAACACATTTAATTTAATTGCGATGCTGAGCAACATGATATATCCTCCTAAAATGTTAAAATTATTAACCACTAACAGCACACCCGTTATTCGTACGGAGTGTATAATTTAAAGAAACTTAAAGTTCTCAATCATGTGCAAATTCTGTTAAAATATTAAATTTATTGCTCCTAAAGAGAAGTTTAAGAATATATGTTCTCACTATGCAAAATTATTTTCACGATCAGATCTGAAGAATAAAACATCCTGCCCCCTTTTGTAAGCAAATTTACAGAAGAAAAAATAGGAATTGAATGAATATATGCAACCCCGTACTAATTATATTGTCGCAGATCAGAAAATATGCCAATGTGTTAGTAGAAGATTACCCGTTATTTGCCAAAATAAAAGAGATGACGTAATAAATTGAAAACATCAATAATATCCGCACTCTTTATACCAGAAGGTCGTAATTGATTCCAATATATGCCAATATATATCAAAACATATGTCAATATACCTGTACTACTTATATTCTCGTAGATTAAAAGATATACACGTGTATTTGTAGAAGATTCGTACAACATACAATATATGAGTTTAAACAATTTTTGTCATAATAAAATAATTGCATAATAACTTGAAAATATCAATAATCCTTGAATCAATAATCCCCGAAAATATAAATAATAATAATTTTTAAACCTGAAGACCGTAATTGATATTATCCAGTCAAAAATGCTATAAGAAAAATCAAATCGTTCTTTTCTAAAATATATTTTTATATCCATTTATTTATTATTCAAATCGAAAAAATAATTATTAAAATTAACAGACAGATTTAATTTAATTGCGTTTCTGAGTAACATCATATAAGATAGAATCTTATAACATGTTAAATATGTCATGTCTTATAACATAAACTGCGAAATTAAATAACGATTTTGATTTCTCTATACTTCTCATTGTTCCGTAAAAGCTTGTTTTAAATAAACCATGAACCATGGAGATAGATTTCCCCTTTAAATCATGTTTCAAACAATTCATGTCTTCAGAAAGTGACTAATTAACGCAAAAAATCTCCCATCAAACTCAGAGATTAAATTTTAATTCACTTTCAAACGATATTCAAGCTTTTCGTTTGGATAAACCACGGAGTTAGGGAGTAGAACTCCTAGGAAAAAGTTCCGTTTTTCATTAATATCTCGACAACCCCAGGTCTTAGAAACTCGAAACTTGGACAAAATTTATGGGGGGATATTTCAAGGCTATTCACTAAATTTCATTAAATTCGGTTCATCCGTTTTTCCGTGATGATGAGACAAACGAAAATTTCGTTTTTTACTAATATCTCGAGAACCACTGGTCGTAGAAACTCAAAACACGGATATAATTTTAAGTGGGGCTATTTCTGGGCTACCCACAAAATTTCATCAAATTCGGTTCAGCCGTTCTCCCGTGATGGTGTGACAAACAGACAGACAGACAGACAGACAGACAGACAGACAGACAGACAGACAGATTTTCATTTTTATTTATATAGATTACGAATTTGCGTGAAAAGAGGTACAGAATTTTATGAAATCGATATAAATTTTCAGGGGATTAAATTTGAAGAAAAACAAAATTTAAAAATTTTTTATGGCCCCCGTACATAAACATTTCCAGTGAGTAAAATGTGCCCCATACACTAATAAGGTGATTACAAAATTTTAGCAGTTTATCATAAAAAGTCCCAGAGATATTTTTAAACAAAGTTGGTGAGGGATTAATCACAAATTGAAATGTAAATGTTTACAGCAAGAGTGCAAATGACGTAACGCAGAAATGTATCATAGTCAAATAATATCTGTCCTTTATCTTTATTGGATCTTTGGCATGTATGTGAAACATTTGGAATAAGGTTTAATCTTTGTGTAAAGTTATTATTTCTACACTGTGTAGATACTTTTGTATCAATAAATAGCAAAATTCTTATTTCTTTATGTATCATTGTTTCCTTTCTTAATTTGTGTATGACCCCTGAAACGCGATCTGCCGACACGATTTTTCCCTCTGAGAACTCGTGTCGATGCATCAAAAAGTGATTTAATCAGTATTTTTCATATCTTTGGATAAAATGCTGAAATTTTGTTCATCACCTTATTAGTGTATGGGTCACATTTCACTCATTGAAAATTTTTTTGTACGGGGGCCGTATAAAATATAAATTTTGTATTTCTTAAAATTTTATTCCCTTGAAAATTTTAATCGATTTTATAAAATTATGTACCTTAGTAATTATGTTACTTCTGTAAGGTTTAGAATCTTTGTGTAAATTTATTATTTCTACACAGTGTAGATACTTTTTTACTAATAAATAGCAAAATTATTATTTCTTTATGTAATCATTGTTTTCTTTCGTAATTTGTGTATAACCCCTGAAACGTGATCTGCCGACATGATTTTTCGCCCTCTGAGAACCCATGTCAATGCATCGAAAAGTGGTTTAAGTACATTTTTAATATCTCTGGAACTTTTTATGATAAAATGCTGAAATTTTGTACATCACCTTATTAGTGTATGGGGCATATTTAACTCATTGGAAATGTTTTTGTACGGGGACCGTATAAAATTAAAATTTTGTATTTCTTAAAATTTTATTCTCTTGAAAATTGTATTCGATTTCATAAAATTCTGTACCTTTTTTTCATGCAACTTTGTAATTTATTATATATATCTAACATCAATATTTGAAGAATAATAGCCGAGATCAATGTTTTAGGGAGACCCTGTATATATATATATATATATATATATATATATATATATATATATGTATATTTATATATATATATATATATATATATATATGTATATATATATATATATATATATATATATATATATATATATATATATGTATATTTATATATATATATATATATATATATATATATATATATATATATATATATATATATATATATATATATATATATATATATATATATATATATATATATATATGTATATTTATATATATATATATATATATATATATATATATATATATATATATATATATATATATATATATATATATATATATATATGTATATGTATATTTATATATATATATATATATATATATATATATATATATATATATATATATATATATATATATATATATATATGTATATGTATATTTATATATATATATATATATATATATATATATATATATATATATATATATATATATATATATATATATATATATATATATATATATATATATATATGTGTGTGTGTGTGTATTTATAATTTTTAGGTAAAATAAATTCTTATAGTATTGTGAGGAATGAAAGGAATAAAATAATAGTTTATGAATGAAATATTTACTGCTTTTTCATAGAGAGCCAGGCGATTTATATTTCAATGATATCATTTGAATAAAGTTCATGTTTTCTATGATGTTTTCAAATATATGAAATTATTGTAGTATTGTGATAATTTTAAAAATATTACCACTGAATGTATCGCATTTTAGAGATGTTTAAATAAAATTGCATTGCAGTTGGAAAGTGTTTCATAATCAATGCATTATGTATGATTGATCTTTCTTGTTTTATACTCTTTTAGTTTAACATTCTATAATACGGCAAAATTGGTAATCTTTGTACTTCTGAAATTCCTATCATGCCGGAACATCGAAAGCTTACTGTAGAAGAACAATAAAATACCTCGAATTTAAAATAATGGACTGAAACATTTGAAATTTGCATTTCATTTAAGAAATTTTCAGCAAAAGTGTGTTTAATGAACTTTATACCTTTGTAGATCATTATTTTTATCTCAATCCGCTTTAGTTTTGCATATTATCTATGTATTTAAATTCTGTGCCTACGATTACAATATTTTTTTTATTTTAAATGATCACTAAACTTTTGTTATTTCTGCAACGAAGCCTAATTTTAACGTATGCAGAATGTTAGCGAATCCAGCGACTGTAAGGTGATTTGCATAAGAAATGCTGAATTTTTTCAAAGCAAAATTATTTTGTTCTGGAGTTTGGACATTAAGTAATATGAATGAAATATTCATTGAATTTACATATAGAAGCAGCCGATTTTGTAGCATTTCCTGTTTTGGGGACGTTTAAATATTCCAAGTAAAATAATTTATTTTACTGTGATAATTTAAAAAATATCGCCGCTGAATGTATCTCATTTTAGAGTTGCTGGAATAAAATTGTATTTCACCTGGAAAGTGTTTCATAATCAATGTTTTATGCATGATTATTTTTTCTTGTTTATTATAATTATAAGTAATAATACATTGTTATGAGTAATGAGAATGTAAGCATGAGTAATGAGAAATTTTTCCTGGTTGTAATAAAAGGAAACAACATGTTTTGTGACAAAAATAATTTATGAAGTAATATAAATTCGAATATCTAGGGATATTTTTTATTGTTTGCTTTATAATTTGCTTTACACTGATAGTTTTTTCAACAAAATTTATAGTTAAAATAAATGTTATTTATTCAGTATTTAAAAAGTGAATTTCGTCATAGAAATACATAAAGTGTGACATATTAACAGAACGCCAACTGAATTATTGTCCTAAAACGAAATTTTTAACCCCTTTCTTTTTACCTCCATGCTCGAATTCCAGAAAGCAAAATATTGCCGATCAGGGTAATCCTTAAATTATCGACAAATATGAACTAAAAGCGAACTCATTCAGGAAAATCTAATAATAGCAAGAACCGTGATACTAACAGTATTTGTATTCTCGAACAACAATTTATTTATCTTTTCAGGTTCTACTGTTGAACGTACAGCAAACAATCTTTCGTTTCACTCTTTCCAAACTTGACAAAACGTGAGAAGAAAACGCGAACTATTCAAGTTAATATCCAGGGGGATGAGTTACGTGGGATGGCTTACAAACACGCTTAGAAACATCCTACGTGTAACAAATATTAACATTTATATAAGGAGGCAGAAAACTTTTTGCCTGTGCTATTGACACAATGTTTAAATGAAGGACAATGATCTGCCATGATTGTCTTCATTAATTTACGGAATAGTGACGGAAATAAAGGGGAAAACATTAATATATATTAATTTTATTTATAGATATGTTTTCAAAATAAATATATACACATATTCGCCCAAATTCAATTCTCTCATACAATACGCCTAATTGAAATGTGAAAGTGCATGCAAATAATACAACAAGAATTTATCAAGTTAATCAATTTAATTGTAAAGAAGTTTTTTGTCCCAACTGTGAATTGAACCAAGGATATTCGTACTGGCCAGCGAATGCTGTACCGTTGAGATGCTATTACGGAATTTCAAGTTTATAGTCGGTGTGAACTCTGTATTTTCCTCCCGCTAATCTCAGATTGAAGTGACAATATGAGAGACCAGAGCACTTGCTATTGCTTTCCTTACAATGCATGGTAATGTATAGGGAAAGTATTGGAGTCGTGTTAAAAATCAAAACTCAAGTTTACAACGGACTTAAGCGTTTTAGGATTTCTAAAGCATGGAACAACTATTTTTAACGTAACTCCCATATGTGTGTGCGCGTGTACGTGCGTGCGTGCGCACGTGTGTGTGTGTGTGTGTGTGTGTGTTTGTGTGTGTGTTAAGCAATGTATGTATCCACTCAAACTCAAAAACTAATTGACCAAATTTAAAAAAAATTATAGCAAAATCACTTATGGGTTATCCTGTTATTGATTAGATTTTGGTACGATTGACGATAAAAGAACCTGCTCTTCTTTGCGAAATGGTCACCAAATCGTCAAAATCTAAAATAAAAGTCGAAGTAGGATCAAATGTATCAAATGAGTGCTTGTTTTATAGGTAGATTTTGGCGATGAAATCAATAAGACCAACCGCATTACTCTAAGAATAGCCACTCCCGAGATATTTTAGCGTTTTCGCATTTTTGTTACTCCGCCTTTGGAAATAAATCCAGTTACCGGATGTAAAAAAATTGAGTTAAATGTTCAAATGCAGTGAAATTTCAAATAACTATGTGTGTTATTTTGTACAATTGAAATTAGTTTAATTAATTATTAAGGAAATAAAGAGAACATGAATTTGAGAATGTCATGGGTTGAATACATTAGATTTTTTTACCCTAGGTTAGCATCTTGATAATACTATTTATTCTCAGGCTAATATCCTGGGTTGTCAATGACCTCCCTATTTGAAATCGGCGCCCAACATTCCAGACTACACTGAAACTGTTCTAATCATACTAGAATCACTTTCAGATCCTCAACATCATAGCACGAACTTCCAGGATTAGTTCGTTCAGAAGTTAATGTAAAGTTCCCCCAAACGAAAAATGAACCACGGATATTCGTACTGGCTAACCGAAGCTCTATCGTTGAGCTGTAATAACGGAATTCCAAGCTCCTCACTGTAAAGCATTCTGCAACCTTTGCTCATTTTTTTTCAACAACTTTGTTGATAATTTCCGTAAACTATAAGAAGAGCCACAATTACAAGCGTTCATGATAATTCCAGCAGTAATCCTGAAACATTCAGTTAATTACCGTCGGCCTAAAAGTTAATTTTGTATTTTTTATATATATTATCCATAACTATAAAGAACTTTGCTTCTCATTGCTGACACCTGATTCTTCTGAAATTTTCAGTAACATGCTTGCAAATGTTTTACAGTGTACTCTGCAAGGGAACTTTATATAAATCATAGAATATATATATGCAAGCTAGACACTCAATTAATACGTGCTTTAAAAAATACACCAGAAACGTGGCACTGCATATTCTTGACAAGATTTTCATTTCGTAACTCATAAAATGTTACTGAAATTCGATATCATGGTATCAAATGTTGATGTAGCGAACCAGAGTTATGCAGCGTTAATATTTTTACTGTCGTAATTCTAGTCACTGAACAGGATATTTATTCAGAGGAACCAACAATAAAGCCACATATCCCCAGTCCATCACATACATGGATAGTTTTCCATACAAAGTAGGATTCAAAAACTATTTTCAAATCGTGGGTTCATGTAATATCATAATTTTACAACTCAGTCGTAATTAATTTGCTGCCAAAATGAAAGTGTTGGTTAACTAACTTTAACTTGCAAATACGCACGATCGACCTCTCAATCCTGGGCGATATTATGATTTTTCCTGTGCTTCAATATTTGTATTATATATCGACTAAAGTGCTGGTAATGGTATATATTTTGTAATTCGAAAAATGTAAAATAAAAAGAGTAAAATATATGCTACTATTGGGTAACTTCAAGTGGTTAAATAATATTCCAATTTTCATGAAAATTGCATGAGTCTTACCAGCAATGTTTTCTGATGTGTGATTTCAGTATATTTAAACTCCTCCGGATACAACACATAAAATACTTTACATTATTTTTTTATGGGTATCTAATAGATATACAATAAACAGCAATTATATGAACATAAATCTAGTTCAGAATGCTCTCCATCATTGACGATGAACATTTGGAATAGCGAAAGAATATTAACGCTTACATTGATAAGCATTGCATGTGTCTCTGAGTCACAACACCTCGTGATGCGATTTTTGGCAGGAATATATTGTTTTCCATATACAAGTTACGATCAGTCTGGTATAGATTCCTACAAATTGGACAATGTTCGTCAATTTTGTAATGGAATTTTTTCGTGTATTTTTCTCTGTTGTCTTAATCGTTATCCTAAACTTTTAAATTACCCACTGGCAGCGCTGCAACAACATTTATTTAATTGTTTATGGTCACTTTGCTTTTAATAGACATAACTTGTACTCTGAACGGTCTGTGGGACGTATGGAAATGTAAATGAATAATATAACCCAATTAGTTTTGAATTGAAACCGGGTTGAAAGAATGAAATACATGGGACCTAATTCTTCAAACATTTTTTAAGAAAATTTAAAATTCACATATTGCTTCGAAAGTTTTAGAAAATATTCAAATTATCCCATAAAATATATAAAAAAGTTTCCAGCAAAATATATTCAGTAGCTTTTTAAATAAAAATTAAAATCATAATTGAACCCTTTATACGAATAGATCACGTGGCCGTTATATGAAAAGATCACGTGATCCACTTCAAAATAAAATATGGCATCCATCTTGTGTCGGAATCGTGATTTTTAAAATTCTTTTTAATTCATATTTAGTGTCGTATCAGTCCTAAAAACGGTTTATTTTTGCTTAATTTCTGTGCATCTGTATTCTGAAACAGCGCAATTACAATATATTTGAATTAAAATGATCAATGCCATCCATCTTGGGTCAAAATTATGATTTTTAAAGTTCTTTTTAATTTAAATTTAGTTTCGTATCCTTCAGAAAACCGCTTTATTTTTCCTTAATTCCTGTGCATCTGTATTTTGAAACAACACAATTACAGTATATTTGAGTTTAAATGATCATAAAACTTTGATTATTCCTACAACGAACCTAATTTTCACTTATGGAGAATGTAATCAGATTAGACTGTAAGATGAGTTGCATAAGAATTGTTGAATTTCTTCAACGAAAAATTATTTTGCTCAAGAGTCTGCTAATGTAGATGATATGAATGAAACATTCATTGATTTTACATAGAGAAGCAGACGATTTAATGGCAGACTTCTTTGATGAAATTTTATGCTTAGAGTTAAATTACATTTACCTCCATGGTTTTAAGTTTTTAAGTAGAATAAATTATTGTAGTACTGGGATGAAATAAATAAAGTTTATGAATGAAATATTTACTGCTTTTCCACAAAGAGCTAGGCGATTTATATTTCGGTTTTCCTATATTTTCGAATATAATTAATTATTGCACTATTGTGATAATTTTATAAATATTATCGCTGAATGCATCGAATTTTTGAGATGCTTAAATAAACTTAGAGCTGGAAAGTGCTTCATAATCAATGCTTTAATCATGATTGATCTTTCTTGCTTTACACAAACAAATGTTTGAACAATTTACCACAGATCACTTTTTTTGGAAAGAACAAAAACAGATCAAAATTGCACAGAATAAAGATTTGAACATGTATATCCCGCTTAGCTCTCAGATACACTTTCTGCAGATCAACCTGTCACGTCGAAGTATAACGCGAATATTAAACATGTTTTCTATCTAAAATACAGAAAACTGTTTGAAAAAGAACAAATCGAAAGGGCAAAAAACGGGGCGTTAAAAGAAGCACAAGGCGCATAAGTCGTCTACTGGAACTTTACGACCAAAAAGAGCTGCTCAATATCCCAGTACGGTAATTACAGGAAGGTTCAGTAGTTGCGGGAAGTTTCAGAGAAATACAGCTATTCGTTCTTTCCAGAGAAATGTCTGGAAACTTTGTAAAAACTTTGGGTAAAAAAGAAATGGTTATGGCCAAAGGCGAAAATGAATAGCCTGATACATGTTCAATTCTCGTACTTATTAACCGTTTGCGCATTAGTAGATTTCGTTAAATTCTTAATTATTTTGTTATGCTAAATCGAATATTTTCGATTACTACGGAAAAATAAATTGAAATTCTACATAAAATAAATATAACACTAATTTGAATAAATATATCGGCGGTGGTTCCAGGCCGATGGAGCTGGAATGGTTTTGCGTGATTAACATTTTGTAGAATAAAACTCAACTTTTGTAATATAGAGACGATAAATCGTCGTGACATGTACCTGCAGGTGGGACGGATTTTTATTATACTTCCGTTATTTTTATTAGCTGGTAGCATTTTGAAAGTTTAGTTTGCAATAGCGTTATTATAGCAGTTGTATAATAACGCTATTGTATATAACGCTATTGCCGCCTGCTGAGTAATCGTAATACGCAGCAATCAATTCGTGGCTAAAAACATTATTGTCTGCAACGGGACACCTAAATACCTAATAACAGAACACCTAAATACACATTCTCCAGCTGTGCTGGTTTTCAAAATGCAATAAATTATATTTTGAATTAGTGATTAAAAATCGAGAGTGGCTTGTGCTCGAGCAATGTACGTTTAAAGGTCAAGAAAAGGAAGTCTTAGTTAAACGGATCAGTGAGTACTGAGGTAGATGGTGTAAAAGTATAGGGACTGCGGAAGCTTAAATTACATAGACGACCCAGAAGTAGGCTAGTCAAGTGGCAAAATCAAAGCAACGCGTTTAGAAAAATTCTGACATCACTGAACGATCATTTTGTGACGTCACGCTTTCAGTGGAAATGAGCTCTGATTTTTTCTTTGTTAACAGAAAAATGAACATGGACCATGTTAGACCTTATTCAGAAACGAAAATTAAATATGTCTGAATCAGAAAGATATTTCGATGCGAAGATATCACTCCATATTCCTGTGAAAATTAAAATCGGTCGAATCATCAATTCGTGGTTAAACAAAAATTTAAAATTGATTTAAATAAAATAAAGACGAAATCTTTTGATTACAAAAGTCATTTAATAAACATCCTATAGACGTACACATAGATTAAAAGTCAGAGCGTTTCCCCTTCCTCCTCAGTGGCATTATATGAATATCATACCAACAAGTTTAAATACTATCCACACAGGTAGGCAACATTTGCATATTACAAATCGGCATCATTACAACAAACACGATAAGGGTTCAACATGAAAACATCAGTAAGAAATTTTAAATGAAGACATTTATAATGCAAAATTAGAAGGACAAATTGTCAAGTTTTAAATCATGCATAGAATGTATTAAGCAATTAATTTTAAGATCAGAGGTAACATTGCAAATGCTTGACGCGCATGGACTCGGAAACGAGTCGCCAGGCATAATTCAAAACATACACAGGATCAAAATTACATATAGAAGCACCGTATAAATAAATAAGCAGGGACTCATACATTAAAATAGAACGGGGGTTATTACAATTAATCAAAAGAAATGATTTTTCGAAAAGAGGCTGAAAATTATCTTTAACCACAAGTTGGGCAAGAACCGTTGACTGTTTTCCATTTTTAACGTCCCGAGCATGTTTATCTAACCGTATACCAACCGTGCGTTTAGTGCTACCAATATAAAACTTAAATTCATTATTAGGAGAAAGAAGAGGTACCACATATACACCAGCTTGGCTTTTAAAGTTATCCTTATCCTTAAATTTATCAGTGCGAATACGATTAAATAAAGTGGTCACAGTCGAGTGAGCGGTTCTAAATTTAAATTCGGTGCTAAATTGGATAAAAGGAAGAAACATTTTTGAGCGATATTGATATCTAGCTTTAAATAGCATACGGTCGTTAATAGAGATGAGTTTGGAATTGGGTTGAATAACTTTACGGCGAATTTGAGAAATTTTTTATAAACAAAATCAAAAGAGTAAGTAGCATCCTGACCTAGTTTAAAGATGAAATTAATTTCATTATTTAATGACGAAATAGAGGAACCTACATTAAAAGCTCGATAATATACGCATTAAGTAGTAACTCGATAATATACGCACGAGTTAGCAGGAATACAAATGTTTGTAAAAGTGGATTTACGATAGATAGAGGTCTGAAAACCAAAACAATTACGTGAAACAATAACATCCAAAAAAGGTAAAGAAAAATTAGATTCGTGATCGACAATAAAATTAATGGAGTTGTAAAAATCATTAACAATATCCAAAAGATTAAGACGGTCATTTAAACTATGATCTCAAATTACAAAAATGTCATCAACATAACGGCGCCAGAGGATAGGTTTAAGGGCTACAAATGGCATAATATCGTTCTCGAGTTCCTGCAGCACAGATTCAGCAAAAATACCAGACTTGGGGATACCTCTAGGGGCACCAGAAGTCTGCAAGTAAATATCGTCGCGGAAGCTAAAATAATTAGTCTCCGAAACAATGTTCAATGTAGAGGTTACTGCGTCGATAGAGGGAGTACTACAGTTTTGCTTTAAAAGCTTCTTGGTAATAATATTAATTGCATTACTAATTCTCATGCATGATCACTTGACAATTTGACCTTCTAATATTTCGCATTATAAACGCCTTCATTTCAAATTTCTTACTCATATTTTTATGTTGAAGCCTTATCGTGTTTGTTATAATGACACCGATCTGTAATATGAAAAATTTTGCCTACCAAGCTTGTACTATTTTCATATAATGCCACTGAGGAAGGCTGTAAAGATGCTCGATAGGGCTCTGGCTTATAATCTATGTGTACGTCTATCGGATGTTTATTTAATGGCATTTAAAAAATCAATTTTGTAGTATTATGATAATTTTAAAAATATTACCGAGGAATGTATCGCATTTAAGAGGTGTTTAAACCAGGCAATTTATATTCCAATGCAATCATTTGAATGAAGTTCATATTTTTCGACGAAGTTTTAAGTTTTCAAATAAAATAAATTAATGTAGTATTGTGATAATTTTAAAAATATTACCGAGGAATGTATCGCATTTTAGAGTTGTTTAAATAAAATTGCATTGACGTTGGAAATTGTTTCTTAATCAGTGGTTTATGCATGATTGATCTTTCTTGTCTTTAATATAGATAGATTTCCAAAAACACGTTTCTTTGTCAAACTACCTTTTAAATTTTGACTTACTTAGAGTGGTAACACGTCATAATTGTATAATTTATTATATTTGAAATCTTCATTGAAAACAAATGGAGTTTATTCAAATGACATCATCGAAATATAAATCGCCTGGCTCTCTCTATAAAAACAACATTTCATTCATAAAATTTTTCCATTCCGTTCATTTATCACAATACAATAACAATGTATTTTATTTAAAAACTTAAAACCAAGGAGGTACAAGTAATGTAAGTCTATGTTTAAAACTTCATCGAAAAATCGTCTTCTTCTCTGTAGAAGACCCAGACCGTCCGACTCATCTAAAGGACACGAGCAACCATTTGGACGGCCGGTCTTCTTCTCTGTGTAAAATCAAAGAATGTGTCATTCATATCAGCTATATTGCAGACTCCATGAGCTAAATAATTTTGCGTTAAAGAAATGCAGCAATTCTTATACAACTCATTTTACATCTTTTGGTGTTTACATTCTCCATTAGTGAAAATTAGGCTTCATTGTAGAAATATTCAAAGTTTGATGATCATATAAACTCAAATAGATTTTAATTGCGTTGTTACAGTATGTAGATGCACAGAATTTAAGCAAATAGAAAGCGGTTTTAGGAGGGATAGAATACTAAATATGAATTAAACAGAACTTTAAAAATCACGATTTTGACACAAGATGGATGCCATATTTTATTTTGAAGTGGGTCACGTGATCTCTTCATATAACAGGAGTAATTACTATTTTAATTTTTATTTAAAAAACTACTGAATATATTTTGCTGAAATTTTTTTTATATATTTTATGAGATAATTTGATTATTTCCTAAAACTTTCGAAGCAATTTGTGAATTCAAAATTTGCTTAAAAAATGTGTGAAAAATTAGGTCCCATTGGGTTCCATATATTTCATTTTTTCAACCCGAGTTCAATCCAAAACTAATTGGGTGATGTTATTCATCTATATTCCCATAGGTACCACAGACGGTCTGAACAACATACTGAAATTTCATTTTGATAAAATTATTTTTATGGCAGTTATCGTGCTAACAAACAGACAGACAAAGAGACAGACAGACAGACAGAATGATAAAAGTCATAAACACTTTTCAACTATGGTGTAAAGTGTTAAAAATAGCTGCTATTTAATATAATTGCTATTTAACAAATTTCTCGTTTCTCGAGATTCTTTGCTTCGTACCGAAAAAACTATTGCATGCAAAAATATCAAATTTAGTACACTTGCAGAAAAAGATTTCTGTAATACATTGAATTAAACCGTTTTTAACACTTTACAACATAGTTGAAAAGTGTTATGTGTTTTGTTCATTCTGTCTGTCTGTCTGTCTGTCCGTTAGCACGATAACTGCCGTAAAAATGACTTTATCAAAATGAAATTTTAGAATGTTTTTCAGAGAGTTTGTGGGACCTATGGGAATATAAATGAATAATATCATCTAATTAGCTTTGGATTGAACCCGGGTTGAAAAAATGAAATACACTGAACCTTATGGGACATAATTTTTCAAACATTTTTCATGCGAATTTAAAATTCACAAATTGCTTCGAAAATTTTAGAAAATATTTAAATTAATCCATGAAATATAAAAAAAAAAAATTCAGTAAAATATGTAAGGTAGTTTTTTAAAAAAAAATGATTAATATAGGGAGAAAAACAAATTCAACTAAATTCTGACTCTTGCTTTAGCCTCCAGTAGAAAGAGGTATATCATATAATAAATATCTTTCCGAGAGTTTAATTATTTTATATACATATAAAACATACATATATATTAATTATAATATATACATAAATTGTTTTATATACAATATTTAATATACATAATAATTCACATTTTAAAATAAATATGGTAGATAACAATTTTTCAAATTTTTAAATAAAATAAATTATTATTGTATTATGATGAATGAAACGATTGGAAAAATGTTTATGAATGAAATGCTGACTTTATAGAGAGGCGATTTATATTTCGATGACGTCATTTGAATAAAGTTCATTTGTTTTCGATGAAGTTTTCAAATATAATAAATTATTGCAGTATTATGATAATTTTAAATATATTACCGAGGAATGTATCGTAGTTTAGTGATATTTAAACCAGGCAATTTATATTTCAATGCCATCATTTGAATGAAATTCATTTTCTTCGATGAAGTTTTCAAGTATAATAAATTAATGTAGTATTTTGATAATTTTAAAAATATTACCGAGGAATGTATCGCATTTTAAAGATTTATATATAAAATTGCATTGAAGTTGGAAAGTGTTTCATAATCAATGCTTTATGTATGATTGATCTTTCTGTTTTGATATATATTGTAGTTTAAAAATTGTTCAATGTCAAAATCAAAGACAAAATATTTGAGCTGGAAGTTCGAGTCGTCTATAGATTAGCAATAGCAAGACCACGAATTTTCGAAGGCAGCTATCTACATGGGTGAATTTTTGTAGGACGGATTCCCTTTTTAACACTTTAAAACATAGTTAAAAAGTGTTTATGACTTTGTTCATTCTGTCTGTCTGTCCGTTCGCATGACAACTGCCGTATAATTGACTTAATGAAATTTTGGCAAAATTAAGTTTTAGTATGTTGTTGAAACGGTATGTGGGACATATGGGAATGTAAATTATCACATAAAATATATAAAACAAATTTCAGCAAAATATGTTCGGTAGCTTTTCAAATCAAATTGAAATTATAACAAGACAGATCAATCATGCATAAGCATTGATTATGAAACACTTTCCAACTGAAATGCAATTCCATTTAAAAATTTCTAAAATGTGATATATTCAGTGATGATATCTTTTATATTATCACAGTATTACAGTAATTTATTATACTTAAATATTTAAAACTGTATCGAAATATGAATCATCTGATTCTCTATGCAAAATCAATGAATATTTCATTCATATAATTTGTATTCCAGACTCCAGAGCTAAATAACTTTGTGTGAAAAAAATTCAGCAATTCTTATGTAACTCACCTTACAATCGCTTGATATATTTGCATTCTGCATATGTTAAAATTAGACTTCGTTGAAGAAATAATAAAAGTTTAGGGATCATTAAAATCACAACTATTGTAATTGCATAGGCAAGGAATTTAGATACACAGATAATCCACAGATACACAGATAATATATGTGTGTATGTATTCAAAGTATTGGAATCGTGCCGAAGATCGGAACTCGAATTTTCGAGGGATATACACGTTTTGGGACTTCTAGAACACGAAAAAACTATATTTAGGAAGATGTCTGAGTGTGTAAGGGTGTATCTGTGTATGTTTCTGTGTGTCTATGAGGATATTACATCCACTCTAATTGAAAAACTAATGGACCGAATTTCATAAAATTTGGTAGGTATGTTTTTTGTGGGAAATCCTGATGGTCATTAGATTATAGTACGATTCGTAATAAAAGAATCTGTCTTCTTTGCGAAATGGCCGGCAGAAATTGCATTTATCTACTCTAGTTAAAACCTAATGGAACAAATGTAACAAAATTTGGTGTATAATATTTAAATAACCTACAAGTGATTTATATACCAAATTTAACAAAATTTGGTATATAAATCATTTGTAGGTTATTCTAGTACGATTCGGGAAAAAGGAACGGGTTATTTTTGCGAAATGTCCCGCAAAAATTGTTAAATATAAAAATAAAAGACTACGTGTGCTCAATTATATCAATTAAATTCCTATTTTATACGTGATTTTTGACAACAAAAAGAATAAGACTAACCCCATTATTCTAGGGCTGGCCGTTCTTGAGATATTCTAGTGTTTTCGCGTTTTCGCTAAGCCAACTTTGACAATAAGTCCAGCTATCAAATGAGAACCAAATTTAAGTTTAACGTGCAAATTCAATGTCATTTAAAATACTTATGGCTGTTATTTTGTGCAGATAAACTCAAATGATTATTGAAGAGATATAGAGAACTTGAATATGAGTCTGTAGGGAAAGACATGTGCTACCCACATCAGAATTTTTAACAATATTACAACAATTATTTATAAAGGTCATTTCGAAAAAGATGTATGATCTATATTTAAAGATCCACCAAATATTTGTAGAATAAAATGTTCAACAAATTTAAGCTATGTACCAAATTTTAACTCTCTCAAAAACAACTCTCTAGGACGTAGGAAAGTGCATTAAAAATGCCATCAAATTAGTATATCATGAAGAGCTATATAAAATTAAAAAAAAATGTGAAAAATTGTTATCTACCAAATTTATTTTAAAATATGAAGACCCTCTCACATACGAAACAACTACATTCTTGGAAAGATATTTATTATATAATATATCCCTCTTTTCTTTCTGAAGGATATCCCAAAAGTCAGAATTTAATTGAATTTGTTTCTTTCCCTATATTAAATAATTTTTAACACTTTACAACAAAGTTGAAAAGTGTTTATGACTTTGTTCATTCTGTCTGTCTGTCTGTCTGTCTGTCTGTCCGTTAGCACGATAACTGCCGTAAAAATGAGTTTATCAAAATGAAATTTTAGTATGTTGTTCAGACGGTCTGTAGGACCTATGGGAATATAAATAAATAATATCACCCAATTAGTTTTTTATTGAACCCGGGTTGAAAAAATGAAATACATTGAACCCTATGGAACCTAATTTTTCAAACATTTTTTAAGTAAATTTAAAATTCACGAATTGCTTCGAAATTTTTAGGAAATATTCACATTATCCCATAGAATATATATAAAAAAATTCAGTAAAATATGTTAAGTAGTTTTTTAATTAAAAAAATTATTTAATATAGGGAAAAAAACAAATTCAATTAAATTCTGACTTTGGGATATCTTCCAGAAAGAAAAGAGAGAGATATTATATAATAAATATCTCTCCATTTGTTTAAACGTTTTGCATATGGGAGTGGCTTCATATTTTAAGATTAATTTGGTAGATAACAATTTTTCATTTTTTTTAAATTTTATATAACTCTTCATGATAAATTTAATTGATGGCATTTTAAATGCACTTTCCTACGTCCTAGAGAGTTAAAATTTGGTACACAGCTTAAATTTGTTGAACATTTTATTCGACAAAAATTTGATGGATCTTTAAATATAGATTATACATTTTTTTCGAAATGGCCTGAAAATAATCCCCGTTCACTTCTATAAATCATTGGTGTAATATTGTTAAAAATTCTGATGTGGACAGCACATGTCTTTCTCTGCAGACTCATATTCGTTCTCTTTATTTATTCAATGATAATTTGAGTTTATCTGCACAACATAAGTATTTTAAATGACTTTGAATTTACACGTTAAACTTAAATTTGGTTCTCATTTGATAGCTGGACTTATTGTCAAAGGTGGCGTAGCGAAAACGCGAAAAAACTAGAATATCTCAAGAACGGCTAGTCCTAGAGTAATGGGGTTAGTCTTATTATTTTTGTTGTCAAAAATCACATATAAAATAGGAATTTAATTGATATAATTGAGCACACGTAGTCTTTTATTTTTATATATAACGATTTTTGCTGGCCATTTCGCAAAAATAGCCCGTTCCTTTTTCCCGAATCGTAGTAGAATAACCTACAAATGATTTATATACAAAATTTTGTTAAATTTGGTATATAAATCACTTGTAGGTTCTTGAAATATTATACTCTAAATTTTGTTAAATTTGGTTCATTAGTTTTTAGCTAGAGTGGATAAAGGCAATTTCTGCGGCCATTTCGCAAAGAAGGCAGATTCTTTTATTACGAATCGTACTATAATCTAATGAACATCAGGATTTCCCACAAAAAACATACCTACCAAATTGTATGAAATTCGGTCTGTGACAATATTTTCACATATTTTGATACATAACCCTGGGAAAAAAGGGAATGGTGTAAATATATTGAAATGTATACTATGTTTTGGTGATTTATGTTTATAGCTAGGCCTTTGCACAGACGGAAGTGGGATTTTTTGGCGCCGTTGGGTTGTGTGCGCACTGACATGGATTGTAAATATTCAGAGATTTAATTGCAGCAAAATGTCAAAGTTGAGCTACAAATCTTTGAAGATTTATAGCCCTGTCAGGTGTGGCGCGCGTCGGTGTCCGGTATTTTGGACCACCCTGGTTTTGAATGCCCTCTGGTTCTTGTATTTTAGTGGAACGCATAAAAATGAGCGTCGCTTCAGAAACCAATGGTGAAGTATTTTTGGACCTCCTCTTTTTTTATAGCGTTTGGGAACAGCGAATGAGAGTTGAGGGGATTTCCTCCCTGTTTTGTGTCGTTCCCCTTGTTTGTAAAGTTGAAAGTTTTTAGAAATTTGAAAAAAGGCTCAGACGCAATCTGAGTTTGATGGAGAAAGGTCTCCTGGGTTCCTTTTGAGCACTTGCGCTAGGAACACATCCGGGCCACGAAGTAGGCGGCACTTGACGACATTTGTAGTGCGGCAGTTTCTGCAAGTTCACTGAACCGGTGCATGTTACCTAATCAGGGGTTACAGACTCTAGGGTAGTACATGTATTTTCCAGAAACAGCTTCTGTTATTTGCAGCTGTGGTAGAAATTAGTAACAGCTAATTTTAGAACGGTTTCGACCATTCTCAGCCAAATCTTCACTACGCAACTGCGTGTACGGAGTGTTGGCGTAGCGCAATTCCGGGATCCTAAGCAGCAGACAAGCCTCTACGAAAACGTATATATATATTTGGCAAAACCTGTACGCATGCTCACTCAAGAGCCGCTGGGACAAGCCATCGTTTAAGAGGAGGAGAAGGAAAGTGGACTGTGTGCCCATCTCCCAAATAATACTTGGCAATAACTTATGGCCTGATGATATGCAACCTAGTGTTTCCCGGATTGGTAGTGTTTTCCAAGAACCATCGGAATAAATGAACTAATAAACATTCAATTAATTGTGCCACCCTTTCCTACGTGCAGAGGTCAGCTACAGCACTCAGTGAGAGTCCTATGTATGAAGGTATGGAAATTATATATTGTTTTAAAATGTGTACAGGAATGTTTAAGTAACTGATGTAATCCAATAGTGTAAGGGCAGGGTTATGATAAATGGGAGTTTTTGCAAAATTGAATATACATATTGTGTTCTTAACAAAAAAGTAATTAATTACAAATTTGGATTTTATAAATATGCAAATTAATGCAAAATGAACGGTGCACCCCGAAGTCAAGTTTAGGTAATTTGGGAACTCTTTTGTAATTGTGTATGTTGTATATTAATGTTTAAAATTGAGATTTCATGTGTTCTATAAATAAAGTGTTAGTTGGCCACAAAAAGGGAGTGATTATTTTGTTGTAGTAAACGCAATGTACTTTGGTCCAATTGGACCCCACTATACTTTAACGCGGTTGAGCCTGGTGGAACTATTTGGTGAGTATCTTTAATGTATATATGTGTTTAAGTTTATTGTATTTATGTGCAAAATTCACCTCACCACATAGACCACCGATCCCAGTACTTGGTGCCGTGTCGTTCGGAAACGAACCACGGGCTTTTGCTTTAGATAAATTGCTGTGTGGGAAGCTTAGCCAAAATTGCAGGCCAGTACTGAAGTTACTGAAGTTGAGTATTTAAATACATATTTAGTGTGTAAATGATAGACGGGGTGTACTAAAATAAATTATCAACGCAAGTAATAAAAAAAAAATAGAATTTAAGTAAAATAAATGCTGTATAAAAATATATACAGAGATAGGATGCACAAAGTATATGAATAACTGTGGTAAAGAGTGTGTTTTCGTCTTTGGAAATATTGGGTATAAAAAGTATATAATGTGTGTGCAAATTTTAAATCATGTTGTGAAAAGCGTAATGCTATAACTCTCTGTAATATTTAAAATTACAAAATTTAGATCAACAAAAAATTAGGATTAATTGAAAGTGATTCATTATGTATAGAATTGGACTAGCAAGTTCAGTGATTAGTTAAGTGAAATAAAATAATATAAAAAGTAAAAAAAATTAAAATTGTCTGCTAAATTAAGTAGAAAAATGAAAATATTATAAAGCAGAAGTAAATAGTAAGTGTATGCAAATAAATGCAACACAAGGTGTAGAGCCAGTGAATTTAAAAAATAAAATTTGGAAAAGTTTTACAGAATGTGTAATATTATACAATAATGTTAAAATGAATTCAGATACTATTCTGCAAAAAAAAAAAAAAAAAAAATTGTTTTTGAGTAGTCTACAAGAGTTATTGAATATTTTAGAAGTTGTTCTGCAATAATTTGTTTTTACGATTCTACAATAAAAATTAAAATTAATTGGAAAGCATTCTACAATATGTGTAGCAGTCTACAATGATTTAAATTTAACTTAGATAGTAGTGTGAAATATTTTAGTATCCTACAATAATTTTGAAATTAAATTGGAAAGCATGTTGAAATAATTTTGGTAGTCTAAAGTAAATGTAAAATTTAATTGGAAGGTAGTCTACAAATAGATAAATTTGTGTTAATGTAAAGAAAATAAATATAATTATAATAATAGAAAATTTATGTAGATAGAGCAACTATTTAAAATTAGGTGAAGCAAAAAGTAGATGGTTATTATTGTATATTGTGTATTGTATATGTGTGTAGTGTATTTTGTGTAAACTTTAGTGTGGGGGAAAATGGTAGCGACAAGGCGAAACAAAGCAGTCCAGGATGGGACGAGACAGAGTGCGACAAAAACAAAAAAGGACGCAAAAGGTAGCAACACCAAAACCAGGACTGTTAGAACAAAACCGAAGAAAGTAAACAACGTAAAGATGACACGAACGCGAAGGAAAAATAAAAAAACTACAGATAGTGAGAGTTCCGGAACGGAAGAGGATAGCGTAGGGGAGCACGATATCTCTCAAGAGATGCTACCGCGACAAATGCAGGGTACGAGTAAAAGTAAAAAAAATGATGTAAGAGAACAGCAAATAAGTTTTAACGCAGCAATACCTATCCTAAACATGCTGCCGACTTTCGAAGGTGAGAAGGATAGTGATATAAAATTCTTTCTTTCGCAATTCGAGCAAGTTTGCTCGCTAGCTAATGTAGATGAAAAGCAGAGAGGAATTTTGTTGAAAAGCCGACTCAAAGGCAAAGCGAAACAGTTTTTGGCACAAAACATTGCATTACAAAATGAAATTGGATATAATCAAATAGAAAAAACTTTAAGAGAGAAATTCGAGAGACATCAAAACCTCGTACAGAAGCATAAGGATTTCCAAGAAGTAAAGCATTTACCGAACATGTCAGTAAGAGATCTAGCTTACGAAATTGAAAAACATGCTAGAGGGTACCTGGGCATTACAAGAATTAACGATAAAGAAATACAAGCAATTGAAGACAAAGTAAAATTAGCAAAATTAATAGAGACTGTAAGAACGGACATCAGAATAGAACTAAAAAAGTCAGACCCGAGCTCATTTCAACAGGCAGTAGAGCGAGCCTGTGTACTAGAAAATGCGTTGGAAGAGGTAACGGAGGACATGAATAATATGGAGGAAACAAAAAAAACAATTTGCGCGGTAAACAAGGAAGAAACTACACACATTTTATGCTTGGCTTGCGGACAAAAGGGACACTGGCTAGCAGATTGTTGGGCGGTAAAGCAAATAAAGGACAACGTCAAAAGCAGAAATGAACAAAATAGAACTAATTACCAAAATGATAATCAGAATGCGAGATGGAGAAGAGAGCAAGTTCCAAACAGTCAGTGGCGGAAACAATGGGAAGAAAATAAACCTAGAACACAAAATTTTAGAGCAAGATATGCACAAAATTATGAGCCAGGGTACACCGCACAAAAACAAACATACAATAGGGCGGCAAGGCAAACAAATAAGAGGGCTTTAAACTAAGCAACGGATCAACCCACAGCAATAGAGACAAAATAAAGGTTAGGTCCGAAAAACAAATAAA
Source organism: Amaurobius ferox (assembly GCA_951213105.1). Lineage (NCBI taxonomy): Eukaryota > Metazoa > Arthropoda > Arachnida > Araneae > Amaurobiidae > Amaurobius > Amaurobius ferox. Next base: position 62,664,245 of record OX578144.1, read on the forward strand.
GAATACGAAAGAGCAAAGAAAAAAAAATTATATAACAGAGAAACCAGGAACAGAAAAAATTTTGAGCACAGGTACTAGCTCTACTCCCCTTCCCACAGTGCAAATAAATGTTGGAAGTGTTAACTTACAGGCAATGTTAGACAGCGGGGCATCAGTCTCCTTAATTACAGATGAGGCATTCCTCAAAATTAAAAGCAACACTAAAATAAATTACATCTCGAGAAACGTGAAGATTCAAACTTTAACAAAAGAAGCAATTCAATTCAGTAAATGTATAGAAATTTCGATAAAAATAGGAAGCACTAGAACTAAACATCAATTTTACGTAACGAAACAAAATTTTGGCAAAAAATACGAAATAATATTAGGATTTGATTTCATGAGAAATGCTAAAGCAATTTTAAATACAGAGAGGAATTCGTTAATACTCCCAAAAGGAGAGGTAAAATTAAATTATAATGAAAACAAAGAAACCCAAAACAATAATTTGAAACAGAAATTTAACAGACTAGAAGCAAAAGTAAATGGCATAACTGCAAAATTAGCAACAAAAATCAAAATCTTGCCGCAACAAGCCAAAACTGTCAGATTAAAACTAAATACATATATTTTAGATGATGAGGAAGTAATATTAAACTGTGAAAAAGACAAAGAGCAGATACACGCAGAAACCTCACTCCATACAGTGAAAAAAGGCGAAATAATAACAGTAATAGAAAATAATTCAAAAAAAATATTGCATGTAAATAAAAACACAAAACTAGGAACCATTAGTACAATCTTTGATTTAATTCCACAACAAATAGAACAAACGGATGATAATAAACAACCGGTTATGGTAGTTAACACTCTGGCAGAGGTGAATGACCCGAATAGATGGAATGTACTCGAAATGAGAAAAGAACAACTCAATATTAATGATTTTAAGCTAGAACATTTAAAAGCAGAAGAAAAACTGGAAATAGGAAACTTATTATTACAAAATTATCATGTTTTCAGCAAAAATTATGCAACATTGGGGAAAACGGATAAGGTGACTCCACAGTTCAAGTTATTTCACAAATTCCCGATACAGTGTCGTCCATACCCAGTGGCAAACACTTTAAAACCCATTTTGAAGAAAGAGATTCAGGAATTATTAGATGCGGGAATAATAAGGGAATCTACCTCGAATTATGCATTTCCATGCATTCTTGTAGGCAAACCGTCGGGGAAAGAAAATAAAGAGAAAAAGTATCGGTTGGCTGTGGATTATAAATGGCTGTTGAACGCCATTTGTGAACTCTTTCCGATGCCAATTGGGAACATAAATGAAATTATTCACAATATTGCAGGGCATAAATTATACACAGTCATGGACCTAAAATCTGCGTTTTTCCAGATATTATTAGAACCCAGTAATGCAGGAAACCTCTCGTTCATTTGTGAGTACGGAAAATTTGAACCTCTTAGAATGCCTTTCGGAGCTAAAAACTCAACAGCTTATTTCACACTGTTAATGAACAAATGCCTGGGTGATTTAAAAGACAAAAATGTTGATTTTTATTTAGATGATATAGTGATTTGTGCAAATGAGTACAGAGAGATGATAGATAAAATGCAGTTAGTATTTGACAGATTGAGGGAGTTCGGACTAACTATAGACCCTGCAAAATTACAAATTTGCAAAGAACAAATAAAATTCTTGGGATTCAATATTTCCGAAAGAGGAATTAGTCCAGCGGATAGCAATGTACAAAAAATTACAAACTTTCCCCAGCCAAAATCTAAAAAAAGCATAAAATCATTTCTAGGGATGGCAAATTATTTCCGTATGCTAATACCAGATTATGCAGAAACAGTGGCTCCACTGGTGGAACTGACTAAGGCAGATATAGCTTTTGCGTGGTCGGAAGAATGTGAAGGGGCTTTTAGAAAATTACAGGATGCTATTTTGGCAAAGCCAGTAATAATTGCTCCAGACACAAATAAAAAATTTTACTTATCCACAGATGGCAGTAAGGTTGCTATTTCAGCTATTTTAATGCACAAGGTAAAGGAGAAATTCCACGCAATTCAATATTACAGCAGAAAATTATCGAATGCCGAAAGCAAGTACCCAAGCATAAAATTAGAGCTTTTAGCAATACATGACAGTGTCAAACATTTTTCACAATACCTATTGGGGACACATTTTACAATATTAACTGATGCAAAGTCATTAACATATCACATAAAAATGGAAAAAAATTCTGATATTGTTGCTAGGTGGCTCTTAAACCTACAGAATTTTTCGTTTGACCTGCAACATGTTAAGGGAGAAGCAAATCCGAGTGACTGGCTATCCAGACAAATATTCTCTGAGGAGCGAACCAGCGAACTCGTAAACACTCTTATAGACTCAGACGACAAGTTATCGGTAACTAAAATTTTAAAGGGACAAATAGGTGATGAACAATTAGCAGAAATAAGGAGAAAATTAGTAAATCGCAGCCCACGCTCAGAACACCACAAGAAATATCATATTGACAAGGATACAAAATTAATTATGTACAAAGTAAAAAAAAAAAACAAAAATAAATTTGAAAACAATAACAAAATCGTAATACCGAACTCGATAAAACATGAAGTGTTGAAGCAAGCACATACACCGCATTTTGGAGTGGAGCGCACATATCAATTGCTATGTCGAAAATTTTACTGGAAAGGATCATATGAAGATGTAAATAATTTTGTAAACTCGTGTGATACGTGTCTTACCTTCAAAAATAGGAAAATGAAGCCTGTACCATTTCAGACGGTACCTAGACCAATAAAAGCAGGTTCAATTCTGGCAATTGACATAATAGGCAAATTGCCCAGATCTAATGAACAACACTGCTACATAGTAACAATGATTGATCACTATTCTAGATATCTAGAAGCAGTTCCCACGAGAGACATGTCTTCAAAAACTGTAATCAGAGTGCTACCAAATTATTGCTCAAATTGGGGCGTGCCAGACACTATACTCTCAGATAATGGGGGAGCTTTTGCAAGCAATGAATTCAGAGAATTTGCTAAGACAAACGGCATTGAGTTGAGGAAAACCAGTGTATATAAAGCAAGCTCAAATGCTATAAATGAAAGATCAAATGGAACTATAAAATCTAGCTTGGCATGTATGGCACAACAAACTTTCAATTGGCACAGAGCCTTACCATATGTAAAATTATTTTACAACTCTACACCCTCAGCGAGTACAAAATTTAGTCCAGCGATGCTATTCATGACAAGGGAACTCCGATTACCAAACGAAATAAAAATGCACGAAAATATAGACACGGACGATGCAATCATTGATTTAGATGAAGCAATAAAAGAGAAAAATGTAAATAAGCAATTAATATGGGCAAAAAAAATAAATAAACAAACAATGGAAAATCAAATCAGGGCACAACAAAGGCAAGAACGGGATCAACGAAATACAAAATTCAGGTCTCTACAGGTAGGACAGATTGTGTACGCGAAGCAATTAATAAAAAAGGGAGCGCTACAAGCAAAAAATACGGGTCCATACACGGTAGTCAAAATATTTAGGAACAACAATTATGAGTTAAAACCGCTCGGAAGTCAAAATCAGAAATCGATTAGATTACATGTAAATAAAATTTTTACGAAACAGGTAAGAAAAGCGCACCTCCGGGAAAACGAAACTGATCGTAGCGCGCTAGATAAGGCGAAGTTAGCAAGGCCTACACCGGAAGAAAACAAAACAAAACAAAAAACCGGAGTCTCTCCAAAAACACTAAACCCCTCGAACAAGTGGAATGACAGGCTGAGACGAAGTTCGCGCATAAGGCAGGCAGGCAGAACACAGCAGCAAAATTAAAAAGTTCTAGACTCCCGTCCCTTGTATGCAAGTAAATATTAAATAAATGAACGGACAATGATAAAAGATGAATAATTTAAATAAAAAATAAGTGAAATAAATAATTTAGTGGACGTAAAAATAAGAGATATCTGAAGTATAAATAATATGTACATAAGTGAGTAGTTCAGGTTGAAATTAAAATGTTTGAGAACAAAATAAAACCGGAGACTTGGAAAATTTTGAATAAAAAAAGAAAATAATAAATAATTTTTTCCCTCCCAAACAAAATAAAAAATTAGTCTACGTTATAAAAAGGGACATTGTCAAGTAATCTGTATGTGGGATAAGAGTAGAAAAATTCGATCCTACGAACTCGCAGGGCAGTTGTAAGAAAATAAGTTGAGTACAATCAAAATGGGGGGGGGGGGGGACAATCAGGTAACAGTAGCAATAACAAAATTTTCAAATAAAAAATAATAATAATAATAAATATAATCTTTAAATACAGGTTAGAATTAACAAATAAAATAATAAATAAATCATAATGAGAAGGATAACAATAACAAAATGAAGAAATAAAAAGATACGACCAGTAAGTGCACTTCCAGTTTTCTCTCAAAATTGTCACAGTAAAGTTCCCATCTGTCAAAAAAGCATCACTTTTACAGTCGAGTCCATCTGGACATCATATATGGCAGAAGGTATCGCTAAAAAAATTATATGAATCTGATAATATATAGCCAAAACAGATATACAGAGATATAATGATATACATAAGAGTAGTGAATGGCAGTCGGCCAGTTGCAACTTCAAAAAAAAAAAGGGGGGGGGACTAACTTGCAAGTAAATTTGAAATAACAAAATAAAAAGAATCAGTAATCAAAATAACAAAATAAGTAAATAAAGTAAAAGACATATATGTATAGCACAATAACAACAAATAAATACTTCACCATATACAAACCGGGCGGCCTTGATGACAGGCATTTGAATTAGGGTATTCAGATCGTTGATATCGCTGCAAAATATTTTAAAATCATGACAACGGATGTTTTAAAAGGTTTAAATTCAAAGGTATACAATCAAAATAAATAAATAAATAAAAAAAAAATTGGAAAGGAAATGTAAACAAGCTTTAAAAAATAAGAGCAGCTCCGCTTACAAAAAAAAAAAAAAAAAAGATGACGGCCGGCTGATCGAAAAAGCCAGTGCTTTACATACTCCAAAAAGGTCGGACGCTTTCGGTAAGAAAAACTGGTTCCGAGACAAAGTATGCAGGCGGAAATTCAAGGTCATTCTCTTCAACGCGGGGGAAGCTTAGCATATGTTCACAAATAGGCATGGAGCAAATACAGTAATACGAAGTGATGAACTCATAGTAAAAATGAATAAATATGTACAAGATTAGAGAATCACAGAGGAATAACAATATACAGATTTTAATATAAATATAAGTGAATGACAATAAAAGATAAATTAAGAATAAAAATATAAATAAATAAATAAAACATATAGCTGCGTTAGAAGCATGATTCATGGTAGTGAACCAATACAGGTATTTAAAACGCGGGTCGTTCAATTTAAATACTAAACATTAAAATTATAAAAGGTGTCCTAGGTAAATCTATAGATGTTATTAAAAAAAAAATTGGGTTAACTCGTGAATACATGAAAATGCGCAAAAATAAAACATAAAATAAAAATTCAAATCACAGTAAAATAGACGTAAATTTAGATTAAAAATAAGTAATAATAACATTTTGAAAGAGAGATCAGGGATTATTGTGACACAGTATCAGTGTATGTGACGATTTGGATTTCCCGCCAATGTAGCACGATGGTCAGATGACAAAGAAAATGAATCTGACTTGTACAATTAGACAGCCAAATTTCATTTCCACATCAAATAACTCACGTGTGTGTAAAATACAGAGATAACATTGCTAAAGAACATGCCAAAGAAATAAAAACATGCAAAATTGCTTACCTGCTTGTAGGCTGGTGAAACATTGAGCGAACGGCCGCTCTCAAAATGACCAGCACATTTTTCTATCGAATGCAGTGTGCGAAGAGAGAAAGGGTGGGCGACTGGATTTCCGGTACTACTAGCACTTCGGGGGAAAAACTAGTTCTGCCGTTGCCTGGCGACGAACATATGTTTTGAGATAAACAGTGGGGGAAAACGCCTGGACTGACAGTTGTTTTGTTGTGGTCGTATTGCGTTGTAAATTGAAATGTGTAGAGTATAAAATTGTGAAATTATACAAATGTAGATCAGATAGTACTTGTTGTGTGTAAATGTATGATTCGAACTGTAAACAAAAAAAATTGTGAACTGTGAGAAAAAGTGAGGGAAAATCTGTAAACAAATAATGATGATGTAAAGTGTACTATATAATATTTTGTAAACCTAGCTTGACTTCTTTTCTGTTCAGGAGGGTGAGAATATGTGACAATATTTTCACATATTTTGATACATAACCCTGGGAAAAAAGGGAATGGTGTAAATATATTGAAATGTATACTATGTTTTGGTGATTTATGTTTATAGCTAGGCCTTTGCACAGACGGAAGTGGGATTTTTTGGCGCCGTTGGGTTGTGTGCGCACTGACATGGATTGTAAATATTCAGAGATTTAATTGCAGCAAAATGTCAAAGTTGAGCTACAAATCTTTGAAGATTTATAGCCCTGTCAGGTGTGGCGCGCGTCGGTGTCCGGTATTTTGGACCACCCTGGTTTTGAATGCCCTCTGGTTCTTGTATTTTAGTGGAACGCATAAAAATGAGCGTCGCTTCAGAAACCAATGGTGAAGTATTTTTGGACCTCCTCTTTTTTTATAGCGTTTGGGAACAGCGAATGAGAGTTGGGGGGATTTCCTCCCTGTTTTGTGTCGTTCCCCTTGTTTGTAAAGTTGAAAGTTTTTAGAAATTTGAAAAAAGGCTCAGACGCAATCTGAGTTTGATGGAGAAAGGTCTCCTGGGTTCCTTTTGAGCACTTGCGCTAGGAACACATCCGGGCCACGAAGTAGGCGGCACTTGACGACATTTGTAGTGCGGCAGTTTCTGCAAGTTCACTGAACCGGTGCATGTTACCTAATCAGGGGTTACAGACTCTAGGGTAGTACATGTATTTTCCAGAAACAGCTTCTGTTATTTGCAGCTGTGGTAGAAATTAGTAACAGCTAATTTTAGAACGGTTTCGACCATTCTCAGCCAAATCTTCACTACGCAACTGCGTGTACGGAGTGTTGGCGTAGCGCAATTCCGGGATCCTAAGCAGCAGACAAGCCTCTACGAAAACGTATATATATATTTGGCAAAACCTGTACGCATGCTCACTCAAGAGCCGCTGGGACAAGCCATCGTTTAAGAGGAGGAGAAGGAAAGTGGACTGTGTGCCCATCTCCCAAATAATACTTGGCAATAACTTATGACCTGATGATATGCAACCTAGTGTTTCCCGGATTGGTAGTGTTTTCCAAGAACCATCGGAATAAATGAACTAATAAACATTCAATTAATTGTGCCACCCTTTCCTACGTGCAGAGGTCAGCTACAGCACTCAGTGAGAGTCCTATGTATGAAGGTATGGAAATTATATATTGATTTTAAAATGTGTACATGAATGTTTAAGTAACTGATGTAATCCAATAGTGTAAGGGCAGGGTTATGATAAATGGGAGTTTTTGCAAAATTGAATATACATATTGTGTTCTTAACAAAAAAGTAATTAATTACAAATTTGGATTTTATAAATATGCAAATTAATGCAAAATGAACGGTGCACCCCGAAGTCAAGTTTAGGTAATTTGGGAACTCTTTTGTAATTGTGTATGTTGTATATTAATGCTTAAAATTGAGATTTCATGTGTTCTATAAATAAAGTGTTAGTTGGCCACAAAAAGGGAGTGATTATTTTGTTGTAGTAAACGCAATGTACTTTGGTCCAATTGGACCCCACTATACTTTAACGCGGTTGAGCCTGGTGGAACTATTTGGTGAGTATCTTTAATGTATATATGTGTTTAAGTTTATTGTATTTATGTGCAAAATTCACCTCACCACACGGTCCATTAGTTTTTCAATTAGAGTGGATGTAATATCCACACAGACACACAGAAACATACACAGATACACCCTTGCACACACAGACGTCTTCCTAAAAGTAGTTTTTTCGTGTTCTAGAAGTCCCAAAACGTGTAGATACTTTGAAAATTCGAGTTCCGATCCTCGGCACGATTCCAATACTTTGAGTACATACATATACACATATATATTATCTGTGTATTATCTGTGTATCTAAATTCCGTGCCTATGCAATTACAATAGTTGTGATTTTAAATGATCCCTAAACTTTTATTATTTCTTCAAGGAAGCCTAATTTTAACATATGCAGAATGCAAATATCTCAAGCGATTGTAAGATGAATTACATAAGAATTGTTGAATTTTTTTCACACAAAATTATTTAGCTCTGGAGTCTGGAATACAAGTTATATGAATGAAATATTCATTGATTTTGCATAAAGAATCAGATGATTTATATTTCGATACAGTTTTAAATATTTAAGTATAATAAATTACTGTAGTTCTGTGATAATGTAAAAGATATTACCACTGAATGAATCACATTTTAGAAATTTTTAAATGAAATTACATTTCAGTTGGAAAGTGTTTCATAATCAATGCTTATGCATGATTGATCTTTCTTGTTAAATATTAATACTAATAATTTTTAAATATTAATATAATTAAAATTATACTTTTATTAAATAATTTTTAATAATTAAAAAACTACTTAACATATTTTACTGAAATTTTTTTTATATATTTTATGGGATAATGTGAATATTTCCTAAAAATTTCGAAGCAATTTGTGTATCTTACATTTGCCTAAAAAGGGTTTGAAAAATTAGGTCCCATAGGGTTCAATGTATTTCATTTTTTCAACCCGGGTTCAATAAAAAACTAATTGAGTGATATTATTTATTTATATTCCCATATGTCCCACAGATCGTCTGAAAAACATACTAAAATTTCATTTTGATAAAGTCATTTTTACGGCAGTTATCGTGCTAACGGACAGACAGACAGACAGACAGCCAGAAAGACAGAATGAACAAAGTCATAAACACTTTTCAACTGTGTTGTAAAGTTTTAATGAGACAAATATAATTTGAAGAGGTCACGTGACCCACTTCAAAATGAAAAATGACATCCATCTTGTGTCAAAATCGTATTTTTTAAAGTTATTTTTAATTTAAATTTAATGTTGAATCCATCCTAAAGTTGCTTTAATTTTGCTTAAATTCTGTGCATCAATATTCTGAAACAACGCAATTACAATATATTTTTGAGTTTAAATGATCATCAAACTTTGATCATTTCTACAACGAAGCCTAATTTTAATGGGTACAGAATGTAAGCAAGTGATTGTAAGATGAGTTGCAAAAGAATTGCTGAATTTTATTTACACAAAATTATTTAACTCTGAAGTCTGGAAATGTATATTCACTGCTTTTTCATAGAGAGCCAGACGATTTATATTTCGATTACGTTATTTGAATAAAGTTTGAATGATGTTTTAAGCATGGAATTGAAACGTACTTTTACCTCCATGGTTTTAATTTTACAAGTAAAATAAATTATTGTAGTTATTTGATAATTAAAATATTATCGCTCTGTTCGGTATTTTAGAGATGTTTAAATAAAATTACATTTGGTTAGCGTTTTATAATCAATATTTTATGCATGATTGATCATTCTTGTCATTATATTTAGTGTTGCATCCGTCCTAATATCGCTTTATTTTTGTATATTATCTATGTTTCTAAATTCTGTGCTTACGCAATTACAATATTTTTTATTTTAAATGATCAGTAAACTTTGATTATTTCTACAACGAAGCCTAATTTTAACGTATGTAAAATGTAAACATAACAAGTGATTGTAAGATGAGTTGCATAAGAATTTTTTAACGTAAAATTATTTAGCTCTGGAGTCTGGAATATAAGTGATATGAATGGCATATTCATTGATTTTACTTAGATAGAGAAGGAAGCGATTTTATAGCATTGCCTTTTTTGATGAAGTTTTAATTTTCCAATTATTGTGCTATAATAATTTTAAAAATATCACCACTGAATGTATTGCATTTTAGAGATGTTTAAATAAGATTGTGTTTCAGATGGAAAGTGTTTCATAATCAATGCTTTATGCACGATTGATCTTTTTTGTTTTAATTTTTATGCAGTTTTTAAGATATTTTACTTTTTATGCACGATTGGTTTTTTTTTTGTTTTAATTTATATGCAGTTTTTTAGATATTTTACTTTTTATGCTCTTCTGAAGTGAAAATATATTTTCATATCAGGCACGTCTAGCGACGTCTCTCTCGTACCGTAAAAAGTATAGCATACAAAAATATGAAAATTTGTACATTTATAGATAAATAATTAGGTAATACAATGAAATAAACCGTTTATCGATTTAGACTTTAGTTTGGCACTAAATAGCTCGCGAAATGAGCTCAGGATCAAAGAATTCGGTTTTGGGATTCTCTGGACAAAGACAAATCCCTGCTTTAACCTCCTGCGGAAAACAGGTAGGGATGGAAAAATGAAATTTTTGAAAGTAGAAATTTTATGGAGATATATATATGAAGTGAGTAGGAGGCGAAGCCTCTTGAAGGGGGTTGGCGAAGTGTAGCGAGCAGGGGACAGACAGAGCCCACTAGCATATGGAAAAATATTTTTAAAAATGAGCCTTTTTGCCTTGCGGATTCTGTTTATATCTCGTTGGCAATAGTGTCTTTCTATCTATTCGATGGCAGGAAAACCGGATACTACTTCCTAAACTATGATAATACATGCGATTGATAAAAAAGCAAAAGAGTAGAAATCGTTCAAATTTGTGTTTCAATATTAAATAATTTAAAAATAAATTCAAATTTTTAAAAATCGCTCCGAGGTGTCTCGGGGATTTCGCCACTGTACCAAACTTCGTACATGAGGGTCGCTTAGATTTTACTCAACATTTTGCATTGACAAACAGGCAGACATTGACTTGTTTTTTTTTTAAAGATTAATAAATTGCTGTTGACCAGTTTGAACCTTATTTAGGTATCTAAAATAACCGTTGAAAGAAGTTACTCCATATATGACGAAATCTAGTCATTTTACGTTCTTTTAGCTCACCAAGAAAATACTGTATGTGCACAGCCTTGTAAAAGCAAAACGATGTATCCTAAAAGTATTATATAGAGAAAGGAAGTGTTATTTTTTTTTTCAAATAGAGTGATGCTGTTGTTGTTGTTGTTACCCAGACCGTCCGACCTACCTGAAAGGTGTAAGGAAACTGTTTGGACGGCCGGGAAGTGCCTCCCAATTTAGACCGGAATCCAGTGGGGGAGGCATCCACAGGGACCGTACCCTCCTTCCCCTACCACCAACCTCTCGGAAGGACTTACGGACCCACATGTTTAACGTGATCGTACTCCGCGTGAACACGGCGGCAGTTTTGGCAGTGGCTGGAATCGAACCCGGGCCTACCAAGTGCAACTCCAGTGCGCTAACCAATGGGCTACCGCGCCCTAAAGTGATGCTGTGGAAATATTTTTATTCGAATTCTCATATCTCTTTCATTAATTCAGATACGGGTTCAAAAACATTATAACGTTAATCCATTGAAAGGAAGCAAGCAAGACTTATTAAGATAAAACGACGCATCTTGTGATGAGTTCTTCTGCAATCACAACACTTTGTGGATGTCTTCGGAATAATAAAGGTATAATAATACAGATCGACCTTAAGGTAGCCCAACATAATTTTTATCGATATGAAGTATATTGGAGTAAACAATTGAACTCAATTTACTCTGTTACCTGGGTAACTTCCATAGGGGTTACACCATATTTCTAATATTTTTTTAGATTATCAATAAAATTATGTCATATATATATGCATATATATATATATATATGTGTGTGTGTGTGTGTGTGTGTGTAGTATAGAGACAAGGCTGAATATTGGACTCTTTTTAAACTATCTTACAACAATGGGATTTTTGAGGGCCATTTTTGAGGGCCAAAAAAAATGCCAGTTCTATTTTTTGAGAATCCGCCAAATTTTAAATGTTGTACCAGACAAAGTTGTGTACCAAATTTAAGCTCCCTCGCAATTAGGAATGTATGCCTAAAATATCATGAAATAAGTTAAAACAGACAGAGAACCACACATCGGTCATTATGAGTGATTTAATATCTTTAGAAAGAATCCACCTTTCTGCTCCCAATAGAGAGCCTATCCTCTGTCATCTCTAAAGTTTTATTAAATGACAGATAGTAATAATATACAGAAATGTCATCCGCGATAAATATATTGTTTTTCAAAGTTTCTATTAGGGACAGGGTGGCTCAGTGGTTAAGGATCGGGGAATGCCCAGCACCTACGCGGAGTACGATCTCGTTAAATCTGTGGGCTGGAAAAGACTTCCGAGAGGTTGGTGGTAGGGAAGTGTTTGGTCCCTGTGGATGCCACCCGCACTGGGTTTCGATCTAAATAGAGTGGAACTGTCCCGGCTTTCCAAACAGATGCCTTATACATTCAGGTGGGTCTGATGGTCTGGGTCGAAAGAGATAAAGATAGTTTCTATTAAAATTACCTTCATATTTTCCAAATTTTCAAAGAATGTGACATGTTTTTAATGAATCTATCTCCCTTTAACAATGTTAGGGAATAGAGAAAATTGTTATGTTTGCATTCAGCAATCTAGAAACCACGGAGTTAACTCTTATGGATGAAACGCTTAAAAATATCACAGTGTTTTGAAAATTATATCTAGGTTATCTACTATGACAGAAGTCCGATCTGGTCTCTTTTTGACACAACAGGAAGGCATAATGTTTAGTACGTGCATTTTTGATTATTTGTAAATTAACGTTTTTCAATAAAAAGTAGAAGTAACAAAATGATCCTTAATTGTGGAACAGGGCACAACATGTATGGTGACAGAAATAAATTTTGAATTAAGGGGACGGTGGAAGTTGAATTTTTTTATTTATTTATTGACTTAGAAACATGAAAATCTGTATAAATATTCCTCTTAACATTATAATATAAAATACTATTTATTTTTTTTCAATTTTGTTATAATTTTGTATTTTTTTTAAATTTAATATTTTTTTAACGAAAATTTGAAAATGCTCCTTGTGTGCCATTTACTCACATTTTTTATTAATATTTTACTTTATGATCACTCCAAAACACACTATGAACAAATTTGGGTATTCATTTTTAAATCCCTTAGAAAGTTAATTTTTTTAAAAATATTTTTCTTCATTAAAACTTAATTTTCATCATTTAATTAGGTTCTCATTCACTTTTAATTATCTTAATAAAGTCCAATTATAAAATGCATACCCAGTTTCATTAAAAGGTATGATAGGTGTCTTCTTGGCAAATTTCATGCATCTCAGACAAAAATTAAGATTCATAGAGCATTTTAAAAATGTAAAACCATTGATAATTCCGTTTCGAAAAAAATGCATTCAGCCTATTGCTTGCGAGTGGGAGAGCGTCCGTCTCAAACGAAGAACCTCCCAAAACGACAAGTATTTGACATACCCTATCCCAAACAGTTCGATCCCCCTTTGCAGGCATTGGCGTCCATGGAAATCGACGACAGAAACATTGCACCTGCTGCAGCAGGTGCAATGTTTGGGAAGAGCATATTTTACTCTGACTAATTATTTTAACAGAAGTAATGGAGATATTTAATTGTCTGTGGTATGTATAAAATTGTTATAGTAAAAGAATTACAAAATAAGTTTTTCTATAATCATATGTACGTAGATAAATATAAAACATAGTAGGAGAGTAAAGCCATTTACGAGTTTTCGCCCAGTACGAGTATTATTGATACATTTTTAAACAATTTGTTACATATCTCCTCTAATAATTGTAAAGGGTCTTTTTACTTTTTTTATTCTTAAGAGCCAAGTAAAGGGATGTGGCTGCAAATACTTCTAAACAAACTGAATACAAATTAATAACTGAAAATAAATTAATTAATTGAAGTTAAACAAACTGAAAATCTTGTTAATTATGTTCAATTACAGAAAATTAAATCGTTTGAATATACCTTCAATATTCAATTGTGAATAATCAGGTCATGAATTAAGTCTATATGATGGCCACGCCCACATTTCTCCAAAACACTGTTATGAATTCAGAGTTTTCTTGGGTTATGTAAATAGTGTTTATTTCCCACACATGTAAAAGACATCAGTACATTTTTAAACGAATAATTTCTTTCCAATTCTGAAGGTGCTAAAATGACGAAGAAAAAAAATGAAAACATTGAATTAAAATGTTTCATATTGATGCTAATTCTAGCATTTGAAGTCAAATTTCATTTTATTGTATTTATAACCGGGCAGACCTTAGATAAATTTTTTCGACTGATGATATTTGGACAGCATTATTTGAGTCCCAGACGTATGACATTATCAGCTTTTTTCATTATAAAATTACGAAAAGTTAAATGCGCACAGTGTTTTTAATTTGTACCGATAATATTTTGAAAGTAAAATTTATGAAACACATGATTCCGTTTTATTATCAAATCCATATCTTCCTCTCAGAATGCTGTACAAAACAAGGGTACAGTTATAATCAAAATATTCATGTGGGTTTCATATTGATATTAATTCTAGCATTTGAAGTCAAATCTCATTTTATTGTATTTAAATCGGGTAGACCATAGGTAAATTTTTTCGATTGATGACATTTGGGTAGCAATTTTTGAGTCCTAGACGTATGACATTATCCGCTTTTTTCATTATAAAATTACGAAAAGTTAAATGCGAACAATGTTTTTAATTAGTACCAATAATATTTTGAAAGCAAAATTTATGAAATAAATGATTCCGTTTAATCAAAGCAGGCATATCTTCACCTGAATCCAGAACGCTGTACAAAATAAGGGTACAGTTATAATCAAAATAAACCGCCGCGAAAAAATTAAATTAAAATATTTATGTGGGTTTCATATTGATACTAATTCTAGCATTTGAAGTCAAATTTCATTTTATTGTATTTAAACTGGGCAGACCATAAGCACATTTTTTCGATTAAAGACATTTGGGTAGCATTTTTTGAGTCCTAGACGTATGACATTATCCGTTTTTTTCATTATAAAATTACGAAAAGTTAAATGCGAACAATGTTTTTAATTTGTACCGATAATATTTTGAAAGTAAAATTTATGAAATAAATGATTCCGTTTAATTAACAGTTGCGTAAAACAAAACAAAATCCTACGGATTATCAGGAAAGCTCCCAGGTATTTAAGGAACTCGGTAATTAGGAATGACTTCAAAATAAAAACTGTTACAGCCCAAATAAAAAAGCTAGCGCTAAAATTTTACAAAAATTTGCCATCCGTTCCAAATGAACTGTTATTCAATCTGCATGACTATGATCATCGCAAGGCCAAATCGCGTAAGAGACCCCGCGCTGTTCTAAACATCGATAATCGGAATTAAATATCCAACCTCAAACATCTGATATCATATAAAACTCGCGACTAATGTTCAAAACTCTAAAACTGCTAGGTAACCCTCAGATCTGCATCAACCCCCCAAACTGCTTAAACTCTAAATGTGCAACAAAATGCCACACTAAGAGCTAGGACAAATAATAAAAAGTAGTAAATAAAAGCCTCGAACCTCCAATTAGGGTCACTGAATTAATGTCACAGTTTGACGATAAGAACCACATATTGAAACTGGAGATTAAAGGCGCTTCGCGCCTGGTGCTCTGTTCTGTACGACACTCGACTTTCAATTAACAGTTGCATGCAGTCCTCCGAATTCCAGAACACTGTACCAAATAAGGGTACAGTTATAATAAAAATAAACCACCGCCTCCTCTTTAGACACTGCTCGTTCAGTCAGCCGTGTCTCCCTAGTAAATGGTAATTTGCATAGGGATAACGTTCTGCGGTAGATGGCGCTACATCGGTTGAATATAGTGGTACAGCTTAATAGTGAAAAGGGATATAAAACTCCTTGAAATAGGATTTAATATTTAATTTACAAATATGATATATGCCAAAACAAAGGTATAAAAACACGAGTGAATAGTGAAACTAGGATGGACGACGTTTTTTATTGGTTACACACACACAAAAAGATTTTTATGATTTAAATTTTTTAATCTAGTTTCATGGTTTTTCTTTCTTTACAATTCTTTTGATAATAATTTATGAGAAAAAAATTCCAAACACCACAAGCTTGAACAAAGAATTCTAATTCATATAATATCTCATAAACCCACTTTGTAATTAAAGAGAAGATACTTACTTTTGAAATTAAAGGGCTTCGAACATTTAACAAAACCACACCAAACTGAAATTTGACATGCATTTAATATGTGAATCCTTCATCAAAAATTTATATATAAGTTAAATTATAAAAATCATAAAAAAATGACTTCAGATAATAAATTTGTGATAAAGTGAAATGTTATTCTTTAATGAATTTTCATGTTTTTATAAAAAAAATTGTTATTCCAAATCATTTTTCAATGGATTTTATATTACAATTTTAATCATGGATATACACTTCATGAAATACATATGCAATATTTCAATTTGCTGTGTATTTGCTAAGTGTTCTAAGTTATTTTATTTCCTGCAGAATGTTTTTTCCTATGTAAAGTACATTAAGAGTGGCAGAGCAGATGTGTATTTATCCTATTGAAATGTATATAATTATTCTTAACCTTTAGGATATGAGTATAGATAATATATGACCCTCCCCACCTCCCAGAGATGCAAAATAAGTAATAATACTTTAATAATTGATCTCTTTCACGTATGTCTATTGTAAAAGTACTTTCAATATAACTGATTACCTAATTTAAGTGATAATAGGCTGGTTGGTCATTTATGTTAATTAAAATTTTATATTTAGGCTACATTAATAAGAATTGTGCTGTAAATGTTTTTTATTTTATTCATTATCTATATTTTAGCACATAAAAAGTTACACCCCCTTCCCTTCAGATCCATAATCATCTTTTAAAGTATGTACTTATGTATTTTTTATTAGTAATATAACCATGATAAGTATTTTATGACTCTACATTATTAAAAACTTTAGATCACAGCCCTTTGTATATTGATCACCTGCCTAGGATGTAGCCCAGAAATGAGAATGGTGAAAAGAAGTTTTACTATATTTTATTATGAAATAAAAAGTCTCATTCAAATAGCAAAATTGAATTGCATTAAAAATTTGTGTATAAAAGCATCCAGAATTTGTATTTGACTACACTATTGTTACATAAAAAATAATAAATAAATCCTTTATATGGAAAATCTAAAATTTTTGACAATTTTTTTCAATAAGATGAGACAAATTCATAATAAAATAAAATACACATACCTTAATTTTCCCTTGATACACACATATTAATCTTTACGTAATTGCAAATAGTTATTTGCAATAATAAAACTTAAAACACAATATATGTACTTCCATTTCATTAGTTTAAGTTGATTAATGCAAAACAGAAGTCCACTAACATCGAAAATTTTATGTGAGCCTATCGGTTCAGCCTTATTGACACTTATAGCTGCAGCTTTTTTTTAATAAAGAGAATAATGAAACTTATGATATGTAATAGAAAATAAAAATATCGCAATAAAAATTATTTATAATGGAACGATTGGAAGTAATCTTATCCGAACATCGCAAGTATCTCTGTGAAACATGAGAATATATTATTTTTGTTTCAGAAAAACAAGCTATCTATGATTTTGGATTTCCAAAGCTAAAGAAGATACTTTCATTGCAGATAACTACACGTTAAGACAAAAAAATCAACACAATAACAGATAATTATCCAAATGAGACAAAATTTGGTACGTGTAGGTCAGAAAAAGGAGTGATTAAAATTTCAAAACAATTAGATGATTTATTGCACTGAAAGATCTATAATAAAAGAGCACGTCAATATGGCGTTGGTCCACGTCTGGCTTTGATGCATGCTGTTACCCGACGTGGCATTGATGCATAAAATTGCCGGATGGTGTTCTGAGGACTGTCATTCTAAATGGCATCCAATTGCTAATTCATCTAATTCCTGGAGCTAATTCGTCTGCATTTTGGGATGGTCGCAGGCGCCGCTCCACCTCTAACCAAATGTGCTCAATAGACGAGAGTTGGGGATCTGGCTGGCCGAGGAAGTGTCTCGTAAGCACGCATACAATCAATAAAGAGTCGTGCCGTATGTGGTCAGCATTATCTTTCTGAAAAGGCAAGAAGTCGAATAAAATGGCAATACTTCTGTAGTAGAATATCGATAACGTACCGCTGCGTCGTGATGGTACCACAGAGGACTATCAAAGGGGTCAGGCTAACAAATGAAATGGCACCCCAGACCATAACTCCCTGTTGTCGGGCCTTGTGGCTTGTGACAGTAAGAGCAGGATCCTGTCGATGTCTGGGCTGTCTCCAGACACGTCTGCGCTGGTTGTCGGGACACAGATCGAAACGGGACTCATCACTAAAGGCAATTCGTTCCCAACCCGAACAATGCCACATTGATCGGGCCCCCGGCACCATTGCAATCGCTGTTGACGATGATAATACTGGTCAGTTGTAGGCGACGTAATGGGCGCCGGGAGTATAGATTCCATATATATATATATATATAGACCATATATATATATATATATATATATATATATATATATACATATATATATATACATATATATATATATTTATATATATATATATATATATATATATATATATATATATATATATATATATATATATATATATATATATATATATATATCAAACTATTAATATGTATACATATATATTCCTTGTGAGCCTCCCTCCTCCAGTGATATAACTAGTAATAAGTGATGTTAAACAACGCCCGAGGTCATATAGCACACATGACACCGAGCGAGAAAGGATATTTGCGTTGCCTTGAACAAAACAATTTTTTCCTTGAAAATGTTATTGAAAAATAGAAATATTTTATTGCTTTTATAAGAAATATATGTTTTATGCTATTTATGACTAAATTGCTTTATGCAATTTATGAATCTTAAACTTTGAAAAACTTGGGGCCCTGCCAAGCTCGAGGTAGGATATAGGACAAGACAAAAAAGCGTGCCCGTGCTTTTCACAATGGCGTCACTTTGGCCATCACTTCTTCACAGCAGAGAATAGCACACGAAATGTAAATCGTCTAAGGTTAATACGTTTTTAACATACACTGAAAAAGACAATAGTTTCCTAAACTATTTTAATGTATTCGAAAAATTATTCTCAGTGAGTCGCTTAGATAATTTACGAACAAAATTTAGATAAATCTATTGGATCTTCAGAAAGAAAAGAAACAGGAAATTAACAAAAGTGAAGGAAAATACCAAAAAAATATGCATTTTCTCATTTATGAAAGTGGTCCCTGGAAATAAAAGCGTATCCTTAAAAATTTTTATTTTTACATTTGGGAAAAGCATATTTAAATTGATTCTGACTAATTATTTTAACAAAAATGATGGAAATATATAATTGTATGTGGTAAGTATAAAATTGTTATAGTAAAATAAATAAAAAATTATTTTTTCTATAATCATAAGTACGTAGATAAAAATAAAACAGAGTACGAGAGTAAAGCCTTTTACGAGTTTTCACTTTTTGTAATATTATTGATTCATTTTTAAACAATTTGTTACATATCTCCTCTAATAATTGTAAAGGGTATTTTTACTTTATTTATGCTTAGGAGCCAAGTAAAGGGTTGTGACTGCCCATACTTATATAAGAAGTTAAAGAAATTGAACATAATGTCAATTATGTTCAATTACAGAAAATTTACTGTATTTGAGAATATCTTCAATTTTCATTTGTTTATTATCAGGCAAGGTATCGATTGTGCACATGATCGTCACGCTCACATTTGTCCAAAACACTATTTTGAATTCAGAGTTTTCTTGGGGTTTGGAAATAGTGTTTATTTCCAATACACGTGGAATACATTGGTACATTTTTAAACAAATAATTTCATTCCAAATCTGAAGATGCTAAAATCAAGAAGAAAAAATGAAGATATTGAATTAAAATTTCTATGTGGGTTTCATATTCATGCTAATTCTACCATTTGAGGTCAAAATTTCATTTTATTGTAATTATTGCCGGGCAGGCCATAGATAATTTTTTTTTTCCACTGATGACATTTGGGCAGCATTATTTGAATCTCAAATGTATGGCACTATATTATTTATCATAGATTTTAAAATTACGAAAAGCGAAATTCGAAAAATATTTGCAGTCTGTACCGATAATATTATATAAGTAGAATTTATAAAATAAATGATTCCGTTTAATCTAAATGTAGTGAAAACAGTATAAATCCTGAATCCAGAACGCTGTCCCGAATAAGGGTATAGGTATAATTAAAATAAGTAGAACGAATTATCACTGGCCCTACTCTCTTGAACATATTAGTTGAACATGGAAAATCGTGTTACACGGCATGAAAATTTAACGTGCAGAATTGATAAAAATATTGCCAATGTTAATTTAGAGCATTGGACTGTATACTTAGCTAATTTGAAAAACTTTAAACATTGGATATACTGCATATTTTATATGTTTATACTTTTGCAAGGATGTCCAGTTGAGTCCCGACCCATAGGACGAACTCAGGAACCCAGCATGCTTTCTATATTATTTAATTTAAGCTATTTAATGAAGCTTTTTTTGTTTAATTTCCCTTCAAATTTATATTTAAAACACGCTTTCATATTTACCAGGTGCCGCAGCTTGCTCTCAATGTTTTAGTTGTTCTTTTTAGAGGTGAGTCAGGCAATGTTTAGCAGACACAGAAAACCATATAAATGCTCACTGAGCAGGCGTATGAAATCGGCAAACGATAAATGCTTAAGAAATTCACAAAAAGGAAGATTCACAATATGCAGACTTTGGGTTTGAGGCTACGAAAAACCGTATCAGACGCATAAACAATGGTAAGATGGATAAACACCACATAATTTCTTTAAAACACAGCATAATGCAATTTCTAAAGAAGTTCGAAAACATATACACCTTTTCAATATTTTAATTACCTTCAAAGTTAGTGAATGTTCATGTACTTATATTTTTAACACTTTACAAGAAAGTTGAAAAGTGTTTATGACTTTGTTCATTCTGTCTGTCTGTCTGCCCGTTAGCACGATAACTGCCGTAAAAATGATTTTATCAAAATTAAATTTTAGTATGTTGTTCAGACAGTCTGTGGGACCTATGGGAATATAAATGAATACTATCACCCAATTAGTTTTGGATTGAACCCGGGTTGAAGAAATGAAATACATTGAACCCTATGGGACCTAATTTTTCAAACATTTTTTAAGCGGATGTAAAATTCTCAAATTGCTTCGAATGTTTTATGAAATATTCAAATTATCCCATAAAATATATAAAAATATAATCAGCAAAATGATTCAGCAGTTTTTAAAATAAAAATCACGTGACCATTATATGCAGAGATCACGCAACCCACTTCAAAACAAAATACGGCATCCATCTTGTGTCAAAATCGTGATTTTTAAAGTTCTTTTTAATTCATATTTAGCTTTGTATCCGTCCGAAAACCGCTTTATTTTTGCTTAAATTCTGTGCATCTACGTACTGAAACAACGCAATTACAATATATTTGAGTTTAAATGATCATCCAAATTTAATTATTTCTACAACGAAGCCAAATTTACATTAGTACAGTTATATTGGCATAGAATGTAATATATATTGGCATATATTGTAATCAATTGCGGTCTTCTGATGTAAAAATTGCGGGGATTATTGTTATTTTCAATTTATTACGTCATCAGTTTTATTTTGGCAAAGCATTTTAAGACTCATATCGTAATAATAGTAATTTTCTACTAACTCTCGGACATATCTTCAAATCTCCGACATTATATGTAGTACCAGTATATCTTCCCATATAATTTTAGCTTTTTATTTTGGCATATATTGGAAGCAATTACTGCCGTCATGTTTAAAGATTAAGGAGTTATTCAAATTTTTATTTATACATGTAATCTACTAATAGAGGCTATAAATTCTAATATTTGCGTGTATAAGTAATAAGGGTCCAATGCAATTCAAACGCTTTTATTTTGCATATATTCATTCAATTCTATATATATTTTTTTAATTTGCTTACGAAAGGAACCAGGATGTTTTATTCTTCAGATCTGCCAGTGAAGATAATTTTGTATAGCGAGAACAGAGATTCTTAAACTTCTTTTTAGGAGTATAAAATTAAATATTTTAACAGAATATTATGATTAAATATGTCATATAGTTTACTGTAGGAATTTGCGCATGCTTGTGAATTTTAAGTTTCTTTATATTATATACTCCGTACGAAGAAAAAGTATGCTGCTACTATTTAAATATCTTAATAATAAATGCATAAAATTAGGCTTCATTTTCCTTAACTTGGTGTCATTTTTGCAATGTTGACGATATTTTCGTCAATGTGGGGCTAGATATAGCCAAGTTGGCGATATTAAGAAGATCATTCCCTATATAATAACAAGTATACCCATCATATGACGGAATTAAAAATGTGCAAAACTTTGTATCCTATTTCGTGTCATTTTCATCAATTTGGCGACACTTTTATCAATTTGATAACATTTTCGTCAATTTGGTAAAATTCAAAAAAGTAGTACAGTTGGTGATATGCCGCTAAAATTCCATCAAGAGTTACAGAGAAAAAAATAGGGTATTCTTATAGTAGAGTCCTATATTATTTCCAAAATATTGAATTTTCACCAATTAATTGTTATTTTCATTGATTTAGCGTCATTTTTATCAATTTGGCAATATTTAAAAAACTAGACAAGCTGATAATATTCCGCCAAATTCGTCGTCAAAATTTCACCAAGACAAATGGCGTTACATTACATTGCTATTACCAAAAGCGTCTTGTCTCGTGAATGGAACATGCTAGATCTACGAGAATGATGATAATAAGTTTATCGCATTATATTACATGTGAAAAGTGAACAGATTTCATAATAGTTAATACTTTTTAACACTTTACAGCAAAGTTGAAAAGTGTTTATAACTTTGTTCATTCTGTCTGTCTGTCTGTCCGTTAGCACGATATCTGCCGCAAAAATGATTTAATCAAAATGAAATTTTAGTATGTTGTTCAGACGGTCTGTAGGACCTATGGGAATATAAATTAATAATATCACCCAATTAGTTTTGGATTGAACCCGGGTTGAAAAAATGAAATACATTGAGCCCTATGGTTCAGAATTTTTCAAGCATTTTTTAAGCGGATTTAAAATTAACAAATTGCTTCGAAACTTTTAGGTAATATTCAAATTGTTCCATAAAATATTTAAAAAAATTCAGCGAAATATATTCTGTAGTTTTTTAAATAAAAATAAAAATTATAATAGCACCTCTTATATGAAGAGATCGCGTGACCATGATATGAAAAGTTCACGTGACCCACTTCAAAATGATATATGGCATCCATATTGTCTCAAAATCGTGATTTTTAAAGTACTTTTTAATTCATATTGAGTGTTGTATCCGTCCTAAATCCACTTTATTTTTGCTTAAATTTTGTGTATCTACACAGTGAAACAACGCAATTACAATATATTTGAGTTTAAATGCTCATCCACATTTGATTATTTCTGCAACGAAGCCTATTTTTCACCTATGTAAAATGTAAACAGCAGAATATGTAGAATGAGTTGTATTAGAATTTCTGTATTTCTTTAACAGAAAATCATTTAGTTCATGGAGGCTGCATAGCTGATATGAATGAAATATTCATTGATTTTACAAAGAGAAGACAATTTTTTTCGATGAAGTTTTTTACGCATAGAGTTTAATTACTTGTTGTTTCATGGTCTTAATTTTTATATAAAATAAATTATTATAGTATTGTGATGAATGACATGAATGGGAAATTATTTATGAATGAAATGCTGCTTTTATAGAGAGAGCCAGGCGTGTTATTTTTTCTATGACGTCATTTGAATGAATTTCACTTGTTTTCGATGAAGTTTTCAAATACAATAAATTATCGTAGTATTATGATAATTCTAAAATTATTACCGCAGAATGTATCACATTTTAGGGATGTTTAAACCAGGCTATTTATATTTCAATGCCGTCATTTGAATGAAGTTCATTTTTTTCGATGAAAGTTTAAGTTTTCAAATATAATAAATTAATGTAGTATTGTGATAAGTTTTAAAATATTACCGAGGAATGTATTGCATTTTAGACATGTTTAAATAAAATTGCATTGAAGTTGGAAAGTGTTTCATAATCAATGCTTTAAGCATGATTGATCTTTCTCGTTTTTCTATTTTATGTGATTTTTTGATAAATTTATTTGAAAATTGTGTAATATCTCAAGTACAGTTCATGATATCGTTCTAAAGCTTATGTCAATTTTCTATTGCATACAATGTTATGTATAGAAAAGTATTGTAACGAAGTCGCATATTCGAAATCGAGTTCCTTTTGGGTTACATATTTAATGATAAAGCAGGATTCAGCTACTGTTAGAGCATGAGTCATGACATGTTAGAGTGTGGTTCTGCTAGTGTTTGCATACGCGTGTGTGGATATATATAGAAATATAATGTACCTATAGATAGATAATTTACGTAAGATAATGTACGTAAGATAATGTACGTAAAGATAGAAATATAATCTACGTATGCGTTAATAATAACTATGAAAACTCTACGATTTTACTAAAATTCACAACTGATGATTTACTCAAGTGTTCATTAAATTTTTATAAAAGTTAAAGAAGGAAATACGAGTTCTCTTTTACACCATAACCTCAAAAATTTCAAAATATTGAAAGCATGGGTGGGATATTCCAGTGGTTAGCACATGAGAATTGCAAGGACACGAGTTCAATTCAAGGCGCTTCCCAAATTATCCCCGTCCCTACGTGGAGTACGGGTTCGCTATGTATAGAAAAGTATATGCGGGTCCAAAAGTCCTTTTGAGAGGTTGATGGAAGATAAAGTAGGGTACAGTCCTTGTAGATATCGACAATTCTTGGTTCCGGTCTAAGTTACAATTATATTTTAAATAATTCTTCTCTATCTCGATGTACTCATATTATTGATTTAGGTGTCACTTTCGATTATACTTTTAACTTTCAGAGACATATCGATAATATTATTAAAAGGGCCTACCAAAGACTTGGTTTCACCTTAAGACGATCTTGTGTTTTTGCCAGTTCTGATACGATTATTTGTATTTATAATACCCTTGTTAAACCAATTTTGGAATATTGTGCAATGATTTGGGACCCTGTTTACAATCTGCATTCTCAACGGATAGAATTCGTGCAAAATAAACTATTACGTAGTATTGATTACAGATTGACTGGCTATTATCTTTATGATATGCATAATGTAATTTTATTTAAGCGTCTCTAAATTGTGATACATTTAGCACTGATATATTTTTAAAATGTTACACCAATTTATTATATTTGAAAACTTAAAACTTTAAAAAAGACAATAAAAAAATACAATGCCAGTAACCATGGAGGTAAAAGTAACGCGTTAAAACTTCACATTAAGAAAACACCAATATCGTTTGATTTGAGACAATTTAGGTGGCGCTGGGATAAGCTGCATTGCATGAATTTCTATGGCGAAAGACCTAAAATATTTTTTAAACTGTCGGTTTTGTAAAAATAAATAATTAACGCAATGCAAGTTAGACCTGAAATAATAACGAATATTCCTACTCATTCAAAATTATTTTATCTTTCAATTTATTTTTATCTTCACAGATTAAGTTTTACGTTTTAAATTTTCGATGAAGTATAATAAATTACTATAATACTGTGATAATGTAAAAGATGTCACCACTGAATGTATCACATTTTAGATATTTTTAAATGAAATTGCATTTCAGTTGGAAAGAGTTTCATAATCAATGCTTATGCATGATTGATCTTTCTTGTTTAAAATGTCATTAAAATGTGTTCATTCATCGTATGGACGCCTTTTACAGTTTTTTGAAAAGTAATTTGTCTATCTGATCTTTCCCATAGTACCATGATGGAAACTCTGTTATAATAAATTCAGTCGCTAAGGTACTGATTTGCGTAAAAATGCTAAAACGTAATATATCTAAATAACTAATTTGAAAATTAAAGAAATAACGCTAAGAAACACCTATTCGGGTCTTGAAGTACATATGTACCGAATGTCGGGATAGTTTTTAATCAGACATTTGTCTTTTAAGTTCAGGGTAACGCCAGAACTTTCCGTAAAATGTACCCGCCGTTGCCATTAATTTTGGATGCAAACCTTTGATTATAATCACACCTGAACTCGCAGAGATTTATCGAAAACCAGAAAGGGGAAAGGGAAATGTTGCTGTAGGGCACCTTCCAGGGTCGTGAAGTATTTGTGCACCAAATTTCATAGTAGTACGTTGCTTAGATTTTCCTCTTCAGACGACACAGACGAACAAACAGAAAAAAAATAGCTATTAAAGATGGATTTAGGTGCGCGAGAAAGTCGAAATGAGCCACACTCCTATAAATTATTTTCTAAAATGAACATCTAAAATTTCAAAAAATTAAAGAGTTAGATAGAAAATTATTTTTATACGGATAGCATTTCAAGACTTCGTACCGATAATTTTATGACTTCTTAGATAATAAGTTTCAATGCAAGTAATATTTCAGATTTTTATGTTTTAACTGGTTCCGAGGGTCATATTATTATTTCCTGGAGAACACTAAAATGCATATTGCAGACCCGATGTATAGATGTATCAACCTTATAAGTAATTCAACCATTGTACTTCAACCCATGGTTTTATATCCTGTGAAAGATTATGGATCACGTGATTTCACGAAAAGAGAGAAAACTAGAGTAACGTGAATTTCTAGTCTACAATTTGCTTCTGGTGAAAAAAAAGAACGTATTTGATTTATTACGAAGATATTCTAGACTGCATGATATATGTTCTCTCTGCTGAAACACATTCAAAATAATGTAATTTATAAATCTGGCTGACAAATAAAATTTGAAAACTGTATCAATAAATAAATCTCTTATTCCATATTTCAGTTTTCCTCAGGGGTATTTACCTTTCTCGTCGTATGGAAATATTGATTGGAAATAAAGTGCGTTTGAAAGATGAGGTTTTAGGGTTCTTTATTTTGATTTATAGTACCAAATATTGGTGTTTAAAGCGAAAACATTACGGGAAAATGGCCAGAGAAATAAGAATAATTCTATATCAAATAAACACAAAGTGACATTTTCAACCTGACTGGTACCGATATTTTTAAAACTTAGCTATTTCATTGTCCACACATATATAAGACTATAAAATTTTAGATCCCAATTTTTATTAGTTTTTTATTTATAAAATTTTGTATTTTAAATTATTTGGTATTTTTTCATGATTTTTATCATATTCAAAAGTCTATATATTTTGACTTAATCAACAGATTGTGCTGAAATAAAGCTTATTTTGTAGCTTGTGGTATGACATTTCTTGTGATATATCACATGATCTGGCAAACTATATGTTTCTTTTCAAGATCACTTAATTTGTTATTTGGCTTTGCACTTTTAATTTTTTTCGATAAAATATATTTTACTGATAGGCTATTTACCTCTGTTATACAAAAATTTCAAGTTGGGAAAACCATGGGCTCATGATGAATAAAAAATCGAAATAAATATATGTTATATGAGCAGCTATTCGATAACTGCTGGAAATCGCCTAAAAGCATAATTGATCAAATAGTTTTTAAATAAACATAATTTAACTTAAACATAAATATAACTTACATAAAAATATTTCTAAATAAAGGTAAAAGAATATCAGATATATATGCAAATATATGTATATTTTCTATATTTTAATTATCTCTAAATTCAACTTTCATGTACATATTTTTTAGTATCTAATCTTTAACTATCCTATCAAATTTAGGCATATACTATTTAAGTAAAACTCAAGTTTGAAGATTTCCGGCTTTTAACTTTCGTTCTTGTTCTAAATTTCAATTATTACTTTCGTTTTATATGTGATAGAGACAGTCAGAATTAACTTCCGATTGATAATTAACAGTAGTCATATAAAAAAAAGCTTATTTGATTTTTGGTTAAGCCAGAAACGTTCCAACTAACCATATGCTTTGAATATTTGTATATTTATATAATGCGTTAAAGTATTTGAATCTTTTTGTATTTGCAAATAGTTATTTGTAATAATAAAACTTAAAACACAATATATTTACTTCCATTTCATTAGTTTAAGTTGATTAATGCAAAACAGAAATCCACTGACATCGAAAATTTTATGTGAGCCAATCGTTTGTCCTTATTGACACTCATCGACTTCAGCCATTATTTAACAAAGAGAATATTGAAATCTATGTTATGTAACAGAAAATAAAAATATATCAATAAAAATTATATCTAATTTAACAATTGGAACTAACCTTACCCGAACATCGCAAATATCTCCGTGAAACATGAGAATATGTCGTATTAGTTTCAGAAAATTAAGCGATCTATGATTTGGAATTTTCAAAGCTAAAGATGATAATCCCATTGCAGATGGCTGTATACATAATCCGGTTTCGCTCTTATTATGCGCTTATCAGCATGGAATAACCATTAACTATAATGGCAACTAGATAACTTGCTTTTGACGGAATTTCAGTTCTTCCACTTAGCCGGCATAAAAATCACATACAATTTTTGGGTTGTCCGGAAACTACTTTCATTTTTCCATTCATCAAAAATAAAAATAAAAATATCGCAATAAAAATTATAATTTTATTGCGATTGTATAAAATATATTTTTATACAAAGACATAACTTTAATCAGTAATGTATTGATAATTCTGTTGAACAACAGTTTGGCCATATTCCATGTAATTTCCTGATTCCACTTTTAAAGAATTTTTCTGCAAAACAGAATTAAAAAAATAAATCCACGTGGGATTTGACACTGCTATCTGAGATTAAGGTTTTACTTTACAAGGAATTTCAGAGCACGAAACAAATGGTAGTCTGATGGTAGTTGAAGTTCAAAATAAATAATTTCTTATAATCTCCCGAATCTAAAAACATGACCTTCTTCTTATGAATATCAGCTTTTGATGTAGTTTGGGCTGGCTTGCCAGGCCTGTACCATGATCTTCTTTATTCAATGTTACTGTAAACAATCCATTTTTCATTACCAGTTATAAGTCGTTACAAAAATGGATCATTTTCGTCAATGTCAGTTGCCATAATGTTATATGTAGCTGTCACAATGTGAGAAATTTTGACATATGTCAGTTGTATTTTACGAAGGTATATTACACATATAACCAGTTGTATTTTACGAAGTTGAATTTCCCATATGTCAGGAATATTGCCCATATGTCAGATGCCACAATGCATTCTCAATTTTTATTCAAATAACATTATAATTGTCTGCTAGCCACTAAAGATACATAACGAAAAAACCGAAAGTTATCAAAACAATCAAAAATTGGTATCGCGTCTTCATTCAATAAATAAAATTAAGGGCAAAACGTCTTTAAAACCAAAAGACATTTATTAAAACATCTTAAAAGACGCACAAAGCATTTTACAACTGCTCGAAAGCGCTCTGGCGGTTTTAAAATGCTTTGTCCGTTTTTTGAGATGTTCTAATAAATGACCTTTCGTTTTAAAGACGTTTTGCCCTTAATTTTATAAACCAAAAGTATAGTTTCTGGACAAATAATAGCTCAGGTTTATAGCTACATGACTTCATAAATTGACGTTTGTCTTTCGGAATTCGATACATTATGACTTTTAAATTCCTAATAATAAAGTGCAACCATATTTTTTTCAACATAATTGGATTTTTGAATGAAAATATACATATTTTATTTTGCCAATGGCCAGGCACTTGATACATTCAATCACTCGCCTATGCATTGAATAAAATTGTCATTTAGCCGTAACAGGACGCTGTCCCAACGTACAAGTGAGGGTGGAACACACTGTGTCCAACAACACTGCATACATGCCAGAAGGTGGGAGTCAAATCCACAACCTGTCAGCCGATCGAGCACGATGAAACGCTTGCCTTTAGCGTTCAGCAAGCATCAGTGACGTATCTATAGTCATCAATGACATATTCATCCCCCCCCCATCTCCCACCCCGAAATGAAATTTCTGGATACGTCCTTGCCTTTGCTCTCTGTCTTTCTCGTTCAATTGTGATCCATTATCAATTTTGTCAAGTGTAGTTAGTTTTTTTTTCAAATATTTTTTGGGATTGAAAGTTCACTATACTTTACACCCCCCCCCCCCCGAAATGAAATTTCTGGATACGTCCTTGGCTAGCATGTACAGCCGCGAAAAAAAAAGCTCCCCACCCTCTGTTAATCGAGCATCGTTCATCGTAGAGAAAATTGAATGATACCATTCGATTAGGAATAACATCCTCTACAAGATAATGTGCGAAAATTTGTATAAGGGGCTGTCTTCATATCTAAACGCGCACAAACTTTGAAATTTCCAATGGCATCACCCAATTTTGACGTCACCCACAAGTTCTAGGCCCCCAAATTAGTCCAAATTAAAATTTTCACGACGTGTCTATCTTTATATCCGAAGATATTCAATATTCCGGAATGTGCAATTTTCGGGGATCAGCTCTATTGAAAGCGGCATTTGCAGAGCGATGTTTCGTTGATTGACCACAGCACTATTGTAAATTATTGAACTATCCTCTTGACATTCACCATTATGGCTTACCTCACAGACAAAGGGTGTCAGGTTCGATTCCTGCATGAGAGGGTGAGCATTTTCATGGCTGGGTGTGGTGTTGTCTTGTGTGTGTGTGTGTGTGTTACTAAGGTAGTGGGTCTGTAATGGGCAGGATTATGTGAGCCTCAAATAGGGCACGATTATTTGGGGTAAAATCCGTATTGGGTACGTTGCTAAAAATAATGAGGCATTCGTGCCAGGGTCAATAAAAGAAAGAAGAAATAAAGAAGAATGAAATGTTTATTTTCAAATGTTATTTTATAATGCTGTTTCAAAAACAATGTATGAGATTAACAAATATCTGTAGATCACGCAAAAAAACAACTGCCTTGGAACTTGGTGACGAATTTTAAATTATCAATACGGTGTGCAACCTCCGCCATTATCAATCACCGCTTGAAGTCTTGTTGGTGTTTAGTATCACATAATTTTATAATTGGTTATTGTTTTATATAAATATTTTTTATTATCAATTATCACATTTTGCGGGCGATTTCAACTCCCAGTAGCTCCTGAACTATTAATCGACAGTAACATAAGTAGATCCGATTTATAACAATACAAGTTTTCACCCTTCAATACAGTAGCAGAATTACGTTGATTAAGTTGCATCTATACAACACTGTTAATGCAAAGTTTTTATTAAAACTGGGTAAAAATAAATGCCCGGTTTCTTAAATAAAGATTAACTTACAATTAACATAACTTTTTCAAATTAGTCATTTTTTAAAGTAATATACGACCCCTATAATCATCGTGATGATGAATATTTAAACATTTCGAAAGAACTAGAGGGAAGAAACGCATGGAATTTCATATAAATATATAAAAAGTCTTTGTGAATCGATTTTTATCAAAACGTGCCCAGGTTTGTATTCATATTTTTTCGATTATTGATTTCATAATTAATATTTCATACAAACAATTATTTCCACAAAAATAAAAATTACATAAATGTGTTTGGGTTGTTTAGTAGTAATGTCATACAAATAATCAGCGTGAGCAAATAATTATTACAGAAGATATGAATGGAAGTCTTGGAAACTAATATAGCATTAGGAACTAATTTAACATCAAAACTTTACATACTCACAACTTAGAAATGTTTCACCCAAATGACTTGAAATTTGGTATCACAGGTTGAGTTTTGCTTTAGATTCGAACTATGTTGTCAAACTTGGATGTTGCCATTGAAAATTTCAAAGTTTGTGCGCGTTTAGATATGAAGATGGCCCCTTATGCAAATTTACGCACATTAATTTGTAGAGGATGTTATTCTTAATCGAATGGTATCTTTCAATTTTCTCTACGATGAACGATGCTCGGATTAACAGAGGGTGGGGCGTTTTTTTTCCCGCGGCTGTACACGTGGAATCTCTACTAACAGCTCTAGCACGTGCTATTGTTTTAACGTAACCACACGAATGTGACGTCAAGTGAATATTGTCCATTTCCAATTAGACCATTCATTACTAAAGGCAAAGAATTCAAATGTTAGAAGCATGCATTTACTATGGGGATTATTTCCCCTACTCATCCATACATCGTATATTTCTTAGAAATGCTTTTATCGTTTTCTAACCTTTCTAACGTTTTCTAACAGCACTTTTGGACCTGAGAAACCTGATGTATGTTGCGTTATGCTATTTAATTCACAATATATATCGCATTTTTACTTCCATACAATATATTATATGTTGATAATATATTGTATGATAATACAATATATTATCAACATTATCATACACCGTATTGATAATACAATATATTATACTGTTACGTATCGAAAAACATTGCAACATAGTGAAATATTCGAAATCGAGTTTATGTTAGGTTTACATATTTTGTGGATATTAGAACATTATTTAGCTATTGTTAGAGCATGATTCATGGCATGTTAGAGCATGGTTCAACTAGTGTTTACGCACGGGTGTGGATGAACCTATCCGTGCAATTGAACTGAAAGAATGTGTCAAATATAACTAAGTATGCTATCAGATGTTTATAAAATTTGCAATTGATGATTTACTCTAGTATCCATTAGATTTTTATAAAAATAAAATTTATTATATATGCGACTAATTCTCTACACCATAACTCCCCAAACTCAACATATTGAAATGATAGGTGGGATAGCCCAGATGTTAAGGTATGGTAATTGAAGTGGAATGACAAGTGTTAGTTTTCGAGCTCTACCCAAATTATCACCGTCTCTACGTGGAGTACGGGCATGTTAAATATGCGGATTTGAAATTCCTTTACATAGGTTGGTAGAAATGGAAGAACGGTACGGTCCTCGTGGATATCGACCCCACTAGGTTCTGATCTAAATTGAATGCATTTCGTCGGTCGTCCAAACAGATTCCTTACACATCCGGGCAGGTCGGACCGTTTTATCGTCGAAGTAGATTTTTC
The DNA here is from genome assembly GCA_951213105.1 of Amaurobius ferox. NCBI lineage: Eukaryota > Metazoa > Arthropoda > Arachnida > Araneae > Amaurobiidae > Amaurobius > Amaurobius ferox. The sequence continues at coordinate 62,697,390 of OX578144.1, forward strand.
ATTCCACACCCTCTAATGTCAGAATGACGTGTAACTAACAATCTGGCAAACCAATTCTTGATAAATTTCTATCTCATATTAGCCTACTGATCCAGATATACTAATAATAAAAAATTCAAGTAATATTAACATCACCATAGATTCAAAACCACGGCCATATTGTCGATAAGAGAAAAGAACACCATCGGCCCAAATTCGACGATTAATTAGAATTGCATTCATCTTCAGGTCTGAGTATTTAATTCTAATTAACTCAAACAGATGTCTGGTTCAGATTGAGCAATGGTGCATTACTATATATGCTTAAACTCAGACTACAGACATCAAAAGATGAAAAACTGAAGATAAGAAACTTTAAGGAAATTTGTATTTCCATGTGGCATGAACCCTTCTTCTTTCACCACGTGTATACGCGATCAACCTCAGCAGAATGAATTATCTAGAAGCACCAGAATGAGCATGTCGAAATGCAACCAGGGAGGCGGTGCGAACGATCACAGCAACACTCTCAGGCCCGTCCAGGGAGTCAAAGCAACAGAACAATTACACGTATAAGCAATTCAGAATATGAACATGAAACAAAAATGAAAATTCTTACTTAACAAGTGATTCATAGAAGAAACGGATAAACTAGATTGCCACTATACACCATTATAAGTTGCTCTCAAATCGTAGTTTTAAACTGACTAAAGTTAAAATTTTTTAGAGAAAATTAAATTCAAAACATTTTACCAACTGCGAGAATTTTACCAACTGCGGTGTTTGCAACATTTTGATACCCTGTATAAAAGTATAAATCGTGTGATTTCACAGTCTTAGAATGATAGAACAAAACATAACATAATTTATACATTTTTCAAGCGAAACTCAAATTTTTACATTTTTCTCATTACTTACAGATCAAGTCTCACTTGTACGCAAAGTTTAATGTTTGCAAATTAAGCACTTTGGGCCATCTTCGTCTGGTTAGTCAGTTTCAGTCACCTGTATGGTCAGGTGTTTGCAACATTTTACGAACTGCGAGCAATCCCAAACTTCAAAATATTATGACAAACACTTGATAATATATATATATATATATATATATATTATATATACATAATTATATATGAATATATATATATATACATGAAAACCTGCTTGATAGCATAGTTACATAAATGTATACTTAGCTTTGAGACGATAAATTTTTTTTTTAAGCAAATGTGAACCGGTAAAAATATATGTCACTATTCACTAATATCAAATTCAATACAGAATATAAACTTTACTAATTAAAATCAAATTTTGGAATCCTGCTCGTAGTACAGCTAACAGGATTGGGATTACTATTATTAAAGTTTAGCAACAACGCATTGTTGATAGATAAGGTAAGATGGATATATATGTACATACTGCATCATCATTTACTCAATTTGTATAATTTGTACAGTTAACACGGACATGGCAAATTGTACTGCCAATGGTTATTCGGTAGCCAAAGGTTATTCGCTGTCGACGAGCTCTGATGAAATAAAACACTGAGACAACGATTCGATCGCATCACTGAGAATGTGATCTCAATGTTTCGAATGCCAAGGCCTTCAATATTTTCGAACGAGAAAATTAAACTCTACTGATTTAATATTACTTTTATGTATTTTATATATTTAACAATCAATTATAAATATTTTACAGCATAATTAAATTTATTGAGACAAATTATTTTTACACAAATAATGAAAATATTTAATTGTCTGTCGTATGCCTAAAAATAGTTATACTGACTGAAATAAAAAAAAAAGTTTTCTATAATCATATGTACGTAGATAAAAGAAAAACACAGTAGGAAAATTATTACAGTAAGGGTAATATTACAAAACGTTATAATTTTGTATAATGTCATGGAAAAAATTTTAAACAATGTGTTTTATATCTCCTTTACAACGAGCTTCATACTTTATGTATGTTTGGAGCCAAGTCTAGAGTTATGGCGGCCCTTTCTCCTATAAAAAATTAAACAATTTGAAAATATTGACGATAATGTTCAATTACAGAAAATTAACATTATTTGAAAATATTGTCAATATGTCAATATTCAATATATGTCAATATTCAAAATATTGTCAATATTCAATTATATTGTCAATATTCAATTCGATTGGACAATATTGTCCATATGATCATCCTCTGCATGCTTTGCGTTCGAGGCTACGAAAAGATGTGTAGGACGGAAAACACTAGTACACGTGCTCGCAGGTAGGGAGTATATGCACTTTTTTTATATTGTAATTACCTTGAAAGTTAGTGAACTTTCTTGTACTTATTTTTTTGTACCTAACATTTAACCATCCTATTAAATACTAACCGCCTTTGGCTAGCAGGCTGTTCGCTAACCTTGAAAATTCTGACCGTGGCAAACTCGCTAGCACGACCTCCAGAAAGATGTAAAGTAACTGTTTGGACGGCCAGGAAGTGCCACCCAATTTAAACCGGAACCTAGTGGGGGAGGCATATCCACAGGGACCGTACCCTCCTTCCCCTACCACCAACCTCTCGGAAGGACTTATGGACCCACATGTTTAACGTGATCGTACTCCGCCTGAACACGGCGGCAGTTTAGGCAGTGGCGGATACCGAACCCGGGCCTATCGCTAACTTCCCGCACGCTAATTTGTAATTTAAAATGACCATATGCTAAGCTCTTATTTCCATCATCCTCATACCATCGTTCCATTGTTCCATCATTTAAAATATCCATAAAATTAAAATATCCACAAATTAAAATATCCATTTTAAATAGCCATTTAAAAAATCCATATCGTTCCATCATTTAAAATATAAATATAATAATTTCTACAATACATATGCTAAGCGCTTAATTCATTTAAAACCGAAAGCGAGGGAAACGGAAAGCAAACACTAATTCGGTTTTTTGATGTCGCTATGCATATTCAGAACCGTGAAGTCACTTCAACCTAGACACAAACTGGCGCCATTGAAGCGCGTGCTTGGGGGAAACGGGCGATGGGAAATGCGAAATTCTTTCGCCCGCCGATGAACTTTAATATCATGACTTCTTTAAAATTCCGATGCAGCGGCTAATTTTAAATATTTCTTGACCGAATTGGGCTTGTAAGAAAGCCAGATGTTTGAGCTTTTCAAAAATGTAAATTATTAGTCGAAATTATGAGTACTTTTTGCTATGCGAGAATTTGAAAACCAAAAATCGTTTTTTGAGCCAAAAGTGACTCTTGTTTTAAAATCTTTGAAAAATATTAGAAATCAAAATTGAGATTTGATATTGATATATTTACTCCCAATTGTCTGCTCTTTCCGGTGGCGTGATTTGTTTTTTTCTACGACGTCTGGATCGTGAAAGTAAAAGGGGCAAAAAGGGCAAAAAACGGTCGAAATCGCATAAAACATTAAATAACAACAACAAAAAAATTAAAATTTCAAAAATCGGTTCTCACGTGTCACACCCCAGGTCTCCGATTGCCAAATTTCGTAGCTCTCCGACGCGCGGTCGTGAAACGTATAGTGTATAAGACAAACACACAGACACACAGAACTGCCGTAAACCCCTGGGTTGGCTGTATGGTCTGGGCCTTTCGCACACAGACACACAGGCATTGGCTTTAATTCATCGCCGAGAAATTTGAATTCGGAAAATCTTAAACTCCCGATCCTGCGGGCAATTTTCATTATTTCTTGACCAGATTGGACTTGAAAGAATGACCGATCTTTGAACTTTCTGAAAATGTAAATTTTTAGTCGAAATTCTCGGAACTTTTCCCGATGGAAGGATTTAAAAACGAAAGGCTCCTTCCCCTACCACAAACCTCTCGGAAGGACTTCGGACCCACATGTTTAACGTGATCGTACTCCGCGTGAACACGGAGGCAGATTTGGTAGTGTCGAGAATCGAACCTGGGCCTACCGAGTGCAATTCCCGCGCGCTAACGACCGGGCTACTGCGCCCTCAGCGACAATCTCCATAACTTTCTTTTTATTCACCGAATTTAGACCGGAACCCAGTGGGGGCGGCATCCACAGGGACCGTACCCTCCTTCCTCTACCACCAACCTCTCAGAAGGACTTACGGACCCACATGTTTAACATGATCGTACTCCGCGTAAACTCGGCTGCAGTTTTGGCAGTGACGGGAATCGAACCCGGGCCTACCAAGTGCACTTCTCGAGCGCTAACCACTGGGCAACCGTGCCCACCGTGACAGTCTCCATAACTTTCATTTTATTTACCCAATTTAGACCGGAATTCAGTGGAGGAGGCATCCACAGGGACCGTACCCTCCTTCCCTTACCACCAACCTCTCGGAAGGACTTACGGACCCACATGTTTAATGTGATCATACTCTGCGTGAACACGACGGCAGTTTAGGCAGTGGCGGGAATCGAACCCGGGCCAACCGAGTAGAATTCCCGCGTGCTTACTTAAACATTTTAATTTTAATTTGACCATATGCTAAGCTCTTAATTTCATCATTTAAAATATAACGTAATATCATTTAAAATATTCTCATTCCATCGTTCCATCATTTAAAATATCCAAAAATTAAAATATCCATTTAAAATATCCATAAATTAAAATCTCCATTTAGAATGACCATATGCTAAGCTCTTAATTCCATGATTTAAAATATCACGTAATTTTCTAACCCCTCTCCATTGGAACACGTGACGTCACCGGCAGGAGAAAATCAGATCTTCCGAGAATTATCTGAGAAAATAAATATCATGAGTCCTTTAAAATTTCGATCCTGCGGCCATTTTCTACTATTTCTTGATCAGATTGGACTTGTAAGAATCCCTGATGTTTGAGCTTTCTAAAAATGTAAATCATTAGTCGAAGTTATGAGTACTTTTTACGGTGCTAGAACTTAAAAACCAAAGTTCGTTTCTTTGATCCGAAAGTAAATTTTGTTTTAAAATCATTAAAAAATATTAGAATTTGTCCCTGAGATTTGAAATCAATATATTTTTACTCGCAATTGTCTCCGATGGTGTGATTTGTTTTTTCCTACGACGTCTGGATGATGGAGGTAAAACTGGAAAATGAGGAAAAAAGGGAGAGAGGGGTCCAAAGGGGTAAAACGGGAAACGGGAAAAAGGGGTCCAAATCGCATAAAACACTAAATAACAAAAGAAAATAATGCACATTTTAAAAATAGGTTTTCACGTGTCACCTCCCCCCCCCCCGGGTCTAAGATTGCCACATTTCGTAGCTCTCCGACGCGCGGTCGCTGAACTGTAGTGTGTAAGACACACACACAGACACACATATAGGCATTGCCTTTTATTATTTAAGATAGGCGGACAGACCATAGGTACATTTTTTCGGCTGATGACATTTGGCAAGTATTATTAGAGTCCTAGTCGTAACACATTATTCACTTTTCTTATTATAAAATTACAAAAAGTTAAATGCGAACAATATTTTTAATCTGGACCGATAATATTCCAAAAGTAAAATTTATAAAATAAATAATTCCGCTTAATCAAGAGCGATGCTATTATCTGGCTTAAAAATCCAGAACGCTGTACCAAATGAAGAGTACAGTTATAATCAAAATAAACAGAACGAATGCTTATGGGCTATACTCTCTCGAACACATTAATTGAACATGAAAAATCGTGTTACGCGGCATGGAAATTTAATGTGTAGAATTGATTAATATTTTTCCAATGTTAGTTTAAAACATTGGACTGTATACTTCGCTAATTTGAAAAAACTTTAAACATTGGATATACTGCATATTTTATATGTTTATACTTTTGAAAGGATGTCTAGCTGAGTTCCGACCCGTAGAACGAACTCATGAACCCAGCATGCTTTCTATATTATTTAATTTAAGCTATTTAATAAAGCTTTTTTATTTAAATTTTCTTCAAATTTATATTTAAAACATGTTTTCACATTTTCCAGCTGCGAATTCTGCAGTTAGTTAGTTCTCAATATTTTATTTGTTCTTTTTGACAGGTGACTCAGGCAATGATAACAATGCAGACACAGATAACAATATAAAGGTCTGCTGCGCAGGCGTAAGAAATCCGCGAACGATAAGTGCTTAAGCAATTCACAAAAAGGAAGATTCAAAATATGCAGACATTGGGTTCGAGGCTATGAAGACGGTAAGATGGATAAACACAGAATAAACTAATGTAATTTCTAAATGAGTTAGGAAACATATGCACATTTTCAATATTTTAATTACCTTCAAAGTTAGTAAATGTTTATGTACTTATATTTTTGTATCTAACATTTAAACATCTTATCAAATGTAAGCATTTTAATGTACTGTTTAAATAAAATTTATGTTTCAAGTTTGCAGGCTTTTAACTTTCGTTCATGTACTAAATCTCTCAATTTTTATGATTACTTTTGTTTTAATTATGACTGAGGTCACTCCGAATTAATTTTCGATTCATAATTAACGGCCTTATAAAAAATCTTATTTGGTTTTTGTTAAGTGAAAAAACGTTCAAACGAACCATACGTTTTAAATATTTGTTTATTTACATAATGTGTTAATATAGTTTAATGTTACGTAATTAAAAGTATTTACTTGTAATAACACAACATATTTACATTCATTTTAATAACACTTTCCAACATAGTTGAAAAGTGTTTAAGACTTTGGTCATTCTTGCTGCCTGTCCGTTTGCACAACTGCCGTAAAAATGACTTTTTGAAAATGAAATATTATCATGTTAATGTGACGATCTGTGGGACATATGGGAAATGAATAATATCACCTAATTAGTTTTAGTTTCGGATTTAACTCAGGTTGAAAAAATGAAATTCACTCAATCCTATAGGATCTAATTTTCAAACTTTTGTTTAAGTAAAGTTAAAATTCATAAATTGCATCGAAAATTTTAGGAAATATTCAAATTATCGCATAAAATGTAGAATTTTTTTTCAGCAATATATGTTAGGTAGTTTTTTAAATACAAATTGTTTAAATATAGGAAGAAAGAGAAATTCAATTAAATTTTTACTCTTGTTATCGTCTCCAGAAATAAAATATAAGTATACTTTATAAAATTTTGATGTGGTTATAAAGTTTATCTTTAATAATTTTTTATCTTTAAATCATTTTCTAGTCCGTTCAAGTGATGTCATGGGTTCAAATATTTGCACAAATCGGAGGTTAAAGTCATTTTGATAAGCATTTTAATGTACTGTTTAAGTAAAGTTTATGTTTCAAGTATGGTGGCTTTTAACTTTTGTTCTTGTTTTAAATTTCTCAATTGTGATGATTGATTTTGTTGTAATCGTGGTAGAGGTCAGTTAGAATTAACTTCCGATTGATAATTAAGTTTAGTCATATAAAAAAACTTATTTGACTTTGATTGAGCGACAACAGTTTCCTACTTACCCTATATTTTTAGTATTTGCATATTTATATAACGTGTCAAAGTACTGGAGTCTTTGCGTAATTGCAAATAGTTATGTGTAATAATAAAACTTAAAATACAATATATGAATTCTATTTTAGTAATTTTAGCTGATTAAAGCAAAACAGCCCACTATCATCGAAAATTGTATGCAAGCTTATCGGTTAAGCCTTATTGACAAACATCGCTGCCGCTATTATTTAATAAAGAGAATATTAAAACCTATTTTATATAATAGAAAATAAAGATTATTTCTAATGAAATAACCGAATAAATATTACGGGGAAATCCCAAATATATCGGTGAAACATAAAATAAATTATCAAAAGAATTATACGATAGTATATAGACAATTATTTATATCATCCGATACATTTATTTCCCACATACAATATTATGCAACAAATCCTTTAACATTATTCTCGTGAATGTAATTCATTCCATTAGGTGGAGAATATACTTTACGTACTGGTTTTGTATTTTAACACAAAACATTTTGCCAATAATCTTGCACTTATTTTATTGGATTTTCATTAACAGTTAATTTCATTTTGGTAAGAATTTTTCATCTGAATAGGAACTCTTCATCAGTTACTCTGTTTGAACTCATAAGTTACCAAAATCATCCAATTTCAATTTACTTGGTTTTAATTCAGTAGTAAAGTCATTGCATTTTGTAGGGAAAGACATGTGCTGTCCACATCAGATTTTTTACTTCCTCATACTTTATAATATAACATAGAGACAGCATTGTTTTTACGAAAATTTTCAAATTGGAAATTTTGATGTCAATATATGTTTTTGGTTTGAACTATATTTGGAATGGTGTCTATCTGTATGTATGTCCGTGGTCGAATTTTTGTGTACAAAGTATCTGCCGTGAATATTAATGGACTTTCCCGAAACTTTGTATCCAGCTTTGATATCGAAAAATCTAGAACTAGATATAATCTATTTTAATTCGAACGAAAACTGCGAGGTTTATTTGGAATTTTATATATTTTTTAACATGGGACGAAATTTGACATAATCATGCATAAAAGAGTTTATTGATGGCACAATGATCAAGGTACTTAATAATTTCAATTACTGTAGTGAAAAATAGCCGTGATACAATTTTTTTCGTTCGTGACGTCAGTAGCAACCCTTGGGAGTTAGTTAACAACCTCTGAGATAATATTGGCAAGTATGGCATCTATCGAAAGATTTTTTTCAAGACCTTTAAAGTGAAAGGTAACATGCGATAATTGTTTTTGGAATGATGTGATATTTGGACCCATGATACCGATTTTTCCACATTTTTATTGTAAAATTTTAGCTACTACAAATAGCTTCTACAAATAGATTTAGGTATAAGAAATTAGAATTAAGCTACACTTCAATTAATTACTTTTTGAAATGAACAACTAAAATTAAGGAGTTAGATAAAAACATGTTTTTATACGGATAGCATTTCGAGAAGTCGTACCGACAATTTTATGACTTGTCAGACAATACGTTTGAACGTAAGCAAAATTTTAGATATTTTTCTATGTTTTAATTGCGCTCAAGCATCATTTTATTATTTTCTGGAGAACATTAAATTTCATGTTTCGGATCCGATTTATATATGTATCAAACATATAAGTAATTCAAGCATGGTATACTCATGCCCCAAAGTTAAACATAAGTGCTGTTTATGTGAAAATTTCATTAAATCTACATCGGAATGGAAGGAAACGCGGTATGATACGGTGTAATAGGGTTATAGAAGATACGCAGTGTAATAGGGATATAGAAGAAGAAAACAATGCAAAGTAAGGATACTACCGACTTTTAATATCCAAAGAAAAGGGTTGACAGAAAAAGGGTCACAATACGAGTGTCAACTGCAGAGAAACAGAACGATTAAAACAATGTGATGCTGCAGTTTAATACGGTGTGTGGGAACTACGGGTAACCATGCATGCTGCACAAGGATTTCCCATACTTTCGACTAGGGTTTGGATGAGTTGTGTGCTCAAAGAGTTCGAAGCCAAACGGAGAGCAGTTTTCACTCCCGGAACGTAGCTTGGTGAGTAGAAGAGGGCTGCAAAGTGTTTTCCGAACATATTCCTCACATGCTCTTTTGGATTCAGATCAGGAGAGTTTGCAGTCCACTGCATTTGCTGGATATCTTCAGTTTGAAGGAAGTCGTCAAAGAAGGCCGTATGGTGAGGAGGCGAGATATCAGCCATGAATATGAAATCAGGACCAACAGTACCTCCTAACAATCGAACGGTAGGCTCAAAGACTTAGTTTTCGTATCTTTGACCGGTAACCGACCCGGTGTCAAAGATGTGCAGGTCTGTGAGGCCGTCCATTATGATGGATGCCCAGACCATGACTCCCCCAAACGGAAAACGATGTTTTTCCTGTAGTTTCTCGGGTGAAAACGTGTTCCACGTTCTCTCCAGATCGTGGTACGACGAGAATTATTTTGCCGGCTAAACTTGGACTTGTCACTGAACATGACATTGTCCCACTGTTGTCCACTCCACTGCCGATGTTTCAAACTCTACTGTTACCGCGCGCTTTTCTGCGCAGACGTCAAGGGGATGCACACTGCTGGTCGTCTAGTATAAAGACCAATGTGCCCGAGTCTCTTATAAACAGCTTGTCTCGAAACAGTGACTCCTGTAGCTGCTGTCAAGGCTGAATTCAGTCGACTGACAGAACGGTTCCTCTGACGTCGCGGAGTTATTCCCAAATATCGGTCTACCAGAGATGTTGTTACCCTTGTCCCGTCCAGTATTGGTCGTCGAGTAACATCTTCAGTGGTTTGGAACCTCTGCCACAGTCTGGAGATCACACACTCAGGGACATTCGGAATTCGAGTCGCTTTGGTATGGGATCAACCGGATTCCAGCACCTTAATAATTCGTCCTTCAAAAACATGTCCAGTTGGCATCTTTGTGACATCTTTCGTCTTTTTTTTATTGTTAACAGCACTCCGTGCCACAGCAATTGCGAAATTCTGCCTCAACTGGTCATGCCGCTCTAGGTCGTTTTATACTCGTTTCGTTGCGCGCCGGTGCTTCGCGCATGCCGACGTCGAAGAAACTGTTTTGCATATGCATAATGATTTACCTTCTCTCCACGATTCTCCCCAACTGATTGTGAACTATTGCATCCATATTAACTCCGAATTCTTCGCATTTTACGAATTATGCTTAATTATTGAACATGAGTGTACTTCAACCCATTATGTGTTATATCCGTTTAAAGATTATGGATCACGTGATTTCCCGAAAAGACAAAAAATAGAGAACACGTGAATTTCAATCTAAGATTTGTTTCCGCGAAAAGAAAATATTGTATTTGCTTTATTACGATGTTCTAGACTGGATGAGATTTGTTCTTTCTCCTGAAACGCATTCAATATAATGCAATTTTTAAATCTGGCTGACAAATAAAATTTGAAAATGGTATCTATAGATAAATTTCTTATTCCATATTTCAGTTTTCCGCAGGGGTATTTTACCTTCCTCGAGGTGGGGAAATATTGTCTGGAAACAAAGTGCCCCCGAAAAACAAGGGGATATGGGTTTATTTGTATCGATTTATAGTGCCAATGGTGTTTAAAGCGAGGATATTTCTAGAAATATCAAATAAATAAACGGTTGTCACTCGGCTGTGGAGAAAGTACATAACTAGAAATTTAAATATTTGAACTATTCTAATTGCTAACGAAGTATTGCTACGAATATTTAAAAAAACTTTATTGCATATTGCATATGCTAGAAAAAATATATTTACTAGCAATCACTGTTTTTGACCTTGACGACAAATTTTCTGACTATGGTGGTAAATTTGGCTAATCATAGCCAACTAACTTGGCCAATTTTCTCCAGTTTCTGAAACTGCTTGAATTTTCCAGTTTAGGTAAGAATGTCATGAGTTACATCATTTTTTCTAAATATTTACTCAGAAGATACTTTTCACGGGAGGAAGAGGGTCGTCGTTCAGTTAGACTGAGTTGAGATCATACGATAAAGTGAATTGTGAAATACGAGAGTGTTTTGTGAAGATATTTCCCTGTTTAGCGAATTAATATAAGTATTAAATTGTTGTTTGACTGTACCTGACTGTTGTTTTCGTGACTTTGTAACATAGCTATCGATTTAATATCAGTAAAGTGTTCCTGTTTATGTTTATTGGTGAATTTAATAAAATCGTTATATAGTTCTCCAGAAATTCGGACTTTTGCGCGTGTCTTGAAAATACACTTCAACAATAGATTATATATCGTAACAATATAAATATTATTGCTAATCCGGCCAACGGTATTGAGGCACTTTTCCTTTTCGCATACAATTATATAAAATTAAATATTATTATTGTGTCGAAAGATAAAAAACTTTGGACTTTAACAGAAAAGCAAATTGTAAGACTTTCTGAGCGCATATTAAACACTTTCTGACAGACGAATCTTTCTCTGTGTGTGTGTCTGTGGGTGGTGGTACAATAGCTGAAGATCGAGTACCCATATCCTCATAAAGTGTTATTCGTAGGTAAAATGTGTAAAACGGAAAAAAATATAGAATATCTTGTGATGTATATGATGACCACATGAGCGCAAACAAGAAGTCAGCAAGTAAAATTAAGGACTCTTGTTTGTCCTGAAGAAAAATGGTTTTTTTATTTCTTTGCTTTCGAAAGAGGTTGACAGACATTTTAATGTATGTTGTATTTACAAGAAGCTTTGCATTATTTATATTTTACAACTGTTTTTGAGCGGATTTTTTTTAAATTTTTGATTATTATTTTTTTTAAACTAATTATATGTATGATACGAGCAGGCCTAAACGTTATTGATACATTGGAAACTCGATTGAAGATTGACCTTAATACATCTTTATGCCAATGTATTATATTATCTTTACCAGGCTACGACAACGATTAGAAATAGAATAGCGGTACTTCCATTTCCCCATTTTTATTTCCTATAAAAGTGCATATGATAAGTGATTTCTCAAAAAGAATATAAACTAGTTATAGAGGAACCTATATATGACTGAACATATGAAGAACATTTGCCTCCAATATTGGCTAATATTTTTATTAGAACATTATGCCAATATTGATGTTACATTGGAATATATTTCCAATGAAATGCAAGTATTGGCGTAATGTTGAGCCAATATTGTCCCAAAATTTTAAGACAATATTGGGCTAATTCCGTCAAAAGTTCCACTATTTCATATTGGTGCAATATTTCAAATATTGACATCCATAATTGGGGCCAATTTTGGATTGCTACTAGAGAAGGTTCAAGAAACACCTCGAAATAACCAATATTTGTGATATGAGATATTTCCATAAGTTTCTAAGGATAGTCTATAAAAGGAACCATCATTCAATCGGACAGCAGTTGACTAAATAAGATCTACATTGAACTGTGACTTTCGTCAATATTTTGAGAATAGTAGAGGTTGTTTTGTGAAATGACTTTCGTCACTGTTTTGAGAATATTATGAGTAATTTTGTGAAATTAGTGAAGCATTTAAGTGGTGATTTACTCTATACTGTTCCTGTTTACGGTGTGCTTGTAAATACAAGTGTTAGTTATCCTGAAATTTTGACTCATTCTTGTATCCTAAGCGCAAACCCACAATTCCAGAGGATAGATGCATCGTTACAATATATTTTCATGTCGATGATATAATAAATATAATATATATTTATTATATTATCTTTACTGTCCGACTACAAGACAACAACGATTAGAAATCGAAACACGGTAGTTCCAGGTCCATATTTCAATTTCCTATAAAGTATATGCTATGTGATATCTGAAAAACAATATAAAAAAGTTATAGAATAAAATTGTCTCCAACATGATAAAATTAAGAATTCGATTTATTTCGAAGACATTCTTGAATACACGATAAATTGTTTTTTCTATCAAAACACATTCAAAGAAATGCAATTCATAAATCAAGTCGACAAATAATATTTGAAAAATGGTACCTATAAATAAATCTCTTATTCCATATTTCATTCTTTCACAAGGGTATTTACTGCTATCTGGGCAGCGAAAATATTGAGGAGAAATAAAGTGCTCCCGACAGATGAGGTGACTTTGTCTGTTTTATTTTCTTTAATTGATCTCTAGTGCAAAATAATGCAACATTCAAAAGCAAACATTTAAAGAAAAGACGCTAGAGAAATAAAAGTGTGCAATAATTAACTAGGAATTGGATTAAACCTAATGTGATACTGGAAAGCATATGTTAATTTTCCACAAATGAAGCCCACACAACATTATGTGACTAATGTTGTTCTTATTAGAAGAGTTCAGCAACCAGGAAATGCTGATATATGGTAGAGCAATATGTCTAATATTTCCAATACACCCCTTTATCGACAAAAAAACAAATTTTAATTTTCTTGGATAATATTAGAATGTAAATGTAACTTAACCATACTAAACATTATTTTATTTAGTGCATACAAAACATGATACAAAAGTTAAGCACGATACAGTAAAATGATGATCTACACGAAGTTCTAACTAATTTAATCCTTGTTATAATTGTTCAACAGCTACGAAATGCTGTTAAATATGCGAGAGCAAATACATCAATACAATTACACCAAATACCCTAGGCATCGACGTCAGTAAGGAAGGACGAAGCAAGCACGGGGCGATGTCCCAGGACATAACTGATTTCATTATATTTACATGGTTTTGTCTGTATGACGACTTTGGGTTTAAGAACGCGCGTATTTTGTTCTCGGGCTCCCTGACTTGCGAAGTCAACTGCGGCTGTCATTTTACTCTATTGGCGTCATTAAATTTCCCTGGATGTCACTGGATCCTGTGAGGACAGCACAATTTAAATTGTTTACGCCTGTTTACGGGCTTCAAAATTAACAAACGATTTTAATTCTAATAATGAGAAAACTTTTTGTGTTTTCGAAACTCCTCTCAATGTTTACTCTGGTCGGTGACATCAGGAATGAAGTAAATTAATTTCCATGATGTCAAGCTGAGAACTTTTTGATTGGTTGCCGGGCTGAGTTCCCAGAATTATATCAAAGAACCTTGGAAGCACAACCCATTCGAGAAACACGGGATCAAGATGGAGGGCTTTCCCCTGAGTCATGTGTGAAGATGTCACAGAACTAGAAAGATCAATCATGCATAATGCATTTATTATGAAACACTTTCCAATTGAAATTCAATTTTGTTGAAACATCTCTAAAATGACAATCATTCGGCGGTAATATTTTTTTTAATTATCACATTACTACAATAATTTATTTTACATGAAAACTTCAAACATCAACAAAAAAGTCAATGCTATAAAATCGTAACAAAAAAGTCAATGCTATAAAATCGTATGATGCCAATGTAAATTAAATTAATATTTCATTCATGTGCGCCACTTATATTCCAGACTCCAGAGTTAAATAATTTTGCGTGAAAAAAATTCTTATATAACTCATCTTATAATTACCTGTTTACACTCTGCATCCATGAAAATTAGGCTTCGTTGTAGACATAATCAATGTTTGATGATAATTTAAACTCAGAAACATTGTAATTACTTTAGGAAAGATTATAGACGCGCAGAAAATACGAAAAATAATCTGGATGGATTTTCTGGATGGATAATCTGGATGGAATACGATGGATTTTTTTCCAATATGGAGACCCGTATAATATCTGATATATTTTATTAAGCTTTACGTGGTATGAATCATCATAACGTAAATGAAAATTACTGCATTGTTCGATGTATAAAAACTACGTTTTTTCAACGAAAAGATAACATTTTGGAAATAAAGAAACATAGTTTTCGTTTTTGTTTTGAACATACAATGCTTATCAGATACTGACAAAAGAGTCATTAATGATTGAATAGAATGGGCTGAAAAGAACACAAGTTTTTTCTATTTATATTAATTAAAGATGTTTGCTCCAAAATACGCTAAATGAAGATAGATTATCTTCTAGATAAATCAAATATCTAATGGCTGTTAAAATCCCTTACCTTTTAATGTAAGGGATTTCAGTAATTAAAAATACATTTTTAATTACTGAATAAAATATCTATGTATGCTTTTTGGAAATGGTACATCGTCTAAATGTGGTGTTTTAATATAAGCGCACCTTATGTAAAATTTAAATGTTTAACTTATGTTAAGAGCAGGGACAAACAATTGGCTGGTGTTGTAGTATTGATAAATTTATACTTGCCGAATTTATCGCCAATACACTTTAAACCAATTATATATGCTTCCGATCAATTAAATACACTTTCGAGCTTTCAAACAGCTACAAATTAACAAATTATTGCTTTTTGTTCATAGCTAGCATTTATAATTTGTGAAATATACGTTTTAGAAACTTTAAAAACGGAAAATTTTCAATCTTCATCAACTTGGCAGGACTTAAACTCACTCGAAAGATTTACACGAGAACTATAAGATCGATTTAAAAAAATAAATATAGATGTAGATACTACATTTCCTAGTGCATATTTTGTCGCCCTCTATTTACATATATATCTGTTCTATCTTACTATATATTAAAAGTGATAGTAAAAAAAAAGGAAAAAACACTTTCTCGAACATACATTTTTCAAAGTTTTTTCGAGAAAAAGCTCAAAATATTCATAAAATGAAATAAAAATTATACATTCCTAATTTGGATCATATTTCTGACAAAACAAGAAAAAACATTAATTATTTATTAGGTTCGGAGCTAATAAGAATCCAAAATGTTTATATGTTTCTTAATGTTCTGTTTTCTGCCAGAGAAACCCTAACAATTGTGAACAATCAACGAAATCTTGTCCTTCAAATGGCTGTTTCCAATTAAATATAAAGAAGTCCTCTTATGAAAATTCAATGCACATGAATTTGTGAAGGACGTTACTCCAAATCGATTGGTAGCTTTAAATTTGGTCTACGATCAACGATGCTCTAATAACAAAGGATGAGTTGTGTATTTCTGCAATATTACATTTGTACAGAATAAACTTAATTATAAAATATTTTCATTTAAATGCAACCATTGCGTTATGGCATTTTCAAAACATTCATCCAGAGGAGTTTTATATCCTTCTCTCTAACTCCATGGTACATATGTTCACGTCCACATTTGACCACTCCCATGTCTGGCATTTTGTGAATTTATTTAGGGGGGGGGGCAATAAATTGTTTTGTATTTGCATCGCCTCCTTTAGACGCTGCCTGTTCAGTCAGGTGCTGGCGCTGATTTTGAGTTATGACACATTGTACCCCGACCGGCCACACAACTTGATACCATAAACCCCTTGGGTTGGTCGTGTGGTCTGGGCCTTCAACATTGTACCGCGGGGCCAACGGCCGTACCGTGCTGAAAACACCGGTTCTCGTTAGATCACCGAAGTGAAGCAGCATCGGGCGCGGTTAGTACTTGGTGGGTGACCACCTCGGAACACCGCGTGCTGTTGGCCATCTCGGGTGCGGTATCCCCGTGGTTTGCGCGCTAAGATTTGCACGCTGCCACAAATGCCGCCGTGTTCATGCGGAGTACGATCACGTTAAACATGTGGGTCCGTAAGTCCTTCCGAGAGGTTGGTGGTAGGGGAAGGAGGGTACGGTCCCTGTGGATGCCTCCCCCACTGGGTTCCGGTCTAAATTGTGTGGCACTTCCCGGCCGTCCATTCAGTTACCTTACACCTCTCTGGTAGGTCGGACGGTCTGGGTCTCAACAACAACAACATTGTACCGCGACCCGGGTTCGATTCCAGCCACTGCCAAAACTGCCGCCGTGTTCATGCGGAGTACGATCACGTTAAACATGTGGGCCCGAAAGTCCTTCCGAGAGGTTGGTGGTAGGGGAAGGAGGGTACGGTCCCTGTGGATGCTTCCCCCACTGGGTTCCGGTCTAAATTGTGGGGCACTTCCCGACCGTCCAAACAGTTACCTTACACCTTTCTGGTAGGACGGACGGTCTGGGTTTCAACAACAACAACATTGTACCGCGAAGGAGCGCGGTAGCCCATTGGTTAGCGCGCTGGAGTTGCACTCGGTAGGCCCGGGTTCGATTCCAGCCACTGCCAAAACTGCCGCCGTGTTCATGCGGAGTACGATCACGTTAAACATGTGGGTCCGAAAGTCCTTCCGAGAGGTTGGTGGTAGGGGAAGGATGGTACGGTCCCTGTGGATGCCTCCCCCACTGGGTTCCGGTCTAAATTGGGTGGCACTCCCCGACCGTCCAAACAGTTACCTTACACCTTTCTGGTAGGTCAGACGGTCTGGGTTTCAACAACAACATTGTACCGCGTGGCCGTCCAAATTGATACTCAAGTCCTCTGGATGAGTTGGACGGTCTGAGTCTTCAACATTGTACCGCGTGAGGGCGCCTCTAGCGTAGAATGTTTTTGCGGTTTATCCATATGTTTAAATTGGTTTACGGTAGAATAACCTTGAAATTTAAATTTTTAGTTGTTGTTTTTTCTACTTTTGTCATTGGATTTTATCTTTAAGTTTATTGTTAATTTGATTTTAAAGTTAATTTTATTGCTGATTTGATTTTGTCATTGGATGTTCTGATATATATTTTTATATTGAAATCAAGGTTGTGTGTATCAAGGTAAAATTAAAGTATGTGTATTTTATTTTATTATGAATTTGTTTCATTTTATTGAAAAAAATTGTCAAAAATTATAGATTTTCCATATAAAGGATTTATTATTATTTTTTTAATGTAACAATAGTGTAGTCAAATAAAAATTCTGGATGCTTTTATGCACACAAATTTTTAATGCAATTCAATTTTGCTATTTTAATGATACTTTTTATTTTATAAAAAATATAGTAAAACATGTTTTCACCACTCTCATTTCTGGGCTACATCCTGGGCAGGTGATCAATATAAAAAAGGCTGTGATCTAAAGTTTCTAATATTGTAGAGTCATAAAATACTTATCATGGTTATGCTACTAATAAAAAATACACAAGTACATACTTTAAAAGATGATTATGGGTCTGAAGGGAATGGGGTGCAACTTTTTATGTGCTAAAATATAGATATTGAATAAAATAAAAAAACTTTAGAGCACAATTCTTTTTAATGTAGCCTAAATATGAAATTTTAACTAACATAAATGACCAACATATTATCACTTAAATTAGGCAATCAGTTATGTTGAAAGTACTTTTACAATATACATACGTGAAAGAGATCAATAATTAAAGTATTATTACATATTTGCATCCCTGGGAGGGGGAGGGGCCATACATAATCTATACTCATGTCCTAAAGCTAAAAAAAATTATATACATTTCATTAGGAGACATAGACATTTTGCTCTGCCACTCTTAATGTACGTTACATAGAAAAAAACTGTCTGCAGGAAATAAAAGAACTTAAAACACTTAGCAGATACACAACACATTGAAATATTACATATGTATTACATGAAGTGTATATCCATGAATAAAAATTGAAATAGAAAATTCATTGAAAGATGATTTGGAATAACAAATTTCTTCATATAAAAACATGAAAATTCATTAATGAATAACTTTTCACTTTATCACAAATTTATTATCTGAAGTCATTTTTCTATGATTTTTATGATTTAACTTATATATAAATTTTTGATAATTATATATAAATTCTTATATATAAATTGACTTATATATAAATTCACATATTAAATGCATGTGAAATATCAATATATTGTGGCTTTGTTAAATGTTTGAAGCCCTTTAATTTCAAGTAAGTATTTTTTCCCAAATTACAAAGTGGGTTTATGAGATATTATATGGATTGTAATTCTTTCTTCAAGTCTCCTGGCTTGTGGTGTTTGGAATTTTTTCTCATAAAGAAATCATTATCAAAGAATTGTAAAGAAAGAAAAATCATAAAACTAAATTAAAAAAAAATAGATCATAAAAATCTTTTTTTGCGTGTAACCAATAAAAAACATCGTCCATTCTAGTTTAACTAGCCCCCGTGTTTTTATACCTTTGCTTTCGCATATATCATGTTTGTAAATAAAATATTAAAACTTATTCATGCACTTTTATATCCCTTTTCAATATAAAGCTGTACCACTGTATTCAACCGATGTTGCGCCATCTACCGCAGAACGTTGTCCCTACGCAAATCAACGTTTATTAGGGAGAGACGGCTGACTGAACAGGCAGCGTCTAAAGGAGGCGGTGGTATTTGTAATAAGTATGAAAGAGCGAGGGGGTAAATTTTTGATCAAATGCTTCCATTCCAAAAAGCATTTCCCACAGATGCCGAATTAATGCGAAAATTGAAATAATTTTTAGTTTGCATATCATATTGGCACCAAATATTCAATCTGCAAGTCTTAATTTACATCCTATTTTATAAGCTGATAGACCATGTTTTTTTTTTTACAGTATCCATTTCGACAGCTTTTGTACTTAAGCTTAGAACAAATTACATATTTATGTCACCGAGCAGAGTAAGCGATTGCAAATAATTAAAAAGTGAATTAATTTTTGATTACATGTGATAATATTTAAAAAGTAATTCATATAAAATATTATTTCGTTTAATGGCTTTGCCTTGGATTTCAGTGTGGTATGATACTGCCCGGAAGGCTTTGCATTGTATAAGAACGCGAGAAATTATATTAGATCCAGGATTAAAGATGTAAGTTGGTGATATAAATTACATCGAAACTCATAACGAATTCTTGGAAACAGAAAACGGTTACACAATACTTTTACTTATATAAATAAATAAAAATCACGAATACTGCGCTTATTTAAATCTTTTAACTGTAATATATATCTTGAGTAGCTCTCGACCGCATCACATATATACTCGGCTTTCCTCAGAATTTAAAGCAGAGATCATTTAAATTCATTCATTGAATTTTTCAATAGGCATAGTTATCGACCATTCGCAAGACTACCTTCCGCCCGCTAAGCTGGCATAATACGTTCTAAATAATAACTAAACACGGTTTAGCTTTTTGGCAAAATACGCCTTGCACCTACAATGGGCACGTCAACTGTTACGCCCTAATACGGCTGCGTATTGCGAACTAAATACGTTCATTTGATACGCCCTAAATA
The DNA here is from genome assembly GCA_951213105.1 of Amaurobius ferox. Taxonomy (NCBI): domain Eukaryota; kingdom Metazoa; phylum Arthropoda; class Arachnida; order Araneae; family Amaurobiidae; genus Amaurobius; species Amaurobius ferox. The sequence goes on from OX578144.1 coordinate 62,717,876, forward strand.
CGTTTCTTTGATTCGCCCTACATGCGACTTTAAATTATCAGAAAAAATCTTAATTACCAGAAATATGACAATTCCAATAAAAAAATGAAAGGGAAAATATTTAACGTAGTTTATCATTCATTTCCTCGATATTACATAAACTGTAGAAGTGAATTTTTAGTTCCATTTAGAACCGATATTGCGTTGTCTGTTGGGCTGAAGAGTCCACCATATTGTTGTACTTAACACGATCCTCTGAATTTTTACATGAAATTTTGTAAAAGAGAATTAAATCATCATTTTTCTCAATAAAGAGGAAATATAATATTCCCAATTGCTTTTCTCCTCAGAATATTATTATTCAAGGTTATCAATTGGACTCTCGCCACACTCTCCGTCTGCCGTCGGTGCAAAAAACGGTGTAGCGTGATTCGACTGAACACATAACCTTCTTCCAACCATCGTATGTCCAGTGACGCCTTTTCCGGCACCACTGTAAACTTATTTTCAATTTCTTCGTTGAAATGAGAGGTCTTTGCACTGGTGTCCGACTGGCCTCACCGATTAACGGCAATTTCTTGGGCATTGATCGGGTCGGAATCGGTTGTTATGACCTTTCATTGAAGTCTTCCGCAAGTTGCTACTGAGGAGGCCCCCCTTTTCTGCTATACAAGCTGTCTGAGATGCCGAATGTCAACGGCTTGATTGACTGTTTTCGATACAGCGTTCCGCCTTTTAGTCAACGGATGGGAGTTATGTTTCCAACTGTTATAAATTTTGATTATGTCATTTTTCGAGGAAACTGTGAGTTGTTCTGTTCTACCAATCGTGATTCCTGCCAAACGTCCCCCCCCCCATTAAGATCTTATTCAAAAAGACAAATCTGTTGTTTTCCCCTAATTTGCGCAAATTCTTTAGGAACACAAACCGACAGTACCCCTTTTGCAGTGTTGCCATCGCGTGAATCTTACATGACTAACGTAATTGGCATACATTAGCATGTGACCTAAATTTCATACATGTTCCCAGGTTTCTAATTCACTAGCCACTGTGTGTACCCAATGCATAAAAAGAGTTTTTTTTTAAATTACTTAATATCCGCGGATCTCACATGCATCTAGATGCATAGACGGTTTGGAATGCAATCTTCTACTTTACAATTCAATAATTCTCTACTTCTAAATCTTCTAATCTAAAAATGACAAGATCTACTAAAAATTCCAATCTTCTTTTTTCGCAAACGCATTAATTACATTATCGTGGGAATTAAGAGTTCTTATTTCTCATATCTGAATACAAATTTTTAAGATACAATAAAAGTTTGTATCTTTGCTACTAGATGACAGAATCATCACATATCAATAAGAGATTGACAGATTACTTCTCTAATCAAAATTATTTTGTGCTAAAAATACTTTTCTGCTGGTACTCACATCGTAGGCACGCCAAGCAACATTGAGATCGGGAATGTTTATTTGAGCTTTGTGATCAATGATCTATCACCAATCACCGTTTCATAAATATAAATTCTGCTGAGATTTTATAGTAAAAAAAAATAATTTTTTAAAGCAAAGTTAGATACTTTTTCGAACGGCACACTTTGTTTCTATGGATTGCACGCCACTGGACAACTAAAACTGATAATATTTGGAACACAACTTCTACGATTATGACAGGTGATTACCAAACATGATCAGAATGTTTGAAAGCCTTTTCATAACCATTTCCGTTTGAAAACTTGTTATAACAAGCTTGTTACAACAGTCCAGTTTTAACAGGAATGACAAAGGATATTCTCCGGACATCGAAGTTATGTGGTCATATGATACACATAATACTTGTTTTGCTTGAAATGCTGTCTAGAATCACGAAGAATAACCATACTGTTTTTCTCTATAACTTCCTTATTGTTTTTCTTGCTGGTATACTTTCCTTACTGTTCTTTCTATTGTACTTTCCTTACTGTTATAATTTCCTTCACATTCCTTACTGTTATACTTTCTTTACTGTTTTTTCCAACATAGTACTTGTTTTGCTTGAAATGCTGTCTAGTATCACGCAGAATAGCCATACTGCTTTTTCCTATGGTGAGTGACCAGATAACCGATAAATAATTGTGAACCGAGATGACCATTCAGTTAACTTTTCAAACACACCCTAGACGTGTGCAAAAATTATACAATAAAACAAATGAGCAACTCATTGATTATTTCAAAGCAGGACCAAGACTTGTTTAACATAATTGTTAATAAAAAAATGAAAACCGTGTCTTTTGAAATAGAAAACAGGTTGGAAAACCTGGTTTCAGTATTCGACAAACAGTAACAACTGCGGGCTCATCTGTCGATTCCATCCCTTTTATACGGAGCTCTAATCATGTGATCTACTTGCATTTCAGATCAATTACATACATCGGCCAGCTGCGTTTGTCTCACAATTTTCAAAATTATACAACTAAAGCTTCATCGTATTTCTTTTTCTATGTCGAGTAGTGCATATAGATATCTTTAAAAAAAATTAGGCAAAAAAACACCAGTAAGTTTGCTGAGATATTATAAAATGAAAGCAAAAATTTATTAATGTTCATTTATCCTTTCTGACATTCAACAAAATATGCACTCTTTTGGCGCATGCGTTTATACACGAATGATAAGAATTTGATACTTTTTATAAGAATTTGATACTTTTTATAAGAATTTGATACTTTGTAAATAATACTTGAATTTGATATAAAACAATCTCAAAATTTTGTCAGAATTACTATTAGAAGGAAATGCGAGTTATTATACATAACTAAAAGATGGCATTTGATTAATACTTCGCTAGAAATTTATATATTCATCTTAATAACCAAAGTTATATTGTAGCGTAAATAAATAAAAAAGAATGTAGCATAAGGGAAGTGACGTAAGGGCGTTACGTTTCACAAGGGTCCCTCCCATACTAACTGCTAGAACCCTGTTTTAATACACTGCTGGCCATCCAAAATGCAACACCACAAAGGAAGCATCCAATAAGCATGAAATTTGCACCATACGTAGACCTTGATAGGGAATACAAATGATTAGAATTTTAGCTCATATGCAAATCATGTGCGCCAGTAGCGCCACCTACAAGAGCTACATAAGGGGAGAAGAGAAGGCTGTTTTTAAGTACAGGAATGTTGTTTTCACCCTGTATTTTTGTGTGGGAAGCTTCAGTATGCCTCGTCGAAGAATACGGCAGCCATTTCAGCATGTTTCTGAGTTCGACAGAGGAAGAATTGTGGCTTATAGAGATTGCGGATTACCCTTCCGAGAAATCGGTGCTCGTGTTGGACGAAATCAAGCCACAGTGATACGAATATGGAATCAGTGGGTGCAGGAGGGACGGACCAACCGACAGGAACTATTGCACCAGCCTCGTCGCACCACCGAACGTGAGGACAGGCATATTGTGCGCATGGCAATGATGGATCGCACTGTAACATCAACAACCCTAGCGCAAGATTTAAGGTCTGTTTCACAACAATCTGTGTCAGCATGTACCATTCGATGTCGTCTGCAACAACGGACAATTTCAGCAAGGCGTTCATTGCTCTGATTACCTTTGACTCCAGACTATAGGCGTATGAGGCTGCAATGGTGCGTTGAACGCCGGACATGGACAAACGAATGGCACGGCATTGTGTTTTCAGATGAATCACGATTCTGTCTACAACACGACGATGGTCGTATCCGGGTTTGGCGGCACCGTGGCGAGAGAGTGCATAATTCTTGCATTATGCATCGCCATACCGGTCCTTCACCTGGTGTTATGGTTTGGGGTGGCATTGGATTTTACTCCCGCACCCCCCTAATAGGCATTGCCGGTACACTCAACAGCCACCACTACATTTCTGAAGTTTTGGAGCCTGTTGTCTTACCTTACCTCCAAGGCTTGCCTGCTGCCAAGTTTCAACAGGACAATGCGAGACCACACATGGCACATATCGTTCAACATTTCTTCAATGCCCACCAAGTTTCACTGCTTCCTTGGCCCGCCCGTTCTCCAGATCTGTCGCCCATTGTAAACGTCTGGTCGATGATTGGCAGACGACTGGCCCAGCAAACACCACCAGCTGCTAAGACAGATGAAGTTTGGCAACGTGTGGAAGCAGTATGGACTGACATAATCCAAGAACACATCCAAAGTCTCTTTCTTTCAATGCCGAGGCGCGTAGCAGCAGTTATTGTCAGCCATGGCGGCTGCACAAAATACTGATTTCTTCATGTTCCGCAAGTCGAACGGGGCTGTATTTTCAATCAATTCGTCCTTTTACTTTATGTTCTTTGTCCAATAAATTTGGCTTTGATATCTCTTGTCTTTCATGGTGTTGCATTTTGGATGGCCATCAGTGTATATGCAGGAGTACGCGAACCAAATTCTCCAAAATGGACCGGTTTCCAGCAAAAATCAGACAGGTGAATTTTGACTGCAAACAAAAAATTAAATAGAGTTTGGAGAATAAAATATATTTTTACGGATTTGTCCATTTTGGAACAATTCAAATAGAATAAAAAAATAATGCCTGTATCCATTGAACTGACTATTATTACGTATACTGCATATAATATATGAAGTATACATAATATTTAAGGTCATTACAAAAAAGCGGTCAATTATGCAAATTTAGCATTAACAAAATACTTAGAAACTCTATTCAACCGCATGAATTTTTATGTCACGCATCACATAGATAATATAATTTCTTCAACGTCAACAAATATCATCTGTAGAGTGTGGTTAGACTATTTCAGTTAATTGCGGCCTTATTCGGCGCAACTTTCTGGAATTTTGAGTTAAATACTGCGGAACACTAATTAAACGAAATTATTTACTATATAATTCAGACTTTTAAAATATTACCGGGACTTGTAGACATACAAATTTATTAAACATTCAAATTTTCGCAATACCATGCTCTTTAGGGAGTTGGAATAATGCCATCCTTTTTGGGCTTAACTAAGTTATGTCAAAATAGTTCTCGTTAAAAAAAACTACCTATGACATGTAGGGCTAAAATTAAAATAACATGAAATGTGGACTTGAAATGATAGAATTAGTGTCAATATTAAACGTACACTGAAAAGTTATTTTAATTTCCGCAAATGTCCTTAGTCATTTTAGCACCAACAGGAAACAGTGATTTTGAATGAAACCATCTGCTTAAACATTTATTCCCAACCCATCACATTTATTGCAAATATACACAATTTCAATGCCCCATGAAAAGAAGATGCCCCTCTCAGAAGGCTAAAAATGGCAGTGGACAGATGTGGGCGTTGAAATTTACATAATTTATGCAAGTTACAAATATTTGTAATTAAATAGTTTCTAAAAAGTATAGAAACTATATTTCTAGGAAATATACACATAGACATATTTATATTTTTAGAAATATTTATTTATATAAATATAAATATAGAAATTATATTTCTGGTAGATATTTTCTAAATAATAACTATTTTCTATAACTGAACTTAATTATCAAGATGTTTACTTTCTTATATGAGACAAGGTTGTTGTAATCTTTACTTTGGATCAAATATACAAAAGTAAAGTAGAAGATCTCCTTTGCAATTATTAGACGGGATATATACATGTATCTCCAAAAGTTTAGCCCGAAGCAGTAAATCGGACATAGTTTACATTCATAGTTTACATTCATAGTATCGGACAAGTTTTGCATTCATATATTCATTATTTCATAAGAAATTTAATAAAGGTTATAAGTTGTTGACAACTAACAGTTGGATAAGTTGTTGACAACTAACTATAAGATAATGTATCTGATATATATATATATATATGTGTGTGTGTGTGTGTGTATACCCATACACTCTAAAATAAAAAAACCGTCGTACCAAGGAAAAAAATATTCAAATGAGACAAAATTTTTTTACGTTTAATGTGAATTTACCGAAAAAGAAATGATTAGAATTTCAGAACAATTGGATGATTTATTTCACTGAAAGATCTGCACAAAATGAGCACGCCAATATGCCGTTGGTCCACCTCTAGCCTTGACACAAGCTGTTTCCCGACGTTGCATTGATGCATAAAGTTGTCGGATAATGATCTGAGGGATGTCGTTTTAAATGGCCTCCAATTGACGAGCTAATTCGTCAACTTTCTGGGATGGTCGCGACGACGCCCCATCTCAGCCCTAATGTGCCCAATAGACGGGATATCTGGGGATATGGCTGGCCAAGGAAGTGTCGAAAACCCTGACCACCCGACTCGTCCGAGGACTTAGAGCAGCTATTTGGATGGCCGGGATAAGGCCAAGGAAGTGTGTCGTAAGCACGCAGACAATCAATAGAGAGGCATGACGTGTGTGGCCAGGCATTATCTTGCTGAAAAGGCAGGAAGGTGAAAGGAATGGCAATATATCGGTCGTAGAATGTCGGCAAAGTACCGCTACGCTGTGATGGAAATATTTAATTGTCTGCGGTATGTATAAAATTGTTATAATAAAAGAATTAAAATATTATTTTTTCTATAATCATAAGTACGTGGATAAAAATAAAACAGAGAAGAGGAGTAAAGCCTTTTACGAGTTTTTTCTTTTTGTAATATTATTGATACAATTTTAAAAAATTTGTTACATATCTCTTCTAAGATTGTAATGGGTATTTTTACTTTGTTTATGCTTAGGAGCCAAGTAAAGGGTTGTGGCTGCCCATACTTCTATTAGAAGTTAAACAAATTGAAAATATTGTCAATTATATTCAATTACAGAAATTTAACATTATTTGAAAATATCTTCAATATTCAGTTGTGTATTATCAGGCCATGTATCAATTGTGTACATGATCGGCACGTCCACATTTGTCCAAAACACTATTATGAAGTCAGAGTTTTCTTGGTGTATGGAAATACTGTTTATTTCCAAATACATCGGTACATTTTTAAACAAATAATTTCACTCCAAATCTGAAAATGCTAAGAATACGAAGAAAAAATGAAAATATTGAATTAAAATTTCCATGTGGGTTTCATATTCATGCTAATTCTACCATTTGAAGTCAAAATTTCATTCTATTGTAATTATAGCCGGGAAGGCCATAGGTAATTTTTTTCACTAATGACATTTGGGCAGCATTATATGAGTCCCAAATGTATGGCGTTATATTATTTTTTAATAGATTATAAAATTACAAAAAGCGAAATGCAAAATATGTTTGCAGTCTGCATCGATGATATTATAGAAATTAAATTTATAAAATAAATGATTCCGGTTAATCATAGAATCAATGTGATACGCCAGCAATCCAGAACGCTGTCCGGAATAAGGGTACAGTTATAATCAAAATAAATAGAGCGAATTATCACTGGTTATCCTCCCTTGAACATATTAGTTGAACATGAAAAATCTTGTTACAAGGCATGAAAATTTAACATGCAGAATTGATAAAAATATTGTCAATGCTAATTTAGAGAATTGGACTGTATATTTCGCTAACTTGAGAAACTTTTAACATAGAATATACTGCATATTTTATATGTCTATACTTCTGCAAGGATGTCCAGTTGAGTCCCGGCCCATAAGGTAGACTCATGAACCCAGCATGCTTTCTATATTATTTAATTTAAGGTATTTAATGAATCTTTTTTATGTGATTTTCCTTCAAATTTATATTTAAAACATGTTTTTATATTTACCAGCTGCCGCAGTTTGCTCTCAATGTTTTTGTTGTTTCTTTTTAGAGGTGAGACAGGCAATGTTTAGCAGACACAGGTAACCGTATAAATGCTCGCTGAGCAGGCGTAAGAAATCGGCAAACGATTAATGCTTAAGCAATTCACAAAAAGAAAGATTCACAATATGCAGATTTTGGGTTCGAGGCTACGAAAACCCGTATAAGACGGATAATCAACGGTAAGATGGATAGACACAGCATAAACTAATGTAATTTCTAAATGAGTTAGGAAACATATATACCTTTTAAATATTTTAATTACCTTCAAAGTTAATGAATGTTCATGTACTTATATTTTTGTATCTAACATTTAAACATCCCATCAAATTTAAGCATTTTAATGTAACGTTTAAGTAAAATTTATGTTTCAAGTTTGCAGGATTTTAACTGTCGTTCATGTACTAAATTTCTCAATTTTTATGATTACTTTTGTTTTAATTGTGATAGATGTCAGTTAGAATTACTTTTCGATTGATAATTAACGGCCTTATAAAAAATCTTATTTGATTTTTGTTAAGTGAAAAAACTTTCAAGCGAACCATGCGTTTTAAATATTTGTATATTTACATAATGTGTTAATATGGTTGAATTTTTACGTAATTATAAGTAGTTACTTGAAATAACACAACATATTTACATCCATTTTAATAACACTTTTCAACTAAGTGTTTATGACTTTGGTCATTCTTTCTGCTTGTCCGTTTGTATGATAACTGCCGTAAAACCGACTTTATGAAAATGAAATTTTATCTAGTTAATGTGACGGTTGTGGGACATATGGGAAATGAATAATATCATCTAATTAGTTTCGGATTTAACCCGGGTTGAAAAAATGAAATTCATTGAATCCTATAGGATCTAATTTTCAAATACTTTTTAAGCAAAGTTAAAATTTATAAATTGCATCTAAAATTTTAGGAAATATTCAAATTATTGCATAAAATGTAGACATTTTTTTTCAGCAAAATATTTGAGATAGTTTTTTCAAATATAAATTGTTTAAATATACCGAGAAAAAGAAATGCATTTAAATTTTTACTCTTTCTATAACCTCCAGAAAGAAAATATAAGTATATTTTATAAAAATCTGATGTGGTGGTTGTGGACATTTTGCTTATTTATTTCTTACCTTTAAATCATTTTCTATTCCGCGCAAATGATGTCATGGGTTCAAATATTGGCACAAATTGGAGGTTAAAGTCATTTTGACAAGGAGGAACTCTTCATTGGAATACACTGAGACAACATGAGTTTCCTTATATAATGCAATGAATTCACTTTAACGGTGAAAAATTGATGAAGATATCCACATCATAGTGTTCATAACGTTGAATTGTACATTTGACGCTTTTCCAGATGGCAGCATGTAAAACTATTTCGTATCGAATTAACTTATATTTTACACAAAACTAAATTAACAATTACCAATACTGATAACATCCTCAATAAGCAATATAGTCCATATCTCTATCGGGACAATCCACTCCTCAAAGGGTTAGATAAACCATGAATGTTTGAAACATGAATTTAAATGGAAAATCTATCACCATGGTTTACTTTTCACAAGTTTTTAATCAATAATGCAAAGTATTAAGAAATCAAAATGGTTATTTAATTTAATGATTATTATTATTTTTTTGATTTGAATAATAAGTAATTAGATATTAAAATTTTTCTTATAAATGAACGGTTTGATTTTTCTTTTAATTATATTAATTGCGGATTGCGTACATCACTTTCATTTATTCTAACAAAGAGTTTTCAAGCATATATTTTGTGTTCAGCTAATAAAATCATACATTGTCTTTAGCCAATAAATTCATTTAGCTGATTGTTGAAACAGAAAAAGAGTAGAACGGGTATATCTTCTAATACAATTTTAGTGTTTTCATTTAGTAATATACAAACGGGATCAGGATCTTTTATACAGATCTGCAAATTCAGAGCTACGAATTTGGCGGGATATCGCTAACCTGCAAACTTTTCTTAAACGTTGCCATATCGACGGAAATGTCGCCAAATTTTTTAAAAACGACGCAAATCAAAGAAATTTATTTTGTTTTGCTAGAAGAGTGTACTTAAATGATGTTTCGTTTGCATTTATCTGTCAGTTCAACCGTCCTCCTTAGTAACACAATTAGCGAATTTTTGAAATGTCACGAAATTGTTATAAATGTTCGTAAATCCATAAAAATATATGAAATTGATAAAATTGTTCATAATAAATAAAATGAATTGTGTTTTGTTAGGGGATAGATGCCGATAAATTTGGCTTTTCTTAAAATATCGCCAAACCTTCCATACAGATAGCATTATTCAGACGATATTTTTCCACCAATTTATTTGAAGCATATGATATCGTGTCGCTTAGCAATGGATTTAAATCCAATGTGTTTATGAGGCAGACGATTTTTATTAAATATTTTTCTATTTGAATAAAGAAGCTAGGTATATAAAAAAATGTCATTGCCATTGCATTTTTGACTGGATAATATCAATTACGGTCTTCAGGTTTAAATATTATTATTATTGATATTTCCAGGGATTATTGATTCCGGGATTATTGATATTTTCAAGCTATTATGCAATTATTTTATTGAGTCAAATATTGTTAAAAGTCATATATTGTACGTTGTACGAGTAATCTTCTACAAATTCAATCGACTATATCTTCTAAACGACCAGAATCTATGTAGTACAGGTATATTGGCATATATTTTGACATATATTGGAATTTAGTAGAATCAAGTACGACCTTCTGGTGTGAAGATAACAGAGATTATTGATATTTTCAATTGATTACGCCATCTGTTTTATTTTGGCAAGGATTTTTGAGACTCATGTTGAAATACGGGTAATATTCTACTAACACCCAGGTATGTCTTCTAATCTACGAAATTATAAGTATTACGGACATATCTTCCCATATAATTTTAGAGCGCATTTATTTTGGTGTGTATTGGAACAAATTACTGCCTTCAGGTTTAAAGATTTGTATTGTGAAGGGTATAGTATTGTGGTGATGTTTTCACAATTCGTCGCCAAGTGGGACTGTCAATTCTACTGTCCCACTTGGCGGTAAATTTGGCGATTTTTTAAATTGTCACTAATATATTTATTGTCACTATTTATACTTATTATGCCATTGTTTTATTGCCGCAAAATTGTGTTGAAACTCATATATTGTGCGTAGTATGGACGGCATTCTACAAATGCAGGGGTATATCTTCTAAGTAGTACAGTTATATTGGCATAGAATTTAATATATATTGGCATATATTGGAACCACTTACTGCTTTCAGGTTTAAATATTACAGGGTTATTGATATTTTTAATTTTTGCATGTAATATACTAATAAAGACTATATCTTCTAATATTCGTGATGTTTTATTTTTCAGATCTGCCAGTGAAGATAATTTTGTGTAGCGAGAACAGAGATTCTTAAACTTTCTCTTAGGAGTATTAAATTAAATATTTTTACAGAATATTATGATTAAATATGTTATATAGTATACTATAGGAATTTCATTGTAAATTTTAAGTTTCTTTATATTATATACTCCGTACGAAGAAAAAGTATGCTTCTAGTATTTATATATTTCAATAATAAATGCATAAATTAGGCTTTATTTTCGTTAACTTCGTATCATTTTTTTGCAATGTTGACGATATTTTCGTCAATGTGGGGCTAAATATAGCCAAGTTGGCGATATTGAGAAGATCGTTTCCCATATAATAAAACATATACCCACCATATGACGGAATTAAAAATTTGCCAAACATTGTATCCCATTTGGTGTCATTTTTATCAATTTGGCGACACTTTTATCAATTTAATAACATTTTCGTCAATTTGAAAAAATTAAAAAAGTCATCAAGTTGACGATATGCCGCTCAAATTCGTCGCTATAAGAGTTACAGAGAGAAAAATAGGTTATTCTTATAGTAGAGTCCTATATTATTTCCAAAATATTGAGTTTTCATCAATTAGTTGTTATTTTCATTGATTTAGCGTCATTTTTATCAATTTGGAGTAATTTTTATGAATTCGGCAATATTTAAAAAAAAAACTCGACAAATTGATAATATTACGCCAAATTCGTAATCAAAATTTCGCCAAGCATTGTGGATGGAGGAATAAGATTATTCTTATAGTAAATAAACGATTAATGGAGTAAATAACATAGCTATTACCAAAAGCGTCTTCTTTCGTGAATGGAACTAGCTAGATCTACGAGAATAATTATAATGAATTTATCGCATAATATTACATATGAAAAGTGAACAGATTTCACAATAGTTAATACTTTCTTTATATTTAATAATAATTTTTTGATAAATTTATTTAAAAAATGTGTAATATCACAAGTACGGTTCATGCTATCGTTTATGTCAATCGTTTTTAATGCAAAATTACATAAAACATGATTATTTACGTAACTTTATGGAATATTTTAAATTTTTGACGATTTTTTTACAGAATTTCATTTCAAAATTTAGGGGAATTCTGAACATTCGTTTGCGGGAAAAACAATATGCTTCCAGTATTCACTGATTGTGATTTTTGTACCAAATTTTGTTCGAATCGCTTCATTCGTTCGTGATATATCGTCTCTACAGTCTCACTGACTCAAACACATACACACACGCACACACACAATTGGAAATCGAATAACGGTACTTCCAGTTCCCCCTTTCTATTTCCTATAAAATTGCATAATATGACAAGTGATCCCCCCCCTTCCCCCAAAAAATATAAACTAGTTACCGAAAAACATTTGAATCACGGGCATCTAGCGTTTCCAGATGCTGAAGTCCGGAGGGGGTCTTGCCAGATTTGGCGATATATTGCGTCAATTTGGCGACTTCTCGAACCCTAGTAGCATTGAATATGTATCTAATATTGGACCGATATTGTATATCTCAGCATTAAATTGGATTCATTTCCAATGTAACCCCTCTATTAGGCAAATACTGGTGTTACATTGGCCTCCAATATTACCTTCTTCCTTGTATGTATTCCTATTTATTCTAGTATGCCAATATTGGTGTTACATTGGAAATATTTCCAATGAAATGCCAATATTGGCGTAATACTGCGCCAACATTGTCCAAACGTTTTAAGCCAATAAAGGGCTAAATCCATCAAAAAGCCCACTATTTCATATAGTTTCAATTTTTCTAATACTGGCTGACAATATTGGGGACAATTTTGCATTGCTACTAGGGGAGTTTCGAGAAACACCTCGAAACAACCAATCTACGTGATATGAGATATTTCTATAAATTTCTATGGAGAATCTATAAAAGGAATCACCAGTCAATAGGACAGCAGTTGACGGAATGCGATCTACATTGAATTGTGACTTTCGTCAATATTTTTAGAATAGTAGCAGCTGTTTTGTAAAATGACTTTCGTCAATTTTTGAGAACGTTATCAGTCATTTTGTGAAATTAGTGAAGCATTTAAGTGGTGTTTTACTGAATAATGTTCCTGTTTACACTGTGCTTGTAAATATTCATGAAATGTTGACTCATTCTTGTATCCTAAGCGCATCCTCACGATTCCAGATACATCGTTACAATATATTTTTATGCCGATGATATAATAAATATAATATTTCTTTATTATATTATCTTTACTACGTTACCACAATGATTCGAAATCGAAACACGGTTCTTCCAGTTCCATATTTCTATTTTCTATAAAAGTACATGATAAGCCAAGTGATCTCTCAAAAAGAATATAAACAAGTTATAGAATAACATAATCTCGAATATAATAAAATTATGAATATATTTTATTCCGAAGACATTCTTAAATGCACGTTAAATTGTTTTTTCTATCAAAACACATTCTAAGAAATGCAATTCATAAATCAAGTCGACAGATAATATTTGAAAAATGGTATCTATAAATAAATCTCTTATTCCATATTTCATTCTTTCACAAGGGTATTTACTGCTATCTGGGCGGTGAAAATATTGAAGAGAAATAAAGTGCTCCTGACAGATGACGCGACTTTGTCTGTTTTATTTTCTTTAATTGATTTCTAGTGCAAAATAGTGCAACATTCAAAAGCAAATATTTAAAGAAAAGACGCTAGAGAAATAAGTGTGTGCAATAATTAACTATGGATAACCTATATATGTGATATGAGATATTCCCATAAGTTACTATATAGAATCTATAAAAGGAGTCATCTGTCAATCGGACAGCAGTTGACAAAATGCGATCTAGATTGAACTGTGACTTTCGTCGATATATTGAGAATAGTAGCAGCTGTTTTGTAAAATGATTTCCGTCAATGTTTTGAGAACATTATCAGTTATTTTGTAAAATTAGTGAAGCATTTAAGTGCTGTTTTACTGTATATTGCTCTTGTTTACCATATTGTTCCTGTTTTCCAAGTCCATATTTCTATTTCCTGTAAAAGTATATGATATGCTAAGTAATATCTAAAAAAAAGTATAAAGAAGATATAGAATAAAATAGTCTCCAACATAATAAAATTAAGAATTCGATTTATTTCGAAGACATTCTTGAATACACGATAAATTGTTTTTTCTATGAAAACAAATTCAAAGAAATGCAATTCATAAATCAAGTCGACAAATAATATTTGAAAAATAGTATCTATAAATAAATCGATTATTCCATAATTCATTCTGTCACAAGGGTATTTACTGCTATCTGGGCTGCGAAATTATTGAGAACAAATAAAGTGCTCCCAACAGATGAGGCGACTTTGTCTGTTTTATTTTCTTTAATTAATTTCTAGTGCAAAATATTGCAACATTCAAAAGCAAATATTTAAAAAAAAGGCGCTAGAGAAACAAGTGTGTACAATAATTAGCTAGTGATATGAAAAGCTAAACCTAATGTGACACTGGAGAGCATATGTAAATTTTCCGTAAATGAAGTCCACACAGCATTACGTGGCTAATTTTGTTCTTAATAGAAGAGTTCAACCTCGAAATGTTGATAAATGGCAGTGCAATATGTCCAATATTTATAATACATCCCTTTATCTACAAATCAACATATTTTAATTTTGTTGGATATAATTAAAATGTGAATGTAAATTAACCATACTGAAAATTCTTAGATTTAGTGCATACAAATGGTGACACAAAAGTTAAGCATGATACAGTAAAACGATGATCTGTTAGAAGATCTAATTAATTTATTTCTTATTAGAAATATTCAAAAACTACGAAATGCTGTTAAATGTGCGAGACCAAATACATCAATATAATCACATCAAATTCCCTAACCATTGACGTCATTCAGGAGGGGTTGTTGTTGAGACCCAGACCGTCCGACCTACCAGAAAGGTGTAAGGTAACTGTTTGGACGGCCGGGAAGTGCCACCCAATTTAAACCGGAACCCAGTGGGGTAGGCATCCACAGGGACCGTACCCTCCTTCCCCTACCACCAACCTCTCGGAAGGACTAACGGACCCACATGTTTAACGTGATCGTACTCTGCATAGTGAGTCAGGAGGGGTGAAGCAACCAGGGGGCGCTTTCACCGGGCATAACTGACTTCAATATTTTTACTTGGCTTTGTCTGTATGACGATATAGGATTTACGAACGCGCGTATTTTGTTCTCGAGCTCTCATGAGAGACCGAACTTGTCAACCTCGACTGTCATTTTACTCCATCGAAGTCATTAAATTTCCTTGGATGCCACTAGATCCTGTGAGGACCGCACAATTTACATTGTTTACGCCTGTTTACGCGCTTCAAAATTAACAGATAATTTTTAATTTTAATAATGCGAAAATATTTTGTGTTTTGTTCACTCCTCTCAATGTTTACTCTGGACCGTGATATCACCAATGAAGAAAATTAATTCCCATGATGTCAAGCTGATAATTTTTTGACTGGCTGCCGGGCATAGTTCCCAACCATATATTAAGGAACCTTGGAGGCAAAACCCAATCGAGACACACGGGACCAAGATGGAGGGCTTTCCCTGAGTCAGGTGTGAAAGCCCCAGGCCGTCCGGCTCGTCCAGAGGACTTGGAGCAACAGAATGGATCTGAGTCAGGTGTGAAGATGTCATATAACAAGAAAGATCAATCATGCATAAAGCATTTATTATGAAACACTTTCCAATTGAAATGCAATTTTATTTAAATATCTCTAAAATGAGATACATTCGGCAGTAATTTTTTTTTTAACTATCACATTACTACAAAAATTCATTTTACTTAAAAACTTAAAACTTCAACAAAAAAGCCAATGCTATAAAATCGTATGCATGTCTATGTAAATTTAATTAATATTTCATTCATGTGTGTCGCTTACATTCCAAATTCCAGAGCTAAATAATCTTGCCTGAAAAAATTCAGCAATTCTTGTACAACTCATAATCACTTGTTTACATTATGGATCTATAAAAATTAGGTTCCTCTGTAGAAATAATCAAAGTTTGATGATTATTTAAACTCAGAAATATTGCAATTACGCTAGCAAATATTAAAGATGCGCAGAAAATACGAAAAATAAAGAGGATTTAGTACTGATGCAACATTACATATAAATTTTAACGAACTTTAAAATTCACAATTTTTACAACAGAAAAAAAAAAAAAAATGGAGGTCATATTTTATTTTGAAGTGGGTCAGGTGATCTCTTCATATAATATGGGTAGAAGACCTAGGCCGTCCGACTCATCCAAAGGACACGAGCAACCATTTGGACTATAATATGGGTGTAATTTTTATTTTAATTTTTTTTTATTTAAAAACTACCAAACATATGTTGCTGAATAATTTTTATATATTTTACGGGAAAATTTGAACATTTCCTGAAATTTTCGAAGCACTTCGTGAATTTTAAATTCGCATAAAAAATGTTTGAAAAATAAGGTCCCATAGGGTTCAATGTATTTCACTTTTTCAACCCGGGTTCAATCCAAAAATTATTGGGGGATATTATTCATTTACATTCCCATAAGTCCCACAGACCGTTTCAACAATAGACTAAAATTTCGTTATGATAAAGTTATGTTTGCGGAAATTATCGTGCGGACGATCAGACAGACAGACAAACAGAATGAATAAAGTCATAAATACTTTTCAGCTAGGTTGGAAAGTGTTAAGCCAGTCTTTGAATTATTTTACGAGAGCCTGGCTTCAGTTGACCAGAGTCTTCAGTGCTTACTAGTGTTCAGTTATGAGTGGAAAAAGCAAGCATGCAAATCCGTATTGAATAAGTGTGTGTACATATGACTGAAAAAGTTCGTAATTCCTCGCAGTGATTATTTGAATAGCTCTTAGCGATTCCTCATAGGTCTCATATTTTTAAACGCTCATATTTAGGAAATAATATTGTGAATGCTATTTTAAAATTAAATTTAATAAATATAGGATAAGCATTTAGAATGGTATGAGTAGTTAATGGAAAAATATTAATATTTCCCTTTCAGTTTTAAGTAAGCTCAATGTAAGTAATTAGAGGGTTTTGCTGTTTTTCACAACACAGAGCAAATTCAGTTAGACTACAGAAATTTGTATAACTATCTTAATCACGACTATGACGCTCTTTTGTAATGATTACCGCTACAGTTTGGTCCCTTTAAACAGTAGAAACTAATTAAAAAACACCACAAAATACAGTGCAATTGTTACGTATTCAAATTTATTTTACTTTGCGGTTTATTTTTGTCTTCATATATTCTCTACCTTGTTCTACAGCTAGTAAATAATACTTCTAATAATTAGGGAACTTTGATTTTAAAATAATGAGAAATACATTTACTAAACATTATCAAA
Source organism: Amaurobius ferox (assembly GCA_951213105.1). Classification (NCBI taxonomy): domain Eukaryota; kingdom Metazoa; phylum Arthropoda; class Arachnida; order Araneae; family Amaurobiidae; genus Amaurobius; species Amaurobius ferox. The sequence continues at coordinate 62,735,368 of OX578144.1, forward strand.
ATCTTACACGTGGAAGGGCTGCAATTATCACTTCCCACTGAAGTTCGCAAAATTGCATTGGAACATTACTAACAAGAGTTTAGATACAAATCTCAAAGCATAATCTAATTTTCAAGCTCTTGAACTATAGAATATTGATCTCCTTCTCTCTAACTCTGCGATCTAACAAAAAGTTACTGATATACACTTCATATTCTGGATGAAAGAGTTTGCAAAACTGAATCTGAAGTTGAAGAGAATTAGCAAATAAAGGATGGAGTATCAACGGGGGTATTGCGCCTGAGTGGTAAGTGGGACAAATAAACTCAGAGTGAGTTTGGGCAACAGGCGAAGCCCCAAAGATCCGATGGCTGATGAGCGTGGGGGGCACGAGAGCGGCTGCATGATTTAATCAGGAATGAGCTTGGGATGCGATATCTAGTGGTTGATGGTTCATCCAAGAAAGGGTTGACTCCATGGGCGTACAGTCCAGTGGGTAAGACATTAGGATAGTATTCAAAGTACGTGAGTTCGATTCACGGCTCTGTCCAAACTCACCCGTGTTCCCTCGGTGCACGAGTACATTAAATGTGTCGGTCCGAATTCTTTTCGAGAAGTTAGTGGTATGGGGAGTAGAGTATGGTTCCTGTGGTGAGTTTCGGTGTAAATTAGGTGGTAGTAGGGAGGACGGTCTGGGTCGGCCCCCAACGGTAGTACTACGCTAACGTAGCAGGCAGCACGAAAGAGATCGCGAATTGATCTTTTTGAGTGAAGCGAGTCCGTGGAAGAGCAAGCGTCAGTGAGCAGGGTGGAGCTTCCTTGTTAAACAAAATATAATTTATATAAAATAATTTGCAGTTTAATCTTTAACAATATTATTTTCCCTGCTATTCTTAAATACATGTGAATAAAATATATACCCAGTTGATAATAGTAAATACATTTATTAACTCACTTACTCGAAACTTAAACTCACTCGAATGATTTACACGAGATTTATAAGATAGTTTTTTAAATAAAAATATAGATTTAGATACTAAATTCCCTAGTGCGTATTTTGTCGCTAACTATTTATATATATATCTGTTTTATTTTGCTATATATTAAAAGTGATTGTAAGATAAATGAAAAAAAAACACTTGCCCGAACAGTCATTTTTAAAAGTTTTTTCAAGAAAAAGCTCAAAATATTCATATAATGAAAAAAAAAATTATATATTCCTAATTTAGATCATATTTCTGACAAAACAAGAAAAAACATTAATTATTTATTAGGCTAATAACAATCCAAAATGTTTATATGTGTCTTAATGTTCTGTTTTCTGCCACAGAAACCCTAACAATTGTGGGCAATCAACGAAATCTTGTCCTTCAAATGGCTGTTTTCAATTAGATATAAAAACGTCTTCTTATGCAAATTCAATGCACATGAATTTGTGAAGGACGTTTTTCCAAATCGAATGGTAGCTTTAAATTTGGTCTACAATCAACGATGCTCTAATAACAAAGGATGGGTTGTGTATTTCTGCAATAGTACATTTGTACAGAATAAACTTAATTACAAAATATTTTCATTTAAATGCAACCATTGTATTTTGCATTTGTATTGTATGTATTTTGCAGGCAAAGTTTCTTACGCTTATGTGACGGTAGATTTTTTTCAAAACATGAAAGGCTTCATATTCATCTATGAAATTCATCGTCTAGAAATAGCCTAAAATGATATTACAGTGTCTATCAGCATCATATATTTGAAAATGTATAATCTGTAATAAAATATATTATACAGGTGTCCGCATGGACTCCATAACCCGATTAATTATACTAATAATTGGGAAATCTTAATTTAAAAATAATCTAAAATACATATACTCAATTCTATATCTCTTTATTGTTTCGAATGAAAACAAAGGGCACTTTACTGACACTAGTAATACCTATATATAATTTTCAAAGCGTTATGGCATTTCAAGACTTTCGTCCAGAGGAGTTTTATCTCCTTCTTTCTAACTCCATTGTGCATATGTTCACGTCCACATTTGGCCACTCCCAATTCTGGCATTTTGTGTATGTATTTAAGGGGGGGGAGGGTTGAATTGTTGTGTATTTGCATCGCGACTGTCCAAACAGTTACCTTACACCTTTCTGGTAGGTCGGACGGTCTGGGTTTCAACAACAACAACATTGTAATGGTCTCCTTTCTGGTAGGTCGGACGGTCTGGGTTTCAACAACAACAACATTGTAATGGTCTCCTTTCTGGTAGGTCGGACGGTCTGGGTTTCAACAACAACAACATTGTAATGTTCCCTATGGATGCCTCCCGCACTGGGTTCCGATCTAAATTGGGTGGCACTTCCCGGCAGTCCAAACTGTTACCTTACACCTTTCTGGTAGGTCGGACGGTCTGGGTAACAACAACAACATTTTAACGCGTGGCCGTCCAAATTGATACTCAAGTCCTCTGGATGAGTCGGAATGTCTGAGTCTTCAACATTGTACCACGTGAGGGCGCCCATAGCGTAGAATGTTTTTTGCAGTTTATCCATATGTTTAGATTGGTTTATGGTAAAATAACCTTGAAATTTAAATTTTTAGTTGTTGTTTTTTCTACGTTTATCATTGGATTTTATCCTTAAGTTTATTGTTAATTTTACTTTAAAGTTAATTTTATTGCTGATTTGATTTTATCATTGGATGTTCTGATATATATTTTTATATTGAAATCAAGGTTGTATGTATCAAGGTAAAATTAAAGTATGCGTATTTTATTTTATTATGAATTTGTTTCATTTTATTGAAAAAAATTTACAAAAATTATAGATTTTCCATATAAAGGATTTTTTATTATTTTTTTAATGTAACACTAGTGTAGTCAAATACAAATTTTGGATGCTTTTATATACACAAATTTTTAATGCAATTCAATTTTGCTATTTGAATGACACTTTTTATTTTATAAAAAAATATAGTAAAACTTGTTTTCACCACTCTCCTTTCTGGGCTGCATCCTAGGCAGGTAATCAATATAAAATATTGATTTTCCATATAAAGGATTTTTTATTATTTTTTTAATGTAACACTAGTGTAGTCAAATACAAATTCTGGATGCTTTTATATACACAAATTTTTAATGCAATTCAATTTTGCTATTTGAATGACACTTTTTATTTTATAAAAAAATATAGTAAAACTTGTTTTCACCACTCTCCTTTCTGGGCTGCATCCTAGGCAGGAAATCAATATAAAATTGTTGTAATCTAAAGTTTCTAATATTGTAGAGTCATGAAATACTTATCATGGTTATGTTACTAATAAAAAATACACAAGTACATACTTTAAATGATAATTATGGGTCTGAAGGGAAGGGGCTGCAACTTTGTATGTGCTAAAATATAGATATTGAACAAAATAAAAAAAATTTAGAGCACAATTATTTTTAATGTAGCCTAAATATAATATTTTAACTAACAGAAATGACCAACCTATTATCAATTAAATTAGGCAATCAGTTATATTGAAAGTACTTTTACAATAGACATATGTGAAAAAGATGAATTATTAAAGTATTATTACATATTTTGCATCCCTGGGGAGGGGGGGTGGAGTCATAAATAATCGATACTTATGTCCTAAAGCTAAAAATAATTATATGCATTTTATTAGGAGAAATGCACATTTTGCTCTGCCACTCTTAATGTACGTTACATAGAAAAAACTGTCTGCAGGAAATAAAAGAACTTAGAACACTTAGCAGATACACAACAAATTGAAATATTGCATATGTATTTCATGAAGTGTATATCCATGACTAAAAATTGAAATAGAAAATTCATTGAAAGATGATTTGGAATAATGAATTCCTTCATATAAAAACATGAAAATTCATTAAAGAATAACCTTTCACTTTATCACAAATTTATTATCTGAAGTCATTTTTCTATGATTTTTATGATTTAACTTATATATAAATTTTTGATATCATATATAAATTCTTATATATAAATTGACTTATATATAAATTCACATATTAAATGCATGTAAAATATCAATTTATTGTGGCTTTGTTAAATGTTTGAAGCCCTATAATTTCAAGTCAGTATTTTTTCTCTAATTACAAAGTGGGTTTATGAGATATTATATGGATTATAATTCTTTCTTCAAATCTCCTGGCTTGTGGTGTTTGGAATTTTTTTCTCATAAAGAAATTATTATCAAAGAATTGTAAAGAAAGAAAAATCATAAAACTAAATTAAAAAAAAATAGATCATAAAAATATTTTTTTTGCATGTAACCAATAAAAAACATCGTCCATCCTAGTTTAACTAGCCCCCGTGTTTTTATACCTTTGCTTTTGCATATATCATGATTGTAAATAAAATATTAAATCTTATTCATGCACTTTTAAATCCCTTTTCAATATTAGGCTTCCCTTTTCAATAACAGGCAGCGTCTAAAGGAGGCGGTGGTATTTGTAATAAATATGAAAGAGCGAGGGGGTAAATTTTTGATCAAATGCTTCCATTCCAAAAAACATTTTCCACAGATGCCGAATTAATGCGAAAATTGAAATAATTTTTAGTTTGCATATCATATTGGCACCAAATATTCAATCTGCAAGTCTTAATTTACATCCTATTTTATAGGCTGATAGACCATGTTTTTTTTACAGTATCCATTTCGACAGCTTTTGTACTTAAGCTTAGAACAAATTACATAATTATGTGACCGAGCAGAGTAAGCGATTGTAAATAATTAAAAAGTGAATTAATTTTTGATTACATGCGATAATATTAAAAAGTAATTCATAGAAAATATTCGTTCGTTTACTGGATTTGCCTTGAATTTCAGTGTGGTATGATACTGCCCGGAAGGCTTTGCGTTGTATAAGAACGCCAGAAAATATATTAGGTCCAGGATTAAAGATGTAAGTTGGTGATATAAATTACATCGAAACTCATAACGAATTCTTGGAAACAGAAAACGGTTACACAATACTCTAACTTATATAAATAAATAAAAATCACAAATACTGCGCTTATTTAAATCTTTTAACTGTAATATATTTCTTGAGTAGCTCTCGACCACATCACATATATACTTGGCTTTCCTCAGAATTTAAAGCAGAGATCAATTAAATTCATTCATTCAATTTTTCAATAGGCATTGTTGTCGACCACACGCAAGGCTACCTTCCGCCCGCTTAGCTGGCATAATACGTTCAAAATAATAACTAAACGCGGCTTAGCTTTTTGCCAAAATACGCCTTGCAACTGCAATGGGCACATCAACTGTTACGCCCTAATACGGCTGCGTATTACGAACTAAATACGTTCATTTGATACGCCCTAAATACGTTTATTTGATTCGCCATATATACGACTTTAAATTATCAGAAAAAATTTAAATTATCAGAAATATGACAATTCCAATAAAAAAATGAAAAGGAAAATATTTAACGTAGTTTATCATTCATTTCCTCGATATTACATAAACTGTAGAAGTGAATTTTTAGTTCAATTTAGAACCGATATTGCGTTGTCTGTTGAGCTGAAGAGTCCACCATATTGTTGTACTTAACACGATCCTCCGAATTTTTACATGAAATTTTGTAAAAGAGAAATAAATCATCATTTTTCTCAATAAAGAGGAAATATAATATTTTCAATTGCTTTTCTCCTCAGAATATTACAATTCAAGGTTATCAATTGGACTCTCGCCACACTCTCCGTCTGCCGTCTGTGCAAAAAACGGTGTAGCGTGATTTGACTGAACACACAACCTTCTTCCAACCATCTTATGTCCAGTGACGCCTTTTCCGGCACCACTGTAAACGCATTTTCAATTTCTTCGTTGAAATGAGAGGTCTTTGCACAGGTATTCGACTGCCCTCACCGATTAACGGCAATTCCTTGGGCATTGATCGGGTCGGAATCGGTTGTTATGAGCTTTCTTTGAAGTCTTCCGTAAGTTGCTACAGAGCAAGCCCCCTTTTCTGCTATACAAGCTGTCTGAGACGCCGAATGTCAACGGTTTGATTAACTGTTTTCGATACAGCGATCCACCTTTGTCAACGAATGGGAGTTATGTTTCCAACTGTTATAAATTTTGATTATGTCATTTTTCGAGGAACTTGTGAGTTGTTCTGTTCTACCAATCGTGATTCCTGCCAAACGTCTCCCCCCCATTAAGGTCTTATTCAAAAAGACACATCTGTTGTTTTCCCCTAATTTGCGCAAATTCTCTAGGAACACAAACCGACAGCATCCCTATTGCAGTGTTGCCATCGCGCATGACTAACGTAATTTGCATACATTAGCATGTGACCTAAATTTCATACATGTTCCCAGGTTTTTAATTCACTAGCGTCTGTGTGTACCCAATGTATAAAGGAGTTTTTTTTTAAATTACTTAATATCTGCGGATCTCACTAATATAGATGCATAGACGGTTTGGAATGCAATCTTCTACTTTACAATCTAATAATTCTCTACTTCTAAATCTTCTAATCTAAAAATGACAAGCTCTACTAAAAATTCCAATCTTCTTTTTTCGTAAACGCATTAATTACATTATCGTGGGAATTAAGAGTTCTTATTTCTATTATCTGAATACAAATTTTTAAGATACAATAAAAGTTTGTATCTTTGCTACTAGATGACAGAATCATCACATATCAATAAGAGATTGACAGATTACTTCTCTAATCAAAATTATTTTGTGCTAAAAATACTTTTCTGCTGGTACTGACATCGTAGGCACGCCAAGCAACATTGAGATCGGGAATGTTTATTTGAGCTTTGTGATCAATGATCTATCACCAATCACCGTTTCATAAATATAAACTCTGCTGAGATTTTATAGAAAAAAAATTTTTTTTTAAAGCAATGTTAGATACTTTTTCGAACGGAACAATTTGTTTCTATGGATTGCACGCCACTGGACAACTAAAACTGATAATATTTGGGGCACGATTGTAAAGTTTCTGCGGTTATGATAGGTGATTACCAGACATGATCAAAATGTTTGAAAACCGTTTCATAACCATTGCCGTTTGAAAACTTGTTATAACAAGTTACTTGTTATAACAAGTTTGTTACAACGGTCCAGTTTTAACAGGAATGACAAAGGATATTCTCCGGACATCGAAGTTATGTGGTCATATGATACACATAATACTTGTTTTGCTTGAAATGCTGTCTAGAATCACGAAGAATAACCATATTGTTTTTTTCTATACCTTCCTTATTGTTTTTCTTACTGGTATACTTTCCTTACTGTTGTACATTCCTTACTGTTCCTACTATTGTACTTTCCTTACTGTTATAATATCCTACACATTCCTTACTGTTATACTTTCCTTACTGTTTTTTCCAACATAGTACTTGTTTTGCTTGAAATGCTGTCTAGTATCACGCAGAATAACCATACTGCTTTTTCCTATGGTGAGTGACCAGATAACCGATAACTAATTGTGAACCGAGATGACCATTCAGTTAACTTTTCAAACACACCCTAGATGTGTGCAAAAGTTATACAATAAAACTAATGAGCAACTCATTGAATATTTAAAAGCAGGACCAAGTCTTGTTTAACATAATTAATAAAAAAAATGAAAACCGTGACTTCTGAAACGGAAAGCAAGTTGGAAAACGGGTTTCAGTAGGCGACAAACAGTAACAACTGTTGGCTCATCTGCCGATTCCATCCCTTTTATACGGAGCTCTAATCATGTGATCTACTTGCATTTCAGATCAATTACATACATCGGCCAGCTGCGTTTGTCTCACAATTTTCCAAATTATACGGCCAAAGCTTCATCGTATTTCGTTTTCTATGTCGAGTAGTGCATATAGATATCGTTAAATAAATTAGCTAACAAAACACTACTAAGTTTGCTGAGATTTTATAAAAAAAAAAAAGCAAATATTTATAATTTTCATCTAGCCTTTCTGACATTTAACAAAATATGCACTCTTTTGGCGCATACGTTTATACACGAATGATAATAATTTGATACTTTTTTATAAGAATTGTAAATAATACTTGAATTTGATATAAAACAGTCTCAAAATGATGTTAGAATTACTATTAAAAGGGAATGCGTAATTAAACATAATTAAAAATAGCACTTACTTGATTGATACTTCGCTAGAAATTTATATATTCATCTTAATAACCAAAATAATATTGTAGCGTTAATAAATAAAAAATAATGTAGCATAAGGGAAGTGACGTAAGGGTGTTACATTTCATATAACAGTCCCTCCCATACTAACTGCTAGAACCCTGTTTTAATATATGCAGGAGTCCGCGAACCAGTCTTTCAAGTTGACTGTACCATATTCTCCAAAATGGACCGGTGTCCTTCAAAAATCAGAAAGGTGAATTTTGACTGCAAACAAAAAATTAAATATAATTTGTAGAATAAAATATATTTTTACGGTTTTGTCCATTTTGAAACAATTCAAATAGAATAAAAAAAATAATGCCTGTGTCCATTGAACTGACTATTATTACGCATACTGCATATAATATATGAAGTATACATAATATTCATGTTCATTACAAAAAAGCGGTCAATTATGCAAATTTAGCATTAGCAAAATGCTTAGAAACTCTATTCAACCGCATGAATTTTTATGTCACGCATCTCATTTCTATCAATTCTTCAACGTCAACAAATGTCGCCCGTGGAGTGTGGTTAGACTATTTTAGTTAATTGCGACCTTATTCGGTGCAACTTTCTAGAATCATCGTTTAATCATTATCATCCAAATCGGCGCTAGCCAACACTAATTAAGCGAAATTATTTATTATATAACTCATATTTTAAAATATTACCGGGACTTGTAGACATACAAATTTATTAAACTTTCAAATTTTCGCAATACAATGCTCTTTAGGGAGTTGGAATAATGTCAACTTTTTTGGGTTTTAACTAAGTTATATGAAAATAGTTGTCGTTAAAAAAATTACCTATGACATGTAAGGTTAAAAATAAAATAACATGAAATTTAGACTTTAAATGACAGAATTAGTGTCAATATAAAATGTACACTGAAAAGTTATTTTAATTTCCGCAGATGTCCTTACTCATTTTAGCATCAACAGGAAGCAGTGATTTTGAATGAGACCATCTGCTTACACATTTATTTCCAACCCATCACATTTATTGCAAATATACACAATTTCAATGCCCCATGAAAAGAAGATGCCCCCCTCAGAAGGCTAATAATGGCAGTGTATATATGTGGGCGTTGAAATTTACATAATTTATGCAAGTTACAAATATTTAGAATTAAATAGTTTCTAAAAAATATAGAAACTATATTTCTAGGAAATATACACATAGAAATATTTATATTTTTTAGAAATATGCATTTATAGAAATATAAATATAGAAATTATATTTCTAATAGATATTTTCTAAATAATAACTATTTTCTTTAAATGAACTTAATTGTAAGGATTTTTAGTTTCTTATATGAGACAAGGTTGTTGTAGTCTTTACTTTGGATCATATATTCAAAAGTAAAGAAGATCTCCTTTGCAATTATTAGAGGGGATATATGCACTTATCTCCAAAAGTTTAGCACGAATCAGTAAATCGGGCACAGTTTACGAAATTTTGCATTGATATATTCCATATTTCACAAGAAATTAATAGGATAAGTTGTTGACAAATAACTACAAAAAATGTATCTCATATATATATATATATATATATCTTCTTTTCATGGGGCATTGAAATTGTGTATATTTGCAATAAATGTGATGGGTTAGGAATAATTTTAACGACAACTATATATATATATATATATATATATATATATATATATATATATATATATATATTTATATATATATATATATATATATATATATATATTTATATATATATATATATATATATATATATATATTTATATATATATATATATATATATATATATATATATATATATATATATATATATATTTATATATATTTATATATATATACACACATACACTCTAAGAAAAAAAAATCGATATACTAAGGAAAAAATTATCCAAATGAGACAAAAATGTACCGAAAAAGAAATGATTAGAATTTCAGAACAATTGGATGATTTATTGCAAAGATTTATACAAAATGAGCACGTCAATATGTCGTTGGTTCACATCTAGCCTTGATACAAGCTACGACAGTTGATGCATAAAGCTATGTAATGGTGTTCTGAGTGATGTCGTTTCAAATGGCCTCGAATTGACGAGCTAATTGGTCTACATACTGGGATGGTTACAGGCGACGCCCCATCTCCGCCCTAATGTGCTCAATAGACGGGAGATCTGGGGATCTGGCTGGCCAAGGAAGTGTGACTTAAGCACGCAGCCAAACAATATAGAGGCGTGGCGTGTGTGGCCTGGCATTATCTTGCGCTGAAAAGGCAGGAAAGCGAAAGGAATGGCTATATATCGATCGTAGAATGTCGGCAAAGTACCGCTGTGCTGTAGTTGTGCCACGGAGGACTATCAAATGGGTCCGGCTATCAAGCGAAATGGCACCCCTGATCATAACTCCCTATTGTCGGGTCGTGTAGCGTGTGACAGTAAGAGCACTATCCTGACGATGTCCGGGCTGTCTCCAGACACGTCTGCGCTGGTCGTTGGGACTCAGTTCGAAACAGGAATCATCACTCAAGACAATTGGTTCCCTATCCGAATAATTTCACGTTGATCGGGTCCGGCACAATTGTACTCGCTGTTCACGGTGCATACTGGTCGATAGTAAGCGGCGTGATGGGCCCCGCGAGTATAGATTCCGCTCCCGCAATCTTCTGCTAACACTAAAAAGATAGAGAGGCCTGTGTGGCTCCTCTCGTTATTTGTTGTTCAGTAATTCCAATAATAATTAACTGAACGTAGTGCAGCTTTCTGACTTTTCATAATATGATCCCATTTAATGCTAATTTAATCATTTATGTATTGGCCTCTTAGGAGTGTAAATATTGAACCTTATACCTGGAATGACGGAAGGAGCCAGAGTGCCCCCTAAAGTATTTTGCAATAATACGGAGAAATTCTTCGTTTCTCATAATCGCTGTAACATGACAAGTGCCATTCACTTTAGTTTGACCTTGACCTTCCTCTTTTTACAGTCGGTTTGAATTGCAAATACTACCTACCCCCCACACACACTGGCGACAGTCGGCCGGGCGAACAATAGAAATTGCTCTTCGAAAGAGAAAAAAAAATTACATTTTGACGTGTACAGATTACGCCGTGGTACAGTATGATATACTCAGTTTTTATTTAGACATTGGAGAAGATGCGTTGGGCTCGTGGACTCACTGAGGAAGAAATTTTGAAAAAATTACAAGGATTAGATGAAATTGATTCAGGTGATAGTGAAATTAGTGATTTGGACGGAGACGAAGGATATGTTCCCACAAAAAGCCACAATTCGGATGACGAATCTGAAATTAATTCGCAGCATGACAGTGAATGCCATGAAAGTAATAGTTCTGACAATGAATGTTCTGAAACTAACCCCCCAAACGTCTTTAAATAGTAGACAAAAGCGTGGACGTGGGAGTACCAGGGTTGTGTTTAGAGATATTAGTTGAAAACGTAGTCGCAAAAGTTCCATTCATAACATTCTACCCTCAGTTGGAAATGAAGAAATTTCTGCAGATGGAACGAATAAAAAGTAAATAAAGGAAAGTTATTTCACCTTCTGGGACAGTTTGCCAATGTGCAGCCCAAAACGTAGTGAAAGAAACAAAAGATCCAACATCGTATGCTAAAAGAAACATTTGCGAAGACAGTGTGCTTAGTGCTTGGCGACTGATTTTCAGCAATCAAATGATACGGCATATAAAAGAATGCACAGAAGAAAAACCCGCCGTCTTCTTAGTAAATATACTTGGATAGAATCTTTCGATGAACTCGAAGTTGTTTTTTCAATTATGTACGCAAGAGGCCTGTATGGAACAAAGAACTCTCCTTTGAATACTTTATGGTAGACCGTTTGGGGTCCACCATTTTTCACACAGACTTTGGCTAGAGATCCTTTCAAAGAAATCATACTTTTCCTTCGCTTTGATCTCAGAAGAGAAAGATCAGAGCGACTAAAGTCAGATAAATTCGCTCTTGCCTCAGCTTTATGGTACCCTTTCATTGAAAACAGTGCATCTTGTTATAAACCTGGAGTGAATCTCACTGTAAATGAGCAAACTTCTTCCATCTAAGGCCAAATGGCCTTTTACCCAATATATTCCAAGTAAGCCGGACAAGTTTGGTATAAAATTTGGGCTGCTTGTTTGCGTAGATTCAAAATATGTGCTGAATCGTTTTCCTTATGCAGGTGCAGACCACAAGCGGCCAGCTGACCAAGCTGTTCATAAACATGTTGTTATGAAGTTGACTCAGCCATACTTGGGAAAAGAAAGAACTGTAACAACCGACAGCTATTTTACTACTGTAAAATTATGTGAAAAATTGAAGTCCCAAGTAACAAGTCTGGTTGGAACACTTAGAAGAGATCGTAGAGAGGTGCCACCAATAGCGAATTTAGGAAAGCAAACCTTTATTCCACTACTTTGTACAGAAAAGTTAAAGATATAACATTAACTGTATATCAAGTGAAGAAACATAAAAATGTATTGTTGCTAAGTTCTCTTCGCAGCACCGTAATCATCGACGACAATGAGAAGAAGCCAGAAACTGTAACATATTATAATCGAACTAAATACGGTGTGGACATTGTAGACCAAATGATACTTGCCTTTGATAATGATGCCAAATGATGCCTTTATAGCACTAAATCAGGAACTCGTCGTAGGCCTATGTACGTATTTTTTATTGTTTCAGATATATCAGCTATAAATGTGTGGATTTTATATAAAGAGGTGACCGGAAAGAAGGAAATTAGTAGCAGGAATTTTAACCTGCAGCTAAGTGAAGAGCTCCGTGCTCCATACGTGTCATCAAGAAATACAGATAATGCAAGGAAACCGAAGGAGCAATGTGTAAACATAGAAGACAACACTATCAAAAAGAGAACCAAATGTAGGGTAAAAATATCTTGTAAAGGAAATCATACATAGAACACATGTCCGGATTGCAAGAAAGCAGTTTACGGCAAATGTGTTTCGAGAGAAGTGCGTTGCATTGATTGCTATGAAAATTGTACAAAATTAAAATAAATCAGGTTAGTATCATATAAATGTTCGGTTTCATTAATTGAGCAAGAGTATTTTAGTTTGTTATTATTATTATCTATAATTATTATATATCTAGAGTGGAAAATCAATTATCTGAACAACGAAAATATAAATGTCATTGAAAAAGTCCTTATGTTCCGTTTAATCAGACATTTTGATTATCCAAATAGACTGAAACCCCATGGAATTCTGATGTTCGAGTCTCTACTATATTCTTATCAAATTAATTTTTACCATATTTCTAGATTTTAGATATCTAATTGGTCTACACTCAAAAAACCTAGGAAGGGTCCACTGGTCCTTCCGACTTACTAGGTATAAGGCAATTTTCAGTCTTTCTACTGTTAATGGTCCGAGTGGTCACTTCCGTGTTTGTCACCCGTTAGATGGTTAATAACGACGACTCTCGTGCTGTCACAGCTGCTCTGACAAATGCTCAATCTTCCCGTTCTGTCTTCGCTCTGGGCCTTCCGCTGCTTGCTTGCCACTTAATTCTGCCATTCTGGCCCCATTCCTGCCGACATCGTCTAGTTGCTGCATGGCTCCTAACCAAATGCCCGTCGGTTTTCCCACCCAGCTTCATGCCGTCCGACAGCACGTCTTCTTTCAAACTACTTCATATGCTCGTAGTAGCCGCGAATTCTCCGGCGATGCATCGTTACAATCAATGAACGTCTCCGCAATCGAAATCCATTGTATGTTTAGTTCCAGAAAGCGAGGTTTGCTCCTTATATACATCGCAATAGTGTTTAGTTTCAATGCGCTGTTGTTCCGACTATTCATTGATTTGTTAAGATTTTTTTAACATCTGCATATTCGGTCGAAATATGTATGCATGTAACGCTTCATCACTATCAGGTTATTTAGCTAGGTGCGTCCATTTTTTTTGTTTTAAAGTGTATATGTATATATATATGTGTGTGTGTGTGTGTGTGTATTCGTAGTGATCTCCCTCCTCCAGTGACGTAACTGGTAATTAGTGATGTTAAACAACGTCCAATGTCCTAATGCACACATGGGCACCGAGCTTATGAATCTTATAGATTGAAAAACTTGGGGTCTTATCAAGCTCGAAGTAGGATATAGGATGAGACCAAAACGCGTGCGCATGATATTCACAATGGATTGATTCTTGAATTACCATCACTTCACATCAGGGAATAGCACACGGAATGTAAATCGTCAAAGGTTTATATGTTTTAACATACCCTGAAAAAGTCAATAGTTTCCTAAGCTATTTTAATGTACTAGGATAATAATTCCCAGCCAGTCGCTCAGATAATTTACTGACAAAATTTAGATAAATCCAGTGGAACTTTAAAAAGAAGAGAATCAGAAGATTAACAAAAATGAAGGAAATACCAAAAAAATGTACATTTTCTCATTTATGAAAGTGGTCCCTAGAAATAAAAGCATATACCTAAATATTTTCACATTTGGCAAAAGCATATTTAAATTGATTCTGACTAATTATTTAAACAGAAATAATGTAAATATTTAATTGTCTATGGAATGTATAAAATTGTTATAGTAAAAGAATTAAAAAATTATTTGTTCTATAATCATAAGTACGTGGATAAAAATAAAACAGACTAGAAGAGTAAAGCCTTTTACGAGTTTCCACTTTTTGTAATATTATTAAGACATTTTTAAACAATTTGTTACATATCTTCCCTAATAATTGAATGGGTATTTTTACTTTATTTATAATTAGGATCCAAGAAAAGGGTTGTGGCTGCCCATACTTCTATAAGAAGTTAAACAAATTGAAAATATTATCAATTATGTTCAATTACAGAAAATTAACATTATTTGAAAATATCTTCAATATTCGGTTGTGTATTATCAGGCCATGTACCAATTGTCCACATGAGTGGCACGCCCATATTTGTCCAAAACAATACCAGAGATTTCTTGGGGTATGGAAAAAGTGTTTATTTCCAATACACGTGGAATTCAGCGGTACATTTTTAAACAAATAGTTTCATTCCAAATCTGAAGATGCTAAAATTACGAAGAAAAAATGAAAATATTTAATTAAAATTTCTATGTGTGTTTCATATTCATGCTAATTCTACAATTTTTAGTCAAAATTTCATTTTATTGTAATTATAGACAATCAGGCCATAGGTAATTGTGTTCCTCTGATGATATTTGGGCAGCATTCTTTGAATCTCAAACGTATGGCATTATATCATTTTCTCATGCATTATAACATTACGAAAACCGATATGCGAAAAATGTTTGCAGTATGTACCGATAATATTACGTAAGTAAAATTTATAAAATAAATGATTCCGTTTAATCATGAACGAGAAGTTCCGATGGTTAGATGTTTCGAGTCCAGAACACTGTCCCGAAAAAGGGCAGTTATAATCCAAATAAATAGAACGAATTATCACTAGCTATCCTCGCTTGAATTAGTTGAACATGAACATTCGTGTTACACGGCATAAAAATTTAATGACAGAATTGATTAAAATATTGCCAATGTTAATTTAGAGAATTGGACTGTATGTTTCTCTAATTTGAACAACATTTAACATTGAATATAATGCATAATTTATATGTCTATACTTTTGCAAGGATGTTCAGTTGAGTCCCGGTCCATAGGACGAACACATGAACCAAGCATGATTTCTATATTATTTAATTTAAGCTATTTAATAAAGCATATTTATTTAATTTTTATTCAAATTTATGTTTAAAACATGCTTTCAAATTTAATAGGTGACGCAGCTTGTTCTCAATGTTTTAGTTGTTCCTTTTCAGCAGTGAGTCATGCGATGTTTAGCAGACACATATAACCATATAAATGCTCGCTGAGCAGGCGTAAGAAAACTGCAAACGATAAATGTTGAAGCAATTCACAAGATGGAAGATTCATAATATGCAGATTTTGGGATCGAGGCTACGAAACCTGTATGAGACGGATAAACAATGGTAAGATGGATAACCACAGCATAAACTAATGACATTTCTATATTAGTTATGAAACTTATGCACCTTTTCAATAATTTAATTACCTTCAAAGTTAGTGAATGTTCATGTATTTATATTTTTGTATCTGACATTTAAACATCCTATCAAATGTAAGCATTTTAATGCACTGTTTAAGTAAAATTTATGTTTCAAGTTTGCAGGCTTTTTACTTTCGTTCATGTACTAAATTTCACAATTTTTATGATTACTTCTTTATTTATTTTTTATCTTGAAATAATTTTCTATTCCGCTCAGATCATGTCATGGGTTCAAATATTGACACAAATCAGAGGTAAAAGTCATTTTGACAAGGAGGAACTCCTCATTGGAACACATTGCGACAACATGAGTTTCCTTACATAATGCAATGAAGTCACTTTAATGGTGGAAAATTGATGAAGAGATCCACATCATAGTATTCATAACGTTAAATGGTACATTTGGAGCTTTTCCTGATGACAGGATGAAAAATTATTTCGTATCGAATCAACTTATATTTTACACACCACTAAATTAACAATTACCAATATTGATAGCATTCATAATATGCAATATAGTCCATATCTATATGTCCACTTATAATAAAAAAGTGTGTGTTTAACAGGGAACGGTTGCGGGCGATCCAGTCTGGAACGGTTTCGGGACAATCAATTCCTCAAAGGGATAGATAAACCATGGATGTTTGAAACATGAATTTGTTTGAAACACTCATGAGTATATAATATAAAGAAACTTATAATTCGCAATCATGTGCAAATTCTGTTAAAATATTAAATTTATTGCTCCTAAAAAGAAGTTTAAAAATATCTGTTCTCACCATGCGAAATTATCTTAACGGGCAGATCTGAAGAATAAAACATCCTGGCCCCTTTTGTAAGCAAATTTACAACAAAAGGAATTGAATCAATATATGCAACCCCGTACTGCTTATATTGTCGTAGATTAAAAAATATGCCAGTGTGTTAATAGAAGATTTCCCGTGCTACAATATGAGTCTCAAAAATCTTTGCCAAAATAAAAGAGATGACGTTGAATTGAATTGAAAATATCAATAATCCCCGTACTCTTTATTTCAGAAGGTCGTAACTGATTCCAATACATACCAATATATATCAAAACATATGATAATATACCTGTACTACTTATATTCTAGTTGATTAGAAGATATTCCCGTGTATTTGTAGAAGATTACTTGTACAACGTACAATATATGAGTATAAACAATTTTTGTCATAATAAAACAATTGCATAATAACTTGAAAATATCAATAATCCCTGAGTCAATAATCCCCGAAAATATCAATAATAATAACGTTTAAACCTCAAAGCCGTAATTGATATTATTCAGTCAAAAATGCTATAAGAAAAATCAAATCGTTTTCTTCTAAAATATGTTTTTATAACCATTTATTTATTATTAAAATCGAAAAAATAATAATTAATTTTAACAGACAGATTTAATTTAATTGCGTTTCAGAGTAACATGATATAAGATAGAATCTTCCTCATAGACTGCGAAATTAAATAATCATTTTGATTTCTTTATACTTTTCATTGTTCAGTAAAAGATTGAGAAAATTAAACCATGGAGATAGATTTCCCATTTAAATCATGTTTCAAACAATTAATGTTTACAGAAAGTGACAAATTAGCGCAAAAAATCACCAATCAAACTCAGAGATCAATTTTTAATTCACTTTCAAACGATTTTCAAGCTTTTCGTTTGGATAAGCCACGGAGTTGAAGAGTAGATCTCATAGGAAAAAGTTTCGTTTTTCATTAATATGGCGACAACTCCTGGGTTTAGATACTCGAAACTTAGGCAAAATTTATGAGTCGCTATTTCAAGGCTATCCACAAAATATTATCAAATTCGGTTCAGCCATTTTCCCGCTGATGATGAGAGCAACAAAAATTTGGTTTTTTACTAATATCTCGAGAACCATTAATCGTAGAATCTCCAAGCATAGACTAAATTTTAAGTGGGACTTCTTCCATGCAACCCACAAAATTTCATCAAATTTGGTTCAGCTGTACTCCCGTGATGACGGGTCAAACAGATCGACAGAGTCACAGACAGATTTTCAATTTTATTTATATAGATTTTCCGATTTGAATAATGAAGACATGTATATAAAATAAATTTCATTGACATTGCATTTTAGACTGGATAATAGGAATTACGGTCTTCAGGCTAAAACACTATTATTATTGATATTTTCGGGGATTATTGATTCAGAAATTATTGATATTTTCAAGTTATTATGCCATTGTTTAATTGCTGCAAAAATTGTTGAAATTCATATATTGTGTGTAGTACCGGCAACCTTCTACAAATACAGGGGTATATTTTCTAATCTTCGAGAATATATGTAGTACAGTTGTATTGCCATAGAATTTAATATATATTTGCATATATTGGAACCATTTACTGCCTTCAGGTTTAAAGATTACGGGGTTATTGATATTTTAAATTTTTACATGTAATATAATAATGCAGGCTATATCTTCTAATATTCGCGTATATAAATAATACGGGTACCATACAATTTTAACGCTTTTATTTTATATTCAATTCAATATTTTTTATTATTCAATTCAATATTATTATTCAATTTTATTATTCAATTCAATATTTTTTGTAAATTTGAATACGAAAGGAGCCAGAATGTTTTATTCTTCAGATCTGCCAGTGAAGATAATTTTGTATAGCCGGAACAGAGATACTTAAGCTTCTTTTTAGGAGTATTAAATTAAATATTTTCACAGAATATTATGATTAAATATGTCATGTAGTATACTATTGGAATTTGCACATCATTGTGAATTTTATGTATCTTTATATTATATACTTCGTACGAAGAAAATGTATGCTGCTGGTATTCAAATATTTTAATAATAAATGCATAATTTGCATGCTTCATTTTCATTAACTTGGTATCATTTTTGCAATGTTGACGATATTTTCGTCAATATGGGGCTAAATACAGCCAAGTTGGCGATATTGAGAAGATCGTTTCCTATATAATAAAAGGTTTACCCATCATATGACGGAATTAAAAATTTGCAAAACATTGTATCCCATTTGGTGTCATTTTTACCAATTTGGCGACACTTTTATCAATTTGATAACATTTTCGTCAATTTGGAAAAATTAAAAAAAGTCGCCAAGTTGGCGATATGTCGCTGAAATTTGTCGCTATAATTTCGTCAAGACTTACAGAAGGAAAAATAGGGTATTCTTATAGCAGAGTCCTATATTAATTCCAAAATATTGAATTTTCATCAATTAGTTGTTATTTTTATTGATATAGCGTCATTTTTATCAATTTGATGTCATATTTATCAACTTAGCAATATTAAAAAAACTCATAATATTCCGCCAAATTCGTCATCAATATTTCGCCAAGCATTGTAGATGGAGGAATAAAATTATTCTTATTGTAAATAAACGGCTAATGGCGTTAAATTACATAGCTATTTCCAAATGCGTCTTCTCTCTTAAATGGAAAGAGCTAGATCTACGAGAATGATGATAATGAATTTATCGTATACTATTACATGTGAAAAGTGAACAGATTTCACAATAGTTAATACTTTCTTTATATTGTGATTTTATGATAAATTTATTTGAAAAATGTGTAATATCTCAAGTACGGTTCATGCTATCGTTGTAAAGTTTATGCCAATCGTTTTTTTAATGAAAAATGACATAATATATGATTATTTACGCAACTTTATAGAATGTTTTAAATGTTTGACGATTTTTTGCAGAATTTCACTTCAAAATTTAGGGGAGTTCTGAACATTCGATTGCGGGAAAAACAATATGCTTCTAGTACTCACTGATTGTGATTTTAGCAGAGAATTCTGTTCGAATCGCTTCATTCGTTCGTGAGATATCGTTTCTACAGTCTCACTGACTCAAACACATACATACACGCACACACACGCACTGTCTCTCTCTTACACACACACACACACACACACTCTCTTACACACACACACACACACACACTCTCTTACACACACACACACTCTCTCTCTCTTACACACACAATTGGAAATCGAATAACGGTACTTCCAGTTCCCCATTTCTATTTCCTATAAAATTGCATAATATGACAAGTGATTCCCCCCCCCCCCCCCAAAAAAAAATAATTACAGAAGAGCATTTGAATCACGTGCATCTAGCGTTTCCAGATGCTGAAGTCCGGAGGGATCTTGCCAGATTTGGCGATATATTGTCAATTTGGCAACCTCTCGAACCCTATTAGCATTTAATGTTTATCTAATATTGGAACAATGTATATCTTAGCATTATATTGGATATATTTCCAATGTAACCCCTATACTGGGCATTACATTCGCCTCCAATATTGCTCAAATATTTCTATTACAATATTATGCCAATATTGGTGTTACATTGGAAATATTTCCAATGAAATCCCAATAATAGCATAATATTGATGCGCCAACATTGTCCAAACGTTTTACGCCAATAAAGGGCTAAATCCATCAAAATGCCCACTATTTTATATTGTTCCATTATTTCCAATACTGGCTGCAATATTGGGGACAATTTTAGATTGCTACTAGGGAAGTTTCGAGAAACACCACGAAATAACCAATCCACGTGATATGAGATATTTCCATATGGTGAATCTCATATCACGTAGATGACTGATGATTCACGTAGATGACTGATCACACAGATTGACTGATGATTCCTTTTATAGAGAATCCATAAAAGGAATCATCAGTCAATTGGACAGCAATTGACGAAATGCGATCTATACTGAACTGTGACTTTCCTCAATATTTTGAGAATAATAATAGCTGTTTTGTAAAATGACTTTCGTCAATGTTTTGAGAACATTATCAGTTATTTTGAGAAATTAGTGAAGTGGTGTTTTAATGTATATTATTCCTGTTTACACCGTGTTTGTAAATATACCTGAAATTTTGACTCATTCTTGTAATCTAAGCGGACACCCACGATTCCAGATAAATCGTTACAATATATTTTTATGCTGATAATATAATAAATATTATATATATTTATTATATTATCTTTACTAGGCTGCCACAACGACTCGAAATCAAAATACGGTACTTCCAGTTCCATACTCTATTTTCTATAAAAGTACATGATATGCTAAGTGATCTCTCAAAAAGACTATAAACAAGTTATATAATAACACAATCTCCAACATAATAAAATTATGAATATGATTTCTTTCAGAGGCATCCTTGAATGCACGATAAATTGTTTTTTCTATCAAAACACATTCTAAGAAAGGCAATTCATAAATCAAATCGACAAATAATATTTGAAAAATGGTATTTATAAATAAATCTCTTACTCTATATTTCATTATTTCACAAGGATACTTACTGCTATCTGGGCGGTGAAAATATTGTAGCCAAATAAAATGCTCCCAACAGATGAGTCGACTTTGTCATTTTTATTTTCTTTAATTGATTGCTAGTGCAAAATAGTGCAACATTCAAAAGCAAATATTTCAAGAAAGGACGCTAGAGAAACAACTGTGTGCAATAATTAACTAGGGATTTGAAAAGATAAGTCTAATGTGATACTTGAAAGCATATGTAAATTTTCCACAAATGAAGCCCACACAAAATTGCGTGACTAATTTTGTTCTTATTAGAAGAGTTCACCAACCACAAAATGCTGATAAATGGCTGTGCAATATGTCCAATATTTCCAATACACCTCTTTATCGACAAATCAACAAATTTTAATTTTCTTGGATAATATTAAAATGTGAATGTAACTTAACCATACTAAACATTATTTTATTTAGTGCATACAAAACGTTATACAAAAGTTAAGCACGATACAGTAAAATGATGACCTACACGAAGTTCTATTATTTCTTGGTATAATTGTTCAGCAGCTACGAAATGCTGTTAAATATGCGAGAGCAAATACATCCATACAATTACACCAAATACCCTAGGCATCGACGTCAGTAAGGAAGGACGAAGCAAGCAGGGTGCGATGTTATAAAGCATTTATTATGCATTTATTATGCATAAAGCATTTATTATGAAACACTTTCCAATTGAAATTCAATTTTGTTTAAACATCTCTAAAATGACAATCATTCGGCGGTAATATTTTTTTTAATTATCACATTACTACAATAATTTATTTTACATGAAAACTTCAAACATCAACAATAAAGTCAATGCTATAAAATCGTATGATGTCAATGCAAATTAAATTAATATTTCATTCATGTGCGCCACTCATATTCCAGTTTCCAGAGTTAAATAATTTTGCGTGAAAAAAATTCTTATATGACTCATCTTATAATTACCTGTTTACACTCTGCATCCGTAAAAATTAGGCTTCGTTGTAGACATAATCAATGTTTGATGATAATTTAAACTTAGAAACATTGTAATTATTTTAGGAAAGATTATAGACACGCAGAAAATACGAAAAATAAAGAGGTTTTAGTACGGATGCAACACTAAATGTAAATTTTAAAGAACTTTAAAATTCACAATTTTTACAATAGAAAAAAAAAGACGGATGCCATATTTTATTTTGAAGTGGGTCACGTGATCGCTTCATATAATATGGATGTAATTTTTATTTTAATTTTCATTTACAAACTACCAAACATATTTCGCTGAGTAATTTATATATATTTTATGGGGCAATTGAACATTTCCTGAAATTTTCGAAGCAATTTGTGAATTTTAAATTCGCTTAAAAAATGTTCGAAAAATAAGGTCCTATAGGGTTCAATGTATTTCACTTTTTCAACACGAGTTCAATTCAAAACTGATTGGGGGATATTATTCCTTTACATTCCCATATGTCGCACAGACCGTTGCAACAACAGACTAAAATTTCTTTATGATAAAGTAATTTTTACGGCAGTTATCGTGCGAACGATCAGACAGACAATCAGATAGAATGAACAAAGTCATAAATACTTTTCAGCTAGGTTGGAAAGAGTTAAGACAGTCTTTGAATTATTTTACAAAAGGCTGTCTTCAGTTGACCAGAGTTATCAGTGCTTACTAGTGTTCATCTAAGAGTGCAAGAAGCAAGCATGAGAATCCGTATTGAATAAGTGTGTGTACATATGACTAAAAAAGTTCGTAATACCTCGCAGTGATTTCTCATAGGTCTCACATTTTTAAACGATTATATTTAGGAAATAATATTGTAAATGCTATTTTAAAATTAAATTTAATAAATAAAGGATAAATCTAGGAAAACATATTTAAATATAGAGGAAAAGTATTAATATTTCCCTTTAAATTTTAAGTAAGCTCATTGTCAGAAATTAGAGGGTTTTACAGTGTTTCACAACACAGAGCAAATTCAGGTAGAATACAGAAATTTGTGTAACTATCTTAATCACGACTATGGTGCTATTTTGCAATGATTATCGCTGCAGTTTGGTCCCTTTGACCAGTAGTAACTAATTAAAAATCACCACAAAATATAGTGCAATTGTTACGTATTCAAATGTATTTGACCTTGTAGTTTATTTTTGTCTTCATATATTCTCTACCTTGTTCTACGACTAGTAAATAATAATATCACTTCTAATAATTAGGGAACATTGATTTTAAAATAATGAAAAATACATTTACTAAACACAATCGAAACCTTACAGACTACGTGGAAGGACTTCAGTTGTCACTTCCCACTGAATTTCGCAAAATTGCATTGGAACATTACCAACACTAGTTTTGATTAAAATGTCAAAGCATAATGGAATTTTGAAGCTCTTGAACTAGAGAAGATTGATCTCCTTCTCTCTAACTCTGCGATGTAATAATAAGTTACATATATACACTTCATATGCTGGGTGAAATAGCTTACCAAACTGAATCCGAAGTTGAAGAGAATCAGCAAATAAAGGATGGAGAATCAACTGCCGTATTGCGCCTGAGTGGTAAATGGGACCAAAAAACTCAGAGTGAATTTTGGGAACGGGTGAAGCCCCAAAGACCCGATGGCTGATGAGCGTTGGGGGGCACGAGAGCGGCTGCGTGTTTCAGTCAGGAACGAGCTTGCGATGCGAGGTCTAGTGGTAGATGGTTCAACCAAGAAAGGGCTGACTCCAGGTGCGGACAGTCCAGTGGGTAAGGCACGAGGACGGTACTCGAAGGATGTCAGTTCGATTCACGGCTCTATCCAAACTCTCCGGTGTTCACGCGGTGTACGAGAACGTTAAATGTGTAGGTCCGAATTATTTTCGAGAGGTTAGTGGCATGGGTATTTTCGAGAGGTTAGTGGTATGGGAAGGACGGTATGATGCCTGTGGTTGTCGCCACCAGTGAGTATTGGTCTAAATTGGGTGGTAGTAGGTTGGACAGTCTGGGTCGGACCCCAACTGTAGTAATACGCTAACGTAGCAGGCGAAGAGATCGCGAATTGATTTCAGCGAGTAGAGCGAGTCCTCGAAAAAGTAAGCGTCAGTGAGCAGGGGGGAGCTTCCTAGTTAAACAAAATAAAATTTCTAGAAAAGAAGTTGCAGTTTAATCTTTAAGAATATTACCTTCCCTGCTATTCTTAAATACATGTGTATAAAATATATACACAGTTGATAACAGTAAATACATTTATTTCTTAGGAATTCAATTATTGCTCAGATTTCAGTGAATTATTCTCTGCAAAATATAAAATTGTCAGTTTATAGTGAAAGTCAAGTATTGGGTGGATGGATTTTTTTCGGATATGG
Source organism: Amaurobius ferox (assembly GCA_951213105.1). Lineage (NCBI taxonomy): Eukaryota > Metazoa > Arthropoda > Arachnida > Araneae > Amaurobiidae > Amaurobius > Amaurobius ferox. Next base: position 62,760,275 of record OX578144.1, read on the forward strand.
AGACCCGTATAATATCTGATATATTTTATTAAGCATTAGCGTGGTATGAATCATAACGTAAATGAAAATTACTGCTTTGTTCGATGTATTTAAAGTACGTTTTTTCAACGAAAAGATACCTTTTTGGAAATAAAGAGACATTGCTTTCGTTTTTGTTTTGAACATACAATGCTTATCAGATACTAACAAAAAAGTCATTAATGATTGAATAGAATGGGCTGAAAAGAACACAAGTTTTTTCTATTTATATTAATTAAAGTTGTTTGCTCCAAAATACGCTAAATGGAGATAGATTAAAAATCAAATACGTAATGGCTGTTAAAATCCCTTACCTTTTAATGTAAGGGATTTCAGTAATTAAATATAAATTTTTAATTACTGAATAAAATATCTATGTATGCTTTTTGGAAATGGTACATCGTCTAAATGAGGTGTTTAAATATAAGAACACCTTATGCAAAATTTAAATGTTTAACTTATGTTTTAAGAGCAGAGACAAACAATTGGCTGGTGTTGTAGTATTGATAAGTTTATACTTGCCGAATTTATAACCAATACACTTTAAACCAATTATATATGCTTCCGAAGAATTAAATACACTTTCGAGCTTTCAAACAGCTACAAATTATTGCTTTTTGTTCATAGCTAGCATTTATAATTTATGAACTATACGTTTTAGAAACTTTAAAAACGGAAAATTTTCAATCTTCATCAACTTGGCAGGACTTAAACTCACTCGAAAGATTTACACGAGAAATATAAGATCGTTTTTAAAAAATAAATATAGATGAAGATACTACATTTACTAGTACATATTTTATCTCTTAGTATTTACATATATCTGTTCTATCTTACTATATATTAAAAGTGATAGTAAAGAAAAAGGAAAACACACTTACTCGAACATACATTTTTAAAAGTTTTTTCGAGAAAAAGCTCAAAATATTCATATAATGAAATAAAAATTATATATTCCTAATTTGGATCATATTTCTGACAAAACAAGAAAAAACATTAATTATTTATTAGGTTCGGAGCTAATAAGAATCCAAAATATATGTTTCTTAATGTTCTGTTTTCTGCCAGAGAAACCCTAACAATTGTGGACAATCAACGAAATCTTGTCCTTCAAATGGCTTTTTCCAATTATATATAAAGACGTCCTCTTATGCAAATACAATGCATAAGAATTTGTGAAGGACGTTATTCCCAATCGATTGGTAGCTTTAAATTTGGTCTACGATCAGCGATGCTCTAATAACAAAGGATGGATTCTGTATTTCTGCAATATTACATTTGTACAGAATAAACTTAATTATAAAATGTTTTCATTTAAATGCAACCATTGCGTTATGGCATTTTCAAAACATTCATCCAGAGGAGTTTTATCTCCTTCTCTCTAACTCCATGGTACATATGTTCACGTCCACATTTGACCACTCCCATGTCTGGTATTTTATGAATTTATTTAGTTGGGGGGGGGGGGGGCATTGAATTGTTTTGTATTTGCATCGCCTCCTTTAGACGCTGCCTGTTCAGTCAGGTGCTGGCGCCGATTTTGAGTTATGACACATTGTACCGCGTCCTAATCGGTTGCTCATGTCCTTGTTGACGAGCCGGTCGGCCTGGGTCTTCAACATTGTACCGCGTCCGGCCGTCCAAACAGTTACCTTACACCTTTCTGGTAGGTCGGACAGTCTGGGTCTCAACATTGTACCGCGTAGGGCCAACGGCCGTACCGTGCTGAAAACACCGGTTCTCGTTAGATCACCGAAGTCAAGCAGCATCGGGCGCGGTTAGTACTTGGTGGGTGACCACCTCGGAACACCGCGTGCTGTTGGCCATCTCGGGTGCGGTATCCCCGTGGTTTGCGCGCTAGATATGCACGCTACCACAAATGCCGCCGTGTTCATGCGGAGTACGATCACGTTAAACATGTGGGTCCGTAAGTCCTTCCGAGAGGTTGGTGGTAGGGGAAGGAGGGTACGGTCCCTGTGGATGCCTCCCCCACTGGGTTCCGGTCTAAATTGGGTGGCACTTCCCGGCCGTCCATACAGTTACCTTACACCTTTCTGGTAGGTCGGACGGTCTGGGTCTCAACAACAACATTGTACCGCGTGGCCGTCCAAATTGATACTCAAGTCCTCTAGATGAGTTGGACGTTCTGGGTCTTCAACATTGTACCGCGTGAGGGCGCGCCTAGCGTAAAATGTTTTTTGCTGTTTATCCATATGTTCAAATTGGTTTACTGTAGAATAACCTTGAAATTTAAATTTTTAGTTGTTGTTTTTTCTATTTTTGTCATTGGATTTTATCCTTAAGTTTATTGTTAATTTGATTTTAAAGTTAATTTTATTGCTAATTTGAATTTATCATTGGATGTTCTGATATATATTTTTATATTGAAATCAAGGTTGTGTGTATCAAGGTAAAATTAAAGTATGTGTATTTTATTTTGTTACGAATTTGTTTCAGTTTATTGAAAAAAATTCTCAAAAATTATAGATTTTTCATATAAAGGATTTTTTATTATTTTTTTAATGTAACAATAGTGTAGTCAAATAAAAATTCTGGATGTTTTATACACACAAATTTTTAATGCAATTCAATTTTGCTATTTGAATGATACTTTTTATTTTATAAAAAAATATAGTAAAACATGTTTTCACCACTCTCACTTCTGGGCTGCATCCTATGCAGGTAATCAATATAAAAAGGGCTGTGATCGAAAGTTTCTAATAATGTATAGTCATAAAATGCTTATCATGTTTATGTTACTAATAAAAAATACACAAGTACATACTTTAAAAAATGATTATGGGTCTGAAGGGAAGGGGCTGCAACTTTTTATGTGCTAAAATATAGATATTGAATAAAATAAAAAATCTTTAGAGCACAATTATTTTTAATGTAGCCTGAATATAAAATTTTAACTAACATAAATGACCAACCTATTATCACTCAAATTAGGCAATCAGTTATATTGAAAGTACTTTTACAATATACATACGCGAAAGAGATCAATTATTAAAGTATTATTACATATTTGCATCCCTGGGAGGGGTCATACATAATCTATACTCATGTCCTAAAGCTAAAAAAAATTATATACATTTCATTAGGAGACATACATCTTTTGCTCTGCCACTCTTAATGTACGTTACATAGAAAAAAACTGTCTGCAGGAAATAAAAGAACATAGAACACTTAGCAGATACACAACAAATTGAAATATTACATATGTATTTCATGAAGTGTATATCCATGAATAAAAATTGAAATAGAAAATTCATTGAAAGATGATTTGGAATAATAAATTTCTTCATATAAAAACATGAAAATTCATTAAAGGATAACTTTTCACTTTATCACAAATTTATTATCTGAAGTCATTTTTCTATGATTTTTATGATTTAACTTATATATAAATTTTTGATATTATATATAAATTCTTATATATAAATTGACTTATATATACATTCACATATTAAATGCATGTGAAATATCAATATATTGTGGCTTTGTTAAATGTTTGCAGCCCTTTAATTTCAAGTAAGTATTTTTCTCTAATTACAAAGTGGGTTTATGAGATATTATATGGATTATAATTCTTTCTTCAAGTCTCCTGGCTTGTGGTGTTTGGAATTTTTTCTCAAAAAGAAATTACTATCAAAGAATTGTAAAGAAAGAAAAATCATAAAACTAAATTAAAAAAAAATAGATCAGAAAAATCTTTTTTTTGCGTGTAACCAATAAAAAACATCGTCCATCCTAGTTTCACTAGGTCCTCGTGTTTTTATACCTTTACTTACGCATATATCATGTTTGCAAATAAGATATTAAATCTTATTCATGCACTTTTCAATATTAAGCTGTACCACTGTATTCAACCGATGTTGCGCCATCTACCGCAGAACGTTGTCCCTAAGCAAATCAACGTTTATTAGGGTGAGACGGCTGACTGAACAGGCAGCGTCTAAATGAGGCGGTGGTATTTGTAATAAATATGAAAGAGCGAGGGGGTAAATTTTTGATCAAATGCTTCCATTCCAAAAAACATTTTCCACAGATGCCGAATTAATGCGAAAATTGAAATAATTTTTAGTTTGCATATCATATTGGCACCAAATATTCAATCTGCAAGTCTTAATTTACATCCTATTTTATAGGCTGATAGACCATGTTTTCTTTTACAGTATCCATTTCGACAGCTTTTGTACTTAAGCTTAGAACAAATTACATAATTATGTCACAGAGCAGAGTAAGCGATTGTAAATATTTAAAAAGTGAATTAATTTTTGATTACATGCGATAATATTTAAAAAGTAATTCATATAAAATATTATTTCGTTTAATGGCTTTGCCTTGAATTTCAGTGTGGTATGATACTGCCCGGAAGGCTTTGCGTTGTATAAGAATGCGAGAAAATATATTAGGTCCAGGATTAAAGATGTAAGATTTTGATATAAATTACATCGAAACTCATAACGAATTCTTGGAAACAGAAAACGGTTACTCAATACTCTAACTTATATAAATAAAAAAAAATCACGAATACTGCGCTTATTTAAATCTTTTAACTGTAATATATTTCTTCAGTAGCTCTCGACCACATCACATATGTACTCGGCTTTCCTCAGAATTTAAAGCAGAGATCAATTAAATTCATTCATTCAATTTTTCAATAGGCATAGTTGTCGACCATGTGCAAGGCCACCTTCCGTCCGCTAAGCTGGCATAATACGTTCTAAATAATAATTAAACACGGCTTAGCTTTTTGGCAAAATACGCCTTGCACCTGCAATGGGCACGTCAACTGTTACGCCCTAATACGGCTGCGTTTTCGAACTAAATACGCCCTAAATACGTTTCTTTGATTCGCCCTACATACGACTTTAAATTATCAGAAAAAATTTCAATTATCAGAAATATGACAATTCCAAAAAAAAAATGAAAGGGAAAATATTTAACGTAGTTTATCATTTATTTCCTCGATATTACATAAACTGTAGAAGTGAATTTTTAACTCCATTTAGAACCGATATTGCGTTGTCTGTTGTGCTGAAGAGTCCACAATATTGTTGTACTTTGATCCTCTGAATTTTTACATGAAATTTTGTAAAAGAGAAATAAATCATCATTTTTCTCAATGAAGAGGAAATATAATATTTTCAATTGCTTTTCTCCTCAGAATATTACTATTCAAGGTTATCAATTGGACTCTCGCCACACTCTCCGTCTGCCGTCGGTGCAAAAAACGGTGTAGCGTGATTCGACTGAACACACAACCTTCTTCCAACCATCGTATGTCCATTGACTACTTTTCCGGCACCACTGTAAACGCATTTTCAAATTCTTCGTTGGAATGAGAGGTCTTTGCACTGGTATTCGACTGCTCTCACCGATTAACGGCAATTCCTTGGGCATTGATCGGGTCGGAATCGGTTGAAGTTTTCCGTAAGTTGCTACAGAGCAAGCCCCCTTTTCTGCTGTACAAGCTGTCTGAGACGCCGAATGCCAACGGTTTAATTAACTGTTTTCGATACAGCGTTCCGCCTTTTAGTCAACGGATGGGAGTTATGTTTCCAACTGTTATAAATTTTGATTATGGCATTTTTCGAGGAACCTGTGAGTTGTTCTGTTCTACAAATCGTGATTCCTGCCAAACGCCCCCCCCCCCCCATTAAGGTCTTTTTCAAAAAGACAAATCTGTTGTTTTCCCCTAATTTGCGCAAATTCTCGAGGAACACAAACCGACAGCATCCCTATTGCAGTGTTGTCATCGCGTGAATCTTACATGACTAACGTAATTTGCATACATTACCATATGACCTAAATTTCATACATGTTCCCAGGTTTCTAATTCACTAACCACTGTGTGTACCCAATGCATAAAGAGAGTTTTTTTAAAAATTACTTAATATCCGCGGATCTCACTAATATAGATGCATAGACGGTTTGGAATGCAATCTTCCACTTTACAATCTAATAATTCTCTACTTCTAAATCTTCTAATCTAAAAATGACAAGCTCTACTAGAATTTCCAATCTTCTTTTTTCGCAAACGCATTAATAACATTATCGTGGGAATTAAGAGTTCTTATTTCTCATATTTGAATACAAATTTTTAAGATACAATAAAAGTTTGTATCTTTGCTACTAGATGACAGAATCATCACATATCAATAAGAGATTGACAGATTACTTCTCTAATCAGAATTATTTTGTGCTAAAAATACTTTTCTGCTGGTACTGACATTGTAAGCACGCCAAGCAACATTGAGATCGGGAATGTTTATTTGAGCTTTGGGATCAATGATCTATCACCAATCACCGTTTCATAAATATAAATTCTGCTGAGATTTTATAGTAAAAAAAAATAATTTTTTAAAGCAATGTTAGATACTTTTTCGAGCGGCACACTTTGTTTCTATGGATTGCACGTGTAACGGCGGAAACGTGATGAAACGATGGAACGCCTTACATTTATACATGTAGAAAATATTGTAAAGTTAGTTGACCATAAAACATGTATGTAAAATCCAATATTGCCGAGTGATCGTGAATGTAGTGGTAAGTACGAATAACTCTAAGTATCGAATCCGTTTCCCTGGTGAGAAGCGAAACTGCAACCCAATGGCTAGGAACATACAAATGGCAAGTAAAACATCTCGTGAAATGAAGACTCAATATTTTCTTGAAATTAAATGAATATTCTTTAATTAACATTATGAAACACATATAAGATATTATTTCAAATCGAACAACACATTTTTCTCGATGGCAATTCTAACTCCTTTTAATCATGAGTTAGACTTAAAAATCCTTAAATCAATATGGCAAGCTTGAGAATCTTTAAATATACAAATTATTCAATTTTGAAAATATTTCACTTTACATCAAATACCAAGGGAGATTGAAACATGTATTTTAATATTTAGCTGGCTCTAATTTATACTGTAAATTCTGCAAGACAAAGCCAGAACAAATTATGATCTCCCATTTAAAGGAAATATACTTACGAACCCAGAGTGCGGTTCGGAGGGGCACTGTCGGTCGTAAAACAACATGAGAGCATTATTACAACTTTACTTTAAATTTTTAACAGTTTCATTCTTAAAAACTATGGAACAACTTTAATATCCGACCGACAGATTCTAGGCCCATTCTAAGCTCTGTCTTTTCAAAGGAGCGTCTCTCTACACTTACTTTCAATTCTGACGTCACAACACACATATACATTAGCACTCGTACATGCAGAACAGTGGAAATAATCAACAAGACAAAATTAAACACTCAACGGTTTTTCTCTTTCAGCTGGCGCGCCGTTCAAGGACGCGAACACTTCATCAGATTGACCCATTTCCACCGAAAATCGGCTGAGGAATTCTACATTTACATGACATGAAAAGAGCATTTTAAAACAGAAATATACATCACAGATTTCGATACTACAAATATCTCCCCCCCACCCGGCAAAAAATTTTGCAACCGCAGGGCAGGAAAATTTTCTCCAAGAGAATCCTGTAGGAGCATCACCTCCAGCAGAGCGAATCGCTGAAGTAGCAACTGCCGCAGGCAATTTTGAACAAAAATTTTGCAGGGTGAGCAATGTACGTTTACACTACCACCACACTCAAGGAGTCCAGAGACTTGATCAGGGTCCCCGTTGTCCAAGAGTCAAAACGTCAAAACATGGCCAAAAAAGAGGACACAATGCTGTCCAAAAACTGCTACAGGATCCTTTCAAAAGAAAACACAAAGTTAAAACATATGCAAATACACTGTAATACACATAATATGCTCATATCAATTTTCTCAAATTCTTCAAAAAAAAAAAAAAACACATGTAAAATACACAAAGGTTACTGCTGTGTAACTGTACAGAAAATGCGTTTCTTGAAGGTGTAAAATCAGCGGGGATCTATACGGGCTGCCATCACAAGAAAAAAGGGGTGTGTATAAAATGTAAAAAAAAATATCCCGTGTACAGGGCTTCCGGTGCATCCAGGCGAAAATAGGACAGCCACGGTCCAAAGCACTAGTCAATTCTAGCAAAGAGGAGAAACCCAACTCCGAAGCGAGGAGTCCTCCACCACGACTTCACTTCTCCATCACACAGGGGTTCCAGATGGTACGCTTCTCGCCTCCGCTCTGGGAACGACGGCGAGATCTGTCCAGCCTCGACCAGGTGCAGCAAAAAGCCGGGATTTTAAATTGCTTCATTCACATCCTTCTCGAAACACAAGGTGTAGCTTGTTTGTGTAAACACCTGCAATTCACTCAAAAAGAAAAAACATTTGCAACATTGAACTCAAGGGACAATGGTGACTGACGAAACTACTGCACTCTTTGTACCAGTAGGGAAGTGAACTTGTAAAAATGTAAACATTGAATTGCAGATCAAAATAAAAATATATGTAAAGCAGGAACAGAAAAACATATGAAATAAATTTTCAAAAACTTAAATATTCAAAAAAATTTGTCAACTCAGGTCAAATTATCAGAAGTGTCAAATCATGCACTTCACCACAGTTTGTCATATCAGGTATTCAAAATTGTGCACATTTGAAATTAAATTTTTCATCACCACAGAAATTCAAATTACTGTAAATATTGTAAATATTAAAAATTATTGCAGAAGAGGTTCCATCACAACCTCCAACAGGTGAACTTGATCAAAACACAGTCACATCACCAATCAGAAAAGTTTTTCGATGAACTCCAAAACAAATCAACAAAATTTCACAGTTCACGAAAAGTTTCAAATTTCCAGATTCAAATTTAATTAAAAGTTTTTGTAGAATAAGAGCTTCAGTCGATCACAGAAATCACAAGATTAAAATTGTATATAAATTCAAAACAGTAAAATTAATAAAAAAAAATTTTGTGTTTTTACAGATGAAGTATGTTTTACAGATGAAGTCATCTTCCATTACAATTGATCAGAAAAGTGTGTAAATAAAATATTTAGTATAAACAAAAAAAAATTTCAATAATCAAAATCAATAATTTCAGAAAAATTATACACAACAATCAATTAAGCTTAGATTTCAAGATTTCAAAAATTTTTTTTGAAAAGTGTGTAAATAAAATATTTAGTATAAACAAAAAAAAATTTCAATAATCAAAATCAATAATTTCAGAAAAATTATACACAACAATCAATTAAGCTTAGATTTCAAGATTTCAAAAATTTTTTTTAACAAAGTGCATTAACAATTACTGTATCACTATTTCTTAAACAAATTTTGTAAACACTGGAATTTTGCATCACAGAAGAAGATTTTGAACATTGTTATGCACAGATGAAAAACTGGATTAATTAAATTGTCTGAGAGAATATCGACTGTTCATTCTAGGACGCTGCTGGTTTAAAGCTCTATTGTAGACCACTCTGGTTTGACGGTTATCAGAGTTTGTGTGACCGGAAGAAAGTTGTTTGTTTACACTATTTGGAGCACTGGAAATTGGTTGTTTATTTGCACGGCTTTGAGAACTGGAATTTGTCTGCTGGAAGGTATTCGAGGTTGATGAAGACACAGTTTGTTTATCACGACCAAGTGCACTATCTTTTGGAAGAGTTTGAAGCTCAATTCTTCTAGGTGGTAGTAAGGTAAGTCTGTTGACATGGACTCTCTGCTCATTTTTCGGATTCAAGACGTGTTGTATTATAAAGTTAACTGGAGAGATTTTCTTGATAACCCTAAATGGACCTCTATTATATGAAGAAAGTTTCTTGGACTGGTCGCGTGGTAAATATAGTGTGTACAGATACACAAGATCATTTACTTTGATCACAGGTTGTTTTGCACCTTTATGTTGTTGTTGCATTTGACTCTGTTGTGCTTTATCCAAATTGACTTTTACAATTTCATAAATTTTCTTAAGTCTGTACTCTAAATCTTGACCATAATCATGAACAGAATCATATTTTGTGTTTTTAAATCCTGTTAAAAGGGTATTAGGTACTGTTAAATCTCTGCCATACATGAGGTATACAGGAGTTTCTCCAGTTGATGCATGAACAGAATTTCTGTGGGCCAGAAGGGCAAAAGGAACCGAACGGTCCCAATCATCTTTTTCTTGGAATGCAAGGTTCTTCAAACTTCTGAGTAAGGACTTGTTTGCTCTCTCGCAGAGGCCATCAGATTGGGGATGATAGCTAGTGGTACTATGTTTAATGATTCCCAACTTCTTGTATAGGCTCTGAGCAGCTTTTGAAATAAAATTCGACCCTTTGTCTCTAACTAGGTGGTGGGGAATACCGTGGGATGCTATGAATTTCTCAAAGCACTCCAAAATTCTCTCTGAAGTAATAGATAACAATGGGTAAGCTTCTGCCCATCTTGTGAAATAGTCTGTTATGACTAAAATATACTTTTTCCCAGAATTGGAAACTGGAAAAGGACCTATACAATCCATCGCCACTCTTTGGAAAGGGAAATCAGATGTATCAAATTTCTGTACTGGTGCTTTAAAATTTCTGAACCCATGGTTCATGACACATACTTCACAAGAACTGACACAATTTTGTGTTTGGGTGTACATGTCTTGCCAATAATACCTTCTGCTGATACTAGACAGAGTTCTGCGAAAACCACAGTGAGCAAATGCAGGACAGTCGTGATGCAACCACAAAATTTGACACCAACGACTGAGGTACTACTAATCTTTCATTAAATTCGTGTCTTCTTTTTGGATGTTTGTGAGTGCACCATAATGCATTTTCTTTCTCAAAAAAGGTTAATCTCTGTGGATATGGAGCCACATTTTTTTCTAAAAAATTCTTAATTTTGTTGCATCTGCTATCAGTTTTTTGAGCGTTAACTATTCTTGTAAACAAAGTTGGTTCCACTGTTAATTGCTCTAAATTTTCACTTTGAACATTTTCTTCATCATTTACATTTGTGTTTATTGCATTAACTTGTTGAATTTCTGAACTTTTTGAAGATTTCTGATTTTGTGCATTATTGACTTTCTTTGGTTTTTGGGCATTAGCCGAATTTCTTGTATTTGCAGAATTCTTTGATACTGGATTTTTATTCTCACCGAAACATCTTGACAGATAGTCAGCAACAATATTAGCCTTCCCCGGCTTATGAATGATCTCGTAGTCGAACTGGGAAAGAAAAGCTATCCAACGTGAAAGTCTGGAGGTTGTATCCTTGAATTTGAAAATAAATGACAAAGAGTGCTGGTCACAATAAATTGTGAAATGAGCTCCAATTAAATAGTGTTTGAAAAAATTTGTCGCCCAGACTACAGCAAAAGCTTCACGCTCAACAACACTGTATCTGGTTTCAGCATCATTTAGCTTCCTGCTGGCATATGAAATAGGGTGTAAAAAACCATTTTCATCTTGCTGTGAAATGTATGCTCCAAGTGCATACTTAGATGCATCTGTGTGCAGTATGAATTTCTTTTTAAAATCCGGTAAAATTAAAATTGGTTCTTTTAAAAGTTCTTTCCTCAAAATGTCGAAAGATTCTTGAGCTGCTTCATTCCACTTAAATTTTTCACCTTGTTTTGTTTTTAAAAGCTGTGCGAGGGGCAGAGCAACATCTGCAAAATTCTTCACAAATTTTCTATAGAATCCTGTGAGACCTAGGAACTGCCTCACATTCTTTATGGACTTTGGCGTCTTGAATTTTTGAATTGTTTCTAAATTGTGTGGATCAGGCTGCACTTTCCCATCTGAGACCAAAAATCCCAGGTATTTAATTGTTCTTTGAAAAAAAATAACATTTAGATGGTTTTAATTTTAGGTGATGTTCTTGTAATTTTAAAAATACTTCTTCTAATTTTTGTATATGTTCTTCAAAGGATTTTGAAGCCACAATAATATCATCAATGTAAACATTTGAAACACCTGCCAAAACCAATGACATCAATCTCTGGAAAGATGCAGGGGCATTTTTGAGCCCAAAAGGAGTGCGACACCATTCAAAGTGCCCTTTGTTGGTGGAAAAGGCTGTCTTTTCACAGTCGTTCGGGTCCAAACAAAGTTGTTAAAACCCAGAAGTAAGGTCCAGAGTGGAAAAATATGTTGCTCCAGCCAAATTATCGATTAATTCACTGATGTTTGGTATAGGATATGGCTCATCAATCATGACTTAATTTAACTGCCTAAAATCGCAGACCAAACGATATGACCCATCTGCTTTCTTAACAAACAGCACAGGGGTATTATAAGGCGAAGTACTGGGCCTAATAATACCCGCTCCAAGAAGTTCTGTAACTTGTTTATTTAATTCTTCTTGAAGGTGATGAGGCACTCTGTAATTTTTCTTTTTAATTGGAATGTTAGTTCTCAAATTTATTTTGTGAAAAATTGTATCACAACCTTCAATCTCTCAAACCGACTTTGCAAAAACTCTACGATGCTTTTTAAGAAGTTCCAATAACTTCCTCTTCTTCTCTCCATATAAGTGACTTAAGTCAAAGTCACCACCCCATGCTTCAAATTTTTCATTATTTTCAATAGGTGTGTGGTCAGTTACTGCATTTACTGGTAAAGCTTGGACTTCTTTAATACTTTGTAATTTAGCAATTTTCATTTTCTTGTTCAAATTAATTATATTTTCTGAAGGATTTGCAATTTTCACATACAAATAATCTTTCTGAGGGGGCTTGTACACTGCTCTTGCCACAAAAAATTCTTTTTCTCCCTCAAGCGGTTCAATCAAAATAATATCATTATCTTGAAATTTATGATTTACTCGAATTTTTACAAAAGATTCAGTAAGTGAATTAAGCTTACTTTTCTTAAGTACAGTTGCTACAATAAATTCATTTTCTTTAATTTCATTAATATTATTGATTCTTTCTTCACTTTCATTACAAGTATTTTTGTACAAAGGTGGTCCTAAAACTGAGTTATTCGGGCTGGTCAAAAAGTAAGGAATTTCCTTCCCATTAGCATTGTTTACATTTGTGAATGTCTGTCTGTCATGTACTTTTTCATTTTTTTTTCCTGAATTTTGATCAATGTTTCTAAATAAACTTCGTCTTTCCAAATAATTATCTTCTTGTAAGCTACACACATTTGCTTGAGAAAATTCCTGACTGGAAAAGTTTTCTCTGCTTCGAAATGGAATATTTTGTCCACACACAATCATGTTGTTGCCTTCAAAATCAATCACTGCTTTGTTTTCTGTTAAAAATGAGTTTCCAATGATAGCTTTGTAATTTGATGGTGCAGGAGTATTTAATACCCAGAATTCAAGAATAAAATTTTCATTTCGTAGGGTTAATTTAATTGAAATTTTGTAATCAACTATTGTATCACCTCCATTGAATCCGCGCAGTACAGCAGGTTTTCTATGCACTGTGTATTGTTTATCAAATAAATTTAAAATTTCTTCATATGTGATATTTATGCTGGACCCCGTGTCAATCAACATATTTATGGTATTTCCTGCCAGCTTAGCAGATATGATTGGTAAGTTGGTTGCATTTTGTGAGGCATTTTGTACAATTGTACTAATTTCATAAGTGTTCCCAAAATTTCCAAAGCTCTTTCTTGAATTTTGATTCAAATTTTCAAAATGTACTTGATTGGCTGATCTGTCTTTTCTAAAATTTCTTCCATTAAAGTTGTTTTTGTAGCCAAAATTAGTGTTATTATTTCTTCTAAAATTTCCTGAACTTTTGTACACGTCAAAAGTATTTCTTCTATTGTTGTTATTTCCTCTAGCTCTTGGTGTAGCCGGAAAAAAACTATTTCTTTCACCAGGTTTCCTGTAACTATGAAATCCTCTCTGTTTATTTACTTCTCTACGGTAGTTATTTCTGCTTTCTTCTCTCTTCGGGGTAACCGGAATTCTTCTTTCAAATTTTCTTCTATTTCTGCCTCCCGGGGATATGTACGTCTTCATAGTCGATCGAAAATTTCTTAATTTAGGTGTTCTAGGGGATTTCTGTGTTACGCCATTTTTTTCCCACATTTCTTCCTCGTCTTCCCAATTTTCTTCCTGTCTGTCCCTTCTTTCTAATTCATTTTTAAATTCTTCGATCTGTTTACTCTGAATTTCTAGCTGCTTTTCTAATTTTGTTATTTTCTCGTCTTCTGTATTTTGCTTCGCAACCCAATTTACTTCTAGATGTTCTTCATTTTCGTTTTTACATTGCTCTTCAAGCACCGCTAACTCTTTAGCTGATTCAAATGTTTTCGGGTTCTGCGCTAGGACTAATCTTCTAAAATCGGGATTTAATCCCTTTACGAATGCATTTTTCAAAAGCGCTTTTCTTATTGAATAAGTATTATTTTTCTCTAACTCTTCAGGTATTGCTACGTATGAGGCTGATTCAATACGCACCGCGAACTGACGCACTGTTTCTCCAGATTTCTGTCTAATGTTAACTAATTCTGCAATTCGCTTTGCCATATCTTCTTTATTTTCAAAATTTTCTTTAACTGCCGAAACTAGTTCATCATAATTCTTTGAATTCTTTAAATTCGGAATGCCGTTTACTAGCCGACTCGCTGGACCAGACAGATTCATTTTTAAACAAAAAATTTTCTGTTGAGACGTCCATCCTGCACTCTCTGCTATCAAATCTAATCTATCCAAAAATGATTGAAGGGAACTATCCTCCGCTCCGGAGAACTCTGGAACCGAGTTCCAAAATTGAGTCTTCTCGATATTTGATTTAGCAGTCCCAGTGGTGCTAACAGAAAGTGACCGACGCTGAGGAGGTGAGCGTACCGGTGAAGGTGAAGCTTGTCTGACATTATTCACGTTCCTCTGAACATGAGAGTTACTTCTCACGTTTCTTTTCCTTCTACTTTGTTTGCCTGACATTTTTAATATTGTTTTCTTTTGCTTTTACGAATAATGTTTTTAACTAATGTTTATTTTAATCAAGTCGAAAATGTCAATGTAAAATATATTCTTGTTGTGTTGTCAAAAATGTTTGTATGTCATTTTATTTCATTTAGTGGAAAATCAATTTCATTTGCATACAATAATAAATACTGACACTTACTTCGGTGGTATCTCACAGACCACATTCATACCTGCATCTATACACTTTAATAAATACACTTTCTTTTCGCAAACATTTCAAATATTCAAGTAATAATCTTGCCATTCAAATAATATTTTTTTTGAAACCAAAAGTAAAAAAAAATTTTGAAATCGAAAATGTTCCAGCACTCAGGGAAACAAAAGGGAACGGCGCCAATTTGTAACGGCGGAAACGTGATGAAACGATGGAAAGCCTTACATTTATACATGTAGAAAAGATTGTAAAGTTAGTTGACCATAAAACATGTATGTAAAATCCAATATTGCCGAGTGATCGTGAATGTAGTGGTAAGTACGAATAACTCTAAGTATCGAATCCGTTTCCCTGGTGAGAAGCGAAACTGCAACCCAATGGCTAGGAACATACAAATGGCAAGTAAAACATCTCGTGAAATGAAGACTCAATATTTTCTTGAAATTAAATGAATATTCTTTAATTAACATTATGAAACACATATAAGATATTATTTCAAATCGAACAACACATTTTTCTCGATGGCAATTCTAACTCCTTTTAATCATGAGTTCGACTTAAAAATCCTTAAATCAATATGGCAAGCTTGAGAATCTTTAAATATACAAATTATTCAATTTTGAAAATATTTCATTTTACATCAAATACCAAGTGAGATTGAAACATGTATTTTAATATTTCGCTGGCTCTAATTTATACTGTAAATTCTGCAAGACAAAGCCAGAACAAATTATGAACTCCCATTTAAAGGAAATATACTTACGAACCCAGAGTGCGGTTCGGAGGGGCACTGTCGGTCGTAAAACAACATGAGAGCATTATTACAACTTTACTTTAAATTTTTAACAGCTTCATTCTTAAAAACTATGGAACAACTTTAATATCCGACCGACAGATTCTAGGCCCATTCTAAGCTCTGTCTTTTCAAAGGAGCGTCTCTCTACACTTACTTTCAATTTTGACGTCACAACACACATATACATTAGCACTCGTACATGCAGAACAGTGGAAATGATCAACAAGACAAAATTAAACACTCAACGGTTTTCTCTTTCAGCTGGCGCGCCGTTCAAGGACGCGAACACTTCATCAGATTGACCCATTTCCACCTAAAATCGGCTGAGGAATTCTACATTTACATGACATGAAAAGAGCATTTTAAAACAGAAATATGCATCACAGATTTCGATACTACACACGCCACTGGACAGCTAAAACTGATAATATTTGGGGCACGATTGTAAAGTTTCTACGATTAAGACAGGTGATTACCAGACATGATCAGAATGTTTGAAAACCTTTTCATAACCATTGCCGTTTGAAAACTTGTTATAACAAGTTACTTGTTATAACAAGCTTGTTACAACACTCCAGTTTTAACAGGAATGACAAATGATATTCTCCGGACATCGAAGTTATGTGGTCATATGATACACATAATACTTGTTTTGCTTGAAATACTGTCTAGAATCACGAAGAATAACCATACTGTTTTCCTCTATAACTTCCATATTGTTTTTCTTACTGGTATACTTTCCTTACTGTTGTACTTTCCTTACTGTTCTTACTATTGAACTTTCCTTACTGTTATAATTTCCTACACATTCCTTACTGTTATACTTTCCTTACTGTTTTTTCCAACATCGTACTTGTTTTGCTTGAAATGCTGTCTAGTACCACGCAGAATAACCATACTGCTTTTTCCTATGGTGAGTGACCAGATAACCGATAAATAATTGTGAACCGAGATGACCATTCAGTTAACTTTTCAAACACACCCTAGATGTGTGCAGAAGAAGTTATACAATAAAACTAATGAGCAACTCATTGAATATTTAAAAGCAGGACCAAGTCTTGTTTAACATAATTAATAAAAAAATGAAAACCGTGACTTCTGAAACGGAAAAACAAGTTGGAAAACGGGTTTCAGTAGGCGACAAACAGTAACAACTGTTGGCTCATCTGCCGATTCCATCCCTTTTATACCGCGCTCTAATCATGTAATCAACTTGCATTTCAGATCAATTACATACATCGGCCAGGTGCGTTTGTTTCACAATTTTCAAAATTATACGGCCAAAGCTTCATCGTATTTCGTTTTCTATGTCGAGTAGTGCATATAGATATCGTTAAATAAATTAGCCAAAAAAACACTAGTAAGTTTGCTGAGATATTATAAAAAAAAAGCAAATATTTATAATTTTCATCTAGCCTTTCTGACATCTAACAAAATATGCACTCTTTCGGCGCATACGTTTATATACGAATGATAAGAATTTGATACTTTTTGATAAGAATTTGATACTTTGTAAATAATACTTGAGTTTGATATAAAACAGTCTCAAAATGATGTTAGAATTACTATTAAAAGGGAATGCGCGTTAATATACGTAATTAAAAATTTCACTTACTTGATTCATATTTCGATAGAAATTTATATATTCATCTTAATAACCAAAATAATATTTGTAGCGTAAATAAATAAAAAATAATGTAGCATAAGGGAAGTGACGTAAGGGTGTTACATTTCATAACAGTCCCTCCCATGCTAACTGCTAGAACCCTGTTTTAATATACGCAGGAGTACGCGAACCAGTCTTTCAAGTTGACCGTACCGTATTCTCCAAAATGGACCGGTTTCCCGCAAAAATCAGAAAGGTGAATTTTGACTGCAAACAAAAAATTAAATATAATTTGTAGAATAAAATATATTTTTACGGTTTTGGCCATTTTGAAACAATTCAAATATAATAAAAAAATAATGCCTGTATCCATTGACCTGACTATTATTACGTATACTGCATATAATATATGAAGTATACATAATATTCAAGTTCATTACAAAAAGTGGTCAATTATGCAAATTTAGCATTACCAAAATGCTTAGAAACTCTATTCAACCGCATGCATTTTTATGTCACGCATCTCATATCTATCAATTCTTCAACGTCAACAAATGTCTCCCGTGGAGTGTGGCTAGACTATTTTAGTTAATTTCGACCTTATTCGGCGCAACTTTCTAGAATCATCGTTTAATCATCATCATCCATATCTGCCGAAGGAGTTATTAATTAAACGAAATTATTTATTATATAAGTCAGACATTTAAAATATTACCGGGACTTGTAGACATACAAATTTATTAAACTTTCAAATTTTCGCAATACAATGCTCTTTAGGGAGTTGGAATAATGTCAAACTTTTTGGGCTTTAACTAAGTTATATGAAAATAGTTGTCGTTAAAAAAAATTATCTATGACATGTAAGGTTAGAAATAAAATAACATGAAATTTAGACTTTAAATGAAAGAATTAGTGTCAATATAAAATGTACACTGAAAAGTTATTTTAATTTCCGCAGATGTCCTTACTCATTTTAGCATCAACAGTGGTTTTGAATGAGACCATCTGCTTACACATTTATTCCCAACCCATCACATTTATTGCAAATATACTCAATTTCAATTCCCCATGAAAAGAAGATGCTCCCCTCAGAAGGCTAATAATGGCAGTATACAGATGTGGGCGTTGAAATTTACATAATTTATGCAAGTTACAAATATTTGGAATTAAATAGTTTCTGAAAAATATAGAAACTATATTTCTAGGAAATATACACATAGAAATATTTACATTTTTTAGAAATATGCATTTATAGAAATATAAATATAGAAATTATATTTCTAATAGATATTTTCTAAATAATAACTATTTTCTTTTATTGAACTTAATTGTAAGGATTTTTAGTTTCTTATATGAGACAAGGTTGTTGTAGGCTTTACTTTGGATCATATATTCAAAAGTAAAGAAGATCTCCTTAGCAATTATTAGAGGGGATATATGATGCACTTATCTCCAAAAGTTTAGCACGAATCTGTAAATCGGGCATAGTTTACGAAGTTTTGCATTGATATATTCCATATTTCACAAGAAATTAATAGGATAAGTTGTTGACAAATAACTACAAAAAAATGTATCTCATATATATATATATATATATATCTTCTTTTCATGGGGCATTGAAATTGTGTATATTTGCAATAAATGTGATGGGTTGGGAATAATTTTAACGACAACTATATATATATATATATATATATATATATATATATATATATATATATATATATATATATATATATATATATATATATATATATATATATATATATTTATATATATATCTATATATATATATATATATATATATATATATATATATATATATATATATATATATATATATATATATATATACATATATATATATATATATATACACACATACACTCTAAGAAAAAAAAATCGATATACTAAGGGAAAAATTATCCAAATGAGACAAAAATGTACCGAAAAAGAAATGATTAGAATTTCAGAACAATTGGATGATTTATTGCAAAGATTTATACAAAATGAGCACGTCAATATGTCGTTGGTTCACCTCTAGCCTTGATACAAGCTACGACGATTGATGCATAAAGCTGTGGGATGGTGTTCTGAGTGATGTCGTTTCAAATGGTCTCCAATTGACGAGCTAATTCGTCTACATACTGAGATGGTCGCAGACGACGCCCCATCTCCGCCCTAATGTGCTCAACAGACGGGAGATCCGTGGATCTGGCTGGCCAAGGAAGTGTGACTTAAGCACGTAGCCAAACAATATAGAAGCGTGACGTGTGTGGCCTGACATAATCTTGCTGAAAAGGCAGGAAGGCGAAAGGAATGGCAATATATCGGTCGTAGAATGTCGGCAAAGTACCGCTGTGCTGTGGTGGTGCCACGGAGGACTATCAAACGGGTCCGGCTATCAAGCGAAATGGCACCCCTGATCATAACTCCCTATTGTCGGGTCGTGTAGCGTGTGACAGTAAGAGCACTATCCTGACGATGTCCGGGCTGTCTCCAGCCACGTCTGCGCTGGTCGTTGGGACTCAGTTCGAAACAGGAATCATCACTCAAGACAATTGGTTCCCTATCCGAATAATTTCACGTTGATCGGGCCCGGCACAATTGTACTCGCTGATCACGGTGCATGCTGGTCGATAGTAAGCGGCGTGATGGGCCCCGCGAGTATAGATTCCGCTCCCGCAATCTTCTGTTAACACTAGAAAGATAGAGGGGCCTGTGTGGCGCCTCTCGTTATTTGTTGTTCAGTAATTCCAATAATAATTAACTGAACTTAGTGCAGCTTTCTGACTTTTCATAATATGATCCCATTTAATGCTAATTTAATCATTTATGTATTGGCCTCTTAGGAGTGTAAATATTGAACCTTATACCTAGAATGACGGAAGGAGCCAGAGTGCCCCCTAAAGTATTTTGCAATAATACGGAGAAATTCTTCGTTTCTCATAATCGCTGTAACATGACAAGTGCCATTCACTTTAGTTTGACCTTGACCTTCCTCATTTTACAGCCGGTTTGAATTGCAAATACTACCTCCCCCCCTCCCACACACACTGGCGACAGTCGGCCGGGCGAACAATCGAAATTGCTCTTCGAAAGAGAAAAAAAAAATTACATTTTGACGTGTACAGATTACGCCGTGGTACAATATGATATACTCAGTTATTATTTAGCCATTGGAGAAGATGCGTTGGGCTCGTGGACTCACTGAGGAAGAAATTTTGAAAAAATTACAAGGATTAGATGAAATTGATTCAGGTGATAGTGAAATTAGTGATTTGGACGGAGAAGAAGGATATGTTCCCACAAAAAGCAACAATTCGGATGACGAATCTGAAATTAATTCGCAGCGTGACAGTGAATGCCATGAAAGTAATAGTTCGGACAATGAATGTTCTGAAACTAACCCCCCAAACGTCTTGAAATAGTACACAAAAGCGTGGACGTGGGAGTACCAGGGTTGTGTTTAGAGATATTAGTCGAAAACGTCGACGCAAATGTTCCATTCATAACATTCTACCCTCAGTTGGAAATGAAGAAATTTCTGCAGATGGAACGAATAAAAAGTAAATAAAGGAAAGTTATTTCACCTTCTGGGACAGTTGGCCAATGTGTAGCCCAAAACGTAGTGAAAGAAACAAAAGATTCATCATCGTATGCTAAAAGAAACATTTGAGAAGACAGTGTGCTTAGTGCTTGGCGACTGATTTTCAGCAATCAAATGATACGGCATATAGAAGAATGCACAGTAGAAGAACTGGCCGTCTTCTAAGTAAAAGTACTTGGACTGTATCTTTAGACGAACTCGAAGCTGTTTTTTCAATTATGTACGCAAGAGGCCTGTATGGAGCAAATAACTCTCCTTTGAATACTTAATGGTAGACCGTTTGGGGTCCACCATTTTTCACACAGACTTTGGCTAGAGATCCTTTCAAAGAAATCATACTTTTCCTTCCCTTTGATCTCAGAAGAGAAAGATCAGAGCGACTAAAGTCAGATAAATTCGCTCTTGCCTCAGCTTTATGGCACCCTTTCATTGAAAACAGTGCATCTTGTTATAAACCTGGAGTGAATCTCACTGTAAATGAGCAACTTCTTCCATCTAAGGCCAGATGACCTTTTACCCAATATATTCCAAGTAAGCCGCACAAGTTTGGTATAAAATTTGGGCTGCTTGTTTGAGTAGATTCAAAATATGTGCTGAATCGTTTTCCTTATACTGGTGCAGACCACAAGCGGCCAGCTGATCAAGCTGTTCATAAACATGTTGTTATGAAGTTGACTCAGCCATACTTGGGAAAAGGAAGAACTGTAACAACCGACAGCTATTTTACTACTGTAAAATTATGTGAAAAATTGAAGTCCCAAGCAACAAGTCTGGTTGGAACACTTATAAGAGATCGTAGAGAGGTGCCACCAATAGCGAATTTAGGAAAGCAAAATCTTTATTCCACTATTTTGTACAGAAAAGATAAAGATATAACATTAACTGTATATCAAGTGAAGAAACATAAAAATGCATTGTTGCTATGTTCTCTTCACAGCACCGTAATCATCGACGACAATGAGAAGAAGCCAGAAACTGTAACATATTATAATCGAACTAAATACGGTATGGACATTGTAGACCAAATGACACTTGCCTTTGATAATGATGCCAAATGATGCCTTTATAGCACTAAATCAGGAACTCGTCGTAGGCCTATGTACGTATTTTTTAATGTTTCAGATATATCTGCTATTAGTGTGTGGATTTTATATAAAGAGGTGACCGGAAAGAAGGAACTTAGTAGCAGGAATTTTAACCTGCAGCTAAGTGAAGAGCTCCATGCTCCATACGTGTCATCAAGAAATACAGCTAAAGCAAGGAAACCGAAGGAGCAATGTGTATACATAGAAGACAACACTCTCAAAAAGAGAACCAAATGTAGGGTAAAAATATCTTGTAAAGGAAATTATACATAGAACACATGTCCGGATTGCAAGAAAGCAGTTTACGGCAAAAGTGTTAGGAGAGAAGTGCATTGCATTGATTGCTATGAAAATAGTACAAAATGAAAATAAATCAGGTTAGTATCATATAAATGTTAAGTTTCATTAATTGAACAAGAGTATTTTAGTTTGTTATTATTATTATCTATAATTATTATATATCTAGCGTGGAAAATCAATTACCTGAACAGCGAAAATATAAATATCATTGAAAAGTCCTTATGTTCCGTTTAATCAGACATTTTGATTATCCAAATAGACTGAAACCCCATGGAATTCTGATGAACGAGTCTCTACTATATTCTTATCAAATTAATTTTTACCATATTTCTAGATTTTAGATATCTAATTGGTCTACACTCAAAACACCTAGGAAGGGTCCACTGGTCCTTCCGACTTACTAGGTATAAGGCAATTGTCAGTCTTTCTACTGTTAATGGTCCGGGTGGTCACTTCCGTGTTCCCGTTGGATGGTTAATAACGGTGGATGGTGTCACCCGTTGGATGGTTAATAACGACGACTCTCGTGCTGTCACAGCTGTTCTGACAAATGCTCAATCTTCCCATTCTGTCGTCGCTCTGGGCCTTCCGCTGCCTGCTTGCCACTTAATTCTGCTATTCTGGCCCCATTCCTGCCAACATCGTTTAGTTGCAGTTGCTGCATGGCTCCTAACCAAATGCCCAGAGAATCGTCGGTTTTCCCAACCAGCTTCATGCCGTCCGACAGCACGTCTTCTTTCAAACTACTTCATATGCTCGTAGTAGCCGCGAATTCGCCGGCGATGCATCGTTACAATCAATGAACGTAACCGCAATCGAAATCCATTGTATGTTTAGTTCCAGAAAGTGAGGTTTGCTCCTTATATACATCGCAATAGTGTTTAGTTTCAATGCGCTGTTGTTCCGACTATTCATTGATTTGTTAAGATTTTTTTATCATCTGCATATTCGGTCGAAATATGTATGCATGTAACGCTTAATCACTATCGGGTTATTTAGCTAGGTGCGTAATTTTTTTTTGTTTTAAAGTGTATATATATATATATATATATATATATATATATATGTATGTGTGTGTGTGTGTGTGTGTGTGTGTGTGTATGTGTGTGTATTCGTAGTGATCTCCCTCCTCCAGTGACGTAACTAGTAATTAGTGATGTTAAACAACGTCCAATGTCCTAATGCACACATGGGCACCGAGCTTATGAATCTTATAGATTGAAAAACTTGGGGTCTTATCAAGCTCGAAGTAGGATATAGGATGAGACCAAAACGCGTGCGCATGATATTCACAATGGATTGACTCTTGAATTACCATCACTTCACATCAGGGAATAGCACAAGGAATGTAAATCGTCAATGGTTTATATGTTTTAAAATACGCCGAAAAAGTCAATAGTTTCCTAAGCTATTTTAATGTACTCGGATAATAATTCCCAGCCAGTCGCTCAGATAATTTACTGACAAAATTTAGATAAATCCAGTGGAATTTTAATAAGAAGAGAAACAGAAAATTAACAAAAATGAAGGAAATACAAAAAAAATGTACATTTTCTCATTTATGAAAGTGGTCCCTAGAAATAAAAGTATATACCTAAATATTTTCACATTTGGCAAAAGCATATTTAAATTGATTCTGACTAATTATTTTAACAGAAATAATGGAAATATTTAATTGTCTATGGAATGTATAAAATTGTTATAGTAAAAGAATTAAAAAATTATTTGTTCTATAATCATAAGTCCGTGGATAAAAATAAACCAGACTAGAAGAGTTAAGCCTCTTACGAGTTTCACTTTTTGTAATATTATTAAGACATTTTTAAACAATTTGTTACATATCTTCCCTAATAATTTAATGGGTATTTTTACTTTATTTATAATTAGGAGCCAAGAAAAGGGTTGTGGCTGCCCATACTTCTATAAGAAGTTAAACAAATAGAAAATATTATCAATTATGCTCAATTACAGAAAATTAACATTATTTGAAAATATCTTCAATATTCGGTTGTGTATTATCAGGCCATGTACCAATTGTCCACATGAGTGGCACGCCCACATTTGTCCAAAACAATACCAGAGGTTTCTTGGGGTATGGAAAAAGTTTTTATTTCCAATACACGTGGAATACATCGGTACATTTTTAAACAAATAGTTTCATTCCAAATCTGAAGATGCTAAAATTACGAAGAAAAAATGAAAACATTTAATTAAAATTTCTATGTGGGTTTTATATTCATGCTAATTCTACAATTTTGAGTCAAAATTTCATTTTATTGTAATTATAGGCAAGCAGGCCATAGGTAATTGTGTTCCACTGATGATATTTGGGCAGCATTCTTTGAATCTCAAACGTATGGCATTATATTATTTTCTCATGCACTATAACGTTACGAAAAGCGATATGCGAAAAATGTTTGCATTAAGTACCGATAATATTACGTAAATAAAATTTATAAAATAAATGCTTCCGTTTAATCAAAACGGAGATTGTCAGATAGTCAGAATTTTGAATCCAGAACGCTGTCCCGAAAAAGGGCAGTTATAATCCAAATAAATAGAACGAATTATCACTGGCTATCCTCGCTTGAATTAGTTGAACATGAAAATTCGTGTTACACGGCATGAAAATTTAATGACAGAATTGATTAAAATATTGCCAATGTTAATTTAGAGAATTGGACTGTATATTTCTCTAATTTGAACAACATTTAACATTGAATATAATACATAATTTATATGTCTATACTTTTGCAAGGATGTTCAGTTGAGTCCCGGTCCATAGGACGAACACATGAACCAAGCATGATTTCTATATTATTTAATTTAAGCTATTTAATAAAGCATATTTATTTAATATTTATTCAAATTTATGTTTAAAACATGCTTTCAAATTTAATAGGTGACGCAGCTTGCTCTCAATGTTTTAGTTGTTCCTTTTAAGCAGTGAGTCATGCAATGTTTAGCAGACACATATAACCATATAAATGCTCGCTGAGCAGGCGTAAGAAAACTGCAAACGATAAATGTTTAAGCAATTCACAAGATGGAAGATTCATAATATGCAGATTTTGGGATCGAGGCTACGAAACCTGTATGAGACGGATAAACAATGGTAAGATGGATAACCACAGCATAAACTAATGACATTTCTATATTAGTTATGAAACTTATGCACCTTTTCAATAATTTATTTACCTTCAAAGTTAGTGAATGTTCATGTATTTATATTTTTGTATCTGACATTTAAACATCCTATCAAATGTAAGCATTTTAATGCACTGTTTAAGTAAAATTTATGTTTCAAGTTTGCAGGCTTTTTACTTTCGTTCATGTACTAAATTTCACAATTTTTATGATTACTTCTTTATTTATTTTTTATCTTGAAATAATTTTCTATTCCGCTCAGATCATGTCATGGGTTCAAATATTGACACAAATCAGAGGTAAAAGTCATTTTGACAAGGAGGAACTCCTCATTGGAACACATTGCGACAACATGAGTTTCCTTACATAATGCAATGAAGTCACTTTAATGGTGGAAAATTGATGAAGAGATCCACATCATAGTGTTCATAACGTTAAATGGTACATTTGGAGCTTTTCCTGATGACAGCATGAAAAATTATTTCATATCGAATCGACTTATATTTTACACACCACTAAATTAACAATTACCAATATTGATAGCATTCATAATATGCAATATAGTCCATATCTATATCTCCACTTATAATGAAACAGAGTGTGTGTTTAACAGGGAACGGTTGCGGGCGATCCACTCTGGAACGCTTTCGGGACAATCCATTCCTCAAAGGGATAGATAAACCATGGATGTTTGAAACATGAATTTGCTTGAAACACACATGAGTATATAATATAAAGAAACTTATAATTCGCAATCATGTGCAAATTCTCTTAAAATATTAAATTTATTGCTCCTAAAGAGAAGTTTAAAAATATCTGTTCTCACCATGCGAAATTATCTTAACGGGCAGATCTGAAGAATAAAACATCCTGGCCCCATTTGTAAGCAAATTTACAACAAAAGGAATTGAATCAATATATGCAACCCCGTACTGCTTATATTGTCGTAGATTAGAAAATATGCCAGTGTGTTAATAGAAGATTTCCCGTGCTACAATATGAGTCTCAAAAATCTTTGCCAAAATAAAAGAGATGGCGTTGAATTGAATTGAAAATATCAATAATCCCCGTTCTCTTTATTTCTGAAGGTCGTAATTGATTCCAATATATACCAATATATATCAAAACATATGATAATATACCTGTACTACTTTTATTCTCGTAGATTAGAAGATATACCCGTGCATTTGTAGAAGATTACACGTACAGCGTACAATATATGAGTTTAAACAATTTTTGTCATAATAAAACAAGTGCATAATAACTTGTAAATATCAATAATCCCTGAGTCAATAATCCCCGAAAATATCAATAATAATAACGTTTAAACCTGAAAGCCGTAATTGATATAATTCAGTCAAAAATACTATAAGAAAAATCAAATCGTTTTCTTCTAAAATATGTTTTTATAACCATTTATTTATTATTAAAATCGAAAAAATAATAATTAATATTAACAGACAGATTTAATTTAATTGCGTTTCTGAGCAACATAAGATAGAATCTTCCTCATAAACTGAGAAATTAAATAATCATTTTGATTTCTTTATACTTTTCATTGTTCAGTAAAAGCTTGAGAAAATTAAACCATGGAGATAGATTTTCCATTTAAATCATGTTTTAAACAATTCATGTTTACAGAAAGTGACAAATTAGAGCAAAAAATCACTAATCAAACTCAGAGATAAATTTTTAATTCAATTTCAAACGATTTTCTAGCTTTTCGTTTGGATAAGCCACGGAGTTGGAGAGTAGATCTCATAGGAAAAAGTTTCGTTTTTCATTAATATATCGACAACTCCTGGTTTTAGATACTCGAAACTTACGCAAAATTTATGAGTCGCTATTTCAAGGCTATCCACAATATTTTATCAAATTCGGTTGAGCCGTTTTCCCGTGATGATGAGAGAAACAAAAATTTAGTTTTTTACTAATATCTCGAGAACCACTAATCGCAGAATCTCCAAGCATAGACTAAATTTTAAGTGGGACTTCTTCCATGCAACCCACAAAATTTCATCAAATTTGGCTCTGATGTTCTCCCATGATGACGGGTCAAACTGATCGACAGAGACACAGACAGATTTTCAATTTTATTTATATATATTTTCCAATTTGAATAATGAAGACATGTATATAAAATAAATTTCTTTGACATTGCATTTTAGACTGGATAATAGGAATTACGGTCTTCAGGCTAAAACACTATTATTATTGATATTTTCGGGGATTATTGATACAGAAATTATTGATATTTTCAAGTTATTATGCCAATAATTAATTGCGACAAAAATTGCGACAAAAATTGTTGAAATTCATATATTGTGTGTAGTACCGGCAACCTTCTACAAATACAGGGGTATATCTTCTAATCTTCGATAATATATGTAGTACAGTTGTATTGCCATAGAATTTAATATATATTGGCATATATTGGAACCATTTACTGCCTTCAGGTTTAAAGATTATGGGGTTATTGATATTTTAAATTTTTACATGTAATATACTAATGCAGGCTATATCTTCTAATATTCGCGTATATAAATAATACGGGTACCATACAATTTTAACGGATTTATTTTAAATATATTCATTCAATTCAATATTTTTTGTAAATTTGAATACGAAAGGAGCCAGAATGTTTTATTCTTCAGATCTGCCAGTGAAGATAATTTTGTATAGTCGGAACAGAGATTCTTAAACTTCTTTTTAGGAGTATTAAATTAAATATTTTAACAGAATATTATGATTAAATATGTCATGCACTATACTATTGGAATTTGCACATCATTGTGAATTTTAAGTTTCTTTATATTATATACTCCGAAGAAAATGTATGCTGCTGGTATTCAAATATTTTAATAATAAATGCATAATTAAGCTTCATTTTCATTAACTTGGTATCATTTTTGCAATGTTGACGATATTTTCGTCAATATATGGCGAAATACAGCCAGGTTGGCGATATTGAGAAGATCGTTTCCTATATAATAAAAGGTTTGCCCATCATATGACGGAATTAAAAATTTGCAAAACATTGTATCCCATTTGGTGTCATTTTTATCAATTTGGCGACACTTTTATCAATTTGATAACATTTACGTCAATTTGGCAAAATTAAAAAAAGTCGCCAAGTTGGCGATATGCCGCTGAAATTTGTCGCTATAATTTCGTCAAGACTTACAGAGGGAAAAATAGGGTATTCTTATAGCAGAGTCCTATATTTTTTCCAAAATATTGAATTTTCATCAATTAGTTGTTATTTTTATTGATATAGCGTCATTTTTATCAATTTGATGTCATATTTATCAACTTAGCAATATTAAAAAAACTCGAAAAACTGATAATATTCCGCCAAATTCGTAATCAAAATTTCGCCAAGCATTGTAGATGGAGAAATAAAGTTATTCTTATAGAAAATAAACGACTAATGGCGTTAAATTACATTGCTATTTCCAAATGCGTCTTCTCCCTTAAATGGAAAAAGCTAGATCTACGAGAATGATGACTTAACAGGTAACTACGAGAATATAACTTAATCATACTGAAAATTCTTTGATTTAGTGCATACAAAACGTGATACAAAAGTTAAGCACGACACAGTAAAATGATGATCTGCACGAAGTTCTAACTAATTTATTTCATATTATGAATGTTCAACAACTGCGAAATGCTGTTAAATGTACGGAACCAAATACATCAATGCAATTATATCAAATACAATGGCTTTGTCTATGTGACGACATGGGATTTAAGAACGCGCGTATTTTGTTCTCGGGAACTCAAGAGAGACCGAACTTGTCAACTACGGCTGTCATCTTACTGCACCGAGGTCACTTAATTTCCTTGGACGTCACTGGATCCTGTAAGGACAGCACAATTTAAATTGTTTACGCCTGTTTATGAGCTTCAAAATTAGCAGACAATTTTAATTGTAATAATGCGAAAACTTTTTGTGTTTTGAAAATTCCTCTCAATGTTTACTCTGGACGGTGACATCAGGAATGAAGTGAATTAATTTCCATGATATCAAGCTGACAACGTTTTGATTAGTTGCCGGGTTGATTTTCCAACCTTAGATGAAGATCCTTGGAAGCAAAACCCAATCGAAACAGACGGGACCAAGATGGAGGTTTTCCCCCAGATTCATGTGTGAAGACATCACTTAACTTAACAAAAACGATCATACATGCATAAAGCATTGATTATCAAGCATTTTCCAACACAAATGCAATTTTATTTAAACATCTCCAAAATGAGATACATTCGGCGGTAATTTTTTTTAATTATCACAATACTACAATTATTTATTTTACTTGAAAATTTAAAATTGCAACAAAAAATCCAATGCTATAAAATCGTATGCATGTCTATGTAAATTAAATTAATATTTTATTCATGTCACTTATATTCCAGAATCCAGAGCTAAATAATTTCGCTTGAAAAAAATTCAGCAATTCTTATACAACTGATCTTATAATCACTTGTTTACATTCTGCATCCTTTAAAATTAGGCTTTCTTGTAGAAATAATCGAAGCTTGATAATTATTTAAACTCAAAAATATTGTAGTTACATTGCCAAAGAATATAGTTGCCCAGAAAATACAAAAAATAAGGAGGTTTTAGTAAGGATGCAACACTAAATATAAATTCAAAAGAACTTTAAAAGTCACGATTTTTACAATAGAAAATAAAGATGGATGCCATATTTTATTTTGAAGTGGGTCACGTGATCTCTTCATATAATATAGGTATATCTATTATTTTAATTTTTATGTAAAAACTATCGAACACATTTTGTGTATAATTTTTTTATATTTTATGAGGTAAGTTGAACATTTCCTAAAATTTTTGAAGCAAATTGTGAATTATAACTTTGCTTAAAAAATGTTTGAAAAATATGATCCTATAGTGTTCAATATATTTCACTTTTTCAAACCGGATTCAATCCAAAACTAATTGGGTGATATTATTCATTTACATTCCCATACGTAGACCTTTTTAACAACAGATTCAAATTTCATTACGATAAAGTTATTTTTACGGCAGTTATCGTGCTAACGGACAGATAGACAGACAAAATGAACAAAGCCATGAACACTTTTTATCTAGGTTGGAAAGTGTTAAGCCAGTCTTTGAATTATTTTACAAGAGACTGTCTTCAGTTGACCAGTCATCAGTGCTTACTAATGTTCAGTTATGAGTGCAAGTAGCAAGTATGAGAATCCGTGTTGGATAAGTGTGTGTACAAATGACTGAAAAAAGTTGCGACTCCTCAAGATGCAATCAACGTTTGGAGATAACGCATCTGCCATCGAAACGTATTTGGTCGAAGTTGAAAGTTACAAAGAGGAATTTGTCAATAATAGCTAATTAATCGGTCTCATCAAAAAATGATAAAATCACACATCGTAATGCTTTGCAGTGATCATTTCAATGCCTCCTAGTGATTCCTCAAAGGTCTCACATTTTCAAACGCTCATATTTAGGAAATAATACTGTAAAAGCTATTATTACACTAGTAACCACTGTGTGTACCCTATGAATAAACCCGGTCTTTAAAAATTACTTAATACTCGCGTGTCTCACTAATATAGATACATAGACGGTTTGGAATACAATCTTCTACTTTACAATCTTCTAAAAATTCCGATATTCCACATTTTTGCAAATACATTAATCACATTTTCGCGGAAATTAAGAGTTCTTATTTCTGATATTTGAAGAAAACTATGATTTGAAGAAAAGATACAACAAAAGTTTGTATCTTTGTTGCTAGATGACGGCATCATCACTTATCAACAAGAAATTGACAGATTTCTTCTCCAATTAAAAGTATTTTGTGCTATTTAGACTGCTGGCTTTTCATCGATTTTTCTGCTGGCTTTGACATCGTAAGTACGTCAAACAACATTGTGATCGGGAAGGTTAATTTGAGTTTAGTGATCAATGATCTATCATCAATCACCGTTTCACAAATGCAAATTCTGCTAAGTATTTATAGTAAAAAAAAATAATTTTTTAAAACTAATGTTAGGTTTTTCTATATACCGCAAGCCGCTGGACAACTGAAACCGATCATATTTGAGACACAATTGAAAAGTTTTTACGATTATGACTGGTGACCACCACCCATGGCCAGAGGGTTTGAAAACTGTTTCATGACTACTGTCATTCGAAAACTTGTTTCGGTGACAGTCCAGTTATAACCGGAATGACCGAGGATATTCTTCAGTCATCGATGTTATGTGGTCCCATGATACACAGAATACTTGTTTTGCTTCAAAAGCTGTCTAGAACAACCATACTGATTTTTTCCTAAGATGAGTAACCAGATAGCCTATAAATATTTGTTAAATGAGATTACCGTTCAGTTAACTTGTCAAACACACCCTTGACGTGTGAAAAATCATACAATAAAATAAATGAGCAACTCATTGAATATTTCAAAGCAGGGCCAAGTCTTGTTTAACATAAATGATAAATGAAAATGAAAATCGCCGCTTCTGGAACGGGAAACTGGCACGAAAACGGGTTTCGGTAGGCAACAGACATTAACAACTGTTGGCTCATCTGCCCTATCCCATCCCTTTTATACCGCGCTCTAATCAAGTGACCTACTTGCATTTCAGATCAATTACATACATAAGAAAGCTGGATTTATCTCGCATTTTTCATAATTATACAGCCTAAGCTTCTTTGTGTTGTATTTTCTCTGTCGAGTAGTATATATAGATATTTTAAAAAAAATAGCCAAAAAAACACTAGTAAGTTTGATAAAATATCGTAAACAGCAACAACTTATAAATGTTCATTAAGCCTTTCTGACATGTAACAAAATATGCACTCTTTTAGCGTGCACGCTTATAGACGAATAATAAGAATTTGATACTCTTGTGAATATAACATGAATTTGATGTAAAGCAATCTCGAAATGATGTTAGATTACTCTTAAAATGAAATTAGCGTAATTATACATAATTAAAAGATGGCACTTACTTGATGGATACTTCGCTAAAAAATTATATCCATTTTAATAACCATAATAGCATTGTAGCGTAATGAAAGAAGAAATGATGTAGAGTAAGGGGAGTGACGTAAGGGTTTACGTTACACATGGGCCCCTCACATACTTACTGTAAGAACCCCGTTTTAATATATGCTGGAGTATATGCGCCGATCTTTAAAGCTGCCAGTATTGTATGCGCCAGAACAGACCGTTTCCCGTGAAAGGAGCACTTTGAATGCAAATAAAAATTACATACGTTTTGGAGAAAAAATATTTTTACGTTTTAGTCCATTTTGAAAAAATTCAAATAGAATAAAAAAATAATGCCGTAATCCATTGAACAAACTATTATTACTTATACTGCATGTAATATGTGAGCTATACATCATAACTTACATGTATGCATCATATTATACATTAAGTATACATAATATTAAAGGTCGTTATAAAAAAGCGGTCAATTATGCAAATTTAGCACTATCAAAATGCTTAGCAACTTAATTCCACCAAATGGATTTTTATGTCGAGGATCACATAGATAAAATCATTTCTTCAGAGTCAGCAAATATTGCCCGTGGAGTTTGGTTATACGCTCTTCAGACTATTTCAATATTTCAAGTAGCTGCGGTCGTATTTTGCGCAGCCTTCTATAGCTAAAACGAAAATGGTACTATCATTATTTGAATGCAATTATTTTTTATATAGTACAAACTTTTAATATATTACCGGAATTTGTAGACATACAAATTTATTTAACTTTTAAATTTTTCCAATACCATGCTCTTTAGGGAGTTGGAATAATGTTAGCCGCATTGGGTTTAACCAAGTACTGTCAAAATGGTTGCCGTTGAAAAATATTACCTATGACTTGTCGGATTATAAATAAAGTAAGACTTGAAATGTAGACTGGTAATGTACACTTGAAATCACAGAATTAGTGTCAATATGAAATGCACACTGAAAAGTTATTTTAATTTCGGTAGATGTCCTTACTTATTTTACCGCCTACGGAAACAGTGATTGGGAATGATACCATCTGCTTAAATATTTATTCCCCATCCATCATATTTATTGAAAATACACACAATTGCAATACCCCATGATAATTCGGAATGCTAAAAATTGGAGTGGACAGATGTGGGCGTGGAAATTACATTATTTATGCAAGTAATAACTATTTGGAATTAAAACTGTTCTAAATAATATAGAAACTATATTTCTAGAAAATATATATATAGAAATATTTAAATTTTTTAGATATATGTATTTATAGAAATATATATATATAGAAATTATATTTCTAATAGATATTTTCTAAATAATATCTATTTCTTATAATTGAATTTAATTGTCAGGATTTTTAGTTTCTAATATAAGACAAGGTCGCTGAAATCTTTACTTTGGCTCATGTATACAAAAGTAAAGTAAATGATCTCCTTTGCAATTATTAGAGGGAATATATAAACTTCCCTCCAAATGTTTAGCGAAGAGCAGTAACGCGAGCGTAGTTTATGAATTTCTGCATCGATAGATTCCTAATTTCACAGGACATTAATATGAGAAGTATTTTAAAGAATTTATAGTATAAAATTACATATAAAAAGTGGACATATTTCACAATAGCTAATAATTTTTTATATTATGTAGATTTTTTGATAAATGTATTTGAAAAAATTGGCGCAATATCTCGATAACGGTTCATGATAGCGTTCTAAAGTTTCTGTCATTCGTATTTTACTAAACAATTTCATAAGATATAATCATTTATCTGACATTTTTAAAGGCTCTGATTTTGTAATGATTTTTCAAAATTCTATTCGAATATTTGGGATTTTTTCGAATACTCCATTGCGTTTTAAATCAATATGGTTCCAGTATTCACTGTTTGTTATATTTGTACCAAATTTCATTCGAAATGTTACATTCGTTTGGGCGATATCGTATCCACAGCATCTCTCTCTCTCTCTCTCTTTCTCTTTCTGTATCTCTCTGTATCTCCCTCTCTGTATCTCTCTCTGTATCTCTCTCTCTGTATCTCTCTCTATATATCTCTCTCTGTATCTCTCTCTGTATCTCTCTCTCTGTATATCTCTCTCAGTATCTCTATCTCTTTCTCTCTCTCTCTCTCTCTCACACACACACACACACATACACACATAAACACACAAACAAAGAGACATCACCTGAGAAACTTTCGTTTCGAGTTCAGAGACGCTTGAAAAGATTTCTTTCGTTGAAAATTCGAATTCGAATTTTTGCTCCTGTCACAATATTTTCCATATACATTATACTATGTATAATATATATATTGGGAATGTAATATTAGCAACTTCACATTCTAACACTTACAAGTATACAAAAGTATTACACAAGTATACTTATTAAAGCGTTAGAATTATAAGGATCATGAAAGGATCATGAAGAGACATAAATGCTAAAACATATGGAATTAACCTAACTTTGGAGACAAACTTGGCGATATTGGTATCAAATGTAGCAACTTCTTGGAAAATATTGCTAAATGGAAAAATGCCTCTAAATTTACGAAAACAAAATACATCGGAAAATAAAGCTGACTATAGATATTGCCATATCTCGAAATTCTAAACAAATATTTGGCGAAGTGTTCTATAACTTTGGCGAAATGAAGAACATGTTTGAACACACATTATCCAGTAAAATTTCGGTGACTTGTGCATTTAGGATACCACTAAGATATTGAAAAATGGTAAAAATATATTTGATCACCTGTATCATAAAAAGCTGAAAATGATTTGCAACTTCACAAAATAGTTAACTAGCTTTGTTCAATGTGTATAAGCATTTTAGTAAAACAAAAACTTATATTCATGAAGATATAATCGCTCCTTTGAAAAAATAAAACATATTTTGTTACAAGTTTTTCGCTTACAATATCCATAGGTTTCAATCAAATTTCACAAAACTTACAGAATATTTGTCAACGTCCAAGAAAAGCATTATACTTCAATTGAAAATCAATGCAATAGTTTTTACTGCGCAGGTGCGGAACATAACAATAGTTTTCTTTCATGATTTTGTAGTAAGTACTGTAGGGCAACTTCTATAATAAAATACATTGGAATATCATGAAAATTCACAAAGATATCGACGATATAGTGATCAGTTTTTCTCTGACTCTCTGAAAGTACCTGGATGATAAGGGGGTTTCCACAAATTGACATTTTAAATCGTAAACCATAGGATAGTAAAACTGCAGTAAGTACAATCAACTACTATACTAAATACATATGCAGGATCTGATCAAAACTATCCGGATACCTGTATGTTTTGCTTCTCCTTTAGAAGAGTCACAAATTAGTATGAAGTGGGACCATCTTCTGCTGCATTGAAGGCTGCCACTATATCAGAGAGGCTATACACTAGTTTCTGGAATGTTGCAGAAGGAATCCAACATCATTTACTGTGGAACGGGCCACTCGTAACAAGACAAAAATCTCACTAACATATTTTCCACAGCGGTGAAAACCAATCACTTCACCACGTTCAAACTCATTTAGTTCGAGTTTTCCTCCCATTTTACTTTTCTGACTTTGAAATTGATTTTGTTAACTCGTCCGTATTCTTTTATATTTGTCTGAGAGCAAGAAATTTGGCGCCACTGGCAGAATCCACCGCATACAAGGGTGTCCGGAAACTGTTGATCATTATTTGCA
This sequence comes from Amaurobius ferox, assembly GCA_951213105.1. Classification (NCBI taxonomy): domain Eukaryota; kingdom Metazoa; phylum Arthropoda; class Arachnida; order Araneae; family Amaurobiidae; genus Amaurobius; species Amaurobius ferox. The sequence continues at coordinate 62,796,530 of OX578144.1, forward strand.
TAAAAGTGCACTAGTTCATTTACAGAACAGGGGTGTCCGATGAATTTGTAAAATACCAATTTTTGGAAAAACCCTTATCTTCCAGTTACTTTCAGAGAGTCAGAGAGAAATTGATCACTCTATCGTCGATATCTTTGTGAATTTTCACAATTTTTCAGTGGATATTTTACAAAAGTTGCCTTACAGTATTCAGAACAAAATCAGGAAAAAAAACTATTGTTATGTATTGGTGTTTCACACCTGGGAAGTAAAAACTTAGTTTCTTCAAAGGCTTATATCTCATCCTATATTCAATCCTTTAATTTTCAATTGAAGTATACTGTTTTTCTTGGACGTTGGCAAATGTTCTGAAAGGTAAGTTATCTGCAATAATAAAATTTAAAATACAAAATATGAATTATATTTTAGTAATTTTAGCTGATTAATGCAAAACAGCCAACTATCATTGAAAATTGTATGCACGCTTCTGGGTTAGGCCTTATTGACACATATCGCTGCTGCCATTATTTAATAAAGATAATATCAAAACCTATTTTGTTTATTAGAAAATAAAAATTATTTCTAATGAAATAATCGACAAAATATTACGGGGAAATCCCAAATATATAGGTGGAACATGAAATAAATTATCAAAAGAATTATTTCATAATATATAGAAAAGTATTTATATCATCCGATACCTTTATTTTCCACATGCAAAATTATGCAACAAATCCGTTAGCATCATTCTCGTGAATTTAATTCTTTCCATTAAGTGGAGAGTATACTTTACGCACTAGTTTTGTATTTTTACACCAAAAATTTTCCAATAATCATGCATTTATTTTATTGGATTTTCATTAAGAGTTAATTTCATTTTGATGAGGATTTTGCATGTGAGTTTGAATCAGTTACTCTGTTTGAACTCATAAGTTACCAAAATCACCCAATTTCAATTTACTTGGTTCTAATTCAGTAGTAAAGTCATTTCATTTTATAGGGAAAGACATGTGCTGTCCACATCAGATTTTTTACTTCCTCATACTTTGTAATATAGTACAGAGAAAGCATTGTTTTTAGGAAAATTTTCAAATTCGAGATTTTGATGGCAATATATGTTTTAGGTTTAAACTATTTTTGGCATGGTGTCTATCTGTATGTATGTATCTATCTATCTGTATGTATGTGTCTATCTGTATGTATGTATCTATCTGTAGTTTATTCGAAATTTTATATATTTCTAACATAGGATGAAATTTGACATAACCACGCATAAAAGAATTTATTGAGAGCGAGACTACAACAGGAGATTTAATAATGTCAATTACTGTAGTGAAAAATAGTAGTGATATAATTTTTTCGTTCGTGACGTCATTAGTGACCCTTGGGAAGTAGTTAACAACCTCTGAGGTAACATTGTCAAGTATGGAATGAATCGAAAGATTTTTTTCAAGCCCTTTAAAATGAAGGATAACACGCCATCACTGAACTTTTCACAGAGGGGAGAGAGTCGTCGTTCAGTTAGACTGAGCTAAGCTGATACGATAAAAGTGAATTGTGAAATACGTCAGTGTTTTGAGTAGATAATAGCTTGTTAAGTGAATTAATAGATTATAAAATAGCTGTTTGATTGTACCTGATAGTATTTTTACATCAAGACGGTGTATTATAGCTATGGATATATTATCAGTTTGGTGTTCAGGTAAAAACTTGGAAAGGAAGAAAGTGTGCAATTTAAATTTTCCAACATTTGCTATTGAAGGGGGTGCCGCACACTAAAATGTTCGATTTGACTAACAAATGAAAATCGCCTCCTTTACAATGTGATAGAGGCTTGAAATTCAGTATATGGGGTAATCATTTGATAAAGAAACATAAAATTATTACGGTTTTTCAAACATGATCATTTTAGGGGGTGCAATAGAGAAAAACTTTCGAAATATGAAGTGATAGAAAACATGCTTCACGATAGGATAGAGACATCATATTTGGTATACTTGTAGATAGTTTGAAAAGAAGAAGGTGTGCAATTTTATATTTCCAACATTTGCAACTTTAGGGGGTGCCGAACACCAATATGTTCAATTTTCGAAATAAATGAGACACGCTTCCTTTTAAATGTGATAGAGGCTTGATATTTGGTATATGGGCCAATCGTCTGATAAGAAAGCCAAGGCCAACAGAGTTTTTCAAAAATGTTCATTTATGGGTCTGCTCTACAGAAAAACGTTCGAAAGGGGAGATGATAAAATGGTATGCTTCGGAATGAGATATAAACTTTAATTTTGTGTACTGGTAGATAGTTCGAAAAGAAGACTTAAGCAATTTAAAATTTACAATATTTTCTGCTTTAGGGATTTCCGCACTCTAAAATATTTGATTTGCCGAATAAATGTGAAACGCGAATTATTAAAAAAATGACAATATTCAGAGGTTGCTTATTGGGAGACTGTTGATTTTCAACGGGTATTTAGCTAGTACTATTACAAATGCAGCCAATATTATTGAGGGAGCGTATTAACAGTATTGAGGTATTGCAAATGCGGCCAACAGCATAATATGGCAAGTGATTTCTCAAGAAGAATATAAACTAGTTACAGAAGAACATATGAATCAAGTCCATCTAGAGTTTCCAGATTTGGCGATTGATTGCCAATTTGGCGCCTTCTCGAACAATAGTACCATTTAATATTGGTCAAATGGACCAACATTGTATATCTTGGCATAACATTGGAAATATGTCTAATGTAACCCATTATTAGGAAAATATTGGCAGTATATTAGTATCAAATATTGGCATTATATTAGCATCAAATATTGGCTAATATTATTATCAGAATATTATGCCAATATTGGTGTTACATTGAAAATATTTCCAATGAAATGCCAATATTGAAGTAACATTGTGGCACTATTGTCCCAAACTTTTAAGCTAATATTGGGCTAATTGCATCAAAATGTCCTCTATTTCATAAAGTTCCAATATTTCCAATATTGGCATCCAATATTGGGGCCAATTTTGGATTCTTACTATGGAAGGTTCGAGAAAAACCTCGAAATAACCAATCCACGTGATAAGAGATATTTCTATAAGTTTCTATGGTGAGTCTATAGAAGGAATCATCAATCAATTTGAAAGCAGCTGAAGAAATAGGAGCTACATTGAACTGTGATTTTCGTCAATATTTTGAGAATAGTAGCGGCTATTTTGAGAATATTATGAGTTATTTTATGAAATTAATGAATCATTTAAGTGGTGTTTCACTGTATATTGTTTCTGTTTACGCTGTGTGTGTAAATAAACTAGTAGATGACAGCATCATTACATATCAATAAGAGATTGACAGATTGCTTCTCTAATCAGGATTATTTTGTGCTAATTAGACTTTTTTGCTGGTACTGACATCTTAAACACCCAAGCAACATTGAGATCGGGAAGGTTAATGAAGTTGTTGTTGAGATTAGTGATCAATGATTTATCATGAATCACCTTTTCACAAATACAAATTCTGCTGAGATTTTGTAGTAAAAAAAAATAATTTTTTTATACTAATGTTCGGTTCTTCTATAAACCGAACGCATTGCCAGTATGGACCGCACGCCAATGGAAAAAAAAACTGATAATATTTAGGACGCAATTGTAAAGTTTCTGAGGTTATAGGGTTTGAAAACCTCTTCATAACCACTGCCGTTTGAAAATTTGTTTTGGTCACAGTCCAGATATAACCGGAATGACGAAGGACATTCTCAGGTCATCGATGTTTGGTGGTATACACATAAAGTTTGTTTTGCTTGAAATGCTATCTAGCACCACGCAGAAAAACCATGATGTTTTATCCTATGGTCTGTGATCAGATAACCGATAAAAAATTGTTAACTGAGATGACCATTCAGTTTTCAAACACATCCTTGACCTGTGCAAAAGTCATACAAGAAAATCAATGAGCAACTCATTGAATATTTCAAATCAAGACCAAGTCTTGTTTAACATGAATGATAACAGAAAATGAAAATCGTGTCTTCTGAAATGGAACACAGGTCAGAAAAAGGGTTTCAGTAGGCGACATACAGCAACAACAATTGGATCATCTGCCGAGTCCCTCCCTTTTATACCGCTCTATAATCATGTGATCTTCTTTTTGCATTTCAGATCAATTACATACATTGGCCAGCTGCGTTTGTCTTGTAGTTTGCATAATTATAAGGCCAAAGCTTCATTGTGTTTCTTTTTCAATATAGACTAGTGCATTTAGATATCTTTAAAATATTTCTCTAAAAAACACTAGTAAGTTCGCTGAGATTTTATAAACAGCAAAAACTTATTAATGTTCATCTAGCATTTCTGACATTTAACAAAATATGCACTCTTTTAGCGCATACGCTTACGCAAGTGATAATAATTTGATACTTTTGTAAATAATTCTTGAATTTGACATTAAACAATCTCGAAATGATGTTAAAGGGAACTGCGCTTTATTATACATAATTAAAACGTAACACTTACTTGATTGATACTTTGCTAAAAATTTATATAACCATCTTAATAGCCATAGTAACATTGTAGCATAAATAAATAAAAAAAGGTGTAGCGTAAGGAAATTGACATAAAGCGGTTACTTTTCACATGGATCCTGCCATACTTACATTTAAAACCCCGTTTTAATATATGCTCGAACTGGTCTTTCAAGTTGACCATACAGTATGCGTCAAAATGGGCCGTTCTCCCGCAAAAATCGGAAAGGTGAACTTTGAATGCAAGCAGTAAATTAAATACAATTTGGAGAATAAAATATATGTTTACGTTTTGTCCATTTTGAAATAATTCGAATAGAATAACAAAAATAATGCCGAAATCCATTGAACGGACTTCAATTACATATACTGCATATAATATATGAAGTATACTTTATATTCAAGGTCATTACCAAAAAAGCGGTCAATTATGTAAATTTATCATTAGCAAAATTCTTAGCAACTCTATTCCACCGCCTGGAGTTTTATGTCGTCATCACATAGCACAATTATTGTTCTTAGTCAGCAGAAGTTGCCCGTGGATTGTGGTTATTCGTTCAGACCAGAGACCGAGATACAGCGTCTACACGTGTATTTCACACTTTCGTTCGTTACTAATTCCCCCGTGTTGAAGGAGCGCCTACGCTCCATGTCCACAAGACCCCCCAGGGTATCCCATGGCGAAGGGGAGGAGATTTGCCGCTTCACATTTATAGAGGCTCCCCGAAGGGCGAAAGTCTGACTTGGCCTCTACATGACAACATCCATACCCTCTGGTGGGATTCCGCAACCCGGCGATTCAGCGATCAGACTGAAACGTATGCTCCTGAAGCAAAATGCTCCTTCCAATCAAGTTATGGAGTATATTTACTCACAGAATACTATATTCAGAAAGTTCACTCCCATAGGAACCTATGGCAACATCGTTAACATAGGATTTCGCATAGACACTAGCGTTCGATGAGCTAACCATCCTCGACTGCTAGATTTGGCGACTATCGTTCAATTGGCGATTTTATGATAATGCGGTAAAAAAAAAAGGAACTGTACTTTTATAATATTTTAAACATGATCAGCATTTAAAAATACTTTTATCTGTAATATGTGTAAATTTAAACAAATATAGATATATATTTATTTCATGCAATCATAAACTAAATTAAAAAAATTGACGCATTGCATCACTGTAAATCATTATACAACAAAAATTACAAGCTAACATACCCAAAAGACTAAAATATTATATAATATTTTCAGCCTAAAAAGTATACTAGCATGTTGATTGTTAAATTGCTTAGTTCTTAATTTATTATGGGATGCTGTTATTATATATATATATTTATTTAAATACACTATTCTTATACTAAATAACAAATTTACATAAATGCATTATCAAAGGTGTCGAACTCAATCGTTAATTAGAAAGGATGGGATTATTTTCCACATTACGTCAATTACTAAAGAGCATGTAAAATATATACGCATTCAATATCATATTCAACTTTCTCTAGAAAAAGTTATCCAAATATCAATTTTTATACATTTTATATAAATGAGGAAAAGGTTTTTTAATAATGCCACTGCTTCTTAGAATTTAATCTAGTCTGCAGTAATAATACTGCACCAATTTCTTATGATGAACATGTGCATAGGATGAAATATGGGATGGATAACAAAGAAATTTTTTATTTAAATAAAAATAAAATACATACCTTGTAAACATAATTCCTTTTCTTTTAGTAATCCATAAAAAATAAAATAATTGATTATAAAATCCAAAATAGCACCGAAATTATGTTTACCACGTGTAAACATGCGATGATAGAACAACGTTCTTCCAAATTCCAAGTGTTATGTTCAGTGCCAAATAGGGTTATATTAGCAGAACGTCTTGGCGAAAACCGTCACAGACCATCGTCAAGCGTGCCAAACCTTGATATTTTGGTTGGCGGTTGAGGGCGCTGCCGTCGAGTGAAAAGTCTGTTTTATTAGTCTGTGTATTTACTCTTCTGGAAAAATTCTTTCTTGATTTCTGGTTAAAATATTTCAGTTTACTACGGTCCTAGTATGCGCAGCTTTCTGGATTTGTACTGATGAGACTAGGGCAGTGGCTGCAGGAAATTAGTCATTAAAAGGGTCATACTTCTAAAATATTACCGGATCTTGTAGACACACGAATTTATAAAACTTTCAAATTTTCGCAATACCGTGCTCCTTAGGGAGTGGGAATAATGTTATCTTTTTGGGCTTAATTAGGTACTTTCAAAATGGTTGCCGTTGAAAAATATTAGCTATGACCTGCCAGGCTATAAATAAAATAACATGAAATTTAGATTTGAAGTGACAGAATTAGTGTAATTATAAAATGTACACTGAAAAGTCATTTTAATAGATGCATGTCCTTACTCATTTTAGCACTTACAGGAAGCAGTGATTTTGAAGGGAACCATCTGCTTAGACATTTATTCTCAATCCATCACATTTACGGCAAATTTACACAATTTCAATCCCCAAGAAAACTCCGAAGGCTAAACATGGGAGAGGACAGATGCGGGCGTGAAAATTTACATAACTTATGCTAGTCAGAACTATTTGGTATTAAAATTTTTCTAAATAATATGGAAACTAAATACTATAGCAATATAAATAAAAAATTACATTTCTAATAGATATTTTCTAAATAATAACTATTTTCTATAATTGTACTTAATTGTCAGGATATTTAGTTTCTTACTTGAGACAAGTTCTCTGTAACCTTTACTTTGTCCCATATATACAAAGGAAGAGAAGAAGATCTCCTTTGCAATTATTAGACGGGATATATACACTTCTCTCCAAAAGTTTAGCACGAAACATTAAATCGGTCACAGTTTATAAAATTTTGCATTGATATATTCCAAATTTCAGAAGAAATTAATAGGATAAGTTGTTGACAAATAAGTATAATACAATGTATCTCATATATATATATATATATATATATATATGATACAGAAATACTATGGCCTTTCCCCATAACGTGCTCTTTTCTTTCACAATTGTTATCCAAATTCCTATTTCATGTCCAGCACGTATTGCAACTATACATTAAATTCTATCCCACACCACTAATATAAGAAAAGTCTGCCAAACCTTCCTCTTTTCCTCGACCATACCATATGTGGCCATTAATCTAAACCTCTGCGTAAACGTTCTAATATGAAACTGCATTCCCAATCACATTTTTAAAGCCTAAAACGCGAAGACAGCAGCCCCATGCCTCATATCCCTCCCTCTCCAACAGAAACCTAATTTGTACTTTTGAAGAACTACGCAAACGTCATTGAGATTTCTTGAGAGCTGGATGCCGGAGGTCGGCTAACCGATGTAACTATATCTATTTCGAGTGTGTTATAATAAAGAAGATTTTGGTTATGTGAAAATGTATTTTCCCTGAATTGTTTCCTCCTTTGTCTGATATATATGACACATATATATCACACACACACACACATATATACATATATATATATATATATATATATATATATATATATATATATATATACCCTGTATATATATATACAGGGTGTCCACTGCTATCTGTGCCCAATGGCTATTTCCGCAACCGTTAGTCACGGAGATCCACTTCCAATTGCAAAAATGGTTTAAATTTTTAAATCTATTATCTTAGAAACTAGAAACAGTTGAAATCCATAACGGTAACGTACCGCTGTGTTGTGATGATGCCACTGAGAACTATCAAAGGGGTCCGACTATCAAATGAAATGGCACCCCAGACCATAACTCCCTGTTGTCGGACTGTGTGGCTTGTGACAGTAAGAGTAGGATCCTGCCGATGTCCGGTCTGTCTCCAGACACGTCTGCACTGGTTGTCGGGACTCAGTTCAAAACGGGACTCATCATTAAAGGCAATTCGTTCCCAACCCGAACAATTCCACGTTGATCGGGCCCGCCACCATTGCAATCGCTGTTGACGGTGATAATACTCGTCAGTGGTAGGCGGCGTAATGGGCGCCGGGAGTATAGATTCCTCTCCAGTCGTCTTCTTTTAATGGTTCGGGCGGTCAGTTCCGTGTTTGTCACGCGTTGGATGGTTAATAATGACGAATCTCGCGCTATCACAGTTGCTCAGACAATCGCTCTATCTTCCCGTTCTGTCGTCACTCTAGGCCGTCTACTGCCTGCTTGCCGCTGAAATCTGCCATTCCGGACCCATTCCTGTCAACATCGTCTAAATGCCGCTTCGCTCCTAACCAAATGAGGAGCGATTCGTCGGTTTTCCCATCCAACTTCATGCAGTCCGACTGCACGCCCTCTTTCAACTCCTTCATATGCTGGTAGTGCCCGCGAATTAACCGGCGATGTGTTGTTACAATCAATGTACGTAAACGCAATCGAAATCCTCTACACGCTTTGTTCCTGAAAGCTAGGTTCGCTCCCTATATACACCAACATTGTGCTCAGATTCAATGCGATGTTGTTCCGACTATTCATTCAGTGACTGCGAATTTTTTTACCATTTGCATATTCTGTCGAAAAAAAGGGTCAGAGATTATTAAAACTACTATTGATGAAATCCCTTATCATAAAAGTCAATCATTAAAACGATTTTTAAGAATAATTTGGAAAAAGAGCTTTCAGAAAGGAATTCCCACAAACCGTGGTGGAAAAACATTTCAAATCTTTCTGACTGGCCTAGGAAGAAAGCCGTCGCTGAATTCCGCCTCGCTACTGGTCATGACTGCTTTGCCTGACATTTACATCGCATAAATATACTTGATGACCCTTGTAGCATGCTCTGCAGCCTTCGGGAACCCATGTTCTATTCTCACCTGCGACACTGTCCTGCGCTCTCCGCTACACCAATGTGGGATCGCTACTGGGAAGCAAGGGACTGAATGGGTTCATAGAATCCCTTCCGTTGCCTTTTGTTACTGTTCTCTTGTTCTGTTGTTTGGCTTCAGTTTGTCTTTTGTACCCGCCATTGGAAATAAAAATATATATATATATTCGGGTTGAAATGTGTGTTCATGTAAAGATTCGTTACTATCCGATTTTTCAGCGGGTTGAGAATTTTTTTTTGTTTTAATATATATACATATATATAAAACTATTAATATATATACATATATATTCTCAGTGAACCTTCCTTCTCCAGCGATATAACTAGTAATAAGTGATGTTAAACAACGCCCGAGGTCATATTGCACACATGAGCACCGAGCTAGAAGGGATATTTGCGTTACCTTGAACAACTCAAATTTTTCCTTGAAAATGTTATTGAAAAATAGAAATATTTTATTGATTTTATAAGAAATATATGTTTTATGCTATTTATGACTAAATTGCTTTATGCAATTTATGAATCTTAAAGTTTGAAAAACTTGGGGCCTTATCAAGCTCGAGGTAGGACATGGGACGAGACCGAAACGCGTGCCCGTGCTTTTCACAACGGCTTCACTTTGGAATTACCACCACTTCACAGCAGGGAATAACACACGAAATGTATATCGTCTAAAGTTAACATGTTTTTAACATACACTGAAAAAGACAATAGTTTCCTAAACTATTTTAATGTATTTGAAAAATTATTCTCAGTGAGTCGCTCAGATAATTTACAGACAAAATTTAGATAAATCTAGTGGATCTTCAAAAAGAAAAGAAACAGGAAATTAACAAAAATGAAGGGAAATACTAAAAAAATACACATTTTCTCATTTATGAAAAGGGTCCCTGGAAATAAAAGCGTATCCTTAAATATTTTTATTTTTACATTTGGGAAAAGCATATTTAAATTGATTCTGACTAATTATTTTAAGAGAAATAATGGAAATTTTTATTGTATGTGGTATGTATAAAATTGTTATAGTAACAGAGTTAAAACAATATTTTTTTTATAATCATAAGTACGTACATAAAAAGAAAACAGAGTAGGAGAATAAAGCCTTTTACGAGCTTTAACTTTTTGTAATATTATTGATACATTTTTAAAAAATTTGTTACATATCTCCTCTAATAATTATAAAGGGTATTTTTACTTTATTTATGCTTAGGATCCATGTAAAGGGTTGTGACTGCCCATATTTCTATAAGAAGTTAAAGAAATTGAACATAATGTCAATTATGTTCAATTACAGAAAAATAAGTTTATTTGAAAATTTCTTCAATTTTTAGTTGTTTATTATCAGGCCATGTATCAATTTTCCACATGATCGGCACGTCCACATTTGTCCAAAACACTATTATGAATTCAGAGTTTTCTTGCGGTATAGAAATAGTGTTTATTTCCAATACACGCGGAATACATGGGTACATTTTCAAACAATTTCATTCCAAATCTGAAGATGCTAAAATTACGAAGAAAAAATGAAAATGTTGAATTAAAATTTCTATGTGGGTTTCATATTCATGCTAATTCTACCATTTGAGGTCAAAATTTCATTTTATTGTAATTATAGCCGAGCAGATCATGCTAATTTTTTTTCCACTGATGACATTTGGGCAGCATTATTTGTATCGCAAATGTATGGCATTATATTATTTCTCATAGATTACAAAATTACGAAAAGCGAAATGCGAAAAATGCTTGCAGTCTGTACCGCTAATATTATAGAAGTAAAATTTATAAAATGAATGATTCCGTTTAATTAAGCGGTTAAGGTATAATAACACTTGGGTCTGGAACGCTGTCCCGAATAAGGGCAAAGTTATAATCAAAATAAATGGAACATATTAGTTGAACATGAAAAATCGTGTTACACGGTATGAAAATTGAACGTGCAGAATTGATAAAAATATTGTCAATGTTAATTTAGAGTATTGGACTGTATACTTCGCTAATTTGAAAAACTTTAAACATTGAATATACTGCATATTTTATATGTCTATACTTTTGCAAGGATGTCCAGTTGAGTCCCGGCCCATAAGGCAGATTCATGAACCCAGCATTTCTTTCTATATTATTTAAGTTATTTAATGAATCTTTTTTTATTTAATTTTCCTTCAAATTTATATTTAAAACATGCTTTAATATTTACCAGGTGTCGCAGCTTGCTGTCAATGTTTCAGTTGTTCCTTTTTAGGCGTGAGTCAGGCAATGTTTAGCAGACACAGAAAACCATATAAATGCTCACTGAGCAGGCGTATGAAATCTGCAAACGATAAATGCTTAAGCAATTCACAAAAAGGAAGATTCACAATATGCAGACTTTAGGTTCGAGGCTACGAAAACTCGTATGAGACGGATAAACAACGGCAAGATGGATAGACACAGCATAAACTAATGTAGTTTCTAAATGAGTTAGGAAACATATACACCTTTTCAATATTTTAATTACCTTCAAAGTTTGGGAATGTTCATGTACTTATATTTTTGTATCTAACATTTAAACATCCTATCTAATTTAAGCATTTGAATGTACTGTTTAAGTAAAATTTATGTTTCAAGTTTGCAGGATTTTAACTTTCGTTCACGTGCTAATATTCTTAATTTTTATGATTACTTTTGTTTTAATTGTGATAGAGGTCAGTTAGAATTACTTTTCGATTGATAATTAACGGCCTTATAAAATCCTTATTTGATTTTGTTAAGTGAAAAAGCTTTCAAACGAACTATATGTTTTAAATATTGGTATATTTACATAATGTGTTAATATGGTTGAATTTTTATGTAATTATATGTAGTTAGTTGTAATAACACAACATACTTACATCCATTTTAATAACACTTTCCAACATAGTTGAAAAGTGTTTATGACTTTGGTCATTCTTTCTGCCCGTCCGTTTTCTCGATAACTGCCGTAAAACCGACTTTATGAAAATGAAATTTTATCTAGTTCATGTGACGATTGTGGGACATATGAGAAATGAATAATATCACCTAATTAGTTTCGGATTTAACCCGGGTTAAAAAAATGAAATTCATTGAACCCTATAGGATCTAATTTTCAAACATTTTTTAAGTAAAGTTAAAATTTATAAATTGCATCGAAAATTTTAGGAAATATTCAAATTATCGCATAAAATGTAGATTTTTTTTTTCAGCAAAGTATGTTAGGTAGTTTTTTCAAATATAAATTGTTTAAATATAGGGGGAAAAGGAAATTCAATTAAATTTTTACTCTTGCTATAATCTCCAGAAAGAAAATATAAGTATACTTTATAAAAATCTGATGTGGTGATTGTTTTTTTAATTTTTTATCTTTAAATCATTTTCTATTCCGCTCAAATGATGTCATGGGTTCAAATATTGGCACAAATCGGAGGTTAAAGTCATTTTCACAAGGAGGAACTCTTCATTGGAATACACTGAGACAACATGAGTTTCCTTATATAATGCAATGAATTCACTTTAAAGGTGAAAAATTGATGAAGAGATCCACATCATAGTGTTCATAACGTTAAATTTTACAATTGGCGCTTTTCCATATAACAGCATGTAAAACTATTTCGTATCGAATTAACTTATATTTTACACAAAACTAAATTAACAATTACAAATACTGATAACATCCTCAATAAGCAATATAGTCCATATCTCTATCTCTATTTATAATAAAACAGAGTGTGTGTTTGATAGGGCACGGTTCCGGGGAGATCCACTCGGGAACGTTTTCGGGACAATCCACTCTTCAAAGGGATAGATAAACCATGAATGTTTGAAACACGAATTTATATGGGAAATCTGTCACCATGGTTTATTTTAATCAACAAGTTTTTAATCAACAATGCAAAGTATTAAGAAATCAATATGGTTATCTAATTTAAATACGTTTGTTAATGATTATTGTTCTTTTTCGATTTGAATAATAAAAAAATGGATATTAAAATATATCTTCTAAATGAACGGGTTGATTTTCCTTTTAATTAAATTAATTACTGACTGCGTACATCATTTTAATTTATTTTGGCAAAGAGTTTTCAAGCATATATATTGTGTTTAGGAAATGAAATCATATATTGTGTTAAGCCAATAAATTCATTTAGCTGATTGTTATCCTTTAATACAATCTTTGTGCTTTCATTTAGTAATATACAAACAGGATCGGGATGTTGTATTCAGATCTGCAAATTCAGAGCTACGAATTTGGCGGGACATCGCTAACTTGGAAATTTTAAAGTTGCCAAATTGACGGAAATGTCGCCAAATTTTTTAAAAATAACGTAAATCAATGAAATTTATTTTGTTTTGTTAGATGAGAGTACTGAAATGATGCTTCGTTTGCATTTGTCTGTCAGTTCAACCATCCTGCTTAGTAACATATTTAGCGAATTTTTGAAATGTCAACAAATTGATATAAATGTCTGTAAATCCATAAAAATATCTGAAATTGATAAAATTGCTCTAAATAAATGAAATGAATTGTGTTTTGTTAGGGGATAGTATTGTGATGATGTTTCATCAATTCGTCGCCAAGTGGGACTATCAATTCTACAGTCCCACTTGGCGATAAATTTGGCGATTTTTAAAATGTCACTGATCTGACGAAAATGTCGCCAAACCTTCCATAGAAATGGCATTATTCAGACGATATTTTTTCCACCAATTTATTTGAAGCAAATGATGTCGTGTCCCTTACCAACAGATTTAAATCCAATGTTTTTATGAGGCAGACGATTTTTATTAAATCTTTTCCTATTTGAATAAAGAAGATATGTATATAAAATAAATGTCATTGCCATTTCATTCTTAACTGGATAATATCAATTACGGTCTTCAGGTTTAAACATTATTATTATTGATATTTTCAGGGATTATTGATTCAGAGGTTATTGATATTTTCAAGACAGTATGCCATTACTTTATTTTGGCAAAAATTGTTTAAACTCATATATTATACGTTGTACGAGTAATATTCTACAAATGCACGGATATATCTTCTATGAGAATCTAAGTAGTGCAGGTATATTGCGATATATTTTGACATATACTAGAAGGTAGCTTCGACAATCGGATGGAGTAATTGGTTCGGTATTCAAAGCCGGAAAGGGCGTATTTATATAATCGGGGGCACAATGCGGTACTATTTTGAGGAGCCCTATGCCCTCTTATTTTATGGCCTTTTAACATATGTTTATTTTGTATAAGGTGATGTCACATTGATGTCACAAAAATGTACACGTTTTAGTGTTTATGATAGCTTCAAATTCCTCATTTTATGTTGCGTAAATCCAAAACTAAAAATCTGGTACGGGCAGAACATGGCTTTTTCTACATGATGCAATGACTTTACTTCTTTCACATGAAAATTCTGTTAAAAGATTCACAGCGTAATGTTTTTGGCATTGATTTAACACCACGTAATTTGAAATTGGGAGCTTTGGGCTACTTATTAGTCCAAACAGAAACACTTGCTAAACTCACGAGCAAAATTACATATTACTGCACATGGAAAAGGAAATTGGATGATAGTGCATTTATTTTTTAATTTTATGTCATTTCTTTTATAAATTGGCTTGAGAAACGTGTAATAGCTTAAGAACAGTTCATGCTAGTGTTCTAAAGTTTGTATCATTCATTTCTTAACGAAAAATTACGTCTGAAATCATTATTTATTTAATACTAGCAGCATACCCGTTCTTCGTACGGAGTATATAATATAAAGAAACTTGAAATTCATAATCATGCCCAAATTCTTATAGTATACTAAATGACATGTTTAATCAAAATATTCTGTTAAAATATTTAATATAATGCTCCTAAAAAGAAGTTTAAGAATCTCTGTTCTCGCTATATAAAATTATCTTCATGGACATATCTGAAGAATAAAACATCTTGGACCCCTTATGTAAGCAAATATAAAAAAAAATATGGAATTGAATCAATATATGCAAAATAAAAGCGTTAAAATTGTATGGGACCCGTACTAATTATATACGCGAATATTAGAAAATATAACCTGTATTAGTAGATTACATGTATAAATTGAAAATACCAATAAACCCGTAATCTTTAAATCTGAAGACAGTCATTTATTCCAATATATGTCAAAATTAAAGTGCTAAAATTATATGGGAAGATATACACGTACTACTTATAATGTCCGATTATTAGAAGAAGATTACCCGTTTTGCAATATGAGTCACAAATGTTTTTTGGTAAAATACAACAGACGACGTAATAAATTGAATATATAATTAATCCCCTTAATCTTCATACCAGAAGACTGTACTTGATTCCAATATATATGCCAATATATGTCAAAATATATGCCAATATACCTGTACTACTTATATTCTCGTAGGTTAGAAGAT
Source organism: Amaurobius ferox (assembly GCA_951213105.1). Classification (NCBI taxonomy): domain Eukaryota; kingdom Metazoa; phylum Arthropoda; class Arachnida; order Araneae; family Amaurobiidae; genus Amaurobius; species Amaurobius ferox. The sequence goes on from OX578144.1 coordinate 62,812,277, forward strand.
ATACCCGTGCATTCCTAGAAGATTACTCGTACAACGTACAATATGCGTGTGTCAGCAATTTTTGCCGCAATAAAACAATGGCGTAATAACTTAAAAATATCAATAATCCCTGAATCAATAATTCCGGAAAATATCAATAAATATAATGTTTAAACCTGAAGAGTATAATTGATATTATCCAGTCCAAAATGAAATGGCAATGAAATTTATTTTATATACATATCTTCATTATTCAAATCGGAAAGGATTTAATAAAAATCGTCCGCCGCATAAACACATTGGATTTAAATCCGTTGCTAAGCGACATGATATCATTTGATTCAAATAAATTGGTAGAAAAAATATCGTCTAAATAGTTATATTTCTATGGAACATTTGGCGACAGTTTCGTCAAATTAGCGACATTTTAAAAAATCGCCAAATTTATCGCCAAGTGGGACTGTAGAACTGACAGTTCCACTTTGCAACAAATTGACGAAATATCATCACAATACTATCCCCTAACAAAAAACAATTAATATCATTTATGTAGCGCAATTTTATCAATTTCAAGATATTTTTATAGATTTGAAAACATTTTTATCAATTTGGTGACATTTTAAAAATTCGCTAAATGTATTACTAAGTAGGATGGTTGGTCTGACAGATAAATGCTAACCAAACATCATTTCAGTACTCTCTTCTAACAAAACAAAAAAAAATTTCATTGATATGTAGAAGACCCAAGCCACACGACCAACCCGAAGGTTTATGGCAGCTGTTTGTGTGTCGTTTATATCAATTTGGCGACATTTCGGTCAATTTGGCAAAGTTTAAGAAAAGTTGTCAAATTAGCGATATCCCTCCAAATTCGTAGCTTTGAATTTGCAGATCTGAATGAAACATTCTTATCCCGTTTCAATATACTAAATGAAAACACTACAATTGTATTAGAAGATATACCCGCTCTACTCTTTTTCTGTTTCAACAATCGGCTATATGAATTTATTGGCTAAACACAATATATGAGTTTAGTAGCTAAATACGATATAAGCTTGAAAACTCTTTGCCAAAATAAATGAAATTGATGTACGCAGTCAGCAATTAATATAATTAAAAGAAAAATCAAACCGTCCATTCATAAGATATACTTTTATATCCATTTATCCATTTATTTATTATTTAAATCGAAAAAAAATAATAAAAACATTAACAAACACATTTAATTTAATTGCGATGCCGAGCAACATGATATAACCTCCTAAAATGTTAAAATTTATTAACCACTAACAGCACACCCGTTATTCGTACGGAGTGTATAATTTAAAGAAACTTAAAGTTCGCAATCATGTGCAAATTCTGTTAAAATATTAAATTTATTGCTCCTAAAGAGAAGTTTAAGAATATATGTTCTCACTATGCAAAATTATCTTCACGATCAGATCTGAAGAATAAAACATCCTGCCCCCTTTTGTAAGCAAATTTACAGAAGAAAAAGTAGGAATTGAATGAATATATGCAACCCCGTACTAATTATATTGTCGCAGATCAGAAAATATGCCAATGTGTTAGTAGAAGATTACCCGTATTACAATATGCGTCTCAAAAATATTTGCCAAAATAAAAGAGATGACGTAATAAATTGAAAACATCAATAATATCCGTACTCTTTATACCAGAAGGTCGTAATTGATTCCAATATATGCCAATATATATCAAAACATATGTCAATATACCTGTACTACTTATATTCTCGTATATTAAAAGATATACACGTGTATTTGTAGAAGATTCGTACAACACACAATATATGAGTTTAAGCAATTTTTGTCATAATAAAATAATTGCATAATAACTTGAAAATATCAATAATCCTTGAATCAATAATCCCCGAATATATAAATAATAATAATTTTTAAACCTGAAGACCGTAATTGATATTATCCAGTCAAAAATGCTATAAGAAAAATCAAATCGTTCTTTTCTAAAATATATTTTTATATCCATTTATTTATTATTCAAATCGAAAAAATAATTATTAAAATTAACAGACAGATTTAATGTAATTGCGTTTCTGAGTAACATGATATAAGATAGAATCTTATAACATGTTAAATATGTCATGTCTTATAACATAAACTGCGAAATTAAATAACGATTTTGATTTCTCTATACTTCTCATTGTTCCGTAAAAGCTGGTTTTAAATAAACCATGAACCATGGAGATAGATTTCCCCTTTAAATCATGTTTCAAACAATTCATGTTTTCAGAAAGTGACTAATTAACGCAAAAAATCTCCCATCAAACTCAGAGATTAAATTTTAATTCACTTTCAAACGATTTTCAAGCTTTTCGTTTGGATAAACCACGGAGTTAGGGAGTAGAACTCCTAGGAAAAAGTTCCGTTTTTCATTAATATCTCGACAACCCCAGGTCTTAGAAACTCGAAACTTGGACAAAATTTATGGGGGAATATTTCAAGGCTATTCACCAAATTTCATTAAATTCGGTTCAGCCGTTTTTCCGTGATGATGAGACAAACGAAAATTTCGTTTTTTACTAATATCTCGAGAACCACTGGTCGTAGAAACTCAAAATACGGATATAATTTTAAGTGGGGCTATTTCTGGGCTACCCACAAAATTTCATCAAATTCGGTTCAGCCGTTCTCCCGTGATGGTGTGACAAACAGACAGACAGACAGACAGACAGACAGACAGACAGACAGATTTTCATTTTTATTTATATAGATTGGCATTTATTAGAATCAGGTACGGCCTTCTGGTGTGAAGATTCTAGTTTGATATAAAATAAATTTCATTGACATTGCATTTTTGACTGGATAATATCATTTATGGTCTTCAGGCTAAAACACTATTATTATTGATATTTTCGGGGATTATTGATTCAGAAATTATTGATATTTTTATGTTATTATGCCGTTGTTTAGTTGTGGCAATAATTGTTTAAACTCATATATTGTGCGTAGTACGGGTAATCTTCTACAAATGCAGGGGTATATCTTCTAATCTACGATCTACGAGAATATGAGTAGTACAGTTGTATTCGCATAGAATGTAATATATATTGGCATATATTGTAATCAATTACGGCCTTCAGGTGTAACGATTAAAGGGATTATTGATATTTTCAATTTATTACGTCATCAGTTTTATTTTGGCAAATGTTTTTAAAACTTATACCACTAACTCTCGGACATATCTTGTAATCTACGAGATTATAAGTAGTACGGGTATATATCTTCCCATATAATTTTAGCGTTTTCATTTTGGCATATATTGGAACCAATTACTGCCTTCAGGTTTAAAGATTACGGGGTTATTGATATTTTTAATTTATACATATAATCTACTAATACAGGGGTTATATCTTCTAATATTCGCGTATATAAGTAATACGGGTCCCATATAACTTTAACGCATTTATTTAGCATATATTCATTCAATTCCATATTTTTTGAAAATTTGCATACGAAAGGAGGCAGGATATTTTATTCTTCAGATCTGCCATTGACCATAATTTTGTATAGAGAGAAAAGAGATTCTGAAACTTCTTTTTAGGAATATTAAATTAAATATTTTAACAGAATATTATGATTAAATATATCATTTAGTATACTATAGGAATTTGAACATGATTGTGAATTTTAAGTTTCTTTATATTGTACTCAGTACGAAGAAAAAGTATGCTGCTAGTATTTAAATATTTTAATAATAAATGCATAAATTAGGCTTCATTTTCATTAACTTGGTGTCATTTTTGCAGTGTTGACGATATTTTCGTCAATGTGGGCCTAAATATAGCCAAGTTGGCGATATTGAGAAGATCATTTCCTATATAATAAAGGTATACCCATCTTATGACGGAATTAATAATTTGCAAAACATTGTATCCCATTTGGTGTCATTTTTATCAATTTGGCGACACTTTCATCAATTTGATAACATTTTCATCAATTTGTCAAAATTAAAAAAAAAGTCGCCAAGTTGGCGATATGCCCTCTGAAATTCGTCGCTATAATTTCGTCAAGAGTTACAGAGGGAAAAATAGGGTATTCTTATAGTAGAGTCCTATATTATTTCCAAAATATTGAATTTTCATCAATTAGTTGTTATTTTCATTGATTTAGCGTCATTTTTATGAATTTGGCAATATTTTTTATCAATTTGGCAATATTTAAAAACTCGACAAGCTGATAATATTCCGCCAAATTCGTCGTCAAAATTTCGCCAAACATTGTGGATGGAGAAATAACGTTATTCTTATAGTATATATTACATGTGGAATGCAAAATAATGTTACATGTGAAAAGTGAACAGAATTCACAATAGTTAATACTTTATTTATATTTTATGTGATTTTTTGATAAAGTTATTTGAAATAACCGACTAATGGCGTTAAATTACATAGCTATTACCAAAATCGTATTCTCTCGTGAATGGAACGAGCTAGATCCAAGAGAATGACGATAATAAATGTATCGCATAATATTACATGTGAAAAGTAATATTCTGCATTAGTACTTTTCACATATAATATTATGCGATGAGTATGTAATATTACATGTGAAAAGTGAACAGAATTCACAATAGTTAATACTTTATTTATATTTTATGTGATTTTTTGATAAATTTATTTGAAAATTGTGTAATATCTCAAGAACGGATCATGCTATCGTTCTAAAGTTTATGTCAATCGTCTTTTAATGAAAAATTACATAAAACAAGATTATTTACGTAATTTTATGGAGTGTTTTAAATTTTTGACGATTTTTTACAGAATTTCACTTCCAAATTTAGGGGAGTTCTGAACATTCGATTGCGGGTAAAAACAATATGCTTCCAGTATTCACTGATTGTGATTTTTGTACTAAATTTTGTTCGAATCGCTTCATTCGTTCGTGAAATATCGTCTCTATAGTCTCACTGACTCAAACATACATACACGCACAAACACACACACACACACACACACACACACACACACACACACACAGACATCACCTAGAAAGCGTCTGATTTGTTTTCATGGATGCTTGATTTAAAAATTCGACCCCGTCACAATATTTCGCTTATACATTATACATACTATGTATATAAGAAAAGTAATAAATATCTTTCTGAGAGTTTATTTATTATTCTCACAGTGCTATGTATAAGGAAAGTATATTGACGGGGCTGAAAATACGAATTCGAGTTTTCGACGGAAGAACACGTTTCAAGGATCCCTGATCACGAATCAAGCGGTTTTGAGGGAACATTTTTGAAAAAATCAAAATTTTTAATAAAGTTGCTTAAATAGTCACTGTATACGTAATTTTTCATTAAAAAACCATTGACACAAACTTTAGTGCGTTAGAATGAACCGGATATCGCCAATTTTTAAAATTAATTTTTCAAAAACTAACATAAAATAAAAACAAAATTATTAACTATTGGGAAACATTATCACTTTTCACATGTAATATCAAGCTATAAATTTGGTGACATCATTTTCGTAGATCTATGTCTTTCCATTCATGAGAAAAGATACTTTGTGTAATACTTTTGTACTTGAACGTTCATTTATCTGTTATAAGAATAACTTATTTCTCCGTCCATAACGTTTGGCGAGATTTTGGCGACGAATTTCACGGAATGTCGCTAACTTTGGGACTTTTTTTATGTTGCCAAATTAAGAAAATGTCGCGAAAATGATTTAAAATGACGCTAAATCAATGAAACTGACGACTAATTGACGAAAATTTAATATCTCGGAAAGGATATATGAATATACCAGTACTATATAAATAACATAATTTTCCGTCCGCAACGTTTGGATACAATTTTGGTGGCGAATTTTTCGGAATATCTCCGACTTGGTGACTTCTCAAATGTCATCAAAGCGATATTTCACTCCAGGTTGATGGAAAATACGTTAATATATCAAAAATGATGCTAAATTAATGAAAATGAAGTCTAATTGATAAATTAATTATTAAAATAGTTTATTATATGCACTACTGGTGAGGAAGCTATCAATATTGATAATTGTTAATTTAGAGATGTATGAAATATAAGTTAATTGGGTTCTTTGAAATAGTATTACATTTTATCATCCGGCAAATCACCAAATGCACAATTCAACGTTAAAAAACAGTTCCGTGGATCTTATACATTATTTTTTTACTGTAAAAACAATAAATTCTTTGCATTATATAAGGAAAATCATATGTTGTCCACATCAGATTTTTTTTAAAATGCCGATGATTAAATTATTTTCAAAATTCCAAGTAGATCATATACTAGTAATAAAGATGGGATCGGTACCGTTATACGAAGAAATGGGCGAATAACATTTTCCTGGATTTCGAGGATTCTAATCAGGCTGTGTTAAGAGTTGTTTAAAGTAGTTGTTAGAGAGAGTAGGTTAAAGAGTTGCTTGTCGCCAATATTGGCTTGTCGACAAACAACACTATGAGCACTATTTTGTAAAAATGTTAAAATATTACATAGAATGGTTCTGCCCTTCTGCTATATTGTCAAATTGTGCTCTGCAATCAGAAATAATTTTATCATCTGCAAACCAAGCAAGCTTTTAATATAACGACAAATGTATATATTTTAATTTTCTACAATTTCTGAATGAAAATCTGGCACAAATTAAGTGTTTAGTCGAATTACCAGTAGAGTTTAGTCGAATTACAATAAGAGAGATAAAACGAATTACAATTAGAGTGGAAATTTGGTCCGTTACGTTCTGTTTAGAGATCAATATTATAAGTGTACACAGATATAGTATCTTAGGTCACTGGGATGTTTCTGTAGGGACTGGAAAGAAAGACAAATAAACATTTGTCAATTATTATACAGATTTTCCCCACGTGGAGGGAGACGTCGATAATTTGACACCATTAGTTCTGTCCTATGGTTGATTATATAAATGTGGAAATATTTAGTCAAAGTCACCAGATCGCTTTTTAGAGGAATGAGTGGGTCTGGTAAGACAAAAACATGTCAGAGAATTGTTATATAGATATATAGACATCCTTTCCATGGGACGCATCAATTGGCATAAAAATATTTTATATTTGTACTATTTAAAAAAAGAACATTTCTAACATTTTTCAACATAGTTGAAAAGTGTTTATGACTTTGGTCATTCACTCTGTCCATTCGCACGATAATTGACGTGAAAATGACTTTATCGAAATGAAATTTTAGTATACTGTTGAGACGGTCCTTGGGACTTATGAGAATGAAAATGAGTAATATCAACTAGTTAGTTTCGAATTTAAACCGGATTAGCAAAAATAAACACATTGAACCCTATATGGGACTCAATTTTTCAAATATTTTTTTAAGCAAAGATGAAATCCACAATTTGCCTTGAAAATTTTAAGAAATATTTAAATTTTCACATACAATGTACAAAAAACATTTACAGCAACATATGTTGGGTAGTTTTTAAATATAATTTAAAATAATAGTTATACTCATGATATATGAGCGCAAACAATTTCTCGCAAACGGTTTCCGCGCAAACAATTCGAAACCGTTTGCATGACGCAGGACTCTGAGGTAGACGACCATTTCGGCACCTACCGTTTCAACGTGTTCACCGGTTACGTCTCCTCCAATGGTGCTACGTGAGACGGAATTGGTTGACAGAATGGAGGAACATTCTGTTCATGAATGAATCACGATTCTGTTTTGGCATGCCAGATGGCCGTACTCGCCTATGGTGGCGCTTTCAACAATGCCACCAGGAAGTTTTTTTTATCAGTCGCCACACAGCCCCTCTAAGTGGTACCATGTTGTGGGGTGGTATAGCATTTGGTGGACGAACACCTTTGGTCCATGTTTCTGGCAGTATCACGGCACAACGATACGTATTTGACATTGTGAGACCTGTGGTACAGCCATATCTGTCAACCTGGTCCGGACTGCTTTTTCAGCAGGATAATGCCAGGCCGCATACTGCACGTGTAACCATTAATAATCTACACGATTTTAATATCCTGCCTTGGCCAGCGTATTCTTCAAATTGTCGCCAATTGAGCATATCTGGGACGTAAGTTTTCGCCGATTTCGAGGACTTCCTATTCCAGCAATCCATGTTCGGGTACCAGCCCAATTGCATATTGTGTGGAATGTTATCAGTCAGCACACTATTGACCATCTCATTGACGGGATGCCTCGTCGTATTTAATCCTGCATAGCCGCATGCCGTGGGCATATTCCATATTGTTCTAATGTCAATAGAGTTCCATGCTTTCATTTTCCAGGTATGATTTTTTGATCATTTGCACATTTCTGTTACAATTATATTCTTTAAATTTCTTAAGGATACATCAGTTTCTTCATGATGTTGCGATTTCAATTGTGAGCAGTGTAATAAAAGTTATACCCATCGTATGACGCAATTAAAATTTGCAAAACACTGTATCCCATTTGGTGCCATTTTTTTAATTTGGCGACATTTTTATCAATTTGTCAGCAGATTCGTCAATTTCACAGCATTTAAAAAAATCGCCAAGTTGACGATATGGCGCCAAAATTCGTCGCCAGATATTTTCCAAGAGTTACAGACGGCAAATTATGGTACTCTTATGGTAGAGTCCTATATTCTTTCCAAAATATTGAGTTTTCATCAATAAGTTGTTATTTTCATTGATTTAGTGTCATTCTTATCAATTTGGCAATATTTTTATCAATTTGGCGACGTTTGAAACACTTCCAAGTAGGCTATAGTCCGCCAAATTCATCGCCAGACTTTCGTCAAGCAATGTGGTCAGAAAAGTTGGTTATTCTTATAAAAAAGAAAAAGCTACAAAAATAGATTAAGTCACACTCCAGTTAGTTATTTTTTGAAATGAACAACAAAAATTAAGGAGTTAGATATAAACCTTATACGAATTTATACGGATAGCATTTCGAGAGCTCGTACCGACAATTTTATGACTTGTCAGACAATACCTTTGAACATAAGCAAAATTTCAGATATATTTTTATGTTTTAACTGCGTTTATGCATCATTTTACTATTTTCTGGAGAAGACTAAGTTACATGTTGCAGGTCGCCCAAGCTGTGAAGTGGATAGTGTCTTCGGCTGCTGTCTGATGGGCTCGGGTTCGAATCCCGAGTAAGGCATGTATGTTTATTGAAGCAAGTTAATGTTCCGCCTTCGAGGTCCTCGTCTAAATGTGAAGCTGCACCCCCTCCGATCTTCGTCAGTGATGCTTGTTTGTAATAAACTTTGTTCTCTTGTCTTGTGTGAAAGCCCCAGGCCGTCCGGCTCGTCCAGAGGACTTGGAGCAACAAAATGGACGACCGGGAAGTCTCTTGTCTTGTGTGTCTTTATTCGTTCTTTCCTGCGGCACTGGTCCTGTATCGGCTGTACCGAAACAGGAGGTCATTAGAAACAACAACATGTTGCAGACCCAATTTATAGATGTATCAAACAAGTAATTTAAACATGATTTTATATCCATTTAAAGATTATGGATCACGTGATTTCACGAAAAGACTGAAAACTCGAGAACATAAGTAGTTATAAAAGGCCGGTCCCAGTCCAAAGAGGGGAGGCGGAGCAGCGCGGAGCAGGAGGAGAGGCCCTCTTTGGGAGGATGCCTCTTTGGAGTGTCTTCCCTCTTTTGAGAGGAAGCTCCTCTCAGAGGGTCTTGAGACCCCCAGGAGGGAGGATGCCCCCCTCCCCTCTTTTGGAAGCTTGGTGAGGCGCAGCACCGGATGCCTCTTTCGGAAGAGGGCAATTGCGAAGTCTTTCACAGAGGCCTGATGACTCATACGGAGTGAGTTTCACTCCGAGTCTTGAGAGGGAATGTCACAATCGCTGACTGACCTGAGGAAGTGGTTTCAAGGGATTTCGCAATCGCTGACCGACCCTTGACCTGAGGAAGAAGTTTCAATGGATGTTGCAATCGAACAATCTGGAAATGACGTGTCGCGCCTTGGAGCTCCTTAGCACACGTCCTCCCTCTCTGCTGGTCAGCGACAGAGTGAAAGATCTTATCAGCGTGACGTAGTTAAAGCGCCCTCTGGCGAATTTTGATGAAGTGCTGCCATCTATCGGCATTTTTTTTCCAAAAGAATTTAATGTTTCACTTGTCAGGAGCTGGATTCGATCTTGGGCCCAACTGATTAGAAGCCGCGCGTCTTACCATCGTGCCAAAGCACCCGTGCTTTATAGGCAGTTAACTTCGAAGTGTACCTTATCAGTGGAAGTTAGATTATTTTTCAAAGTTCATACGAATAGCGATGCGCTTTATAAAGGGTGCGTTTTAAAACAGAATGTTACGGACTGAATATAAATATGTATATTATAACATTATGATTTTTTTTTTTAAAACAAATGTATACACAAACTTTAAAAACACGAATGTAATAATTAGCTAAAATTGTGTTCAGTGGACATGAAACTTGTATTCAGTGAATACCATTCGACCATTCTGAGTGTTGTGTATCTAAAAACAAATGTATACACAAACTTTAAAAACACGAATGTAATAATTAGCTAAAATTGTATTCAGTGGATTTTTTTTTTTTAAATAAATCAATACGATTTTTATAATAATAACGAAATGATTTCGAATGTTTAAAAACAAATTGATTACGGATGAACACACAAATTGTGTTCCGTGGACACAAAAATGGTGTTACATGAATACGATTCGACCATTTTAAGTGTTGTGTATCTAAAAACAAATGTATACACAAACTTTAAAAACACGAATGTAATAATTAGCTAAAATTGTATTCAGTGGATTTTTTTTTTTTTTAAATAAATCTAACTATCAATATAATTTTTTTAAAAATGATTTGAATACACCCAAGTATAGTTACGCATTTTCAAAATGGTGTTAAGTGAATAGCATTCGACCATTCTGAGTGTTGTGTATCTAAAAACAAATGTATACACAAACTTTAAAAACATGAATGTAATACATAGCTGAAATTATGTTTTGTGAACAGGATTCGACCCTTTCAAGTGTTGTGTATCTAAAAACAAATGTATACACAAACTTTAAAAACATGAATGTAATACATAGCTGAAATTATGTTTTGTGAACAGGATTCGACCCTTTCAAGTGTTGTGTATCTAAAAACAAATGTATACACAAACTTTAAAAACATGAATGTAATACATAGCTGAAATTATGTTTTGTGAACAGGATTCGACCATTCTAAGTGTGTGTGTGTGATTTTTGAAAAATAAATCTAACAGTATATAAAAATAATAATAATGAAAATTAGAACTCACAGAACGACCTCTTCACTACCCGCTGGGCAAACTCCAAATGAGTGAGACACTCTCATTACGCTATTAAACATTAGGTCTTATCATCAACAGTATAAGGTGTTGCCACCTATTTTTTCTAATAATATATTTTTAATAGTTGGATACTTCAACGGTCTGATTTACTACACGTAATCTAAAACACATCACTTTAATGATATTGTACATCGAATATGATTCGGCCATTTTTAAAATGGTGGATGTAATTGAAATATCGAAGTTTAGAATTTAACAAACTAACGAATTTTAACCCCCAAAAATTTTAGCATTCAGTTTAAATAAAACCCAATGAATATGATATCACCATTTTAACATTGTAATTTTACTACCATTATAGAACTTAGAAGTGAGTGTACATTATTTTTCCCTGACACAAACACTTTTAAAATCTATTGCAAGTTTGACTTAAAACCTTTTTTAAAAATAAATCTAACTATCAATACGATTTTTATAATAATAACGAAATGATTTCAAATGTTTAAAAATATAATAGATTATGGATTTCCAATGAACATACAAAAATTGTGTTCAGTGGACACACAAAAATTGTGTTCAGTGGACACACAAATTATGTTTTGTGAACAGCATTCAACCCTTTGTGTGTTGTGTATCTAAAAATTAATGTATTACTACATTGTACTTAGGCATTTTCAAAAATGGTGCGACAAGCTACTCACAATCTGAAAAGAAAGTTTCCACTAGAAAATACATCTTATTTCGAACTGTTACACTAATATACTAATATTTAATCACTAATATTTAATTAACTGCATTAAATAATACACATAATTAGTTAAAATTGCAATAGCGACCCAAAGATTGAGAATATATGTAAATAAAACACATCAGAGAAGTAGATATGTATTATGTTCGAAAATAAAACTATTCAAATTCTACCCATTTCTAGAACCTCATCGAATGTTCCAGCTTATCGGAAATCATGTGCTTCTGACTTTTTCGGAGGACGCTGTTTGTTTAGCACAAAGCAAAGGTCCCCTCGGAAAAGGGTATAAAATGCGGTCCTTATCGAGCTATGGTCAACTGCTCTTTTTTCAGCCAGTGCTTTGCTTTTGAATTAAATACGATAACGAGAATATTTACGATGTCTTCATCCTGTGCTTTCAAAGTAAGTAAAATTTTGATTTTCATTATTTTATGATTTATTATATATGACATTTTATGATTTATTATATATGACATTTTATGATTTATTATATATGACGATTAGCACTTGAATTTTATATTAATTATTTTTTTTATGGATTTTCAGTTCGACTTCGGTATCCCAGTTGAGGAGATGGATTTAATTTGTGCAAACAATCCCACGACCAAAGACGATATAAATCAGGTGAGTTATTTTAATAATTTTTTTTAATTGAAAAATGTATTTGTTTTAATTTTACGCATTTGTGAAAATACTGTTCAATACAGTTTGAAATTAAACACAACAATTGAATTAAACCTTGAAAAATATAAACATTTACGCTTCATCTGAGCGAAGCCACCGCTGACTTTATTAAAACATTTAATAGGACCCACACATATTTTTTAATGTTTCACATATTGAACCATTCAGTTTAATTGTACTTTGAAAAATATGAAGCTATTTCCATCGGAGTGGAATCATTTTTTTTTTTTTTTTTTTTTTTAGTGATAGATTTGTGTGGACTTCCAAAAATTATATCTTTCAACTATAATTTTTTTATATCAACATTTTAGTATGTGGTTTTAATAACACTTTTAAATTTAAATAAATAATGAGTTTAACACATAACTTAAAATAAAACTAAGAATGAAGCAACGTTTAAAGAAAAAACATTTTTAATAATACATAGATTTTTACAAAAGTAATATTCTACTAACTTGTATTTCACATATGGAACAGAGCAATCATCGCTGTATAATAGTCCTTTACGGTGAGACTTTTAAAAAATTCAGGTGAAACATTGTTTTCATTTGTTTCACAAAACTCTCGCGCAATTTCTTGAATGTTTATCATTAAAAGTTCGTGATCGACTAGTTCATAATCCACAAATTGCATATGAGTGGATAGCGTACAGCACTTGTGTTTCAAATCGGTACACCCGTGACTTTTACATGTTTCGCGTTGATATAATTTATACAACTCTACACATAAATTTTTATGTACACACTGCATTAAAGTGTGTTTTAATTCATAGGGTGGCAAAGTCGGTAGTGCTTCGACAGGTTTTTGATACTTCACAATACAATTGGGTAGGATATTTGTCAGTAACTGATCCAAAACACATTTAGTAACATCTTGACTAATGTACTGAAGAGTATGAAAATTATCCTGATTTAATAAGATTAATTTCTTTTTGAACTGTCCAGTGCAAGGTGGTAATTGTTGTAAATATAGATTGCTTTCACACACACAAACTAAGAGTTCGTTATTAATTGTGAAAGATGAATTTTCACTGTCCATATTTGAAATGCGTTTTAAAAATACACTCCACGTATTAGGCGTGAGTGTTACTCCATGAGGGGTAGGCACGATAATATCAGAAGCATTCATCCTGTAGACACGAAAGTGTACTTTCACATTTCCTCGAAAATGTTGCACGGTAACGTAAATGTTACAGCCCAAATGGTAACGGAACTTTTCAGATGAGGATAATTCTATCGAAACCGATCCATTTTGAGAAGTAGCATAGTTCAGAGCCGACGACACCAAATCACTTTGCGAATCTGTAGCAGGTATAGATGGAGTATGCATATGGCTCCAATCGATTTCAGGTATAGGCGAAAGCGCTGCAGGCGGGACATACATTGGAAACAATACTTAGAGGAGATTGTCCTTTTCTTTCGAAAATGATAGATCTTGTAGCACCGAAACTGAGAGTCGCTATAGGTGTTTTAGAGCATAGGGAGGATTCATTGTCCTTGTGTTGTCCTATTTTAGCATGTCCATCCACATAGTGGTTTGCTAACACAAAATTGTAGCTGTATCCCATATGTTCTTCCACACGTGATTTTATCTCCGATAAGAGAGGTGTCCATCCCTCAGAACTGTTTCCAGCGTCTCCAAATGTATATGCTTTTTGAGCTGGTTGGTATGGATGACCATGCACCACCCCTTGTGATTGTTGAAAGGGCAGACTTTTCAACTCTTGAAAAATTAAATCGGCTACATTTACTGAATAAAATTCGCGAACATATTCTACATTCAACTTCTCGCGTTTAAAAAAGATAGACATTTTTAAAAATAAGCAAGGACAACCTTCTAGGAGAACAAACGTTGAACGAATGAACTCTTATCTAAATAATATTCCTTATCGTAACATTTCTTATCGCATCACGTGATGTATCACATGATATTTCTTATCGTATCACATGACACATCATATCTGTAAATCACATGACACATCACATGATATTTCTTATCGCATCATGTCACATGATATTCCTTATCGTATCACATGACACATCACATGATATTCCTTATCGTATCACGTGACATCTTGTTAGCGAATCACAAGGTTCCACGTATGGAATCACGTGACATCTTGTTAGCGAATCACAAGGTTCCACGTATGGAATCACGTGGCAAACCAGATAAGGTTTCCGCCCACTATACATGCTACGTGGAGCTCACTTTGACTCGAGACTTGCGCTAGGAAAGACGTGCTTTTAATTTGCTCCTCTCTATTAAAATATCGACAAACGAATTTACCACAATGATGGTTGTTTCAAAAGTGAGTTCAAAATGTTTTCGAATTAAAAATAAAGATACATTTTTAAAAATTCATATCCCAATAAATTCTGTTATCATTCATAACACAAGAACTTTTAAAATGTACAACACAAAAATTAGCTTCATACACATTTCACTCTTTTACATGTTTTGCGTTTTTAATATTTAGGATATGACTGTGGAAGCTGCTGCATTGCCTGTGGCACCAACAGTTGTGGAAGCTGGTGTATTGCCTGATGCATTGCCTGTGGCACCAACAGTTGTGGAAGCCAATGCAACACCCCTTATGAAAGCTGTGGTAGCACCGACCGTGGTGGGAAAGGCCGGACCTAGTGGTATTCATGTAAGTTATTTTATTTCATCTTTTGGAAGGGGAAAATCGGCTGTTTCTGGGAGTATAGGATTGTATTGTATTCTATTACAGAAACTGTTATTTCTTTTAGAGGAAGTGCAATTAATAATTTTAAGGAACAGCTGACTCGCGATTTTATAGTGTGTTTTTAGGAATTTTATAGAAAAAAACTAATATGGACATTTTATCTATTTTATAGATATGTCCCACCTGCCACAAGTCTTTTACGCAGAAGCGAAATTTGACACGACATCAGAAGACCCACACAGGGCTAAAACCCTATGTATGTGAAGAATGTCAGTCGAGTTTCACTCGAAAAAGCGACATGCCAAAATGCATGAAGCAAGTTTAGATTGTGGTGTGTGTGGTGAAGCGTTTTTGTCCCGAATGGACCTCCTTCGCCACACGAGGCGACACCACAATACTGTACAGCACAAGTGCGAACTGTGTGATGAAGCATTCACACGACGCGACGTGCTGTTACAGCATATTCGCCGTGCTCACCCTCACCCTTCCTCCAAGGGCGTGAAACGCAAGACGGCCGATGTTGATAGAATAACAAAGAAGCGAAACACCCAGGCGATGAGAGCTCTTCGTCGCACACAGCGAGCTTTGGGCGTTTTCACGACCCACACTTTGGAGCCCACCGAGGAGAATCGACAGGATCTAACACTGGCGTTAGAAGAGATGCGTGTACCACTGATTGCCTTGTTGAGTGAAGAACTCTCGGCCAATCAGATTAAATGGTACCTGGTCCTCTACGCAAAGATGGTCCGACTGAATTCTGAGGGGGAGGAAGAGAGCACGACGGCCTACTTTCATAGTAGGTGTGGAATTGACCTGATTTCTCACACGATTGAGCAACATGTGAGTGAGGGGTACCTGAAGATTCAGAGTGCTTTCGAGGACTACCAACAGTTGGGGTCGGGGTGGTATTTGGATCATGTGATGAAGATGGATGTTTGCGTGGGCAAGTACAGGCCTCTTCGCCCCGCAAGCTATCTGCCCCTGCCTCCCAAACTTGCGGCCAAAAAAGCACTCTTAAATATTGAAAACAGCGACCAGAAGTGTTTTGTGTGGTGCCTTCTTGCTCACAGACTCAATTTGCATTGGTCTGAAAAACCTTGGCGTATGACTCATTATTTGCCTAGGGAGCATGAGATAAACCTGGGGAATGTGGAGTGCCCGGTACCCGTGAGTAAGGTTAGTACCCTAGAGAAGCTGAACAACTGCCGGATTAATGTTTTCGGCTATGAGGATGAAGAAGTGTTTCCTCTGCACGTATCTGCAAGAGACGATGCAGACTGCATTAACCTTCTCCTCATAAGTCAGGATACCCAACAACATTACTGCCTGATCCGCAGTATGTCGAGACTTCTGGGGGATTTGACTCAACACGAGCATGCCTTTCACGTATGCTATCGGTGCCTCCACCGCTTCTCCCGAGAAGATTTACTCGTGGCACACACTCCCTACTGCAAAGAGCACGCACCGCAACGTGTTGAGATGCCAAGCCTCGAGAAAAGTTGTTTAAAATTCTCCAATTTGGAGTATCAACACCCGGTCCCGTTCGTGATATATGCCGACTTTGAGTCGCTTTTGGTAGAAGTGCCCAGCGCACAGCCTAGCGATAGTCGGTCCTTTGTAGAAAAGGTAGCCCATCATGAGGCTTGCGGCTACGCATACGTCGTCGTGGGACCCCAAGGCGAATCACACAAGCCCGTGTATTGCTATCGGGGCCCTGACGCCGTAACCCATTTTCTGCAGAGGATGCTCCTGGAAAGAGACGAACTGGCCGTTCGTTTTAATAGCATAGCACCTATGCGTCTTACCAGGAGTGAAGCACTAGCCTTCAACAGCGCATCCCACTGCTATCTGTGTAAGAGGGCCTTTGCAAAGGACGGTGACCGGTACATTATGAAGGTTCGCGATCATTGTCACATTGTTGGAAACTATAGGGGTGCAGCACACTCGAATTGTAATCTTAGATACAAGTTACGCAAGAGTGTCCCTGTAGTGTTTCACAATTTGAAAAACTATGATTCGCACCTCTTAATGTCGGGGCTTGGAAAGCTGAAAGACCACAGCTTAGAGGTCATTCCACAAAATATGGAGAGATATATCTCCATCTCCCTGTATGAGGGAAAGGAGAGTGTGAGGCTGCAATTCATCGATAGCCTTCAATTCATGAATGCTTCCTTGGAGAAGTTAGTGGCCAATTTACCAGCTGATAAATTCAAGATCATGAAGGCAAACATCTCCATCCATTTTGAGCTGCTGCTTCGCAAGGGAGTGTACCCTTACGAGTACATGAATTCGTTGGCGAAATTCGATGAGCAGGTATTACCTCCACTCTCGGCTTTTTATAGCACTCTGACGGATGAGACCCCCACCGCTGACGATTATGCTCATGCTCAGAATGTATGGAGAACATTCAACTTGAAAACATTAGGGGAGTACCACGACCTCTACGTTAAAAGTGATGTTCTTCTGTTGGCCGACGTATTTCAGCAGTTTCGACACCTGTGCAGGGAGTACTATGGGTTGGATTGTGTCCACCTGATGACAGCACCCGGCTTGGCATGGCAGGCTGCTCTCAAGATGTGCAAGCAGCCCCTCGATCTAATGACAGAGATTGACCAGCATCTCTTCATTGAGCGTGGTATCAGGGGTGGCGTGTCTGTCATTACGAAGCGTTTGGCACATGCAAATAATCCTTACATGGCGAAGTATGACCCTGCACAGCCCACCCAGTATATTATGTATTTGGATGCTAACAACTTGTACGGGTGGGCTATGTCTCAGCCCCTTCCATATGGAAAGTTTGAGTGGGTGTCACCCACGATTGCGACAGAGGATTGGATCCTGTCTTGCCCCGACCATGCATCGGTTGGCTACATTTTGGAGGTCGACTTGGAGTACCCGCCAGAACTTCACGATCTCCATAATGATTACCCTGTTGCGCCAGAAAGAATGTTGATTCGAGAGGAAGATGTCTCGCCGTATACGGTAAAGATCATGGAGGAGCTTGGAGTTCCCCAGTTCCAAGAGCAAGAAAAACTTGTCCCAAATCTCTGCAACAAGAAAAATTATGTGGTACATTATAGATGCTTGAAAATGTACCTGGAACTGGGGCTGCACGTAACATCTGTGCACAAAGTCCTTCGCTTCCATCAGCGGCCCTGGTTGAGATCGTACATCGATTTCAACACCGAGCAGAGGAAGAGGTCTCAATCGGGGTTTGAGAAGGACTTCTTCAAGCTCATGAACAACACCGTATACGGAAAATCAATGGAAAATCTGCGTAACAGAGTTAATGTAGATTTGGTCACCGACACGCGGCGGGGTGAAAAGCTCGTGGCGGCGCCTACATTCAAGCGCTTCAAAATTTTTGATGAAGACTTGGTTGGGGTTGAGCGGGTGAAGAACTGCATTGTCTTTAATAGACCGATTTACGTTGGATTCACCATTCTGGAGCTGAGCAAACTCCATATGTACACATTTCATTATGGCTACATGAAAAAGTACTATGGAGCAAAGGCTGTGTTACTATTCACTGACACTGATTCTTTAACCTATGAGGTGCAGTGTCGTGATTTTTATCAGGACATGCAGAAAAACAGCCATCTCTTTGACACCTCTGATTTCCCCGTGAACCATCCGGCATTCAGTGGTGTTAATAAAAAGAAGATTGGTTGTTTCAAGGATGAACTGAACGCGCAGCCGGGACTTGAGTTCGTGGGGCTCAGGTCTAAAATGTACTCACTACTGGCAGTTAGTGGTACAAAAAAGACAGCAAAGGGGGTCTCCCGATCAGTTATCAGTAAGCAACTGAGACATGAAATGTATAAAAGTTGTCTTACTGATAAAAAAGTTGCACGTCACGTTCAGTATCGCATCGGGAGTGAGTGTCACAAATTATACACTCTAAAACAGTGTAAGGTGTCACTCTCTCCATACGATGATAAACGCTACATAATGGACGATGGCGTGCATACTTATGCTTACGGCCACCACAAAATTAAAAGAGAAGAGCAAAGAAAGAAAGATGAAGACCAAAGCAAGATATAGAGATATGGAAAAAAAAAATAGAAAAAAAAAGTAAAAATGAAAAAAAAAATATATATATATATATATGGAAAAAAAAAAATCCAACTGCATTGGAAAAAAAAAAAAAAAAAAAAAAAAAAATGGAAAGAAAAAAAAAATCTATGTACTGTGGAAAGATTTTTTTCCATTGATATAACATTTTTTTTATGTTAAAACATTTTTATGTTTGGGAAATAGACCTGCCAGTTTGAAAGTGTACTACTTTACATTTAAAATTAATTTTTCACTGTTTAAAAACAGCTAAGTTTAAATTCTTTATGAAACTTTATCTTGTAAAGTAGAAAATATAAATTTCTGAATTTAAAAATTCAGATTTAATTTTTAAAACTTTATCTTGTAACATTACAAGTATCTGAATTTAAAAATTCAGATTTATTTTTTTAAAAACTTTGTCTTGTAAAATTACATGCATCTGAGTTTAAAAATTCAGATTTATTTTAAAATTCTTTATAAAACTTTATCTTGTAAAATTACAAGTATCTGAATTTAAAAATTCAGATTTATTTTAAAATTCTTTATAAAACTTTGTCTTGTAAAATTACAAGTATCTGAATTTAACTTTACTTATTTTAAAATGTTTTTAAAAAAAACAATAAAGATTAAAATTCTTTATAAAATTTTATCTTGTAAAATTACAAGTATCTGAATTTAAAAATTCAGATTTATTTTAAAATTCTTTATAAAACTTTATCTTGTAAAATTACAAGTATCTGAATTTAACTTTACTTATTTTAAAATGTTTTTAAAAACAATAAAAATTAAAATTCTTTATGAAACTTGTAAAATAAAATTACAATTTAAATTAATAAAAAAACCATTTCAGACTGGTGGGGAACGCTGCCCTTAAAGAGCGTAGTGACAGGGTGTGACACCTCATGGGGCTGTTGGAATCACACAAACTTTTTCTTCTTCTTCTACTAACATTTTCCCACTTTTTCTAACACTTTTCTCTTATATAATATGTAACAGTTCTTAATAACACATATTTTCTAATGGAAACTTTCTTTTCAGATTGCGAGTAGCTTGTCGCATCATTTTTTTTTTGAAAATGCCTAAGTACAATGTAGTAATACATTAATTTTTAAACCATTACAAGGGATCAATCTTGTTGACTTAACACAATTTTATCTAATGCGTTTAAATTTTAAAACTTAGAAATACTTAGAAATGTATACATTTGTTTTTAGATACACAACACATAAAAGGGTTGAATCCTATTCATTGAACACAATTTATGTGTCCACTGAACACAATTTTTGTGTGTCCACTGAACACAATTTTTGTATGTTCATTGGAAATCCATAATCTATTATATTTTTAAACATTTGAAATCATTTCGTTATTATTATAAAAATCGTATTGATAGTTAGATTTATTTTTTAAAAAAAAAAAATCCACATTGCTATACACACACACACTTAGAATGGTGAAATCTTGTTCACTTCATTTTAATTAAATGCGCTATTTTAAAGTTTGTGTATACATTTGATTATAGATACACAACACTTGAAAGGGTCGAATCCTGTTCACAAAACATAATTTCAGCTATGTATTACATTCATGTTTTTAAAGTTTGTGTATACATTTGTTTTTAGATACACAACACATAAAGGGTTGAATCGTATTCATGTAACACCATTTTTGTGTCCACGGAACACAATTTGTGTGTTCATTTAAAATCTGTAATCAATTTGTTTTTAAACATTCGAAATCATTTCGTTATTATTATAAAAATCGTATTGATTTATTTAAAAAATCCACTGAATACAATTTTAGCTAATTATTACATTCGTGTTTTTAAAGTTTGTGTATACATTTGTTTTTAGATACACAACACTCAGAATGGTCGAATGGTATTCACTGAATACAAGTTTCATGTCCACTGAACACAATTTTAGCTAATTATTACATTCGTGTTTTTAAAGTTTGTGTATACATTTGTTTTTTAAAAAAAAAATCATAATGTTATAATACACAGATTTATATCCACTCCGTAGCATTCTGTTTTAAAACGCACCCTTGCATCGCTATTCGAATGAACTTTGAAAAATAATCTAACTTCCACTGATAAGGTACACTTCGAAGTTAACTGCCTATAAAGCACGGGTGCTTTGGCACGATGGTAAGACGCGCGGCTTCTAATCAGTTGGACCCAAGATCGAATCCAGCTCCTGACAAGTGAAACATTAATTTCTTTTGGGAAAAAAAATGCCGATAGATGGCAGCACTTCATCAAAATTCGCCAGAGAGCGCTTTAACTACTTCACGCTGATAAGATCTTTCAGTCTGTCGCTGACCAGCAGAGAGGGAGGACGTGTGTTCTTGTCAAAGGTCACTTCTAAGGTTATCAATCGCGACACGTCATTTCCAGATTGTGTGATGCTCAGTCATCGATTGCGACATCCTTTGAAACTTCTTCCTCAGGTCAAGGGTCAGTCGCTGATTGCGACATCGCTTGAAACCACTTCCTCAGGTCAGCGATTGTGACATTCCCTCTCAAGAGTGAAACTCACTCCGTATGAGTCATCATGCCTCTTTCACAATACTGTGAAAGACTTCGCAATTGCCCTCTTCCGAAAGAGGCATCCGGTGCTGCACCGCCTCACCAAACTTCCAAAAGAGGGGAGGGGGGCATCCTAAAGAGGATCCTCTCAAGAGAGGCATCCTCCCTCCTGGGGGTCTCAAGACCCTCTGAGAGGAGCTTCCTCTCAAAAGAGGGAAGACACTCCAAAGAGGCATCCTCCCAAAGAGGGCCTCTCCTCCTGCTCCGCGCTGCTCCGCCTCCCCTCTTTGGACTGGGACCGGCCTTTTATAACTACTAACATATGAATTTCTAGTCTAAAATTTGCTTCTGCTAAAAGAAAATATTATATTTGATTTATTACGAAGATGTTCTGGACTGCATGAGATATGTTTCTTTTGCTGAAACGTATTCGATATAATGCAATTTATAAATCTGGCTGACAAATGAGATTTGAAGATGGTATCTATAAATAAATCTCTTATTCCAAATTTCAGTTTTCCGCAGGGGTATTTATTTACCTTTCTCGTAGTGGGGAAATATTACTTGGAAATAAAGTGCCCCCGAAAGACGAGGAGTTTTGAGTTTCTTTGTATCGATTTATAGTGCCAATAGTGTTTAAAGCGATGACATTCCAAGAAAATGTCAAAGAAATAAGGGGTTATCACTCGGCTAAAGAGAAAATATTTAGGAATTTTAAAGTTAAAACTAATCTGATTGCTAGCGAAATATTGCTACGAATATTTAAAATAACTTTATTGCATATTGTATAATCAAGAATAAATGTATTTACAAGCAACCATTGATTTTGATCTTGACGACAAGTTTTTTGATTATGGTGGCAAATTTGTCTAATTATAGCCAGTCCACTTGGCCACTTTTCTCAAGTTTTTGAATTTGCCAGAATTTTCCAGTATAGGTAAGAATTTCAAGAGTTACATTAAATTTTCTAAATATTTCCTCAGAAGATATTTTTCACAGAGGGAAGAGAGTCGTCGTTCAGTTAGACTGAGTTGAGATGATACGGTAAAAGTAAATTGTGAAATACGTCAGTGCTTTTAGAAGATATTTGCCTGTTTAATGAATTAATAGAGTATTAAATTTTGATTGTACCTGACAGTTGTTTTCGTGACTTTGTAAGATAACTATAAATTTATTATCAGCAAAGTGTTACTGTTCATGTTTGTTGGAGAGTTTAATAAAATCGTTAGTTATCGAGAAATTCGGACTTTTGCATGTATCATGATAAAACACTTCAACAATAGATTATATATCGTAACAGTATAAACTGCTATTACTTATCAGACAACAATATTGATGTACTTTTCATTTTCGCATACAATTATATAAAAATTATTATTATTGTGTCGAAAGATTAAACATTATAGACTTTAATGGAAAAGCAAGTTGTAAGACCCTCTGAAGAATTTTAAACACTTTTTGGCAGATGTCTCTTTCCGTGTCTGTGAGTGGTGGCACAATGACTGTCCATATCTTCATAAAGTTTTATGCGTAGATAAAATGTGTAAAAAAGTAAAAATTATAAAATATCTTATGATTTATATGATGAGCACATGAGCGCTAAACAGAAAGTCAACTAGTAAAATCAAGGAGCCCTACTACGTTAAGTTGCAACTCTTGTTTGTCCTGAAGAAGAAGGAAGTTTTTATTTCTTTGCTTTTGAAAGTGGTTGACAAACATTTTAATATATGTTGCATTTTCACCAAGTTTTGTATTATATATTTTTCACAACAGATTTTGAGCGATTTTTTAAATTTTTGATTATTTTTTTTATTATGAAACTAATTATATGTAAGATACGAGTAGGCCTAAACGATACTGATACATTAGAAATTCGATTGAAGAGATACACTTAATATATTTTTATATCAATGTATTTTATTATCTATACTAGGCTATCACAACTATTGGAAATCAAATAATGGTACTTCCAGTTCCTCATTTCCATTTCCTATAAAAGTGCATAATATGACAAGTGATTCCCCCCACACCCCAAAATATAACCTAATTACAGAAGAACATTTGAATCACGTGCATCTAACGTTTTCCAGATGCTGAAGTCTGGAGGGGTCTTGCCAGATTTGGCATTATATTGTCAATTTGGCAACCTCTCGAACCCTAGTAGCATTTAATATTTGTCTAATATTGGACCAATATTGTATATCTTGGCATTACATTGGAAATATTTCCAATGTTACACTATATTGGGCATCCCGGCCGTCCAAATAGGTGCTCTTAGTCCCCTGGACGAGTCGGACGGTCTGGGTCTTCTACTATATTGGGCAATTATTGGTGTTATATTGGCCTCCAATATTGCCAAAATATTTCTATTACAATATTGTGCCAATATTGGTGTTACATTGGAAATATTTCCAATGAAATAACAATAATGTCGTAATATTGCGCCAACATTGTCCAAACGTTTTAAGCCAATAAATGGTTAAATCCATCAAAATGCCTACTATTTCATATTGTTCCAACATTTCCAATACTGGCTGACAATATTGGGGACAATTTTGGATTGCTAAAAGGGAAGTTTCGAGAAACACCTCAAAATTACCAATCTACGTGATATGAGATATTTCCATAAGTTTCTATGGAGAATCTATAAAAGGAATCACCAGTCAATAGGACAGCAGTTGACGGAATGCGATCTACATTGAATTGTGACTTTCGTCAATATTTTAAAAATAGTAGCAGCTGTTTTGTAAAATGACTTTCGTCAATGTTTTGAAAACATTATCACTTATTTTGTGAAATTAATGAAGCATTTAAGTGGTGTTTTACTGTATATTGTTCCTGTTTACGCTGTGCTTGTAAATATACCTGAAATTTTGAATCACTCTTATAATCTAAACGCACACCCACGGTTTCAGATACATCGTTACAATATATTTTTATGCTGATGATATAATAAATATTTATTATATTACCTTTACTAGGCTACCACAACGTTTGGAAATCGAAACACGGTACTTCCAGTTCCATATTTCTATTTCCTATAAAAGTACATGATATGCTAAGTGATGTCTCAAAAAGAATATAAACAAGTCCTAGCAAAACATAATCTCCAACATAATAAAATAATGAATATGATTTATTCCGAAGACATTCTTGAATACACCATAAATTGTTTTTTCTATCAACACACATTCTAAGAAATGCAATTCATAAATCAAGTCGACAAATAATATTTGAAAAATGGTATCTATAAATAAATCTCTTATTCCATATTTCATTCTTTCACAAGAGTATTTACTGCTATGTGGGCGGTGAAAATATTGAGGTGGAATAAAGTGCTCCCGACAAATGAGGCGACTGTGTCATTTTTATTTTCTTTAATTGATTTCTAGTGCAAAATAGTTCAGCATTCAAAAGCAAATATTTAAAAAAAAGACGCTATAGAAATAACTGTGTGCAATAATTAACTAGAGATTTGAAAAGCAGAACCTAATATGATACTGGAAAGCATATGTAAATTTTCCACAAATGAAGCCCACACAACATTATGTGACTAATGTTGTTCATATTAAAAGAGTTCAGCAACCACGGAATGCTGATATATGGTAGAGCAATATGTCTAATATTTCCAATACACCCCTTTATCGACAAATCAACAAATTTTAATTTTCTTGGATAACATTTAAATGTGAATGTAACTTAACTATACTAAACATTCTTTTATTTAGTGCATATAAAACGTGATACAAAACTTAAGCACGATACAGTAGAATGATGATCTGCACGAAGTTCTAACTAATAAGTTATAATTGTTCAACAGCTACGAAAGGCTGTTAAATGTGCGAGACTAAATACATCAATACAATTACATCAAATACCCTAAATATCGACGTCAGTAAGGAGGGTTGAAGCAATCAGAGGGCGCTTTCCCCAGGCATAACTGACTTCATTATTTTTACTTGGCTTTGTCTATATGACGACATGTGATTTAAGAACGCGCGTATTTTGTTCTCGGGCTCTCAAAAGGGACCGAACTTGTGAACTGCGGCTGTCATCTTACTGTATGTCCTTAGACGTCACTGGATCCTATGAGGCCAGCACGATTTAAATTGTTTATGCTTGTTTACGCGCTTCAAAATCAGCAGACAATTTTAATTGTAATAATGCGAAAACTTTTTGTAATTTGGTAACTTCTCTCAATATTTACTCTGGACGGTGACATCAGGAATGAAGTAAATTAATTTCCATGATGTCCAGTTGACAAATTTTAGATTGGTTGCTGGGCTGAGTTATTTCCCAACCTTATATCACAGAACCTTGGATGCAAAATTCAATCGAGACACACGGGACCAAGATGGAGGGCTTACCCCTGAGTAATGTATAAAGATGTCAGATAACTTAACAAAAAATATCAATCACGCATAAAGCAATGATTATAAAACTCAGAGGGAAAAATCATGTCGGCAGATCGCGTTTCAGGGGTCATACACAAATTAAGAAAGGAAACAATGATTACATAAAGAAATACGAATTTTGCTATTTATTGATACAAAAGTATCTATGCAGTGTAGAAATAATAACTTTACACAAAGATTAAATCTTATTCCAAATGTTTCACATCCATGCCAAAGATCCAATAAAGATAAAGGACAGATATTATTTGACTATGATACATTTCTGCGTTACGTCATTTGCACTCTTGCTGTAAACATTTACATTTTAATTTGTGATTAATCCCTCACCAACTTTGTTTAAACATATCCCTGTCACTTTTTATGATAAAACGCTGACATTTTGTATATCACCTTATTAGTGTATGAGGCACATTTTACTCATTGGAAATGTTTTTGCACGGGTGCCGTATAAAAACAATTTACTCATTGGAAATGTTTTTGTACGGGTGCCGTATAAAAACAATTTACTCACTGGAAATGTTTTTGTACGGGTGCCGTATAAAAACAATTTACTCATTGGAAATGTTTTTGTACGGGTGCCGTATAAAAATTTTAATTTTGTATTTCTTCAGATTAAATCCACTGAAAATGTTTACCTATTTCATAAAATTCTGTACCTTTTTTTACGTAACTTTGTAATTTATTATATACTAGCAGCATACCCGTTCTTCGTACGGAGTATATAATATAAAGAAACTTGAAATTCATAATCATGCCCAAATTCTTATAGTATACTAAATGACATGTTTAATCAAAATATTCTGTTAAAATATTTAATATAATGCTCCTAAAAAGAAGTTTAAGAATCTCTGTTCTCGCTATATAAAATTATCTTCATGGACATATCTGAAGAATAAAGCATCTTGGACCCCTTATGTAAGCAAATATAAAAAAAAATATGGAATTGAATCAATATATGCAAAATAAAAGCGTTAAAATTGTATGGGACCCGTACAAATTATATACGCGAATATTAGAAAATATAACCTGTATTAGTAGATTACATGTATAAATTGAAAATACCAATAAACCCGTAATCTTTAAATCTGAAGACAGTCATTTATTCCAATATATGTCAAAATTAAAGTGCTAAAATTATATGGGAAGATATACACGTTCTACTTATAATGTCCGATTATTAGTAGAAGATTTCCCGTTTTGCAATATGAGTCACAAATGTTTTTTGGTAAAATACAACAGACGACGTAATAAATTGAATATATAATTAATCCCCTTAATCTTCATACGACTGTACTTGATTCCAATATATATGCCAATATATGTCAAAATACATGCCAATATACCTGTACTACTTATATTCTCGTAGGTTAGAAGATATACCCGTGCATTCCTAGAAGATTACTCGTACAACGTACAATATGCGTGTGTCAGCAATTTTTGCCGCAATAAAACAATGGCGTAATAACTTAAAAATATCAATAATCCCTGAATCAATAATTCCGGAAAATATCAATAATAATAATGTTTAAACCTGAAGAGTATAATTGATATTATCCAGTCCAAAATGAAATGGCAATGAAATTTATTTTATATACATATCTTCATTATTCAAATCGGAAAGGATTTAATAAAAATCGTCTGCCGCATAAACACATTGGATTTAAATCCGTTGTTAAGCGACATGATATCATTTGCTTCAAATAAATTGGTAGAAAAAATATCGTCTAAATAGTTATATTTCTGTGGAACATTTGGCGACAGTTTCGTCAAATTAGCGACATTTTAAAAAATCGCTAAATTTATCGCCAAGTGGGACTGTGGAACTGACAGTTCCACTTTGCGACAAATTGACGAAATATCATCACAATACTATCCCCTAACAAAAAACAATTAATATCATTTATGTAGCGCAATTTTATCAATTTCAAGATATTTTTATAGATTTGAAAACATTTTTATCAATTTGGTGACATTTTAAAAATTCGCTAAATGTATTACTAAGTAGGATGGATTACTAAGTAGTGATGTATTACTAAGTTGGTCTGACAGATAAATGCTAACCAAACATCATTTCAGTAGTCTCTTCTAACAAAACAAAAAAAAATTTCATTGATATGTAGAAGACCCAAGCCACACGACCAACCCGAAGGTTTATGGCAGCTGTTTGTGTGTCGTTTATATCAATTTGGCGACATTTCCGTCAATTTGGCAAAGTTTAAGAAAAGTTTTCAAATTAGCGATATCCCTCCAAATTCGTAGCTTTGAATTTGCAGATCTGAATGAAACATTCTTATCCCGTTTCAATATACTAAATGAAAACACTACAATTGTATTAGAAGATATACCCGCTCTACTCTTTTTCTGTTTCAACAATCGGCTATATGAATTTATTGGCTAAACACAATATATGAGTTTAGTAGCTAAATACGATATAAGCTTGAAAACTCTTTGCCAAAATAAATGAAATTGATGTACGCAGTCAGTAATTAATATAATTAAAAGAAAAATCAAACCGTCCATTCATAAGATATACTTTTATATCCATTTATCCATTTATTTATTATTTAAATCGAAAAAAAATAATAAAAACATTAACAAACACATTTAATTTAATTGCGATGCCGAGCAACATGATATATCCTCCTAAAATGTTAAAATTTATTAACCACTAACAGCACACCCGTTATTCGTACGGAGTGTATAATTTAAAGAAACTTAAAGTTCGCAATCATGTGCAAATTCTGTTAAAATATTAAATTTATTGCTCCTAAAGAGAAATTTAAGAATATATGTTCTCACTATGCAAAATTATCTTCACGATCAGATCTGAAGAATAAAACATCCTGCCCCCTTTTGTAAGCAAATTTACAGAAGAAAAAATAGGAATTGAATGAATATATGCAACCCCGTACTAATTATATTGTCGCAGATCAGAAAATATGCCAATGTGTTAGTAGAAGATTATCCGTATTACAATATGCGTCTCAAAAATATTTGCCAAAATAAAAGAGATGACGTAATAAATTGAAAACATCAATAATATCCGTACTCTTTATACCAGAAGGTCGTAATTGATTCCAATATATGCCAATATATATCAAAACATATGTCAATATACCTGTACTACTTATATTCTCGTAGATTAAAAGATATACACGTGTATATGTAGAAAATTCGTACAACATACAATATATGAGTTTAAACAATTTTTGAAATAATAAAATAATTGCATAATAACTTGAAAATATCAATAATCCTTGAATCAATAATCCCCGAAAATATAAATAAATTTTAAACCTGAAGACCGTAATTGATATTATCCAGTCAAAAATGCTATAAGAAAAATCAAATCGTTCTTTTCTAAAATATATTTTTATATCCATTTATTTATTATTCAAATCGAAAAAATAATTATTAAAATTAACAGACAGATTTAATTTAATTGCGTTTCTGAGTAACATGATATAAGATAGAATCTTATAACATGTTAAATATGTCATGTCTTATAACATAAACTGCGAAATTAAATAACGATTTTGATTTCTCTATACTTCTCATTGTTCCGTAAAAGCTTGTTTTAAATAAACCATGAACCATGGAGATAGATTTCCCCTTTAAATCATGTTTCAAACAATTCATGTTTTCAGAAAGTGACTAATTAACGCAAAAAATCTCCCATCAAACTCAGAGATTAAATTTTAATTCACTTTCAAACGATTTTCAAGCTTTTCGTTTGGATAAACCACGGAGTTAGGGAGTAGAACTCCTAGGAAAAAGTTCCGTTTTTCATTAATATCTCGACAACCCCAGGTCTTAGAAACTCGAAACTTGGACAAAATTTATGGGGGGATATTTCAAGGCTATTCACCAAATTTCATTAAATTCGGTTCAGCCGTTTTTCCGTGACGATGAGACAAACGAAAATTTCGTTTTTTACTAATATTTCGAGAACCACTGGTCTTAGAAACTCAAAACACGGATATAATTTTAAGTGGGGCTATTTATGGGCTACCCACAAAATTTCATCAAATTCGGTTCAGCCGTTCTCCCGTGATGGTGTGACAAACAGACAGACAGACAGACAGACAGACAGACAGACAGGCAGACAGACAGACAGACAGATTTTCATTTTTATTTATATAGATGTCTAAGATCAATATTTAAGGAATAAAAGCCGAGGTCAATGTTATTGGGACACCCTGTATTTTTAAAAGCTTTTTTTTGTAGGATGATGTTTTGATATTTTCGATGGTGTTAAAATGAAATCTCTGAGATTATATTTTCGACAATGAATCTAATGCTAAGGAACCTGTTTGTGCGAAATTCACTCAAATCAACTCTTCAACATTAAATAACCAAAAAATTATTCAGATATAAACTATATCACTCCAAGGTATCTTTGAACCTAACCTGAAATACTATAGTATTCTTTTCGTAACTAAAATTTCTTAACTGTGTGTCGCTTAGATTTTCCGTTACGCGGTCAATAAACAGACTGACAGATATTTTCCTTTATTATTATTATAGATATAACAGCCGGCTATTCGATCTAGAAAACTGTAGTTGGCTATAGGGAAACCGGCTATTAACCTTTGTATAAAAACCACTATGTTGGGTTATTAAAAATATACTATGACGTTAGAGCACTTGAGTGTTGTTTCTGTGATTTTATTCTCCAGTTGCGTCTTAACAAGCAGGCAAGATTAGGATTGTGAAATAAATTTGTAACCCACAATCCCAGCAAGATTTAAAATAAAACATATGTAACAAATTTTATTATTTAAATTTTCTACAATGTTGAAGGTGTAGCATAAGTAAACAGCATTTAAGCGTGACTTTTAATAGGGGGTGGTAGCGTGTTTTTAATTACAATTCATATTTCTATATAATTTGTAAAATTCAGTCAAAATTTAACTTGTTATCTATTCTTCATTCTAACCTACATTTAAAATATGTTATAATATTTAACTATGTTCAATATTTTAATTTCCTGCAGCTAGCTATTTCTACATTTGGCAACTAGTTTTTATAGCAATAAGAATCAAGAGAAAAACAGAGAAAGAAGGAGAGAGAGAGAGAGAGAGAGAAGGGGGGAAGAGGGAGAGGGAGAGAGAAAGAGGGAGAGAGAAGGAGAGGGAAAGAGGGAGAGAGAAAGACTTATTTTCCGTACGTGTGGTACGGAACTTTGAAGAGAACGTTATTGAATCCTTAATTTAATTTTAAATTATTAGCAAATAAAATTATAAAGAAATCAGTTGTAATTTTTTCAAAGCTGAGGAATGAGGGTTTTATTACAAATTTTATTATTTAAATTTTCTACAATGTTGAAGGTGTAACATAAGTAAACAGCATTTAAGCGTGACTTTTAATAGGGGGTGGTAGCATGTTTTTAATTACAATTCATATTTCTATATAATTTGTAAAATTCAGTCAAAATTTAACTATTTATCTATTCTTCATTCTAACCTACATTTAAAATATGTTATAATATTTAACTATGTTCAATATTTTAATTTCCTGCAGCTAGCTATTTCTACATTTGGCAACTAGTTTTTATAGCAATAAGAATCAAGAGAAAAACAGAGAAAGAAGGAGAGAGAGAGAGAGAGAGAGAGAGAGAGAGAGAGAAGGGGGGGAAGAGGGAGAGGGAAAGAGAAAGAGGGAGAGAGAAGGAGAGGGAAAGAGGGAGAGAGAAAGAGAGAAAGACTTATTTTCCGCACGTGTGGTACGGAATTTTGAAGAGAACGTTATTGAATCCTTAATTTAATTTTAAATTATTAGCAAATAAAATTATAAAGAAATCAGTTGTAATTTTTTCAAAGCTGAGGAATGAGGGTTTTAGATGACAAATTTTGAAGAATGTACTTGAAAAGTATTTATGTGGCGGCAGTTTATATATAACTAACAAGGAGTATGCCCGAAAAAATATTTTGTTCTTTTTCAGAAATCTGTATAATTGAACTATCGGATATTGAAAAAATCGAGATTCTCCGAGAATCTTTTCAAAATTTATCTGTCTCCTGTTTAAACCAAGACCGAGATTTTTGAACTGAGTAGATAGCTTTATCCTTCGATATTGTTTCTACATCATAAAAGAAGTTTTTTTTTTTAATATTTAAAAATATCTTGCATTTTTTAATTTTAGAAACGATCATGCTATGCTCTGGATTTAAATCTACATTCAAAAATAAACCACGAGATTCTACACCAAGTATGGGCTCCGGAAAAGCAAATATACAAACATGGGCAGTTTGGCACCATTATCCTAAAAAAATATTTTATTTACAAATATTTAAAAATTTATTAAATATTTCGAATTTTTGAAACAACCACGCTCTTCTCCGGTTCGATGGCTACATAAAATGTCACTAGTTTCTGGACCAAGAAGGGGCTTTGGATGAGGGCGGATATACATAAGTGGTTTTGCGTCATTACATGTGATCACATTTTAATAGTACAGATACCCGTAGCTTTAGGTGAATTTTTAACTGTGGCTTTTAGATGTGATACTTTTAGCAGTCACAGTTAACGACAGATCTTCCACTACGTTGGCACATAGAATTGTCGTCCGATAATAGCTCACAAATGCAAAAACAGGAATGTAATTTTCTCAGTATACAGGGTGTCCCAAAAAGATTGAAACTCTCTTTAATTCTTCACCTGTTGAAGATAAGTCGACAATGTAAATCACAAAAATGTTGAAAATAAGGTAGGAAATAAGGCTACGTTAATCAAATAGTCCTCCCATTAATTTTTAAAAAGTTTCACTTTCTAAATTTTTATACGACCTTCTTAGGCAAATTTGGCCAATAAGAAAATTTTTATTTTTAATGCAACAAGATAATTAAAAATCCCGCATATCCGTATCTTTAAAATTGAGTGAGTTATATTTAATTGAAAATTGAACATTGTGAATGGGGACCATATATAAAATTAAAAATGTAAATTTGTGACATATCACAAAAAGGATAAAACTGGATGATAATACACAGGAAACATTTTTGCGAATTCCGTGTAGGCTCACGATACAATCACGGATTTTTAAATACTCTTCACATTGAGACAAGCCAATAAAAATTTTTTAGACATATTAACATATTTTTGATCTACACAATTTCCATCGGTCATTTGTTTATGATCCCTATTTTCACAGATGAAACAGCCTTTCACATGGTACGGAAAAGTGGCATAAGTCAGATTTTTTCCTTTATCATAATTCAGTTGATTTTAAATATACAGATATACGGTTTTTTTAATAATTTTGTTGCATTAAAAATAAAAATTTTCTGATTGACCAAGTTTGTCGAAGGGGGTCGTATAAAAATTTAAAAAGTGTAACTTTTTGAAAATTAATGGGAGGACTATTTCATTAACGTAGTCTTATTTCTTACTTTACTTTCAACATTTTTGCGATTTACATCGCCCACTTATCTCCAACAGTTAAAGAATTAAAGCGCGTTTCAGTCTTTTTGGGACACCCGGTATTTTGTCATAATTTTTCATCACAACAATTGTTGCGAAACGACCATTTTGTAAAAACTTACAATAAGGCATCTTTGTTCGTTACTGATAGCAATTAATCACAGAAAAGCGGTAAATTGTCTTCACGAATTAAATATTTTTCTCTACTAGTAATGCATGGCTAACGTAATTTGCATACATTAGCAAGTGACCTACATTTCAATACATGTCCCCAGGTTTCTAATTCACTAGCCACTGTGTGTATACCCTATGAATAAACCGGTATTTTTTTTGAATTACTTAATACCTGCGGGTCTCACTAGTATAGATATATAGAGGGTTTAGAATACAAAATTAATTTAACGTATATATTTTTTGGGCTTTATCTTCTTGATATTCACATAGAATAAATTATGATGTTCTGTAAAATATACTTCCGTAAATTAATATATGTAAATATTTTGCTATTAATATGTACTGTATACTGTTTGAATTAAAATTGTAATATTCAGATAATTTTGTGTAACATTGCTATTATTCGAGATTCAAGAGTGTTAAGGATAATTCACTTGCCAGACGACTATGTATTAATCTAGCTATTCTCATCATCTTTAAAAGTGATTTCCAAACTGTCTTGTCAGGAGCAAGTTAGTGCCAGATGTTCTGAAAGGATTTACAAGAGCTTGCATAAAAAATTTAACTTTCCGTTACTTTTCTAAAGTAACAAAGAAAAAATACATTATCCGGGTTTTAATATGATAATTAATACAAATTCATTACAAAGTACATATCAAATGTTTATTTGTAGCCAGTAAGCCAGATATAAGGGGAATATTTTTGTCATTTTTATAGTAACCGTATCAAATAGAAATTGACAATAAATACTCCAATATTTTGTTCAAAATAATTACATTTTTAAAAACATTCAAAATAATAATAATTAATAATCTACAATTTTACGTGCCTATTTTATAATTTTTCACCGTAGATACCTAAGATGTTCGGCCAAGCAGGGATTCCACGAGATTTTACGAAATATTTATAGGATGCTTAAAAAAAAGACGGGCACAGCGGTCCTAAATTTTGTAAGAGGTCCATATAGTATAGCTTAAAATAACAAATTAAACGAATTAAATATCATTTTAAATATGTTCATGATTTTAATTTTTTCTCGTGTTCTCTATATAAAGTTTCCAAAAAATATCCTCTTCACAGACATTTTATTCTCTCTGTTTGCTTAATTATTGTATTTACCATTATCCTTTTCCTTTATTTGAGCTTAACTATATCGATTGCATCGATAAAAATAACGTAATACGATATAAAGAAAAAAAAATACCATCAATATTTGTCGCTTGAAGAAAGTTCCCATCCCTGCTGTGTTGACAAAAGATGAGTGGTGAAATCGATCCAAAAATCAATTTGTTTGTGGCTTTCAGACAACTCAAGAGCGGAAATATATCTTTTATTTGCAAATTGAATTTTGAATTGTAAGGATTTGATATGTATTTGCGCTTCGATATGTTTAATGAATATAGAAGAAGTCATAAAATGTTTTTTCCAGAATATAGAACGATAAAAATTTGATGCGGGCAGCATGTGACTTTCCCTGCACACTCTAATTAATTTTTAACACTTTACAACATAGTTGAAAAGTGTTTATGACTTTGTACATTCTGTCTGTCTGTCTGTCTGTCCTTTGGCACGATAACTGTCATAAAAATGACTTTGTAAAAATTAAATTTTAGTATGTTGTTCAGACAGTCTGTGGAACCTATGGGAATATAAATGAATAATATCACCCAATTAGTTTTGGATTGAACCCGGGTTGAAAAAATTAAATACATTGAAACCTATGGGACCTAATTTTCCAAACATTTTTTAAGCGAATTTAAAATTCACAAATTCCTTTGTTAATTTCTGAAATATTCAAATTATCCCATAAAATATATATATAAAAAAATCAGCAAAATATATTCAGTAGTTTTTTAAATAAAAATTAAAATAATAATTACACCCTTTATATGGAAAGATCAAGCGACCATTATATGAAGAGATCACGTGGTCCACTTCAAAATAAAGTATGGCATCTAGTGTCAAAACCGTGATTTTTAAAGTTCTTTTTAATTCCTATTTAGTGTTGTATTCGTCCTGAAGTCGCTTTATTTTTGCCTAAAGTCTGTGCATCAATATTCTGAAACAACGTAGTTACAATATATTTGAGTTTAAATGATCATCAAATTTTAATTATTTCTACAACGAAGCCTAATTTTCACTTATGGAAAATGTGAACACCAAATTATATTGAATGAGTTGTATAAGAATTGCTGCATTTCTTTAACACATTATTTAGCTTATGGAGTTTGCAATATAACAGCTATGAAAGAAGCATTCATTGATTTTACACAAAGAAGACGACTTTTTCGATAAAGTTTTAAGCATAGAGTTAAATTACTTGTACTTCCATGGTTTTAAGTTAAAAAAAATAAACTGTTATAGTATTGTGTCGAATGAAAGGAATTAAAAAAATTATGCATGAAATGCTTTTATATAGAAGCTATTTATCTTTCGATGACATCATTTGAATAAAGGTAATTTGTTTTCGATGGAGTTGTTAAATATAATAAATTATTGTAGTATCATGATAATTTTAAAAATATTACTGTTCAAAGTATCGCATTTTAGAGATATTTAAACCAGGCAATGCATATTTCAATGCCATCATTCGAATGAAGTCCTTTTTTTTCAATGAAATTTTAAGTTTTCAAATATAATAAATTAATGCAGTATTGTGATAATTTTTATAATATTACCGAGGAATGTACCGCATTTTCGAAATGTTTACATAAATTGCGTTGAAGCTGAAAAGTGTTTCATAAGCAATGCTTTATGCATAATTGATCTTTCTTGTTTCTTTCTTTCTTTAATAATGCAATATATTGAGTTTAATTGCACAAAATAACATAAAATTTGCACTGTTAATTCAATATTTGTTTCTGTATGGTAATGATACATTTTCTCAATGGCTGCGTAATAACAATGCGAAATATTTCAAATATCTCAAGAACGGTTAGTCCCAGATTATTGAAGTTGAACTTATTCTTTCTTCGTCAAAAATGACGTATAAAATAATCATTTAATTGATACATTTGAGCATATGTTGTCTTTTATTTTAGATTTTGACAATTTTTGCGGACTATTTCGTAGAAAATGCAGGTTGTTCTTCTTCGAATCGTACCAAAATGTAATCAGTACCAGAGTATCCCTCAAGTTACTTATATACCAAATTTTGTGAAACTCGGTGAATTAGAATTTTAGCTAGAATGGACACATGAGATTTATGAGGGACATTTCGCAAAAAAAGCAGGGTTCTTTATTCCTGAATTGTACCAAAAGCTATAAAGCTTCTGGTACTCACGCAAGTGCCTTACCTTTCAAATTTTAAGAAATTTGGTCCATTAGTTTTCGAATTAGAGTAGATACATACATTGCGCAGACAGACACTCAGACATACACACAGAAATACACACAGACACACACACAGAAACACGGACCGACATTACGCTAAAAATAGTGTTTATGTATTCTGGAGGGCCCCAAACATGTAAGTCCGTCGAAAACTCGAGTTGTGATTTGCGACACGATTTCAGTACTTTCCATATACATTATCGTGTATTACAGGAAAAGTAAAAATTTGATGTGGGCACAAGACTTTCACTTCAGACTCCTATTCACGTTCTCTATTTCTTCAACAATTCATTATATTGGGTTTAATTGCACAAAATAACGTCCACAATTATTTAAAATGGCACTGAATTGGCACTTCTAATTCAGTTTTCGTTCTCAGTTGGTAACTGGAAGCTTTTTTAACGGTGGCGCAGCATAAATGCGAAAAAATTAAAATATCTCGAGAACAATGAGGTTGGCCTTATTCTTTTCATTGTTAAAAATTATGTAGAGAACAAGCATTTAATTGATATATTTGAGCATACGTAGTATCTTATAGTAGATTTTGACGATTTTTGTGGGACATTTTGCTGAAAAAGGAAGGTTACTTTTTTCTGAATCATGGCAAAATCTAATCAGAACCATAGTAACCCACAAGTAACTTATCTACCAAATTTTGTGAAATTTGATCTATTAGTGTTTCAGCCAGAGTGGATATAAGCAGTTTTTGCTGCCATTTCATAAAAGAAAAGGCTGGTTGCTTTTTCCCGAAGCTTACCAAAAACTAATCAGATCCAGAGTCACACACAAATGGTTTACCTACCAAATTTTATGAAATTTGGTCCATTAATTTTTTAGTTAGAGTGGATACATACATTGCTCAGATACAAAGACACACACACACACACGCACACAGACAAACACACAGGCATACAAACGGAAAGACATACAGACACACAACACACACATACAGACACACATACAGATGCAGAGACAGTCACACAGGCAGACAAGCAGACAAACAGACACACACGCAGATGTCACTCTAAAAATAGTGTTTTCGTGTTCTAGAGCTCCGGAAACATGTAGATCCGTCGAAAACTCGAGTCGTAATTTTTGGTATGATTCCAATACTTTCCCTGTACATTACCATGTATTGCAGGGAAAGTAAAATTTGATCCAAAAAATCCTATATGCTATAAATATTTATCTTTATTACAAATTTTAATAACGTGAATCAAAGGACAATTTTAATTAAAAATGTTACTCAATCGTTAAAAAATTGACTGTGATATATACTTCATTACATGTTTACAAAAATATACATAGCATCATGATAAGCTTCATAAATAGAAATAATTATTTTTCAACATGAAACTTTTATAAGAGAAAAATAAAATTATATTGTTCTTCTAGAAAAAGAGACATTGAGTTCAAGAATTTATCATTTCTTTAAATGTCCCTTCACCTGAAGATTGATTGACAAAGATATCTCAGAAAATGTTAGAAAATGAAAACTCTTAAAGGTGTTAAAGGATTTTGAGATGAGAATAGTCAAATGTTACAACAATTTTTCTTATGGGGCCCAATTCTCATTATAGAATAAATGATAATGAATTAAGTTGGTCATTGAAGTTGGTAACTTGCTGTGGAGGACATATTTCTGAATTGGATCAAAATTGGAAATTTTCAAGTCTCTATCATTCATAACAATGCTTTTAAATCATAG
Source organism: Amaurobius ferox (assembly GCA_951213105.1). Taxonomy (NCBI): domain Eukaryota; kingdom Metazoa; phylum Arthropoda; class Arachnida; order Araneae; family Amaurobiidae; genus Amaurobius; species Amaurobius ferox. The sequence continues at coordinate 62,851,305 of OX578144.1, forward strand.
AGAGTTTTTAAAAAATATGATGTTATCATGTACAAAATATAGTAATGGCGTCTGATTTAATTACTTTAAGAGACATGAGTAGTGGTGTTTGATCACTTCTGGAATAATTTCTTATACTTTATACCCGTTAACTTCAGATGAGTGTTATATGACCGTATGAGGGTTAACGGGTATAAAGTATAAGAATTTATTCCAGAAGGGATCAAACACCACTAAGAATTTATAACCCCTAACCTAATAGGAGATGAAGTCCTTAAACCTAGTATATTAATAAATTTTATACTTACTCAGACTGAAGATCTTCTGACGATGTTATTATCAAACAACCGATATCTTCACCCTCTTATACCTCCGATAAAGATACGTCACATCCTCAATGTGGAGAAATGTTTTTCTAATCTATTTTTGAAAAGCGGGAGGCAGACTGGCGATATCCTTAGAACGGTTTTTCTCTCTTTTTAAAACTGTTTAAATACTACTACTACCGAATATATATTTTAAAAAGATACTAGATCTCGAGATGTGAGGGTGCTCCTCTCATTTTATTATTATTAATATTTGAACAATGTTTAAACTAAAACATCCGAGTTCGTGTTTGATCGTAGGACCTTCTCAATCGGGAAAAACCTCTCTCGTTCTAAAAATGATTAAAAACAAAATTTATGAGTCTGAAATTCAGAGAATCAAATGGTGTTATTTATATACAGCTCCATGGTTTTTGGATGAACCAAACATTGAATTCATTCGAGGTGTACCAGAAACATTTGAAAATGGAGATTTGATAATCATTGATGATCTGATGCATGATTTGAATGAAAGAATTGCTATCATGTTCACAGCCGCATCACATCATTGTAATATGAGCATTATTTTAATATTACAAAATTTATTTCCGCGAATAAAAGTTATGAGAGATATTAGCTTAAATGCTCATTACATAATATTATTTAAAAATGCTAGAGACACCGGTCAGATTAATTGTTTGGGTCGGCAACTATATCCGCAAAAGACCAAATATTTTCTGGATGCCTATATAAAAGCCACAAGAGAGTTGTACAAATATTTAGTTATCGATTTGCATCCTCAGACAACAGAGGAATATCGTTTACGTGAAAATCTTTTTCCCAGTTCTGAGGGGATCTATTGGATATATCAACCACAATGAAAAATTTGAAAAAGAACTATCATTTTCTGCATGTGTTGGCAAAATCTACACCTTTACAGAAACGTGCATTATTGAAAACGGCGAATCATTCACAAGTGTCAGCAGTGTGTGAAATTTGTTTAAATATTTTAGCCGGAAATCTTCCTATAAATATAACAAGATTGGAAAAGTATAAACATATTATGCGAAAACTTGCAAAGCGGTCACTTGGTGTTCAGAGTAAAAAAAAAATTCTGTTAACGAACCAGGTTGGTGGATTTTTACCGGCGATAGCTCCAATCATATTGTCAGCATTAGCAGGGGTTGTCGGTCGTGTTATAGGGAACAAAATTGTTAAAGAATAAAAACACAGATGATAAGAAATACCCACGATAACATTATAATTGTATATAAATTATATTAAAATCACTGTGATATATTTTGATTAAGTGATAAAAATATTGAAAAAATTGTGGGGGGTTAATTTTTTTTGATATCATGGCTAGGAAAATGGCTCTCATTCCAGAAGAATTAATGTCTTCCCATCATTCTCAGAGACCTGAATTACGGGTAGAAGATGAAATAACTGCTTTGTTGGAACGTGAAAAGCTGCCTAATGATATGAAAGTAAAACTCTTGGGTCAGCTTGTTATGAGATATCAAAAAATGATGCATATCCCTCCAGACCCTATATCCGTCCGCATCGCAAATGATCAGTTTTCTCAGGTTAACCATCCGATTGAAATACAGGACCATGAAATTAAACCCAAAGAGGAAAAAGAAGATATGGTTTTGAAAGATATCTTGATATCTGCACCAAAGAAATATGCCAAATTTGTTCCCCTGATTATGGAGAAACTGAAAACTAGACAATATACCTGGAACAATCTTGGTGAAATAACACGTGACAATGTTCCTATAAAAGGATCGAGAATGGTAGATTTTTTTGGATATATCTTTCGAAATACAAAATCACAAATAGAACCAACACATTTTAACGTGTTTTTAAAAGCATTGCGAGAAATCAATATCCCAAATTCATGGATTGAAAATAAGACTGTATTAGAACAAATAAAAAAGAAGGCGTCAAGTGATCGAGACGATGACGACGTATTTTTAAGCGGAGATCGGTATATATCACCTGCAAATGAGAGAATAGTAACTAGGAAAAAGGATCAACGGATCGCTAGAGAACGACAATTATCCAAGATACGAGGATTAAGGAGTCAAGCCGTTTTTCCGACTGCTTCCAGAGAAACTCCATGGAGATCGAGAAGCCAATCACCACGAAAAAAGTGGCTAGAATATTAGAAAAATATTATTACAACATTGAAAATCCTGCATCATTTGGAGGAATATTAAAATTGTCTAAAGCAACTGGAATACCACCCAAAAAAATAAGAAATTGGTTAATAACGCAAGATGTGTATACTCTGCATAAACCAGTGAGATATAAATTTAAACGTCGAAAGGTTTTATCATATGGTATTGGAGAACTCATCCAATGCGACTTGGTGGAAATGATGAAGTTTTCCAAATACAACAAAGGAATCAAATATCTACTTGTTGCAATAGATGTGTTCTCTAAGTATGGGTATGTAATTCCAATTAAAAGAAAAAATGCTGAGTGTTTGGTTGATGGTTTTAAAAAACTATTTAAACAGATGAAAACCCATCCTCATCTTATTCAAACAGACAGGGGTAAAGAGTTCTATAATAAACAGGTACAGCAGTTGTTTCAGAAAAATAATATCCATCATTATTCTTCTCACAGCGAGTATAAAGCTAGTGTGGTCGAACGCTTCAACCGAACGTTAAAATCGAAGTTATATAGAATATTCACATATCGGAATTCCTATAAATATCTAGATGTTTTAAAGGATGTCTTAAAAAGCTACAACACCACCAAACACAATAGTATCGGATTAGCACCCGTTGAAGTTAGACCAGAATTAGAACCGTTAATTTTTCAAAAGCTATATGGTTATAGAATAGAGTCAAAATATAAATTTAATATTGGTGAGCAAGTGAGAATATCGAAAACGAGAAAAGTATTTCAAAGAGGGTATTTACCTAATTGGACTGATGAGATCTTCATTGTGCATAAACAGTATCCCACAACTCCTCCTACCTATGTCTTAAAAGATTTGAAAGATATGATTTTAAAAGGAAGGTTCTATGAAGAGGAAATTCAAACAGTTGTGAAAACCACACATGATTTTTGGAGAGTGGAAAAAATTTTGAAAACGAAAGGAACAGGTGAAAATAGAGAGTTTTACATAAAGTGGAAAGGATTTGACAATCGCTTCAACTCTTGGGTCAAAGCATCATGGATGAAATCCTAACAGACTTCTATGTGACATTACCCAGCAATTCTAGCATGGGTTACTTTCCTCAAAACACGCAGGCATCATATAGAACAAAATTATCATCGGCGTTAGTGTTATCAGGTCGATGGGAGGTAGGATTATCAGAAATTTTCATACCAAGAAACTGGTTTAATATAGCAAGCCATAACAATAGTTATAAAATTGAAATGATAAAAGAAGAAAATTTACCGTCTAACATAATGCAATATGACATAGAATTACCTCATGAGATAGGAGTAAATATCAATGATTTTTGGGTGAACATCAATCGCGAAATTGAAAAAATCGTGAATATTCAACCAAGTATACGATTCGCAACGGATGAAATCAATACAAATATTATCGTTGAAATATCTAAGGGGTTTGAAATATTGATAGGAAAAATTAACGGATCGAAATTATTGTATATGTTGCATTTACCGGAGGAAGATATTGTTATAACAAAATCAAGTGTGTTTAAGTTTAGACGATCGACACAATCTCTTAATGGTCAATCATTTGCAATTATTAACAGAAATCCCAAACATATATCGACACATATTATCCCATTAACTCGTATAAAAAATAATAATAATAATAATAACGATAAATTTGATGAGAGGGTTTTTAATATAATAAATGACAATATAGCAATATTAGAACTACAAAATTATTTAAAATTTATTTATGAACCTATAAGAAATGAACTGGAAATTGTGGTATCTGATTATGCTGAATTATGTATGACAAAAGAGTTTGCTAGATCGTTTTTACAAAAAATAAATTTAAGAGAGGATACCGTAGTAAAAGGAACAGCAAAATATGTTGTAAACCCTCTAATTGATACAATAGCAGGAGAGTTAATCAAATTAGAAATTAAAGAATATTATAAAACAAAAACACATACCACACATTCAGAATATTTAACTTTAAACGAAGGGATGTACAAGAATGCTGATCATTTGTTTCAAGAATTTAAATATGTGAAACTCAGACAATTACCAAATTTAAAAGTACATTTGCACATACCGCCAAAATGTGAAATGATGTTTGACAAAGGATTAGCAGATCTATTGGGTTTTACTAGAAATATCAGTTTTAAAACCGGGGATTATGTCAGTGATTATCCTATAGAATTAGATGCTGGAATAACCGAAATATTTGTGTATACTGATCTAATAGCTCCACACCATGTAGGTGATTCATTTTCACCAGTCCTTCGTGCTATTCCTTGTGTAAACGAGAAAGGAGATCAGATTGTGAATCACTATGATGTACCTGTTTATTTTCCCGTGCGCAAAAATTTTGTTGAAACTATTGAAATAGAACTTAAAACAAGTTCGGGCAACAACATTGTATTTATGGGAGGGAAAACTTTTGTGATGCTTTCCTTCAGACGCAAAAAGCTATAAATTCATCGTCATAAATTTTGGTTCATCATTCTGTATGTAACCATGCACTTAAACACCAAAGATTGTGAAGCGTATTATTGCAATCAAGTGGGAGGTGGAGGACCTTATTTTCAGGGTATCCCACACCAACGAGGTTATGGATTTTTCGGTGATTTGGGTCGATACCTCACACCGTTGGCTATTAAAGCCTCACGATATTTAGGAGGACGATTATTAGATACTGGAAAAAATGTCTTAGCAGATGTGGCGTCTGGAAGCTCGTTTAGAGATGCAACCCGCAATAGATTTGGTGAAACTTCTACAAAAATTAAAAAGGATATTTTTAATAAATTACAACAACATGGTCGAGGAAAAAAAGGGGGTATAAAAAGAAAATACAGCGGAAAATCATCACACTCAACAACAAAACGTTGTAAAACACAACGCGATATTTTTTCATGATGGATACCAACAACTTTATATGTCTCAAAAGCGAACTAGATTTGTTCAATAATGTTGCAATTCAACTAGGGATTGATTCGTCTACGTTTTTAGAAATACATCCAGTGGCTTCCCTAACAGATACAACACCTCTAGAGTTTTATATTAGCGGAAATGGAGAACACTATTTGGATTTATCTCACACAATTTTACATCTCCAAGTAAAAGTTATAAAGAAAAACGGATCGAATCTGGTTGATGCAGATGATGTTGCTCCTATTAATTATTTTTTAAATACTATGTTTTCAGAATGTGCTGTGTTTTTAAATGATAAACAAATAGCTTCACAAGCAAATTATGGTTATCGTGCTTTGTTAGAAAGTTTGCTGTTTTCATCAAAATCATCACAAGAGACGATGTATAGAGCTGGTTTGTTTCATAAGGATACCTCTTCGAAACATGATGATGTGAAGAAAAGCGGAGCAAACGAAGGATATAAGAACAGACAATTAGCATGCGAAAAAAGCGATGTTATGGATCTTATAGGAACGTTGCATTTCGATTTAGCAACACAACCGAAATTATTAATAAACGGTGTTAATGTCCGCATAAAATTGCAACGAAACAAAGACATATTTTCTTTAATGTCTGAAAATGATTCATTTAAAGTTGTAATTCAGTCAGCGAGTCTGTATGTAAGAAAAGTCTGTGTTGCTTCATCTATCATGCTAGCTCATGAAAAAGCGTTGGAAAAAGGGGTAGCGAAATTAGCTATCCGACGAATTGAAGTAAAAGCTTTTGCATTATCAAGTGGTTTACAATCATCCACAATAGCTAATGCTTTCATTGGCCAGTTACCCACACGGTTAATTCTAGGATTTGTATCCAATGATAGTTATAACGGAAACATAAAAAAAAACCCCTTCAATTTCTTGCATTATAACTTAAATTATTTGACAGTCTTAAATGGTGGTTTGATGATACCAGCAAAACCATTTCAACCTAATTTTAATAATAATACCTATGCAAGGTGTTATCTAAGTTTGTTTACGGATTTAAATCGATATCATAATTCTCAAAACATAAATATTAATTATTTGGAATATAAAGACGGTTATACGCTATATTGTGTGGATTTGACTCCTGATCTCGCTGCAAATGACACACATACCAGTGTCAATAAAACCGGAAATATTGCTCTAGATATGAAATTTGCAACACCCCTTCCTGAAACTGTTACGTTGATTGTTTTTGCAGAATATCGCAATACTATCGAACTAGATAAATCAAGAAGCGTGTTCACCGATTATTAAACAGCTGTTATTATATAAAAAAAAAAAACATTTTTCGCACGTAACGCAATACAAAAATGAACACAATTTCACTGTGTAGATTGGCATGTAGTGATTACAGGTTAAAGAATGGATTTGCAGGGGTTTATGCATCTGATAGTTTACCACATGGAAAAACTCATTTTAAATCATTTATTATAAACTTAGATCCAAGAACATTATCAGGTAGTCATTGGATTGCTATATATTTTCATAATAATATAGCATACTACTTTGATAGTTATGGAATACCACCACGAAATAAACACATGGTTTCTTTTATGAAAAAAAATTCTAACGTTATTAAATACAACCATATATGTTTTCAAGATGTTCGGACAACAACTTGCGGGTTGTTTTGTTTATACTTCCTTTTTCAAAGTTCACGTCAATTACAAATGTATCATCTGCATATTAGACACAGAGATAAAAACGAAAAGTTTATCAAGATGTTTGTGAAAAATAATTTTTTCCTATCAACATGTTGTCACACCTTCCATGCAAAGGAACAGACCTGTGTACCACTTTTAAACATGATATCTAGATAATCACATCAATTACTTCACTAGATCTACAATGGAGCGGTATGGATTCTTGCTCTCTGATTCAGAACTAGGAAATTTTATATATGTGCACCCATCACTTTTCAAAAATTTATATAACTGTATGCAATCAGCAATAGAATGGAAATCTAGCGAACAACGATTTTATTTCAAAATCTTAAATAACTGTGATATAATAAATTGTATTCATAAAAGACAGCATGATAAGAAATTTGGATATGTATTTCTATGTGAAGATTGTTTAACTAACCAGTATTTAATATGTTCATGGTCACAAAACTTTTATAATGATCTGTTGGAGTGTGTTGCTGGTGAAAAGAATCGACATATCGATGGAATTGATGTAACTGATTTCAGAAATAATAAGAAAAAAATTGGATATTTTTTTATATTGAATAATGATGAACTTGTTGCTGAATTACATGCATACACCAATATACCATAATATTTTGTCTTCTATCAATAGTTTGGAAACATGTTTAGAAACAATATTGATGTAATTTCACACATCCTATGCGATGTGATATGTTTTTCGCTGTAATATTGTGTTTATTAAAATAATAAATATATTTTAACATATGTATGTTTCATTTTTTAAAATCTATATAATTTCACATACTAATAACACACACAATATATATATATATATATATATATATATATATATATATATATATATATATATATATATATATATATTCATTTTAAAGAAACAACTTTAATCAACTATTAATTATTTTGTTTAAAAATAAACCAGAACAGACAACGATGTTAAGAAATGGTAAAAACGATATTATTAGTAATTATATATATATATATATATATATATATATTTTGTGGAAATATAGAGCCTTCTTAAAGAAACACTTCCAAGAAAGGAGAATATTATTGAAAAAGGATGTTTTCACTGCAAGTTCTTCAGAAGTTTATTATTAGTATGAGAGAAAGTATATAACCTCAGTGCTAGAGATCAGTTCTAACATACAACATGGTTGTATTAGAAAAAGTGGTGTTCATCTCATCAGGAATATCCCTAATTTTCGGAGGGATTTTCATCATTTACTCGGTTGCTATAGAGTAAAATATCGGTAAGTTAATTTTTTATTTTTACAATCAGTTCAAAAGTTTAATAGAGAGAGAGAAGAAGATCTTGATCAGATAAAGGTAAGATGAAAGTTGTAGGGTCATAAGGCAGAATAGGAGATGAAGTTCTCGCACCGGTACCTCAAGTGGTTAGACTCTCGTCTGGTTAGTCAAAGATCTATGGTTCAATTCCGGTTGGATGTATGAAGGTTAAAACTTTAAATTATCTGTTATTGGATTATGCTGTGAATTTTTTTATTTTTACAATCACTTCAAAAGTTTGAGAGAGAGAGAGAGAGGAAGATCTCGATCAGATAAAGGTAAGATGATAGTTGTGACTATAAAGCAGAATAGGAGATGAAGTTCTCACACCACTACCTCAAGTGGTTAGAGCGTTGTCTGGCTAGTCGGAGATCCCTGGTTCGATTCCCGGTTGGGAAAGTGAGTCCTTTACATAGCAGTCTAATTGTTCTTTTTATCAAATTGTATGTTTAACAAAGATGTATCAAATCCTATAATATAGATATATGAAGATTAAAATTTTAAATTATCTTTTATTGTGAATGGAAAAATTTATAATGAAAGATTATTTATATTTTATATTTGCAGGAATAGGAATAGGACAATATTAAAAAACTAAAGAAAATCGGTAAGTGGAAATCAGATTGTTAAGATTTGAAATACAATCTCTTCTTTAACTTTAGAAAAAAACCGCTAAATGGTTTTTTTTTCATTATGCCTTGTTTTTTTTTTTTGTGTTTCTATTGTGAGAAATATGTTGGTTTTCATTGTAAACAAACTTACATCTGATTTTCACTTACAGGTAGTTATTTGTTAATATTGAATGATAAAGAACACGAAAAAAAAATGAATTCATTTACAAGTAAGTATCCTAAAACTAGTAATCATAATGTTTACATGTGAACGTAAAAATAATTTTCTGATAGTTTCCAGCTTCTTTTTTAGATTTTGATCATATTATTGGCGAAGAACATGAAAAAACATTGAAGAGAAAAAGAAACGATGGTATCTTCAAGAAAGAAAAGAACCCGAGAAAGAATTTACCTGAACCATCTGACTGTTATAATGAGACAGATTCTGTTTTATCAAACGGTATAATAACATTATATTTTTATTTTTTTTTTCCAAGATTTAAAAGACAATTCATGTAGAATTAAAAAAATTATTTCATTATTTTTCAAATTATCTACTATTTTTTAGATGTAACTGGAACACAACAAACACCAATAAAGGAAATGAAAATAAAGAAAAGGAAACACTCCGTAAAAGAATTCGAAATTGCAGCTTCAATTTCAAGTCATCCATCTCATGATCCAGAACCTCAACCTGCATCCAAATATGATGTGGTGTTGAGTCACGATAGCGAAGGTAAAAAATTGATTCCTGATTATTCCGTTTACTTAGGTAACGGTCTCAGTATTCAAATAAAAGAATTCAGGAAATCCAATTACATATGTCTAACCCGCGAATATGAAAATGTAGTGAAAAATCGGTTTAATATTCCTATAACTGCATTAGACAATCTTATAAAAGGAATGCAATTTATTATTTCATTTATAAAATCTTGTGATAAATAACCTTATTATTACTGTTATTTCTCATCTTTTGATTTATATGTTTTATTTGAAGGAATACTCATTTCAGAATTATGTTCAAACATTTCGTACCGATTTGGAAAATTATTCTGATCCATTAACTGCGTTAATAGATAATAAAAATGAAATTTTTAACTTATTAAATAATAGCGTATCTTTAAGAATACGTTTTATTATATGTGAATGTGTTGAATTCATTAAATATGAAAATATAGAAAAAAATGAATATATAAAACAAGAATTTTATTTTTCATCATTTTGCGAAAGATTATTATCACAATATCAAATAGATGAAAAAATAGATAACGCTATCAAAAAAATAATATCTTCAATTGAAAACTTTTTACGATTAGGTAGTGGGTGGATCATTAATGATATTAAATATATTGAGGTGCATTTAGGGTTATATAGTGAACCAAACGGAGGGTGTGGGTTTGTAATACTACCAAAAATATTGAAAGCTAAAAAATGTGTCATCCATGTTAAAAATTCTGATCTAAAGTGTTTTTTATATTCTGTTTTAGCTGGAATATTTCCTATGATAAATAATAAATCCAACCCTACTTCATTTAAAAAATATTTAAAATATTTAGATTTCAATTTTCTTAATTACCCTGTTAAAATAACTCAAATACCCGAATTTGAAAGAAAGAATAATCTTAAAATTAACGTCTATGGGTATGAAAATAATCTATTCCCGATATATATTAGTAAAATTAAAAATAAGAAAGAAATAGATTTGATGTTATATAAAAATCATTATTTTTTTATTTCTAATTTCAACAGATTGTTATGTGTGAAAAATGGATTACATTTTCATTGTAAAAATTGCCTTTCATCATTTCAAAGAAAAGATACTTTAAACACCCATCAATTATTTTGTTTAGAGAACAAACCCGAACGCATAAGAATGCCAAAAGACGGTGAAAACTTTATGAGATTTAAATCATTTCAAAAATTATTGAAAACAAATTTTGTGATTTATGCAGATTTTGAAAGTTTGATCATACCTCTCGAAACAGTATTCCCTTCACAAAAACAAAGTTATACAGTTAAAACTCAAGTCCATGAACCTATCTGCTATGCATTGTTTATTATAACTGATGATAAAAAAATTGTTTATCATAAATATTATAGAGGTGGTGATTGTGTGGAAAATTTTCTTACAACTTTGCAAAAAATAGAGAATACTTTATCTAACTATCTGCAAAGAAATGTTCCAATGATCGATTCTGATTTTTCAAAAAGTTCGAAATGTTATATTTGCGGTAAACAGTTTAAAACAGGAGATATAATTTCTAGAGACCATAACCATATAACGGGACGATTTAACGGATTATGTCACTCCTCCCCATGCAATTTAAATTTACAAATATCGCCTTTTATACCTGTTGTTATTCATAATTTAACTGGATATGATTCTCATTTGATTTTTAAAAAAATTTCAAACAGATTTGCCAAAAATATTCGTGTTATACCAATAAACAATGAAAAATTTACTACCTTCACAATTGACCGATTAAAATTTTTAGATAGTTATAATTTTTTAAGTTCACCTCTATCAAAGCTGGTTGATACTTTAAATATATCAGATTATAATTTCCCTATTTTTAATGAATTCTTCCCCTCAAAAAAGAAATATCAGTTATTAAGAAGAAAAGGTGTTTTTCCTTATTCATATTTAAATAGTGAAATAAAATTAAATGGTGTTGAACTCCCCTCTAAAAAATGTTTTTTCAATGATCTCACAAACGAGCACATAACTGAAGAAGAATATATGTTTGCGAAAAAAATTTGGAAAAAATTTAAATGTAAAACTTTTGAAGATTATCTTAAATTATATTTATTTTGTGATTGTATACTATTAGCAGAAGTGTTTGAAAGTTTTAGAGATATCACTATGAAAATCTATAATTTAGAAGCATTGGAATTCATATCAGCAGCCGATTTAACTTGGAGTGCAGGACTTAAAATGACAGATTGCACCCTTGAACTCATTAAAGATGTAGATATGTATCTGTTACTTGAACATGGAATACGAGGAGGGGTGTGTATGGTTGGTAAAAGATTCAGCGAAGCAAATAATATTTATATTCCAAAAACATATAACCCTGATTTAGAAGAAAAATACATAATATCTTTAGATGTGACTAACCTTTACGGATATGTTATGTCGAGTTATTTACCAATAGGGGATTTTAAATGGTTGAGTTCTAAGGAAATAGAACAATTTAATATATTTAAAGTTACACCCGATTCAGATATCGGATATATATTAGAAGTAGACTTATCCTATCCAGAATCCTTACACGATGAACATGAATCTTTTCCTTTGGCAGCGGAACACGTTGAAGTTACTTATGATGATTTATCACCATATCAAAAACATTTATTACATCAGTTTAATTTAAAGTTTAATAAAACAAAAAAGCTTATTCCAAATTTAAACGATAAAAAAAGTTATGTAGTTCATTATTTAAACTTACAATTTTATTTAAAACAGGGAATGATTTTAAAACAAATTCATAGAATAGTTTCCTTTCGCCAAACACCATGGTTGAAACCCTATATCGAATTGAATAATAACGAACGCAAGAAGGCGAAAGGAAACTTTTTTAAAAATTTTTTCAAATTAATGAATAACGCATTTTTTGGTCGTACGTTATTAAATGTTAGAAAACTAAGAAACGTTTCAATCGGTATTACCGAAAAAGAATGCAAAAAACACTTACAAAGTTCGTGTTTAGATTATTTTCAACCGATTAACGAACATTGTGTTTTATTTAAAAAAAAACGTAGTACTTTATGTTTAAATAAACCGATTTATATTGGATTTACTGTATTGGAATTAAGCAAACTTCACATGCATCGAATTTACTATGAAGTTTTTAAAAAATATTACAATGATAAAGTCACATTATTATATACAGACACTGATAGTCTGTGTTTAGAAATAAAAACTCATGATATTTATGAAGATATGGCAACAGAACTCCCTAATATCTTCGATTTTTCGAATTATGAACAAGATCATTTCTTGTATAATACTGGGAACTATATGCGGTTAGGGTTTTTAAAAGATGAAACAAGAGGTTTACCTATTAAAGAGTTTTGTGGTTTGAAACCAAAAATGTATTCATATATTTTTGGAACGGAATGTAAAAAAACAGCAAAAGGAATAAAAGCTAGTGTTTTGAAAACTCTTCAACATGATAATTTTATCAAAACATTACGAAATGATGATTTATTACGAAATAAACAATCTCAAATTATTAGTAAAAATCATGAGTTGTGTACTGTTAACCTAAATAAAATTTCGTTAAGTAGTTTCTATGATAAGAAATATATATTAGATGATAAAATTACATGTTTGTCTTACGGACATTATATGATAAAAAGTATAAAACAGGAAGAATAATTTTCAATTAAACTACACGGAATTAAAATACTTGATCTCACACTACATGAGAGAAATACACAAATCATGATTTTTAATTTTAGTGATAATTTTTATAAATAATTTTTTTTTATCTTTTTAAAGTATATGTTTTTAACTATATATCTTTTTAAAGTATATCTTTTTAACTATATATCTTATAAACATTTTAATAAGATAGAATATGTGACTGTTTCTACTCAGATGAAAGAAGTCAGAATGTGATGAACTCTTCTAGTCAAATGGAATGACTATATTTTGTATGTTATAAATAATGTGTTAACAAAAAATAAATGGTGTTTTTATTTTATATGGTGTGTAGTGTATATTATTCAAATAATTAAAAGGTTAAAAACTTTCCAATTTGAAATGATGTGGTGATAACTTAGACGTCAAAATAGAAACACGAATTCATAATCATGGCTGGTGTGCCTCCTAACAGTGGGGCTTGGTCGACGAGTTCTTTCGTTCTAAAATAATCATTTTTTTTTTCAGATAACTCGCAGGAAGTTTATGCATACTAACAGGAAATTCCTAATCGTATTTCTTCTGGGATAAGAATATATCTAAAATTGTATCAAGGTTGTTGAATAGAGCTGGACTGAAACACGAGATTATTTCTGTATTATCAAAAAACACAACTATTTATAAAATGGAAATACATTTCTCTAGAAAACGAGTTATCAAAATACATTATCGATCTGTATATAAGAATTCACTCTTAGTTACCATTTAATCATCATGAGTCGACATGGTCCTACTTGTAGGGGGTGTCGATATAATGGTGTTAATTGTAGAACGTCTGCTTCAAACTTACATCAGCCAACATTCTGGAACGATAGTATCTGTGCTATTTGTTTGGAAGGCCAGGCAGATTGGACGATATTCTGCGGGCATACATTTCACCAAAGTTGTATTAGTGAATGGTTCAGAATAAAATTCAGCTGTCCTGTCTGCAGACGCACACTAATTAATATGAGGAGAGGGAGGAGATAGATATATGATTTAAGATGTATGACGATGTATTCAACGAATACATCTAAAAACACAATCATGAGATGTACATTCAGAACATTAAAGGTTAGGGGTTATAAATTCTTATACTTTATACCCGTTAACTCTCATACGGTCATATAACACTCATCTGAAGTTAACGGGTATAAAGTATAAGAAATTATTCCAGAAGTGATCAAACACCACTACTGACATGGACTCATAAGGTGATCATGGATTCAAATCCTATTGGAATATAATTTTTATAATGGCGTTTAAACAAATCAACCCTGCTAGTTAAACATAGTGGAATCTTGTGTTCACGGTGAAGACCGTGTTTTGATTTTTCAAGGACCGTATATTTTTTTTAAGTTTAATTATACCTACATAAGGATGCTTTAAAAGAAACTGATTCACTGTACGATTTGATGCATAATATCATAAATTCAGTTAAAATAAACGACCAAAAGCTGCTGCAATGAACTCCATAAATATAAAACTGTACCCTAAGTTTTTAGGGGTCAATTGGTTTTGAAGGCAAAAATACAGTCTTCTACTTTAGGACAAACAAGAAATTTAACTTCAGTTATTCAAGCAAATTCAACATCTGAGTCAAAATAACACACTTGAGTTAAGGTAGGAGAAAAGTTGCCATCTCCTCAAAGAGAAATGAGAGCGGTAAAATCCAAGGAGGCAGGAAAACAGGAGGCAGGATCTACGAATGAACGGCAAATATCACAGAGATAGCAGAATAACAAAGAATAAAGAGTGAATGGAAAGAAAACATAGCTGTAAGAGAACGGATAAAAGAGTGAATGAAAACAACTAAATAGTGAGTGAATAAATCTATTAAAACATAACAGAAGAATATGAAGCGTTTAAAACCATCGGTAAAAGTTACAAAAAAAAAGTAAGTAATTAAAAACTACGGCGAAACAATTGAACAAATGGATATACAAAAGAAAAACAATTATGAAGGAGCCAAATGGTTTCGGAGACAAGCAGCCTCCCTTTACCTCCTACTTTCCGCCTCGTCTGATATTCTCTCTGAAATGCCGAACTTGCTAAATAAGTGATGTTCTTATTTGTCACTTCTTATTTATCTTAAAGAAGAAGATTTCGAAACAGGTTAACCGCAAAATTTTGTGCATGCCGTACTTCGACGAAGTTTATATATTATTTACTGACAATTCAACTTGCATATGCATATTTGTGTTTTAGATGCAACGTGAAGATGTTTTGATGAAAACCAAAATACTCAATGTATTATTACGAAATACGAAAATTACTGCATAACTGGATATTGCCGATGATATTACAGCTATAATTACCTTCAGATTTATTATTGATTCTCCAAGCCTCCTAGTGAATTAGAAGATGGGAATTATCTGCTTCATCATACTTACTGCAGTGTCAAAACATGGACCAAAACGTTTCTATAAACAGACTTTAAACATTAATTTCTGGATACCGTGCTTTAAACAATGGATTTAAAGTCGATTGTGTATTTAGTTAAACTGATATAGTCAATGTTGTCTAGCGTAGATAATTTCGAATAGTAAGGATATCGTGTTTCATAGAGTAATCTGATTATCAGTAGGATATTCATTAGACATAAATAATCACAAACATGTATCAATATTATAAACTAAACAGAAAAAGAAACGGAACGTTTTGAAAGTTTGATATGCGATTTAAATTATTGAGTTTGTTGATAAAGAATGTGGTTCGATAAATACTGTACGTTCTGCACCTCTTAACTGATATGTATTATCCAATAATGAGTCTTTTAAAAAACTCAGCCGATATTATGCATATATATATATGTGTGTGTGTGTGTGTGTGTGTGTGTGTGTGCGTGTGTGTGTGTCCGGGTTTTCCGAGTTCGGGCTATCGATCGCCATTGTGACATTTTGCGACAAAAAGTTCAATAGTTCAATTTGGACAGTATCAGGTTTCATGTGTCGGAACCAAAGGTATGAAATTGGGGATTCAGCCAAGAATATTTACTTAGGCGTTGTCAGGTGATCACATCCATCACGACCAACGCTTGAATACGTCTACTTAGAAATGAGAATGTCTTTGATTTCCAACACCAAGATATTGGTTTTGGCATATTGGTGCTCCGTTTTCTTCTTCAAATTAATGATTTTCAAAATGTTTCATTTTCTTTAAATGAAACACACTATTTAGGCACCATTTGATATACGGGTGGATTGGAAAATTAAGTTTTGTACTAAGATATCTAGATTTCGATCTGTATTCCAGCACCACTGCACCTCTAAATTTGATCGTCACAATGCTAAAATATATTTTGTTTAAGCGTCATAATGGAAATCAGCTGATGTTTGTTTTCGACTATTGTGTGCATTTTAAATTGCAAAACATGTTGAACTATTTTGATTCATAAATATACTTAAAATACGCGTCCGATTATGATTAACAATTCTCCGATTTTTTTTAATACACAATTTACGAAAACATTTATGCAATAAGCCCACAGAATGTTTATAATTCCGACCTTTTCATCTTCAGATCAGCGAAGTAAAGGGAAGTAGAAACATCTTTAGATTCGTCCGAAGATGGCTAAATCCAATCAAACATTTACAAAATATTACGGAGAAGTGTAACACCAAATAGGTTTCTTGTTGCTCTATGTCTTTGGATGAGTCGGACGGCCTGGGTTTTCGACCAAATAGGTTTCTTCCAAAAAAGGAAAAATAAATATAGAAAATAAATTTGATATAGAAAAAGTATACTGAAAAACCCAAGTTTTTCTCATCTGTGTAAGTCTAAAATTGTAGTAAACTGTGTGTATACAGTTTCACCACATACAACGTTGTCATTTCCATATTTAAGATTAGTGCACAACGGAGTATCATCAATGGTACAAATATCAATTTTCTTGTTTAGCATAATTAATGTTGTTCAGGTTAGGTTCTTTTCAGAGTGTATGCATATAAAAAATCTGCTCTCAATTTTTATTTATAAACTACAAATATTATTTCTTTTATAAAAAATGCATTTTTAACTCGAAATGGAAGATTTTAGAGCACTGTTTTGATAAAAATATTAGAAGTAAATTTATGAACATACAAAGATTGTCGATGATGAAATATACCAATTTAATCCCAAAATATTTCAACGGTTAAACACTTTCTGGTAGATTTTTTTAATGACATAAAAGTTGACAGCACAAATTAGATTGTGGTATATTATTAAAATAATTCACAGAAGAAGTTCGTTTATGTCAAGTGATTGGAGATTATAACAAATATATTTGATATTAAAACATTTTAATGTGATTTCAAAAATGAAAACTCAAATCTAAACAAATTTCTTATAAACGTGTTTATTTCGTGTAAGTAGTTATTTAAATTCACTAATTTTATACCGTCACTTAAAGGGTCCATTAAATAAATGTCAATCTATTTTATTACGGATGGTTAATCTGAATCAGTTCTCCCTGAATTTAATATTCAGTAGTACGCTAGAAAAAGAAGAAGTGAGAAAAATCTTATTCAACCACCAAATTTAAAAAATAAATAATTCATATAAAAATATCAAGATCCAATAGAAGATATTTGTAAAATTCTGAGAGATTATTATTGTCGTAAAATATGTCCAAAAATTGTTATGAAGAGATTTTAAAAACCAGTAGTTCTGTTTTTCTATGAGGTTTTTGAAGTATATTTTTATGTTTTACATTCAGAGAAAAACATCAAAATGGCTTCATTAATATCAAAGTTTTGGAGAAAACTAAGAGATGTCGAAGAGAAAGTAAATCTTTACTTATCTATTTCAGTATTTTTTTAATCAAAATATCTAAACGGGTTCTGCTGTTTTTTGTATTTTGTACAAATATTCAAATTGACAAGAGCAAATTGGCAGTGACTCTTGTCACATGTAGCCAAAATAGTTTTAATTGAATAACATCTTTCTTTGTGGGTGGTTTGTCTGCAGACATTTTAAAATCAGTTCAAAATTATAAAGTATCGAAATTAAAATCACTTTTTTTTAAATATATGAAAATGTTAAAATGTCGAATTTATAATTACAAAATTTCAACAATTAAGAATTCGATCCAAAATCCAGACATATTCTCTGTAGGATTTTAAAGGGCTATAAATAATTACTTCTTATAGTTTATAGCTCACACTCTTAGTTAATTTTCGAGATATAGGCATTAACATTTTGAAAAACTGAAAATTTTCAATCTCTTGAAATTCAAGTTAAGTTTCATCAAAAAGTAAAATAACTTTGAAAGGACAAATTATGATCTAGACACGCGACTTTCTTTTGAACATTTTTGTCACTTAGTGTTTACATCTACTAACTTTTGAAGTTTAGAAGATATGTCGAGTGCAATTAAGCAAAATGAGGTAAAAGCTTGCTCGGACAGAAACTTTTTAGTTTTTTCGAAAAGAAGTTCAAAATATTAAAATATTGAAAGCATGTTTATATATTCATTAACTGTATCATATTTCTGACAAAACAAGTAAAAATTATTTACATTTATATATATTAGATTCGGAGATATAATAACCGCCTAAAGTGTTTCTATGTTTTGTAACTCTCCGATTTTAATCAGAGATTCTCCAGCCAGAGATGTTATTAACATCAACATCTGGTTCTGCTAAAAGGATTCAATGTGGAAGTTAGTTTTCTTCATATGATAAATGATTTAAAAAAATGAATATGATTATAAAAAGATTTAAAGTGCATTTCAAAGAATATAAGAAATTAAATCCAATTAAATTACTTAAAACTAGTTTATTTAATTTAAATATTTCATAGAATTCAAGATTTTTATGCTATTACCTAATGGAAAGTTAAAAAAATGGTTGTTCATAGTCATGCTAAATCATCCGTCCTTAGAATAGATAAGTACAGTGAGGTAAAAAATCTGATGTGGGCAACACATGACTGCGCTCCAGACTCAAATTCATATTTTCTTTATTTTTTTAATAATTCGTTAGATATAGTTTAATTGTACCAAATAACACTAAATTTGCAACTTTAATGCAATTTTTGTTTTTATTTGGTAATTGGCCATTTCTTCGATAGCGGCGTAACAAAAGTACAAGAAATCTCAAATATATTGAGAACTGTTAGTCCTAAACCATAATGGAGTGTGTTAAATTATTTTCCTCGTCAAAAATTGCGTATAAAATAAGAATTTGATTGATACATTTGAGAAAACGTAATCTATTTTTTCTTAGATTTTTGCGGCGCCATTTCGTAACAAAAGGCAAGTTGTTCTTTCCGGAATTGCATCAAAATCTAATCAGCATCAGAGTATCCCACAAGTAAGTTATCTACCAAATTTTGTGAAATTTGGTCAATTAGTATTGTAGCTAGGGTGGATACATGAACTTTTTGCGGGCCATTTCGTAAAAAAAGGATAGTTCTTCTTTTCCGAATCGTATTAATATCTAATCAACACTAGAGCATCCTACAAGTAACTTTTCTACCAAATTTTGTGAAATTTGGTTAATTAGTACTTTTGCTAGAGTGGATACATGATAGTTTTACGGGCCATTCAACAAAAAAGGCTGGTTCTGTTTTTACGAATCTTACTAAAGACGAATTAGCACCAGGGTCTCACCCAAGTGACTTACCTAACGAATTTTATGAAATTCGGTCCAGTAGTGTTTTAGTTAGAGTGGATACATACATTGCACAGACAGACAGACACGCACACAGACACACACACTGACGTCACGCTAAAAATAGTTAGAGGTTTAGAAACGTGTAGAATCGTCGAATACTCGAGTTGTGATTTTCGGTATGATTCCAGTACTTTCCCTATACATTACCATGTATTGCAGGGAAAGTAAAAATCTGATGTGGGCAGCACATGACTTTCTCTCCAGACTCAAATTCATTTTTTCTTTATTTCTTTAATAATTCATTAAATTGAATTTAATTGCACAAAATAACACTAAATTTAAATTTTTAATTGAATTTCTGTTTTTATTTGGTAATTGGATATTTTTCCAAAAATGGCATTCCTAAATGAGAAGAATCTCAAATATCTCGAGAACGGTTAGTTCTAAAATAAAAGAGTTCCAAAAATAATGAGTTTTATGTTCTTATTCTTTTCCTAATGGAACATTACGTATAAAACAAGCATTTAATTGCAACAAGCATTTGAACATACATACCTTTTTTTTAGATTTTTGCGATTTTTTAGGGCCATTTCGTAAAAAAAGGCAGGTTGTTCTTTTCCGATTAATACCACAATCTAATCAGCACCAGAGTATCGCACAAGTAACTTATGTACCAAATTTTGTGAAATTTGGTCAATTAGTAATTTAGCTAGGGTGGATAAATAACATTTATACGGGCCAGTTGGCAAAAAAAGGCGGGCTATATTTTTAAGAATCGTACTAAAAACTTATCAGCACCAGGGTCATACCCAAGTGACTTATCCACCAAATTTAATGAAATTCGGTCCATAAGTTTTAGAGTTAGAATGGAAACATATATTGCACAGACACACAGACACACAGACACGCAGACAGACAGACACATAGACAGACATACACACAGACAGACACATACACACAGACGTCACGCTAAAAATAGTTTTTTCGTATTCCAGAGGTCTCGAAACGTGTAGATCCGTCGAAAACTCGAGTTGCGATTTTCGACATGATTCCATTACATTCCCTATACATTACCATGTATTGCAGGGAAAGTAAAAATCTGATGTGGGCAGCACATGACTTTCCCTGCAGACTTATATCCACGTTCTCTTTATTTTAATTAAATTTATTTCACTTTTATTTCAATTTTCGTTCTCATTCGGTAACCGGACTTATTTTCAAAGGTGGCGTAGAGAAAATACGAAAAACTAATATATCTCGAGAACGGCTAGTCCTAATGTATTGGGGTTGGTCTTATTATTTTCTTCGCTAAAAATTACGAATTAAACAAGAATTTAATGGATATATTTGAGCATACGTAGTTCTTTAGTTTAGATTTGGAAAATTTTTGCGGGTCATTTTGCAAAAAAAATGCAGGTTATTTTTTTCCGAATCATACCAAAATCTAATCAGTACCAGGGTGACCCACAAATGACTCATCTGCCGAATTTTGTGAAATTCGGTCCATTAGTTTTTTAGTTAGAGTGGATACAAGCTTTTGCGGGCCATTTCGCAAAAATAGGCGGGTTCTTTTACCCCGAATCGTACATAAAACTAATCAGCACCAGACTCGCCCACAAATGACTTAAGTACCAAATTGTGTGAAATTTGGTCCATTAGTTTTTTAGTTATAGTGGATACAAAATCTGCACAGCCAGACAGACAGACACACAGACACACAGAGAGACAGACACACAGACACACACACAGACGTCACGCTAAAAATGGTTTTTTCGTGTTCTAGAGGTCTTGAAACGTGTAGATCCGTCGAAAACTCGAGTTGCGATTTTTGACATGATTCCAATACTTTCCCTATACATTAACATGTATTGCAGGGAAAGTAAAAATTTGATGTGGGCAGCACATGACTTTCCCTGCAGATTTATATCCACGTTCTCTTTATTTCAATTAAATTTAATTCACTTTTAATTCAATTGTCGTTTTCATTCGGAAACCGGGCTTATTTTCAAAGGTGGCGTGGAGAAAATACGGAAAAAACCTAATATATCTCGAGAACGGCTAGTTCTAGTGTAATGGGGTTGACCTTATTCTTTTCGTCGTTAAAAATTACGTATTAAACGAGCATTTAACGGATATATTTCAGTATACCTAGTTCTTTAGTTTAGATTTTAACGATTTTTGCAGGCCATTTTGCAAAAAAAGGCAAGTTATTTTTTTTCGAATCGTACCAAAATCTAATCAGCACCAGGGTAACCCACAAGTGACCTATCTACCAAATTTTGTGAAATTCGATCCATTAGTTTTTTTGTTAGAGTGGATACAAGCTTTTTCGGGCCATTTCGCAAAAAAGGCGAGTTCTTTTATCCCGAATCGTACCTAAAACTAATCAGCACCAGAGTCGCCCACAAGTGACTTACCTACCGAATTTTATGAAATTCGGTCCATTAGTTTTTTAGTTAAAATGGATGCAAAATCTGCACAGACAGACAGACAGACAGACACACAGACACACAGACAGAGAGACACACAGACAGACACACAGACACACACACAGACGTCACGCTAAAAATAGGTTTTTCGTAATCTAGAGGTCTCGAAACGTGTAGATCCGTCGAAACCTCGAGTTGCGATTTTCGGCATGATTCCAATACTTTCCCTATACATTACCATGTATTGCAGGGAAAGTAAAAATCTGATGTGGGCAGCACATGACTTTCCCTGCAGACTTATATTAACGTTATCTTTATTTTAATTAAATTTATTTCACTTTTAATTCAATTTTCGTTCTCATTCGTTAACCGGACTTATTTTCAAAGGTGGCGTAGAGAAAATACGGAAACTAAAATATCTCGAGAACGGCTAGTCCTAGTGTAATGGGGTTGGTCTTATTATTTTCATCGTGAAAAATTACGTATAAACAAGCATTTAATTGATATATTTGAGTATACGTAGTTTTTTATTTTAGGTTTCTACGATTTTTGCGGGTCATTTTGCAAAAATAAAAGGCAGGCTATTTTTTTCCGAATCATACCAAAATCTAATCAGCACCAGGTTATATCACAAGTGACTTACTTACTAAATTTTGTGGAATTTGGTCCATTAGTTTTTCAGCTAGAGTGGATACAATCTTTTGCAGGTCATTTCGCAAAAAAAAAGGCGGGTTCCTTTATCCCGAATCGTACCCAAAACTTATCAGCACCAGATTCTTCCATAAGTGACTTACCTACCAAATTTTATGAAATTCGGTCAATTACTTTTTTAGTTAGAGTGGATACAAAATTTGCACAGACAGAAAGACAGACAGACACACACACACACACAGACGTCACGCTAAAAATAGTTTTTTCGTATTCTAGACGTCTCGAAACGTGTAGATCCGTCGAAAACTCTATTTCAGCATACATAGTTTTTTATTTTAGATTTTGTCGATTTTTGCGGGCCATTTTACAAAAAAAAGCAGGTTATTTTTTTCAGAATCGTACCAAAATCTAATCAGCACCAGGGTGATCCACAAGCGACTTATCTACCAAATTTTGTGAAATTCGGTCGATTAGATTTTCAGCTAGAGTGGATACAAGCTTTTGCGGGCCATTTCACAAAAAAAAAAAGCGGGTTCTTTTATCCCGAATCGTACCCAAAACTAATCAGCACCAGATAGCGAGCTGCGATTTTCGACATGATTCCAATTCTTTCCCTATACATTACCATGTATTGCAGGAAAAGTAAAATGAATCCAGATAATGAAATGGTAATAAATAAAATTTAAATACTAATATACTGCCTCTTCATTGGACTTTTCTAGTAATCGTGGTAGGCATGCGTTTCCATGTTTGATCATGTATGTATATTTACAGATTCGTAACCGAAATTCAAGTTTCGAACGAACTTCAGACCCTAATCAAACGAGCAATACAAGTTGACTTGCTTTTGGCTCATGATACCAATTAAGACATAAATGGAAGACATAAAAAGTAGATGAAAATCAGATTTTACTAAATGAAACTATGATTACTTATGAAAATCAGATTCAAAGGTGGCGTAGAGAAAATACGAAAAAACTAAAATATCTCGTGAACGCTAGTCCTAGTGTAATGGGGTTGGTCTTACTCTTTTCTTCGTTAAAAATTACGTATTAAACAAGCATTTAATGGATATATTTGAGTATACCTAGTTCTTTAGTTTAGATTTTGACGATTTTTGAAGGCCATTTTGCAAAAAGGGCAGGTTATTTTTTTTCCGAATCGTACCAAAATCTAATTAGCACCAGAGTAACCCACAAGTGACTCATTTACCGAATTTTGTAAAATTCGGTCAGTAGTTTTTCAGTTAGAGTGGATACAAGCTTTATCGGGCCTTTTTGCAAAAAAAGGCGGGTTCTTTTATTTCGAATCGTACCCAAAACTAAACATCATCAGACTCGCCCACAAGTGACTTACCTACCAAATTTTGTGAAATTCGGTCCATTAGTTTTTTAGTTAGAGTGGATACAAAATCCGCACAGACAGACAGACAGACACACAGACAGACACACAGACACACACAGACACACAGACAGACAGACGCACAGACACACAGACAGACGTCACGCTAAAAATGTTTTTTTCGTATTCTAGAGGTCTTGAAACGTGTAGATCCGTCGAAAACTCGGGTTGTGATTTTTGACATGATTCCAATACTTCTCCTATACATTACCATATAGTGCAGGGAAAGTAAAAGGGGTGAAAAAATATTAAATCTACATATTTCAAGTACTAAATCTTTAAAAGCAAACAATTCACATAAATATATTCAAATATGATAGAAGATCATTAAACTTTCAGAGAGACTATTTTTCTTTCAAAATGTAGTCAAAAATGCTAATGAAGAGAGTTTAAAACTAGTACATGTTTTATTAGGCGTTTGAAATTTCTTTATAATTCAAAGTTTAATGAATTTAATATTAAAAGATCTTGAATTATTTCAAAGTTTTCTTGAAAATTAAGTTCATATATTAAAGATAGAAGTATTTGTTTATAATTTTTTGCGGATATAAAAAAAGCACAAAGCACAAAATACAATAGAACCTCATATAATAATAGAACCATTATTTTATTTCATCTTCCTCTAAGATAAGCTCTTCATATATTAGAATTTTTTATGATAAATATTATTAATATAAAACTTATAACAATGCAATTTTCTAAAAATATATTATAAATAATGTGAAGTATTTATTTCTTATGCTATTGATATAGTTGCCCAAGACCTAAATTCGATATCCACTTTTAAAATACTTGAAGAATGTTCTAAAATATTTGAAGAAAGTTTCAAAATACTTGGAAGATTTGAAGTCATTCGATTCTGTAAAGTTTTATTATAACGAAATACATTATATATTTTCCTTTTTACTAGAATTATACGAACTTGGATGCTTTACTATATTATAGATAGGCAATTTTGAAATACTTCAGAGTATGGCATTTTTTTCCCATTAGCACCAAAAGATAATAATATAAATCATTTGAACTAAAATCTAAGAATGAAATTTATTCTCAAAATAATCGCATAAGATAAAAAATTTTATGTATCTTAAATATGCCTTTGAAATTATTCGATTACGAAAATCAAAATTTGGAACTTACATCCTTCCTAAAAAACTTTTAGGAATATAATTGTTTGATTTTAGGGAGAATGAATTACTGGGTTTTGTTGCATAATATAATTTGAAAATTAAAAAAAAATGTTTTAATATTATATTTTATTTCACAATAGAATAAATATTTCTAGTTCTAGTGGCATGAACTTGACACATTTCATAACAATTATTTATTTATTAACATACATTAAAAATATATTAAGTACCTGCTACCGACATTTTATTAACATTTATGACATTTAAAATGTTATTTAATTAAAGAAGTATATTTCGAAATTGTCCACAATTTTATATGCCAAAAATGAGGAGAGCTTTTAAAAAATAAGCAGAATTTTTGCGCGAATGAGTAAAACTTTGCACTTTATAAAATGTATTTTGTAATATAAGTAACAACTATCAGTTTGATAGTTTAGTAGTGTATCTAATATGTGTCATTGTTTTTATACATTTTTAAATTCGTGTATAAAAACATGTGAAATTTGTGTATAAAAATATGTGTTAAACACATTTAAGCTTGCTACCGTTTTTTAATATACATAAAATTCTTTAGATTTTATTGAAAGTTATAAGTTGAACGCATTATATTTTTCAATTACTGTATCTGTATTACATTGTATATTGTCCCACCGATCAATATGTCGATAAAGACAACAGAAGAATAAGGAACAATACAAAATATAATAGTAAGAAAACTGTTAATATTTACCGCTCACAGAAACACTCTTTGTTTTCATCGTGATAAAAGACGGTTACTGAATACTCTCTTATAATCAATTTCTTTGTCACTTGTAAACTTTTCATTATAACTGCATCTTTTGTAAGAAAAATCCAATAAGTATAGTTATATGTTACTTAAATTTTCCAAATAATACGTTTTTTTAGTTTCCATACAACGCATGGTGTATATAAAAAGAAAGTATGTAATGAATTCAGACAATTTCTTGAATAATTTGCTCATTTCCAGCATCACTGAACAAGCATAAGTTCTTTTCTGAATATATGTGTTTCTACGTTCTTCTGAGTATTTGCGGTCACAATATATCTGAAAGAAATCGAGTGTTTTTAATGCTTTTTTGACGATCATTTAGAAAAGACGAGACCAATAATAGTCCTTGCATTGTTATAATATTTACATTAAAAACTAAAGAAAAATGTAAAACATCTCTATTGAAGTTTTTAAACTTTTCTATATGCAGTTTTTTCATGTTAAATTAAATATCATAATCTGAAATTAAATTACTTCGTTATTAAGTGTATTAAAAATTATGAATATTACATACCAGATTCAGATGTAAAAACAACTTCTGTCTTTCAGTTATAAAAAAATCATACCTCTCTGCTTTTGATATTGTGGTTGTTCTGCATTTTTACTTTCCTTATATACATAATGTATGAGGAAAGTATTGTGACGGGGTCGAAAATTCGAATTCGAGTTTTCGATGGGAGAGCACGTTTCAAGCATCCCTGATCACGAATCAAACATTTTTGAGGTGATGTCTGTGTGTGTGTGTCAGTGAGTCTGTGGAGATGATAATTGACGAACAAATGGACCGATTCGAACGAAATTTTGTACAAAAAATCACAATCCGTGAATACTGGAAGCCTATTGTTTTAAACGTAATCGAATGTTCAGAACCCCGCTAAATTGTCGAGTGAAATTTTGAAAAAGTCATAAAAAAATAAAACCTTTAATAAAGTTACACAAATAGACATATTTCTAATGTAATTTTTCCTTAGAAAACGATTGACATAAATTTTAGAAAGCTAGCACCAACCGTTCTCGAGATATTGCACATTTTTTAAATAAATTTATCAAAAAATCCCTTAAATTAAAAAAAAAATATATTAACTGTTGAGAAACATGTTCACTTTTCATATGTGATATCATGCGATAAATTGGGTGACATCATTCTCGTGGATCTAGCTCGTTCCATTTATGAGAAAAGGTACTTTGAGAAATACTTTTGTATTTGAACGCCAATACTCATTTATCTGCCATAAGAATAACTTATTTCTCCGTCCATAATGCTTGGCGAGATTTTGGTGCCGAATTTGGCGGAATGTCGCCAACTTGGCGACGTTTTAAAAGTTGCCAAATTAACGGAAATCTCGCCAAATGGATAAAAATGACACTAAATCAATGAAAATGACGAGTAATTGACGAAAATTCAATTTCTTGGAAAGAATATAAATAGCTACTATAAGAAAAACCTAGTCTTTTTATTGTACAAATAGTAAATTGATTGCATTATATAAGGAAAGTCATATGTTGCCAACATCAGATTTTTAATTTTGTAAAGGTTTCTACTCGGGGGGTGCCATTGTAAAGTAATCTTTGCAGGATCTATTCCCAGAATCGTGTCTGTTATTCATCAGTGCACTCACTTCAATCTTAAATCTACTGACTAGAGTTCGATGAATGATCTACAACATTAACAAACACATACCTTATTCCAGCTAACCTCGCTGACAATTCAAAATACAATCACATGCACAGAATATTTACAAAGCTAGCACTGTCATATCTATACCTAGACTAAATCTTAGCATTGTCTTACTGAACTGAATTAGAACTATTCAACAACTATTAAACCATATATATCTGTACTCACAATCTTGTAGAAGCAACAACTTCGCTGCGTACTTCCATTAATGGGCAGAACCACCACCACACCTGTGCACTCTCGGTATACAGATAACAGCCGAAGCTGCACGACGACGATTCACATTTTCATCTTCCTCAGACACCAATACGAATACTCGATATCTTCTGTCTCACGTTTGCCTCTTTTATATTCCTGGCCAGTCGTGAGTATCTGATTCTCGAAAACAGAGTTGAAGCGTTTCGTATATAAATTAGCATAATAAAAAGTAAAATTAGCATACAATAATAATGAATAGTAGAATCCTCTCAATTTCTCATACGTAGTATCGAAAAACTATTGTTTCCACGAAAATTTCCGACTGCGAGATTTTGACACAATATTTATGTTGAATACGTTTTGACTATGTTTGGAATGGTCCGTCTGTCTGTCTGATGTATGTAGTTGATTGCTTATGCACACATAGCAGCCGCAAACATCAATGGATTTTCACGAAACTTTATATCCGGCATTGTTATAAAAATCTAGAATTGCATAGATTTTTTTTAATTCGAGCGGAAACTTCTAAATTTATTCGAAATATTATATTTGTTTAGCTTTCTAGCGTAGGACAAAATGTGGCAAAATAATGCATAAAAGGGGTTTTTTTTTGGCTCAATGATCACGAAACACGATTGTTTCAGTCATTGTTGTGAAAATAGTCGCGATACAATATTTTTTCGTGGCGTATTTATCCCCCACCCCTATGAGGGGCAATTTATCCCCCAGGCGGGAACATTGTTAGGTATGGTATCAATCAAATTATTTTTTCAAGCCTTTAAAAGTGAAGGGTGACACTCTGTAATTGTAATAACTTGGATCTACAATACTGACATTTCATTTAATTTTTTTTTTTTTTTTTTGTAAAATTAATGTAAAATTAATGTAAAATTAAAATGTTTAATTTTCATATGCAATGATTGATACCTTTTTATCCCTAAATCTTGTTAATACTTTTAATCAAACGTTTATACAGTTAATAACGAAATATTTTAATTTAGGATAATTTTAGATAAAAGTTTGAGCCAGTTTTATACCGAATATCATAGCTCATAGGATGCTGAAATGATATTGAAAGATATAAGTTCCTAAGATATTGAATGTTTTTATCGAAAACGAAGAATACATATAATGTATGGAATGTCAGATTCTATTAGAGTTTCTCATGTATATTTGTATTTCCTATTCCTTTAGTAGTGTCGTCTTGTTATCCTACTGTATAATAATAAGATGTTTGTGTGAGTGATTGTTTGTATTCTCTGTAGCGGAAATTCTAAGCATCGCATAAGACAGAAATTTGGTACAGTTGCTCCTTGGCACCCAGGAGGAAACAGCTCATCTAGATTTTTTTAATATAATTTAGTTTTGTGTTTACTAAATATTGAAGCGTCATTTTGAGCGAGTTTTGCACAAATGGGTTCCATAGCGATAATAATGTTATTGGAGGGTTTTTATTTTAACACCATCGGAATTAATTTTCAAACAAACTTTGAACATACACCATACTCTCAATAGTCGAATTTTCGTGAATCTAAAATATATATAGACTTCACGTATTTTAAAGATGTCATCCATTTCGAAATTCTGATGTAAAAGAATTGACTGACGATCCGATTTTCATTATTTAACAAGTCTTTATTGGAATACAAAATACTGTGCTCTATATCAAAAATGAGGATTCTACAGTTCCCAATGTATTAATTATCAATTTTTATGTAAAATTTCTCATTTCTAAAAGGTTAATGGTTTCCAGAAGCATGAGGGTTCTTGCTTGAATAAGTTTAATCTTCCGTCCTTAGGGCGAACACTCGGAGGGCGAACAGACGGAGTAAATGCATATGTATTAATAAAAATACGAGGGTTGTAATGTGACACCACCAAATTAACTGCCAAACATTTTTTTTTATATTATACGTATTTTAGTTTAGAAAATGTAATGTTGAGTTCAACCTTCAGTGACACGGATTTAAATAATTTACACGAATCTATGGACTGGATAATTATCCAGTCCATAGATTAATGTGCAGGACCATAATTTAATAACCAGCTCTATGCTATAAAATATTTATCCTGGACAAATAATAAAGTTTTCAGTTTCAATGTAACCAAAATAAGACTTAAAACACAAGTAACGGTACTGTTAATAGTTATAGTTTCGTAAATTTAAAATATATACCATACTTCATTTAGTCAAACTAAATGAAGTATGAGCAGTTTTTGAATTTACTTTTTGTGTATGAGAGGATGTATAAAAAGTTAACGTTTTTTTACAAAAATGACACACATCATTTAAATACAATTTCATAACTTCCTTATTTAAAACATTTTAGTAATTGAAGCTATGAGTCTACAAGTAATGATTAAAAAAATAAATTGAATCTCAAATGTGCAAATTTAGGGCGAAATAAATTGTCAATAATTGTCTGATTTACACCATTTTATCGTGACTTGTTGATGTTCTTGTAATCATCGCAATTCATGAATTCAGGGACCGCTCATTGAATTTATTTAGTAGGGTTTGAAACAATTTTTTCAGCAGTTTGTTTTCAAAGCTATACAGGACGCACAGATGATTCTGGTTTAAAATTATTTTAACCCTTAAATGAGGTAAAAACTGATAATCGTGATTATTTTGGTCTGTCATATATGTTTTGTCAAAAAATTCTATGAAAACATATATATGTCCTTTCATTTTTGAAATTGGTTGAAGATCAGTTGTATTCCAAACTAGGACATTGGTTGCATTTGTCGTAAATCATAACCATCTTACGGAGATTGGGGTTGCTGAACAGCAGCACTCTAATGCAACATATTTAGTTACTTGGATGTCTATACAATCTGTCAATCGACGAAATGGTGTTATTAATAGCTTTATTGAAATATATGCATAAAATACATTTGAATAAGCAGTAAAAGTATTGATAACCGTATTCTATTAGTGGATGTCCCTTTATTGCCGACTTAAAATTTCAATCAAGGATAACTATGCCAAATTTGATCGTATTATAGCCAAATTTTTGTAAGTTTTACTAAATACGGTAAGGGTAAATTTTATTTTATTTGACATTTTATGGTTGAGAAAATGTATAAAATGTTATTTTTATTTTTTACAAAAAATGGTACAGATCATTTAGATGACTATTTCATACATTCCTACCTTAAAGTATTTCACCGATTGAAACTATGTGTCTAAAAGTAATGGTTATAAAATATCTTCCTCTGTTCACATTTTAAAAACATCTTGTATATCGCTTTTGATTCAGCATGCCAGCATATATCGTTCCAAAACTCTCATATCCATGCTATCGAGTTCAAATTTGAATAATCTTCCTCACTTTCGAAAATTATTTAAATTATCCATTCATTATTGGGCAATATTAACATCTATATTATCATTTCGATCATCATACATAGTAATGAGCGGCCTTAATTACCTTATTTACATAAACGTCAACATATACCAGTCCTTTTCTATTACTGAAACCTAACACACGCTCTAACAGGCCGCTCAATACTGGACGTATTTAATTGCAAATATACTGAAATATGTAATTGATGTCGTGTACAACATATGGAGAGAAACGATGATTTGCATTGTATGTTTCAATCTTCCGGCCATCTTTATATAAATTCATTTTTTACACAGATTTACTACTTTCCCTGCAATACATGGTAATGTATAAGGAAAGTATTGGAATCATGCCGAAAATCACAACTCGAGTTTTCGACGGATCTACACGTTTCGAGACCTCTAGAATACGAAAAAACCATTTTTAGCGTGACGTCTGTGTGTGTGTCTGTGTGTCTGTCTGTCTGTCAGTGCAGATTTTGTACCCACTCTAACTAAAAAACTAATCGACCGAATTTCACAAAATTTGGTAGGTAAGTCACTTGTGAGCGAGTCTAGTGCTGATTAGTTTTGGGTACGATTTGGAATAAAAGAACCCGCCTTTTTTTGCGAAATGACCCGCAAAAGCTTGTATCCACTCTAACTAAAAAACTACTGGACCGAATTTTACAAAATTCGGTAGATCAGTCACTTGTATGTTACCCTGGTGCTGATTAGATTTTGGTACGATTCGAAAAAAAAATAACCTGCCTTTTTTTGCAAAATGGCCCGCAAAAATCGTCAAAATCTAAACTAAAGAACTAGCTATATTCAAATATATCCATTAAATGCTCGTTTAATACGTAATTTTTAACGACGAAATTAATAAGACCAACCCCATTACACTGGGACTAGCCGTTCACGAGATATTTTAGTTTTCCGTAATTTCTCTACGCCACCTTTGAAAATAAGTCCGGTTACCGAATGAGAACGGAAATTGAATTAAAAGTGAAATAAATTTAATTGAAATAAAGAGAACGTGGATATAAGTCTGCAGGGAAAGTCATGTGCTGCCCACATCAGATTTTTTTTATTCAGTTATTAATCTGGAGATATGTATAAAATCGCTTCTATTATACGTACAGCTCAAACTTTTGATAAATAATAAAATAAAGTAATTTATTTAAAAAGTAGCATATAAAACCAAATTTAATAGTATCGACCGATTTCGAAGGAAAGAACAAACAGCCTTCTTGGTCAAAACTCAAAAGAAGCTCTACTTTCACTCGTCAGGGGAAGATTAGCGACTAATGCAAGAACAACAAATGTGGTAGAAGCAAGGAAAGGGAGTTGCCAACGGCGAGGAAAAGAGAAGGGTGTAAAAGAAAACCAGGAGGAAAGAACAAGAAGTGGTACATAATGAATAAAAGTAAATTATCAAAGAGGAAAGTGGGCGTTTAACAAATAATTCAAGTCACTTGTTCAGGTGTTCGTAAAGCCCAATTAAATTAAAAATCCAGGAAAAGAATGAAATCTTCCGAAATAAATGGAAGCACTCAAAATCGAAAAATTCAACTAGAGATTTCCAAACAGAAGGGACGGAGGGATAATTATCATTAAAAAAGATTTTAACTGTGAAATAATCGAGGAGCTTTCAAGACAGTAAAATTCAAAAGTGGAATCAGGAGTAAAAGCAATCTTATCCTCAGAAAAATTAAAAGTCGGTCTAGAGACCCAAAAATTTTCAGCAGGCACTTATATTATATTCGAAGTCAATAATCTCTGCAGGTCTCTTTCTCCTATACCGATCAAGAATTACACTTACGGTACTTCCTTTCTTGTTTTCCGGTTTGAAATAGTACGAATCAACAGTTGATTTCATAACATTTAGTGATTTGGTGACTTACTGTTTTATAACAATAGCATGTATTATTACGAGAACCGTGCATATTACTGTTCTAAAACATTGTCATTTATTTTTAAAATTACTTACAATATGAATGTTTATTCAAAGTATGTGTAATTATAGTTTATAATTATTCTTAGATTGTGAAAGATATAATTTACCAGTTTTTATGGTAGCTCTTTTAATGAAAAGTTCATTAGATCACTTAAGATTACGTATTCATATGATCAAATCAAATTTCATTTGGATATTTATATTTGTTTTAGCGATATATAGCCCACACATTCACGGATACGTCGAAAGAAGGTATGTTCACTATTTCACAATCTGATAGCAGTAAATGTGGAATTAATTATTACACATCCAATATAATTATTTTCACATGACAATAACACTATATTTGATTTGCTGTTTCTGAGCTGTTCTAAGAGTTTCTTGATGTCTGACACTCTTGTGAGATAATTCAATATATTTGCTAAATAGGAAATAAAACTCAATAAAGATTTTCGATACATTTACCCTAATGTGTTGAACTATGATCTGAAATTAGATAAGAACACCTTTACGTTTTTCCTATCATTTAAACATTAAAAATCACCGTAAATCCTATTTAAAAGTTTCATGTATCTATATGTTTAACGAGCTGTTCTAAGAGTTTCTTCATGTCTGACACTCTTGTGAGATAATTCAATATATTTGCTAAATAGGAAATAAAACTCAATAAAGATTTTCGATACATTTACCCTAATGTGTTGAACTATGATCTGAAATTAGATAAGAACACCTTTATGTTTTTCCTATCATTTAAACATTAAAAATCACCGTAAATCCTATTTGTAAGTTTCATGTATCTATATGTTTAACGAGCTGTTCTATGAGTTTCTTGATGTCTGACACTCTTGTCAGATAATTCAATATATTTGCTAAATGGGAAATAAAACTCAATAAAGATTTTCGATACATTTGCCCTAATGTGTTGAACTATGATCTGAAATTAGATAAGAACACCTTTACGTTTTTCCTATCATTTAAACATTAAAAATCACTGTAAATCCTATTAAGTTTCATGTATCTGTATGTTTAACGTGGCTTTGTTTTACCTGACCTCTGAAAAGCCACCGGTGACACAGAAGGGTGGATATTTGCACATTTACAGTATCAATATCGGAATAGAACCTCACGGTGCCAAATTTTTAATTATCCTCCAGGGGGCCGAGAAAACATGAATTTTTCGAAAAGTACTTTCAGGTTCTTCAAAAAGAAAAAAAAATCCGTGACTTAGAAGGCATAATTATTATACGCTTTGACCACAGTTCAGAACCTAATGTCTGTACAGTGGTCGGATGTTGCTAAAAGTTTCGTCCACAGGACGAAAGCTAACAGAACCTGATTTTCGATTTCCCTCTGGGGGGCGGAGAAAGTGAAGGTTCTTGAAAATATTTTCCAGTTCTTCAGACACACCTCCCGGTAACCAAAACGACTGAATCTTTGCACATTTATAGTATTAACCACAGTAAGGAGCTGGATTTCTGAAGCCTAAGGATCTGGATTTCTGAATACCATTCCGGGAGCTGCAATTTTTTTTTAATTATTTTCAAACCATCCAGAAGCCCCCCCGGTGAATTAGAAGGCTAAATATTTGCATATTTATAGTATCGACCACTGGACAGAAGCAAACGTAGCCATACTTTCAATCTGTATTTTAAGGGCGACCGAAATGAGGGGGAGGATCAAAAAGTATATCTTTCCAGAATCTCATCGCCCGTGACCTCGAAGGCTGAACCTGTACACACTTATAGTATAACCGGCAGCTCAAACTGCTGTTCGTAACTTAGGGTGGGTCGGGAAGTCTGGGTATTCAACACTTATAGTATAGATCAAGGGATAGAGCCCAACACAATTTTAGATCAGTTTTCGACTCTATGTTCTGTACATTGCTAAACAAATTAAAATTTATTAAAACAGTTTTAATTAACTTTAAGAGTGTTAATTTCTCTGTTTCTAACCGGCTTAAATGCGACTCATGATACCTGTTTTAATGATGTTTGCGAAATTGTCTAGTTTCAAAAGTTATATAATTCCCATTCCAGAATTTAATTTCGATGTCAGTAGTTTTACAAATGTACTTAGTTCATATATTTCCGTTTATACTGCTTTAGTATGTAGTATGCATTTCAATTAGATATAATATGATTTACAGAGAATTATAATTTAAGCAGCTTAAGAGTCATAAATTTATGCAAAAAATGAATATTAATGCGGGAATAAAATTTTCATTTTCTAGAAAAAAATATGCTTATTATAAGCTTATTACAGGCTTTTTTTATCTTACATCTTTCGAGCTGAAATATGGGAACGAGAAAAACAAATTTAGGAAATTTCGTATTTCGTTTTCATCATGTTCTACATCTCAACAAGGAATGTTATATTCGTTTTTATATCAGAAAATAGCATTAAAACATACGTAAATTAGCCATAATCTTATTTTTGCAATGATTAAACTAATGACTTGACATGATCTCTAACTAAAGATATTAAGTTAATTGCAAAAAAACATTTTTAATGGGGAAATGGGGATTTTTACTTTAAATGATTATAATAATGAGTTTATAGTAATTGAAAGAAGATTTACAAAATGATAAAAATGTTATCATAAAAATTAAATAGGATATGTCAATGCGTTTACGCAAATGTTTTATTAAAACAATATAATACAATATGCAACTACATAAAATAAGTATTTTATTATAGCACAACATATAGCACAATACACAATAAATAGTTACATTAAAAGAGAAAAATTATTAATAGAACTTAACATATTGCGGAAAGACAATTTTTTATTTATACGCAAAATTAGATTCAGAACTGGACGAAAATAATTGTAATAGTTTTATATTATAAAGTATATTGCTTGGATGTATTCTTAGTAATTTTATATGTACTCTCAGGTACACAGACGATTCCGAATTTCCGGATAATTAACGTCTTATTTAAGGTCACCAATAAACTCAAAAAGTGTCAATATACAGCTAATATCTATCTAGGGTTTTTTATAAAGTTAGAAAACAACTGCCATGTGCCGCTATTCAAACAGACATTATTAAATATTAAAAAAAGTCACAAACCAGAAGATTATATTCACAAGACATTGACATATTCACAATATATTTATAGCCAACGGCCCTACCGTGCTGAAAACACCGGTTCTCGTTAGATCACCCAAATCAAGCAGCATCGGGCGCGATTTGTACTTGGGTGGGTGACCACCTAGCAACACCACGTGCTGTTGGCACATTTCGGGCGCGGTAGCCAGGTGGTTTGCGCTCTGGATTTGCACGCTGTCACAACTGCCGGCGTGTTCTTGCGGAGTACGATCACGTTAAACATGTGGGTCCGTAAGTCCGTCCGAGAGGTTGGTGGTAGGGGAAGTAGGGTGCGGTCCCTGTGAATGCCTCTTCCACTAGGTTCCGGTCTAAATTGGATGGCACTTCCCGGCCGTCCAAACGGTTACCTCACACCTTTCTGGTAGGTCGGACGGTCTGGGTTTCAACAAC
Organism: Amaurobius ferox; assembly: GCA_951213105.1. Classification (NCBI taxonomy): domain Eukaryota; kingdom Metazoa; phylum Arthropoda; class Arachnida; order Araneae; family Amaurobiidae; genus Amaurobius; species Amaurobius ferox. The sequence continues at coordinate 62,888,331 of OX578144.1, forward strand.
AACAATATATTTTAATCGAATTATGTCAGCAACTTACTGAACGATGATTAGCTCAAATACCCTCAGTGGAAAGTTCACAGGAAAAATATTTAATATGAGGAATTCTTAAACAATCTAGAACTTTTGCGAAGTTCGTAGAACTGTTTAACTTTGCCAATTTGAAGATATGTCGCAAAATTTCTCGCCTAAGTCACTGACTTTGGCACTGAGGTCAAACGATTCTGATCGTGAAATGAAAATATTGGTTGCCCATGAATGCCAATTTTCTTCGAGGTAGATATTTCAGTTATTCGTAAGCATTATTATTATCAATACATTAATCTGTATATGGAATATATTTTCTTCTATGTAAAACCATAAAAAATTCTGTTACAAAAATATATGTACCCATAAGAAATTGAGCTACAAACTCGGCTTGTATATATCATTTGAGAAAATATTCAAATGACTAGAATTTGGCAGAAGGAAAACCTTTTATTAAGAAATTGTGGCAACAAGAAAATTACATATTAGTAAGTGGTAAATCCTCCTCTGGCAGCTTAACTAGCCGATATACGGTGCGGCATATAGCAATTAGGTTGACTTAGCCGCATAGAATATTACTTTGCAGAAGATTCTGCTACGAATGTTGCAATTGATCAGCTAATTCAGTGGTGTTCTAAAAAGGCTGCAATTGCCGATCCAAGACGTGTTCTATTGGTGAAAAGTCTGGGGACCGGGATAGCCATGGGAGGATATTAAATCCTCGAAGACGCTATTGAGAAAGTCGTGCAGTATGTGGTCGAACGTTGTTTTATTGGTGAAAGAACCATGGAGGATTGACTACATAGGCAGAAGAATCAGCTACCGAATACTGTTCACGAGCGACAAGGTAGCACAACTAGAGAAAATCGGCTGTCCTAGGAGATGGCTCCTCAGACTGTAACATCATGTCTGCTGGCCGCATGCCGCTCGACAATAAATGCTGAATCGAATCGGAACGCTTTCCAGTTTTGTTCCACATACGTATAAGGCGGTCATTAGTAGAGAGAGAAACGGGATTCGTTGCTAAAGACAACATGCCTCCAATCGGATACTGTCTACACCAATTCAGATGGCTCTGGCTATATTGAGAGGCCAGGGTTAGGCCCCTTAATGGACACCGACACCTAATCCCACCTTCTGCCGGTCATCTTAGAATAATATCCCTTGATACAGGATGCATGGATGATGGCAAATGCTTTCAAATATCTTATAATAACGCCATTGGTGTGTACCTGTCTTCTCTCCTGACTGCCCGATCCTCTAGTGCAATTGCCTGTCTGAGGCTTCCAGAGCCTCTGTGACTGTTACGTGTGCCAATTCTGATCTTCTAACTGTCTGTCTAACACCAAGTTCCAATGTCGAGCAACAACCATATCTCTCCGACTAAAATGGCGATTGATACGTCTGTTGGAACAACCAGCTTCCCTTAGGTCTATGCTGCGAACTCTCACTAAATCCGACGTAGTCCGTTCGTAGCGTCGTCGAGTACATCTCAAAGATATCTTTGTACTCAAACTACACGATGATTTGTTCGCCCGCACATTGTATGAGACTTAAAACATCATTTGCACTGTTAGTTTGATCATTTTCATTAATCTTAAAACGATATTTGCATGTCGAGTTTTGCGACTGTAGCTCAATTTTTCATGGTTGCATATATATTTTTCACAATATAATGCATTACAAAGGTAATTATAATATTTGATTAAATAGATCGCATTTCGCCTACTTAGCGTAGAGAGAATATTTTATAACAGCAATACGTGTAAAATATATTATTCTCACTAGTATTTAAGCCTCTGTTAGACAGGTAAACTCTTCACAATTACCAAAAATTAAATTGCAACATTATTTATTAGATACGTTTTATTTTATTTAACAATGTATGGCGCTTAGTGTTGAATGTAGTCATTTTTAGTGAAAATCGCCTCAGTTAAATTCTGTACCGTGGTTGATACCATAAGAGTGCAAATGTTCAGCCTTTTTTTCCCCGTGGAGGTGGTTCTTCTGAAAATGTTTTGTGACCCTGTATTATGCCCCCCTGATGAGAAATCGAAAATCTGGATGTGTCCCGTGTTTGATACTATAAGTTATCAAAAGTTAGGAGATACGTATTCTTTATCCCTGGGGGAGGTAAAAAGTCCGGCTTCATTAGATTTTGTACCGTAGTCAATATTATAATTGTGCGAAATTCAGTCTTCTAGGTTGAAGTAATGATTGTTGTTAATACAATAGTCTGGAAAAACTTTGGTTAACGCAGTGTGCTTACTAAGAAGGACGATTAAAATCCTCACATTTTTAAAGTCCCAGGAGGGAGGACATCAACAATCTAGCTCTGTTAACCTCTACTGCATGATTGGTACTACACTTGTTGAAGACCTAGAGCGTGCGACTCGTTCGCAGACTTGAGCAGCTGTTTGGACGGCCGGTGATACTACAAGTGGGTAAATATTCAGCCACTTTAGGCCATCCATGGGCTTTTAGAGGACTTGAAAAAACAAAAACACGTTATACAATTATTATATAGATGCTAAAAAAAGATATGATATGTGAAGCAATATGAAACATAATTGTAATGTTATAAACCGGTTTTGAAGAACAAACTTGTTCCAAATAATAAATATCGAGAATAACGAACAAGACTATCACATTGCTTCCATGAAGCAGAATGCAAATTATTCACATATGAGTTTTTTTTTTTAATTGAGCTTATTGACATCACTAGACGCTATTTTCAAGCATAGATAACTGGAATGGGAACCAGTGAACTGATTGGCTTAATTGAGAGTGGGTAATGAAATGTATAATTTCAAACTGAGTTGATCAATATTTTTAGAATATTTAGCATTATTAGACATAACAATTTTTAATTTAAATTTTGTTTTTGATAGCCGTTTTAGACTCCTGGTGGACAAAAATCAATGCTTGTAAAAGTATCATTTTTGTTTGTTAGTATAGAGTCAATTCAAGTAAGAGTGCGCATCTAATTTTCTTTCCAATAATATATAGGAACGTGGAAGCATTCAATGCCAAGTAATGGAAATTAAATGGCAATGAAATGACAATGGAATTGTGAGGGTACTGCCAAGTGTTTATTTATTTCACGCCACAAGAAGGCCTTTTCAACTCTGTTATACTTCTCGTCAGAGAAGGTGAGGAATGCGGTAAGTCATGATGTAGGAAAATCAGGCATCTTTGTTAAGTTTAATGTCAAATTTTGGAATTATATCTGCGCCATTAGCATGTCCTATATGCAATTTATCAAAATAAAAGAAAAATTAAATGTGCAGTATTAAAAATCTTTGTATAAGAAGGTGCATCCCTAATTTTAACAACATGCAGTGTTCTTCTCTACAGTAAACTGTAGTAAAAAACCGTATATGAGTTTTTAAAGCGAATCATGCTTTTTGCCACACATTTTAATTGCAAGCTTTGCTATCAGACACTAAGCAATGTTATCAGACACTAAGTATTGTTATCAGACACTAAGCATTGTTATCAGGCATGAAGCATTGCTATCAGGCACTAAGAATTGTTTTCAGACACTAAGCATTTTTATTAAACAGTAAACATTGCATTTTATTGTAACGAACGAAAGCATTTTTCAGCAAGGCACCTATCAAGGCTCGAGGGAGGAAGCAGGTGATCAGGATAAGCGCTGTTTATTTAAAGTTATCAGCTGAATGGATAATAATTATTATTATTATTATTTGGCAAATATTTCAGACTCGTTTGGCTATTTTTATATAGTATTTGATAAAACTTGTGCCAGTAGCATAATGTGTTTTGACGATGTTCGTTGTCGGGCAGAAGGGAGAATCTTACAACCTCTGCTTCTTTTACTCCTAAAGTCACGAGCCGCCACTGATCTTTGCGAAAGCCAGGCTAAAGTGAAACAATTGCTAATTATACCTAATGTTTATTAAACTTTTGTTGAGTATCATATAATTTTATTAGGATGTAGAAATATCATTACTTTTACTTTTCCAGACTATTTCAATGGTATGACAAAGAAATAATGAGGGTTGATCAGAAATATATTTTAAGTGTCATGTACTACCAGATACGTTTGGTGGGGAATAGTAGCCCAATGCATAAAATATATGTCCTTTCATTTCCACAGAATTTTGGGAAAGGCTGTTAGGATAGGAAATTAGGATACCCATGATTGGAACATTGATATTATAAACAAATAATTTCTAGTATCATGACCCCCTTGCAAGACTAATTTAATTAACGGCAGTTCAAACTGATCTCCTAATTATCAGGAATGAAGATAAAACTTTATTCTTGATCAAGTAAATCTAAGGCTGTCGTTTAGTTAGGCCGCGTGTACGAAAAATACGCTCTTACATGCACTTGTCTTATATGCAATGCCTTTCAAAAATGATAACAAATGATAAAACAATTGTAAAATAAATAAATATAACATTTTTGCTTTAGCAAATCAATATAAATTACTGACTCACTTTTAATAAATAAATATAAAAAAAAAACTCATTTATTTGATGACACTCAATTGTATAAAGATGGACTATTTTTTCTTATTTTAAATGGGACAATGGGACTAAAATTCCTATTTTATTACTCTCTTTTATATATTTTTTACACAAATACTTAAAATGAATTACACAAATGAGTATAAATTATCTTTCTTGAACGATAATGGGTCATCAACTCATAGACTTTTTTTCTATCGTGAAAGAAATGTCACGGAATTTACGTATTAATGAAAGTTCTTAAATAGATATGTGAGAGAGATACAGAAGAAGATATGAATTTTATTGAGTTTTTATTTTTGTTAAAACGTTCAACGATATGCAGGAAATTTTTCTCGGTTTTCTTTAATGAAGGGCATTGAAAAGTAATTGTTATGCATTGCGATAATTCTCATAGTTAATTTTACTTAAATCCACATTGAACTGGAAAGAAATTTTGATATCGCCAGAGACAAGCCCACCTAATAAATATTAATGGATTCTTATTAAACAATATTCTTGTTAAACAATAACAAAGAATCTAATATAAGCAGCACATGATTTTGCATGCAATTTCATATTCACTTTTACTATTATATGTTTCTTAGTACCTACATAAGTTTTTACTTAATAAGTTTTATCACATGATACATTACCCGACTCAGAAAATGCAATATCTTAAAAAATCAAATGCAGTGTGGTGATAAAGGACACGCAGACAGAGATTGTGCATGTAAATAAGTGATATTAATTCCAGAAGGATAATGCAATACATTAATGACATAGACAGGCAGATCAGAAGTCAGTTGGATCACCTTTTGCTGCGATACAAGCAGAAATCGTTCTAAAACAGATGCAATGAGCGTACGGATATTTTCTGAGGGATGGATGGCAATTTGCCTTCAGCCATCCTCCACAGGTCGTCCTCTGTTTGAGTCGGGGGAAGGGCAGTGAAGCGACGGCCAACAACGTCCCATTCATGCTCGATGGGTGAGAGGTCCGGAGACAGCGGACGCCAAGGAAGCTCCTGGATATCTTGCAAGGCTTGTCTGTTGATGGTTACCGTGTCCGGTCACGCGTTATCTTGCTGGAATACAACATTTTGCAATCGCTGAAGGTAGGGCAGAGCAACCGCCCGCAGCATTTCATCGATATATTGCCGTGCTGCCATTGTGTCTCTGATACCAACCAGAGGTGACCGGTTATCGATGTTGATGGCACCTCAAACCATGATGCCGTGTTGTCGAGCTGTATGATATTCAACAGTCGCAGCAGGGTTGGATCTGTTTTCACGTCGTCTCAGACTCTCCCTCGGCGACTGACATTTGATAAACAGAACCGAGACTCCTCGCTAAGCACTGCCCTGCCTATTCAGTCTTCCAAGGGGATCGGATCCACACTATTGCAACCTCACACGCCGGTACCTCGGGTTAATGGCAGTCTTCGTAAAGACGCTTTCGGCCAATCGTCGAGAAACTGTTCTCGTTGATATTGGAACGTACAATGTGCCTTGCAAATTCTGCAGAGTGTCGACAATCGCCGTTTGTGGGGCTTTCGAATGCGTCGATCAACGCATGCTGACATATGTCGGCCAGGCATCTCTTTAACAGCACGTGTTTTCTGAAACGAAAATAACTCGGGAAATGGGTTTCCGTAGGTGACTTATGAAATGGAGATAGCAGCCAAAATGGAAGTGTCACTTAGATTTTTAAGATGGGATTGTCCCGGTCACTGTTTTCTACAAATTTTGGAATTTGTCTGGCGTTTTAACTGTTTGCTTAGGCGTGGGACAGCGTCTATCCCTAACGAAGAACCTCTCATAAAGACAGTTTTTGACATAGCCTATCCCAAACAGTTCTATCTTCCTTTGCAGTCATTGGGAAAAAACGAGCTGGACTAAGGAGACGAATATGCTTTCCTTGGGAGTAGTAGTAAGACACCAGAAATTTTCGTCTATACCGTCGCCAAGATCAGCAAAGAAAAAAGAAACTAGAACGTTAAGAACTCTTAGGATTGCTGTAAAACAATCGGTAAAGGAATAGCGCGTACTGGACTGAAAATCATATCATACTAAAAAGAATAAATGTGATGCTAAACGTATTTAGAGTTTTTACGCTGTATTTTCGTTCTAATAAAATGTGCTCTTTAGTATGTACGGTTGTAATGATTCAAATGGATCTCGTATTTAGTTATTCTTCTCGTGGATATAATAAGAATTACAGTGTGCATTGTAGCATTAAAGCGGGCTAATAAAATCGTGTCAGCAGGAAAGTGAATAGAAAACATGCTATCATTTACCTTTCTTTCCGACTTTATATGCTGTTCTCTGATGAAGTTTTTATGTTCAGATACAGTTATTATCGACTTTAAAAAAATGTTGTTCCTTTTGGAAACGTAAAATCTCAGTTTTTATGTATTCTTTAAGACTACCTTAAAGCAAGCAGTTAATTACATGAACAACTCCGAATTTAGCAACTATTTTTATGAATCGCGTGTGGAATTGTTTATTCATTTGGGAATTTGTTTTATTCGAAACGTCATTTAGCCTGATCAGAAAACTCTTCTGTATCATCGCAAACGTCCTTTTAAATAAATTATCTTCTGTGAATCCAAGACTTTGGAAATATGTTTTGACTGTCTAATTATCGCGGTTTAATCAAAATATTTTAACAATCTGTAAAAGTGAATCTCAATCGTTTTTGATTTGAAGAACCCTTGAAACATTTCGCAGGGTCTCGGTGATTCCCTAATTGGCTGGCACATATTAGGTTTACTAGTTGTACATTTTAAAATAGACATACAAAGTAGTAGAATTCATAAATAATAATTTACACTTACTTTTGAATGAGACGTTACAAGAGAGTTTGTTACCTATTTCTATTTATTAATTACTGCTAATAAAAATGTCAAATGTATTTTATATATATACAGGGTGTCCCAAAAACATTGACCTCGGCTTTTAATCCTTAAATATTGATGTTAGACATATATAATAAATTACAAAGTTGGGTAAAAGATGGTACAGGATTTTATGAAATTGATTAAAATTTTCAAGGGAATTAAATTTTTAGAAATAGAAAATTTAAATTTTTATACGGTCCCCTTACAAAAACATTTCCAATGAGTAAAATGTGCCCCATACACTAATAAGGTGATGTACAAAATTTCGGCATTTTATCATCAAATGTCCCAGAGATATGAAAAGACAAAAATGCTGACTTAAACCACTTTTCGATGCATCGACATGGGTTCTCAGAGGGGAAAAATCATGTCCGCAGATAGCGTTTCTGGGCGTCATACACAAATTACGAAAGAAAACAATGATTACATAAATAATAATAATTGTCCCATTTATTGGTACAACAGTATCTATACTGTGTAGAAATAATAACTTAACATAAAGATTACAAAGCTTGTTCAAAATGTTTTCCATCCATGCCAAAGATCCATTAAAGATAAGAGGCAGTTATCATTTGCCTATGATACACTTCTGCGTAGCGCCATTTGCACTCTTGCTGTAAACATTTACATTTTAATTTGTAATTAGTCCCTCACCAATTTTGTTCAGACATATCTCTGGGACTTTTTACGATAAAATGCTGAAATTTTGTACATCACCTTATTAGTGTATGGGTCATATTTTATTCATTGGAAATGTTTTTGTACGGGGGCTGTTTAAAAATTTAAATTTTGTATTTCCTCAAATTAAATCCCCTGAAAATTTTTATCGATTCGATGAAATTATATACCCTTTTTTACGTAACCTTGTAATTTATTATATATATCTAAGATCAATATTTAAAGAATAAAATCCGAGGTCAATATGTCTGGGACACCCTGTACATCTATCTTAATAGTTGCAAACAAATATTGTGTAAATAGTAATATATATTCTTTGGTATAATTATAGTAGTTTTAAGAAATTTGTTAACAAAAACGAAGATGGATTTTCATAGACTCATGGATCTTGTCTAGTTGCTGGTTAGAACGGATAGGATAGTAACAACAACAACAACATCAAATACAAGTTACATTTAACTGTTTTATGATGCATTCAATTGTCTTATGATATATTCAAATTTTCACGTAATGTAATGTCATTAAGAATGATGTATATTAACTGGATTGGCATTTTTATATTATTGCTTGGTTTTGTTTTAAAATTGTTATTTGATAATTCAATAAGTAGTTAAAAAATAATAGTAATGCCCATTAGACTGAATTCCTTCTCGCTACAAATATTCACCGCTTCAATAAAGTTTCTTCCCCAAAGTGAAACTCACGATGCTTAAACTTTTACCAATTAAGCCTTAACAAAAAATAAACTTTCAAACTTCAAAAGCAAACTTTAGCATTTCCTCGGGATAGACTTGAGAAGGCCTTGAATTCCGAGGAACCCTTTTTGGTATCACTGATCCAACAATTAAAACGCGTGTGACCATTTATATATGTATCAATTTAACAATATGTGCGTCTATATGTCCATGTATTTTCTTAGCTAATTCGTGTTCTGAATTATTCGTGCTTTGGACAGAACCACATAAGCATAGTTTGTATATTAATAATATAAACACTTTGATTTATCTGTCTGTTTATCTGTCTATCTCTGGGTGCCGCTGCTACAGAATGTTGCCAAACGTGTTTCAATCAAAGATAAACATTTCAATTTAGATATTAACCCAAACCATCAGCATTTTCATAACCCTCCACGGGAAGACTAAATGTTTCCGATAACCCGTTGACATTTCACGTTCACTGCTACTTGAATCCAGTGTTCTAATTAAAACCCGAAGCGTTCTTACCTAATTAAAATTTTGCTCGAACGCGGTTCGTTTTTTTTTTCTTGCTAGCGTTCATGTTAACGGTTCCTGCTAGCTTTCTACAATTTGTTTTAATCTTTTTTAATAAAAAAAAATCTAAGGTGAGCAACACATGACTTTCCTTATTTAATGCAATGAATTTACTACTTTTACAATAAAAAAATAGTTTTTTCTTATAGTATATATTTATATTCTTTCCAAGATATTGAATTTTTGTCAATCAGTCGTCATTTTCATTGATTTAGTGTCATTTTTATCCATTTGGCGAGATTTTCGTCAATTTGGCAACATTTTAAAAAGTCGCTAAGTTGGCGACATTCCGCCAACTTAGGCGCCTAAATCTCGCCAAGCGTTATGGACGGAGAAATAAGTTATTCTTATAGCAGATAAATAACTATTGGCATTCAAATACAAAAGTATTACTCAAAGTATATTTTCTCATGAATGGAACGAGCTAGATCCACGAGAATGATGACACCAAATGTATCGCATGATATTACATATGAAAAGTGAACATGTTTCTCAACAGTTAATATATGTTTTTTAATTTATGGAATTTTTTGATAAATTTGTTTAAAAAATGTCCAATATCCCGAGAACGGTTCATGCTAGCTTTCTAAAGATTATGTCAATCGCTCTCTAAGGAAAAATTACATACGCAATATCTATTTGCGTAACTTCATTGAATGTTTGGATTTTTTGATGATTTTTTCTAAATTTCAATCGAAAATTTAGGGGGATTCTGAACATTCTATTACGTTTAATAACAATAGGCTTGCAGTGTTCACGGATTGCGATTTTTGTACCAAATTTCATTCGAATCGCTCCATTTGTTCGTGAGATATCGACTCCACAGACTGACTGACACACACACACACACAGACAGACATCACCTCAAAAATGTTTGATTCGTGATCAAAGATGCTTGAAACGTGTTCTCCCGTCGAAAACTTTAATTCGAATTTTCGACCCCGTCATAATACTTTCCTTATACATTATGTATATAAGGAAAGTAATTACATAATATATGACTATTTGCGTAACTTTATAAAAGGTTTTGATGACTTTTTAAAAATTTCACTCGAAAATTTAGGGGTGTTCTGAACATTCGATTGCGTATAAAAACAATAGGCTTCTAGTACTTATGGTTTGTAATTTTTGTACCAAATTTCGTTCGAATCGGTCCATTCGTTCGTGAGTTATCGTCTCCACAGTCTCACTGACACACACACACACATACACACACACACATACTTTTACACGCACATAGACGCACACAAACACATACTTTCACACGCACATACATACACACAGACACACGCACGCTTACAGACATCATCTCAAAAACGTTTGATTCGTGTTCGCAGGGATGCTTGAATGTGCACTCCCGTCGAAAACTCAATTCGAATTTTCGACTCCGTCACTATACTGTATTTACTTACCCTGTATCTGCAATTTTATATGTATCATATATATATAATAGAGCACACAGTTTGATATGGTATTCAATGACATATATTCGGTAAATGATATTAATAGGCTGATGGACTTTGTAATGCCGCCCATCTCCATGTTATCATAAATTCGTTTAGAAAGCTGTAATTATATAATAAATCAAATTTAATGCAATGCTGAAGACCATATTATACACATAATTAGCAGATATTAATTTCATATTTCCAATATAAGAATATAGAGTATTGGCTATAAACGTTTGCTGTACCAATGTACAGAAAGAGAAAATGATTTTATTGTAAACACCAATAAATATAAAACATGTTTACTAATAAATTCATGGATACGAGTATCTACCAATGTTTTAGTATTTTACTAATAAATATATTACTAATAAGTTAATAGACTCCATAAATTTATTTTTCTCTTTTGTTTCTAATTTTTTATCCCTGCTCCAAACCGTTGATGCTTACAGTATCTGAATTTTTAATGAAATTCTGAATATTTTACGGGCAAATGCTGACAAAATATTTCCATCGACATAGAACGTTGTCAATTTAAAACAATTCATTGTATTTTCAGTTTATAGATGTAATTTAAACTATATTTAATTTGAAGTTAGGTGAAAGAAATAGAAACATTGGATGTGTGCTAAAATAAGTTTTGAGTAATTTGTACTTTCTTTCTTTCTAAAAAATATCGCTTCATAAGAACACTGCAGTTGATCTTTTATTTTTTATGCTTTTTTAATTTACTTGATTAATCGTTTCTCTTATTGAGTTAATTGATGTTTTTTCTTTATGCGTCAATAGTTTAGTTTTTTTTTTAATATATTATTTGTTTCATCTGCACTCACTTCATTACGCAAGTTCAATTTTCTTGGGAGCTCATTGAGAGAGCCCGGTTATTAGTGTCTTTAATGACCGTAGTGCAAAAATAATGATGTGAAAACAAATTACAGTAAAAGTAGATGAGTAACAGTCTCTGTCGTCTGTCATTAAGGAGCATAAAGAACATAAGAAACAGTAAAATGTATGTTCTTTCATAACATATTTGAATTTTAAAAACAGAGTATAAATGTATTTAGATAAAGTATATTCTACAATGCATATTACATGCATTCTAAGAATATTAAAATGAGAATGAAATTCGAAGTGGAGTTTTAACGAATTCGCATGTACAGCCGGCCCTTTCCCGGTTCATTCCATAAAAGCGGACACACTAATCTCGTGTCCGGCAGTCCAAATGGTTGCTCTATGTCTCGGATGAATGTCTCGGATGCTCTATGTCTCGGGTCTTCAACACTAATCTCGTGAATTTTAGTTTCAGTTTTGGAAGAAATGGAAAGAAAAGCGATAAATCGCCAAACGTGTTAACCTCCGGTTTTGTCCTGTGCAGTTTAAAAGGTATTTAGTACTTAATAAATAGAAGAAATGTATTATGCATATCGTAAAAAATTGCTACTGTTTAATATTTGCATTTTTATAATTCTTTATATTTATTATCATTATAGTATATAATAAACAAGAAAGATCAATCATGCTAATTATGAAACACTTTCCAACTGAAAGGCAATTTTATTTAAACATGTCTAAAATGCGATACATTCATCGGTGGTATTTTTAAAATTATCATAGTACTAAGATAATTTAGTTTACTTAAAGACTTAAAACTATGGATGTAAAAGTACTTTCTAACTCAATGGTTAAAACTTCATCGAAAAAGGCAATGCTATAAAATTATATGTTTCCATACGTAAAATCAATGGATATTTCATATATATCACCTGTATTCTAGTCTCGAGAACTAAATAATTTTGCGTTAAAAAATTCAGCAATTCTTATACAAATCATCTTACAGCTTGATTTCTTTATATTTTGCATACGTTAAAATTAAGCTTTGTAGAAATGATCAAAGTTTGATGATCATTTAAACTCAAAAATATTGTAATTGCGTTGGCGCAGAATATAGATGCACAGAAAAATAAAGCAATTTTAGGACGGATGCAACACTACATATAAATTTAAAAGAACTTTAAAAAATCACGATTTTGACACTGGAAAAAAAGTTGGATGCTATATTATTTTGAGGTGAGTCACGTGGTCTCTTTATATAATATGGGTGTAATTATTATTTTAATTTTTATTTAAAACTAACCGCCTTCGGCGACCATCCTGTTCGCTACCCTTGAAAATTCTGATCGTGGCAAATTCGCCGGCGCCGTAACCCAGTGGAGTTGTTGGTAAGGTAAATATTTGGACAGCTAGGAAGTGCCACCAAATTTAGACCGGAACCCAGTGGGGGAGGCATCCACAGGGACCATATCCTCCTTCCTCTACCACCAACCTCTCGGAAGGACTTATGGACCCACATGTTTAACATCATCCTACTCCGAGTGAACACGGTTCAGCCAACCAGCCTGTTCGCTACCCTTGAAAATTCTGACCGTGGCAAACTCGCTGGCGCCACCTACCAGAAAGGTATAAGGTAAAAACTACCGAACATATTTTCTCAAGATTTTTTATATATTTTAGGGGATAATTTGAATATAACCTAAAATTTTCAAAGCAATTTGTGAATTTTATGTCCAATATTTACGATGCCTGGGATGTTTAACAATAGCAACAGACGTAACGCCGCCTGTTTTTACAACAGTTTGACCCGAGAGGTCAATTAGGCCATAAAACTAAAAGGCTGCATATAGCCACGAGAATGGTTAAAAATGTTGACCCATTATGGAAGATTTCTGATAAAACTTAGTTGCACAGGCTAATATCTCGAAATCTGAAAGCGTTGCTATAGGGGGTTATTTAAAATGCAGAATTCATAATTTTATTCTGTTATATTTAAAAGTAAAAAATATGCTGACAATTAGTAGAGTGGATTGAAGAAAGTTTATTCAAAGTTGTCCTTTTTATATTGTGAAGAAATTTGATTTACGATTTGTTTATAAATATAAAGTACACTCTAAGACAAAAAAATCTGATGTGGACAGCACATGACTTTCCCTGCAGACTTATATTCACGTTCTATTTATTTAAATTAAATTTAATTAATTTTTAATTCAATTTTTGTTCGCATTTGAAAACTGGACTTATTTTCAAAAATGGTGTAGGAAAAATACGAAAAACTAAAATATCTCGAGAACGGCTAGTCCTAGTGTAATGGGGTTGGTCTTATTCTTTTCTTCGCTAAAAATTAAGTATTAAACAAGCATTTAATGGCTATATTTGAGCATACGTAGTTATTAAGTTTAGATTTTGTTGATTTTTGCGGGCCATTTTGCAAATAAAGGCAGGTTATTTTTTTTCGAATTACACCAAAATCTAATCAGCACTAGGGTGGCCTACAAGCGACTTATCTGCCAAATTTTGTGAAATTCGGTCCATTAGTTTTTCAGTTAGAGTGGATGCAATCTTTTGCGGGCCATTTCGCAAAAAAGGAGGGTTCTTTTAACCCGAGTCATACCCAAAACTAATCAGCACCAGATTCGTGCACAAATGACTTACCTACCAAATTTTATGAAATTCGGTCAATTAGTTTTTAGTTAGAGTGGATACAAAATCTGCACAGACAGACAGACAGACACACAGACAGACACACAGACACACAGACACACAGACACACACACAGACGTCACGCTAAAAATAGATTTTTCGTATTCTAGAGGTCTCGAAACGTGTAGATCCGTCGAAAACTCGAGTTGCGATTTTCGACATGATTCCAATACTTTCCCTATACATTACCATGTATTGCAGGGAAAGTAACAATAGACTCACCCTGCAAAATAATCCGATAGTTATGAAACTGTACATGCAAACACTTCTCGACGGAATATGCAAATGATCAAAAATTCGCAGACAATGAATGAATAGTCGTAAATACACAGTTTTGAAACTGAGCACCATATTGGTGTATATAAGGAGCGAACCTCTTTTTCAGGAACGAAACGTGCAGTGTATCTTGATTGTAAGAATGCCTCGTCTGCGAATTCGTAGCCACAACGAACATATGAAGGAGTTTGAAATATGGCGTGAGTTCGGACTGCATGAGACTGGAAGAGCACACCGACGAATCGCTTGGCATTTGGGTAGGAACGATGCAGCAATTGGACGATGTTTGCAGGAATGGGTCCGGAATGGCAGCTTTCGGAAGTAAGCGGGCAGCGGATGGTCTAGAGCGACGACAGACCGGGAAGATAGAGTCAGAGCTGCTGTGACAACACGAGATTCGTCGTTATCAACCATCCAACGTGTTTCAAACACAGAAGTGACCACCCGGGCTATTATAGAAGACAACGGGAGCGGAATCTATTACGCCGCCTACCACTGACCCGTATGTACCGTCAACAGCGATTGTAATGGTGCCGGGTCTGATCAACGCGGAATGGTTCGGCTTGGGAACGGATTGTCTTTTGCCGTTTCGAATGGAGTCCCGACGACCAGCGCAGATGTGCCTGGAGACATCCCAGACATCGTCAGGATCCTGCTCTTAATGTCACACGCGACATGGCCCGACAACAGGGATGCATGGTCTGGAGTGACATTTCGTTTGATAGACGGACCCCTTTGATAGTCCTCCGTGGCACCATCACAGCACAGCGGTACGTTGCCGCTGTGCTGGGATGGTTGCCGACATTCTACGACTCGTTGTACTGCCTTTCCTTTCCCGACACCGCGGGCTAACTTTTCAGCAAGATAATGCCAAGCTACATACGGCACGCCACTCTATTGATTGTTTGCTTGCTTTTGACACACTTCTTTGGTCATCCCAATCCCCTGATCACATTTGGGCACATTTGGGCTGAGATGGGGTGTCGCCTGCGACTATCCCAGAATTTAGATGGTATAGCTCGTCAATTGTAGGCCATTTGGAACGACTTCCCTCAAAACACCATCCGGCAGCTATATGCATTAATACCACTTCGGGTAATAGCTTGTATCAAGGCCCGAGGTGGACCAACGCCATATTGACATGCTCACTTTGTGTAGATCCTTCAGTGCAACAAATCATCCTATTGTTATGAATTTTAATCATTTATTTTTCTGTACATCCACATTACACGTTCCAAATTTTGTCTCAGTTAGACAATTCTTTCTTGGCGCGTCGATTTTTTTTGTCTTAGAATGTATTTCTTTAAACAAACAATTTCTTATATCAGCGCAATGAAAATTTGATGGTTTACACAAATTCATATAAAGTAAATGTTTTTTTCTGACACACTATTGTATTTCATCTGTAATCAAATTATCAAAAACGATGAAGATATATGCAAATGGGGACAGTACATAGGTTGATTCAAAAAATATTTGCCATACTTTTCGAGGTGTTAGTATCACCAAATCAAGCATTTTTCGTCATAGTTCAGTATATCGGAAATGAAACGTAAATGCGCCAGTGAGTGCTTAATGGTGAAACACATGAGGTATAGTGAAAACACAAAACAGATCTAAAAGTTATAAAATGAAATTTAATAAACAATTATTACAGTAATGACTCAAAAGAGTGACCGTCGACCTGAATACACGTCTCATAGTGGTGATGGAGCGATTGGTGAATTCTCTAGAACACACAAGGTATATCGCGCACTTTGACAGCAGCAGTCGAAATTCTGGAGATGAGTTCCTCTTCAGATTCAAGGGACGTATCATAGACGAAATTCTTGAGATACCCTCACAGAAAGAAGACAAGACACGACAGACAAATCGGGCGATCGGCCTCTCAAATGTTTGAGCTGCAAATAACTTTTGGAAGTTCTTCATCATCCCCAAATGAAATTTGCATACGTGGTTTTCATCTTCAATAAAAAAATAACAGCCATAATGACATTTTTATGTTTGCGGAGTGGCCACTTCCCAACGAGTAAGTGCCTTTAAATTTCATTTCCGATCCTGTAAACTATGACGAAAAATGCTTGGTTGCCCTTGGTTGATGTTATGAAGCATAACATTTATTTGCAACATTTATTTGCATGTAATGCAAATACTGTTCATGTCCCGGGTTAGCCCAGGAATAAAGGGGGGGGGGGGTAGTAATTACTTAATGTAGGCTATATGTATGGTAAGTTAATGCTATGATGCTCTTCACAGACACGATGGGACGATTCGGTGACATGGTTTGAGTGGTACATGACAGGACTTGTAAAAAATGCTCATAAAAGAGATGTCGTAGCAAACGTCAAATTGTAAAATTACAAATCTTTCGAAATTTAATGCCCCTGTCAAGTGTTAGATCAGACAGAGGACCGGTCCGGGACATCCCGGCAATGGGAATATTTCCGGTCATCAATTTCTATTGGAACGCATAGAAAATGAGCGTCACTACGCAATCCAATAATTTGGTCGGAATTAGAACCGTCCTTTCCTTGCACATAGGTGACATAGCGATTGAGAGGTGACTTCCACCCCAATTTTGTTCTTCCCTCTTCAAAATCTGAAGCGGCTCGACTTTAAAATATAAAATTAGACTACATTCTAATCACGTGAGAGAAGGTCTCCAAGTATGGGTGTGCACTTGTTTTGAAGCCAGATCTGATATGCATTTAGAAGCATGTTTGGGCACGGTGTCCGCTGCCACTCTCTAGCGGCAGCCATATGCATACAGCACGGAGCCAACACCTTTTGTACCCCGTTGCGAGCACGTACACTCAGGTGTTGCTCGTAGTCAGGAGCAACAATTCAGCAAATTAAATTTTTGGCTGCTCCAGGCCAAACCGAGATAGGACAGAGACAGATCGAGTTTTGCATTCAGTCAGAGGAACAGCGAGGACTTCGCCACTTTTGCTACGCAATACCACACAGCTCTGAAGATAGACGACGTAGTGTGGGCTACCCTTTGGACCTTTTAAACTACATTTAAGCAGTGACAACTGTGTGGACTGCAAGGACGGTAATCGGCAGCACAGCGTCTATTTCACCTCATGGACGAGTACGCGGACGGAGTATGTATGGGGCATGGATCCTGGTCCCCTGTGCAATGTACAACACACGTCAGTTTGAGTGCGTAAACCGTCATCGGGGCGGCATGTCTGAGGCAAGATACCGCAAAGTTTATTCGGGATGCGACTCCAACCGGCATCGACCTGCACGTAGTTCCCGGATCTCCAGGGATCGCTGGGCCAACCGGAAATTGGGCGGTGGAGAGTATAGCGGACTGTAATCCCTAACTCCGTGATAATTAACGACGGAATCTCGAGTCGGCGTCATCTCCGAAATTCGTGTGTTCCCCTAATCTGTATCATCGCGCATACCTAGAATTCTCCGCTCTGAACTGGAATTTTCGATATCTGGAATTGCAACCCATTACATCGATGTGGATGTATTGTTTCTTGTACTTTTCAATTGTGATGTAATGTATTATTTGTATGCTAATATAAATCAGAGTGTCAGTGTAAAGTTGAGCTTTGGGAATATTCCCTTGCTGTACAACTTGTATTTTAAATTAATGATAATTTGAAATAGGAATTATCTATCCCGTACACTCCTGAGGTCAAGCTTGGAATTTTTAAGTGTAGTGTATTTGTATTATGATTAGTAATGTTCGATAATTGATGTGTTTAATAAATGTGTTAGTGACCACACATTAGACTAGTTCTTTTAGTATAACGCAATGTACTTTTGATATTATATTTTCAGAGTCAACTGGGGGACACTATGGGTAAGTATTTGTATTATATTTATGTAATTTTTACTCCACCACAGTTGACAACAAATGCCACGTAAAGTTTGGCCCATATGTTTTTAATCACCCTGTACATTACAGGTATTCACTTATTAGCCATACATTTTTTTAGGTATTATTGTTATATAGAGAAGAGGTAAAAATAAAATATGAAGCAGTAGGGTTCACTTTGTTTATGTTATTTAAGACTCATGAGACTCATTAAGCAGAAAACCAGAATAAGTAGCGTGTTTTAGTCTTATGGAACAGTTGAACAGGTGAATTTCATTACCTTGCCATGATTTTGTTACCTTTGAAACATTGTATACATATCGTGCTTCTGCGTGTTTTTATCAGATCAATTTATCTAAAATTTGGAAGTTCAATTTTTTTTTCATTTATTCATTTAAAAATAATGACGGTTTGTTCAAATGAGGTACGTGATTATTTTACTTCGTGCAACAGTATTTTTAATTTTTCTTCATTCGATATAGCCGTTATCCATATTTACCCGCATTCAATTTGCATGAAAATTTAGGTTCCTTCAGAGTTCGTTGTGGTAGTTCTGTTATAACTGCTGCTAATGATACTGATAGGAAATTAATGATCTGAAAAGGAAGTATATTTAAAAAAAGAGAAAAAGTTAAGTGTCTTTTAAGGGTCATTTAGTAGTGACAGAAGCAGGAAAATCCAAAGCGGAAAATTGCAGTAAATTTAATTTTGTAGCAGTAAAATTATATAGCAGAAACTTTGTAGAGGTACAAAAGTACATGAGAGGTACAAAGATACATGAAAATATCTGTCAGTGCGTTAAAAATTTTAATATTTTTAGTTGCATATATTTAATTTCTGATTTTCGCATTTGATTTTCTTCTTTTTGATAAATATTTATCCCTAACCATAATTTGTTACAGTCTATATGATCACAAATATTGTAACAACAGTAAAACACAGAAACAATAATTCTTGGGACAAAGCTTGCAGCAAAGTATATGTTGAAAAATGAATAGTTGTAACATGAATTTAAATAGTGCTACAAAGATATGTGTTACCGCATATCATTTAAATGCATTAATTTTTTCTGACAGTATTTCATATAGATATTTAGAATAATTTTATTAAATGATTCTAAATAATATATTGCAATTAGATAATGTATTAAAAATATTGAATACTTTTGTGCAGTATGCAAAATATTTTTATAAGAATCAACAAAACTTAATAAAACTGTTAATTCCTCATGCCTCATGAAAGTTTGCAGTAAATTAGATAATTTTTTAAACAACTTATGAAAGCAAAACCATGGAAAAGTAAAATTTAATCAAAAAGTAAAAGTAAATAAATAAAAGTAAAAACGAAATTCTAATCAACTCATATTTTTCACAGTCGTTATTTACGAAATCTGATCTTCGAATATTACCAAAGTTCACGAAACTTTTGAAAATATCTGGCTTTGGTTGAATTAATATTTATGAAAATATTTATATGGCTGTATTTCAAAAATTCAATTACAAAAATGGCCATTTTTTAGAAGAGTTTTTTGATTACCAGAGATGAAAAATATACCGAAGTTTAATGCTTTAATATTCCGCATCTTTTAGATCCTCTAGAGAAATAACATGCCATTTACTTTTTGTCTCTGATGAAACTTTGGAATACAGAACTATAAATGTGTCTGCTTGAAACCTCAAAAAGGATGTTATTGTCTAATAAAATGATGGAATAAGAAAATTGTTTGATTTTGTATTAAATATTATTTCGAATAAATATTGGCTCTTTATAATTAGCTGATTATACTGTAATTCATTCCACAAAGGATCTGCATATTTCAGATTATACAATTTTAAACTACTTATATTTTTTTCAAATAATTTCTTTAGTAAATAATTTTTGTTTGAAGTAGAAATAATGTAAATGCAAATCTAAAAAGCCACCAATAGATTAATTACATTTATAACTACGTACGAAAGTAGTAATGATTGTTTTGTGAAAGCTATTACTTAACTTAAATTTCTTGTTAAACAAGGATCTCCAAAAATGCCTGCTTCTTTACGATGCAACATTTTTATACAAATTACTGACCAAGTAAAATTATGATTTTATTTTCATAAATGGGTGGGTATTTGCTTAATGCATTAGAAGAAATTTACTAGTTACTAAGTCTTTCATATAAAAGTGAGCTTAAATTGTGTCACATAGTAAATTTTCTTGCTTTTATTCCTGGTATAA
Source organism: Amaurobius ferox (assembly GCA_951213105.1). Lineage (NCBI taxonomy): Eukaryota > Metazoa > Arthropoda > Arachnida > Araneae > Amaurobiidae > Amaurobius > Amaurobius ferox. The sequence continues at coordinate 62,908,996 of OX578144.1, forward strand.
GCTATTCCATGATGATGAACTCAAGATAGGGAAAAACCGATTAATAGATTCTCTTATTTGCTATCGAAATATGATGCTGTAGTTTTAGGAACTTTTTATTGGCAGTGTATAGAGTGCGTAAATGCATCCAAAAGCGTATTTTCTATCCAACCGCTTACTGCATTTCCACTATTAAAACCTCTGTCATACGCAGACCCCGTGCCTCCCTTATGATTAACCGTTGTCTTTAAAAGTAGTTTATAGTAACAAATACTAATAATTATTTTGTCACTAACGAAGCACTCAACAGTTTATGCTGTTACTAACAAAGAATTCAACTGTTAAGCTGCTACTTACGAAGTTGCAACTGTTTATGTTGTTACCAACAAAGCATTCAACTATTTATGCTATTAATAATAGAGGATTCAGCTGTTTATAATGTATCTAGCGAAACATTCAATTGTTTATGCTGTTACTAACAACCATTTAACTGTTTATGCTGTTACTAACAACCATTCAACTGTTTTTGCTGCTACTGAAGAAACTTCAACTATTTATGCTGTTACTAACAACCATTCAACTGTTTATGCTGCTACTGAAGAAACTTCAACTACTTATGCTGTTTTCTAAAGAAGCATTTAGCTGATCATGCTGTTACTACGTATCAAAGCCGTTTTAAAATGTTTTTGTTTTGAAATGTTCAATTTTTCACTTTCAATTACATATTTAAGTTTACAAAAACAAAATTATTCCTCAATAAAATATCTTATCCCCATATATCAAAGTGTTCGTATATATTTATATTAAACTTATTTGGAAATATTTTACTCTTATCAAATTTTTAGACCCCCATATATATTTTGTGTTCGAATTTTACGATCAACTTTTTATATCTTTCACTTATCAAACTTTCAATGTTTAATTTACCGAAATTCAACCGTTAACATGTAAGCAGGTCCTTTAAAATTTGCTTTTAAAATTGAAATATCCGGATAAAAATGCTTATTTATTATGAAACTATTTTTAAAGTAATATAGTACGGAAGTTTTACTTGCGACATAGCAAAAATTGTTCATAAATTCAACTGAAATATGACAGACAATGTTAGAAGAATGAAATTTGGAATTCTAGAGTTCTTTAGTACAATTTTATGTAAGTTTTGTCAGCTTTAAAATTCAAAAGAAAGTTTTATATTCATGTATCATTCTGGCCCTGGGCAGCTTACAAATTATTTTGATACGTTCGACACATATTATTCTCAAAAGTCTTATTCAATTTGCATATAATTATACAGTAATGAGATATAACTAAGTGTTTTGTAATTTATTTATATATAGCAAAACATGAAAGGTAGATAAATATTATTACTCATTGGAATATGGAAATTAATGAAAGCATCTTATGTTCAATTAAATGCATGAGTTATATTTATAAAAATAAAATTTTTTACCATTTACTAATTACTACCTGTCACCATTTGAAGCTATACTAAAGAATAAGTAATTTAAAAAAATTCAAAACAAGAAATTATGCTTCAACCTTTCTAAAAAATAAAATATGTTGGGTTAAATATTATGAAGTCGGTTCTATGAATCAATTCCCATTCAGTTCGAAGCTGCTTACTTGGGTTGCTTTTAATCTGGATATTTTGACTCTAGAGTGCTTAACGTGTACACTTAAGGTGGGCGAACATACAAATATTCATAAAAAATCGTTTTTGAGATATTTTGGAGATATTTAGATTCCTTGAATACTGTTATTTCTAATTCCGTAAAGAGTCTGCTAGTCCCTTCATTTAATTTCTAAAATTTAATATTCAAAGGAATCCATTGAAATATAGATATCCTAACAATCCTTACTAGGATACCTATACTTTGAAACGTTTGGGACATCGACTTGGGTGGAATCTGATGTGGGCAGCACATAACGTTCCTTATATAATGCAATGAATTTACTACTTTTTCAGTAAAAAAAAAAGAGGTTATTCTTATAGTAGATACTTATATTCTTTCCAAGATATTAAATTTTCGTTAATTAGTCATCATTTACATTAATTTAGCATCATTTTTATGCATTTGGCGAGATTTTCGTTAATTTGGCAACATTTCGAAAAGTCGCCAAGTAGGCGACATTCCGCCAATTTCGTCTCTAAAATCTCACCAAGCGTTATGGACGGAGAAATAAGTTATTTTTATAGCAGATAAATGGCTATTGGCGCTCAAATACAAAATTATTACTCAAAGTATATTTTCTCGTGAGTGGAACGAGCTAGATCCACGAGAGTGGTGCCACAAAATTTATCACATGATATTACATATGAAAACTGAACATGTTTCTCAACAGTTAATATTTTTTTAATTCATGGGATTTTTTGATAAATTTATTTGAAAAATGTGCAATATCTCGAGAACGGTCCATGCTAGCTTTCTAAAATGTACGTCTATCCTTTTCTAATGAAAAATTACATAAGAAATGAGTATTTGCGTAATTTTATTAAAGGTTTTGATTTTTTGGTATTTTTTTAAAATTTCACTTGAAAATTTAGGGGTATTGAACATTCATTTGTGTTTAAAAACAATATAGGCTTCCAGTATTCACGGATTGTAATTTTTGTACTAAATTTTACTTGAATCGCTTCATTCTTTCGTGAGATATCGTCTCCACAGGCTCACTGTCACACACACACATACAGACATCACTTCAAAAAATGTTCGATTCGTAATCAGGGATACTTGAAACGTGCTCTCCCGTCAAAAACTCGAATTCGAATTTTCGATCCCGTCACAATACTTTCCTTATACATTATGTATATGAGGAAAGTAAAAAAGGAATTTTTTCGTGTACATATATTTTTTGTCATTTATTACTTCTCATAAACTGGTAAAAACGCTCATAATCTGTTAATATTTTGCTAATTCTACATGTTAGCATTACTAACACGTAGAATTAGCAAAATATTAACAGACAACAAAATTTACCTGCATTAGTGACTGCTCTGCAGAGAATTGTAAATGGCGAGTTGAGAAGTTGCACAGCTAAACAGATTGCTGAAGCAAACGGTATTCTGATGACTGTTAGTACATTCGAATTTTTAATTTTCCTTATATTTTGGAATAAAATATTGGAGAAAGCTTTTTATTTGTCTACATATTCGCAAAAAAGCACTTTAGATCTAGCAGTTGCCTGCCATTAGATTATTAATATGTGTGAAAGTGACATTCAGAAAATGTGCAATGAATACGAAAACAACTTTGAAGAAATTGAGAAAGCAGCAACTGAGATGGCTAAAAATTCTGACATTACAACAGAATTTACAGAAAACAGAATGCAAACAAGAAAAAGATTCCACGAAGAAAAATTAGAAGATGTAGCCTGTAAAGCTCGAGAGAAATTTATTATAGATTGCTAATGACTTGTGCTCAATTTACCCTAATGTGTCTACTTTATACCAGATCTTTCTAACTTTACCTATATTAAGTGTCAGCGCGGAGCGTTCTTTTAGCAGACTCAAATTAATAAAATCATATCTCCGTTCAACAATGGGCGAAGACAGATTATCCGCTTTAGCCTTATTATCTATTGAGAGACAGTTAGCTTCAGAAGTAGACTTTAATAAAGTTATGGACTATTTTTCGAAATGAAACCAAGGCGATTAAAACTATTATAATTTATGCTTTTGAAAAGTTAAAAGTCTTGAAAAAATTTTGAATAAATTTTGAATAAAAAAATTCTGGGGGTACATTAACAAAGTTCATTACTGGGGGTACATTAATTCACTACATTAACAAATATTATCCACATCGAATTTTTTACTCTTTTATAGTGCCCTTCTGTATTCGCCTTGGGTAGGGCCTATTTTTATATTCTCGCCCCCCCTCCCCATCGAGAAGACTACGCCATTGGTTAGTAATAAGGAAATGAAGTTATCACACGACTAAGTAATGCTTTCAGAATTTGATGAATATCAAAAATAAAAATACATACATCACTCACAGACGACAGCGTTTAACTAATTAATAATAACTCCACAGGTTTATGATGTTCTTATAAACTAGTTACACCATTATCTACTAGTCGACAACATTTGATTAAAGATTAAAGTCGGTGGTTTTATTTAGTGAGATGGGTTTGACTTTGGTGCATTTCTCTATAGGTTACACATATTTTATCATGTTTGACCAAAAACAGTATTTATTATTTATATTTCACTGTTCTTCACTGCACTGAATCGGTTTTGCCTGCAAGGATGAAAACAATATCGGATATAACACAAGTAATACCATCAAATTTCTGGCATAAAAGAAAAATAAATCTCTTCAGCCCATAAAAAGAATACTCCAATCCATAAAGAAATCCAATTGTCTGTTGGCTTTTGAAGATTTCATAAGAGCAAATCCATCCTTTGTTTCCAAATTGAATTCAGATTGCAAAGATTTGATATGTATTTATGCATCGATGTATTTAACAAATATGCAATAAGATATAAAGACGTTTTCAAAGGCAAAATGTAAAGAAGAAAATAATGGAAAACAATCAATAATTTTTCAATGTGTGTTCGATAATTATTTTCTTATCGGATTTTATATTAATTTTCTATGCAGTATATCGATCGCCCGAAAGCATAAATCTCTACATTCACTATAAGGCTTCCCCAACATATAAACAGATTTTGATATTGTCAGAAGTCAATTACACACAAAAAATGCTTTTTATGATTCCATTTTTCAGTCAAAATAAATAAGATTTTTGCTGATACTGACTAAAACAAACACACTGCATATTATGGGAAATCGTCTGATTATTTCAAGTGATATCGTGCTCTTTGTGGGAAAGTGAAAGGTTTAATATCTCAAGAAAAGCTCTTGATAATATTATTTCTTGCTATATTTGGATCTCTTTAGTTCTCGTAAAAAGGACTTACAAATCATTGACATATTTGTCAATAGTGAATATTTTTGACGAAGTTTTATATTTCAGATAAAGAAAAATACTTTATAAAAATAAGTAAAAGTTTTATAGATTATTCAATTTGCTTTAAAAAAAACAAAATGCATATAAAATCACTATATCTGCAATACTTTTCAACAAAATTTATTTTTATAATTTTTTAATTAAAAAAAATGTGATGTTGGCAGCACATGACTTTTCTTATATAATGCAATGAATTTACTTCTTTAATAGTGTAAAAATTATGTAAAGATCCACGGTACAGTGTTTTTAACGTTAAATTATACATTTGGCGTTTTTTCGGATGACAAAATGTAATACTATGTATTTCAAAGCTCCCAATTAACTTTAATTTTTTTCCCAATTAATTTCTTCCAACTCTAAATTAACAGCTATTAAGCTAATTATATTTATAGCATCCTCAATAAACAATATAGCCTATATATCAAACTATTTTAATAATTAATGCATCAATTAGGCGTCATTTTCATTAACTTTGACGATATTTTCTTAAATCTCGGGAGAAATCTTGCCAATATGGCGATATTTCGCTAGGTTATTCGTCAAGTTCGCCAAAACATCAGCAAGTGTAACAAACAAACGCTGAGAATATATTTTCGTCAATCTGGAGCTAAATATCGCCAAGATTTCGATATCCAGCTAGATTATTCGCCAAGTTCGCCAAATGTATTGCCAAGTGTTACAGATAAATGGAGAAAAGAGCATTTCTTATTAGAAGGTATGCCGGTCATACGACGAAATTCAAAATTTGTAAATCGTGACCTCCGATTTGGCGTCAATTTCATCAATGTGGCGACATTTTTACCAATTTAGGGACATTTTCTTTACTTTTGCAACATTTAAAAAGCCGCCAATCTGGCGAAATCCTGCCAAAATTTTCGCCTGGCGTTACGGACAGAAATGAAATATTCTTACAGTATATTTTTATATTCTTTCCAAGATAATGACTTTCTATCACTTATTCGTCATTTTCATTGATTTAGCATCATTCTTAGCAGACTGGCGAAATTTTCGCCAATTTGGCAGGCAATCATGTCATAGGAAATGTTGCCTGTACGGATGCTTTCTCCGTTTTGTCTTCGAAACAGACGATTATTAAAGGGGGGCAAAAGAGACTCTAGAGCATTTTACAAGTTCGTAACACTATGGATGACGCATTCTGTATTTGGAATGCAAGATACAAATATTTTTTCCTTTATGACACATATTGTTTTAAACGAGTTATGCGTATCAAATGAGCCAATAATTATTAAGTATCAGCACAAATAAATGAAATGAAACAACTCCTTGATTCATAAAAACAAGTTACAAAGGAATGGTGATAAAAAGGTACATACACCGCATGCCAACGGCCGTACCGTGCTGAAAACACCGGTTCTCGTTAGATCACCGAAGTCAAGCAGCATCGGGCGCGGTTAGTACTTGGGTGGGTGACCACCTGGGAACACCCCGTGCTGTTGATACATTTCGGGTGCGGTAGCCCGGTGGTTTTGCACGCAGCCACAACTGCCACCGTGTTCATGCGGAGTACGATCACGTTAAACATGTGGGTCCGTAAGTCCTTCCGAGAGGTTGGTGGTAGGGGAAGGAGGGTACGGTCCCTGTGGATGCCTCCCACACTGGGTTCCGGTCTAAATTGGGTGGCACTTTTCGGCCCTCCAAACAGTTACCTTACACCTTTCTGTTAGGTAGAACGGTCTGAGATGGTACCATATGTCTGACGCAGCGTATCCTCCTTGGATCTTGTGCCATTAAACCATAATCAACCAACGAACGGTCTGAGTCTCAACAACAACAACGCTGTAATGCCGCGGCCACTCAAACTGCTGCTGTAAACCACCGGGTCAGGCGAGTGGTCTTGGACTTCTACACTCTAATACCGATGGTGGTATAAATTTCCTTAAAAATGATGATATGATTGATTGAAATGTATATATAGAATATAAACGTACGAGTGTGTCAAATGAATACCCAAACTCGAGATATACAATATTTCATTGCATTATTGTACATTACATAACATTGGTATTATCTCTAAGTGCTTTAAAACAAATATTTTTAATAAAACATGACAAAATTATAGAAGTAGCATAACATTTCTGAAGCATGAATTTTTAAATTATAGGAAATTTTATGAAGTTGTAAAGATTCATCTCATAACAGAGGTTTGAACTTATATCCCCGCCTGAGCTGCCGACTGTTTATCCATTGAGCTACTCAGATAATGTTCTTTTTTTTTCTAATTGAAATATATGCTGCACAGAAACGTCAAATTTGAATTAAACTTAAAATTATTTATATTTGTTATTCATGAGTGATATTATGCGGCTTTATTCTTCAAAATTGGACTTATTATACTGTTCTTGAAATTTATTGGATTTTATACAAATTAATATGGTATTTTATGATAACTATTAATTTATCTGCACTGTGATATTACTTCAATCTTCATTTCTAAATACTTTATTTTAAATCATTATTTTCAGTACTTTGTCCAAAACAAGCCAACTTCCTTTCCAATGCGCAACAGTCAGCATTCCTTCAACACTGAATATTCAACATTTACCTTACAATGGCAGTTATTTGCTTAAATATGTGTGGGAATAGTTAAACTCTATCTAAACTAGTTTATACTGACTACTGTAACATAATGTATTGCCTCTATATACTTTAAGTTCCTGTCGTCATTCAGGATTGTTAATACATTTGTCATTTAATAAACAGTTGTGTTGCACAGCGATGTTCCAAATAAAAGAACACTAGTTTCAAAGTTTGGTGTTCTGTAAAATCTTAGGAACACAAGTATTCGACTGCAATCCATTATGTGCCATTGCAAGACATTTAGCATTCCTTGTCACTCATTGAATATTAAACATTTGTCTTAGAAAGCTCACTGTTTGCTCAAATGTATACGGATATTTAAATGCTCTTAATTTAAGTTTGTAGCATTTTATACAGCATAATGTATTAAATAGATATAATTTACGTTCGTATAATGATTATAGTCTGTAAAAATATTAATTGAACATTTGTGTGTTAAAAAAATAGTAGTTTTGTATGTAAGAACAGTAATATAACGACAGTAAATTTGACTGACATTCAATACAAAAGCAAAAAATCTGATGTGGACAGCACATGACTTTCCTTATATAATGCAATGAATTTACTACTTTTACAGTTTAAAAAAGTGTTATAATTATATTCTTTCCAAGTTATTGAATTTTCTTCACTTAGTCGTCATTTTCATTTATTTAGCGTCATTTTGATCCATTTGGCGACATTCCGCCAAATTCGTAGCAAAAATCGTCTCAAAAATTCAAGCGTTATGGGCGGAGAAATAAGTTACTCTTACAGCAGATAAATGACTATTGGCGTTCAAATACAAAGTTATTACGCACAGTATCTTTTTTCGTGAATGGAACCAGTTAGATCCAAGAGAATGATATCACAAAAATTTATCGCATGATATTACATATGAAAAGTGAATATGTTTCTTAAGAGTTCATATTTTTTTATTTTACTTGAGTTTTTGATAAATTTATTTGGAAAATATGCAATAACTCAAGAACGGTTAATGCCAGCGTCCTACATTTTGTGGCAATCGTTTTCTAAGGGAAAATTACATAAGAAATGTCTATGTGCGTAACTATATTAAATGTTTTGATTTTTTGATGATTTTTTTCAAAATTTTACTCGAAAATTTAGGGAGGTTCTGGACATTCGATTGTGTTTAAAAACAATAGAACTCCGGTATTCACGGATTTTGATTTCTGCACCAAATTTCATTCAAATCGCTCCGTTCGTTTGTGAGATATCATCTCCACAGACTCACTGACACACACGTACACACACACACACACACACATACACGCATACTTTCACACACACACACACAGAGAGACACAGACAGCACCTCAAAAATGCTCGATTCGGTATCAGGGATGCTTGAAACGTGCTCTCCTGTAGAAAACTCGAATTCGAATTTTCGACCCCGTCACAATACTTTCCTTACACATTATGTACATAAGAAAATTAAAAATGGTTTTAAGATTTATTCTAGAGCAACTTGCATAGTTCTGTTTGTACTAAGTCTATCTTAAAATCAAAATATGTTAGGTTTGAGCTCTGATGAATACTGACACTGGAATGTAGCTAAGTATACGTGCATAAAGATATGCATGACTCCAATGTAACACTCAGCAAGCTTATATTTTAGGTGCGGTCGTACCTAACGATAAACACACCTATTATCATCGGTATATCCATCCATCTGTTTGTCTGTCACATAACAAAAACTACTTGTGTAATTTTCTAATACTTTCTTGAGGAATAGGACAAATAGGTGAAAGGAATTGTTCTATGCCTGATTTCTGCAAGGCAGTGTTATACAGCGTGATTAAAGAAAGATGGGCCAAAATTTACGAGTTGGTAGTGCACAACAAGCCAAGCATTTTCTCCCAATAGTTTACCCGGTAGGAAATGAAACGTAAAGGCGAAAATGGGAGTTTAATGGTGAAACCGCGACAATTTTACTTGACAATTTTTTCTTGGCAAAATTAAGTTTATTTGCAAAGTAGACACTTTCGAAAGTTAGAAGCAATTATACATCATTACTCGATTTTATTATCTTGAATTTAGTGATACAAATGAAACAAGAACGATCAATTATGCATAAAGCATTGATTATGAAACACTTTCCAATTGGAATGCAATTTTATTTAAATGTCTCTAAAATGCAATGCATTCAGCGGTGATATTTATTAAATAATCACTGCAATAATTTATTTTACTTGGAACTTTAAGACCATGGCGGTAAAAGTACTTTCTAACTCCATGCTTAAAACTTCATCGAAAAAGGTAATGGTATACAATCGGCTGTTTATCCATGTAAAATCAATGAATATTTCATTCATATCACTTATATTCAAGACTCCAGAGCTACATAATATTGTGTTAAAAAATTCAGCAATTCTTATACAACTCATCTTATATTTTGATTTGTTTATAATATGAATACGTTAATATTAGGCTTCGTCGTAGAAATAATCAACGTTTTATGATCATTTATTGTAATTGCGTTGCGGAATATAGATTCATAGAAATATGCTAAAATAAAGCTGTTTTAGGACGGATGCAACACTAAATATAAATTTAAAAGAACTTTTAAAATCACGATATTTACATTGTTAAAAAAATTTGATGTGGGCAACATATGACTTTCCTTATATAATGCAATGAATTTACTACATTTACAGCAAAAAAAAGTTTTTCTTATAGTAGATACTTATGTTCTTTCCAAGATATTGAATTTTCATCAAATAGTCGTCATTTTCACTGATTTAGCGTCATTTTTATCCATTTGGCGAGATTGTCGTTAATTTCGCAACATTTCAAAAAGTCGTCAAGTTGGTGACATTCCGCCATTTATCTAGTAATAGTCATTTATCTGCTGTAAGAATAACTTATTTTCTCCGTCCATAACGCTTGACGAGATTTTGGCGACGAATTTAGTGGAATGTCGCCAAGTTGGCGACATTTTTAAATGTTGCCAAATTAACGAATATCTCGCCAAGTGAATAAAAATGCCGCTAAATCAATGAAAATGACGACTGATCGAAGAAAATTCAATATCTTGGAAAGAATATCAGTATCTACTAAAAGAATACCATTTTTTTAACTATAAAAGTAAGTAATTTCATTGCATTATATAAGGAAAGTCATGTGCTGGCCACATCAGATTTTTTTATTTCTGTGATATGTAACCTTTTATTTGAATTAATGTAATCAGCTATGTATTAGTTTCCCATTTTATGATGCCATGTTTTTGACAAAAATTTATCTTAACGTATCCATATTAATACTGATTTTGTCAATTTCGTTTAATTGAAGAATCAAATATATAGCAGCCGGAACTGCAAGTACATCAATATCGCTATTAGCAAATATACTGACTTTGCATATAGACTCTCGCATTTGAAATTTTCAAGATGTGAAAGATTTAAAATTAAAACTTAATGCAATTTATTAAATAAATTTACGAAATAAAAAATCATAAAACCCAGAAAGTTTTTACTCTTCAATGTTCACTACCGTTTTATCCAAAATCAGAGCCTTGTGACTTTCGAACTGTGATTTCAAAATCGAGTTGAAACGAAAATTTGCCACTAAATATCCAAGTTCTTGTTACTGTAGGAATCTGAATGCAGCCAGTATTCCCATAAGTATGTCCGGTATAATTATTGAATTTGCTCAATGTTACAACAGAAAATTGATCATATGGTTTAAAGTTTTCTTCGTAAAATATATCTTAAATAAATGTCCTTCATGAATTATATCAACAAGGGAATCATTACGCAATTTTTTACTTTCCTTATATACATAACGTATAAGGAAAGTATTGTGACGGGGTCGAAAATTCAAATTTGAGTTTTCGACGGGAGAGCACGCTTCAAGCATCCCTGATCACGAATCAAACATTTTTGAAGTGATGTCTGTGTGTGTGTGTGAAAGTATGTGTGTGTGTGTGTGTGTATGTCAGTGAGTCTGTGGAGACGATAACTGACGAACAAATAAACCGATTCGAACAGCATTAGGTACAAAATATCACAATCAGTAAACACTGGAAGCCTATTGTTTTTATACGCAATCGAATGTTCAGAACCCCCCCCCCCTAAATTTTGAAAAAATTGTCAAAAAATCAAAACCGCTAATAAAGTTACACAAATAGACATTTCCTATGTAATTTTTCATTAAAAAACGATTGACATAAATTTTAGAACGATAACATGAACCGTTCTCGAGATATTGTACATTTAAAAAAAAATTATCAAAAAGCCATATAAAAAAAAAAAATTCTTATTGAGAAACATGTTCACTTTTTATATGTAATACCATTCTATAAATTGGGTGACATCATTCTCGTGCATCTAGATTGTTCCATTCTTGAAAAAAGATACTTTGAGTAATACTTTTGCAATTGAACGTCAATATTTGCTGTAAGAATAACTTATTTCTTCGTCCATAACGCTTGGCGAGATTTTGGCGACAAATTTGGTGGAATGTCGACAACTTGGCGACTTTTTTAAATGTTGCTAAATTAACGAAAAACTCGCTAAATGGATAAAAATGACGCTAAATCAATGAAAATGACGACGCATTGACGAAAATTTGATATCTTGGAAAGAATATAAATATCTACTATAAAAATAATATATTTTTTTTTACTGTAAAATTAGTAAATTCATTGCATTATATAAGGAAAGTCATGTGCTGCCCACATCAGATGTTTTAAAATTAAGATTAAACAAATTTAAATAATTTGAAATGAATTAGTCAATTAGGAATGAATTGAACACGTTGAACGAATCAACTTACATTAAGTACACATGCTTTGGATTAGCTGTTTAAAAGCTGTACATGCTATTTGCAAAAAGTCTAGTGAGCATGTACAGCGTAGAAATTATCCTATTAGATATGAAGTATTCGCCCAATATTGCAGTCAATGTAGGAAATAGTGGAGCAATATGAAAACGTGGATATTTTCACGGAATTGGCCCACTATTGGCTTAAAATAATGGGACATAATTGAGATAATATTGCACCAATATTGGCGTTTCATTGGAAATGTTTCCAACCTAACACAAATATTGGAATAATATTGTAATGAAAATGTTTAGCCAATATTGGAGGTCAATTTAACTTCAATATTTGCCTAATATTAGGATTATATTGGAAATATTTCCAATGTAATGCCAAGATATACAAATATGGTCCAATATTTATCTTACATTGAAATGCTACTAGGGATACATTTGATCTCCGTAAGGTTCGTTTGAATTAGTGAAATTTTGATTCTGCACGTATGTGTGCAATTTTAATGTGTTTTCATATTTCTACCTAGTCGAAAACCCAGACCGTCCGACTCATCCGAGGACAATTTAATGGGAAATATATAACATTATTCAATATAAAACCCTATGATATTCAACTATGACATCAAGTACTACAAAAGAAGAATAAGTCGAATATCGATATTGACTCAAACAAGATGAGTTTGATCCTATATGACTTTAGAGAGGTCTCCATTCCCATTCAAGTCATCATTTGTCACATTTTTGAGAAATGATGAATTGCAAAACTTCTACTCAAAAGCTACACTAGGTAGAAAAAAAATATTTCTACCTAGTGTAGTTTTTGAGTAAAAGTTTTTCAATTCATCATTTCTCAAAAACGTGACAAATGATGAATTGAATGGGAATGGAGACCTCGCTAAACTCGTCCATATTGTCTCAAACTCATCTTGTTTGAGACAATATCGATTTTCAACTTTTTCTTCTTTTGCAGAACTTGCTGTCATAGTTGAATATCATACGGTTTTATATTGAACAATGTTATATATTTCCAATTCAACTATATTTTATAGTTGCAAAATGTTTGTAGTATTTAATGGTGGTGAATTTCATGGAGTAGAAGTAATAGTTTTATTAGTTATTCCTTTTAATCAGTATTCTCTTTTTATTTGTAACCGATTTGTTTCTTGTTTACCACAATCAGATAGCTAATTTAGCAGATGAAACAATTTTCTTTTTAATCACGATGATGATGGCTATTCAATTTCATAATGCATCAAATAAATTGATTTATACAGTGTGTCCCAAAAAGATTGAAACGCGTTTTAATTATTTACCTGTAGGAGATAAGTGGGCAATGTAAATTGCAAAAACGTTAAAATTAAGGTAGGAAATAAGCTTACGTTAATAAAATATTTCCCCCATTAATTTTAAAAAAGTTCCACATTTTAAATTTTTAAACGACCTCCTAAGACAAATTTGGTCAATCAGAACATTTTTAATTTTAATGCAACAAGATCATAAAAACAAGAAAGATCAATCAAGCAAAAATAATCGATTACTAAACACTTTTCAACTTCAATGCAATTTTATTTAAACATCTCTAAACTGCGGTACATTCCTCGGTAATATTTTTAAAATTATCACAATACGTCATTAATTTATTATATTTGAAAACTTAAAATGTCATTGAAAAAAATGAACTTTATTCAAATAACAGCATTGAAATATAAATTGCCTAGTTTAAACATCTTTAAAATGCAATACATTCCTGGGTAATATATTTAAAATTATCATAATACTACAATCTATATAAATAAAATTGAAAATCTGTCTGTCTGTCTGTCTGTCTGTCTGTCTGTCTGTTTGTCCCATCATCACGGGAGAACGGCTGAACCGAATTTGATGAAATTTTGTGGGTAGCCTAGAAATAGCCCCACTTAAAATTTAGTCTATGGTTGGAATTTCTACGACCAGTGGTTCTCGAGATATTAGTAAAAAACAAAACTTTCGTTTGTCCCATCATCACGAGAGAACGGCTGAACAGAATTTAATGAAATTTTGTGGGTGGCCTTGAAATAGCCCCCCATAAATTTTGCCCAAGTTTCAAGTTTCTAAGACCAGGGGTTGTCGAGATATTAATGAAAAAATGAACTTTTTTTATAGGAGTTCTACTCTCCAACTCCGTGGTTTATCCAAACGGAAAGGATAAATATCGTTTGTTTAAAGCGTCAAAGGGAATTAAAACTTTATTTTTGAGTTTGATGCAGGATTTTTGCATTAAATAGTCACTATCTGAAAGCATGAATTGTTTGAAACATGAATTTAAATGGAAAAATCTGCCTCCATGGTTTTACATGTATTAACCTCCATGTATTTCACAAGCTTTTACTCAACGATTAGAAGTATAAAGAAATTAAAATGGTTATTTAATTTCGCATTTTATGAGGAAGATTCTATCTTATATCATGTTGCTCGGCAAAGGAATGGAATTAAATGTGTTTGTTAATGATTATTATTTTTTTTTCTATTTGTATAATAAATAAATGGATGTAAAAATATATTTTATAAATGAACGGTTTGATTGTTCTTTTAATTATATATATTGCGGACTGTTTACATTACTTTTATTTATTTTAGCAAAGAGGTTTCAAGCTCATATATTGTGTTTAGCTAATAAACTCATAATAAATGAACGGTTTGATTGTTCTTTTAATTATATATATTGCGAACTGCGTACATCACACTTTTATTTATTTTAGCAAAGAGGTTTCAAAGCTCATATATTGTGTTTAGCTAATAAACTCATATATTGTGTTTACCCAATAAATTCATTTAGCCGATTGTTGAAGCAGAAAAAGAGTAGAACGGATGTATGTATCTTCTAATACAATTTTAGTGTTTTCATTTAGTATATATACAGACGGGATATGGATATTTTATTCTTCAGATCTGCAAATTTAGAGCTACGAATTTAGCGGAATATCTCTAAATAACTTGGTAACTTTTCTTAAACTTTACCAAATTAGAGGAAATATCTCCAAATTGATAAAAATGACCCAAATCAATGAAATTAAATTTGTTTTTTTAGAATAGAGTACTGAAATGATGTTTCTGTAGCATTTGTCGGTCAGTCCATCCATCCTACTTAGTAACGCATTTAACTAATTTTTTTAATATCACTAAATTGATAAAAATATTTGTAAATCCATAAACATATCATGGAGACGAAAATGTCGCCAAACCTTCCATGGAGATCACATTATTCAGACGAAATGATTTCCATCAATTTATTTGAAGCAGATGATATCATGTCGCTTAGCAACGGATCAAATGTGTTATGTGTCATACGATTTTTATTAAATCTAATAAAAATATGTATATAAAATAAATTTCATTGACATTGCATTTTTGACTGGATAATATCAATTACGGTTTTCAGGTTTAAACATCATTATTATTGATATTTCGGGGACAGTTGATTCAGGAATTATTGATATTTTCAAATTATTATGCCATTGTTTCATTATGACGAAAATTGTTGAAACTCATATATAGTACGTTGTACAAGTAATCTTCTACAAATGCACGGGTATATCTTCTAATCTACGAGAATATAAGTAGTACATGTATATTGGCAAAATTTATATATATATTTGCATATATTGGAATCAATTACGACCTTCTGGTATTAAGATTACGGGGATTTTTGTTACTTTCAATTTATTACGTCATCTTTTTTATTTTGGTAAATATTTTTAAGACTCATATTACAATATGTTTAAGCTTCTACTAACACACTGGCATATTTTCTAACTTGCGACAATATAAGTAGTACGTGGTTGCATATATTGATTCAATTCTTATTTTTGTGTGAATTTGTTTACAAAAGGGGCCAGGATATTTTATTCTTCAAATTTGCCCGTGAAGATAATTTTGCATAGTGAGAACAGATATTCCTTAACTTCTCTTTATGAGCAATAAATTTAATGTTTTATCAGAATTTGCACTTGATTGCGAATTATAAGTTTTTTTATATTATATACTCCGTACGAAGGACGGGTATGCTGCTAGTCTATATAATAAAAGGCAATGTCTGTGTGTCTGTCTGTCTGTCTGTGTGTCTGTCTTATACACTATACGTTTCGCGACCGCGCGTCGGAGAGCTACGAAATTTGGCAATCGGAGACCCGGGGGGGAGGGAAGGGGACACGTGAAAACCGATTTTTAAAATTTTAATTATTTTTTTATTTATTTAATGTTTTATGCGATTTCGACCGTTTTTTGCCATTTTTGCCCTTTTTTCTCCACGATCCAGACATCGTAGAAAAAAACAAATTACACCATCGGAAAGAGCAGAGAATTTCGAGTAAAAATATATCGATTTCAAATCTGAATTTCGATTTCTAATATTTTTTAAAGATTTTAAAACAAAAGTCACTTTTTGCTCAAGAAAACGATTTTTGGTTTTTAAATTCTCGCATCGTGAAAAGTACTCATAATTTCGACTAATAATTTACATTTTCAGAAAGGTCAAACATCTGGCATTCTTACAAGTCCAATCTGGTCCAGAAATAATGAAAATTGCCTTCAGGATGGCAATTTTAAAGACGCCATGATTTTAAATTTGTCGGCTACCGGCTCAGTTCCTCAATGGCATTTTCCCCCCATTCGCATTAGTTTCTTCCCCGTCTCCATGGAGACCGCACTTTCGGTTTTATAAGTGTTGTATACATCGGGCGAAATTATTATATTTATATGATATTTTAAATGGATATTTTAAATAATTTAAATGATTGAATTATGGTGGTTTGAATTGTGGTGATGTATTTGAAATTATTATATTTATGGATTGGTGGAACGATATGGTTGATTTTTTTATTTTAAATGGATATTTTAATTTATGGATATTTTAATTTATAGATATTTTAAATGGATATTTTAATTTTATGGCTATTTTAAATGATAGAACGATGGAACGAGGATGGTGGAATTAAGAGCCTAGCATATGGTCATTATAAATTTAAATTAGCGCGCGGGAAGTTAGCGCGCGAGAATTGCACACGGTAGGCCTGGGTTCGATTCCCGCCACTGATGCGGAGTACGATCACCTTAAACATATGGGTCGATAATTCCTTCCGAGAGGTTGGTGGCAGGGAAAGGAGGGTACGGTCTCTGTGGATGCCTCCCCCACTGGGTCCTGGTCCAAATTGGGTGAATAAAAAGAATGTTATGGAGATTGTCGCGGAGGGCGCGGTAGCCCAGTGGTTAGCGTGCGGGAATTTCACTCGGTAGGCCCGGGTTCGATTCCCTCCACTGACAAAACTGCTGCCGTGTTCACGCGGAGTACGATCACGTTAAACATGTGGGTCCGTAAGTCCTTCCGAGAGGTTGGTGGTAGAGGAAGGAGGGTACGCACCCTGTGGATGACTTTCCCACTGGGTTCCGGTCTAAATTGGGTGAATAAAAAGAAGATTATGGAGATTGTCGCGGAGGGCGCGGTAGCCCAGTGGTTGGCGCGCGGGAATTGCACTCGGTAGGCTAGGGTTCGATTGCCGCCACTGCCAAAACTGCTGCCATTTTCACGCGGAGTACGATCACGTTAAACATGTGGATCCGTAAGTCCTTCCGAGAGGTTGTTGGTAGAGGAAGGAGGGTACGGACCCTGTGGATGCCTCCCCTACTGGGTTCCGGTCTAAATTGGGTGAATAAAAAGAAGGTTATGGAGATTGTCGCGGAGGGCGCGGTAGCCCAGTGGTTAGCGCGCGGGATTTGCACTAGGTAGGTCCGGGTTCGATTCCCGCCACTGCCAAAACTGCCGCCGTGTTCAGGCGGAGTACGATCACGTTAAACATGCGGGACCGTAAGTCCTTCCGAGAGGTTGGTGGTAGGGGAAGGAGGGTACGGTCCCTGTGGATGCCTCCCCCACTGAGTTCCTGTCTAAATTGGGTGGCACTTCCTGGTAGGTCGTTCCTTCTGGTAGGTCGCGCCAGCGAGTGTGCCACGGTTAGAATTTGCCACGGTCAGAATTTTCAAGGGTAGCGAACAGGCTGGTCGCCAAAGGCGGCTAGTCTATATAATAAAAGGCAATGTCTGTGTGTGTGTGTGTGTGTCTGTCTTATACACTATACGTTTCGCGACCGCGCGTCGGAGAGCTACGAAATTTGGCAATCGGAGACCTGGGGGGGAGGGAAGGGGACACATGAAAACCGATTTTTAAAATTTGAATTATTTTTTTTGTTATTTAATGTTTTATGCGATTTCGACCGTTTTTTGACATTTTTGCCCTTTTTTCTCCACGATGCAGACGTCGTAGAAAAAAACAAATCACACCATCGGAAAGAGCAGAGAATTTCGAGTAAAAATATATCAATTTCAACTCTCAATTTCGATTTCTAATATTTTTTAAAGATTTTAAAACAAAAGTCACTTTTGGCTCAAAAAAACGATTTTTGGCTTTTAAATTCTCGCATAGTGAAAAGTACTCATAATTTCGACTAATAATTTGCATTTTTAGAAAGCTGAAATATCTGGCATTCTCACAAGTCTAATTTGGTCCAGAAATAATGAAAATTGCCTTCAGGATCGCAATTTTAAAGACGCCATGATTTTAAATTTGTCGGCTACCGGCTCAGTTCTTCAACGGCATTTTCCCCCCATCCGCAGTAGTTTCTTCCCCGTCTCCATGGAGACCGCGCTTTCGGTTTTAAATGAATTACGAGCATAAGTGTTGTATACATCGGACGAAATTATTATATTTATATGATATTTTAAATGGATATTTTAAATAATTTAAATGATTGAATTATGGTGGTTTGAATTGTGGTGATGTATTTGAAATTATTATATTTATGGATTGGTGGAACGATATGGATGATTTTTTGATTTTAAATGGATATTTTAATTTATGGATATTTTAATTTATAGATATTTTAAATGGATATTTTAATTTTATGGCTATTTTAAATGATAGAACGATGGAACGAGGATGGTGGAATTAAGAGCCTAGCATATGGTCATTATAAATTTAAATTAGCGCGCGGGAAGTTAGCGCACGAGAATTGCACTCGGTAGGCCTGGGTTCGATTCCCGCCACTGATGCGGAGTACGATCACCTTAAACATATGGGTCGATAATTCCTTCCGAGAGGTTGGTGGCAGGGAAAGGAGGGTACGGTCTCTGTGGATGCCTCCCCCACTGGGTCCTGGTCCAAATTGGGTGAATAAAAAGAAAGTTATGGAGATTGTCGCGGAGGGCGCGGTAGCCCAGTGGTTAGCGTGCGGGAATTTCACTCGGTAGGCCCGGGTTCGATTCCCTCCACTGACAAAACTGCTGCCGTGTTCACGCGGAGTACGATCACATTAAACATGTGGGTCCGTAAGTCCTTCCGAGAGGTTGGTGGTAGAGGAAGGAGGGTACGGACCCTGTGGATGACTTTCCCACTGGGTTCCGGTCTAAATTGGGTGAATAAAAAGAAGGTTATGGAGATTGTCGCGGAGGGCGCGGTAGCCCAGTGGTTGGCGCGCGGGAATTGCACTCGGTAGGCTCGGGTTCGATTGCCGCCACTGCCAAAACTGCTGCCATTTTCACGCGGAGTACGATCACGTTAAACATGTGGATCCGTAAGTCCTTCCGAGAGGTTGTTGGTAGAGGAAGGAGGGTACGGACCCTGTGGATGCCTCCCCTACTGGGTTCCGGTCTAAATTAGGTGAATAAAAAGAAGGTTATGGAGATTGTCGCGGAGGGCGCGGTAGCCCAGTGGTTAGCGTGCGGGAATTTCACTCGGTAGGCCCGGGTTCGATTCCCTCCACTGACAAAACTGCTGCCGTGTTCACGCGGAGTACGATCACATTAAACATGTGGGTCCGTAAGTCCTTCCGAGAGGTTGGTGGTAGAGGAAGGAGGGTACGGACCCTGTGGATGACTTTCCCACTGGGTTCCGGTCTAAATTGGGGGAATAAAAAGAAGGTTATGGAGATTGTCGCGGAGGGCGCGGTAGCCCAGTGGTTAGCGCGCGGGATTTGCACTAGGTAGGTCCGGGTTCGATTCCCGCCATTGCCAAAACTGCCGCCGTGTTCAGGCGGAGTACGATCACGTTAAACATGCGGGACCGTAAGTCCTTCCGAGAGGTTGGTGGTAGGGGAAGGAGGGTACGGTCCCTGTGGATGCCTCCCCCACTGAGTTCCTGTCTAAATTGGGTGGCACTTCCTGGCCCTCCAAACAGTTACCTTACACTTTACTGGTAGGTCGCGCCAGCGAGTGTGCCACGGTTAGAATTTGCCACGGTCAGAATTTTCAAGGGTAGCGAACAGGCTGGTCGCCAAAGGCGGCTAGTCTATATAAATAAAATTGAAAATCTGTCTGTCTGTCTGTCTGTTTATCCCATCATCACGGGAGAACGGCTGAACCGAATTTGATGTAATTTGGTGGGTAGCCTAGAAATAGCCCCACTTAAAATTTAGTCCATGTTTGGAGTTTCTACGACCAGTGGTTCTCGAGATATTAGTAAAAAACGAAATTTTTGTTTGTCTCATCATCACAGAAAAACGGCAAACCGAATTTAATGAAATTTTGTGGATAGCCTTGAAATAGCCCCCTATAAATTTAGTCCAAGTTTCGAGTTTCTAAAACCAGGGGTTGTCGAGATATTAATGAAAAACGGAACTTTTTCCTATGAGTTATACACTCTAACTCCGTGGTTTATTCAAACGGAAAGGATCAAAATCGTTTGTTTAAAACGTCGAAAGGAAATAAAACTTTATTTCCGAGTTTGGTGCAGGATTTTTGCATTAAATAGTCACTATCGGAAAACACGAATTGTTTGAAACATGAATTTAAATGGAAAAATCTACCTCCATGGTTATCTTTCACAAGCTATTACTCAACGATGAAAAGTATAAAGAAATCAAAATGGTTATTTAATTTCGCATTTTATGAGGAAGATTCTATCTTATATCATGCTGCTCGGAAACGGAATGAAATTAAATGTGTTGTTAATATTTATTATTATTTTTTCTATTTGAATAATAAATAAATGGATGTAAATATATATTTTTTAAATGAAAGTTTGGTTGTTCTTTTAATTATATAAATTGCGGACTGCGTACATCACTTTCATTTATTTTAGCAAAGAGGTTTCCAGCTCATATATTGTGTTTAGCTAATAAACTCATATATTGTGTTTACCCAATAAATTCATTTAGCCGATTGTTGAAGCAGAAAAAGAGTAGAACGGCTGTATCTTATAATACAGTTTTAGTGTTTTCATTTATTATATACAAACGGATCAGGATATTTTATTCTTCAGATCTGCAAATTCAGAGCTCCGAGTTTAGCGGAATATCTCTAAATAACTTGGTAACTTTTCTTAAACTTTGCCAAATTAGCGGAAATGTTTTCAAATTTATAAAAATGACGCAAATCAATGATTTGTTTTTTTAGAATAGAGTATTGAAATGGTATTTCGGTAACATTTGTCGGTCAGTTCATCCATCCTACTTAGTAACACATTTAACGAATTTTTTTAATATCACCAAATTGATAAATATATTTGTAAATCCATAAAAATATCATGGAATTGATAAAATTGCGCTTAATAAATGAAATTAATTATGTTTTGTTAGGGGATAGTATTGTTGTTGTTGAAACCCAGACCGTCCGACCTACCAGAAAGGTGCTGAAGACCCAGGCCGACCGGCTCGTCAACAGGGACATGAGCAACCGATTAGCCGGCCGGTACCAGAAAGGTGTAAGGTAACTGTTTGGACGGTCGGGAAGTGCCACCCAATTTAGACCGGAACACAGTGGGGGAGGCATCCACAGGGAACGTACCCTCCTTCTCCTACCACCAACCTCTCGGAAGGACTTTCGGACCCACATGTTTAACGTGATCGTACTCCGCATGCACACGGCGGCAGTTTTGGCAGTGGCTAGAATCGAACCCGGGCCTACCGAGTGCAACTCCAGCGCGCTAACCAATGGGCTACCGCGCCCCAGGGGATAGTATTGTGATGATGTTCAGTCAATTTGTCGCAAAATGGGATTATCAGTTCTACAGTCCCACTTGGCGATAAATTTTATAAGATATGTATATAAGATAAAGATATGTATATAATAAAGATATATATATATAAGATAAATTTCATTGACATTGCATTTTTGACTGGATAATATCAATTACGGTATTCAGGTTTAAACATTATTATCATTGATATTTTCGGGGACTGTTGATTCAGGGATTATTGATATTGTCAAGTTATTATGCCATTGTTTATTTATGACGAAAATTGATGAAACTCATATATAGTACGTTGTACGAGTAATCTACAAATGCACGGATATATCTTCTAATCTACGAGAATATAAGTAGTACAGGTATATTGGCATATATTTTGATATATATTGGCATATATTGGAATCAATTACGACCTTCTGGTATGAAGATTACGAGGATTAGTGATATTTTCAATTTATTACGTCATCTCTTTTATTTTGGCAAATATTTTTGAGACTCATATTGTAATACGGGTAATCTTCTACCAACACACTGGCATATTTTCTAATCTGCGACAATATAAGTAGTACGAGGTTACATATATTGATTCAATTCCTTTTTCTTGTAAATTTGCTTACAAAAGGGGCCAGGGTGTTTTATTCTTCAGATCTGCCCGTGAATATAATTTTGCATAGTGAGAACAGATATTCTCAAACTTCTCTTTAGGATCAATAAATTTAATATTTTAACGGAATTTGCACATGATTGCGAATTAAAAGTTTCTTTATATTATATATTCCGTACGAAGAACGGGTATGCTGCTAGTCTATATAAATAAAATTGAAAATCTGTCTGTCTGTCTGTCTGTCTGTCTGTCTGTCCCATCATCACGGGAGAACGGCTGAACCGAATTTGATGAAATTTTGTGGGTAGCCTAGAAATAGCCCCACTTAAAATTTAGTCTATGGTTGGAATTTCTACGACCAGTGGTTCTCGAGATATTAGTAAAAAACGAAACTTTCGTTTGTCTCATCATCACGAGAGAACGGCTGAACAGAATTTAATGAAATTTTGTGGGTTGCCTTGAAATAGCCCCCCATAAATTTTGCTCAAGTTCCAAGTTTCTAAGACCAGGGGTTGTCGAGATATTAATGAAAAACGGAACTTTTTTTATAGGAGTTCTACTCTCCAACTCCGTGGTTTATCCAAACGGAAAGGATAAAAATCGTTTGTTAAAAGCGTCAAAGGGAATTAAAACTTTATTTTTGAGTTTGATGCATGATTTTTGCATTAAATAGTCACTATCTGAAAGCATGAATTGTTTGAAACATGAATTTAAATGGAAAAATCTACCTCCATGTTTTTACATGTATTAACCTCCATGTATTTCACAAGCTTTTACTCAACGATTAGAAGTATAAAGAAATTAAAATGGTTATTTAATTTCGCATTTTATGAGGAAGTTTCTATCTTATATCATGTTGCTCGGCAAAGGAATGGAATTAAATGTGCTTGTTAATGATTATTATTATTTTTTCTATTTGTATAATAAATAAATGGATGTAAAAATATATTTTATAAATGAACGGTTTCATTGTTCTTTTAATTATATATATTGCGGACTGCGTACATTACTTTTATTTATTTTAGCAAAGAGGTTTCAAGCTCATATATTGTGTTTAGCTAATAAACTCATAATAAATGAACGGTTTGATTGTTCTTTTAATTATATATATTGCGAACTGCGTACATCACACTTTTATTTATTTTAGCAAAGAGGTTTCAAAACTCATATATTGTGTTTAGCTAATAAACTCATATATTGTGTTTACCCAACAAATTCATTTAGCCGATTATTGAAGCAGAAAAAGAGTAGAACGGATGTATGTATCTTCTAATACAATTTTAGTGTATTCATTTAGTATATATACAGACGGGATATGGATATTTTATTCTTCAGATCTGCAAATTTAGAGCTACGAAATTTAGCGGAATATCTCTAAATAACTTGGTAACTTTTCTTAAACTTTACCAAATTAGAGGAAATATCTCCAAATTAATAAAAATGACCCAAATCAATGAAATTAAATTTGTTTTTTTAGAATAGAGTACTGAAATGATGTTTCTGTAGCATTTGTCGGTCAGTCCATCCATCCTACTTAGTAACGCATTTAACTAATTTTTTTAATATCACTAAATTGATAAAAATATTTGTAAATCCATAAACATATCATGGAGACGAAAATGTCGCCAAACCTTCCATGGAGATCACATTATTCAGACGAAATGATTTCCATCAATTTATTTGAAGCAGATGATATCATGTCGCTTAGCAACGGATCAAATGTGTTATGTGTCATACGATTTTTATTAAATCTAATAAAAATATGTATATAAAATAAATTTCATTGACATTGCATTTTTGACTGGATAATATCAATTACGGTCTTCAGGTTTAAACATCATTATTATTGATATTTCGGGGACAGTTGATTCAGGAATTATTGATATTTTCAAATTATTATGCCATTGTTTCATTATGACGAAAATTGTTGAAACTCATATATAGTACGTTGTAGAAGTAATCTTCTACAAATGCACGGGTATATCTTCTAATCTACGACAATATAAGTAGTACAGGTATATTGGCAAAATTTTTATATATATTGGCATATATTGGAATCAATTACGACCTTCTGGTATTAAGATTACGGGGATTTTTGATACTTTCAATTTATTACGTCATCTTTTTTATTTTGGTAAATATTTTTAAGACTCATATTACAATATGTTTAAGCTTCTACTAACACACTGGCATATTTTCTAATTTGCGACAATATAAGTAGTACGTGGTTGCATATATTGATTCAATTCTTTTTTTTGTGTGTGAATTTGTTTACAAAAGGGGCCAGGATATTTTATTCTTCAGATTTGCCCGTGAAGATAATTTTGCATAGTGAGAACAGATATTCTTAAACTTCTCTTTATGAGCAATAAATTTAATATTTTATCAGAATTTGCACATGATTGCGAATTATAATTTTTTTTATATTATATACTCCGTACGAAGGACGGGTATGCTGCTAGTAATTTATTAAATTTGAAAACTTCATCGAAAATAAATGAACTTTATTCAAACGACATCATCGAAAAACAAGTTGCCTGGCTCTCTATATAAAAATAGCATTTCATTCATAAACTTTTTTTCTATGTCTTTCATTCATCACAATACTACAATAATTTATTTTATTTGAAAACCTAAAACCATGGAGGTACAGGTAATTTAACTTACTAAAACCTTCATCGAAAAAATCGTCTGTTTCTCTATATAAAATCAATGAATGTTTCATTCATATCAGCTATATCTCAGACTCCGTGAGCTAAATAATTCTGCGTTAAAGAAATGCAGAAATTCTTATACAACTCATTCTACATATTTTGATGTTTACATTCTCCATAAATGAAAATTATGCTTTGTTGTAGAAATAATCAAAGTTTGATGGTTATTTAAACTCAAATATATTGTAATTGCTTTGTTTCAGAATGTAGATGGACAGAATTTAAGCAAGAATAAAGTGGTTTTGGACGGATGCAACGCTAAATATGAATTAAAAAGAACTTTAAAAATCACGATTTTGACACAAGATGGATGCCACATTTTATTTTGAAGTGGATCACGTGATCTCTTCATATAATGGTAACGTGGTATATTCATATAAATGTGTAATTAATATTTTAAATTTTATTTAAAAAACTACTGAATACCTGTATATTGTGACGAAATTATTTTTATATATTTTATGGGATAATTTAAACATTTTCTAAAACTTTCGAAGCAATTTGTAAATTTTAAATTCGCTTAATAAATGTTTGAAAAATTAGGCATCATAGGGTTCAATGTGTTTCTTTTCTTCAACCCCGGTTCAATCCAAAACTAATTGGGTGACATTATTCATTTATATTCCCATAGGTCCCACAGACCGTCTGTACAACATACTAAAATTTCATTTTGATAAAGTCGTTTTTACGGCAATTATCGTGCTAACGGACAGACAGACAGACAAAATGAACAAAGTCATAAACACTTTTAAACTATGTTGTAGAGTGTTTAAAGCCGCATATATGTAGCTTTAAAATCAACTGAATTATGATAAAGAAGAAAAATCTGACTTATGCCATTTTTCCGAACCATGTGAAAGGCTGTTTCATCAGTGAAAATAGGATCATAAACAAATTGTCGATGGAAATTGCTTAGATCAAAAATACGTTAATATGTGGCAAAACTTTTTTTCATAAATGCATCTAATTTTTCATAAATGCATTACACAGACAGAGATCTTATAATGTATTGGTACACACTACGCGGTTGCGGGAATCCTATGTATTATCATCCGGTTCTAATTTTTGGGATATCACACAAATTTACATTTTTAATTTCATATAGGGTCTCCATTCACAATGTTCAATTTTCAATTAAATATAACTCTCTCAATTTTAAATATACAGATATGCGGTTCTTTTAATGATCTTGTTTGCATTAAAAAAATCTGATGTGGGCAACACATGACTTTCCTTATATAATGCAATGAATTTACTACTTTTACAGTTAAAAAATGTTATTCCTATGGTAGATACTTATATTCTTTCCAAGATATTGAATTTTCTTCAATTAGTTGTCATTTTGATTGATTTAGCGTCATTTTTATCCATTTGGCGAGATTTTTGTTAATTTGGGAACAATTAAAAAAGTCGCCAAGTTGGCGACATTTCGCCAAATTTGTCGCCAAAATTTCGCCAAGCGTTATGGACGAAGAAATAAGTTATTCTTACAGCAGATAAATAACTATTGGCGTTCAAATACAAAAGTATTACTCAAAGTATCTTTTTTCATGAATGGAACGAGCTAGATCCACGAGAATGATGTCACCCAATTTATCGCATAGTGTTACACATGAAAAGTGAACATGCTTCTCAATAGGTAATATTTTTTTTTATTTTATGACTTTTTGACAATTTTTTTGAAAAATGTGCAATATCTCGAGAACGGTTCATGTTAGCGTTCTAAAATTTATGCCAATCGTTTTCTAATGAACAATTACATAAGAAATGTCTATTTTCGTAACTTTATTAGCGGTTTTGATTTTTTGACGAATTTTTCAAAATTTCACTCAAAAATTTAGGGGGTTCTGAACATTCGATTGCGTATAAAAACAGTATGCTTCCAGTGTTTATGGATTGTGATTTTTGTACCAAATTTCGTTCGAATCGGTCCATTCGTTCGTCAGTTATCGTCTCCACAGTCTCACTGACACACACACATACTTTCACACACACACGGAACCCCCCCCCCCCTCACACACACAGACATCACTTCAAAAATGTTTGATTCGTGATCAGGGATGCTTGAAACGTGCTCTCCCGTCGAAAACTCGAATTCGAATTTTCGACCCCTTCACAATACTTTCCTTATACATTATGTATATAAGGAAAATAATAAGTATTTTCAGATGAACCAAATTTTTTTGACGGCTCGATAAAAATTTAAAAAAAATCTGATGTGGGCAACACATGACTTTCCTTATATAATGTAATTAATTTACTACTTTTACAGTAAAAAAAAGTAGGTTTTTCTTATAGTAGATACTAATATTCTTTCCAAGATATTAAATTTTCGACAATTAGTCGTCATTTTTATCCATTTGGCGAGATTTTCGTTAATTTGGCAACATTTCAGAAAGTCGCCAAGTTGGCGACATTCCGCCAAATTCGTCCCCAAAATCTCGCCAAACGTTATGCACTAAGAAATAAGTTATTCTTACAGCAGATAAATGACTATTGGCGTTCAAACACAAAAGTATTACTAAAATATATTTTTTCATGAATGGAATGAGCTAGTTACACGAGAATGATGTAACCTAATTTATCGCATGGTATTACATATGAAAAGTGAACATGTTTCTCAATAGGAATTTTTTTTTATATGACTTTTTGATAATTTTTCTTTAAAAAATGAACAATATCTCGAGAACGGTTCATGTTAGCGCTCTAAAATTTATGTCAATCGTTTTCTAATGAAAAATTACATAAGAAATGTCTATTTGCGTAGTTTTATTAGTGGTTTTGATTTTTTGACGATTTTTTCAAAATTTCCTTCGAAAATTTAGGGGGTTCTTAACATTCGATTGCATATAAAAGCAATAGGCTTCCAGTGTTTACGGATTGTGATTTTTGTACCAAATTTGGTTCGAATCGGTACATTCGTTCGTCAGTTATCGTCTCCACAGACACACTGACACACACACACACACACACACACACACACACACACACACAGACATCACTTCAAAAATGTTTGATTCGTGATCAGGGATGCTTGAAACGTGCTCTCCCGTCGAAAACTCGAATTCGAATTTTCGACCCCGTCACAATACTTTCCTTATACATTATTGTATATAAGGAAAGTAATTGTAACTTTTTGAAAATTAATGGGAGAACTATTTCATTAACGTAGTCTTATTTTCTTCCCTTTTTCAACATATTTGCAATTTACATTGCCCACTT
Organism: Amaurobius ferox; assembly: GCA_951213105.1. Taxonomy (NCBI): domain Eukaryota; kingdom Metazoa; phylum Arthropoda; class Arachnida; order Araneae; family Amaurobiidae; genus Amaurobius; species Amaurobius ferox. Next base: position 62,937,847 of record OX578144.1, read on the forward strand.
ATCTCCAACAGGTAAAGAATGAAAGCGCGTTTCAATCTTTTTGGGACACCCTGTATAATCTCTTTAAAAACTACAGTTCTACATTTAAATTTCTCACAATTCGATCAACACTATGAAATGTTTTTAACAGGATTTAATTTTTTTCGGAATAAATTCCGGGAACATTGGAGAGCTCTTAATGACCGAAATGCAGAATAAATTATCTAAAAAGTATGAAAATTAATTGAATAAAAACACCCTGGCGTGTTGATTTATGGGACATTAGAGATTAAAGGTGAAAAAATATTATAACAAAGACATTTAAATGGTATAGTTGAAGAATTATTTTTTTTCAGCTGAATACCATATAATGCATCCGGATAGCGCTTAAAGCATATGTATATGTATTAATATCCTGTTAATAATTATGCATATATATACATACATATATAAATATAATAATTAGTAATATAATTAATTTTATTATATTTTTTCAAATATTTGTAAACAATATTTACACTTTACATAATACTAGATCTTTACATTTATTTATAAAGTAATACGTTAATTTGAGAGTTTTGAGAGTTGTACAATAAACCATATTATAATAAGTTCATTGCACGTGTTAAGAAAGAAACATTCCACGTTAAGCGTTGGACTTATGACGATATTAAAGAGAGACTTAGACACTAATATCTATTACAGCTGGACTCTAGACATGGAGATGCAGTCAATGGAACCATTTACCGGATCTTCTACTAAGAGTTCTTTCTAAGCCGCCGACGGATTTGGGCACAATTTACAAAATTATAACCATCTGAAGTAGTCTGACACATCCGGCCCTCCAATTAGTTGCTCAAGTCCTCAGGATGAGTCGGACGGTCTGGGTATTCAACATGCAGTGGTGAAAAGAACCCACACAAGAATCAATTACTTTGGAAAAAATAAGATGTTGCCAACACATGACTTTCCTTATATAATGCAATGAATTTACTACTGTTACTGTTAAAAAAATCTGATGTGGGCAACAAATGACTTTCCTTATATAATGAAATGAATTTACGTTTACAGTAAAAAAATAGGTTTTTCTTATAGTAGATACTAATATTCTTTCCAAGATATTAAATTTTCGACAATTAGTCGTCATTTTCATCGATTTAGCGTCATTTTCATCCATTTGGCGAGATTTTCGTTAATTTGGCAACATTTCAAAAAGTCGCCAAGATGTGACATTCCGCCAAATTCGTCGCCAAAATCTCGCCAAGCGTTATGGATGAAGAAATAAGTTATTCTTACAGCAGACAAATGACTATTGGTGTTCAAATAAAAAAGTATTACTCAAAGTATCGTTTTCCATGAATGGAACGAGCTATATCCACGAGAATGATGTCACCCAATTTATCATATGGTATTACATATGAAAAGTGAACATGTTTCTCAATAGGAAATATTTTTTTTTATTTTATATTACTTTTTGATATTTTTTTTGAAAAATGTGCAATATCTCGAGAACGGTTTGTGTTACCGTTCTAATATTTATGCTAATCGTTCTGTAATGAAAAATTACATAAAAAATGTCTATTTGCGTAACTTTATTAGTGGTTTTGATTTTTTTGACGATTTTTTTTAAATTTTATTCGAAAATTTAGGGGGTTCTGAGCATTCGATTGCGTATAAAAACAATAGGTTTCCAGTGTTTACGGATTGTGAATTTTGTACCAAATTTGGTTCGAATCGGTCCATTCGTTCGTCAGTTATCGTCTCCACAGACTCACTGACACGCACACACACACACATACTTTCACACACACACGCACACACTCACACACACACACACACACACACACACACACACATCACCACAAAAATGTTTGATTCGTGATCAGGGATGCTTGAAACGTGCTCTCCCGTCGAAAACTCGAATTCGAATTTTCGAACCCGTCTCAATACGTTCCTTATACATTATGTATATAAGGAATGTAAAAATAACTACTTGAAATCTGAAACATAATGAGTCACTGAAAATTGTGCAATGTACAGGCATTATTGTAGCAATTTCATTATTGTAAAATATCAAAATAAAACTGATAATTAAATATTTTCTGAATTGGTCATTTTTTATGTTGAACTTCTTAGGTCGCGTGAGTGAATCATGAAAAAAGTCAGTTATAGTCACCACAGACTCACTGACGCACACACACACACACACACACACATACTTTCACACACACACACACACACAGCCATGAGTTCAAAAATGTTTTATTCGTAATCAGGGATGTTTGAAACGTGCTCTCCCGTCGAAAACTCGAATTCGAATTTTCGAACCCGTCACATTACTTTCCTTATACATTATGTATATAAGGAAAGTAAAAATAACTACATGAAATCTGAAACATAATGAGTCACTGAAAATTGCGCAATGTACAGGCATATTGTAGTACTTTCATTATTGTAAAATATCAAAATATAACTGATAATTGAATATTTTCTGAATTGGTCATTTTTTATGTTGAACTTCTTAGGACGCGTGAGTGAATCATGAAAAAAGTCAGTTATCGTCACCACAGACTCACTGACGCACACACACACACACACATACTTTCACATTTACACACATACTTTCACACTTACACACATACTTTCACACTTACACACATACTTTCACACTTACACACATACTTTCACACACACACACACAGCCATGACTTCAAAAATGTTTTATTCGTAATCAGGTATGTTTGAAACGTGCTCTCCCGTCGAAAACTCGAATTCAAATTTTCGAACCCGTCACAATACTTTCCTTATACATTATGTTTATAAGGAAAGTAAAAATAACTACTTGAAATCTGAAACATAATGAGTCACTGAAAATTGTGCAATGTACAGGCATTATTGTAGTAATTTCATTATTGTAAAATATCAAAATAAAACTGATAATTAAATATATTCTGAATTGGTCATTTTTTATGTTGAACTTCTTAGGTCGAGTGAGTGAATCATGAAAAAAGTCAGTTATCGTCACTACAGACTCACTGACGCACACACACACACACATACTTTCACACACACACACCCACACACACAGCCATGACTTCAAAAATGTTTTATTCGTAATCAGAGATGTTTGAAACGTGCTCTCCCGTCGAAAACTCGTATTCGAATTTTCGATCTCGTCACAATACTTTCCTCATACATTATGTATATAAGGAAAGTAAAAACCGTAATTCATGCACTAACCACTACCAAGATCCAGAATAATATATCCCTTAGAGAAGTTAGGTCCACGATTACAGACTCGGGGCTTTTACGCTCTGATAAAGAGGACTTCCCTCCGAGAGGGTAAGGGAACACTGCACAGATTGGACAAAAATCATTAGATAGTAAAAAATTTTCTAATAGATATATATCCATCTGCATGCTGGCATCTATCGATTAGATGAACGTATTATCCATTGCTTCTATTTTGACTTCAGCGGCCGATGTACTTCTCATTTCCGCTCCGATCATTTACTATTTGTTTGTTACCTTCATAGTTGTTACCTTCATAGTTGTATTTGTCCAGTTAGTTGATCGTTCGGCTGAAACACATAACTTTTCTGACCCCCCAAAAAGGGACCCTTAAAGCCCTTGAAGTACTGTAGTCACTTAATTTTTATGAGCTTTTTATAAGCCTTCTTTTATTAAAGAAACTCACAAAGAAAATTTGTGTTTAATTTATTATAATTAGAAATGACATTTAAGTGCATGATTTCATTAAGAAGAAGTAGAATAAGAATAAGTGGGATAAGACTAAGTTTGTGCTGTCTTAATGATAGATTATTGTTTTGTTGTTGTTTGACTAATAACCTCCTGTTTTGGCGGAGCCAATTCAGGACCAGTGACGTAGGAAAGAACGAAAAAAGACACAAGGCGAGAGAACAAAGTTTATTACAAAAGAACATCACTGACGAAGGTCGGAGGGGGTGCAGCTTCACATTTTGACAAGGACCCAGAAGGCAGAATACTGACTTTATCCTCAAGATACATCCATGCCTTATTCGGGATTCGAACCCGAGCCCGCAAGACACCAGCCGGAGGCGCTATCCACTTCACCGCCTGGGCGGCATAGATTATTGTAGAAAAATAAAATAAATATAATATAATAAAATATGTTAATTGTCAATTTTATCGAGGTATTTTGAAATAGAAACACGAAAAAAATATTTATTACACTCCGTTTATGTAATAGCTTCATGCCCTGAAATATTATTTATCCAGACTTCTTTCTTTGTAATTGGCCATTCTATCATTACTCGGGAAAAAGTATTTAAAATAGCTTAAACACATTATTTTTATATATTTTAATACTCAAGCATCGCGATTCTTCGCATTTCTCATATCAATTAAGCAATCTTCGAAAAAATATCCCTCCTGGAAATTTATTAATACTTTTTGCAGTTAAATTTATCTGTCGTTTCATTCACTTAATTAAAAAAAAGTATACGCGAGTATGAATAAAAAATTATGTTCACATTCCAATTATTAGATAACATTTATTTTGCTTTTATGTGGCTTAAATCCTTTAATGCACCACTAAAGAAAATAAGGCATGCTAATAAGATTTAATAAATGACTGTGGAAACGTTCTTGTCAGAGAGATTAAAGTAATTGCTAAAAATACTGTATTTAAAAAATTAAAGTGTTGGTGGTTACACAAAAAAATATGCACTCTTTGGTAGTACAAATAATTTCATTTTCCATGCGGGATAAATAAATGTCATGTTATCATATTAAATAAGAAATTTTACAAGTAAATGTCTCTGTAGATCTCGAATATTACTTGATTACATTATTCTGCTATTTTACTATTCTCACTAAGCGGACGAGGGCGATGCAGACCGGGTACCCATGAATCTCAAAGTCAGAGCTGTTTGACCACTGGTGTATTTTGCGTCTCACAAAAATCTCACTATGTGCAGAATGTCTGTGCCTTCAATTCCATAGCATCTCTAAAATATTTCTCATACGGAAAGTTATGTTTTTCATAACATACAACTATTTTTTTCCATTAGATTTACTTCGCTATAACGAAACACATTAAATAACAAATTTTACTAGAAAAATGTCATTGTAGATCTCGAATATTACTTGATTACATTATCCTGCCGTTCTACTATACACATTAAGCGCAGAAAGACCGGGTACCCATGAATACCAAAGTTTGGGCTGTGTGGCCACTAGTGGCGTATCGTCCATTGAGGCTAAAAGACTAAGCCTCCCCAGCTTAAAATATAATTTAAACAATTATTTAAACATTCTTGTATTTATTACATTTTTAAAAATAATTTTGCGAAGATATATGTATTATTTAGAAAATTATTACATTTTACTTGCTTAAAATAACACGATCGTATTTTTTCCATTAAAACACATATTTTAATGTTTTAAAAGCTAAAATCATTCAGCCTTGGTCTTCTATAAGGAGAAACATGACATTAAGACTATCCATATGTTAAACTCCTCCCTAGATGATTAACTAACATGGAAAGCTAGCTTATAGAAAGGCGTCGCTATTGCTTACTCATTTTCAACCCTTTATAAACAGTAAATGATTGGATATGGGACGTGACGTTTTATCAATGACGGGTAGTAGGTGCGAGTGGGTAGTGCAAGCCCAATGAGTCCTCCATTTTGGTTCTAACATGATATTATTAATTACTATTTGTTGAAAATATTCATTATTTGTAATACTAAAGAATTTGAGTCATTTTTCACGAATAACCTAGGATTTACCTAACTTTAAACTGTCTCAAGACGAATAAATGTACTAATAAAGACTACCATTAAACTTCAGTAGTTTGCAAAGTAGACTTAGCTCTTTATATAGGCATCAATATGGCGAAGCATCCATTTGTGCATTTGAGAGTTTTAGAAAGAATAAATTTCATAAATTAAATAAAAGTTAAATAAAAGTGGTTGATAATGTTTCAGCGGATTCTTAGCATATTGAAATTATAAGATATTTTTAAGTTTTCATAGTACAGTATTTGTAAATAATTAATAAGCAATATTGTTTAGGAACATTGTTGACTACAGTGATTTTCAACTAAGCTTATGTTCCAGATTTCTCATAAATTTTTAGTACCCTTTTTCATACATGGGCGCATGTAGAACGATTGCGGAACGGGGGGGGGGGAGGGTCGAAAGCCCAGACCACTCAACTCGTCCGAGGACTTAGAGCAGCTATTTGGATGGCCGAGGGAGAGGGTGTAAACTCAAGAATAAAATGTATAATATCGTCTACATTGAATATCCAAGGATAGAGTGTCCTACCCTATGAGCGACTATGACTTCATATTTAATAAAATTATTGTAAACGTTGAATACATTTAGAAATAAGGAAGTATTTAAAATGTTATACTTTGTATGTATGTAACTTACATAGGTAATATAATTTAAAATAATATGCATTTAATTCACTGTTGGCATTTTTATGTTAAATTATTTTATTTTACTCCCCAAGGAAATAAAATTTATTGAAAGTGAGAATTCCAATGTAAATTCACTTATTATACAAAAACTTTTTCCAAGTTAAAATGACAATCGCTTAGCATCTTCAGTCAAGAATATCACGCTACGCTACAAGTGGCCACTGGTGTTTTTTGCATCTCACAAAAATCTCGCTATGTGCAAAATGTTTGTGCCTAAACTCTGTAGCATCTCTAAAATATTTCTTGTACAAAAAGTTCTATGTTTCCTAGCATATAAAACTTTTTCATAGATTTACTTCGTTATAACGAAACATATAAGAAATATTACCAGAAAAAATTCGCCTCAAAAATGTGCATTATTCTCTTGGCGTTCTTGAAACAAGTTTGAGAACCAAGGAGATCTTATTATATTATTATATATTCTCTGTGAAGTCTCTTCATAAACAGAATTGTTGTCATTGACATATCTATCACTAATTTTCATAATTTTTATTGCAAACTTTAAGTATAATTTTATATATTTTAATAAAACGAATTTGAGATTGTGACCGTATCTAAATTTAATGAATTCTCTTACTGAAATATTCTTACTCATTTTTGAGGTTAAATTCTTCTGTTTTTTCACTGAAGTAATTAAAAAAGAGAAAGTGTATTATAATATATATGTTTTTATGTTCTCTCTTCAAATTATTAGATAGTACTTTTATTTTTACGGATCAGAAAAACATTAAAGCTTTTGCGAAGTAAATAAAATAATGTATCGCTATGAGATTATATTGAGGATTGTATAAATATTCTAGTCGAAGCGATTACGTAAATTGCTAAAAACACTTCATTTAAAGAATTAATGTAATGATGGTTTAGACTACTTGTGAAAAAGTGAAATTGGTGCAATTTGAATTGCTATAAATTCAATGTTTATGGATAAAATTTAAAGAAAATATACTACACATGTTTAAATAATCATAGTATATTATATATTTTACACACATTTAATTATATCAAAAGTATAAATTCGTATTACATGACAATATAAAAAATCTGATGTGAGCAGCACATGACTTTCCTTATATAATACAATAAATTTACAACTTTTACAGTAAAAAAATAAGTTATTCTTATAGTAGGTACTTATATTCTTTCCAAGATATTGAATTTTCGTCCATTAAACGTCATTTTCATTGATTTAGCGTCATTTTTATCCATTTGGCGAGATTTTCTTTAATTTGGCATTATTTAAAAAAATCGTCAAGTTGGCGGCATTCCGCCAAATTCGTCGCTAAAATTTCGCCAACCATTATGAACGGAGAAATAATTCATTCTTATAGCAGATAAATGGCTATTGGCGTTCAAAAACAAAAGTATTACTCAGAGTATCTTTTTCATGAATGGAACGAGCTAGATCCACGAGAATGATATCACCAAATTTATCGCATGATATTACATCTGAAAGGTGAACATGTATCTCAACAGTTACTATTTCTCTTTAATTTATGGGATTTTTTAATAAATTTATTTGAAAAATGTTCAATATCTTGAGAACGGTTTATGCTAACTTCCAAAAGTTTATGTCAATCGTTTTCTAAGGAAAAATTGCATAAGAAATTTCTATTTGGGTAACTTTATTAAAGGTTTTGATTTTTAAATTATTTTTCAAAATTTCACTCGAAAATTTATGTGGGGGGGGGGGTCTGAACAGTCGATTGTTTTTAAAACCAACAGGTTTCCAGTATTCACGGATTGTAATTTTTATACCAAATTTCATTCGAATCGCTCTATTCGTTCGTGAGATATTGTCTCCACAGACTCACTGACACACACATATTTTCACACACACACACACACACACAGACATCACCTCAAAAATGTTCGATTCGAGATCAGGGATGTTTGAAAAGTGCTCTTCCGTCGAAAACTTGAATTCGAAATTTCGATCTCGTCACAATACAAACCGTATACATTATACTATGTATATAAGGAAATTAATATAAATGGAATAATGATTATTAAAATAAAATGATTTATCTTTCTCTAATAGAACGAATACTTTGTAAAGCTTAACTTTTAAATAGTTATTTGAATTATAGTAGTTTTGATATATATCCGAAATTGAAAACTTTGTAAACTATTTATATCATAAATCAAAAGTCTCTCTAATTTGTGAAAATTAAAAGTTCTTCGAAATTAGTGCGATCTAAATATCTTAATAAAAGTTGGAAATATTTAATGGTAGATAAAATGAATTGTTATTTTCAATTTAAACGATTTAAACACCTCAAGTGTAAAACTATGGAATATCCCTAGTAGCAATACTGGCAGCCAATATTGGAAATATTGGATCAATATGAAAAAGTGGACATTTTGACGGAATTGGCCCATTATTGGCTTAAAATATGAGGACACTATTGTGCTATTATTGGCATTTTATTGAAAATATTTCCAATGTAGCGCTAATATAGACGTAATATTGTAATGAAAATTTTTAGCCAATATTGGAGGCCAATGTAACAGCAATACTTGCCCAATATTGGGATTACATTGAAAATACTCACAATGTAAAGCCATGACATAAAATATGGACCAATATTAAATGCTACTAGGGATACACCATCAAAAAGCTGGGTTTTAAATGGATCTGAAGCATACGAAGTATGCGTACTGCAAATTAGAATACAAGAGATCAATAAAATCAAAGTAACACATTTAAATCACAAAAGCGGATTTAATATAGTGGAGTACATTAAAATCACAATACATGCAAGTGCACACATTTTGATTAGCTTTTTAAAAGTTTGTGTGTACTTGTTATTTGTAGGAAACATATTGAGCTTGCATAGAGTGAAAATTTTTCGCTCTCATACAGTTCGTTTTTAACACTTTACAACATAGTTGAAAAGTTCTTATGACTTTGTTCATTCTGTGTGTCTATCCGTCCGTCAGCACGATAACTGCCGTAAAAATGACTTCATCAAAATTAAATTTTATTAAGTTGTTGAGACGGTCTGTGGGACATATGAGAATGTAAATGAATAATATCATCCAATTAGTTTTGGATTGAATCCGGGTTGAAAACACGAAATACACTGAGCCCCAAGGGACCTAATTTTTCAAATATTTTTTAAGCTATACTAAAATTCACAAATTGCTTCGAAAATTTTAGGAAATATTTAAATTATTCCGTAAAATATATATATAAAAAAAATCAGCAAAATATGTTTGGTAGTATTTTAAATATAAATTAAAATAATAATTACACCCTTTATATGAAGAGATCACGTGACCATTATATGGAGAGATCACCTAACCAACTTCAAAATAAAATATGGCATCCATGTTGTGTCAAAATCTTGATTTTTAAAGTTATTTTTAATTCATAAATTAAAATAATAATTACACTCATATAATATGAAAATATCAAGTTATCCACTTCAAAATAAAATATGGAGTGCATATTTTTTCTCAGAGTAAAAATCGTGATTTTTAAAGTTCTTTTAAATTCAGATTTAGTGTTCTGTCTGATTTAGTGTTCTGTCAGATTTAGTGTTCTGTTTTAGTATCTGTCCTAAAACCGCTTAATTTTTTATTTTTTTCTGTGCATCTATATTTTACGCCAACGCAATTACAATATTTTTGAGTTTAAATGATAATTAAACTTAAAATTATTACTACAACGAAGATTAATTTTAACGTATACAGAAGGCTAACAAATCAAGCTGTAAGATGGGTTGTATAAGAATTGATGAATTTTTTTTAACGTAAAATTATGTAGCTCTGAATCGTGGAATATAGGTGCTATGAATAAAATATTAGTTGATTTTACATGGAGAAGCAGACGATTTTATACATTGCCTTTTTCGATGAAATTTAAAGCATGAAGTTGAAACGTACATTTACCACCATAGTTTTAAATTTTGGAGTAAAATAAATTATTGTAGTACTATGATAATTTAAAAAAATACCATGTAGACAAGTGATTGTAAGATGAGTTTTATAAGAATTGCTGAATTTTTTCACGCAAAATTATTTGCACGTTGCCACAACTGCCGCCGTGTTCATGCGGAGTACAATCACGTTAAACATGTGGGTCCGAAAGTCCTTCCGAGAGGTTGGTGGTAGGGGGAGGAGGGTACGGTCCCTGTGGATGCCTCCACCACTGGATTCCGGTCTAAATTGAGTGGCAATTCCCGGTCGTCCAAACGGTTACCCTACACCTTTCTGGTAGGTCGGACGGTCTGGGTCTCAACAACAACAGCAACGCAAAATCATTTAGCTCCGAAGACTGGAATAAAATTGTACGAATGAAATATTGTCTGCTTTTACATAGAGAGCTAGACGATTTATATTTCAATGACGTCATTTAAATAAAGTTCATATTTTTCGATGAAGTTTTAAGTTTTAATGAAAAATAAATTATTGTAGTTCTGTGATAATTAAAACAAGAAATATCAGTCATGCATAAAGCATTGATCATGGAACACTTTCCAATTACAATGCAATTTTATTTAAATATCTCTGAATTGCGATGCATTCAGCGGTATTATTTTAAAAATTATCACAATAATACAATAATTTATTATATTTGAAACCTTAAAACTTCATTGAAAAAAAATGAACTTTATTCAAATGACGTCATTTAAATATAAATCGCCTAGCTCTCTATGAAAAGTAGTAAATATTCATCGCCCATATACCGAATATCAAGTTTCTATCAGGTTTTAAAATGAGCGTATATCCATTATTAAAAATCGAAGATTTTGATGTGCGCCACCTCCTAAAGTAAGAAGTATTAGAAAACTGAATTTGTACACTTTCTTCTTTCCAAACTATCTACCATTACACCAAATTCGAAATCTCTATCTCATCCCAAAGCATGCAATTTTTTTTATCAATTCACCATTCGAAATTTTTTTTTCTGGAACAGCCCCTTATTCGAACATTTTTGAAAAAAATGTAGTCGTCTTGGGTGTTTTCAATATACCAAATTTCAAACCTCTGTTAAATTTTAAAGGAGCTGTTTCTCATTTACTCTGCAAGTCTAATATTCTGGTGTGTGGCACCCCCTCAAGTAGAAAATATTGAAAATCTGAAATTGCACACTTTCTTCCTTTCGGACGATTTAGCCATACACCAAATTTGAAGTCTCTATCTTATCGCATATCATGTATTTATCATTTTATTTTTCGAACGTTTTGGTGAGGAGCACCCTCTTTTTCATTTTCGGAAAATACGATTTTTCCAGGGGTTTTTTTAGACCGATCGACCCATGTACCAGATTGCAAGTATACCTATTCGGGAATTGTCTAAAATAGCGTAACAGACAAACAGACAGATAGACAGACAGAAAGACAGACGGACACTTGGAAATGACCCTAAAAGCATTTTTTTGTCACAGTGACGTAAGATTTACGTCACACTGTGACTTTGGGACGTCACAGGACGTCGCAGTACGTCTCGGCAATATCATATTGAGGTCTCAGCGAAGTCATTTTGGTCATTTTCATGCTTGTTTGGGACGTCACATATTAACGTGTTTGTAACGTCACATTGTAATTGCCATTGTAATGTCGTCACATTGTTAAGTGTTAATTAAATTGTGGAAACGTCACAGAATATAGTCACAATGAAGATACAAAGATACGAATACGTAACGTCGCATTGAAGTCACAAATATGCTATCACATTGTGACCCAGGTGTCATGTGACTACAACGTCACTGTCACACATGTGACGATCTTTGCTGTGAGGGAAGTATATATAGATAGATTGCTAAATACTTACGTTGTTATATCGAGATGAATATCATGTGAAGTCTTTCAAATATGCGAATGAGAAAGTGTAATGTGAAGTAATTCATTTAATATTATTTGTTTTCCAGAGCGTTTTCATTTGGATTGAAATTCACAGACAATAAGAATGTGTTTGGTCTAATGGGAATACATCTCATTTAATCAGCTTAATTAAAGCATCCGCTATAGCACAGAAGCTTTTCTTTTGTTCAAATAAATGGTATCTTTCAAATAATGCAGTCTAAACTAATTAGTCGTAAAGTTGTACTTATCAAAATCGTCCATTATTTTATGAATATTTAATTATAGAATCAAATTATGCAAAAAAGACCCGACAAAAAAACAATACTAGGTCATTATTATTATTTTTTTGGTAATTCTCGTAATTAAAGAAAGTTATTCAAAATTAGCAGTTTTTATAACATTACTTTCAAATTCTAATAATATAAATTGCTTTCTGATGATATTTTTCTTATTCAAATAATAGCATCTTTTAATATAAGAAATACTATAAAAGCAATAAATGGATTTACGTACAATTATGCATTTAGATGTTTTGATTAAGGGGATTTCAAGAACATAACTGGGTGTTTTTAAAACAGTGTAATTAGGATGTCACAGTATATCATAGATTAATTTTGTAGATTGTAAAATTGGTTAAAGCAATATTAATTTATAGAGTATTTAATTTATATTTTATTAATTTATATTAGTCAGATTATTAACTACCTTCCTTACAATACATGGTAATTTATAGTGAGAGTATTGGAATCGTATTGAAAATTAAAAATCGAGTTTTTGATGGGTCTACGCGTTTCGAGTCTTTTCGAACACGAAAAAACATTTTTATCGTGGCGTATGTTGTTGTTGTTGTTGTTGAGACCCAGACCGTCCGACCTACCAGAAAGGTGTAAGGTAACCGTTTGGACGACAGGGACGTGCCACCCAATTTAGACCGGAACCCAGTGGGGGAGGCATCCACAGGGACTGTACCCTCCTTCCCCTACCACCAACCTCTCGGGAGGACTTTCGGACCCACATGTTTAACGTGATCGTACTCCGCATGAACACGGCGGCAGTTGTGGCAGCGTGCAAATCCAGCGCGCAAACCACCGGGCTACTACGCCCGAAATGTGCCAACAGCACCCGGTGTTCCCAGGTGGTCATCCACCCAAGTACTAACCGCGCCCGATGCTGCTTGACTTCGGTGATCTAACGAGAACCGGTGTTTTCAGCACGGTAGGACCGTTGGCATCGTGGCGTATGTGTTTTTGTCTATCTGTGTATCTGTATTTATGTCTGTCTGTCTGGTTGGATATATAATGTATGCATCCATTCTAGCTCAATAAGTAATTTACGAATTTTAACAAATTTGTATAGATATGTCACTTATTTATCTTTTGCTGATTAGATATTGGCATGATTCGGAAAATAATATCCCGCTAATTTTTTGCACAATAACCCGCAAAAATCGTCAACATCTATTTGTAATACGAAACTAAATAGGCTGAATTGTATTGATTAAAGATTGCTTCATGCGTAATTTAAAACGATTCATAAAAAATGTTATGTTAAATTAATGCTAAATTGTCGTTTGATAGTTTTCATGTCTTTTTTGTATTTTCATGTGGTGTATTTTATATATGTTTTTGGTACATTATCTTCTCAATTTAGTACCGGCCTCCGGGAGTGTTGCCGCGGCGCAAAGCATGCTTTAACCGGGGTATCAACATTCTCTTGAATTAGCATTAAAATATATTTACAGCATCTTTGATTTTTGCCTCCTTGCATTCTATTATTTTCACGCCTCTTTATTACGTTGCTTTTACTGGTGAATTTATCACATTTTATTAATTTTTTGCAATATTGTTATTTATATCTTACGACCGGCAACAGTTGATCTCCACTTTCATCTCCTGCGAATGGAGTAGTAATGGAACAGTAGTCTCTCGTCATTCATTTCTCGTTAAGATAGGAAATGTGCAGTATTTTTTCAGGTATTTTTATATTCCTATTTTATATTTCAAACTTTTAGCTTGTCCAAGTAGACAGAGCTTATAGATATTATCTCTCTCTCTCTTTAGACAAGCTCTGTTTGTTCATTTTGAATAGATACTTGGACCCGAAGACGAATGTGTTCAAAATGACCGACTTTTTAAGTCTAGTGCTTATCTACATATATGGCTTTAATGCTTGATTATTTTTGTCTTTTCAATTTTCGAATTCTCACCAGTTGATTATACAGCTAGTTGGCTAGATATTTGCATTTTATTCTCCTCTTGATTGGTGAATCTCTATTTTTTACTTCTTTTTATGTTGTTGGCAACATAAACAGTTATTTTTAAGTTAAGATTTTATGAGTTACAACTTCTCTCTTCTACTACTGGAATTTCATATTATAAATTTATTATATATATATATATATATATGTGTGTGTGTGTGTGTGTGTGTGTGTGTAAGTATAATTTTAAATAAATATGCTTATCATTTTGTGCATTTCATTTCAATTCGACGGATTATATGGGATATGAAGAAAAAACTCATTTAAGTCTGTAGGCCAAGTCATATGTTGCTTACATCATATTTCTTTTCTGTGGATGCTACCTCACAAATTGTGACTTTTCTTTCAGCTTCATGATCATATTACAAAAAAATCTGATGTGGGCAACACATGACTTTCCTTATATAATGTAATGGATTTACTACTTTTAAAGTAAAAAAATAGGTTTTTCTTATAGTAGATACTAATATTCTTCCCAAGATATTGAATTTTCTACAATTAGTCGTCATTTTCATTGATTTAGCATCATTTTAATCCATTTGGCGAGATTTTCATTAATTTGGCAACATTTCAAAAAATTCGCCAAGTTGGCGACATTCCGCCAAATTCGTCGCCGAAATCTCGCCAAGCGTTATGCACTAAGAAAAAAGTTATTCTTACAGCAGATAAATGACTATTGGCGTTCAAATACAAAAGTATTATTCAAAGAATATTTTTTCATGAATGGAACGAGCTAGATCCACGAGAATGATGTCATTCAATTTATCGCATAGTATTACATATAAAAAGTGAACATGTTTCTCTATAGGAATTTTTTTTTTTATGTGACTTTTTCATAATTTTTTTGAAAAATGTACAATATCTCGAGAACGGTCCATGTTAGCGTTCTAAAATTTATGCAAATCGTTTCCTAATGAAAAATTACATAAGAAATGTCTATTTGCGTAACTTTATTAGCGGATTTGATTTTTTGACGATTTTTTCAAAATTTCTTTCGAAAATTTAGGGGGGTTCTGAACATTCGATTCCATATAAAAACAATAAGCTTCCAGTGTTTACGGATTGTGATTTTTGTGCCAAATTTGGTTCGAATCGGTCCATTCGTTCGTCAGTTATCGTCTCCACAGACTCACTGACACACACACATACTTTCACACACACACACACACACACACACACACACACACACACACACACACACACACACACACATACACACACACAGACATCACTTCAAAAATGTGTGATTCGTGATCAGGGATGCTTGAAACGTGCTCTCCCGTCGAAAACTCGAATTCGAATTTAGACCCCGTCACATTACTTTCCTTATACATTATGTATATAAGGAAAGTAAAAAGTCGTCTTTAAACTTGGGGATTGAGCTACAGATCAATGAGAGTAAATTGTTACGTCACATTACATAGACTTACGATGTCATGTTACACCGATTTGCCAGCCCGGCCACTCTAACGGTTACTCTAAGTCAAGATGATGACTCTATCACAAAGATGATGGAGTGGCTCACACAACACAGGACAGAAAAGGTTGCCAAACAGAACATGGTGAGTAGGAAAGGAAAAACAAGGAGGAAATGAACGAAGAGAAGAACACCCATAAAAAGTAAATATGGATGAAAGTAACAGTATGTATACAATTAAATATGCATGAAAAGCAAATATGCATAAAAAATAAATATGGAGGAAGACTATTTAAAGAAAGGTGAATATGACTATAAATTTAAGTGCTTTCCACAAAAGTTTTGAATCTTGATGATATTCTTACTCATACCTCCTTATATTTAATTTTTCTTTCATGAAATCACTCTAGTACTCGTTCACTTCTTTCATGGTTTTTCCTTTCATATATTGTCATTACATTTGGAAGGCTTTTCATCTTTTCTTGACGTGATCTGCTACAGAATCCTGTCTTTCTGTGGTGAGTGTGGCTTCGTTGCATGTTCATCAAGAAGAAAGAGGTCCCTTTCCTCTTCCAAACAAGAGGATAACCATATATTTAATTGTTGTTTTATAAAACTTTACGTACATTCCATTTAAATATCGGGTTAGATATATTTCAAACTTATAAATAAATAGCTTATATTTTGTCATTAAAAATTCAGAAAAATAACCACTTTACTACTACATTTTAACTCACTAGGGGCTACGCCCTCTACTTGCTACGCTTCGCCAACTGCCGTAACTCGCTTCGCGAGTCGGAATTCGTAGCTGGCAAATCGGTCGAAAACCCAGACCACCCGACTCGTCCGAGGACTTAGAGTAACCGTTAGAGTGGCCGGGCTGGCAAATCGGTGTAACATGACATCGTAAGTCTATGTAATGTGACATAGACTTACGATGTCATGTTACACCGATTTGCCAGCCCGGCCACTCTAACGGTTACTCTAAGTCCTCGGACGAGTCGGGTGGTCTGGGTTTTCGACCGATTTGCCAGCTACGAATTCCGACTCGCGAAGCGAGTTACGGCAGTTGGCGAAGCGTAGCAAGTAGAGGGCGTAGCCCCTAGTGAGTTAAAATGTAGTAGTAAAGTGGTTATTTTTCTGAATTTTTAATGACAAAATATAAGCTATTTATTTATAAGTTTGAAATATATCTAACCCGATATTTAAATGGAATGTACGTAAAGTTTTATAAAACAACAATTAAATATATGGTTATCCTCTTGTTTGGAAGAGGAAAGGGACCTCTTTCTTCTTGATGAACATGCAACGAAGCCACACTCACCACAGAAAGACAGGATTCTGTAGCAGATCACGTCAAGAAAAGATGAAAAGCCTTCCAAATGTAATGACAATATATGAAAGGAAAAACCATGAAAGAAGTGAACGAGTACTAGAGTGATTTCATGAAAGAAAAATTAAATATAAGGAGGTATGAGTAAGAATATCATCAAGATTCAAAACTTTTGTGGAAAGCACTTAAATTTATAGTCATATTCACCTTTCTTTAAATAGTCTTCCTCCATATTTATTTTTTATGCATATTTGCTTTTCATGCATATTTAATTGTATACATACTGTTACTTTCATCCATATTTACTTTTTATGGGTGTTCTTCTCTTCGTTCATTTCCTCCTTGTTTTTCCTTTCCTACTCACCATGTTCTGTTTGGCAACCTTTTCTGTCCTGTGTTGTGTGAGCCACTCCATCATCTTTGTGAGTTCTGTTTTTACGCCTCCCATACAGAATAAAAGTTATTTTTGTCTGCAATAGAGGCTGCCCCCCCCCACTTTTTTTTTGTTAAATCTATATAAATACAATTGAAAATCTGTCTGTCAGCTTGTCTGTCTGTCTTTTGTCTCGTCGTCACGGGAGAACGGCTGAACCGAATTTGATGAAATTTTGTGGGTAGTCTGGAAATAGACCCACTTAAAATTTAATCCATATTTGGAGTTTCTACGATCAGTTTTTCTCGAAATATTAGTAAAAAACGAAATTTTCGTTTGTCTCATCATCACGGAAGAACTTCTGAACCGAATTTGATGAAATTTTGTGGATAGCCTTGAAATAACGCCATAAACTTAGCTCAAGTTTCGAGTATCTAAGACCATTGGTTGTCGAGATATTAATGAAATACGAAACTTTTTCCTAGGAGTTCTACTCTCTAACTGCGTGGTTTATCCAAACGAAAAGCTACACTAAAAGCTGGAAAATGTATAAAGAAATCAAAATGGTTATTTAATTTCGAAGTTTATGAGGAAGATTCTATCTTATATCATGTTGTTCAGAAACGCAATCGTCTGAAAGTGAATTAAAATTTTATCTTTGAGTTTGATGGGAGATTTTTTGCGCTAATTAGTCACTTTCTGAAAACATGAATTGTTTGAAACATGATTTAAATGGAAAATCTATTTCCATGGTTTATATTTCACAAGCTTCTACTGAACAATGAAATGTATAAAGAAATCAAAATGGTTATTTAATTTCGAAGTTTATGAGGAAGATTCTATCTTATATCATGTTGTTCAGAAACGCAATTAAATTAAATCTATCTGTTAATTTTAATTATTATTTTTTCGATTTGAATAATAAATAAATGGATATAAAATATATTTTAGTAAAGAAAGATTTGATTTTTCTTATAGCATTTTTGTCTGGATAATGTCAATTACGGTCTTTAGGTTTAAACGATATTATTATTGATATTTTCGAGGATTATTGATTCAGGGATTATTGACATTTTCAAGTTATTATGCAATTGTTTTATTACGACAAATATTGTTTAAACTCATATATTGTACGTTGTACGAGTAATCTTCTACAAATTTACACGGGTATATCTTCTAATCTATGAGAATATAAGTAGTACAGCTATATTGGCATATGTTTTGATATATATTGGCATATGTTGGAATCAATTACGACCTTCTGGTATAAAGAGTACAGAGATTATTGATATTTTCAAATTATTACGTCAACTCTTTTATTTTGGCAAATATTTTTGAGACTCACATTGTACTATGGGTAATATTCTACTAATATACTGGCATATTTTCTAATCTGCAACAATATAAGTAGTACGGGGTTGCATATATTGAGTCAATTCATTTTTACTTTCCTTATATACATAATGTATAAGGAAAGAATTGTGACGGGGTCGAAAATTCGAATTCGAGTTTTCGACGGGAGAGCACGTTTCAAACATCCCTAATCACAAATCAAACATTTTTGAAGTGATGTCTCTGTGTGTGTGTGTGTGTGTGTGAAAGTATGTGTGTGTGTCTGTGGGTCTGTGGAGACTATAACTGACGAACGAATGGACCGATTTGAACCAAATTTGGTATAAAAATCACAATCCATAAACACTGGAAGTCTATTGCTTTTATACGCAATCGAATGTTCAGAACCCCCCTAATTTTTCGAATGAAACTTTGTAAAAATCGTCAAAAAATCAAAACCACTAATAAAGTTACGCAAATAGACATTTCTTATGTAATTTTTCATTAGAAAACGATTGATATAAATTTTAGAACGCTAACACGAACCGTTCTCGAGATATTGTACATTTTTAAAGAAAAATATCAAAAAGTCATATATAATAAAAAAAAATATTTCCTATTGATAAACATGTTCGCTTTTCATATGTAATACCATGCGATAAACTGGGTGACATCATTCTCGTGGATCTAGCTCGTTGCATTCATGAAAAAAGATACTCTGAGTAATAGTTTTGCATTTGAACGCCAATAGTCATTTATCTGCTGTAAGAATAACTTATTTCTTAGTGCATAACGTTTGGCGAGATTTGGCGACGAATTTGGCGGAATGTCGCCAACTTGGCGACTTTTTGAAATATTGCCAAATTAACGAAAATCTCGCCAAATGGATAAAAATTACGCTAAATCAATGAAAATGACGACTAATTGCCGAAAATTCAATGTCTTGGAAAGAATATAAGTATCTACTATATGAAAAACCTATTTTTTTACTGTAAAAGTAGTAAATTCATTACATTATATAAGGAAAGTCATGTGTTGCCCACATCAGAATTTTTTTTTTGTAAATATGCTTACAAAAGGGGCCAGGATATTTTATTCTGCAGATCTGCTCGTGAAGATAATTTTGCATAGTGAGAACAGATATTCTTAAACTTCTCTTTAGGAGCAATGAAGCTAATATTTTAACAGAATTTGCACATGATTGCGAATTATAAGTTTCTTATATTATATACTCCGTAGGAAGAACGGGTATTCTGCTAGTGCTGCAATATATTAAGCTTTTTGCATCTATTTTACTTCATATGTTAAGTTAGGGTCTAAAGGTATTATCATTTTTGGAATGTTGACTAATTGGCGCAAAATTCTCCAATTCTCTCAACAACAACAACAAAAAGAAATAATATAAGAATTGCATGTCTAGGGGGATTTTCATGTAGCAATAATTCCATGCATTTTATGTGTAATTGAACAAAATTTAACTTATATAACAAGTGTCTCTTTGTAAAAGCATGTGCTTATAATCATAACCAACCAAACGACCATGCTGTACTGAAATAAACTAAACGCAAAGGACAAAATTGATTGAACGTTTGATCCTTGAAATGCGTTTAATATTTTTAGGTTCTTTATGTGTTAAAATCTTAGGGCGTGTGATAGTGTTATAATTGCGTGACCTTAGCACAAAATTCTGTGAATTTGACGAAAAATTTGACGAAATACTGGCAATTTGGCGAGTTTTGGGAACTTCCAGAAAATTGTAAATTGTTTGTAAATTGTTAATTTATAAAGAATTTCAAGAATTAAGTGCTTTTACCAGCACCATCCATAGAGGGTGTATAAATGGTCATCGTTCAGTTGTTGCTGACGTGACAGAGTAAAAGTGAATTGCAGATTGCCAGTGTTTGAATAAATTATGAAAGAAATATGACAGGGTTAAAACGAAATTATGTAATGGTGCCATTATACTTTCACTACTAATCTTTATACAGAACCCAATATGTAATTTTTTACAACTTTAAGCAACGAATTGCGATGAATATCAAAAATACATTATTAATAATGAATAACATTTCATCTTATTAATTAATTAAGATTAATATAAAAAATTATTTCTGATATTATTAATTAATTTAAAAGATTATTAATTAATGTATTTCAAATATACATATTTTTAATATAAATTTATGTTTGTCTATTCATTTCATTGATTATAAAATAAGATGCAAATTATCAAATATATTATAAAGCATTTGCATTGCATAGAATTTCTATTTTTTTGCAACTTGCATTTAAATATTTTATACGACATAAAATGCAACAAAGCATGTTTATAATTGAAGTTACTGATTGTTTAAACTTTATCTTTCGACATCCTCATTTAAATTTAAATACTCAAACAAAGCGGATGCATTTGGTCAGAGGGGAATACTAGCCATTTAATTAGTTTAATTAAAAAATCCACTTTAGTAATGGAACCCATCTTTTATTTGAAAACTAATCGTATCAGTTCAATTATTAGTTCGAAATAATTACATTTAAACATACACTTATAAAAACCTTCAACATTTTATCAATTTTCAGGTAAATGGGCATGAAAATAAAAGAAATACTTTAAAAATGTTCAATTATTAAGAAATATTGTTATTTATACCTGCAGACAGATCTTTTAAAAAAGTTGTTCTTACATTGCTTAGTAGCGGAACATTTAGTACATTTTA
The DNA here is from genome assembly GCA_951213105.1 of Amaurobius ferox. NCBI lineage: Eukaryota > Metazoa > Arthropoda > Arachnida > Araneae > Amaurobiidae > Amaurobius > Amaurobius ferox. The sequence continues at coordinate 62,959,538 of OX578144.1, forward strand.
ATTTCATTGGGATTTTAAATCTTAAGGTATCTAAATAAACTATATCTATATATATAAAATTGAAAATCTGTCTGTCTGTCTGTCTGTCTGTTTGTCCCATCATCACGAGTGAACGGCTGAACCGAATTTGATGAAATTTTGTGGGTCGCCTGGAAATAGCCCCACTTAATATTTAGTTTATGTTTGGAGTTTCTACGACTGGTGGTTCTCGAGATATTAGTAAAAAACGAAACTTTCGTTTGTCTCATCATCACGAGAGAACGGCTGAACCGAATTGAATGAAATTCTGTAGGTAGCCTTAAAATAGCCGCCTATAAAGTTTGTCCAACTTTCGAGTTTCAAAGATCAGGGGTTGTCGAGATATTAATGAAAAACGGAACTTTATCCTAGGAGTTCTACTCTTTAACTCCGTGGTTTATCCAAACGGAAAGGATGAAAATCGTTTGTTTAAAACGTCAACGTGAATTAAAACTTCATTTCTGAGCTTAGTGCAGGATTTTTGCATTAATTAATCACTATCTGAAAGCATGAATTGTTTGAAACATGAATTTAAATGGAAAATCTAACTCCATGGTTTATGCTTCACCAGCATTTACCAAACAATGAAAAGTATAAAGAAATCAAACTGGTTATTATTTTTGCATTTTATGGGGAAGAGATCAAAATGGTTATTTAATTTCGCAGTTTATGAGAAAGTTTCTTTTTTATATTATGTTGCTTAGCAACGCAATTAAATTAAATATGTTTGTTAATATTTGTTATTATTTTTTCTATTTGAATAATAAATAAATAGATGTAAAAATATATTTTGTAAATGAACGGTGTGATTTTTCTTTTAATTATATTAATTACGGACTGTGTACATCACTTTCCTTTATTTTGACAAAGAGTTTTCAAGCTTATATATTGTGTTTAGCTAATAAACTCATATTGTGTTTAGCCAATAAATTTATTTAGCTTATTGCTGAAACAGAATAAGAGTAGAACGGGTACATTTTCTAATGCAATTTTAGTGTTTCCATTTAGTATATGCAAACGGGATCGGATGTTTTATTCTTCAGATCTGCAAATTCAGAGCTATGAATTTCGCGGAATATCGCTAACTTGGCAACTTTTCTTAAACGTTGCCAAATTGACGGAAATGTCGACAAATTGATAAAAACGACGCAAATCAATTAAATTAAAATTGTTTTCTTAGAAGAGAGTACTGAAATGATGTTTAGGTAGTATTTGTCGGCCAGTCCATCCATCCTACTTAGTAACACATTTAGCGAAATGTCACACATTTAGCGAAATTTAAAATGTCACCAAATTGATAAAATGTTTGCAAATCCATAAAAATATAATAAAATTGATGAAATTGCGTTTAATAAATGCAATAATTTGTGTTTTGTTTGGGCATAGTATTGTAATGATTATTCGTCAATGTGTCGCAAAATGGGACTGTCAATTCTACAGTCCCACTTGGTGATAAATTTGGCGATGTTTTAAATTGTCGCTAAATTGACGAAAATGTCGCCAAACCTTCAATGGAGATAGAATTATTCAAACGATAAGATTCCCATCAATTCATTTGAAGCAAATGATGTCATATCGTTTAGCAACGGATGTAAATCCAATGTGTTTATGCCGCATACGATTTTTATAAAATATTTTCCGATTTGAATAACAAAGATATGTATATAAATTAAATTTCATTGACATTGCATTGTTGACTGGATAATATCAATTACGGTCTTCAGGTTTAAACATTATTATCATTAGTATTTTCGTGGACTGTTGATTCAGGGATTATTGATATTTTCATATTAATTGTATGCCAGTGTTTTATTATGACAAAAATTGTTGAAACCCACATATTGTACGTTGTGCGAGTAATCTTCTATAAATGCACGGGCTATCTTCTAATCTACGAGAATATAAGTAGTACAGGTATATAGGCATATATTTTGATATATATTGGTATATATTGGAATCAATTACGACCTTCTGGTATAAAGATTACGGGGATAATTGAAATTTTCAATTTATTATGTCATCTGTTTTATTTCGGCAAAGATTTTTTAGACTCTTATTGTAATAAGGGTAATCTTCTTCTAACATACAGGCATATTTTCTAATCTGCGACAATATAAGTACTACGGGGATATATATATATATATATATATATATATATATATATATTCCCATATAATTTTAGTGCTTTCATTCTGGCATATATTGGAATCAATTACGGGTTTATTGATATTTTCAATTTATATATGTAATCTACTAATTCAAGTTATATCTTCTAATTTTCGAGTATATAAGTACTACGGGTCCCATACAATTTTAGCACTGTTATTTTGAATATATTGATTCAATTTCATATTTTTTGTATATTTGCTTTCGAAAGGGGCCAGGATGTTTTATTCTTCAGATCTGCCCGTGAAGATAATTTTGCATGATGAGAACAGATATTCATAAACTTTTCTTTAGGAGCAATAAATTTAATATTTTAACATAATTTGCATATGATTCTGAATTATAAGTGTCTTTATATTATATACTCCGTACGAAGAACGAGTATGCTGCTAGTAATCTATATAAATAAAATTGAAAATCCGTCTGTCTGTCTGTTTGTCCCATCATCACAGGAGAACGACTGAACCGAATTTGATGAAATTTTGTGGGTATCATTGACTTAAATTTACAGCCCTACTTAAATTTAGTCCAAGTTTCGAGTTTCTAAGACCAGTGGTTGTTGAGATGTTAATGAAAACCGAAACTTCTTCCTAGCAGTTCTACTTTCTAACTCCCTGGTTCCTCCAAACGAAAATGTTGGAAATCGTTTGTTTAAAACGTGAAAGTGAATTAAAACTTTATTTCTGAGTTTGGTAAGATATTTTTGCTGTGATTAGTCACTATCAGAAGACATGGATTACTTAAAAACATGAATGTTTGAAACATGAATTTAAATGGAAAATCTATCACCATGGTTTATTTTTCACAAGCTCTTACTCAACAATGAGAGTATTAAGAAATCAGAATGGTTATTTAATTATTAGAATTTTATGACGAAGATTCTATCTTATATTATGTTGCTCAGACGCGCAATTAAAGTAAATGTGTTTGTTAATGTTTATTATTAGTTTTTCGTTTTGAATAATAAATAAATGGATATAAAAATACATTTTATGAAAGGTTTGATTTTTCTTTTAATTATATTAATTGCGGACTGGGTGCATCACTTTTATTTATTTTGGCAAAGAGTTTTCAAGTTTTTATATTGTGTTTAGCTAGTAAACTCATATATTGTGTTTAGCCAATAAACTCATTTAGCCGATTGTTGAAAAAGAAAAAGAGTAGATCCGGTATATCTTATATAATTTTAGTGTTTTCATTAAGTATATACAACCAGGATCAGGATGTTTTATTCAGATCTGCAAATTCAGAGCTACGAATTTGTTGGGATATCGCTGACTTGGCAAATTTTCTTAAACGTCGCCAAATTGACGGATATGTCGCAAAATTGATAAAATCGACGCAAATCAATATGAAATTCATTTTGTTTTTGTTAGAAGAGAGTACTGATATAATTCGTTAGCATCTGTCTGTCAGTCCAACCGTCCTACTTAGTAACACATTTAGCGAATTTCTTAAATGTTACCAAATTGATAAAAATGTTTGTAAATCCATAAAAATATCTTGAAATGAAATTGATAAAATTGCGCTAAATAAATGAAATTAATTGTGTTTTGTTAGTGGTAGTATTGTGATGATGTTTCGTCAATTTGTCGCGGCGTAGGACTGCCAGTTTTACATGTCCCATTGGGCGATAAATTTGGCGATTTTTTAAAGTGTCGATAATTTGACGAAAATTTTGCCAAACCTCCCATGGAGATAGCATTATTCAGACGATACTTTTTCCACCAATGTATTTGAGGCAAGTGATATCTTGTCGCTTAGCAACGGATTTAAATCCAATGTGTTTATACTGTATACGATTTTTATTAAATCTTTTCCGATTTGAATAATAAAGGTATATAAAATAAATTCCATTACCACTGCATTTTTGGCAGGGTAATGTCAGTTACGGTCTTCAGGTTCAAACATTATTATTATTGATATTTTCGGGGATTATTGATTCAGGGATTATTGATATTTTTAAATTATTATACCATTGGTTTATATTACGGTAACTGAAATTATTTGGCAAAACTCATATATTGTAGACGGGTAGTCTTTTATAGTGCACAAGGCTATATCTTCTAATATTCGAGAATATAAGTAGTACAGATGCCTATATAATCTCAGCGCTTTTATTTTGGCATATATTGATTTAATTTCGTATTTTTATAAATTTGTTTATAAGCTGGATCAGAACATTTTATTCTTCCGATCTTCCTGTAAAGATAATTTTTATATAGCGAGAACATATATTCTTAAACTTCTTTCTAGGAGCATTAATATTTTGATATAATGATTTGAATAACAATGTAATTTAAATATTATAGGAATTTGTACATGATTGTGAATTTTAATTTTTTATTATATATTCCATACGAAGATCGGGTATACAGTTAGTTTAAAATATGTATATTTATTTGTGAGTTTGTGTGATTGTCTCATTATCAAGGGAGAACGTGATTTTGTGGACACCCAATAGCCCATATAACTTTAGTGCATGTCTGAGATTTTTGGACAGGGATAATCGAGATAATATATAACAAGAAAGATCAATCATGCTTAAAGCATTGATTATGAAACACTTTCCAACTTCAACGCAATTTTATTTAAAAAAGTCGAAAATGCAATGCATCCCTCGGTAATATTTTAAAACTTATCACAATACTACATTGATTTATTAGATTTGAAAACTTAAATCTTCATTGAAAAAAATGAACTTCATTCAAATGACGGCATTGAAATATAAATTGCCTGGTTTAAATATCTCTAAAATGCAATACATTCCACGGTAATATTTTTAAATATATCATAATACTACGATAATTTATTATATTTGAAAACTTCATCGAAAACAACTGAAATAAACTCAAATGACGTCATAGAAAAAGTAACACGCCTGGATTTCTCTATAAAAGCAGGATTTCATTCATTTCATTCATCACAATACTATAATAGTTTATTTTATTTAAAAATTAAGACCATGGAGCTACAATTCATAAACTCTATGCTTAAAACTTCATCGAAAAAAATCGTCCTTCTGTTTATAAAATCAATTAATATTTCATTCATATCAGCCATGCAGACACCATGGACTGAATTATTTTGTGTTAAAGAAATACAGTAATTCTAATACAACTCATTCTACATATTTTGCTGTTTACATTTTATATAAGTGAAAAATAGGCTTAGTTGTAGAAATAATCAAATTTGAATGAGAATTTAACCTCAAATATATTGTCATTGTGTTGTTAACACTTTACAACAAAGTTGAAAAGTGTTTATGACTTTGTTCATTCTGTCTGTCTGTCTGTCCGTTAGCACGATAACTGCCGTAAAAATGACTTAATCAAAATGAAATTTTAGTATGTTGTTCAGACGGTCTGTAGGAGCTATGGGAATATAAATGAATAATATCACCCAATTAGTTTTGGATTGAACCCGGGTTGAAAAAATGAAATGCATTGAGCCCTATGGGACCTAATTTTTCAAACACTTTTTAAGCGGATTTAAAATTCTCAAATTGCTTCGAAAATTTTAGGTAATAGTCAAATTGTTCCATAAAATATATAAAACAAGAAAGATCAATCATGCTTAAAGCATTGATTATGAAACACTTTCCAACTTCAATGCAATTTTATTAAAAAAATCGAAAATGCAATATATTCCTCAGTAATATTTTAAAACTTATCACAATACTACATTGATTTATTATATTTGAAACCTTAAACATTCATCGAAAAAAATTAACTTCATTCAAATGACGGCATTAAAGAATAAATTGCCTGGTTTAAACATCTCTAAAATGTAATACATTCCTTGGTAATAATTTTAGAATTATCATAATACTACGATAATTTATTATATTTGAAAACTTCATCGAAAACAACTGAAATTCATTCAAATGACGTCATAAAAAAATAACACGCCTGGCTCTCTCTATAAAAGCAACATTTCATTCATAAATAATTCCCCCATTCATGTCTTTCATCACAATACTATAATAATTTATTTTATTTAAAAATTAAGACCATTGAGCTACAAGTAAGTAAGCTCTATTCGTTAAACTTCATCGAAAAATATCGTCCTTCTCTTTCTAAAATCAATGAATATTTCATTCATATCAGCTAAGCAGACTCCATGGACTAAATGATTTTGTGTTAAAGAATTACAGCGATTCTAATATAACTCATTCTACATATTTTGCTGTTTACATTTTACATAGGTGAAAAATAGGCTTAATAGTAGAAATAATCAAATTTAGATGAGCATTTAAACTGGAATATATTGTCATTGCGTTGTTTCCGTATGTAGATGCACAGAATTTAGGCAAAAATAAAGTAGTTTTAGGACGGATACAACACTCAATATGAATTAAAAAGAACTTTAAAAATCACGATTTTGACACAAGATGGATGCCATATATCATTTTGAAGTGGGTCATGTGATCGTTTCATATCATGGACACGTGATCGCTTCATATAAGAGGTGTTATTATTATTTTAACTTTTATTTAAAAAACTACTGAATATATTTCGCTGAATTTTTTTTATATATTTTACGGAACCATTTGAATATTGCCTAAAATTTTTGAAGCAATTTGTGAATTTTAAATCCGCTTAAAAAATACTTGAAAAATTAGGTCCCATAGGGCTCAATGTATTCCATTTCTTCAACCCGGGTTCAATCCAAAACTAATTAGGTGATATTATTCATTTATATTCCCATAGGTCCTATAGACCGTCTGAACAACATACTAAAATTTCATTTTGATTAAGTCATTTTTACGGCAGTTATCGTGCTAACGGACAGACAGACAGACAGACAGACAGAATGAACAAAGTCATAAGCACTTTTCAACTTTGTTGTAAAGTGTTAAAAAATCCAGCGAAATATATTCAGTAGTTTTTTGAATAAAAATTAAAATAATAATTACACATCTTATATGAAACGATCACGTGACCATGATATGTAACGATCACATGACCCACTTCAAAATGATATATGGCATCCATCTTGTTTCAAAATCGTGATTTTTAACACTTTACAACAAAGTTGAAAAGTGTTTATGACTTTGTTCATTCTGTCTGTCTGTCTGTCTGTCTGACTGTCTGTCTGTCTGTCTGTCTGTCTGTCTGTCCGTTAGCACGATAACTGCCGTAAAAATGACTTTATCAAAATGAAATTTTAGTATGTTGTTCAGACGGTCTGTAGGACCTATGGGAATATAAATAAATAATATCACCCAATTAGTTTTTTATTGAACCCGGGTTGAAAAAATGAAATACATTGAACCCTATGGGACCTAATTTTTCAAACATTTTTTAAGTAAATTTAAAATTCACGAATTGCTTCGAAATTTTTAGAAAATATTCACATTATCCCATAGAATATATAAAAAAAATTCAGTAAAATATGTTAAGTAGTTTTTTAATTAAAAATTATTTAATATAGGGAAAAAAACAAATTCAATTAAATTCTGACTTTGGGATATCTTCCAGAAAGAAAAGAGAGATATATTATATAATAAATATCTCTCTATTTGTTTACACGTTTTGCATATGGGAGTGGATTCACATTTTAAAATAAATTTGGTAGATAACAATTTTTCATTTTTTTAACTTTTATATAACTCTTCATGATAAATTTATTTGATGGCATTTTTAATGCACTTTCCTACGTCCTAGAGAGTTAAAATTTGGTACACAGCTTAAATTTGTTGAACATTTTATTCGACAAAAATTTGATGGATCTTTAAATATAGATCATACATTTTTTTCGAAATGGCCTGAAAATAATCCCCGTTCACTTCTAAAAATCATTGTTGTAATATTGTTAAAAATTCTGATGTGGACAGCACATGTCTTTCCCTGCAGACTCATATTCGTTCTTTTTATTTATTTTTTCTATGACGTCATTTGAATTAATTTCAGTTGTTTTCGATGAAGTTTTTAAATATAATAAATTATCGTAGTATTATGATAGTTTTAAAAATATTACCGTGGAATGTATCGCTTTTCAGATATATTTAAACCAGGCAATTTTTATTTCAATGCCGTCATTTGAATGAAGTTCATGTTTTTCAATGAAGGTTTAATTTTTCAAATATAATACATTAATGTAGTATTATGATAAGTTTAAAAATATTACCGAGGAATGTATTGCATTTTCGACTGTTTTAAATAAAATTGCATTGAAGTTGGAAAGTGTTTCATAATCAATGTTTTAAGCATGATTGATCTTTCTTGTTTAAAGTTCTTTTTAATTCATATTGAGTGTTGTATCCGTCCTAAAACTACTTTATTTTTACTTAAATTCTGTGCATCTACATACTAAAACAACACAATGACAATATATATTTGAGTTTAAATTCTCATTCAAATTTGATTATTTCTACAATTAAGCCTATTTTTCACCTATGTAAAATGTAAACAGCAAAATATGTAGAATGATTTGTATTAGAATTACTGTATTTCTTTAACACAAAATAATTCAGTTCATGGAGTCTGCATGGCTGATATGAATGAAATATTAATTGATTTTATAAACAGAAGGACGATTTTTTTCGATGAAGTTTTAAGCATAAAGTTTATGAATTGTAGCTCCATGGTCTTAATTTTTAAATAAAATAAATTATTATAATATTGTGATGAATGAAATGAAGAAAGTTATGAATGAAATCCTGCTTTTATAGAGAGATACAGGCGTGTTATTTTTTCTATGACGTCATTTCAATTTATTTCAGTTGTTTTCGATGAAGTTTTCAAATATAATAAATTATCGTAGTATTATGATATATTTAAAAATATTACCGTGGAATGTATTGCATTTTAGAGATATTTAAAGCAGGCAATTTATATTTCAATGCCGTCATTTGAATGAAGTTCATTTTTTTTTTCAATGAAGGTTTAAGTTTTCAAATATAATAAATCAATGTAGTATTGTGATAATTTTTAAAATATTACCGATAATTAACTATGATAATTAACTATATTAATAAAAGGCTTCTTTTACACTTTGTTAACAAATCGAAAAACTTCCACTACTTTAGATTAAAATTTTCAAAATATATCTGTTTTCAAAATATGGTGTTCCCGATTCACATTAGTTCGGATAATCGGTGTGGGACGGATTTTTTAAAAAATAAACTTAAAGTTACACTTTTAAATATTAAACACATTTAAGGAATTATTATTTAATGTTAAATTCATTTAGTATTTTTTTTATTTTTATTGAATTCTTCAATTTGCCATGGCCGTTATTCTCATATAGTGGAATTATATTTAATGTACATTGCTTTGTTGTGCCGCAATAAACTCTCCAATTATTTTTCCTTCCGTGCGAGTCCTGTAAAGGAATAATTAATTAATAAAATGCTAAATTGATCACACCATTTAAACTTAAACAATACCATTTATTAACAACATCAATTTTCATTAATTATTTTATCGGAGGGGACATATGCGACCAGAAATATTAAAATTACTATCGTGTCTAGGACCTGTGATAATCGCTGAGCACATACCTTCGTCTTGGGCTTTATCATATCTCAAAGGCTTGCATCAGTCTAGTACTGCCAGAACTCTTTGGTGTGTGGCTCCTCCTCGTATTCTGAATGCACTCGCACATTGATCTATTTCCATTATTTTGGAACCTCTACGGGACACTCTACAAATCTGTTGGTTTTTTCATTCTTCTCTACTCGTGCTCTTAAGTCAAAATCGTGATTATTTCTCTGGCATGCGTCTAAGTCAAAATTCCATCATCGTCTCATCTGTGGTATGCTCTTAAGAGAAAAATCCTATATCTTTCTGATTCTCGTTCTCGGGTCACAGGCTGTGGTTCCCTCGGTGTGTGTGTGTGTGGGGGGGGGATACCTCGGCCTTTACTTCTTTTTGGCGCTTATTGGTTCTTCTTTGCCCAATGGCATCATTCCACATTTAGAAAGGCCCAGCTCAGCCCCTCTGGTATGGCACCCCTAAATATATAGTCTTTTGACCTTTAGGTTCACGTCGCAATAAACTTTGGTGCCAGCCAGACTACAAGATTTGTTTGCCGTTTCGGCCACCATAAATTCCACACATAAAAGTGTCTCATCAAATGTGAGATCAATTTCTGGTCTCATTATCGGGACTCTAGTGTATTTCCGGCATGGTGATTTTCTGTCATTGCTTTATTTGAGCAACAATTCACATTGTGTTTCCCTAAATGTAAAAGCACAAAGTAACAATTTTTGCTTATGATTATCAACTATGTTAATGGAATGCTTGTTTTACAACTTATTAACAAATCGTAAAACTTCTACTACTCTATTTTAAAATTTAAAAAATATATCTGTTTTCGACATATGCTTTTCACGATACACATTAATTCGGATAATTGTCACTCTGTGTTCTGACATGCTGATTTTCTGTCATTACTTTATTCACGCAGCAATTCACACTATGTTTTCTTAAATGTAAAAAGCACAAAATGACGCCTATTGCTTATGATAATTAACTTTGTTAATGCAATGTTTGTTTTACACCTTATTAACAAATCAAGAAACTTCCACTGCTCTATGTTAGAATTTTCAAAATATATCTGTTTTATAAATTCATTTTGAAATGAATATATGGAATAAGTTCCTGAAAGGAATTAAAGCCATTTAAAAAAGTTCCAAATAAAAATTGGATATATTTTTAAACTAAAAATTAGATAAAATGCAAACCAATTTTTATTTGCAAAAGTTGTGCAATAGCACATGTATATTTTCATACCAATAATAATTAGCGAAAAAGAAGAGAAAATTACATTTAGCCTATAGTAAAAAAATCATATGTTGGCAATATCACGTTTTATGGTAGTGTTTTCATGAAAATGTACAGAATGCCCATTTAAAGAGTTAAAAGGAAACCAATTATTGATGCATCGAACAAACTATATTCTGACATTCTCTTTCAAATTGAAATACAGGAACAAAGCGAATGTGTTTGATCTTTGGGGAATACATGTCGTTCAATTAGTCTAATTAGAAAACTCTTATTTGACAGTTATATTCTGATGCTTTATTTTGAAACAATAGCTATGAGTTGCATTTGGCAGATGAATTAGATCTTATCTAATATTCGGGTTTGAATATTTATACGAATATTTACTTTAGTTTATACTACAAATCAAGGAATAGATATTGTTTTTTTTTATTAAGTAACAATATTAGATTACGCCTAATAGTTATAAAAAACAATACTTAATTTATTCATGTTTGTTTATAAAACTGCTTAATAGAAAAATTACAATGGGTAGTAATTATTAGAAAATATGTTATTACTTTTTAAACACTATTCATTTATTTGGGAAAAAAATTAACGCATATTTTCGCAGTCACAATGTGGACATTTGGCCCGAAATATAAATTATATGTTTCAAGTTCATTTGTATCACAATCAGTATCATATATTTTTACAAGCTTTCGCTTGCAAGTTTGATTTAATTTTCTTTTAAAGATATAAGTTAGTGTATTGAATCCTCTGAATGTAGTCAGTGAGTTTTTAATAATAGAAACAGTTTAAGTATTTTCTGTATGCATAACGGATTTCAAATTTTTGTTTCCTGCATTCACTGTATGTAGGTACTCTTCTTTTTTTCCAGGAATTATCATTGAAAAAAAGAATTTCAAACAATTCGATTTTTGCATTTACTGTAGTTACTCTTCTGATATTTTAAGGAATTATCATTGGCATAACGGATTTCAAACTATCCATTTCCTGCATTCACTAGAAGTAATTTTCTGGTATTTCCAGGAATTATCAGTGGCATAAGAAATTTCAAACTATTTGTTTCTGCATTCACTGTAGGTACTCGAATTATCGTTGGTTTTGACATATAAAATAATTTAATAAATATATTAAAGTACATATAATGAAGAAAACCAAAAATATTTATACTGCTTAATTTCCAGACAGCAGGGTTAGCAATGATGGGAAGAAGTGTCTTTCATTATTTGAATATTTTACCGGTAAATATATTTCTAAGGTATTTTAATTTTAATATAAACAAGTCGTTCAAATTGCTATCTTTAATAAATTAACAATAAGACTACTTCGTTAGGACCGTCATACATGTGGAACTTTAATTTTAGTTTGAACTGTTGGGTCAAATCATTACACCGTTATACCTATTTTCCAGCACCGCAAACACGTATAGATAGCACTGTTGGTCTATCGGCTTTACTATACCTTGGAATATTTTTGCATGAAAATGATATAAGCCCAGACGATGTTGAACAGCGCATGGAAAATCTGAGAATGAAGAGTCGGCCGTAAGACCAGGCTAAGGCTCCTCTATATACGAGGTGACTCATCAAGCATATTGAAGCCCACCATAGCTGGAAGCGCAATCCATTAGCATTAGCTCTATTCGTATTTTCACTTTAGGAAGTATAATTGAAATAATTATGGGTGGTTGTTCTGCACCGAACTCCTCTAATCATTTCAGAAAGGGTTTTAGGCTATTTCGCTTTCCTAGAAATGAAGAAAGAAGAAAACAATGGATAATAAATAATTGGATACCCTTTAATGGAGCATACTTGTACGAACTAAGTTCTGCAATATTCTAATTGAAACTTCTTTTTTATATAAAGTATTTGTTTTAAACACTTATTTTATAATTTCTGTAACTGTAGTATAGAACCCTATGGGCCTCAATATGCTTGATAAGTCAGCCTGTAGTAGAGGAGCTCTAGACCAGGCCATACCCGTCAATTCGACAGCATCTATTACATTCCTTGTCGATAGAATAGTGGGAATTCCATCAATGAGATATCTTTGGGGAATGCACACAGTCCTACAATCTAAAGTATTTATCGGCAAGCCTCCTCAAATACATCAGTTCAGTCTTTCAATCTTAGCTTATTCAGCCCAGGTCGAAGAGTTCGTCTATGGTCTGCCTTGATTATCCTTTAGACAGTTGAAGGGCATCAACGGGCATCATTTAAGGGCATCAAAGAGTCAAGTTTCAAGGGAGTCAATTTCAAGGGCATCAAAGAGTCTTCTTTACCAGGAATAACGGAAACGGGATAACACTCCAAAAAGGATAGAAACATTTTGTACAGGTCTAATCTGTACAGGTGCGGTTTGGATAAAAAATTTTGGACTAAAACAGAGAATGGCAAACTGCAATAGGTTGTATGTAGACAGAATACATAATGTATGTGGACAAAGACTTGAGATTGTTAGAAGACTGATGAAGAATGTTCGCTTTAGCTTTAGTAACCTATGTATTTAATGAACTGTTTATGGTTATAATAACAAGAAATGCTTGTAACCAGATTATTACAAACAACGTTTTAAACAACTTTTAAATGTTCAAAATAAAATTTTTTAATAATAGATAAAATTTCCAATTAGATAAAGAAGCGTCTGAACATCAATTGGATTTTAAATATCACTTTCTGGGAATTGAATTTGATTCAAGAACACTTAAAAAAGGAAATGAGTACACTCAAAATTCTACAACTAAGCATTTCTTTCTTTTTAAAACATGAAAAATGTATTCCTTTCCGATAGAACTAAAATCAGGAAAATACCTAAATATGTAAACATAATTGTCATGTTAAATTTAAAGTGGTTTACTATAAATTATTATGTGTTTCGAATTATATGTATTTGTTGAATAGAAAGTAATTACACAAAAGCATATGGTTAAAATGATAGAAATATTTTAAAGTGCAACAGCTAAGATATAAACTTGTAATTTTATTAAATAAGATATAAACGTGTAATTTTATTAAATAAGATATAAACGTGTAATTTTAATAAATAAGATATAAACGTGTAAATTTATTAAATATATTCTGTTTCTATATTCTAATTATGTTAGTGAATAAATGATAAAAGAATGATACACGTTCTATATATCTTGTAAAAAAATATTACAATGTATATATAGCTGGAATTTATAATTATGCAAAATTATAACAAGGGATATCATTTTTGCGTTTATTTATCAATTTCTTCAAAAAAATCAAAAAGACCTCAATAAAAATTAATAAAATTTCATTTTGAAAAGAATAAGATGTGCTTTTATAATTCAACAATCCAACGTGTTTTTATTTTATCTCTTATATTTGGAAGAATTTTCTTCAGCTAGTTTGTAACATTTGGTCAAGCCTTTTGATTGTTTACTTAACATTTTTTTGCCTTGTTTGCTTAGGAGAAAATGTATAATAAGCATTTTGTATAAACAACATTTTATCTATTGTTATAAAATGGGATGCTAAAATGTGTTTTTATATGTTATTTGTGAAAGTTGTACTAAGATAATATTGTTTTATAAAAAACAAAAACATAAAGATGTCCCAAACATTTGTTAAGCTTATGTATGAGATTTATTACATATATTTTTTCAAGATTTTAAGGCAAATTTATGATCATCATGTGAAAGGAAAAAGAAATAATTCATAAGGGAACAATTTTATAAAATATATTTTATACTTCAATTGTATGAAATATCATATCAGACTTTAAACATAAGAGATTATGTATCTTTGAAAGGTGAATCCTAAGATTTCAGACCCAGAGACACAAAACTGCTGGGATTCCCAATTTTCTGAAACTTTCGAATAGATAACAGATACTGACAAACTATCAGATGTATTTTAGAAAAGTATTTGAACCATTTTGAAACCTTAGAGATGGGAGTATTTGCAGGTCCATGACTTTTCAATGCTTTAGGAATTTCACACTAATATTTGTAAAATTATATATCATAAATAAAATGAAAAATACCCTAAAAGTAATATTATTTAATTAAAAATAGAATTAATAGATTTAAAAAAAAACAAGTAGCTCAAGAAAATCACAAAAAATGTAATGAAAATTAGTTTATTTTAAGTTTTGATATAATTTAAAATATTCATTACATACACAAATAAAGTAGTTAAGCCAATATATAAATATAATACAGCAATGCTATCAATTTAATCTTTTAAACTTTTCTCGATAATATTACTATTAGAATACTGATACGGACAAATTCATTTACAACAATAGTATACGCCATTAATGCCTCAATACTTAAGCCATTAATGAATTTGTAGTACCTCAACCCATCATTTCCAGAAATCGCTCTTGATACTTGTCCAGCACTGAACCGAAGTACTTAATACTCGCCTGCTCAAATATTTTTGCTAGATTTATGCTCAATAGCAGACTATTCCACAGCAGTAGCATATATATGATATCCTTCGTAGCGCTCCAGTTATTCAAAAGCACATGCCATCAAGTTTAAACTCTAACATTTTTATAATTGCAAATAAATAGTTTTCCTTTACCCCAGATTTGAACATAGTTTGATCTGTGATTTGATCGGTGATTTGAATCGGTGACTCTGTATTATCTCTCCTAATGTCAGATTGGCGTCAACTGACAATCGTCTGCTATTTTTACCTCAGGCTATCCTCCTAATGTTAATTTCATCCTTCAAGTTAGCTTTCTCCTTGATCGTTGTCGTCACGATTTGAAATCGGTGCTCAACGTTCCACAGTCCATTAAATCAGTGCTGTCACTTTCAGATCTTCGATATCTTTGTATCAGCTTTCATGATTGATTTGCTCGGGTGCCAATGTAAAGAATCTTGTAGGTCCACACCTCAATAGAACCGCGGATCTTTGTTCAGACGAGTCGACGCTCTACTGTTGAAGGACTGGGACAGAATTGCAAGCACTTGTCATCGATGTGAAGACTGCAATCATCAGACCGTCCATATAAATTCTGCTATCGAGTGTGATGTTTAGTAGATTTTTAAGGTGATTCAGATTTAAATGTATATATAATGACAACGTTTCTAATAGTGTTGAGAAAGAAAACGACAAATATTTATTTTTCTAGATAAAGCTTTACAGCTAAAGTGTTGTAGTTGTTTCCGAACTTAATATATGTTGCAAAAATTCACCTAGTCATGGCGAGACTTGATTGAGCTATTGTGGGAAAATTTTCATTTGAGTCTCCCACAATCCAAGTTTGAACGGCAGAAAAATTCAATAAAAAATCGGATGTAGCCAGCAGAGGAATTCTCCTACAGTGTCAAAATCATTTTCTTTTTATTTCTTAAATAATTCATTAAAATAATTTAAATTGCACAACATTTTATTTTAGATTTTTACGATCATTCCGGGCCATTTCACAAAACAAGGTTTTTCTCAAATCGTACCAAAAATATATTCAGCACCAGGGTGACCAATAAGTGACTTATGTATCAAATTTTGTGGAATTTGTGGAATTAGTATTTTAGATAACGTGGTTATATACGATTTTTGCAGACCATTTTGCAAACAGATGCAGGTTTTTTTATTTCGAATCCTACCAAAATATAATCTGCACCAGAGTAACGTACAAGTGGCATACTTTTAAAAAATTATGAAATGTTTGTCAATTGGTTTTTGAGTTAGAGTAGATACATACATGACACACACACACACATACACGCACACACACATACATGCACACACACACACACACACACAGAAAGAGAGAGAGAAAGCGAATGAGAGAGAGAGAGTGAGCGAGTGAGAGCGAGAGAGATAGAGAGAGTGAGAGATATACAGAGAATGAGCGAGTGAGAGTGAGAGAGAGTGAGAGAGAGAGTGTGTAATATAGACAGATAGATATAGAGAGAGTGAGAGAGAGAGACATACGGAAGCAAAATATAATAAGCACCAGATTAACGCATAAGTGACATATCTTTACAATGTTATGGAATGTTTGTGAAATAGTTTTTGAATTAGAGTGGATACATATATTGCACTCACACATACACACACAGAGAGAGAGAGAGAGTGAGAGAGAGTGTGTGTGAGAGAGAGTGTGAGAGAGAGAGTGAGAGAGAGAGTGAGAGAGAGAGTGAGAGAGAGAGTGAGATATATATGGACGTAACACTAGAAATAGTTTTTCTAGATTAGTGTAGATCCGTCGAAAACTCGATTTGCGATTTTCTACACGAATTCAATAATTTTCCTGTGCATTACCATATAGTTTAAGGAGAGTAAAATATATATCCGGTGAAATTGACAAATGAAAACTGTGAGTTTCTTTGGAAAACAAGTTTCGGAAGGAGACACAGTATATAGCTCGATAACGTGCCACCTATCAGTGTCCTTTCATTACAAAAAAAACTTTACTTTCAAAAGACCTCTATTTTTTTCTAGATTTACATCCAAATGTAGTGTTCTGTAATTCATGTCTTTTGATTCTGAATAGCTTAACAATCGTTATTTTACAAAGTAAATACTTTCGTATGCATTATAAACATGTAAAACTATTTTAAAAATTCAGCAAATCCGTTTATATATTCTGAAGCATAAGTTCTCCAAAATCCTTAAATTATGTCAGTTTGCATAAATTGTGCATTTGTATTCGTCCGAGTTTCATCTAAAGACGATCATACAGTAAAAATAAAATGCTTCCCTTTCATATTTCCGACAAATTACAAAAACAATTACAAAAACACGAAATACATTCTACTTTATTGCTCAAATTTTGAGCATAAAAATTACAAAACAACTAATTAGAATTAGCTTAAAATTTTCAAAATATATGTTTTCCAAATACATTTTGACATGGTGTCCCGAAGCGAATTAAAGTCATTTACAGACGCTCCAAATGAAAAATGAATATTTTTTTAAACTAAAACATTGATTGAAATCGAAATTCATTTGATAAAATCTGCGCTATCATGTGCTATTATGTGTTATCATATATATTTTCATACCGATAACAATAAGCGATGAAAATGGAAACTAACAAATTTTAGCCTGTAACAAAAATCATACTTTGGCCATATCGCATTTTATGGGTCTATATGCATGCAAATGTATAGAACCTCCATTTAAAGAGTTAAAAAGAAACCAGATATTGGTGCATTGCACAAACTCTATTCCGACACTCTCTTTCAACTTCAAATGCAGGAACAAAGCGAATGTGTTTGATCTTTGGAGAATACATGTCGCTCAATTAGTCTAATTAGAAAACTCCTCTTTGACAATGATATTTCGAAGCTTTATTTTTAAATAATAACTATGTGTTAAATTTGGCATATGTGTTTTATTGTAACCAATAATCGGGTTTGAATATTAATACTAATGTTTACTTTTGTTTATCCTACAAATCTAAAATTATATATTTTTCTTTCTGATGAAGTAACATTAAGTTACGCTTAATAGTTATAGAAAACGATTCTTAATTTTTTCATGTTTGTATCTAAAAATGCTTAATAGAATAATTGCATTTTGTAGTAATTATTGGAAAATATTTGATTAAACATTTAAACACTGCCCGTTCATTTAAAAAAAACAGTCATGCATATTTATTGTATTCATGATATGAACATTTGGCTCGAAATATAAATCCAATGTGTTATATGCATTTGCGTCACAATCAGTATCAGATTTTTTTACAAGCTTTTGTTTTCAATACGTTGGGTTTAATTTTCTTTTAAAAATATAAGTGTGTTAGTGAAGCCTATGAATTTGTTGCATCTATTCCCTCTGGGTACTCTTCTGGTATTTCAAGTAATGAAGAAAACTAAAAATATTGAAACGGCCTTACTCCCAGACACCGATGTTAGCAATGATGGAGAGAAGTTTCTTTCATTACTTCAATATTTCACTGGCATATATAATTGTAAGTAATTTTAATTTTAATATACATCAATCGCTCAAATTGCTATCGTAAATAAACTTACATTAAGACTACTTCGTTAAGACCTCAATATATGCACGGTTTGACGTTTAGTTAGAAGTGCCGGTCCAAACTGTGGTCACCTTATGCCCAGCAACCCGCACAGGCACAGATCATACTGTTGGTTCATGAGCTTCAGTCTGCCTTGAAATCTTTGCAGCATAAAAACGATTAAACACAGACGATGTTGAGCAACGTAGAAAAACATTGTAATTAAAGAATCGGCAGTAACAACACGCCATACACGTCATTTGACGTATCAATTTCTGGTTAGGTTGGTCGGCAGAATAGTAGGAATTCTATCAAGGAGTGATCTTTGGGGATTTCTAAAGCCATCCCATACACAGTTTTTCGAGGTTAGACTATTTAGCCAAATCGAAATGTCAAACTGTTCGTCTATAGTCCGCATTAGTAATATTTATAAACAGTTGTTTAAATGTATCAACTGGTTTAAAGGACATGAAAGAGTCTTCTTTGTCAGGAACAACGAGAAAGTGGGGGAAACAGTATAGAAAGGATAAGGAATATTCTCTACAGGCCGAATTTGTATAGCTAAGGTTTGGAAAAAAAAATATATGTTTTGAAGTATGATAGAAAAGGACAGAATACAATAGGGTGTATGTAAACAAAATACAATAGAGTGTATGTAGACAAAATGCATAATATGTGGACAAAAATAGAGATTGTTAGCTTTGCTGTAGTGACTGCTCTGTCTCATTTATTTTAATAAAGAATGTTCTTTTTAGCTTTAGAAACCGGTTGGTGCATTAAATATACTTTTTATGGTGTTACGAATAAAAAGTAGTTATATCCAGTTTATTTATAACAACGGCTTGATAGACTTTTAAATGTTAAAATAGAATTATTTAAAAATAAATTGAGCTTTCAAATATATATTTCCAATTAGTAAACGAAGCTTCTAAATATCACTTGAGATTTTGAATGTCACTTTCTGTGAATTGAGTTTTCTAAATGTTTTTTTATCATTGCTAACAGTGCACTCAAATTTATGCAACTGACCATTTTTTTACTTTTAAAACATTATTAATTTATTTTTTCCAATAGCACTAAAATCATGAACATTCCACAATATTTAGACATAACTGGTATGTTAAATTTAATGTGTGGCAGTATAAATTATTATTCGGTATGGTATTATTTGTTTCGATTAATATTATGTATTTCTTGAATTGAAAGTGATTACACAAAATTATAGATTTAATTTGATAGAAATATTTCAAAGAGCAACAGGATAAATAAACATGATATAGGCCTGCAGTATTATGAAATATTTTATGTTCAATATGTATTCTAATTCTGCAAATAGAAGGAAATTCTAAAAGAAAAAAACATCTTTTATTTATTTTGCAAAATTATTACAACGTATTTATTGTTGTAATTTATAAGAATGAACATTTTTAACAATGAATTTCATTTTTGCCTTTATTTGGCAAGTTCTTCAGAAAAATGATAAAGACCTCAATATAAATTATCAAAAATTCATTTTGAAAAGGATTAAGATGTGCTTTTATAATTTAACAATTCCGACATATCTTTTATGATCTCCTTTATTTGGGAGAGATAGCTTCAAAAAATTTGTAACAAT
The DNA here is from genome assembly GCA_951213105.1 of Amaurobius ferox. Classification (NCBI taxonomy): domain Eukaryota; kingdom Metazoa; phylum Arthropoda; class Arachnida; order Araneae; family Amaurobiidae; genus Amaurobius; species Amaurobius ferox. The sequence continues at coordinate 62,980,025 of OX578144.1, forward strand.
GGGTCAAGATAATTAATTGTTTATTTAACGTTTTTTTTGTCTTGTTTGCTTAGTTAGAAAATTTATAATAAGCATTTTGTAAAGACAACATTTTATCTATTGTTGGAAAAGGAAATGTTGAAACGTGCTTTTATATGTTATCTGTGAAAGTTGTACTAAGATAAATTTGTTTTATAAAAAAGTAAAGTATAAAGATATCCCAAATATTTGTTAAGCTTGTGTATGGGATTTATTATATATATTTTCATGGGTTTATGGCAATTCTATGATCATAATGTGAAAGGAAAAACAAGTAATCCATATGAAAACAATTTTATAAAATATATTTCATGCTGAAATTGTATGAAATTTCTTATCAGACTTTAAACTTAAGGGATTCTATATCAATAAAACGTGAACCCTAAAGTTTAAGACCCAGAGATACAAAAATGTAGGGACTCCTAGCTTTCTGAAACTTTCGAATAGAGAGCAGATACTCACAAACTATTAGATGTATTTTAGGAAAGTATTTGAACTATATTGCAACCTTATCTCTTCAATGATTTAGGAAATGAACACTATTATTTGTAGAATTATATATCATAAATAAAATGAAAAGTACATTCCAACTAATATTATTTAATTAAAAATACGTTTAATAGATTTAAAAATACAAGTAGCTTAAGAACATAACAAAACCTGTAATGAAAATAAGTTTATTTTAAGTTTTGATATTATTTTACTTTCAAAATGTTCATTACATAGACAAATAAAGTATTTGAACCAATATACGTATAAATATAATACAGCAATGCAATCAATTTATTCTAAGTTTTAAACTTTTCTCCATAACATTACTATTAAAATACTGATATGGACAAATGCCTTTACAATAATAGTATACCCCATTAATGTCTCAATACTTATGCCATTGGAGAAGTTCTAATACCTCAAAGCATCATTTGCAGAAACAACTCTTGATACAAGTCCGGCACAGAACCGAAGTAATTGATAGTCGCCGGCTCAAATATTTTTGGGAGATTCATGTTAAATAGCAGACTACTCCGCAACAGTAACATATCTATGACATCATTTGTGACGCTCCAGTTATTCACAAGCACATGCCACATGTCATCGAATTTAAACACTAACATTTTGATAATTACAAATAAATACTTTGTCTTTTCCCCAGTCTTGGACATAGTTTGATCGGTGTTTGAATAGTAATCGTTATGGCTAGTGAGTGATTACTTATACACTGGTCATCTTAACTTATAAATGCACTTGAACTTCGCCTTGTCCACAATTCCACTAACCTTGGCCAACTGCTCTATACAAACGAAATTCACATCGTATATTTTAGCAACTTCACATCGTAACACATGCCATGTTCCGAGTTTGACAGATAACAACATAATCATATTACTTTCTTGACTGCGGAATATAAAGTACCGTTATAACAAAGCAACAAAATCGTTTTTTTTACTTCAAGTGATTTGGATCCGCTGATTACGACACATGTGATTCTGAGCTTCCCGACCGTCCAAACAGTTACCTTACACCTTTCTGGTAGGTCGGACGGTCTGGGTTTCAACAACAACAACATGTGATTCTGAATAAAGGAGTAGGAATTTTACATTTCAATTATTATCTTGGATAAAACGATGTTGCATGAGGTTCCTTGCAAAATTTATGTTCCTTGATTATTCGGTATCTTGTTCTGTTTTCGTTTCGTAGTTTAGCGCGAGTGATATATTGAAAAAACCTTGCTGGCCCATCCTGAATTGAACCATGGATCTTCGTACAGCCCAAGCGCACCTCTACCATTGAAATTCTGAGACGGAATTGTAAGCTCTTATCATCGAAGCCCTTATCGTGAACTCCGGATTCTCTCTTCCCTAATGTAAGATTGGCATCCAACTAAAAATCGGCCTGACCATCAGCTGCTATTTTTGCCTCAGGCTATCCTCCTGCTGTTAATTCTATCATTCAAGTTAGCTTTCTAAGTGATCGTTGTCGTCACGATTTGAAATCAGTGCTCAACAATCTACAGGCCACTAAATCAGTGTAGTCCTTTTCAGAACTTCGACATCTTTGCATCAGTTTTCATGGTTGATTTGTTCGAGTGCCAGTGTAAAGAATCTTGTAGGTCCACACCTCAATAGAACCGCGGATCTTTGTTCAGACCAGTTGACACTCTACTTTTGAACGACTGGGACAGAATTGCAAGCACTTATCATCGATGTGAAGACTGCAATCTTCAGACCGTCCATATAAATTCTGCTATCGAGTGTGATGTTTAGTAGATTTTTAAGGTCATTCAGATTTAAATGTATATATAATGACATAACATTTCTAATAGTGTTGAGAAAAAACGACGAATATACAGCTAAAGTGTTACAGTTGTTTCCAAACTTAATATATGTTGCTAGAACTCACCTAGTCTTTGCGAGACTTGTTTAAGCTATTGTGGAAAAAAGTTCATCTGAGTCTCCCACAAACGATATTTGAACGTCAGATAAATGCAATAAAATATCGGATTTAGCAGAAAATTAATTTTCCTACAGTCTCAAACATTTTATTTTTATTTCTTAAATAATTCATTAAATTAATTTAAATTGCACAACATAACGCTTATTAATATTTGAAATTAGATTGAACTTGCATTTTTAATTCAATTTTTATTTTCATTTGGTAACCGGACGTAGTTTTTAGGGCAGCGAAGTAAAAATGGGAAAAATTTAAAATATCTCGAGAACGACTAGTCCTAGAGCAATGGCGTCTGTCCCCTTATTTTCGTCGTCAACAATTACGATTGAAACAGTAATTTAATAGATACATTTAAGCTTATGTAGTCTTTTATTTTAGATTTTTATGATCTTTTCGGGCCAGGGGCTCTACCACCAACACATCGTAAATCTACCCGGGTTCGAAATAACCGGTTATTCCGCACGTGAATCAAATTTTACGAAATGTGGTACCACGAAGTCTTATTTGGGTGCCTAAAGTTGTACGAAGGTTCCTAAAAACCCCTTGATAATTTCACCCTCTAAGGAGGCCGTGAAACCTGAAATAAGGTACGTAATAGCAGTATTCAAGATGGCGGTCTTGTATTTGCGAGTGATCGTTTTTGAAAGGAAGAAAAATTCAACAACAGAAGTTAAATTAATTATGCTAATTGACAACGAATTTATTTCATTGTTCAGGTTAAATTACCACCAAGTTGCCGACTAAATTAGTATCAAATGCTTCGATAATAATTTCCTTGGAATATGTAAAACGACGATCTTGAGAAATTTTATAAGCACCAATTTTTCATCAAATCTGAAAATTTCGTTCCACATATATTAAAATACAAGCTTATTTATTTACTTCAAAGGATCTGCCCTTTCAATTTTCAAAATATTTCTTTTCTTTTTTTCTATTTGGAAGTTCGTATAATTATTTAGGTTTCAGCTATGTTAACGTTATCGAACTCAACTATCTCTCTTTCACGATTCGTTAAATAAACATCCGACAGAATTTTAAAAATAAAACCTGTATTTTTTTATACAATTTTTTCCCCCAAAACTATATTAAAACAACTTCAAAATATATTCTGTTTTTAAAAGAACATCCTGAAATAGCACTGTAAGGTTTAGAGCATGTAATTTCTTATTACACTCAACATGGCATAGCACTCTTGCTTAGGCAGTAGGAGAGACGCTCAGCAATCGAGAGGTCTCCGGTTCGAATCTGAGTGGGTTTTATTTTTAAAACTTGTACTGCCATCTGTTACTAAAATATTCAGGTGAAATGTTTTGTAATAACGTGCAGAGCTTTCTGTTTAAAGTTTTATCCTCAAATTACCTAACTTGAATAAATTATTAAGTTTACGTTTTCGTAAAATTTATTTTGAAGTTAATTTGAAAATTTCTTATACTTTAGTTAAGTATACTTTATATCAACCAAAGATGAGAAATATACATTTTCTACTATGACAGATGATGTTTACTTTAAAATTAATTTTCCTGTAGTCCGTAGAGAGCTAGCTAATCATTGACACACGCAGATGTAACATTTTGTTCAGGTTCAATTATTTAAGAAAAAAAATAATATTTTGCTAAATATATTTCATTTTTTTTAATATTATAACTTTACTTATTTGTGTTTTACTTTCGTAAATGATTTTCGCTTCTTTATGTTGTTTATACTTGAGAAGAAAACTACAAGATTTTCCCTAAGCATTTTCCATGAATTTCATCATATTTTGTGAAAGGACCCCCCCCCCCCCCAATACTTTTCAAATACTAAAAGCAAGTACAAGATATATATTTTACTACTCATCACATTTTCAAAAAAAATTTGTATTTTTTATATTTGTAAAAGTAAGTACAGCACAAATAAAAGAATATACAGTAAAAACTCTGATATTTAAAATGTATTTCTTAAATATGAAAGAATTGCAACTGCTTAACGAAAACTGTTAAAATATTCTTAATCTGCTTTTCTGTGGCACTGATATCAAAACTAAACCATAATATATTAATCCTAGTTTAACTTTTAGATACGCAAACTGTGAATAACTTTAGATAATATAATCCTTTTTGGGACTTGGAAAACAAGTATATTATAGTTTTCTCGAAAATTGATATCAAAAGCATTTAGTACATTTAACATTTAGTAATTCATCTAAAAAATGTATTTCTTTTCCAACTTTTTGTTTATTTATAATAAAGGCAATTATGATTAATGTTATTGTCAATCGAAATCACACAGTTCTATTAATCAAAGTATTCTTCATCTGCAAAAAAAAGTATTTTTCATCGGTGAAAGAAAAGTGTTTATAAAGCACTATGTTAACTCCTTTCGTATTTAACTATTGACTTCAATTGGTCCAGAGAGGTTCCGCCTTAACTCCACCCCCCTGTCCATCAAAGTGTAACGACACCGAATTCCGACGACTTCATAGTACGGTTATCGCAGACTTTCGTAAATGACGAGGTGGAATAATATGGTTTCCGAAAGGTGAGAAAATAATTCCGGGCAGTTGGTGGTAGGGCCCCTGTTCACAAAACAAGGTTTCTCTCAAATCGTACCAAAAATCTATTCAGCACCAGGGTAACTCATAACTGACTTATATATCAAATTTTGTGGAATTTGGGGCGTTAGTATTTTAGCTAAAGTGGTTATATATGATTTTTGCAGACCATTTCGCAAAAAAATGCAAGCTTTTTTTTATCTAGAATTCTACCAAAATATAATCAGCACCAGAGTAACGCACAAGTGACATATCTTTAAAATGTTATGAAGTCAATTAGTTTTAAAGTTATAGTGGATACATACATTGAACACACACACACGCACAAACACGCACAAATACACACACACATACACACAGAGAGAAAGAGAGAGAGTGTGAGAGAGATGTAGAGGTGGAGAGAGTGATAGAGAGGTAGAGAGAGTGAAAGAGAGGTAGAGAGAGTGAAAGAGAGGTAGAGAGAGTGAGAGAAAGGTAGAGACAGTTAGAGAGAGGTAGAGACAGGTAGAGAGGAGAGAGAGAGACTTACGGATGCAACACCAGAAATAGTTTTTTTGATCAGTGTAGATCCGTCGAAAATTTGATTTGCGATTTTCGACAAGAATTTATTAATGTTCCTATATATTACCATACAGTTTAAGGAGAGTAAAATATATATCCGGTGAAATTGACAAATGAGAGCTGTGAGTTTATTTGGACAACACGTTTCGGAAGGAGACATATAGTATATAGCTCGATAACGTGCTACTTATCAGTGTCCCTTCATTACAAAAAAAAAATACTTTCAAAAGACCCCTATTTCTTTTCTTGATATACACCCAAAATTGGTGTTCTATAATTCATGCTATTGATTCTGAATAGCGTAACATTCGGTATTTTACAAAGTTAATACTTTCGTATGCATTATAAATCTGTAAAACTATTTTTAAAAATCACCAAATCCGTTTATATGTATTCGTTATATATATCCGTTTATATATATTAGTTATCTGTTTATATCCGTTTATATATATTAGTTATCCGTTTATATCCGTTTATATTTTATGTGGAACATAAGTTCGCCAAAATCCTTAAATTATGTCAGTTTGCATAAATTGTGCATTTGTATTCATCCGAGATTCAACTTTCATCTGAAAACAATCGTACAGTAAATATAAAATGTTTCCTCTTCATATTTTTGACAAATTACAAAAACGCGAAATGCATTCTTCTTCATTGCTCAAATTTGGAGCACATAAAATAACGAAAAAACTAATTCGAATTAGCTTAAAATTTTCAAAATATATGTTTTCTAAATTCATTTTGACATGAGTGTCCCGAAGCGAATTAAAATCATTTACAGACGTTCCAAATGAAAAATTAGTATATTTTTAACTAAAAATTTGTTTGAAATTCAAATCAAATTTCATTTGATAAAATTTATGTATCATGTGCTATCAAGTATATTTTCAAACCAATGACAATAAGCGGTGAAAAAGGAAACAAATTTATTTTAACCTGCAGGAAAAATCATGTTGCCCTTATCACGTTTTATGGTTCTATATGCAAGCAAATGCATAGAATCTCCATTTAAAGAGTTAAAAAAAAACCAATTATTGATGCATTGTACAAACTCTCTCCTGACAACTCTCTCCTCTTCCAAATTCAAATGCCGAAACAAAGCGAATGTGTTTGATCTTTGGGGAATACATGTCGCTCAATTAGTCTAATTAGAAAACTCCTCTTTGACAATGATATTTCGAAGCTTTATTTTAAAACAATAACTGTGTGTTAATTTTGGTACATGTGTTTGATTTGAACCCATATTCGAGTTTCAATATTTATACTAATGTTCACTTTAGTTTATCCTACAAATCTATAAGTACATATTTTTCTTTCTGATGAAGTAATTTGATGTTACGCTTAATAGTTATAGAAAACGATTCTTAATTTAATCTAAAAATGATTATTCTAAAAATGATTAATTGAATAATTGCAATTTGTAGTAATTATTGGAACATATTTGATTAATTATTTAAACCTTATTCCTTCATTTGAAAAAAACAAAAAAACAATCACGCATATTTATTGTATTCATGGCATGGACATTTGGCTCTAAATATGAATCCAATGTGTTACGTGCATTTGTATCACAATCAGTATCATATTGTTTTTACAAGCTTTCGTTTTCAACAAGTTTGGTTTAATTTTCTTGGTAAAATTTAAATTATGAGTGAGTGAACCTCATGAATTCGTTGCATGTATTTCTTTTAGGTACTCTTATGGTATTTCCAGTAATTACCATTTTCATGAAGGATTTCAAACCATTCATTTACTATATTCACTATAAGACATATTCTGGTATTTTCAGGAATTATCAGTGGCGTAAGAAATTTTAAACTGAATGTAAACTGAATGTAAAATTTCAAACTGAATTCCTGCATTCACTGAATGTACTCGAATTATCATCGGTCTTATTGCATAAAATAATTTTATAAATAAATTGAAGTACATATAATGAAGAAAACTAAAAATATTTGAACGGTCTTATTCCCAGACGGCGAGGTTGGCAATGGTGGAAAGAAGTTTCTTTCATTACTTCAGTATTTCACATGTATATCTAATTGTAAGGAATTTGCATTTTGATATACATTAATCGCTCAAATTGCTATCGTAAATAAACTTACAGTTAGACTACTTCGTTAGGACAGCAATAAATTCACACTTTGACCTGTAGTTAGAAGTGCCGGTCCAAACTGTGGCCGCCTGTATGTCCGGCACAACGCACAGGCGCAGATGATACTGTTGGGTCATGAGCTTCAGTCCGCCTTGAAATCCTTGCAGCATAAAAATGATTAAACACAGACGATGTTGAGCAACGCAGAAAAAATTTTAATTGAAGAATCGGCAATAACAACACGCCATACACGTCAATTTGACAGAATTTCTGGCTAGGTTCGTCGGCAAAATAGTGGGAATTCTATCAAAGAGTGATCTTTGGGGAATTCTAAAGTCATCCCACACACATCAGTTTAGTTTTTCGATGCTGGGCTATTCAGTCAGATCGAAAGTTCGAACTGTTTTTCTATAGTTTGTCTTTGTAAAATTTATAAACAGTTGTTTAAATGTATTAACTGGTTTCAAAGACATCAGAAAGTCTTCTTTGCCAGGAACAACGAGAAAGAGGGGGAAACAGTATAGAAAGGAATATTCTCTACAGGCTGAATCTGTTTAGCTAAGGTTTGGAAAAAAAGATATGTTTTGGAGTAAGACAGAAAAGGACAAAATACAATAGGGTGTATATAGACAAAATACAAGAGGATGTATGTAGACAAAATACAATAGGGTGTATGTAGACAAAATACAATATGGTGTATATATACAAAATACAATGGGATGTATGTAGACAAAATACTATAAGATGTATGTAGACAAAATACAATAAGGTGTATGCGGACAAAATACAATGCGGTGTACGTAGGCAAAATACATAATATGTGGACAAAAAATAGAGATTGGTAGCTTTGCTGTAGTGACTGCTCTGTCTTATTTATTTTAATATAGAATGTTCTTTCTAACTTTAGAAACGGGTTGGTGCATTAAATAATTGTTTATGGTGTTACGATCAAAAAAATTGTTATATCCAGTTTAATTAAAGCAACGGCTTGAGATCTTTTAAATGTTAAAATATAATTATCTAAAAATAAATTTAGCTTTCAAATTTCCAATTACTAAACGAAGCTTCTGAACTTCACTAGGATGTTAATGTCACTTTCTGTGGATTGAGTGTGCAATATGATTTTTTTATCATTGCTAACCGTGCACTCAAAATTGTACAACTGACCATTTCTTTACTAAATAATATGTTTTGGATTATGACAGAAAAGGACGAAAATAATAGGATGTATGAAGACAAAATACAATCGGATGTATGTAGACAAAATTCAATAGGGTGTATGTATACAAAATACAATAGGGTGTATATAGACATAATACAATAGAGTTTATGTAGATAAAATACATAATATGCGGACAAAAAATGGAGATTGTTGGCTTTGTTGCAGTGACTGCTCTGTCTTATTTATTTTAATAAAGGATGTTCCTTTTAGCTTTTGAAACCGGTTAGTGCATTAAATAAACCGATTCTGGTGTTACGAACAAAAATATTTATATCCAGTTTTTTTAAAACAACGGCTTGAGAGACTTTTAAATGTTAAAATAGAATTCTTTAAAAATAAATTTAGCTTCCAAATTTTCAATTAGTAAACGAAACTTCTGAACATCACTTGGATTTTAATGTCACTTTCTGTGGATTGAGTGTGCAATATGCTTTTTTTATCATTGCTAACCGTGCACTCAGAATTGTACAACTGACCATTTCTTTACTCTTAAAACATTAATAATTTACTTTTTTCCAATATCACAAAAATCATGAACATTCCACAATATTTAGACATAACTGGTATGTTAGATTTAATGTGTGGCAGAATAAAATATTATTCGTTATAGAATTATTTGCTTCGATTAATATTACGTACTTCTTGAATACAAAGTGATTACACAAAGTGATAGAATTAAAATGATAGAAAGATTTTTCAAGGAACAACAGGAAAAATAAACATGATATAGGCGTTTAATTTTATGAAATATTTTATGTTCAATATGTATTCTAATTCTGCTAATAGAAGGAAATTCTAAAAGAATAAAACATGTTTTATATATTTTGCAAAATTATTACAAAGTATTTATTGTTGGAATTTTTAAGAATGAACATTTTTAACAATGGATTTCATTTTTGCTTTTATTTGTCAAGCTCTCCAGGAAAATGATAAAGACCTCAATGTAAATTAACAAAAAGTTATTTTGAAAAGAATAAGATGTGCTTTTATAATTTAACAATTCCGACGTGTCTCTTATGATTACCTTTTTTTGGGAGAGATAGTTTCAAAAAATGTGTAACAATGGGTCAAGCTTTTTGATTGTTTATTAACGTTTTTTGTTTTCTATGCTTAGTAGAAAATGTATGATAAGCATTTTTAAAGACAACATTTTATCTATTGTTGGAAAAGGGAATGTTGAAACATGCTTTTATATGTTTTCTGTGAAAGTTGTACTAAGATAAGATTGTTTTATAAAAAGCAAAATATAAAGATGTCCCAAATATTTGTTAAGCTTGTATATAGGATTTATTATATATATTTTTCATGGGATTATGGCAACTCTATGATCATAATGTTAACGCAAAAATAAATAATTCATATGAAAACAATTTTATAAAATATTTTTCATACTTAAATTGTATGAAATATCTCATCAGACTTTAAACATAAGGGATTCTATATCTATAAAACGTGAACCCTAAAGTTTTGGTTCCAGAGATACAACAAGGTGGGGATTCCTAGCTTTCTGAAACTTTCAAATAGAGAATAGGTACTGACAATCTATCAGATGTATTTTAGGAAAGTATTTGAACCATTTTGGAACCTTATCTCTTCAATAATTTAGGAATTGCACACTAATATTTGTAAAATTATATATCATAAATAAAATGAAAAGTACATTACAACTAATATTATTTAATATAAAATACGTTTAATAGATTTAAAAATACAAGTACCTTAAGAACATCACAAAAAATGTAATGAAAATCAGTTTATTTTATGTTTTGATATTATTTTACTTTTAAAATTTTCATTACATACAGAAATAAAGTATTTGAACCAATCTATATAAATAAATTTGAAAATCTGTCTATCTGCCTGTTTGTCCCGTCATCACGGGAGAACAGCTGAACCGAATTTGATGAAATTTTGTGGATAGCCTTGACATAGACCCCCATAAATTTAGCCCAAGTTTCGAGTATCTAAGACCAGGATTTGTCGAGATATTAATGAAAAACGAAACTTTTTCCTTGGAGTTCCACTCTTTAACCCCGTGGTTTATCTGAACCAAAAGCTTGAAAATTGTTTGAAAGTGTGTTAAAACGTTATCTCTGAGTTTGATAGGAGATATTTTGTGCTAATTAGTCACTTTCTGAAAACATGAATTGTTTGGAACATGATTTAAATGGGAAATCTACCTCTATGGTTTAGTTTTCACAAGCTTTTACTGAGCAATTGAGAAGTATAAAGTAATCAAAATGGTTATTTAATTTCGCAGTTTATGAGGAAGATTCTATCTTATATTATGTTGCTCAGAAACGCAATTAAATTTAATCTGTCCGTTAATTTTAATTATTATTGTTTGGATTTGAATAAAAAATAAATGGATATAAAATATATTTTATATCCGATATAAGAACTATTTGATTTTTCTTTCTGTGTAGAAAGGATAGGAAGTATTCTCTACAGGCCGAATCTGTATAGCAAAGATTTAGCAAAAAAAGATATGTTTTGGAGTATGACAGAAAAGGACGAAATACAATAGGATATATGTAGACAAAATACAATAGGGTATATGTAGACAAAATTCAATAGGGTGTGTGCCGATTACTAATTTTGTTGATTAAAATTAATATTGTCAAAAATGCATTTTACATAAAATTAATTATTTATTAGTATATTAATTATACATGTAATCTGTTCTAAAACTTACTGCAGTGTACATTGCGTTGGTGGCCGCAAAACCCACCTATTTCTGTGCTTAACGGGATACTAAGTTAACAAACTAGAAATTAAGGTTAATAGTAAAGGAACAAACATTTTATTTATCACATACTCAGTTTACACTCTTTAGTTTACAAATTAAATAAATATCACAATAGTGGAATACATCTCAATGGTAGTTCGGAGGGTGTAATGCCAGATGAATTGATATTTGGTTGGAGCACGTGGTGGGATGCATTAATTATCTTTTCCTCAAAAACACAAATTTAGACAAAGAGGTTATCCTCATATAGTTTAATTGTACAGTACCTGATCTTCTTTCATATAACTTGGGTAACACCGATGCTTTGTCACACTTTACACTTGCAATACCAGATGAACATGAGCTCTCCTTCGAATTCCTATATCAGAGACGCACACACCACTCTTAACTCTGCTACCGTCGCTTCTTCTTGACTAGTCTCACTCCAACAGCCTGCCTTGACCAATTCTGACTCTCACTTCGAGCAACTCTCACTTATATCCCTTTTTCGGTCGGCGGTCCACGTGCTGAAAAGTAGAGCTGAGGGCTAATCCGTAGACATGGCGTCGCCGTCTCGGTTGCCGCCAAACGGCTTAGCGTGGTATGTAAACATGGGCGTGGTATGTAAGATATGGGGCCACCTGTATACTATCGCCCATCTGCTTAGCGTGGGGATAATCCGCCCGCATTCCTGGTTCCATTATTTTTTAATCCTTCCAAATATTTATTACGTTACATTTCTGGCATTACATTCTCACCCCCCCGCGAAAAAAAAAGGCCAAAAGTTACTCTCCCACAGTTTCACCCCAGTGGTAAGAAATTGAGTTCACACTGGTTCCTCGCAAACACATAAGTTCATCCATCATGAGAAAGGCTGAGTTCCACTTTTTAGCCTCGTACAACTCATAGCTTTGCTAGTTCTTTGTAGTTTCGTGATAGTTCCCTGTCAAGTTAGTCCATTATTCATAATTGACATAATGTACCATAAATTACATGAGGATTTCCAACATTCAAATTATTATTAAATTGTAAATTTTGATATATATTATTTGCAATGCATAATTTTCATTTCTCCTTTTACAGAATTATTTACATACGACATATCATTACATAACAGCCTTCATTACTTTATTATTATTATACATTTTCTTGTTATCATTTCATTTTATAACATATTGTAGTAGTGCAACTATCAACTCCCGATTCCTGGTTATGGTTGAATTCCATACCACCATATTATTTATAAATTACTTTGTTATTTCACTTTTTTTTTTTTTTTTTTTTTTTTTTTGGAACTTGCCATATATGTAATGTCAGAAATACATAACATACTTTTTGAAATATACTTATATCCACAATTTAAAACATAAAAACATATACATATACACTCAATTATCACTTTCTATTTATGACATTAATTACAAACTTTTTAACATATTTTTCATATTCTTTGTTTTATGAAATTACTATTTACAACAATTCGAGGGCGAAAATTATACCCTCTGGCATTATAACAAACCTCAGCATCATTTCTATTATTTTCACAGTTTAATTGCTTTTCTTTAGTGACCTTCCCTTCCTTAGTTTGACTTTGATCATTATTTCTAATCACTTTCTCATTTTGATTTTTTCTTTGTCCTGTGTGTGTGTGTGGTTTGATTCGCTTTCGTCACTATCTTTCAAATATTGTTTTCGCTCCGCTGCCATGTATAGTTTATTTATGAGCACTTTATAAGTTTTATTTTCATCACTTTTAAGACATATTATAACATTATTATTTCGGACTAATTTCGTAATTTTAAATGGTCCATCATATCGATCCTCTAATACCCTTGGTTTTAGGAACTTTTTTAGGTACACTGTCGCTCCTATAAATATATCGTTTTTTCTCACTATTTTATATTTCTTTATTTGTTTGTCATTTATCAGCTTTTGTTGTTCCGATGCGTCTTTCACGACTTTGTCTATATTTTTTAAATGCTGTGCCACATAATTTTTATAATTATTTACATCACTATACATTATATCTATTTCTTCCTTACTTGGTATGTTTGCTTGTTTAATATTTTCAAATGGCAATGACAAATCTCTAAGATAGAACAGGAATGAAGGCTCAAATCCTGTATTACTGTTAATAGTGTTATTCACATAAAACTTAAACCATTTTAAAGATTCATCCCATTCAAACGTAGTCTTTGACAAACACATTATACATTGTTTCATGTCTCTGTGTATTCTTTCACAACGACCTAAAGAACTTGGGAAATAAACCGAACTGTATCGCCTTTCAATATTTAATGCATTTGTAAAATCTATGTATTCTTTACTTTTAAAAATTTGAGCATTATCGCTTTGAATAATAATTGGAACTCCATAAGTTGTCACGAAGTTTGTTAGCTTATTCACTATTGTTTTAGCAGTAATGTCTCTGACTGCATAGGCCTCAAAGTATCGTGAAAACATGTCTACAATTGTAATTACAAAATTATTTCCTCCATTACTGCGCGGTAGTTTTCCTACGCAATCCAGTTGTAAATATATTCCTGGTTTTAATATTTCTGGCATAGCCTGAAGTCTGGCTGGTGGTATATTTTTGTGTTTTACTAATAAGCATTGATTACAAGACTTACAAAAATTTTCCACGTCTTGGAAAGCCCCTATCCAAAAATATTTTCTTGAAAGTAATTGGTATGTCTTTTTTACTCCAAAATGAGGGAAATGTGCTATCTCTATTATCTTTCCCTTTAGCGAGTGCGGTATTACAATCTTATTCTCATTTATTTGCCTATACGTTTGTCTTTTATTTTCCTTCTTTACCATTAACAGTTTATTTTGGCTATCAATATAGTATACCTTGTTATTGTGATATCGGTTTCTTCCTTTTTGTAATTCCTCTCTAATTTTACATAATTTTTCATCTACCATTTGTTGCTCTAATATTTTCTCCACATTTATCTCATCATTTTTAATTAAAGTATTTACACATTTGATTTGGTTATCATTGTCAAATACATATCTCGAGCAATAATCGCTTGCGTTATTTTCACCTTTTTGATATTTGAATTTAAAATCATACTGACTTATGTCAATTAGCCACCTCGATATGATATTTGGCATTTTATCTAATTTTATGTGGTACATAAGGGATTTTGCGTCACTCAGCAAGGTGAAACTCCTTCCGAACAGATATTCTCTGAAGTGTTGTAAGGATGCGTGTATAGCTAGCAATTCTAGCTTTATTGCAGGATAACGCTTCTCTGCCGGGTTCACAGGTCTTGAATAAAATTCGATAACATGATCGACTCCATTTACCCTTTGCATCAAAATACTACTAATTCCCTTACCTGAGCCATCTGTAGTTAAGACAAACGGGTTTACTTCATCAGGCTGTCTTACAACTGGTTCTTTAAAAATTGCATTTTTTAATTTTTCAAAAGCTTTTCTACATTCATTATTCCACTCGAACCTAACATTCTTTTTTGTCAAATTTACCAACGGTTCTGCAATTTGTGCATAATTTTTTATCAGACCTCTAAAGTAGTTTGTTGTCCCAAGAAAGCTTTTTACTTGTTTAACCGTTTGGGGTTGTTTGAAATTTTGCACTTTTGCACAGTTTTTTATTGATGGGCTTATACCATTCGCATTTACTTTATATCCTAAAAATTCAATTTGCGATTTGCATATCTGTAACTTCGCCGGGTCGAGTGTTAAATTATTTTCTTTCAATCTTTGGGAAACAATTTTGATTTTCTCTAACATTTCGTAAGGATATATTACAAAATATCGCTGGTAGTAAAGTATATTTTTAACTCTGATAGATCTCCTAACACTTTGTTCATTAAAAGTTGAAAATATGCTCCTGAGTTTTTAAGACCAAACGGAATTCTTTTAGGATTAAAATTTCCCATAAAAGTTGTGAACGTTAAGGCCTTTCTATCTTGTTTTCTTAGTTCGATCTGAAAAAACGCCGCCTTCAAATCCATAACTGTATAAATTTTACTACCAGCGATATTTTGTAATATATCCTTCACCTTTGGTAAGTTTATTGGCAAAAGTGGTAAATACGCGTTTATGGCCCTATAATCAATAGCAAGTCTATATTTAGGTTCTTCATTTGGTTTACTTGGTTTCTTTACAAGAATAATGGGACTAGCGTATGTGCTTTGTGAACTTTCAATAATGTCATTTTCCAATAATTCCCTAATTTCTTTTTGCGCAATTTCTCGTACTGCTCTCGGAATTGGGTATGGTCGACTCTGAATAGGATAATTGTGCATAAGTTCGATTTTCGGTACTATTGCTGACGTTTTACCTAGTGTAGCATATGACTTTGAAAAAACCTCTGTATTGGTCATCATTAATTCAATAACTTTATTTCTATCTTCCTTATTTAAGTGCTGTACTTGAAAATCGTCTGGAGATATTTCTTTCTTTCTTAATTCCCGAATTTGTTGATAATCTGTTTTATTTAAATTTTGAATATTATTAATTTCCAACGTGGGTTTACTGCTTTTATTTTTTGTATCAACAATTTCGATTTGTTCTGTTATTATACCCACGTTCATATTTTTATTATGTGTAATTTGGCAATTTTTTTCATTGTATAACAACATTCTAATCTTATTTTTATTTTCTATACTTTGGATCGCTTCATCCGTGATTAATGTTCTTGCCATTTTTATTGGAGAAAATAAAACATCCTGTCCCTCATTTAATTCCTGTGACAAAATCAATTGGACTATTTCTGACTCCCCTGGCTTTAATGTTATTTTTCTTTTCAATCTAGCGAAAATCTGCTTTTCCTCTTTCTTTCTAACATTCTTATTCTTATTATTTTCATTAGAACTTGGTAACAATTTTTCATCATTTACATTATCGCGAGTGCTACAATTTTGCATATTAGAGTTTTTTCTATCGTTATCGCTTTCATTATCCTCGCTTATTCTACCTTCATTCTCATTATTGAATTCATTACAACAATTATTTATTTCCTCATATTCGTCGTCATCATTATCATCGCTTATTCTATCTTCATTCTCATTATTGGATTCATTGTAACAACTATTTATTTCCTCATATTCGTCGTCATCAGTATTATAATTTTCACAATTACTATTATATCTATTTTCATCGCGAATTCCCTGGCTTTGTGGTTTTTGCTTTGAATTCTGAATTGGGTTTGTATTTTCACTTTTATACAATTTAATCGCAGTATTCCCAAATTGTACTTCGTTATCTTTTGTATTTAAAATTGCTTTATGTGAGGATAAAAAGTCGTAGCCTAAAAGCATTTTATATTGTCCCTGAAAGTTCTGTTTTGTCACGAAAAAATAATTTTTGCATGCCTTTTCCCCAATTCTAAATGAAAATTGAATGCAATTTAAAAATTCTATATTTTCTTTAGTAAACGTCTGAAGTATTACTCTTCTGGTTATGTATTTTATTTTTACATTTCTATTCTGTTTAAGTTTTTGAAATGTTTCCAAATCTATAATACTAACTTGAGCCCCACTATCAATTACACTTATTATTTTTATTCCTTTGCAATCTATTTCTACCATCGGTAATTGTGGGCTAGATATGTTTTCACATTCGCTTGAAAGGATACTTTTGGTATCATATTTTGCTTTATCATTATTTTCATAATATTGTCCTCTCTTCAAATTTGTATAGTTTTGCCAGTCATCTCCATTTTTGTTATTTCTATATGTTTGTGAACCGAATTTATTTATTTCTCTGGAATTTGTACGATTCATTCCTTGGTCCCAAATTCCAGCTCTTAGTTTAAATTACTATTATTATTGTTTCTCTCATATGTATTTGATCTTATATTTCTTCCGTTGCGCCCCCTAAAATTTCCTCTTATACTTTGCCTCTCTCTATTTTCTACGTTGGTTTCTAATTGATCGTAATAATTTCTTTGATCATTATTATTTCCTTGATATTCCCTATTATTTCTATTATATCCTCCTCGTTCAAAATTTCTGAGATTTTCGTTTCTGTTTCCTCTGATATAATTTGTTTGCTCCAACCCATATTGCTGATAATTCATTCGTTTGGGATTCCTTGCAAATGCAGTATTACACTCATTGTACCAGCAATCTGAGAAATAATGTCCATTTTTTCCGCACCCTATGCAAAAAACAGCTCGTTCCATGGATTGATTTGGTATATTTTGCAATTTTAATTTATTAATTTCTAAAGTCAAATCTTGAACCTGTGTTGTAAGTAACATTTCTTTCAGTTCGTTATGTGATTCTTCTGGAGTCCTATCATTAAGAATTATTTCAAACAGTTCGGCATCTTTTATGGCATCTTCAAACCGCTGCGGATCTTTTTTCTTCACTTCAATTGCCAAATCAGGGCGTAATGCGCTAATGAATTTTCCCAACATTATTTTATTGGTTATTTTCTCTACCTCTCCATCTGTTGTATCCTTAAGGTTCAAAAATTTACGCGCTGCGTTTTTTATTTTTAGCACAAGCTCGTCCACTGACATATCAGGCGTTTGTTTTATTTTATTGAAAGCGTCCTGTTCTTGCGTTATCGTTATTCTGTTTGAAAATTTATTTATTAGTAATATTTTTATTTTATCAAACTCCTTTTCGTTTTGTAATTCAGGGTTTTGAATTAAAAACTGCATAGCCTTATCTTTTAATCTGGTTTTAATGATAGACACTTTATGCTCTTCCTTCCAACTTGCTAACTCCGCTAATTCATCAAATTGTTTTATAAAGAAATTTATATCTTCCTCCTTACTCCCACTAAATAATGGCAGGATCTGCATTACAGGAATATCCATATTTTTATTATTTCTATCCAATTTACTGTAATTTTTATTTGATATTTTTGAATCTTCTTTCAAACTTGAACTCCTTGTTATAATTGAACTTTTCACCACTTTTTTAACTGGTCCCATTCCTATATCCCATTTTTCTAATTATACCTTCGATCTCCTTAAGAAGAACCATTTTTTCCATTTCATTGATACAACTTTACATAATCATACATATAACATAAGGAGAAATGAGAATTGTGCACAATATTTTCACAACCATCTATGTCGCCACCAGTTGTCCAACCTTATCAATATTTATTTTTTTTTATTATTATTATTCCTTTTATTTTTATTAATTTCATAAATCCTTATTTTATTCCCGTTACTGCTAAAGTCACGGCACCAAATGTGCCGATTACTAATTTTGTTGATTAAAATTAATATTGTCAAAAATGCATTTTACATAAAATTAATTATTTATTAGTATATTAATTATACATGTAATCTGTTCTAAAACTTACTGCAGTGTACATTGCGTTGGTGGCCGCAAAACCCACCTATTTCTGTGCTTAACGGGATACTAAGTTAACAAACTAGAAATTAAGGTTAATAGTAAAGGAACAAACATTTTATTTATCACATACTCAGTTTACACTCTTTAGTTTACAAATTAAATAAATATCACAATAGTGGAATACATCTCAATGGTAGTTCGGGGGGTGTAATGCCAGATGAATTGATATTTGGTTGGAGCACGTGGTGGGATGCATTAATTAGCTTTTCCTCAAAAACACAAATTTAGACAAAGAGGTTATCCTCATATAGTTTAATTGTACGGTACCTGATCTTCTTTCATATAACTTGGGTAACACCGATGCTTTGTCACACTTTACACTTGCAATACCAGATGAACGTGAGCTCTCCTTCGAATTCCTATATCAGAGACGCACACACCACTCTTAACTCTGCTACCGTCGCTTCTTCTTGACTAGTCTCACTCCAACAGCCTGCCTTGACCAATTCTGACTCTCACTTCGAGCAACTCTCACTTATATCCCTTTTTCGGTCGGCGGTCCACGTGCTGAAAAGTAGAGCTGAGGGCTAATCCGTAGACATGGCGTCGCCGTCTCGGTTGCCGCCAAACGGCTTAGCGTGGTATGTAAACATGGGCGTGGTATGTAAGATATGGGGCCACCTGTATATTATCGCCCATCTGCTTAGCGTGGGGATAATCCGCCCGCATTCCTGGTTCCATTATTTTTTAATCCTTCCAAATATTTATTACTTTACATTTTTGGCATTACAGGGTGTATGTATACAAAATACAATAGGGTTTATGTAGATAAAATACATAATATGCGGACAAAAAATAGAGATTGTTATCTTTGCTGTAGTGACTGCTCTGTCTTATTTATTTTAATAAAGAATGTTCTTTTTAGCTTTCAAAACCGGTTAGTGCATTAAATAAACCGATTATGGTGTTACGAACAAAAATAGTTATATCCAGCTTATTTAAAACAACGGCTTGAGAGACTTTTAAATGTTAAAATAGAATTTTCTAAAAAATAAATTTACCTTCCAAATTTTCAATTAGTAAACGAAACTTCTGAACATCACTTGGATTTTAATGTCACTTTCTGTGGATTGAGTGTGCAATATGCTTTTCTTATCATTGCTAACACTGCACTCAAAATTGTACAACTGACCATTTCTTTACTCTTAAAACATTAATAATTTATTTTTTTGCAATAGCACTAAAATCATGAATATTCCACAATATTTAGACATAACTGGTATGTTAGATTTAATGTGTGGCAGTATAAACTATTATTCGTTATGGCATTATTTGTTTTTCGATTAATATTACGTACTTCTTGAATACAAAGTGATTACACAAAGTGATAGAATTAAAATGGTAGAAAGATTTCAAGGAGAAACAGGAAAAATAAATATGATATAGGCGTGTAATTTTATGAAATATTTTATGTTCAATATGTATTCTAATTCTGCTAATAGAAGGAAACTGTAAAAGAATAATCCATGTTTTATATATTTCGCAAAATTTTTACGAAGTGTTTATTGTTGGAATTTAAAAGAATGAACATTTTTAACAATAGATTTCATTTTTGCTTTTATTTGTCAAGTTCTTCAGGAAAATGATAAAGACCTAATATAAATTAACAAAAATTCATTTTGAAAAGAATAAGATGTGCTTTTATAATTTAACAATTCCAACGTGTATTTTATGATATCCTTTGATTGGGAGAGATATCTTCAAAACAGTTGTAACAATTGGTTAATCTTTTTGATTCTTTATTTAACGTGTTTTTATCTTGTTTGCTTAGTTGAATATGTATAATAAGCATTTTGTAAAGACAACATTTTAGCTATTGCTGGAAAAGGGAATGTTGAAACATGCTTTTATATGTTATCTGTGAAAGTTGTACTAAAATAAGTTTGTTTTATAAAAAAACAAAGTATGGAGATGTTTCAAATAAGCTTGTGTATGGGATTTATTATATATATTTTGCATGGGTTTATGGCAAATCTATGATCATAATATGAAAGGAAAAACAATCAATTCATATGAAAACAGTTTTATAAAATATATTTCATCCTTAAATTGTATGAAATATCTTTCAAACTTCAATTGTGTGAAATATCTTATCAGACTTTAAACATAAAGGATTCTATATCTATAAAACGTGAACCCTAATGTTTAGGAACCAGAGATACAAAAATGTTGGGACTCCTAGCTTTCTGAAACTTTCAAATAGAGAACAGATACTGACAAACTCTCAGATGTATTTTAGGAAAGTATTTGAACCATTTTGGAACCATACAGATGGAAACATTTGCAGGTCCATTACTCCTCAAAGCTTTAGCAATTTCACACCAATATTTATAAAATTAAATATCATAAATAAAATAAAAATACACTAAAACTAATATTCCTTAATTGAAAATACGTTTAATAGATTTAAAAAAAGAATATTTCAAGAAGAATTCAAGAATATTACAAACTATTTAACAGAAATTAGTTTATTTTAAGCTTTGATATTATTTTACTTTCAAAACATTTATTTCATAGACAAATAAAACACCTGAACAACAGTATACATAGAATATAGCAATTCTGTCAATTTACTCAATGGATTCCAATTTTAAACTTAATTTGAAACTTTAATTTTAAACTCTTAATTTGAAACTTTTTCCGTAATATTATTATTAGAGTACTAATATGGAAATATGTTTTTACAACAATATTGTACGCCAATAATGCAGGAATACTGATATGCAATTAGAGAAGTTATAGTGCCTCATAGCATGATTTGCAGAAATCGCTCTTGGTATTGGCCAGACATTAAACTGAGGAACATGACAATCGTCCACTGGAATACTTTTGCCAGCTTTATTCTAAATATCACACTATTCGGCTGCAGTATGAGCTTTATGACCTTATCTATGACACTCCAGTTATTCACATAGATGTTCCATCGAATTTAAACTCTAAAATTTAGATGACTAAACATAAACATTTCTCTTTACCCAAGTCTTAGACATAGTTTGGTGAGTGATTTGAATAGTAAAACTTATGGTTGGTAGATGAGTTATTATTTATACACTGGCTATCTTAACTTCTGTATGAAGAAGCATACATGATAAAGTATGCATGAGGAAGGATACATGAGGAAGTATGTTTTCAAAATGTACTTGGGCTTCGCCTTATCCACAATTCTACTAACAGGGACAAACCGCTCTATACAAGCACACCTCTACATCTCACACAGTAATACCTTAGCATCGTAATATACGTCATGCTTCGTCTTTGACAGATAGCAACGTAATCATATATCTTTATTGACTGCTGTATACTAAGTACCTTTAGAACAAACAACAAAAGCATCGATTCTATACATCAAATGAATTGGGTTTACACATTGAGACACTTGTGATTCTAAATTGAAGAAAATGATTTTTGCTTTTCAATTATAATCAAAGATAAAACGATGTTGCATGAGATGCCTTGCAAAAAGGTTGTCTTCCCTGATACTACGTTTGAAGATTTTGGTATCTCGCTCCGTTTTCATATCATAGTTCAGCTCAACTGAAGTCTTGTATAAAACCTTGCGGGCCCATCTGTGAAGTGAACCACGGATACTGACCAGTCGATGCTCTACCGTTGAGCTACTGCGACGAAATTGCAACCTGCTATTATCGAAGTGGACTCTGCATTATTCACCCTCAAATATCAGATTGGCTTGCAAGTGACAATTGGACTAACCACCTCCTGCGATTTTTGCCTCAGATTAACTTCCTGGTACTAATTTATCCTTTAAGTTATCTTCCAGTATGGTCGTTGTCTTCACGATTCGAAATTGGCGCTCAACATACCACAGTCCACTGAATCAATGCTAGTCGTACTAGATCTTTGAAATTTTTTCACTAGCTGTCAGGATTGACTTGCTTGGGCGCCACTGTAAATAATCTTCCGGGTTCAACCGGGAATCGAACTACGGTTCATAGTTTTGGCCAGACGACGGTCTATAGTTGAGCTACATGGACGGAGTAATATACGTCATGCTTCGTCTTTGACAGATAGCAACGTAATCATATATCTTTATTGACTGCTGTATACTAATTACCTTTAGAACAAACAACAAAAACATGGATTCTATACATCAAATGAATTGGGTTTACACATTGAGACACTTGTGATTCTAAATTGAAGAAAACTATAGCTCAACTATAGTTATTTTCCTGCATGGTCGTTGTCTTCACGATTCGAAATTGGCGCTCAACATACCACAGTCCACTGAATCAGTGCTAGTCGTACTAGGGTCATTTTCAGATCTTTGAAATTTTTTCACTAGCTGTCAGGGTTGACTTGCTTGGGCGCCACTGTAAATAATCTTCCGGGTTCAACCGGGAATCGAACTACGGTTCATAGTTTGGGCCTGCCGACGGTCTACAGTTGAACTACTTGGACGGAGTTGCAAGCTATTATCGTTGAAGTGAAATCTGCAGTTTTCAGATTGCCCATCTATAGTCTGCTATCGAGTGTTTTGTTGCGTTTAGAATATTTTTAAGGCCACCCTGTTTCAAATGTTTGATAAATAGAACAATGCTTCTGACAACATTGAAAAAATGACGAATATTTGTTTTTCCAAATAAAACTTTGGAGCTAAAGTTTTATAGTAGTTTCCCAACTTAACATATTTTACATTAATTCACCTAACCATGGCGAGAATTGCCTGAGGTATTCTGGAAAAACGTTCAAATAAGTCTTCCACAAGGGAAATTTGAACGTTAGATAAAAACAATTGAACAATACGATCGGGGCAGAACATGATATGCCCTACTAACTCAAATTCATGTACACTTTATTTCTTTAATAATTCATTAAATTGAGTTTCAAAATAACTCTCACAAATATTTGAAATTACACTGAATTTGAACTTTTAAATCCAGTTTTCGTTTTCAATTGGCAACTGGACGTATTTTCAAAGGCAAACATCTAAACATGCCAAACATGCCAAAAAATTAAAATTATAGCAGACATGCCAAAAAATTAAAATATCTCAAGAGCGACTAATCCTAGAGTAATGTAGTCTGTCGTTTTCTTTACATAGTCAAAAATTACGTATCAAACAAACATTTAATTGATACATTTGAGCATACGTAGTTTTTGAATTTACAATTTGACAATTTTTGTGGGCCACTTCACATAACAAGACAGGTTTCTATTGCCAAAACGTACCAAAATCTAATCAGCACCAGGTTAATACATAAGTGTCTTATCTGCCAAATTTTCTGAAATGTATTCAATTAATTGTGTAGGTAGAGTGGATACTTACGGATTTTGCTATCCCATTTTTCAGTAAAAAGCAGGTTCTTTTATATCGAATCATACTAAAATCTAATAAGCACCAATGTAACCAACAACTGACTTACTTATGAAATTTGATCAATTAGTTTTTGAGTTAGAGTGGATACATGCATTGTACAGACTGGCACACAGACACACACACACACGCACACACATAGGCACACACACATACGTCACACTAGATTCAGTTTTTATTTTGTACAAAAGGTGTACATCCATCGAAAAGAAGAATCCAATACTTTCCTTATACATTGCCATGCATTGTATGGAAAGCTAAAGAAATATCCTGCGAAAACTGACAAATGAAACGCATGAGTTTATTTGGAAAACAAATTTCGGAGAAGTTCATCGTACGTCAAATGTTTGCCTCAAATTGATAAAAGTTTTTAGAATTTATTTGTAGACTATTTACATGTTATTGTAAATAATCGTGTTAAAAGGATGTTGTAGTTGTACAATGACTAGTACAATTTTGTAGGCAAGAGTTAATTCGATTTTTTTTTAACATTTACATCCAAATATGGTGTTCTTCTATAACGACTGTTTTTTTTATTTTACATGGCGTAACATTTGGTATTTTACCAAGTTAAAACTTTCGTTTGTATTATAAATATGTAAAAATATTTTTTTAAAATCAGCAAAGCCCGTTTATATACTGTAACGCATAAGTTCTCATATCATTAATGATTGCCGGTTTGCATAAAATGGGCATTTGTATTCGTTCGAGTTTCAACTTTCATCTGAAGGAGAAAAACGTACAGCACAAATAAAAGGTTTCTTCTTCATGTTTTTGACAAGTTATATAACCATGAAATGCATCCTACTTTACTGTCGAAATTTGTACAAGAGTTTTGAATATATATAAAAGAAAAAACAATGTATGCAAGGAAAAGCAATTTATGCATTTCTTGGTAGATGTTACTTTCCTTACATACATATAATGTATAAGGAAAGAATTGGGACGGTGTCGAAAATTCGAATTCGACTTTTCGACGCGAGCACGTTTCAAGCATCCCTGAATACGTATCAGATATTTTTTAGGTGATGTCTGTGTGCGTGTGTGTGTGTCAGGGAGCCGGTGGAGACGATAACTGACGAACGAATAGATCAATGCGATCGAAATTTGGTCCAAATATTACAATCCGTGAATACTGGAAGCCTATTGTTTTTAAACGCAATCGAATGTTCATAACTCCCCAAATTTTTGAGTGAAATTTTTAAAAAATCATCAAAAAATGAAAATCTTTAATTCAGTTACGCAAATAGCCATTTCTTGTATAATTTTTCCTTGGAAAACGATCAACATAAACTTTAAAACGCTAGCATGAACCGTTCTCGAGATATTGCACATTTTTAAAATAAATTTTTCAAAATATTCCATGAATTAAAAAATATATTAACTGTTGAGAAACATGTTCACTTTTCATATGTAATATCATGCGATAAATTTGGTGACATCATTCTCATGGATCTAGCTGGTTCCCTTCATGAGAAATGATACTTTGAGTAATACTTTCGTATTTGAACGCTAATAATTATTTATCTGCTGTAATCGAATGTTCAGAACCCCCCTAAATTGTTGAGTGAAATTTTGAAAAAATCATCAAAAAATCAAAACCTTTAATAAAGTTACACAAATGGACAATCTAATGTAATTTTTCCTTAGAAAACGATTGACATAAACTTTAAAACGCTAGCATGAACCGTTCACGAGATATTGAGCATTTTTCAAATAAATTTAGAAAATAATCCCAAAAATTAAAAAATAATATTAACTGTTGAGGAACATGTTCACTTTTCATATGTTATATCATGCGATAAATTTGATGACATCATTCCCATGGTTCTAGCTCGTTCCATTCACGAGAAAACATACTTTGAGTAATACTTTTGTATTCGAACGGCTTTCTGTTATAAGAATAACGTATTTCTCCATCCATAACGCTTAACGAGATTTTGGCGACGATTTTTGGCGGTATGTCACCAACTTGGTAACATTTTAATGTTGCCAAGTTTCCAAAATTATCGAAAATCTCTCCAAATGGATGAACATGACGTTAAATCAATGAAAATGACGTATAAATGACGAAATGTCAATATCTTAGAAAGAATATAAGTATCCACTATAAGAATAACGAATTTTCTTTTACTGTAAAAGTAGTAAATCCATTGCATTATATAAGGAAAGTCATGTGTGCCCACATCAGATTTTCTTTATTTAGTACATATGTGTAATTTGCAATTCTAAATTAATGTTTGTTGCTGGAAACAATGAACAGGAATAAAATTACAGCTCAAGCCTCATGAAATAACTGAGAATTCGATTGAAAAGAACATAATTCGTTTTATTCGCACTGAACTGATGGACAGTTTAGATGACGTGTCAAAATTTTCGAGCACTTCCACTATGACTAGAATATTAGTTTTGATGCCATTCGATGCATCTAAATTTCCAGTCCAAGAGAAATATCTAACATTTCGAAAATTCAAATTAGATATAACGATGCGATGCAATAATCAAAACAATCTTAACCACTCTTGAAAATTGTCGAGCATTACCACTTTAGCCAGAATATTAATTTTGGGCTTTTTTCGAATCGTCTTAGCTTGCAGGTCAACGGAAGAATCGAATACTTTGAAAATTCGAATTAGGGGTGGCGATGTAAATGAATAATAAAAATAATTAAAACCACTTTGGCTAATTATCCAGTAATCCATTTAATATGTTACTAGAATTATAATAGATGTGTCATTTTCATGCTTAAACCTAAATGGATGAAAAGTTATCATTATCTAGAAAAGTTATGAACAACTTTTAAGTGTGCAGATGTCACATTTAATGCTCACTAGCCATTGAGAAAGCTCGAATTGGGGATAAAAATCGTTAATATTTAGATGTATCATTAAGTATTTTCCTTTGGTCAATTTTGCTTGTTTAATAATAAAAATAATAAATTAATAAATTTTATATATTTATATAATAATAATAATAATAATAATAATAATAATAATAATAATAATAATAATAATAATTAATAATAATAATAATAATAATAATAATAATAATAATAATAATAATAATAATATAAATTAAAAAAATTAATAATAATAAAATAAATAAATGAAAAAATAGAATAATAAAAAATAAAAATAAAAAATTAAATAATAAAAAT
Organism: Amaurobius ferox; assembly: GCA_951213105.1. NCBI lineage: Eukaryota > Metazoa > Arthropoda > Arachnida > Araneae > Amaurobiidae > Amaurobius > Amaurobius ferox. The sequence continues at coordinate 63,007,471 of OX578144.1, forward strand.
AAATATAAAATATATAAAATATATAATAAAAAAATAAAAAATAAAAATAAAATAAATAAAAAAAATAAAAATAAAAAATAAAAAAAATAATAAAAAATAAAATAAAATATAAAATTATAAAAATAATAAAAAAAAATAAAAAAATAATAATAATAATAAAATAAATAATAATAAAAATAAAAAAACGAAACTTGGTCATTTGCATGTTGTCACTTATTAGGATACTTGACAAACAAATGGTTTAAAAATGGTGAGGGAATGAAAGGTGCGTATATAGAGATAACTTTAATCGGAAAATTAATCGAAAAAAAATTGAGAATTATTTATTGATTCAATATATTCATACACATGATAATATAAAATACGTGATTACAACATGATCACACATGATCACGATACGGAACAGGGTTATAAATTTCCCTACATACATAGCATAATATATAGGGAAGATATTGCGATGGGGTCGAAAATTCGATTTCGAGTTTTCGGAGGAAGAGAACGTTTCAAGCGTCCATATACCGAATCGAACGTTTCGGAAATCATGTGTGTGTGTATGTGTGTATCTGTGAGTTTATAGATGCTATATCACACGAACGAAAGGAGCATTTCAAATAAAATTTTGTACAAATATTACAATCAGTTAATACTGGAATTATATTGTTATTAACACAATCGAATGTTCGAAAGACCCCTAAAATGTTCGAATGAAATTAAAAAAAATATCATAAAATATCATAACCATCAATATTGGGTAAATGATCATTTCAGATATTATTATCATTACAAAACCTATAACAGAGATTTTAGAATGCTAGAATAAACCGTTCTTGAGAGCAATACATAAATGAAGAAAAATAGAAAAGATGACAAATTTGCATAAATACAATTATCAAATGAACTTTCGATTATCAAAGGAAAATTACACAAAAAGCATAAAATATTTTTAACAGATTCAAAAACGAGTATATCTCAACAAAATTACAATTAAAAATACTATTTTTACTTTCCCTGCAATGCATGGTAATGTATAGGGAAAGTATTGGAATCATGTCGAAAATCGCAACTCGAATTTTTGACGGATCTTCACGTTTCGAGACCTCTAGAATACGAAAAAACTATTTTTAGCGTGACGTCTGTGTGTGTGTCTGTCTGTCTGTGCAGATTTTGTATCCACTCTAACTAAAAAAGCAATTGACTGAATTTCATAAAATTTGGTAGGTAGTCACTTGTGGGCGAATCTGGTGCTGATTAGTTTTGGGTACGATTCGAGATAAAAGAACCCGCCTTTTTTTGCGAAATGGCCCGCAAAAGTTTGTATCCACTCTAGCTGAAAAACTAATGGACCGAATTCCAAAAAATTCGGTAGGTCAGTCACTTGTAGGACACTTTGGTGCTGTTTAGATTTTGGTATGATTTGGAAAAAAATAACCTGCCTTTTTTGCAAAATGGCCCGCAAAAATCGCCAAAATCTAAAATAAAAAACTACGTATGCTCAAATATATCCATAAAATATTTGTTTAATACGTAATTTTTAATGAAGAAAAGAATTAGACCTACCCCTTTACACTAGGACTAGCCGTTCTCGAGATATTTTAGTTTTTTCGTATTTTCTCTACGCCACCTTTGAAAAGAAGTCCAGTTATCAAATGAGAACGAAAATTGAATTAAAAGTGAATTAAATGTAATAAAAATCAAGAGAACGTGAATATAAGTCTGCAGGGAAAGTCATGTGCAGCCCACATCGGATTTTTACTTTCCCTGCAATACATGGTAATGTATAGGGAAAGAATTGGAATCATGCTGAAAATCGCAACTCGAGTTTTCGACGGATCTACACGTTTCGAGACCTCTAGCATACGAAAAAACTACTTTTAGCGTGTGTCTGTGTCTATGTGTGTCTGTGTGTCTGTCTGACTGTGCAGATTTTGTATTCACTCTAACTAAAAAACTAATTGACCAAATTTCATAAAATTTAGTAGGTAAGTTACTTGTAGTCGAATCTGGTGATGATTAGTTTTGGGTATGATTATGGATAAAAGAACCCGCCTTTTTTGCGAAATGGCCCGCAGAAGCTTGTATCCACTCTAGCTGAAAACTAATGGACCAAATTTCACAAAATTCGGTAGATAAGTCACTTGTGGGACACATGTGGGATTTTGATGATTCGTAAAAAAAGAAACTTCCCTATTTTTGCAAAACGGCCCGCAAAAATCTCAAAAATCTAAAATTAAAAACTACGTATGCTCAAATATAGCCATTAAATGCTTGTTTAATATGTAATTTTTAATGAAGAAGAGAATAAGACCAACCCCATTACACTAGGACTAGCCGTTCTCCAGAAATTTTAGTTTTTTCGTATTTTCTCTACGCCACCTTTGAAAATAAGTCCAGTTATCAAATGAATACGAAAATTGAATTAAAAGTGAATTAAATTTAATTAAAATAAAGAGAACGTGAGTATAAGTCTTCAGGGAAAATTATGTGCTGCCCACATCAGATTTTTATTACAGGAATGCAGGCCCACTCCGGCCCAATCCCCAAGAGGATGACTTCAGAGATAACAATGAAGAGACTTGAATTTCATGGAGTCGAGAATGAGTCGGCAAGCATCAAAGTTGTGTGCTTGAGTTTTTTGCTAGTTCTTGAGAGATTATATATTTTTAAAATAAAGTTATAACAAAAGTCACATATGTCTGAAATTCAATGAGTTGTTTGTTCTCACAGCACATATAATTGTTTATTGAAAAGAATTATGCAAATTGCTTGATGTTGTAGTGAAACATCGTGCTTTCGGAAAAAAAAAGTGAACATTTTAATATCTGATGAACAGTATGTAAAAAGTCATTAATAGTGGTGTGCGCTCATTTCTTTGTAAATGTACTTCAATTTAATCCTTCAGTAATACGTATACTTAATGTTTTATAATATTCTGTATTAAAAAAAATGCAATCGGAAACGTGTAATAAATCTGGTAGGGAACACCGTTGAAAAATAGTAAAAAGTAATCCTGTAATCAAAATGCACATACAAAATAACTATTTTAAAACTTGTTTACCGTATTTACTTTTTTTAACACTTTTAAAATTTCGAAAATAAAAATACAGAATGCTCAAAATGTCGGTGGACTTCCCCTGTTTTGAGATACCCGACAAGCAATAGACTCTCTGGCCATCAATGATCAATATAAATGGACTGAATTTTAAAGTTCTAGTGATACCCAACACCGTTGAAAAATAGCCATATATATATATATATATATATATATATATATATATATATATATATATATATATATATATATATATATATATATATATATATATATATGTATATATGGCATTTATAATAACTTACTATTGACACATCTGAAACAAGAATTTGTGTTTGGGGTTATTAGGGTTAAATGCTCAGATCTGCTGAAGAATCTAGTCTAATTATACTCCAAATTTAGCCAGTGCTGTATCCTTTTTTTTTACATGGTAGCCATGGTAAAGCTACTCTGGTGATTTTATTGTTTTAATGTTTCGAAATTACTTGAAATTGGTTATTATTCTATCTTTCTATATATACGCTACGTGACAGTGAAAATGAGGCGCCAAGAAGGAATGCACAGAAAATTATGCAAATTGCAGGGTAGACGCAGCTCACCGAGTTATGTAAATGATGCGAAATTCGCAGCTGTCCCGCGCACGTTCAGTGATATATGAGGGGCGGAACCTGCAGAATCGGCAATAGCTGCGCAGCTCTGTCTGCCAGGGGAATTATTTTGCAATTCTTTTGTCTCAGACGTAACGTGCAGTAGCAGAGAATGCCAGGCTGTCGCCAACCGAGGCAGTTGCAGCAGACAGACGATTTCATGAGTGGTATGGTGATCGGACTCAGAAGGGCAGGTTGGTCCATATGTCAAATATCAGCGGGACAGCTACCTACACGCGTACATAGTGAACCAGCTGTGATGAAGATGGTTGGAATAAGGGGATGTGGCACGTATGAGTGGTACCGTTACGACCAGACCGGCGTCAGCACGCGTGGACTGACGCCTCAATGGCGGCCCCGCAGGCCACTTCCGTCCCCCTGTTGCAGCATGTGCAGGACATCCTTGATGCTTCCATATGGACTAGAACCATTACCCGCCGATTGGTCGCCGACGACCTGCACTTGTGGCTCCCGCTAAGAAGACTGCCATTGACACAACAGCACATACGCCTCCGTTTGCAATGGTGTCGGTATAGAGCCAGGTGGACGGTGGAATGGCACAGTTCTCAGACGAGTAACGCTTCTGTTTTAGCAATGTCAGTCGTCGTGTACGAGTCTGAGTGGTGACAGGTCCAATCCAGTCGCATCTGTGGAACGTCACACTGCGCGATAACGAGGCATCATGGTATGGAGGGCCATCGCCTACGATATCACGTCTCCTCTGGTCCGTATTGTGGACACTATGACGGCCCAACGATACGTGGATGATGTGCTGCGGCAAGTGACACTACCCTTCCTTCAGGGATTCTCGATGCCATTTACCAGCAGGATAACACCCGACCGCACACGGCACGCATCGGCTAACAAGCCCAGCATCCACGGTCATGTTTCTCTCCTATTACGCTCTGGGCAGACTGGAATAGACATTCTCAGCATTGTCATTGTGAAAACTTGCTTTATGACCCAATTTAACTAACTTCTATGGAAACTGAGAATTTTAGCCCTTTCATGTAGCCGGCATCAAATCCATATACTATATTTTTGCTCGGGCATAAATGTATTACGCAGCTGCAAGGGTCAAGTTCCCAATCATAGAACCCGCCTATAAGAGGTCTTTCCTAAAGTTTGGAAGACTCCCTTTAGAGCTTTTTAGCTGCATTGGGCGTTTGCAAATGCACGCCCTTCACAGACGAATTCTGTGATCCAGTTTTATTTATTCAATAAACAAGAATTTCTCAAACACATATATTTATGCGGAAATTTTCAGTTTTTATTTAATTTCGCAGTGAAACATCAACACTAACAATAATAAAATCCGTGTTGTACAAGAATTTTTTTTCCAAGAATAAATCAAGTGTGCTTCAATGTTATAACAATATTCCTTAACATTCTTATCTGAGAAAAAAAAATAAAATAACATTTCAAACAAAGATTCCCCTAAAACAATGAAATATGTGTACATTAATCACTTTTCTTTTGAGTTTCTTGTAGTAGGAAAATGAAGAATAACTGCTTTAAACTGCAACGTTTAATCTGAGCTTGCGAAATAATAAAAACTTTAAAAGTGAGTTCTCAAAAAGTAATTGTGTTCTTTGAAGGGATAAAATAGTATATTTAAAATATGTGCATAAATAAAATATGTGGATAAAGGGGACTTTTTATTATATTTGAAAATGTTTCTTTTTTTTAAATTTTTTAAGATATATGACTTTTCTATACGTTTTATTGCGAGTGCCAAATAATGTTAAAAAAACAGTAAATTAAAGTTAAAATTAAGTTCGAGGTCAATGGTTTTATGTCGAAAAAGTGTTGAAATATTCAAATATAGAATATAAATATGCATATATAAAAACTATTTGGATAATTAGAATATAACATTATAAAGGGAATTGTGTGTGTAGCGGGAAATTGAAGAGTCCAACGACGGAATTTCGTACATATGTACTTTCGGAGAGAGGTTTTGAAAATTTTGTTTTTCTGCTTTGCAGAGAGCGTGTTTTTTGCTTTGAGGATAGCATGTTTGGTAAATTAAGTATTATCGATCATTAATTTAGGATCCGGGCAATGGAGGTTAATTTTAACGTTTATACATAAAAATACATAAAATTATATGAACCTAGTTGAAATAATAAAATGCAATGCCTCGAATTTCTGTGAGTTTTGTTTATTATTTAACAACCTTCGCGCGTTCGAATTGGTTAATGACCATAAATGTGTCATCTACGTACTTAATAAAAGTTGTTAACAACTTTTCTGAATATGGAAAATCATTTCAATTTTAAGCATAAAATGGAGCACATTTTATAATTTCCGTCAAATTAGAAATCTTTATTTTTACGCGTGATAAAAAATGATTAAATTGTATAATTTTTGAATTTTTGAAATTTCGGGTTTTCTCCCATCGTTACGTAGCTAATACGGAGCGATTCACACCAACATCAAACATTAACTATAGTGGAAATGCTCAATAATTTTGCTACACCATACCCTAAATCACTCAGTCAGTTCTTTGCATATTACATATATATAAACGACTGACACCAGCATCAAAATTTTAGCTACAGTGGAAATGCTCGATAATTTTGCCACATCACCCCCTTACTCAAGCAGTCAATTCATTGCACATATTATATAGATATAAATATTTATACATGCATAATACCAATATTAGTATTAAGAAATTAGATGTGTAACTACAAACGCTGTTTTATTTCAATAAGTAAAATACACTTTGTGCGAAGGACAAGGAAAAGAAGAACAGCGCAAATAAGCACAAATAACACGATAATGCAGCATACAGCTGTTTCGAGGATACGCTGGATCCCCTTTGTCTGTGCCAGAGAACCTACAAATCCAAAGTCCAAAAGAGGAATGGGTTTATTTTTTAAGGCCCATATGTGTTGTTTTAATCTACTTTTCCTCTTGTTCGGTCTCATGTATTCCTGTTCAGACTTAATTTGTCTTGTTGGGATATTCCTGTTGCATTTTGGTGAACGCCAATCTCGTGCGTTACTTTTCGTTTCGGATTGGCTGGACTGTTCTGCATTCTGCGTTCTGATTGTTTTTCTCTTAATCCAGGTCTTCGGTATCCCGAGTTCGATTTTCACCTTTGCGCAAACTGTCTTTGTGTTCACGCAGAGTACGACCACTTTAAACACGTGGGTAAGACCTTCCGAGAAGTTGGTGGCGCGCGAGAGTTGCACTCGGTAGGCCCTGGTCCGATTCCCGCCACTGTCCAAACTGCCACTGTGTTCGCGCGGAGTACGATCACGTTAAACATGTGGGTCCGTATATCCTTCCGAGATGTTGGTGGTAGGGGGAGAAAGTTAGGTCCCTATGAATGTCTTCCCCACTGAGTTGCTGTATAAATGGGGTTGCACTCCCGGCCGTCCAAACATATACATTACGCCTTCGGGAAGGTCCGACGGACTGGGTCGAAGAAGAGAATGTCTTAGGTATATGAACCCCTCTACTTCTTCCTTTTCCCCCATTTCTGTTTTGAACTTCGGATTTGTCGGTTCTCTTGCACTGTCTAAGGAAATGCAGCATATCCTCGAAAAAACTGTATGCTGCATTACCGTGTTGTTTGTGCTTTTTTAAGCAGCTCTAGTTTTCTTTATCGCTGTTTTATTTATTCAATATCCAAAAATATCTCAAACACAACTATTGAAAGAAATTTTCAGCTTTTTATAACTTTCTTCTTAAACATTAACATTAACAATAATCCAATCCTTATATATGAACTAAGAATAAATCAAATGTGCTTTAATGGTATAACACTATTCCTTTACATTCCTATCTGAGAAAGAAATAACATTTGAAACAAAAATTCCTCCTAAACAATGAAAAACGTTGTATTAATCTCTTTTCTTTTGGGTTTCTTGCAGTAGAAAAATGAAGAATGTTTCAGACTGCAACATTTAATCTTATGCTTGTAAAAGAATAAACAGTTTAAAAGTGAGTTTTCAGAAAATAATTGTGTTCTTTGGTGTGATAAAATAGCGCATTCAAATATGTACATTGGAGAAAAGGGATTTACTACCGTATTTATAAATGGTGTTTATTTTTATTATTTTAATATATACGATTTTTCCATATTTTTTTATCAGCAAGGGTCAAACAAAGATAAATTAGCTGGAGTGTGGCTGAAATCGTCTTTCTCATAAAAGAATCCATTTTTACTTTCTTTATATATCGTATAATGTATAAGAGAATTATTGTGACGGGGTCGAAAATTGGAATTCGAGTTCGGGAGAGCACGTTTCGAGCATTCCTGATCACGAATCGAACATTTATGAGGTGATGTGTGTGTGTGTGTGTGCGTGTGTGTGTATGTCATTGGGTTTGTAGAGACGATATCTCATGATTCGAATGAAATTTGGTACAAAAATTACAATCCGTGAATACTGGAAGCCTTATGTTCTTAAATACAATCGAATGTTCCAAACCCCCTAAATTTTCGAGTGAAATTTTGAAAAAATCATCACAAAATCAAAATTTTTAATGAAGTTAAGCAAATTGACATTTCTCATGTAATTTTTCCTTAAAAAACGATTGACATAAACTTTAAAACGTTAGCATGGACCATTCTAGAGATATTGCACATTTTTCAAATAAATTTATTAAAAATCCCATAAATTAAAAAGAAATATGAACCGTTGAGAAACATGTTCACTTTTCATGTATAATATCATACGATGAATTTGGTGACATCATTCTCGTGGATCTAGCTCGTTCCATTCATGAGAAAAGTTAGTTTGAGAAATACTTTTGTATTTGAGCGCTAATAGTCATTTATCTACTATAAGAATAACTTATTTCTCCATCCTTAACGATTGGCGAGATTTTAGCTGATTGTTGCGAACTTGTTGGCTTTTAAGTGTTGCTAAATTAACTAAAATCTCGCCAAATAGATAAAAATGAAGCTAAATCAATGAAAATGACGACTAATTGACGAAAATGCAATATCTCAGACATATTATAAGTATCTACTATAAGAATAATATATTTTTTACTGTAGAAGCAGCAAATTCATTGCATTATATAAGGAAAGTTATGCGCTGCTCACAAAAATTTTTTTTTTAATTTTACAAGAAAAAATTTGGCAAATTGTCGTTCCAAATGATTAACATTATAGAGATTTACCATTCACTTTCAAGGGCTTAGAAAAGTATTTTGAGTCATGCCATATTTGATAGTGTATCCCCAGGGGGGGGGACTTGCCCCCAAAGGCGTCGCGAACAAAAAATATTTGTATTTCGGCTCTTTTTCACAACAATGATTGAAATGAGTCTTATGTTAATTGAACCTCAAAAAAAACATTTTTATGCATGATTATGTCAAATTTGGCCTATGCTGCTATGTTAAAAGAATATAAAATTTAGAATAAAATTCAAAATTTTTGCTTGAATTTCAAAAAAATGCTATTTAGTTCTAGATTTTTTAACTACAAATCCGTTTGTAAAAATTCATGAAAATCCATTAATATTTGTGGCTGCCATTGCGTGCATAAGAAATCGACCACTGACATTGGACAGACAGATGGACATCACTCCAAAAATAGTCAAAACATGTTCAAAAGATCTTCACACATACATCGGCATCAAAATATCAAACTCGAAATTTTTCGTGAAAACAATAATTTCTCAATACTACGTATCAGAAAGTAAAAATTGTAAGTAAAATTTATAACAGACTTCCATACCGATGATTTTACTCTAGAAAATCACGCTAAACTTAAATATGCATTACAACGATTTATTATTACGTTATTATTTCGTTAAATATGCATACAGGATAAATATACATTACAATTACACTTATATAAAACGACTGGGAAAAGATGTAATAAGAATATATTTATACATAAACATATATGAACATAATAGCAATAAAGAAAAAATCTGATGTGGGCAGCACATGCCTTTCCTTATGTAATGCAGTGAATTTACTACTTTTACAGTAAAAAAAAATAGATTATTTTTATAGTAGATATTTATATTCTTTCCAAGATATTGAATTTTCGTTAATTAGTCGTTATTTTCATTGATTTAGCGTCATTTTTATCCATTTGACGAGTTTTTCGTTAATTTAACAGCATGTAAAAAAGTAGCTAAGTTGGCGACATTCTACCAAATTCGTCGCAAAAATCTAGCCAAGCGTTATGGACGGAGAAATAAGTTATTCTTACAGGCAGATAAATGAGTATTGGCGTTAAAATACAAAAGTATTACTCAAAGTATCTTTTTCATGAATTGTACAATCTAGATCCCCGAAAATGATGTCACCCAATTTATCGCATGGTATTACATATGAAAAATTAACATGTTTCTCAATAGGAAATATATTTTTTTTATTTTACATGTGCCTTTTGATAATTTTCTTGAACAATGTGCAATATCTCGAGAACGGTTCATGTTAGCGTTCCAAAATTCATGTCACTCATTTTCTAATGAAAAATTACATAAGAAGTGTCTATTTGCGTAACTTTATTAGAGGTTTTGATTTTTGACGATTTTTTCAAAATTTCACTCGAAAATTTAATGGGGGGTTTTACATTCGATTGCGTGCAAAAACATTAGATTTCCAGTATTTACGAATTGTAATTTTTGTACTAAATATCCTTTGAATCGGTGCATTCGTTCGGCAGTTATCGTCTCCACAGCGTCACTGACACACACGCACACATACACATACACACACACATACACACACACACATACACACACACACATACACACACACACATACACACACACATACTTTCACACACACACACACACATCACTTCAAAAATATTCGATTCGCGATCAGAGATGCTTGAAACGTGCTCCCCCGTCGAATACTCGAATTCGAATTTTCGACTCCGTCACAATACTTTCCTTATGCATTGTGTATGTAAGGAAAGTAATATTTAACTACTAGATAAATAATAAATACAAGGATAGCTGCAACTAGATACACTCGCTCTTCGTGCGTTCGAAATTGGTAGTGATCAATAATTATGGAACCTGCACACATAAAAACTGTTGATGACTTTTATGAATAGCATAAACTCTTTCAAATTTGCATAAAAATAATTTTGTAAACATGTTAGCGGTAGAGCTGGGTGAGTACATATTTATTGAAGCTCTGCAACATTCTTTGTGCAGTGTCATTTTGGTGATGGTAAAACAGCTTTAATTTTTTTTACCTGCTTTCAAAATTCTTTAACTGGAAGATGTATTTGTATCAGATTGATAAATGTATTTAACAAGAGTTAATAGAAAAATCTTTTCAAGCAGAAATTTAGCAGGAAATATAAAAATAATAAAGGGTGGAAAATCAATTTTATCTCTGACAAACCTTAACAGTGTGCATAAGAATGAAATTGGTTCTTCAGGATGTTAAAAATCTTTTGTATGCGTAAAATGGATGCAAAAATCTATTCAAATTATTCTGCTAGCCCTGCTTAGCTTAATGTTTTCTAAAAGTGTGAGTACTTATAGATCGAGCAGATTTGACTTTTATAATTTAAAGATTTGGCTATGTTACTAATTACTGCATTGTTGAAGCATAGAATTTGATGTTTATTCACTGTTGAAGTGATTCACTCTTAATTTTGGGAATTTTCGACAGATGCTAGGGGAATTTTGTTACGTGTTTGCCTCCCTAGATACACGATTCCTGCCCTAGATACGTCCTAGATTCCTGCCCTAGATATAATGAATACAACCATAGTAGTAAGCTTATATATTATCATTACTATTATCGTAATTATAAGCCTTGAGTATGATTGAAAACGTGGAAGAACGTGGAAGTGATTGAAAACGTGGAAACGATTGAAAACGTGAAAACGTGGAACGCACGATCTGCTATGTATATCAGAATTCACCACTGATATGATATGTAAAGTTCTACTGTCAAGTGACTCTGAGCGGACGGTATTGTAAAGGTTTTTACCTGACTTACGTTCCATTAATGATCTACAACACTTATCAAACACATACTTTATTCTAGCTAACTTTGCTGACAACTCAATACACAATCACATACACAGAATATTTACAAGCTAGCACTATCATATCTGTACCTCGATCTAATCTTAACCTTTCGTTACTGAACTGAATTAGCAATACTAACCAACAATTAAATCATAGCTATCCATACTCACAATATTGTAGGGACCATCCTTTTGCTGCGTGCTTCCATTAATGAACAAACCAACACCACACTCTCGTATAAAGATAGCACCCGAAGCTGACGGCGATGATTTCTGCTTGCATCTTGCTCGAATACGAATCCTTGAGATTTTCCCTTTCTCTAATCTGACCTGACTTTGCCGAATGCTTGCCGCATTTATAGTCCTGGCCGGTCGTGAGTACGTGACTCTCGAATACAGAGTTGACGCGTTTCGTGCATGAATTAACATAATGAACAGTAGAATTAGCATACAATACAAAACCTCGTTCTGTTACCACATATGGCTTTCAACGCATATTCAATTCTTGGCCATCTGCCAATAATCAAGTACAGGGAACTCACAAAGTGATCGAAAGAAATAAAAAAAACTATAAAAATTGAACTTAAAGATTATAAAACAAGAAAGATTAATCATGCATAAGCATTGATTATGAAACACTTTCCAACTGAAATGTAATTTCATTTAAAAATTTCTAAAATGTGATACATTCAGTGGTGGTATCTTTTACATTATCACAGTACTACAGTAATTTATTATACTTAAATATTTAAAACTGTATCGAAATATAAATCATCTGATTCTTTATGCAAAATCAATGAATATTTCATTCATATAACTTGTATTCCAGACTCCAGAGCTAAATAATTTTGTGTGAAAAAAATTCAGCCATTCTTATGTAATTCATCTTACAATCGCTTGAGATATTTGCATTCCGCATATGTTAAAATTAGGCTTCGTTGAAGAAATAATAAAAGTTTAGGGATCATTTAAAATCACAACTATTGTAATTGCATAGTCATGGAATTTAGATACACAGATAATACACAGATAATATATGCGTGTATGTGTATGTACTCAAAGTATTGGAATCGTGCCGAAGATCGGAACACGAATTTTCAAAGGATCTACACGTTTTGGGACTTCTAGAACACGAAAAATCTATTTTTAGGAAGACGTCTGTGTGTGTAAGGGTGTATGTGTGTATGTTTCTGTGTGTCTGTGTGGATATTACATCCACTCTAATTGAAAAACTAATGGACCGAATTTCATACAATTTGGTAGGTATGTTTTTTGAGGGAAATCCTGATGTTCATTAGATTATAGTAGGATTCGTAATAAAAGAATCTGCCTTCTTTGCGAAATGGCCGGCAGAAATTCCCTTTATACACTCTAGCTAAAAACTAATGGAACAAATTTAACAAAATTTGGTGTATAATATTTCAATAACCTACAAGTGATTTATATACCAAATTTAACAAAATTTTGTATATAAATCATTTGTAGGTCATTCTAGTAGGATTCGGGAAAAAGGAACGGGCTATTTTTGCGAAATGGCCCGCAAAAATCGTTATATATAAAAATAAAAGTGTGCTCAATTATATCAATTAAATTCCTATTTTGTACGTGATTTTTGACAAAAAAAATAATAAGACTAACCCCATTACTCTAGGACTAGCCGTTGAGATATTCTAGTTTTTTCGCGTTTTCGGTACGCCACCTTTGACAATAAGTCCAGCTATCAAATAAGAACCAAATCTGAGTTTAACGTGTAAATTCAATGTCATTTAAAATACTTATGGTTGTTATTTTGTGCAGATAAACTCAAATTATTATTGAATAAAGAGAACGAATATGAGTCTGCAGGGAAAGACATGTGCTGTCCACATCAGAATTTTTAACAATATTACAACAATGATTTATAGAAGTGAACGGGGATTATTTTCAGGCCATTTCGAAAAAAATATATGATCTATATTTAAAGATCCATAAAATTTTTGTCGAATAAAAAAATGTTCAACAAATTTAAGCTGTGTACCAAATTTTAACTGTCTAGGACGTAGGAAAGTGCATTAAAAATGCCATCAAATAAATTTATCATGAAGAGTTATATAAAATTTAAAAAAAAATGAAAAATTGTTATCTACCAAATTTATTTTTAAATGTGAAGCCCCTCCCATATGCAAAACGTTTAAACAAATGGAAAGATATTTATTATATAATATATCTCTCTTTTCTTTCTGGTAGTTATCCCAAAGTCAGAATTTAATTGAATTTGTTTTTTTCCTATATTAAAATAATTTTTAATTAAAAAACTACTTAACATATTATACTGAATTTTTTTATATATATTCTATGGGACAATGTGAATATTTCCTAAAAATTTCGAAGCAATTCGTGAATTTTAAATTTACTTAAAAAATGTTTGAAAAATTAGGTCCCATAGGGTTCAATGTATTTCATTTTTTCAACCCGGGTTCAATAAAAAACTAATTGGGTGATATTATTTATTTATATTCCCATAGGTCCTACAGACCGTCTGAACAACATACTAAAATTTCATTTTGATAAAGTCATTTATACGGCAGTTATCGTGCTAACGGACAGACAGACAGACAGACAGACAGACAGACAGACAGACAGACAGAATGAACAAATTCATAAACACTTTTCAACTTTGTTGTAAAGTGTTAAAAATGTATCTTTAATTCGAGTGAAGTCCGCATTCCTCCTATGTGAAGAGGCACAAAAACATAAGCCTCTTATGACTTTTAGTACATCGAATGAAAATTCAAAATCTGCCGTCAAAACCAGGAGTGGTAGGACGGTACGATTTCCTGAAAGACTAGTACAATGCATTTAAGATCAATGTAGATTCGATGTGCATTCCTAAACTAATTTAATTTGTATATTTTAAATTGTATATATTGTATATATTGTGTAATTGTATATATTGTATATTTGAGATCGTTTCTCGGTACCCCTCGTTCACTAGGGGGATACTCATATGGCATTCAATGCATATTCAATATTGGCCATCTGCCAAGAATCAAGTGCAGCGCGGCAGATACGCATTCTTATTCTGACGGATAAAAGAACATCAGTTCTTCGTTGTGGCAGTCGCTGATAAGTTGACGGTTGTAACTAGAACGAGTTTTATAATAAAGAAGGAGATGGCGATTTGGCAGTCTTGTGATCATTGATGCTATACACTACAATGGAATCCTCACACATATATGTATGTATGTGCCGCGAATAAAAACGCTGCAAAAAATACTTAGTTAAAACTCGGATTTTAAGCAATAAACCTAAAATAATGGAATTGAATTATAAACCGAAACTGCGAATCGAAACGAAAGAAGGATTACAAACTCCCCCAAGGGAGTCAATAGAAATCCACCTGCTCTCTTAGGAGAACCTTATGTAAACAGACTGCTCAGTTTTCTGAGTAGCACTTAAAATACCCACGCGATCACATATACATAATGTCTTGTATTTATCAACCAAGAGATACAGCCCATAGAGGCTAGTGGCTCCAGACATCGAACGAGAACAAAAAAAAATCAATCATGCATAAAACTTATTAAACACTTTATTATTAAACACTTTCCAACTCTAATTTTATTTAAAAAATCTCTAAAATGCGATACATTCAGCGGTAATATTTTTAAAATAAACATAATACTTCAATAATTACCTATATTTGAAAGTTTAAAACGCATCGAAAAACTTTCATTTAAAAAAACGAACTCGATTTAGTTGACGTCATCGAAATAAAAATCGCCTGGCTCTCTGCGTAAAAGCAGTAAATATTTCATTTATACATTTTTATTTCATTCATCACAGTACTACAATAATTTATTCTATTTAAAACTTAAAATAATGGAGGTAAAAGTAATTTAACTCTATGCATAAAACTACATCAAAAAAGTCTGCCATTAAATCGTCTGCTTCTCTATGTAAAATCAATGAATGTTTCATTCATATCATCTACATTGCAAACTCCAAAGTAAAATAATTTTGCGTTAAAAAATGCAGCAATTCTTATACAACTCATCTTACAGCCTAATCTGTTTATATTCTCCATAAGTGAAAATTAGGTTTCATTGTAGAAATAATCAACGTTTGATGATCATTTAAACTCAAATATATTGCAATTACGTTGTTACAGAATACAGATGCACAGAAAATTAATCAAAAATAAAGCTGTTTTATGACGGATACAACACTAAATTTAAATTAAAAAGAACTTTAAAAATCACGATTTTGACACAAGATGGATGTCATATTTTATTTTGAAGTAGGTCACGTGATCTCTTCAAATAATGGTCACGTGACCTCTTCATATAAATGTTGTAATTATTATTTTAATTTTTAATTAAAAAACTACTGAATATATTTTCCTGAATATTTTTTTATATATTTTATGGGACAATTTAAATATTTTCTAAAACTTTCGAAGCAATTTGTGAGTTTTAAATTTACTTAAGAAATTCTTGAAAAATTATGTTCCATAGGGTTCCATGTATTTCATATTTTCAACTCGGGTGATATTATTCTATTATATTCCCATAGGTCCCACAGACCGTCTGAACAACACACTAAAATTTAATTTTGATAAAGTCATTCTTACAGCATTTATAGTGCTAACGGACAGACAGAATGAACAAAGTTATGAGAACTTTTCAACTATGTTGTAAAGTGTTAATAAAAACGCGGTAATTTTTTTTAATGGCTGGAAAAAGTTTCCTGCGATTATGGGGACATTCTTTTAAATGTGAGCAAAATTTTCCCTAAACAAAAAATTAATAGATATTTAAGTATTAACATAAAACATATTGGCCCAAATCACTACAAATCTGGCCTCAAAATATATCAAGTTAATTGTTTAAAACCATACAGATGAAATTTCAAACATGTACATATATTTAACAGTTTGAACACGAAGTTTGAGAGTAGATAAAACTCTTATTGATTAAAACCATGAAAAAGCCAAAATGCTTTAAGAATTGTATCCAGGAACCGCTGGTGTTAGTAAAATTGCATCTATTCTCATTTTACATAACAGTGTTGCGTAGAGAGTAGTAAATGCATTTTTGATTATTTTTCAATTAAATTTACCTAATAATGAGTAGCTGATAAGTACTTTTTTCTGGTTGTAGAACAGGATACAACATATATAGAGTCATATATAAAATTAAAGGCAATATAGATTTGATACGTAAAAATATTTTTAAAGATCCTTACTGTTCCAACCGGGAATCGAACTCTGGATCTTCGTACTATAGCCAGCCAACGTTCAACCGTTGACCTACTTGTGAGGAATTGCAAGTTCTTATTGTCAAAGTGCACTACTACCCCCTCGTTCGCCACTACCCCCTCGGAGGGGCGCCGCCATTGATCGCTACATTTACCTCAAGTTAGCCTCCTGATGCTATTTCTATCCTCCAAGTTAGCTTCCTCCTCGGTTGTTATCCTTCCGATAAGAAATCGGTGCGCCTTATACCAGAGTTATCTTGGATCTGTATTAGTCGTACTAGGGTCACTTTCAGATCGTCGACATCTTTGTACTAACCTACAGTGTTGATTTACTTGGGCGGCATTTTAAAGTACATTGTTGTCCCAATCGAGAATCGAACCACGAATCTTCGTACTAGCCCGCCGATACTCTGCCGTTGATGTACTGTGACGGAATTGCAAGCTCTTATAGTCGAAGTGAACTCTGCAGATTCTTTATTGTTTAAGTTCCAATTTTCATTGCACTGATAATACTGTTTGGTAAAATTCACAGTTTAAATAGTATTTAATTTAATACGATAATTTTGTCATAGTAATATATACAACGCGGAGGATCTTATCTTTCTATAGCGCCACATTAAATATTGTCTCAAACTATTGGCGTTCTTTCTCAACACAAAATTTTAACTCCTTAATTGTATCTTCATGAATATCTTCTTGATAGTGAATAAATGATTTTATATTTTAAAATTGACTTTTAAAATATAAGTGCAAATACATGAATAAATATTTACATTTTTTTTTAATTTTATAAGTAATTTAAGCACGAACAGTTTTGAAAATAAATTTTCATTTACATCACAGTTCATTTTGTTTGTTAGAATATTTTTGTGTTATTTAACGTAGAGTAAGTTTTGTCTGTTTTAATATATTTTCACGTTTAAAAATTTAGATTCCAACTCAGTTTCTATTTAATGCTTTCTTTCCAATTTTAAGCATTTGACTTATATTATCATACCCCAACGTTTAATTATGTAAGGCCTTCACTCAATAAGTCTCCGGTCTGACACATATATGGCAACATTGTTGACAGACCCATATGATTTCTGGATAGTACCAACCTTCAAACGACGCGTGTCAAAATTTATGACATTCTAACAATTTTCTAATTGTCAGAATACTGTATTATAGGTTACAGTGGTTTTAGTGACCCCAGTTTTATAATTTTCGAAACAATGGATACAAAAGAATTTCGTGTGTTGATTAAACATTATTTTTTGATGGGTGGAAAAATACTGTTGAAGCCAAACAGTGGCTTGATAAGTGTTATGGAGACTCTGCACCAGGGAAATCAACTATTATGGACTGGTATGCTGAATTTAAACGTGGGCGTACAAACACCGATGATGATGAACGCTCTGGTCGCCCAAAATCGGCAGTTGTTCCGGAAAACATAAAAGGAGTCCACAAAATAATTTTGAAAGACCGTAAAGTGAAGTTGCGTGAGATAGCTGACACTTAAAGATATCAGAAAGTAGTAGTAGTTTACAGTTTTACACGAAAATTTGAGTATGCGTAAGTTGCTTTCGAAGTGGGTGCCGCGTTTGCTCACACCAGACCAAAAACAACAACTCGTCGACGATTCAGAGCGCTGTCTGGAGCTGTTCAAGCGGTATAAGAAGGATTTCTTGCATCGGTATGTGACAATGGATGAAACATGGATCCATTACTACACACATGAATCAAAAAGATCGTCAGTTGAGTGGACAGCAGCCGGTGAAAGTCGTCCAAAGTGACCCTATACCCAAAAGTCAGCTGGCAAGGTTATGGCACCCGTAATTTGGGACGCGCATGGTAATTTGTTCATCGACTATCTTGAGAAAGGTAAAACTGTCAATAGTGAATATTACATGGCATTTTTGGATCGATTGAGGGTAGAAATCAAGAAAAAACGGCCTCACATGCAAAAGAAAAAGTGCTGTTCCAACAAGACAATGCTCCGTGTCTCCAGTCGATGAAAACGATGGTTAAAATATATGAATTACGCTTCGAATTGCTTCCTCACCCACCGTACTCTCCAGATTTGGCCCCCAGAGACTACTAGCTGTTTGCAGACACCATAAAGATGCTCCAGGGAAAGAAATTTGGCTCAAATGAAGAAGTGATTGTCGAAAGTGAGGCCCATTTTGAGAGCAAAGAGAAATCGTTCTACAAAAAAGGCATCGAAAAGTTAGAGGAGCGTTCGAATGAATGTATTACTCTTGGAGGAGAGTATGTTGATGAATAAAGTTGAATTTCTGAAAAAAAATTGTTTTTTTTAGTTGACAAGAGGCCTTGCAAGCTTTAGTTTACAAATACCGAGTAGAAACATGCGCTAATGTACCTGACCAAATTAAATTATTTAGGGCGTATTACGCCTTGTGCGCCTTCCAAACGGGCATCACCGAACCTGAGCTAAACGTACCTGAATTGCACTGCAAGCACCCGAGTATACACTTCGCGTAGTGGACGTATACGCGTCCGACAGTTACTACAAAGACAGATATTGCAAGTTAAGAGAATTTTAAACAAGAAAGATCAATCATGCATTTAAAAGTGATTATGAAACACTTTCCAACTGAAATACAATTTTATATAAACATCTCTAAAATGTGATACATTCAGCGCTGATATTTTTTTAAATTATCGCAATACTACAGTAATTTATTACACTTGAAAACTTAAAACTTCATCGAAAAAGACCTTGCTAGTTACAAAAATAAATTCCATTCAAATGACGTCATCGAAATGTCGCTTCGTCGCTTCTCTATGTAAAATCTATTCTCGTTTAATTCATAACACTTATGAAAAAATTCTCCAATTCTTATACAACTAACCGACAATCGCTTGATTTGTTTTCATTCTGCATGCGTTAAAATTAGATACCGTTGTAGAAATAATCTAATTTTATTGAACACTTAAAATAAAAAAAAATATTGTAATTGCGTTGGCACAGCATTTAGACACTCAGATATTACGCAAAAATAACGCAGTTTTAGGACGGATGTAACACTATAAATTTAAACGATCTTTAAGCATCTACGGTTACAGTGAAAATGGAAGCTATACTTTCTTTTCATATTACTTTCCTTATATACATAATGTATAAGGAAAGTATTGTGAAGGGGTCGAAAATTCGAATTCGAGTTTTTGACGGGAGAGCACATTTCAAGCATCCCTGATCACGAATCAAACATTTTTGAAGTGATGTCTGTATGTGTGTGTGTGTGTATGTGAAATTATGTGTGTGTGTGTGTGTGTCCGTGAGACTGTGGAGACGATAACTGACGAACAAATGAACCGATTCGAACCAAATTTGGAACAAAAATCACAATCCGTAAACACTGGAAGCATATTGTTTTTATACGCAATCGAATGTTCAGAACCCCCCTAAATTTTTGAATGAAATTTTGACAAAATGGTCAAAAAATCAAAACCACTAATAAAGTTATGCAAATAGACATTTCTTATGTAATTTTTCATTAGAAAACGATTGACATAAATTTTAGAACGCTAACATGAACCGTTCTCGAGGTATTGCACATTTTTCAAAAAAATTATCAAAAAGTCATATAAAATTAAAAAAAAAATATTTCCTATTGAGAAACATGTTCACTTTTCATATTTAATACCATGCGATAAATTGGGTGACATCATTCTCGTGGATCTAGCTCGTTCTATTCATAAAAAAAGATACTTTGAGTAATACTTTTGTATTTGAACGCCAATAGTCAATTTTCTATTGTAAGAATAACTTATTTCTTCATCCATAACACTAGGTGAGATTTTGGCGACGAATTAGGCGGAATGTCGCTAACTTGGCGACTTTCTGAAATGTTGTCAAATTAGCGACAATCTCGCCGAAAGGATAAAGATGACGCTAAATCAATGAAAATGACGACAAATTGTCGAAAATTCAATATCTTGGAAAGAATATTAGTATCTACAATAAGAAAAACCTATTTTTACTTTCCTTATATACATAGTGTTTAAGGAAAGAATTGTGACGGGGTCGAAAATTCGAATTCGAGTTTTCGACGGGAGAGCACGTTTCAAGCATCCCTGATCACCAATCTAACATTTTTGAGATGATGTCTGTGGGTGTGCGTGTGTGTGTGTGTGTGAGTCAGTGAGTCTGTGGAGACGATAACTGACGAATGAATGGACCGATTCGAACGAAATTTGGTACAAAAATCACAATCCGTGAATACTGGAAGCCTATTGTTTTTATACGCAATCGAATGTTCAGAACCTTCCTAAATTTTCGAATGAAATATTGACAAAATCGTCAAAAAATCAAAACCACTAATAAAGTTATGCAACTAGACATTTCTCATGTAATGTTTAATTAGAAAACGATTGACATAAATTTTAGAACGCTAACATGAACCGTTCTCGAGATATTGCACATTTTTCAAAAAAATTATCAAAAATTTATATAAAATAAAAATAAAAATATTTCTTATTGAGAAACATGTTCACTTTTCCTATGTAATACCATGCGATAAATTGGGTGACATCATTTTCGAGGATCTAGCTCGTTCTATTCATGAAAAAAGATACTTTGAGTAATACTCTTATATTTGAACGCCAGTAGTCATTTATCTACTGTAAGAATAACTTATTTTTTCGTCCATAACGCTTGGCGAGATTTTGGCAACGAATTTGGCGGAATGTCGCCAACTTGGCGACTTTTTTAAATGTTGCTAAATTAACTAAAATCTCGCCAAATGGATAAAAATGACGCTAAATCAATAAAAATGACGACTAATTGTCGAAAATTTAATATCTTGGAAAGAATATTGTTATCTACTATAAGAAAAACCTATTTTTTTACTGTAAAAGTAGTAAATTCATTACATTATATACGGGAAGTCATGTGCTGCCCACATCAGATTTTTATTTTTTGTTTCTACTATGTTTTAAAGCGTTTACTGGAAATACCGTATATTATATTTTCACAAAATAAATAAAAGGCTTTATTACTACATCTTTATTTCCGCATTTGCAATTTAAAGGATTTATTGATGTATATGCAGAATATTTTCAAGTTGTCATCCGTTTATTTCTGCCATTTCTTTAGAATAGCTTATTTCTTACGGAGATTTTAGTCATCATAATTTTACGAAAAATATATTAAACTTGTTTCTTAACATAAAACTGATTTTATTGTAGACGAGATGATCCTTGTTACTTTCCTTTATAAGCATATAATGTATAAGGAGAGTATTGTGACGGGGTCGAAAACTCGAATTCGAATTTTTGACGGGAGAGCATGTTTTAAGCATCCCTGAATATGCATCAGACGTTTTTGAGATGACGTCTCTGTGTGTGAGTGAAAGTATGTGTGTGTGAGTGTGGGTCAGTGAGTCTTTGGAGACGATAACTGACAAACGAATGGACCGATTGGAGCAAAATTTTGTACACAAATTACAATCTATGAGTACTGGAAGCCTATTGTTTTTATACGCAATCGCATGTTCAGAATCCCCCTAAATTGTCGAGTGAAATTTTGAAAAAAACATCGAAAAATAGAAACTTTTACTAAAGTTATGTAAATAGCCATTTCTTATGTAATTTTTCATTAGAAAACGATTAAATTAATTTTTGAACGCTAGCATGAACCATTCTCGAGATATTGAGGCAGCATAGGAGCTTTTGGAAGCAGCACATCAGTAAACTCTTTTCAACGTAGCCCTCGAATTATTAAAGTTCCGGGGTTCGTGTTTACAAAATGTATTTTTCAAGAGCCCTACCACCGTCGTTGCAAACGCACAAAGGTCGTGAAGGTAACAGCTGCCTGTTAGACTACAAGAAGGAATACTTTCTTTATTACAGCCTCTTTATTAATAAGCATTAATCTGCAGATATTAATGAATCTTAATCTGCCTACTCTGATAAAGGAAGTAAACTCGCCTGCAAGTAACCTATGCCTGTCCAGTGATCCGGTGCGACAGACAAACACTTTATTAACACAAGGACTTCTGGTTAATAATATATTTATCTCCGGCAGCTCACGCGTGCACTGCATGTCATCCACTTTAGGAACCCAGAAATTCGAGGAACTTACCTCATGGCCCGGATCTAAACCAATGCAATTCCGGTGGTGGACCCCGACTCCTTCTCTGGCATCGTGTTAGAACCTGGTAATGGTCCTGGTAACATTATACGGACTAACACAGCTCAGTCTGCTCGGAATCTAACTTGTAAATATGCGTCAATGGTTATATACTTTTGTTTCAATGGTTTTAAAAAATTGTGGTATATAAATATTTATTTATTTTTTTGGATTTAAATTATAAACTTTTCCCCTAAAGAATGCGATACAACAATGGTCATTGCGTTGCCAGGAGAGGAGACAACTAGCTATAAATGGTACATTAAACTGGAAAGAACAATTTTGAATCCGAGATTTCTACAGAGAAGAATTTAAAAAACGGACACATCATACACAGTTTTAAAAAAATGTATATCTATGATTGTGGGCGTGTGTATGTGTGTTTGCTGTTTTGAGGTATCTGTTATGTTTACATGTGCAAATCTATAAGGATTTTGTCACATTTCAATTAAATTAGATACGGCATATTCAGCCGCGAGACCTTTTCTCAAAAACAACTATTTAGCAGTAATTACATATTTTAAAAGTGGCAGCTAAAGATAAACTCTCTAAAATCGAACCTATAGAACCAAAAATACCAACTTCGTTTTCCATCGCTTCAACAATGCATAAGAAAATGGAAATAAAATAACCTCGGGAAAATATCTTTTTCGTCTTAATATATTCTACTAAGGCCCCATAGTGTACAAATGTATAGCAGGTGTATGCCGCTGCGTTACACCACATGAGCTGGTCATGGCTAACGATATACCCTTCGATTGCCTGAAGTGGTGAAATATAATCGTATGATCGTCTGCAGCTAAATAAATTACATTTGCTTCGGTTATTTTAATAGATACACATAAGAGGATTATAGATTTTGACAACTTTTCACTCAGAAAAAGTCTAATTTTTTGATAATTTTTAACAAACATTTTGACAAAAACAGTATAAAAATATTGAGTTTATATTCCGGTACCCTGAAATTCCATTTAAGGCAGGTTCTACTGTATAAGAAAAGTCATGTGCTGCCCATATCAGATTTTTCACAGTTCAATATATTTTATTCTGACTCGACAAAATTGCCTCTGGATGCTATGCATTAATTTTTGCAAAATTAAACCTTGTGGTTTTAGCGGATAAACAGACGGATAGACAGACGGACGGGAAAACTGCTTACGATAGATTTTTTTTTCGGATTTATAGGATACAAACACGTATAACAAATCATTATTTACATATAAATATTTCGTTAAATCATTGTCAAGTATTATATCTTACTAGCAGCACACCCATTCTCCCTACAGAGTATATAATATAAGAAACTTAAAATTCAAAATCCTGTGCAAATTCCTACAATATTCTGAATGCCACTGTTATTCAAATAATTCTATTAAAATATTTAAATTAATGGTCCTAAAAAGTATTTAAGAATCTAAGTTCTTACTATAAAAATTATCTTTCTAAGAAGATCTGTTGAATAAAATATCCTGATTCTGCTTGTACATAAATTTACAAAAAATATGAAATTAAATCAATATATGTCAAAATAAAAGCACTAAAGTTGTATGGGAAGACATACTGTACCGCTTATATTATCGAATATTAGAAGATATATATACCTGTGTATCAGTAGAAGAAATATATTTACCAAAACATAACATAACGTAATTAATTGGAAATATTAATAATACCCTTAATCTTTAAACCCAAAGGCCGTAATTGATGCCAATATATGCCAAAATGAAATTGCTAAAATTGTATGGGAAGATACACCCCTGGAACTTACATTCTCGTAGATTAGAAAATCTCTGCTCTCGCTATACAAAAATTATCTTCACAGACAGATCTGAAGAAAAAAATAGCCTAGCCCCGTTGATAAACGAATTTGCAAAAAATATGAAATTGAATCAATATATGCCAAAATAAAAGCGCTAAAATTGTATCGGAAGATATACCCGTACTACTTATATTCCCGAATATTAGAATATATACCCGTGTATTAGTGGAAAATTACCCATACTACAATATATGAATTTCAAAAATCATTGTCAAAATACAACAAATGACGTGATAAAGTGAAAATATCATTTCTCTTTAATCTTGAGAGCCGTAATTGATTCCAATATACTATGTTAAAATGTAAGCGCTAAAATTGTACGGGAAGTTATAACCGCGCTACTTATATTTTAGAAGATATACCCGTTTTCTAATAGAAGATTACCCACACTACAATACGTGAGTTTCAACCTTTTTTGCCAAAATTTAACAAAAGACATAATAAATTGAAAATATAAATAATTCCAAAGTAATCTTTAAACCTGAAGGTCGTAATTGATATTATCCAATCAGAAATGCAATTTCGATAAAAATTTATTTCATATACATTTCTTTATTATTTAAATTGCAAAAGAAGTAATACAAGAAAATTCAATCATGTATAAAGCATTGATTATGAAACACTTTCAACTGAAATGCACTGTTATTTAAACATCTCTAAAATGCGATACAGTCAGCATTATCACTGTACTACAATAATTTATTTTACTTGAAAACTTAAAACTAAAAAATGAACTTTATTCAAACGATGTCATCGAAATATAAATAATCTTGCTCTCTATGTAAAATCAGTAAATTTTTCATTCCCACTCTTTTATTTCAGACTCCAGAGTTAAATAAATGTGCTTGAAAAAAATTCAGCCATTGTTATACAACTTATCTTACAATTACTTATATACATTCTGCATATATTAAAATTAGGATTCGTTGTAGAAATAATCAAAGTTTTATGACCATTTAAACTCAAAAATATTATAATTGCGTTGGCGCAGAATATAGATGCACAGAAAATACATAAAAATAAAACGGTTTTAGAACGGATGTAACACTGAATATAAATTTAAAAGAACTGTTTTTATCATTTTTTTCACCGTTAAAGAAGTAAATTCATTATATTATATAAGGAAAGTCATGTGCTGCCCACATCAGATTTTTTTCATATATCATGAGTGTAATTATTATTTCAATTTTTATATATAAACCTACCCAACACATTTTGATGAAAAATAATTTACACATTTTATGTGACAATTTGAATTTTTTTCTAAAATTTTGGAAGCTATTTGTGGATTTTAATTTTGCTTATAAAATGTTTGAAAAATTAAGCTCCAGAGGGTTCAATGTATTTCATTTCTTTCAACCAGGGGTAAATTCGAAATTAATTGTGTTTTATTAATATTTTCATTCCTATATGTTCCACAGACTGTCTCAACATCATACTAAAATGGTAAATTCTGATAAAGTCATTTTTACGACTGTTATCGTGCGAACGGACAGACAGACAGACAAAATGAACAAAATCATAAACACTTTTCAACTATGTTCTAAAAGGTTAAAAAGCATCCAGTCTGGTCGCCGAAGGTGGCTAATAAGATTCATAAAGCATGATACAAATGTGTCTTTATATAGACCCGCAAAATTTTTGATAGAGGAATAAAAATTGTGTATTTTGTATAAATCAATTGATTTTGTTTTCTTAAATAAGGAAAGCACTTTAACACAGAAAGCAATTTTTGTGGATTCATTAAAAGGACCGTGTTTGCATAAATTCCTCATTTATATTCTGGTCGAAACTGAATCTTGATTTGTGATTTACTAAAGAATAACATGATTCTCTTAGTATTGTGTTTTGTATATTTAAAACTCTTGTGAGAGGAACACATTGAGGTCAAGTTATTCTAAAATGTTTGGCGTTATAGACTCCACTCGTATTTCTCATACATTCCATATTCCATGTCGTAAAAGTATGTCTAAAATTCTCATATTGGCAGCACTTGACTTACTTTATATAATGCAATAAATTTACTACTTTTACAGTCAAATTATAATGTATAAGTTCCACGGTACTGTGTTTTCATCTTTTCATCGTTGAATTGTACATTTGGCGTATTTAGGGATGACAACATGTAAAATTATTTCAATTTACCCGTTTAACTTATATAACTCTAAATAAACAATTATCAATATTGATAGCATCCCTAATAAGCAATATAGTCCATATAATAAAATATTTTAATAATTAATTCATCATTTTGACGTCATTTTTATTAATGTAACCTCAATTTAGCAATTTTGACGATATTTTTGTCAATCTGGAGCAAAATACCGCCAAGTTGGCGATACTTTGCTAAATTACAAAATTTAGCAAAGTATCGCCAATATTTAGCAAATATTTACCAAATATTTAGCAAAGTATTACTTTGCTAAATTAAAAAATTTATTGCCAAGTTTGCAAAATACATCAACATGTGTTACAGACAAACGGAGAAAGAAGAGCATTTCTCATATACTAGAAGGTGTGCCCTTGATATGACGGGAATCAGAAATTACGAAATATTACATATCATATGGAGTCATTTTTATCTACTTGGTGAAATTTTTGTCACTTTCGCAAAATTTAAAATAGTCGCCAAGAGGACGATGTCAAGCAAATTTCCTTGCCAAGCGTTACGGACGTAGAAATGGGTAATATTTATAGTTTATTCTATGTTCTTTTTAAGATATTGAACGTTCATCAATTAGTCGTCCTTTTCATTCATTTAGCGGAATTTTTAATAATTTGCCTACAATTTCTTTAATTTGGAAACACGTAAAAAGTCGCCAATTTGGAGACATCCGCCAACTTCGTCGCCAAAATCTCGCCAAGCGTTATAGACGGATAAATAAGTTATTCTTATGGCAGATAAATGACTATTAGCGTCCAAATACAAAAGTATTACGCAAAGTATATTTTCTCATGAATGGAACGTGCTATATTCATGAGAATGATGTCATCAAATTCATCGCATGATATTAAATGCGAAAACTGAACACATTTCACAATAATTAATATTTTATTTTATTTCATGTGATTTTTTGATAAATTAATTTGAAAAATGTGCAATATCTGAAGAACGATTTATGCTAGCATTCTAAAGTTTCTTTCAATAGTTTTCTAGTGAAAAATTGCATAATAAATGAGTATGTACGTAACTTTATTAATGGTTCTGATTTTTTTAATATTTCACTCGAAAATTTAGAGGTGTTCTGAACATTCGATTGCGTTTTAAAACAACAGGCTTCCAGTATTCACGGATTGGTATTTTTGTACCAAATTTCGCTCGAATTGCTTAACTCGCTCGTAAGATATCGTATACACACACACACATACATACACACACACACACACACACACACACACACACACACACACACACACACACACGCACTTACGCAAACATCACCTCAAAAACGTTTGATTCGTGCTCAGGGATGATTGAAGCGTGCCCTCCCGTCGAAAACTCAAATTCGAATTTTTGAGCCCGTCACAATACTTTAATTATACTATGAATAAAAGGAACAAATTCTGATGTGGCCAGCACATGACTTTCCTTATATAATGCAATAAATTTACTGCATTTACAGTGAAAAAATAATGTATAAGATCCACAGTACTGCGTTTTTAATGTTGAGTTGTACATTTCTCGATTTTCTGCATGACAACATGTAAAACTATTTCAAAGTACCCAATTAATTTTTATTTCACACAACTCTATATTAATCAACTCTGCATTAATTAATTATCAATATTGACAGCATTGTCAATCAGCAATATAGTCCATATAATAAAATACTTTAATAATTAATTCATCAATTAGGAGTCATTTTCATTAATTTTGCGTCATTTTTGCAATTTTGAAGAGATTTTCTTCAATCTGCGGCGAAATATCGCCAAGTTGGCTATACTTTGCCAGTTATATCGCGAAGTTTGCCAAATGCATCACCAAGTGTTACAGAGAAACACGGAGAAGATTTATTGTATACTAGAATGTTTGCCCGTCATATGAAGAAAATCAGAATTTGTAAAGATTAGTTCTCATTTGGTGTTATTTTTATCAATTTGGCGACATTTTGTCATTTTAACAGCATTTAAAAATGTAGCCAATTTGGCGACGTATCGTTAATTTTCTCGCCAAGTGTTATGGAAAGAGAAATGAGTTATTCTTATAGTCTATTTTTATGTTATTTCCAAGATATTGAACTTTTATCAATTAATCGTCATTTCGTTGCTTCAGAGTCAGTTTCATCAATTTGGCGAATTTTTATCAATTGGATGACATTTTTGTCAATTTGGCAACATTTAAAAAGTCACCAAGTTGAAGATATTCCCAAAAAATTGTCTCAAAAACTTTATCTAAACGTTACGGACTGAAAAATAGGTTACTCTTATAGTACTCCTAGATTCTTATATTATTTCCATGATATTGAATTTTCGTCAATTATCTGTCAATTTCATTGATTTAACGTCAATTTGATCAATTTGGCGACTGTTTCGTTAATTGGGTGACATTTAAAAGATCGCCAAGTAGGCGACATTCCGCCAAATTCGTTGTCAAAATATCGCCAAGCGTTATGGACGGATAAATAAGTTATTCTTATAGTAGATAAATTACTATTGGCGTCCAAATACAAAAGTATTACCCAAAGTATCGTTTTCCACGCATAGAACGAGTTAGATCCACTAGAATGATGTCATCAATTTTATCGCATGGCATTACATATGGAAAGTCAACATGCTTTACAATAGTTAATATTTTTTTTTTATTTTATGTACTTTTTTGATAAATGTATTTGAAAAATGTACAATATCTTGAGAACGGTTCATGCTTGCATTCTAAATTATCGCCAATCGTTTTCTAATGAAAAATTACATAACAAATGACTATTTGAATAACGTCATGAAATGTTTCGATTTTTTGAATATTTTTTCAAAATTTCACTAGAGAATGTAGTGGGGTTCTGAACATTCGATTGCATTTAAAAACAATAGGTATGCAGCATCCATGGATTATAATATTTGTTACCGGATTCGCGATCCTGACTTTTTTAATTCTTCACTATGTTTTCTGTAATCACTTTTATTCGATCGAGCATGGCTACTTTACAGATAGTAGTGTACTGCAGGTAGACTAAACTTTTAAATTCATAAACCGTTCCTAACAAATTTATTGGGGTGCTTATGGACTTTATTAGGAATCAGGCATACATTTCTTTCATACATACTTACTTTCACTTACGTACTCTCCTTCGTACATTACTATGTATGGTAAGGAAATTCAAATCTTTACTGGTTAGTACATCCTTGCAGCACGTATCAGAACGTGAAGCCAACTGTACAAGTGTGCGTATTCCCAAAGCAAAGATTTGAAGAAACTTTCTAGCTTTTTTCGATACACATCTTAGTTTTGCACATAAAACTAGACGTTCGCAAGAAGTGTTTTGGATTCGATCATGAAACGGGTGCATTGTCCGTAAGGAATCGGCTTTCAGGGAAAAAAGTTTTCGCTTTAAACTTTTAAACGCGCTTTTTTCAAAGATTGTTCGGAGGCGTCAGGTAGATTTTAGCCACGTTCTTAGTGGAATGAAATTTATAGGAAAATCTTTTCTGTAATAAGGATCAACTTACGTGATTTCTAAAAAAAATTGTATTGATTTTAAATTTTGTTGTTGTATAGTTTTTTTTATTGTAAAAAATTGTATTGTTTTTAAATTTTAAATTAACTTTCCACACATTAAACTTTGCTGCGCTGCAAATATGTATTAAAATTTGAAAAAAAATTCATCCCAAATGTCGTTGGAATCAATCTATAAAAGTGAAATTAGGAAATTAATCATTTTAATGATATCTTTAAAAGCAATTACATTAGAATTGTATCGTCTTATTTTAATACTTAGAATTTAAGACTGTCAGACTGAAAAACAAGCAGCCATAAAAATATAAGTTGCAACACTTATAATAAATTTCATTTTGTTTAGCGATGTGCCTTTGAGTCGAAGATATTTATTGAAACCGAAAATTGGCTCAGTTGTTTTCTATACCGTTGTCAGAACTATAAGTGAAAATAATTTCAGACTTCTAAGTCAGCGAGTGATTCTGAAAGGTCTGAAAAATTTCTTTGCAAAACAAAATACATTTTCTTTACCGGGGAGGAAATGGGGATCAAAAGTCCTATACTGTTTGGTTCTGTAGCATATTCTTTCTTTAGACTCAGACAGTCCGACCTATCCGAAGTTGTAGGGTATCTGTTTGGATGGCCGGTACAGTGCCACATGATTTATACCAGAACTCAGTGGGAGCGGTATCCACATAGACCGTACCCACCTTGACCTATCACCAACCTCTCGGACGGACTTTGAGATCCACGCATTTAATCTGTCAGTAATCCGCGTAAACACAAGGGCAGTTTTGGTAGAAGCGAAAATCGAGTTAGGGTCTTCCCTGTGCAATCCCCGAAAAACACTGGAAAGCGTCGGAATTGTTGACTTTTAAAAATGTTCGCCTACTTCATCTTCTTTCCTACGCGTTTGTAGATGGTGGACTGTCGTACATCGGGAATAACATTTCGTCGCTCAATATGTTTAATCCTGTATCCTACAAATAACAATTTAACCAATCACTGATTTTTTCTGAATCGCAATTCTAGATTTTAACTTGTAAGAAAAAAAAAAGATCTAAAATTTATTTCGGATATAAGAGTTACCGAATAAAAGAGTTTCGGATAATTGAGGTTCTACTGTGTTTGCACAGATTCAATCCTCTAGGTCACTGGGGGCTTCAAGGGGGTATTGAAAGACACAGACACGTTAAACTAAAAATACGTTAGACTAAACACACGTTAGACTAGTGTATTAAAATGATATAGACTAGTATTTAAGCCCGTCAAAGAGAGGTAAACTAACACTCTTAAAAAATTAAGCTGCAACTTGTTTGATTTTGCTTAATCGATTTTGCTTGATTTTCTTAGCGTCGGAAATATAATTGTCTCAATCGAAAATCGACCCAGTTAGGTTCTGCCTGGTGGTCGAGTTTCAAACTTTTACGCTCCCGGTGGCAACTTCGGAAGAGTTTTGGGAGACTAACTATTTCACCTCCATTTTGTTCACTCCGGGAGAAATATCGAAAATCTGGCTTCGTTAGATTCGGGTCAGTGGTCGATATTGATCAGTGGTCAACATTGGTCGATACCCACACCGGTTGACATAGCAGAAAGTGTTAGGCATCTATTTGAACGGCCGGGGCAGTGACACCAATTTAGACCAAAACACAGTGAGGGTGACACCCGCATGGACATTTCATTTCTTCCCCTACCACCAACTTCTCGAGAGGATTTAGTAAGTCACATATTTAACGTGCCCCTAAGCGTGAACACTGGCATAGTTTGGGCATAGCTGAGAATCGAACTCGGGTCTACCGAGTGCAATACCAGTGCTTTAACCACTGGGATGTTCCACCTCCAGTGAAAGATAGTCTTTCTCTTTGACCCAGACATTCCAACCTACCCGAAGGTGTAAGATTTTTTTAGGCGGCCGAAAAGTGTCATCCAATTGAGACCGGAACCCAGTGTGTGCGGCATCCACAGGGACCGTACCATCCTTTCCGTTGCAGCTAACCTCTCAGAAGGACTAACCCACATATTTGACGTGTCTGTACTCCACGTCTACACGGGAACAGTTTTGGTAGAGCCGAGAATCGACACCATGTCGTCCGAGTTCAATCTAGTGCTCGACATTATATTCTAAGTGTGCAAAGATTTAGCCTTTTAAGCCACTGGAGAGCTTCTTGAGTGTCTGGAAATACATTTAAAAAAAACCAGAATCTCCCGCCCAGAGAGGAATTTCCGATGATCGATACTATAAACGTGCGAAAATTCAACCTTCTAGGTCTCCAAAGATGCTTTGAGAAGGTTTAACCTTTGGAGACCTTTCAAAATCCACCGTCTTCCATAATTCAGCACCATTAAGTTTTGAACTTTTGTCAATACTGTAAATGCTCCAAGAATCCTCCCTGTAGGTCATCTGTGGGCTTCTGGAGTGTTTAAAAAACTAAATCATGTTTAATGCTTATGTTGTGTATACGTGATAATGCAAACGGACAAGAACTATACAGAGTATTAAAGCATAAGTGGAATACAGACTCTCTCTCTTGATGCGTTTTCTGGAATTTCATCGATGAATGTTTTTTCCCTGAAATTTTTAACTTATGTCAACATAAAACAAATGTAACAAAAATTTTTCGTTTTCGTTTTCTTGATGTATAGCAAATAAAAGCTATTTAGCTTAAAAATACGATTTGCTTGCATCGTGAATCTTTTACGTTAGTTTCAGCAGGAAAACGACATCGAACGATTTTTAGGGCATGTTTATGGCTCTCAGGGAAATAGACATTGCGTAAATTTAATGCACCTTACATACTTTTATAAATATTTAAGTAGGTTTTTGTTTAAGCTGCGTACTACAGCCCAGAAAATGGAATGCTAAGGACTTTTTTTGAATTTGGGGAAAAATGCTTCGTTTTTAAAGAAGGATTTAAGCATACATTGATATAGATAGTACTATGGATAAAAAACATAAAATAGAGGTATGAATCATATTCTTAGTGCGAAACAAAAATGTTAATTTACATATGTTTCATTACTAAAAATTTAGTTTTCAAATATATTGTTTCATGTATATTTTTAAATATTCTATGTTTTTAATATGTGTAACGTCGCAGTATAAAACTCTTATTGTAAGACAGTAAACTTTGTAGAGCGCACTTCGATAATAAGAGCTTGCAATTTCATCTCAGTAGCTCAACGGTAGAGCATCGGCTGGTCATTTTGAAGATCGAGGGTTCGATTCCCGGTTGGGGAAGTAAGGTTCTTTACAACATTAATTTTTCTTTGTAAAGACTGAATTATGAACACAACAATTATAAGGATACAATTGATCCTTCTAGTGAACTTGTGCAGTGAGTGCAATAGATCCTCCAGAATTCAAATCTGAATCCATATCACTCTCATTATCTAAACTGTATCTGTAGCATATCCTGAGAAAAAATGCTTTAAAAATATGTTTATTAAAAACTACTGTATAGCAAAGTTTTACCACTAATGATTTGTTGATTTGTAACATTTACCCCTAAATGAATAAACACTACTGATTACAAGCTATAACTAGTTGTTTACAAAATACTGGAAATTATTAGTATCATTATTTTATTATTTTATTATATGGAGTGTTGATTTTGGAAACATAAAGCAAATAGAATTAAATTTGGTACGATTTTTATTGATAAATATCTGAGTTTACTGATTCTGTGGAAGCTTACAGAGTTCACTTCGATACCAAGAGCTTGCAATTGCGTCCAAGTAGCTTAACGGTTAGAGCGTCGGATGACCACTACAAAGATTCTAGATAGGGATAGCAATATCTTTTTACAATGGTGTCCGAACAGGGACTCGAACCCTGGACCGTTTGGTTAGTGCAATGATGTCACAAGCCTTAAAGTGATTCTAGTATGACAAGCACGGATTCAGTGGACCATGGTATATTGAGCACCGACTTCCAATCGGGAGGTTAAAGAGCACAGAAGAAGTTAACCTGGAGGATAGAAATAGCATCAGGATGTTAACTTGTGGTGAAATAGCAGGAGGGTGTCATTCAGATTATCAGTTGCACGCTAATCTGACATTAGAGCGTGGAAAACGCATAGTTCACTTCAACTATAAGAGCTTGAAATTCCGTCCTAGTAGTGCATCGATAAAAGTGCCATCTGACAAGTACGATGATTCTTGGTTCGATTCCCGGTTGGGCAGAAAGGGGTTTTATAAGCTCTGACTAGAGGATTTTTTTTTTTTTCAAGAACTTTCAAAACTTTGATAATTTCTAACAACAAACATGATTAGGTAAATATAATAATGACCAAAATATAATTATATAATAACATGCGCCGATATTAAAATATACAGCACGTTTTTATTCGACAAAGATAATGATACAAAATCAAAATACACTTATGTTTATGAAAATTGCACCACCTTGAAGGCTATTTAATTGTATTGCAACACCATGAAGGCATCAGATTAGAATGAAACATAAGGGACATGCAAAGCAGGGTAGGACTTGCAATTGGTTAGAAATGTAGAGTGAATGAGCATGCCTGGAGTCCGCAGTGCATTCTGAGCGGTCGTACGAAGAGTATAAAAAGAGGGCTGTGGATGAGTCAAACAAGTGTGGTATCGGAATCAGCGAGTTGAAAATTGTTCTTTTGGAATCACTATGTCTCGTCAATGTCAGAGGGCGCCATAAGCAAACGAAAGTCATGTGCTGCGCACATCAGATTCTTTTAAAAAGGTGGCGTGGTAAACAATCTACACTCATATCTGGGCAACATTTCATTTTAGACAAATGGGTTGGGAGTCATTTATTTTGTGATGAAATTTACGCATAAAACAAGTAATTAATCTATCCTTTTCAGCACATTTCGTCATCTTTATCATATTTTGCTTTTTTAAATCTTTTTCGAAAGAAAATCGCGTTCTATTTGTACAAATCTTACCCAAACATAATCAGCATAACTCGTAAGCGATTTAACTACCAAAATATAACTACCAGAAATTTTGAACGATATTTTTTTATTTATATTGGACACATGTATTCCACAATTACAGACAAACAGATACACATACAGTAACTCCACGTTAAAAATAGTGAATTGGCTTTCTAGAATGCATCAAACGTGTAGATCCGTGTAGAAATAAAAATGGCTCAGAGTTGAAAGTTTAAAGGGTACGTTGAGGGAAATCGTGAGATTCGAAAACCGTATTATAAGGGGGAAAACATATTATTAGTACTAGATTATAATCTAAGAGATTATAATAGTTCTATTGTATTAGAATAAATGATCACGAAGAGATATATATGCAGCAAATTAAGGACGTATCATATATGGCTAATATGTAACTTATAAAAGACTATCAGTAATATTAGAAAAACTGATGTGGGCAGAACATAACTTTCCCTGCTGACTTATATCTACGTTCGTTTATTTTAATTAAAGTTAATTCTCTTTTAATTCAATTTTCGTTCTCATTTCGTAGCTGGACTTATTTTCAAAGGCGGCGTAGAGAAAATACGAAAAAAATAAAATATCTCGAGAACGGCTAGTCTTAGTGTAATGGGGTTGATCTCATTCTTTTCTTCGTTTAAAATTACGTACAAATCGAGAATTTAATGGATATATTCGAGCAGACATATTTTTTTATTTCAGATTTTGTCGATTTTTGCGGGCCATTTTGCAAAAAAGGACAGGTTACTTTTTTTCGAATCGTACCAAAATCTAATCAGCATCAGGTTGACCCACAAGCGACATATCTACCGAATTTTGTAAAATTTGGTCCATTGGTTTTTCAGCTAGAGTGGATACATGCGATTTTTGGAAGCCATTTTGCAAGAAAAGGTGGGTTCTTTTATCTCGAATCGTACTAAAAACTAATCAGCACCAGGGTCAGACCCAAGTGACTAACCTACCAAATTTTGTGAAATTCGGTTCATTAGTTTTTGAGTTAGAGTGGATACATACATTACACAGTTACGCAGACACACAGACAGACAGACAGACACACACACAGACGTCACATAGACACAGACACACACACAGACGTCACGCTAAAAGTAGTTTTTTCGTATTCTAGAGGTCTCGAAACGTGTAGATTCGTCGAAAACTCGGGTTGCGATTTTCGGCATGATTCCAATACTTTCCCTATACATTACCATGTATTGCAAGGAAAGTAAAAATCTGATGTAGGCAGCATATGACTTTCCCTGCGGACTCAAATTCATTTTTTCTTTATTTCTTTAATAATTCATTAAATTGAGTTTAATTGCACAAAATAACACTAAATTTGCATTTTTAATCCAATTTTTGTGTTTATTTGGTAATTGGACATTTTTCCAAAAGTGGCATAACTAAAAGGGAAAAATCACAAATATCTCGACAACGGTTAGTCCTAAAGTAATAAAGTTGTCCTTATTCTTTTCCTCATCAAAAATTACGGTTAAAACAAGCATTTAATTGATATATTTGAACATATGTAGCTTTTTTTTAGATTTTGGCGATTTTTAAGGACCATTTCGTAAAAAAAGGCAGGTTGTTCTTTTCCGATTAATACCAAAATTTAATCGGCACCAGAGTATCCTACAAGTAACTTATCTACCAAATTTTGTGGAATTTGGTCAATTAGTATTTTAACGAGAGTGGATACATGAATTTCTTACGGGCCATTTCGCAAAAAAATGGCGGATTCTGTTTTTTGTATCGTACCAAAAACTAATCAGCACCAGGGTTATACCCAAGTGATTTACCTACCAAATTTTATGATATTCGGTCCATAAATTTTTGAGTTAGAGTGGATACATTCATAATGCAGTTACACAGACACACAGACAGACATTAAAAATAGTTTTTTCGTATTCTAGAGGTCTCGAAACGTGTAGCTCCATCGAAAACTCGATTTGCGATTTTCGGCATGATTCCAATACTTCCCCTATACATTATCATGTATTGCAGGGGAAGTAAAAAGCATGGAAGAAATAAGTTATGGAAAAATTGCTAGGCATTTCATAAGAAGTATAAAAATATAATATATTTTAACGCTTTACATGCAAGCAACGATTTTATTTATTTTAATATGAAAACCTACTTCTATTTAATTAAAAACAATATAAAATTATCTTCTCAATTACCTGATTATGTGTAAAAATACCTCTTTCTCAAATTTCCAACTTAAGATAACAAGAAACACCTAAGACACTAGAATTTTAGTACCCCCTGTAAAAGTAAACTTTCAAGAAGTTTTTTGAGATCGGATCATAAAAAGGGTAAATTGCTTCTATTTATTTTTCAGAAAGAAAATATAAATTTCTTTCCCCTAAACTACTAAACACTTTTTGTGTTACCGCCTGTTAGGAACATCCAGATTACTTTTAAAGCACTCAACTTTTCTGACAAACAATTCTCTTCTTAAAATTTACTGCAGGTATTTTATCCAGGAAGATATTTCTTTCTTTTTAGAAATTAATTTATATCTTTTATTTTTGGAAAAATAATACGATATCTATACGTTGATATAATAAACGCTTAGAATGTTCCGAAATTTAATAAGTATTTCCACTTTGCATAGTTTCGTCATATTACTCCGCTGTTACTCTTTTTATGTAATATATATTTTCCTATTTTACCTAAAACAAATTTAAATGTAAACATTTTTGGATATTTTTACTTTCCCTGAAATAAATGGTAATGTATAGGGAAAGTATTGGATGCATATCAAAAATCACAACTTGAGTTTTCGAAGGATCTACTCGTTTCGAGACCTTTAGAATGCGAAAAAACTATTTTTAGAGTGACGTTTGCGTGTCTGTTTGTCTGTCTGCCTGTCTGTGTATCTATGTGTCTGTCTGTCTGTGTATCTGTGCAATGTATGTATCCACTCTAACTCAAAAACTAATCTACCATAAATTTCATAAAATTTGGCAGGTAAGTTACTTGTGGGATACTCTGGTGCTGATTAGATTTTTGTACGATTCGGAAAATAACAACCTGCCGTTTGTTTCGAAATGGCCCTCAAAAATCGCCAAAATCTAAAAAGAAAAAAAAAGACTACGTATGCTGAAATGTATCAATTAAATTCTTGTTTTATACGCAATTTTTGACGAGGAAAAGAGTATAACACACGCCATTATACTTTAGGACTAACCGTCCTCAAGATATTTGAGATTTCTTGCACTTTTGTATAATGCAATGAAATTACTAGTTTTACAGTCAAAAAATTATGTATAAGTTCCACGGCGCTGTGTTTTTATAGTTGAATTGTACATTTGGCGATTTCCTGGATATCAACATGTAAAACTATTTCAAAATACTCAATTACCTTAAACTTCGCGCGGCTCTAAATAAGCAGTCATCAATATTGATAGCATCCTCAATAAGCAATATGCTCCATATATTAAAATACCTTAATAATTATGTCATCAATTAGGCGTAATTTTCATTAATTTAACTTCATTTGCGCAATTTTGACGATATTTTTGTCAATCTGGGCCGAACTATCGCCAAGTTGAATATACATTGCTAAATTATTAGCTGAGTTTGATAAATGCATCATCAAGTGTTACAGACAAACGGAGAGAAGAGTATTTCTTATATACTAGAAGGTATGCCCGTCATATGACGGATATTAGAATTTGGGAGACATTACTTTCCACTTTGGGTAATTTTTGTTAATTAGGCGACTTTTTTGTCATTTTAACAACATTTAAAATAGTCGCCAAGTTGGCGACATACCGCTAAATTCCTTGCCAAACGTTACGGACGGACGGAGAAATTTGTTATTCTTATAGTCTACGATTTCCAAGATATTGAACTTTCATCTTCTACTAGTCATTTTCATTGATTTAGCGTTATTTTTATTAATTTGGCGACATTTTCGTTAATTTAGCAACATTGAACAAAGTCGTGAAGTTGGCAACATTCCGCTAATCTCTCGCCAAGCGTTATGGAAGGAGATAAGTTCTTCTTCTAGCAGATAAATGACTATTGGCGTCCAAATACAAAAGTATTACCAAAAGTATATTTTCACATGAATGGAACTAGCTAGATCCATGAGAATGATGTCACCAAATTTATCGCATGATTCACTTATGTAAAATGAATATATTTCACAATAGGTAATATTTTTATTTTATTTTATATGATTTTTTGATATTTTTTTTTAAATGTGCAATATCTCGAGAACGGTTCATACTAGCCTTCTAAAATTTATCTCAATCGTTTTCTGATGAAAAATTACATAAGAAATGACTATTTACGTAACTTTATTAAATGTTTTAATATTCTGATGTTTTTTTTTAAATATCACTCGGAAATTTAGGAGGGTTCCGAACGCTCGATTGCGTATAAAAACAAAAGGCTTCCAATTTTCATGGATTGTAATTTTTGTACCAAATTTTATTCGAATCGGTCCATTTGTTCCGCAGTTGTCTTGACAGTCTCATTGACACACACACACACACACACAGATAGCAACTCAAAAACGCCTGACTCATGTTCAGGGATGCTTGAAACGTGTTCTCTAGTCGAAAACTCGAATTCGAATTTTCGACCCCGTCACAATACTTTCCTTATACATTATATGTATATAAGGAATGTAACACATTTACAGGATACCATTGCTATTATGCAGAGGTCGGGTTGCCTGAATTTTGCAACATTTTTCGTGATCTTATCGCCATATTCGGCAAAATATCCTAGCTTGGAAACTTTTGGCGAGATTTTCAAGACACTAAAACTTTCTAGATCCTTTCTTATCCATGAGTTTCGAAAGTGCGACCACTTTCAAGTCACTTTTATGGAGAGTACATAAAAAAAGTCATTGTTCAGTTGGACCGAGTTTATGTAATATAATTTTAGAAACAATTGGTAATAAATCTAATTTATGTGTGATATTCAGCATATTATAGAATTTATAAAACAATGTAACTAGAATGTTTTGATTTAAATCTTATTTTAGGACATATACACTTCATGCAAGAAGTAATGTGAACAACGGAACATCGAATACCACTAAAACTAATCACAGCAGATAGATATAGTATACTTGTCATTTCTGTAACATTTTATACTTGGATAAATTCTGACATTTTAGTCAATGACTTATTTAGTATTTAATTTTTGATCCATTTTCTCATTGACTAGATTGTTTTTGTCCTGATATCTGATTGGAAATCTCTGTATCCATCTTTGCCGTGTTTTTATTTTCTAATTGATTGGCTCTGAATTTTTCTCCACAGTAATATTTGGCATGATTATTGTTCCTCTGAATATTTTTTTTTCATATCCAGACCGTTCGACCTACCCGAAGATATGTAACAGTCATCAACAGTTTTTATATTTGTACCCCTTTCGTTTTTGAGAGTTTGTTGATTCATTAATCACTAACAAATAGGTTCCAATGCGAAATAGCCGCACACGTATTACGTTTATTTCACTTTGCTCCAAATTATGTTGCATATTCTCTTCTCGAGCTAATTTCGTTTGGAATGAAAAACAGATTATATTCTTTAAAAAAATCTAAAGGAAAAGTTTTATGTTTAATGAGCTTTAAGATTAAGTTAAAACTAAAAGAATATAGGATAGAAAAATGTTACTCACACCAAACAACTCGGGTGTAAAATTGGAACTTTCATCACAATGAACACCTCATACATATTTATAAATTCAAAGCAATTTCCTTAAGAGTAAGAAACTGCGGTACCTAAAGTGAATATTTTTGTAAAATGACATCTGTGGAATTTCTTCTCTCTCTCTAAGGACAGTATTTCATATTTTTTATTGCTGTATTTCATTTTTTTTTTGCGAAATTTTTTTAAACTTTCATATTTATATCTACCAGTAATATTAAAAAAAAATAGTTTTCATAAACGTTTGTTAAAAGTTACATGCATTTATTTTTCTGCTCAAAAATCCTTCAAATATTGGTACAGATCGGATATTAAGACAATTTCTGCTAGGAAATTCCTCGAACTGGAACATCAGGATCAGGATTATATGAATGTAAAACTATTATTGTCACAGCGGAATGTCATGAGCCAATCTGTCACGGGGGAAAAAGGGGGCAAGGACCAATTAAATTAAACCCAGGTTCTATTTCGAAGTTCTCTCGTCCAGGAATAAATCCCTGGATGACCTGCAGTGCAATAAATACAAAGATGCTATAAACCCTTACCTTGTAAGGCGCCATCTCCTGAAAACACAGATGGACAATTTCAAGAGACAAAGATGTTAAATAACCACACAGGTTTAAATATAAATCACTTTCTTTATTCAATTTTGTATTAAGAAGTTAGAGTAGTTAATATGATAAACTGAATCTTTATCAGGAAGCACAACGTTAAGTATCTGTGACAGTGACACTGGACTCAGGATCCCTACTAATATATTTGCTGCCACGGAAGTAATTCAATGATAATAATATGATCAACAATATAAATAAAGTGGCACAGCAACATTTAAGTATATAATAAACAACATGATTTAAAATATATTAGGTATGGTCTCAAAGCAACAGGAGAAAACTCGCACTCAGAGAAAATTAGGACTGATAATTAAACAAGTTGAAATAATTTAGGAAATTTATGCTTCCTTGAGACAGGCGTAGATGCAGAGAGCAGTCAAACCTTACCTCCCCAGTCGGAGTTGTAAAAGGGTCGGAACATTATACCATACCCATATTTCGACCCGGCACATAGACCTCGGGCCCCATCGTACCTTCCTCGTCGCAGCTCTCTCAGCTAGACGTCGGGCTCTCCATAGATGTTCTTCGGCGATGTAGGCGTCTTCGGCTTTTCCTCCCATGCCCACGAGAGGCCAGAACTCGACTTGGGCCGAATC
The DNA here is from genome assembly GCA_951213105.1 of Amaurobius ferox. NCBI lineage: Eukaryota > Metazoa > Arthropoda > Arachnida > Araneae > Amaurobiidae > Amaurobius > Amaurobius ferox. The sequence continues at coordinate 63,049,810 of OX578144.1, forward strand.
CCGCACTCCGTGGTGGGCAACATTGAAAAATGGTCCAGGCCGACCTGAGAGCGTCGACGGCTGGACAGGAGAAAAAGCCACGAATATTCTTTGCAACAGCTTTTATGTATTCAGACGGATTCAGGCCCCAGAAGCATTCGGACCTGGCAGAAGACTATTTACGGCCTTTTGACCAATAGAAAACTTCACAGGCATAGCCTCGCCAGCCCAGAGCGGGGTCTCAAATATGAATATGCTGACACATCAGACCCTCGCCACAAGGTCTCAAATTCATCTAGAAGTTTCTCTCCAAATCTATTGTGCAGAAAAGTGCATGCCTTGCACTAACATTACCAGGCCTCGAGAAAGCTCCATCCGCTTTGCCCGGGAATAAAGACCTTGACTCTAACGGTCAAATAATAACGAAACTCCTCTCTGAATGCGGTTTTCACAGATTAATAAAATGGCTAAAAGCTTTCCTTTGAGTATAGAATATTTTGTATAATGCATATTTAATAGACAAGGGGGATAATTAAAACAGGGTTAAAAATAATGTAAAAATATATAATTTGTGATTTTTACAAGGGTTTGGCGAGATTATGAAATCTCGTCACAACATACCTCCCCTCCTCGAGACAAAAAAATCTGACTAACAGGAGGATTTTTTTCATCACAGGATGTAGGCGCAAGTAGTTATCAGGTCCTTGAAGTTCTAGAACCTTCAAGTGGAATTTCAGCAAAAATTTAGAAGTGTACGTCTACACCAGGGTTCTCGGCATGAACACCATTCCATATGAGCGCATGTCGAAGAACCAGATCCAAAAGAAACCTAAAGTTGACTGCAATAGAGTCGAAAATCCTAATATCTACGAGCCCTTTACAAAAAGTTCACATTATGTGAATTCCAATGTATTAAATTCTAAATTCTAAAATTAAAATATATATGTACAGAATATCCCTCAAGTCAACAGTAAATGTAAATAAAATAAAATTCAAGTGTAGAAAGTTTCCAAACAAATTTCCAATTTATAAGTTAATTCTAAATTAAGTTCAATTTCAAAAACATTTCTTTATCTTACAATAATATCTCAACCTAAGGACTTAATGCCAAAGTGTGGTCAGCAATTTCTCAGTTTATGCAGTTAGATCTTAATTTTTCCAATATTGTAAATAAAAATTTCTCATGACCACAACAGATTTCTAGTTCAGTATAATGTTAAATTAGTAGCTATTGATATACTTTTCCAGTAGATGACATTATTTTTCATCAAAAGCTCTAATGCTGTAATGTAGTTAATAATTTGTAGATAATTTCCATGAATTATCGTAATAAATAATTTCATCATATTACATAAATAAATAATATACAGATTTAAATAATAGAAAAGACCATACCAAAGAATTTGAAAAATAGAAAAATGCAGTAAACAAACCTGGTCCAGTGCCTCACAAAACATCTAAATTTTAACAGCAGGTGTCTATTTGACACATATTTTTGATAATTTCGAATATAACATTGAGCATGACAATCAGCAAGGTATCGTATTCTTCTTAAAAAGAGGCAATCAGTAAGGCAAAACAATGGCAACAGCAAGAGTATCTCTTACCCAGATACTTTAAAATATAACATTATTTCATGTAAAATATAATAGTATTCATGATTTTTTTTATATTTCATATATATATATATATAAATTATCCAAAATATTTTTCTTTTCAAAATTGTATTCAATATATTCCATTTGTTATTTCAAATTTATCACTTCAAATCGTTATCTCAAAAATGTAACTTTGTAATATACACAACTCAGTGATGTGTAGGTAATCATGAAATCATACATGTGGCAAAAGGGAGACAGTGGCCGAAAAACGCTTCACCAATTTAAATTATTGTACTAAATTGTTGTCTTTATTAACAGTAATTTGTGGCAGTCAAGTGGTTATAAAATTTGACTAGGTGACCAAAATCACTCAGATTTTTCGTAATTATTCCTTTTATAATATTCAATATTATAATTTTTCTTAAAGTTGTGACTCGAAATAAGCTGTGTAGACAAAATGAATGTCGAATATATGTAAATATAAATATATGTGTGTATGTAGATAGCAATTATACTTTAAGAAGTTTCTCTTTTTTTTTTTTTTCAATTTGCAAGTAATTCGCAATGAATTGTTAAGAAATCTCTGTTCTCAACATCCCTTAAGTAATCAAATAATAATTCCACTGAAATATAATAAACATAAAACATATAGTATGTACACAGAAATATAATTGTGGTATTAAATGATTATCTTGTTTACTCCACACACCTCAGAACTTGCAAATAAATTTTGAACATCCCGAACCAAAAACCCAGATGTCATGGCATACTGGTATTTGCAATTTAGATGAAATTTAGGGTGTGTTTGCAACCACACCACCACACCTACAAGATCAAAGTGCGAGCTAACACTTAACACTTGCAGGGGGCAAAGAGTCCAAATAAGGCCGAAAGAAAGGATGTCCAAGTTCTACACCAGACGTAATATCCATATAAACATTAATGTTATATGCAAACAGTAATTGTCCACTTGAAATAAATTGTATATGTTTATAATATGGTTTCATTTTTTTGAGAACCACAACAGTCACAGCGAAATTATCTCTTTAAGAAAATTGTCACCGTCTAGTCAAGCATTGTAAATAAAATTCTTGTAGTAAAGAAATGTAAGTAAATGTGCCTCGAAATTATATAGTGCTCCTCTGGCACGGCACGAACTTCATGAGTTATCAAATCGCAACGTAAGTATCTCCTATTTTTTTTTTTTTATGAAGTTCTCAATAAACTTGGCCACAGAAAATAAAATTAAATTTTGAAGAAAGTTTTCGCCACTCCCCGAATCAAATAACCAAAGCCACAGATCAATATTTAAATTTGTAACATAAAAATAATTTTCAACATGTTGCCAACAAATCACATTTCGTAAATAAATAAGTATCATTTCATAAATTTTCCCATAAATTCAATCCAATTTCATAAAGTTGCCTTTTAAAAAATCAATGGATTTCTTTAAAATAATATTGCCTTTTAAATGTAAATAAAATAAGCTGATGTCAAGGAAGAATTTTAAATTGAGTTCAAAAAAAATCTTTTACTCAATGTTATTCAAATTTTGCACAATTTCTCAAATTCAGGAAATTATATTATATTATCGTGTGCAAATATTTCTGTGAAGTAACTTCAAAATAAAATTAATTGAAATCCAAAATATCCATTTTCTGTAATTATTAAAGTTTCCAAATAAATTCAAAGTATTTTTAAAATATGGATTTCATAAAGTGAATCAGAAAAATAAAATGTCCAAATATTATAAGAAAATTAAGTTTGTGGAATCCGTTTTAAAAATAAATCTATCTTGTAAATAAAATCAGAGTTCAATACTCTTTAAGGATTTCCACACTAAATGTAAATACAGTAAATAAATCATTAATACTTGTAAATTATAATCAAGTAATTCCGTGGAATAATTTTCTAATATTCTTATATATATTCGTAATTAACACCAGAGTTCATTAACTCTATTAAGGGTTCCACGCTAAAGTAAATACACCGTGAAATTGAAATACACGTAACAATTTTCAAAATTTCAATTGTACGTAAACAACTTTCGAAAAAAAAAATTTTTTTTTTTTTAACTCGTAATAAAATAGTTTAACTGTGGATTTAATTTATAGAATTAAATTCTATATACGTAATTATGTTAGAGTACGCTGACTCTTTTTTTTTTTTTTTTAATACCACAATGTAAACAAGCAAATTCTTTTTAGACTCCAACATTCATTTGTATTTCACATTATTTATCGTAAGTAACAGGAGTCGCGAAAAAATATTATTAAGTTTTCGAAAGTGTCTCAATTATAAACATAAATAATTCCATATTTTAATTTCTTAAATTTTCAATTTCAACTCTCAATTGTGTTTCAGATAAAAATGTCAAGTTTCATAACTTTTATTTCTCGTATTACAAACCAGGTCGAAAATAAATGTGTGCATTACTGGTTTCACGTTTCCATTTGTTAAGATTCCGTTTCTATTCTAAAGTAAAAGGGTTGGCAAACGGATGTTCATAATATAATCATATACGCGATTAACTGATAAGGCAAACACTCCTGCACACAATCAACCAAAATTAAAAACAGATTTGAGCAGAAAAGATTCAAGGGCACAAGTTTTCTTAACATTGCCAGCAGTCGAAATTAAGAGCGTTTATGAATTCGTCCCGGATCGAGGTCAACTAGCCATTGTATTGACCAAACTGCGGTATCAACATTTTTCACTTCTCGCGGTTCTAATTGTGAAAGTCTATTGCACTTGATTGCGCAATTAGCACGGAAATAAGATTCTCTTTTGTATCATGCCAGCCGGGGAAAAGAGCACAGCAAGCAGTATTTCAAATATATTTCGTGATTCTTTTAAAAGCGCTGTTTTTTTTTTTTTATTTAATATTCCATTTCAGAGGGGATTCTTTTTAAAACAAGGACTTTTCTTATTAAAATATGGGATAACTGAGGCGAATATAATATAATTTGTTAATGACATAACATAAATAACCAGTAATGAAAATCAATGCCATAGTAAAGTTTTGTAGTTATAATAATGGCAGAACGTAAATAAATGTCATTTTCAAAATTTCTCAATATAATGTATTTCAAAACATATTTCCATATTATTTCAATATTTTCTCCACGTTTTAATTCAACATTTTTAAATCAATGTTTTCAAATTTTTCTCCATTTTAATATTCAATAGTTTCATTTTTTTTTTTTTTTTAAATAATTTCACTTGCAAAACAGAAAGCAACCCATCCTCAATATTTTAAGTTATTAACGTGTTGGTCTAAACAGGGAATTGTGCAACTGTAGACCACACAAACTTTCGAATTGAATTTTTGAGCAAGACATCACTCATTGCTACCGGAATAACATAGGCCTGGGTGCGACGGGAATTTTTACGAGGACATCCTTCTACTCGAAAATTTTACCCTCGAAAATAGCAACTAATGAGGTATTTTCCTTCTCATAGGATTACGCTAGTTCGACGTGATATATGATATTAATGTGCATTCCAAACAAAAATAAATAAAAGTAAACTGTTTGAATGCAGAAATAATGAATAGGCAAGGAATCAGAAATATATATAATGGAGAAATCATTTAAATCATTTTCAATCATCCTGAGGCACACATAAATAAATTGCAATCAAAACAATCTCTCAGGGAATTAAATAAATAATCAAGCGCTCAGTCCCATTCAAACACATATTTTCAAATTTATCAGTTCAATTTTTGACTTTTAAAAAAAATTATTTTCTTTTAATAAGTTGTGGAAACAGTTTTCTATAATTTTCATTTTCTCATGTATATTATCTATATTTTATACAATTGCTCCACCAAATCATTCAAAGTCAAAACAAAATATAATCAACCCCTTTTTACAATTTTCCTGCTCTTCCCCGCTTTTATGAAATGATACCGCACATAAATTCTTTTAAATAATACACACATATTTCATATAATTCAACTCTGTGTGTTTTTGAACTTAATATCATATCGACATACACAGATATTTATATACATGTTTTAAAATTTCACATTATATTTCATTCTTTCAAAATTCACTTACTTCGAATTTTTCATGCAATGTATAGTATATTTCATATATAAATATAATAATATGAACAGCATTGAAAATAAATATTTCATCATTTTTGTACGTAATTTTCTTAATCGCCATCATGTAAAATGTGAATTATCTGTTTTAAAATCTTGATGTGACCAAACAGTTTATTTAATATTATCTTATATTTATTCATTGAAATCACGAGATTATAATTTTGGTCCATCAAGCTTTTGAGTCTGTCTGTCATCCAGAACTCAAAAATTTCGTTGCGTGCTTTCTTTAGCTACACAAAACATAAAATTTCTCAATGTTATTTTATAAGGACACAATCGGTAATTATTTGTCATAGTCATGAGTCACAGTCGGGTATATTTATAAATAAGGGCGCATTCTCATTTAAATTTAAGCATTTCCATAATTTAATGTATATAGATATTAAAATAAATTCAAGTTCTCAAATTTCCAAGCATATTAAAATTCTAGTATTTCTATATATAAAATTCCAAGTAAACAAGTATTCATTGAAAAAAAGTATTCACACTTTAAATATTTTCAAACAATTGGAAGGATTTGAGCATTTTCAATGAACATTTCATTTAGAATAGAATTCTCGAAAACAGCCCCTATTTCCGGGCGAGATTCAATCTTATAAAGCTAACTGACATTCTTTGAGATGCAGAATCTGCCACCCCAATTTATTGGGTAAAATGCGCTATGAGCATGTCGAAATTATTATATGGTCAGAAAAATCTCCAAACATGATATTCATACAAAAAATCCCTAACCGAAAACAAGAGATATTCTCACAAATCTCCATAAATAAAATTCTCTTTCAAACAGGCTGTCGCCTAAGTTTCACTGTAGATTAATTTAAAATTGTTAAATTTCCAATATATATACATATTTTTATCTTCAACAAATAATATCTCTATTTATAAAATCATTAAACAACATTATTTCTCAAATCTCAATTTCTTGTAAAATCTGTAAACTTTTAAATATAATTATAGCAATTTCTTGTAATTCTATGCAACCCTTACTCATAAAAATTTGTCATAATATTGGTTACTTGATCTTAAAATGTGCAATATTTTGCACCACATTTCCAATTCTGTCTATATGCCACTACTCCATACAACTACATCTGCATAAAATTTTCAATAAATGAACAATAAATATATCTCTGAAATTATGAGTGCGGTTTCCAAATCAATCAGAATTTCAATTTAAAGAGACCATACCAAATTAATTATCAGTGTCCAGTGCACAAAATATAAAAATTTAAATAAATCACATGTACGAATTTTAAAATTTCAAATTTTTCAACAGGTGCTCAAGAGAAGTGGTCACGAAGCACCAATTGTCACAGCGGAATGTCATGAGCCAATCTGTCACGGGGGAAAAAGGGGGCAAGGACCAATTAAATTAAACCCAGGTTCTATTTCGAAGTTCTCTCGTCCAGGAATAAATCCCTGGATGACCTGCAGTGCAATAAATACAAAGATGCTATAAACCCTTACCTTGTAAGGCGCCATCTCCTGAAAACACAGATGGACAATTTCAAGAGACAAAGATGTTAAATAACCACACAGGTTTAAATATAAATCACTTTCTTTATTCAATTTTGTATTAAGAAGTTAGAGTAGTTAATATGATAAACTGAATCTTTATCAGGAAGCACAACGTTAAGTATCTGTGACAGTGACACTGGACTCAGGATCCCTACTAATATATTTGCTGCCACGGAAGTAATTCAATGATAATAATATGATCAACAATATAAATAAAGTGGCACAGCAACATTTAAGTATATAATAAACAACATGATTTAAAATATATTAGGCATGGTCTCAAAGCAACAGGAGAAAACTCGCACTCAGAGAAAATTAGGACTGATAATTAAACAAGTTGAAATAATTTAGGAAATTTATGCTTCCTTGAGACAGGCGTAGATGCAGAGAGCAGTCAAACCTTACCTCCCCAGTCGGAGTTGTAAAAGGGTCGGAACATTATACCATACCCATATTTCGACCCGGCACATAGACCTCGGGCCCCATCGTACCTTCCTCGTCGCAGCTCTCTCAGCTAGACGTCGGGCTCTCCATAGATGTTCTTCGGCGATGTAGGCGTCTTCGGCTTTTCCTCCCATGCCCACGAGAGGCCAGAACTCGACTTGGGCCGAATCCCGCACTCCGTGGTGGGCAACATTGAAAAATGGTCCAGGCCGACCTGAGAGCGTCGACGGCTGGACAGGAGAAAAAACCACGAATATTCTTTGCAACAGCTTTTATGTATTCAGACGGATTCAGGCCCCAGAAGCATTCGGACCTGGCAGAAGACTATTTACGGCCTTTTGACCAATAGAAAACTTCACAGGCATAGCCTCGCCAGCCCAGAGCGGGGTCTCAAATATGAATATGCTGACACATCAGACCCTCGCCACAAGGTCTCAAATTCATCTAGAAGTTTCTCTCCAAATCTATTGTGCAGAAAAGTGCATGCCTTGCACTAACATTACCAGGCCTCGAGAAAGCTCCATCCGCTTTGCCCGGGAATAAAGACCTTGACTCTAACGGTCAAATAATAACGAAACTCCTCTCTGAATGCGGTTTTCACAGATTAATAAAATGGCTAAAAGCTTTCCTTTGAGTATAGAATATTTTGTATAATGCATATTTAATAGACAAGGGGGATAATTAAAACAGGGTTAAAAATAATGTAAAAATATATAATTTGTGATTTTTACAAGGGTTTGGCGAGATTATGAAATCTCGTCACAACACTATGTATAATGGGTAGATACTTTTGTAATGTGTCATAATCCTTAGAAATTGAGAGAATGAAGATAAAAATGCTTTCGGAAATGGATTCTGTATAACTTTTGATTTTTTAGAGGCACAAATGGTATTGAAATACTTTTATATTTTAATAAAATACTTGATGATGAAGAAAGTCATTTAGAATAAATATCTACCACATTTTAAATGTGAAGACATTTAGCAGGAATATCTACCACTAATTTTTCAAAAGTATAGAATTAATAAAATTACTATTTATTTCCATTTGCAAATAAGATTTATTACATATTCTATACATCTAACATGCTTCCTTTTTATACTAAAACAAAAAGCATTACATTGCTCCTGATCCATTAAACTTAATTTTAAGACGCTTATGCTCTTTCGAAGTACATCCTTAATCTAAAATCGATATTTTTGGGACTTTTTTCAAGATATGGCCTGAAAACAAAAATATGTCTGCAGCAGATAAGAGGTTGAGTTCAATAATTTTCCTTTTTTATTTTTCTACAGATTATTCCATCATGAATGAACCAGATATACGTGGGATAGTTGAAATGGCTTTTTCATTATTTTAACAACATAACTATATCTTATAAAATACTTAAATAGCTATTAAATACTTAATAGCGAAAATAATTTGCAGAACATTGGTTTAAACAATGTGAAAAGCTAAATGATTAAGCAGCGCATGCGCAGTGTATATGTAAACAGTGTACCCGTGTCTCAGTTTAGAAAACGACACAATTTTGAGAGAGATAAAATTTTCCAAAATTTAAAAGTGGTGATTATTATGATTGTACGAAATATTATATTATTTTTATCAGTTAAGTGGATTGTATTTTAAATTTCAATCAATATTTTGTATTCACTTTTTAATAATAAAGTCGATAAACTGATTTGAAACAATATGTGATATATTTACATTTGACGTCATAGGAACATTAATTCATATTGTAATCTCTAAATGGTAGAACAAGTTAATTGAAAAGTTTAAATTTTGAGATATTCTGCAGAAAAATTCAACTGTATTTCTTAAATTGTATATGCTTATTTGGTGCCACTTTTATCTCTAGATAAATGACTACAGTTCTGATCTGCAAAAATGTTACTGGGACACTCCGAAATAATAGAAGTTGGTAAACGAAATGTTGAACATTTTTGCAAGAAACCCATAGTGTGTCTGTCGATCTGGATATGCAAGTGCAATATTATGTGACAAGAAAAATATTGTTTAGTAGATTTCCTTCATGATGTATGTCTTCGATACACTTTTCAATTCAGCAATACTTTTCAAGGATTAATGCTGCTACTGTGGCAACAAGCATGAGTGGATCAGTTTAACTCTTTTTATAATATCAACACTTGGAATATCTCTTAATTGCTTAGATATAAGAGAACGTGCTATGTAGTATTGCAAAACTACGTGATCATCAACGAAACCGATTGCATTAGTGAGCTATAGACCATTGACTTCAGACTGTACGAGTCTGCAAGGCTAGGTTACAAAAACCGTCGATAGAGGGCGATTTAAGAAAAGCAGTGGAAGCGTGTTTGATAACTTTAAAATTCTACCTTTAGGCAGGATTTGTGAATAAGGATTCGGTGTTGAAATTCTGGGCGGCTTGCCAGTTTCTATGTGCTGGCTCAAAGGTACGACCATTTTACTTGGTTAACTCAGATAGTCGTAAAAGTGTTACATAAAATGTATTACTGCTGCCAGTTCAGTTAACGATCAATTATCGCTGATTAAATTTTAGAACAGACTGATTAACCAATGATGGTTGCATTACTGGCAGTTTGCTTTAAATCTTAGTTAAAGCTCGTTTGGTATGTTTTGTGAGTATATATTCTTTTATTTCGGATATGTGATACATTTGCCATGGATTGCCATTACTCGTATTAGCATTTTTAGTAATGCATTTTAAAAATATATTCTTATTTAGCTTTAAGCAGCTTAAGACAGATTATATTCCTCAATTTTTCTTTCACCTCTGAGAATTTCATGTCTTTCCTGCACTTATTTCCTTACATCATCTTATTTTTGAGCACACATTACTTTTCTAAAAATAAAGAAAAACACTGAATTTTAATATTACTAACTTGTTTTAGAAGAATGAATTAGGAAAAAGGAGAGCAGGTTTTCTAATTATTCTTTCTTTGCTATTCTGCAGAGCACAAGGGCTTAATGTTCTCCGAAATTTTAATGCTTTATTTTGTTACTGCAAGTACATGTTTAAAGGTTCTTGCGACCAGAAGGAAGGTCATCCGTTCTGTCTAATTTACGAAATGTTTCGTTCTGCTTATGGTATGTCAAGTTATGCGCGAGTAAATTCAACGTTCTGACAGATATTTGGTTCGTATAACTTGAAGTTGGTTATCTGTAATTTTATTTCATATTCATTTTGCCCTTTAATTTGAAATAATGTGTTGCAATTTTGTAATTATTACTTGCGAACCATTTCAGTATTTATAGCTTTAAAAAGTAATAAGTAGTTACAATTTTGTCACTTACGTAAATACAAGTTCGAATATATTATTCAATTTTCTGGCTCTCTTCATTCCAGTCTGCATATTTTTTATGAAATATATATACGTTTCTAAGGATAAAAATCATAAAATTACAATAATATTAAGGTGCTTTACCAGCTTAATTATACCTTTTACGATATTTTATTATTAATTTCCCTATATACATAGCATAATGTAAAGAAGGAGCAATGTGGCGGGGTCGAAAATTCGAATTCGAGGTTTCGACGGAAGAGCACGTTTCAAGTATCCCAGAACTCGAATCGATCGATTTTTGGTGATATATGTATATGTGTGTGTGTGTGTGTGGTTCGTGTGTGTGTGTGTAAGCATGGTTTTATTTAGGGTGTCAGGTGGTGCCTGAGCACCCCCTGGAAAATTATCAATGTATTTACTATTCACAAGATCTACCCATACCTGTCATTTTGTCATTCCCAAGTTTCACCAAATTTTGTGAAATTTGGTTAATTGGTGGTTTCGCATTTAGGCATTTGGAGCAGTCATATATATATATATATATATATATATATATATATATATATATATATATATATATATATATACATATTATATGTATGTTACCGTGAAAGACCGAAATTGGAGAATGTCGACTTTCACCGGTGAATGTCAATACATACCAAATACGTCGTGAAAGACCGAATATTTGATTACATTCTTGTACATTCAGACCATCACCGGTGTATGTCGACAAGCACAGATATGCTCTGGTGGAGGTCGAAAAGAAAAGCCGATCTTAACAGAGAGGCGACAGTCTGTCGCCAAATCCTTTGTTCTGCTGCGATTAAAGTTATGTGGCATGTATTTGTTATACTCTGGAACATTACTGTTTGTCAGTCTTATGCAAGGTTTGATGGTGCGCGCAACGTTTTCGGAATTTTTTTTTTATCCGATAACCTAATTTATATTGAATGGATACTGCAGTGAATCGTGATCTTTTTTTTTGAAAAGTTAAATGCATTAATTGCGAGTAAACGAGAAGACAATTGATTTTATTTTTCTCAAGAAAAGTACTCTTAAATTCTTTCTGAAGTGATTTCTGCTAAAACTACGTGCAACACACCTTTGGATTACAGACGATTAAGACGTGTTGACGTTTTAAAAATTAATGATGAAGAGAAGTTAATTGTTCCATTAAAACCAGGAGAACGAATATACAGTATTATGTTACCAATGATGAATTGTTTAGTATTCTATTTGAAACTCACACCAGAATAGGCCACGGAGGAAGAACACGTATGCACGGAAGATTTGCAAGTTAAATACAAAAGTATTACATATGAAGTTGTAATGTTGTATTTAAATTTATGTACACAATGTCAAATGAAACATAGTGCACCTAAGAAAGGCATTGTTGTGAAACCAATGGTCAGTTCTGAGTTAAACTCAAGATATCAAGTTGATCTGATAGACCTGCAGTCACACAGGGATGGTGAATATAAGTTCATAATGGTGTATCAAGATCATTTAACTAAGTTTGTCCAGCTACGACCATTGAAAACTAAGACAGCTGAAGAAGTAGCGTATCACCTTCTTTAAATATTTTTAACATTTGGTGCTCCAGCTATATTGCATTCAGATAATGGTAGGAAATTCAGTAATCAAGTCATATCCGAACTATTCGCTATGTGGAAAGATGTTAAGATAGTTCATGGAAAGCCTCGTCATAGTCAAACACAAGGCTCATTTGAAAGGGCTAATCAGGATATACAGAATATGTTAACTGCATGGATGAAAGATTACGATACAAATAAATGGTCAGATGGTTTGCCCTTTGTTCAGTTTGCCAAGAACAATACATACCACGAAGGAATACGCCAAAGTCCTTATGAAGCCATGTTGGCATTAAACCAAAAAGAGGCATAGCATCGTCTTTTTTGCCTGGCGAACAAATTGCAAATATTGAAACCGAAGAACAACTCGAAGAAATTGCTAATACTTTTAAAACCGAAGAACAGCTTGAAGAAACTGTTAATACTTTTGAAGAAAATTTGAGCAATGGCCATACCGAAAACCATATTCCAAAGAGAAATATTGAAGAGGATCTGCAACCTACCACGTCTTCATATCAAGCCCTGACGGAACAACACGAGTTTATTTCTATAAAAAGATCAGCCGCGAAAGAGAATCTCCTACTTCAAGCAACGAAAATGTTACGAATCTCAAAAATTTTTTTTCTCCTGCTCAAATTGGTGATACCGTACGAATACAAGTCCCTGATGTCGACCGTGGTCGTAGAGATGGCCAAAATGTGTTGGCAGTTGTTATTGGAATAGAAGACTCTGACTTTTATAAACTAGCAAATAAAAATGGTACCCTCAAGCAGCTTTATACCCGTAATCAGTTCGTAATTTGTAAAGAAAAGTTACTTTCCATAGATGAGATTTCTTCTCAAGAAATGTCGCTGAGAGAAGCAGCTGCAGCTAATTCGAGAAGTGGAGGGCAAGGCTATACACGCTGGCATTGCAAAAGGAAGTTTTCCACAACTAAATGAAGTTGTAAAAGCAAGGGACTCTTGTGCAATTCAAAGTGTCATAAAAGTTTAAGTTGTTGCAATAAATAAGATCACACAATTAAGTAAGTTTTTTATTTGTATTATTTTCTTTTCTCATTTAGAATGTACTGTTTGTTTTAAGTTCAACAGTTTATTTACATGCGCTGTTACTTAAGCTTTCTCATATTTTTACATATACGGTATAAATGCAAAGTTCTTTATTGACTAAACTTAAAACTAAAATCTTAATGCTTAACATTTTTCTAAGTACAACTAGCTATTATTATTAAGAAGGCAAGTAATATCGAGCATCCCTTCTTCTGTCGCTAGAATCTAAAGCTACATGTCCAAAACAACAAATCCTGGGCTGCCCTTTAAATCTACCACGGCATTTAAACACTCCGGGGTTAGTCCCGCAGTGAAAACTCCTCTACAGAGTGACGAACCCCACTCCTCATCGCGATTGGTCACTCCTCTCAGCAAGCGAGGCGAAAAAGTTACGTCACCCTTGTGACGTTTTTTCGCGCCTGAAACACGGACAAGAAAATGCAAACCTTCGACATATTCAACATTCACCATTAGTGCATGGTGAATGTCGACATTTGCCGGTGTAAGTGAGAAATAAGGATAGTTGGAAAATATTTTGGACATACACCAAACGACTATGTGAATGTTGACATTCACCGGTGAAAGTCGACATTCTCCAAATTTCGGTCTTTCTCGGTAACATATACATATATACATTACATATATACATACATATGTATATATATATATATATATATATATATATATATATATATATATATATATATATATATATATATATATATATATATATATATATATATATATATACATGTGTGTGGGGAGTAATATATCATGAACGACTAGTAGAACGTTTCGAACAACATTTGGTACTAGACTTACAATAAGTAAATACTGGAAGCCTATAATTAAATATTGGAAGCCTATAAGTAAATATTGGAAGACACCTAAATTTCCAAATGAGATGTTTAAGAAATCATCAAAAAATCAAAAACTTCCATAATGCTACATAAACAATGATATCTTATGCAATGTTTTTAATTAGGCAGCGATTGACAAAAATTTTAAGAACGCTAGCATAAAGCATTCTCAAAATATTTCACTTTTACCAATAGATTTATCAAAAAAATTCACTAAAAGATACAGGGTTAGCGAGAAATAAGCTTACCACTTCAAAGGGCACTAGGATGCATTCTATTGGTCCAAATGAGATAAAATTTGAAACACAGATAATTCAAATGATGCGCTTGACATTTATTAAATAAAAAATTTTAGTACAATAATACGACGATAGGTGGCGCTGTAATACACATAACAACATTTATTAGGTTTTATAAATGTTAAATAATACTTAAAAAGTAGCATTAAAACTGCTCAATATGTCCCCCTTCATGTTCAACAATGTGCTCTAATTGCAAAACCATAGTTTCCACAGCTGACAGGAGTGAGTCTGCCGGAATATCGAGAACGTTGCCCGAATGTTGTCCTTCAGATCTGTCACAGATCCTGGCCTTTTACGGTAGATATTGTCCCTGAGGAAACCCCACAACCAAAAGTCGCAGGAGGTGATATCCGGCGAACGAAGAGGCCATGCTGGTGGAAAATGCCGGCTGATCACCCGTTCAGCTGTGAAATGCTGTGTTATCAATTGCTTTAGACTACGCGTGACGAGGTGCGCCATCCTGCATGAAAATGATATCTTGAAGGCATCCACGCTGTTGAAGTTGTGGGATTACAGAATACCACAGCATATCACAGTACGGTAGTCCTGTGACGGAACAGGTCTTGATTCCAGTTGCAGTTACCTCTTCAAAAAAATACGGTCCAATGATAAAGGTAGCCGTAAAACCACACCACACTGTCACGCTTTCAGGATGCAAGGGCTATTCCTGGATAGCGTGAGGGTTTTCCGCTGCCCAAATTCGACAATTGTGGGTTTTAAGTTTTCCATTGAGACAAAAGTGGGCATCGTCAGTCCACAGGATGTTCCATGGCCAACTGACGTCAACCACCAGTCGAGCGAGGAACTGAAGTGCAAATGTTTTACGAACTTCTGAGTCTCCGTCCTGCAATAGGTGCACAAGCTTGATTTTGTAGGGATAAAAATTCAAAATCCGCCGTAAGATTTTTCGTACAGTGGAATACGACATATCCAATACAAGGGAAACAACTGGCAATACTCACATTACCATGCGGCGAATGACTGCTGGCTTCAAAGACCGCGGTAGCCACATTTTTGACTCTAAAAGACTAGATCGTATTTCGTACTCTACCTGGGAGAATGCCAAGTTGCCCAGTTGTTTCAAATTTCTTTATCATCTTGCGTAGGACACATGGAGACATTGGACCTCTTTGTAGTATCTGCTTCATATGACGGAATTCTTTTACAGCTTCAACGTAGTTCTGCTGGTTTTGGTAGAACAATTTCAGTAGCTATTTTTCTTGCAACGTTGGCATGCTGTGCTGAGAAGTAACTAATGCTCCTGCAGAATCCGCCTTCTTTTTATCCAAAGAATAATGCTACTAGGCATGCACTGTAACGCAAATAATGTTTCACATTTTCAATATATGCAAATAAATACCATTTGTGTTATAGCACCATCTGTAGGTGAATGTTGATACTAACTTTTTTGATTTAATATATGTCAAGTGCATCGTTTGAATTATCTGTATTTCAAATTTTATCTCTTTTGGACCAATAGAACGCATTCTAGAGCTCTCTGAAATGGGAAACTTATTTCTTGCTAACCCTGTGGTATTCACTATTGTGAAATACGTTATTTCTTCGCATAAAATATTATACGATAAATTTGTTAACATCATTCTCGGGGATATTGTTTGTTCCATTTACGAGAGAAAATACCTTGCTTAGTAGTTTTGTATTTTGACGCCTGATAGTTTTCTCAGCAGCCATTAATATCAGATATGTTTTTCTCTTCTTTTGTCTGTAACACTTTGCGATAAATTTTGAAAACTTGGCTACTCAGTTAGCGAAATATAATCAATTTCGCAGTATTTCGCACCAGATTGACGAAAATGTCATTAGAATGGAAAAAAATGAGGCTAAGTTAACGAAAGTGATGCCAAACTGTGAAGTAATTATTAAACTATTTTAATATATGGAGTATATTGCTTATCAATATTGATAGCAGATGACATCAATATTAATATTTGTAAATTTATAGTTGTATGAAATGTATGTTAATTGGGTACTTGTTATATAATACTTGGGCACTTGGGTGTATGATATCATAATACTAAGCCCCAAATGTACAATTCGACATTAAAAACATTGTTGAAGACCCAGACTGTCCGACTCATCCCGAGGACTTGAGTATCTATTTGGACGGCCGGATTAATTAAAAACATAGTTGAAGACCCAGGCCACACGACCAACCCTGAGGCTAATAGTAGCTAAGTGTGTGGCCGGAATAAAAACATTGTGTCGAAGATTTTATAAATCATTTGTTCATTGTGCAAGAAGTAAATTCACGACATTATATAGAAAAGTCATGTGCTTCCCAACTCAGATATTTAAAAAATCTGATGTGGGCAGCACATGATTTCCCAGTAGACTTAAATTCATATTTTCTCTATTTCTTTAATAATTCATTAGATTGAGTTAAATTGCACCAAATAACACTAAATTTGCATTTTTTATTCAATTTTTGATAAATGGATATTTTTCCGATAGCGGCGTAAAAAATAGATGCAAGAAATCTCAAATATCTTGAGAACGCTTAGTCCTAAAGTATCATGAAGTGTGTTATACTCTTTTCCTCGTGAAAAATTGCGTATAAAACAAGAATTTAATTGATACATTCAGCATACGTAGTATTTTTTTTTTCAGATTATTGCGATTTTTGCGGGCCATTTCGTAAGAAAAAGTAGGTTTTTATTTTCCGAATCGTACTAAAATCGAATCAGCACCAGAGTGTCCCACAAGTATCTTATCTACCAAATATTGCCAAATTTGGTCGATTAGTATTTTAGCTAGAGTGGATACATGAAATTTTTGCAGCCATTTCGTAAAAAAGGCGGGTTCTTCTTTTCCGCATCATACCAAATTCTAATCAGCACCAGAGTATCCAAAAAGTAACTTATCTACCAAAATTTGTGAAATTTGGTAGATTAGTGTTTCAGCTAAAGCTGATATATGAAATTTTTACGAGCCATTGCACAAAAAAGGCGGGTTCTGTTTTTACGAATCGTACTAAAAACTAATCAGCACCAGGGTCACATCTAAGTGACTTACCTACCAAATTTTATGAAATTCGGTCCATTAGATTTTGAGTTAGAGTGCATAAATACATTGCACACAGACAGACACATACACAGACGTCACCCTAAAATAGTTTCTCGAGATATTGCACATTCTTAAAAAAATTATCAAAAAATCATATAAAATAAAATAAAAATATTACCTATAGTGAAATATATTCATTTTACATAAGTAATATCATGCGATAAATTTGGTGACATCATTCTCATGGATCTAGCTAGTTCCATTCATGTCAAGATACTTTAGGTAATACTTTCGTATTTGGATGCTAATAGTCATTTATATGCTAGAAGAATAACTTATCTCCGTCCATAACGCTTGGCGAGAGTTGAGCGGAATGTCGCCAACTTCACGACTTTGTTCAATGTTGCTAAATTAACGAAAATGTCGCCAAACACTAAATTTGCATTTTTAATTCAATTTCTGTTTTTATTTGGGAATTGGACATTTTTCCGATAGCGGCGTAACAAAAATGCAAGAAATCTCAAATATCTTGAGAACGGTTAGTCCTAAAGTATAATGGAGTGTGTTATATTCTTTTCCTCGTCAAAAATTGCGTATAAAACAAGAATTTAATTGATACATTTCAGCATACGTAGTCTTTATTTTCTTTTTAGATTTTGGCGATTTTTGAGGGCCATTTCGAAAAAAACGGCAGGTTGTTATTTTCCGAATCGTACAAAAATCTAATCAGCACCAGAGTATCCCACATGTAACTTACCTACCAAATTTTATGAAATTCGGTTCATTAGTTTTTGAGTTAGAGTGGTGATACATTGCACAGACACACAGACAGACAGACACACAGACAGACACACACGCAGTCGTCACCCTAAAAATAGTTTTTTCGTATTCTAGATGTATCGAAACGTGTAGATCCGTCGAAAACTCGAATTGCGATTTTCGACATCATTCCAATACTTTCCCTATACATTACCATGTATTGCAAGTAAAGTAAAAATCTGATGTGGGCAGCACATGACTTTCCCTGCAGACTCAAATTCATTTTTTTTTCTTTAATAATTCATTAAATTGAGCTTAATTGCACGAAATAACACTAAATTTGCATTTTTAATTCAATTTCTCTTTTTATTTGGTAATTGGACATTTTTTCAAAAGTGGCATAACTAAATGCGAAAAATCTGAAATATCTCTAGAACGGTTAGTCCTAAAGTAATAGAGTTGCTATTATTCTCTTCCTCATCAAAAATTAAGTATAAAACAAGCATTTAATTGACATATTTGCACATGCGTAGTTTTTTTTAGATTTTGGCGATTTTTGTGGGCCATTTCGCAAATAAAAGCGCGTTCTGTTTTTGCGAATCATACCATAAACTAATCAGCACCAGGGTCATACTCAAGTGACTTACCTACAAAATTTTATGAAATTCAGTCCATAAATTTCTGAGTTAGAGTGGATACATACATTGCACAGGCACTCAAACAGACAGACACACAGACAGACACACACACAGACGTCACGCTAAATATAATTTTTTCGTATTCTAACGGTCTCGAAACGTATAGATCCTTCGAAACCCCGAATTGTGATTTTCGGCATGATTCCAATACTTTCCCTATACATTACCATGTATTGCAGGGAAAGTAAAAATATGTCTACCGTATAACAGATATACGTATTACTTTTTAAAGTGAAACTTTTATTGACACGTTAGGACAAGTTTGCTAAGGGCAAACTTATGCTCCAAACTTTTGCTCCAAGCCAGAAGGCAGTAGTGGAGAGAGCAGAAAAAGTTTCTACTCTCTCGTTCCTCTCTACAAATCAGAATTCATCTGCTCATTTTCTGGCTTGTGGCAACCGAATGAATATGATTCAGCCGTACTGCCACGATGTAGAGATACACCCACTATTGCTAGTGTAACATACACACAGTTCAATTTCTTTAAAACTGGGTATACAAATACATTGGGTATACAAATACATTGTGAAAATAGTTATAAATTTTATGTTCCTTTTTCAAATTTACTGTAAACTTTGATCTCTTTGCCCAGAAAAAAGCTATTAATTGAAAAATTAAAACTTTGCACACTCTTATTAGTAATGACTCACAATTTTTCTGCGTTACTGCTAAAAGTTTTTTCAAGAATCGATTTATTTTCGACCCATGCTAAGGCACACATATACCAACATATGCATATACATACACTACAAGCAAGCATAATCTAATAAACGTTCTACTTGAGTTATAGAAAACTGAAACATGTAAATCTGACAAAAACTCTAATTAGATTCAGGAAACAAATGTTCAGAAGAAACCATACAAGGTCGACATACACATTTATTAAATTTTCTGAATATCAAAGACGGATTTGAATGTAATAAAAGATGAAAGACATTTTTATGAAATTTTTTTATCTGCTGATTAGAAATCACGTTTCTTGTAGAGAGACATTTCTGAAAGTTTCGAAACTTTTTAATATTAGATAAAACCTTCTCGCTAAGAAAATTGTGTTACAGAAATATATTGACTTATAGTTGTTTTAAAATACGAGAATTTATTTCAGCAATGCAAATCGTAGTTATTTTATAAAGTTATATTTGAACTGCATATTGCATATTTTACATTCTTTTGAAAATTTTTTGAACTTTAGAAGCAGATTCACATATTTTCTAACTTAATTCATTTTATGTTTTAAAATATTTCTTAATTTAGAAAATACGTTTTGCATTTGATTTATTATATGACTAGAAATTTAGCCAAGTACTCGAGTACCAAACCCTGACCAATAATCCTCATATTTTTAATCTTAAATTGTTATTGACCGGTGTATCAAAATATTTATCTACTTAAGTCTCTATCTGCTTAAAATCGATTTATTCAATAAATGGAATATTACTTTCCTTATATACATAATGTATAAGGAAAGTATTGTGACGGGGTCGAAAATTCGAATTAGAGTTTTCGACGGGAGAGCACGTTTAAAACATCCCTGATCACGAATCAACTATTTTTGAGGTGATGTTCGTATGTGTGTGTGTGTGAAAGTATATGTGTTTGTATACGTGTGTGTGTGTGTGTGTGTCAGTGAGTCTGTGGAGACGATAACTGACGAAGGAATGGACCGATGCGAACGAAATTTGGTACAAAAATCACAGTCCGTAAACGCTGGAAGCCTACTGTTTTTATACGCAATCGAATGTTCAGAACTCCCCTAAGTTTTCGAGTGAAATTTTGAAAAAATCGTCCAAAAATCAAAACCGCTAATAAAGTTACGCAAAATGACATGTCTTATGTAATTTTTCATTAGGAAACGATTGACATAAATTTTAGCACGCTAACATGAACCGTTCTCGACATATTGAACATTTTTCAAACAAATTATCAAAAACTCATATAAATAAAACAAAAATATTTCCTATTGAGAAACAGGTTCACTTTTCATATATAATACCATACGATAAATTTGGTGACATCATTCTCGTGGATCTAACTCGTTTCATTCATGAAAAAAGATACTTTGAGTAATACTTTTGTATTTGAACGCCAATAGTCATTTATCTGCTGTAAGAATAACTTATTTCTTTGTCCATCACGCTTGGCGAGATTTTGGCAACGAATTTGGTGGAATGTCGCCAACTTGGCGACTTTTTTGAATGTAGCTAAATTAAAGAAAACTCGCCAAATGGATAAATAAGACGCTAAATCGATGACGACTCATTGATGATGACGACATGGAAAATGACGACTCACTGAAGAAAATTCAATATCTTGGAAAGAATATAAATAACTACCATAAAAATAATCAATGTTTTTTATTGTAAAAATAGTAAATTCATTGCATTATATAAGGAAAGTCATGTGCTGCACACATTAGATATTTTTGGTATGTATTACCCTTAAATTAAGAAACATTGAAAAATTGTGCGTTTTTCCTTTTTTATGAAACAATCAATCTCAGTATGGAATTTCAAGTTCCTATCTGCAGTCTTTATCTACGTTTCTATCTGAGTTCCTAACTAGATTTCTAGCGAATATATATTTTCTATTTAATATGATATACCAAAAGTTCTACTGAAAGATTGAATTTCTATTTGATGAAGAAAATACGCGTGTTTCATTATTCGACAAATCGAACATTTATGTGCACTGCGCTCATACAATAACACTATTGGAAACTGCATTTATTCTCGTACTAGCGGTCTTTGTCCGCCAGCGGTTATTGAATATAGCAACCAATTTTTATAGCAATCACGTTTTTGGCATGTTCTGCTCCCGTGCAGGGATCTCAACAACCTTCAACAGCCCCCTCTCATATCCACCAATAGTTTTCCGCCTTACCATCTACCTTCTTGAGTGGACGTAAATGTCGCAAAGAAACACATTTCGATGCATCAAAATCGAAGCAAGCATCGCTTAACACTAAACCATTTGAAATCTGGTGTATCAAAATTAGAGCAATAGTCGTTTAACAATAAACTTCTTAAAAAATAAGATTTTAAGAATCCCCCACTCCAAACCTTCTGACAACCCCCGATTAGTAACTTTTTAAATACAAAGAAAAAGCGAAAATGCCTTTAATGGAAAATCGTAGACAGGATGTAACCTTGCACAGACAGAAACATCCTCTCCACCTTCCCTTCCCAAGCGAGCCTCATCCTCGCGTAGAAGTTTTATCCATGCATTTTATGGTGTTTTTCAGGATTTTTAAAAATTTGCAAAAAAACTAATAATATGAAGAATGCGGTTTCCAGGGAGTCTTCGAAATTTTACAATCTCCCGTTCAAACCAACATTCGAGTTCCTAAAGTTTTAATTTTGTAGGAGGGGGATAGTTTCCTCGCACACTCTTCTTTTTACCCTAAAAATGGAGGTTTTTTTTTTGAAAATATCGAAAAATCTATCATTTTTTTTTTCGAATTTTTGAAAGTTTTGGGAGCATCACTGGTTCAATACTTACGTTTAAATAAATAAAAGACCCAATAGAGGCTTTTGAACAGTGGCTACATATATGCATACATACATACATAAATACATAGACTTTTAGTAGTTTAAATGTTCTAGAGAACAATATACTCCTTCAATAACTATGAAGTATACACTTCTCAATGTATGTTTTGTAATCATTTCATCTTTCGAAAGTTTTTGTGTAGATCGCCTGTCTTAAATGAAAAATTGTCGAAAGTTTCATTTTCTCCGGAGGCTTTATTAAAAGATATAAAACTGTGTCATATATTGAATCATCCCAATGCAGCCATTTTACTATTTTTTGCCTTTCGAAAGTAGGTTACATTTGGAATAGCGCATGTACGGAAATTTCGTAGTCTGCAATTATTATTTTAGTCCGATATTTTGAACTTTAGATTTATTTCTGTCCTGAAAGTTATTTTGCCCTGAATAGTAATTTTCTGCTGATGAGTTAGTTCTTGGCAAACAATTGCCGCATTTGCAATTTATAAAGATTTCCTGCATATACATATTTTTTGGGAGGGGCATTGATAACTCAGTAGTTCAGGCAAGAAATCTGGCCTCGGACTACGCGAGTTCGATTCCAGGATCTGCTCAAAATAACTCCACATCTAATCGGAGAACGGACTTTATAAATCTGTGATTCCGAAAATCTTTATATATTAAGTTCTTAGTGGGACCATTGCGCATGTGTGGACAGCGCACCCTGGTGCACGTTGATAACAGATTTCTGCTTTAAGCGTCAGCATGCACTTCATACGGATTACATTCCATCCCTTTTTCTTGCAATGGTCGCTTCTAAAGTCTTGCAATCGTCGCTTCTAGTCTTGAGGTAGTTTCTGCTCTTGTGGTCGCTTCTAGATGGTTTGCTTTGCATTTTTTTTGTATGTCTTTGACTTCACACTTATCCGGAAGATAGGCCACTGCATGACATTGGTTCCGGGAGTGTTGCCCGGGCTTAAAAGCACGCTTCTAACCGGGAAAGAGGTGTCGCAATCCACCTCTGCCATTTATGCTATGCAATTGGTCGTTTCCCTCTTTTATTTGAATCTTATATATATATATATATATATATATATATATATATATATATATATATATATATATATATATATATATATATATATATATATATATATATATATATATATATATATATATATGTGTAAGCCATTTGCAAATCACAGTACCGATAGAAGAGAGAGTATTATGCAAATAATTAATAGAACAAACAACTATATACAAAAGAAACCTATTTAGTTAGTAAAGAATGTGGCATTCATTGGTATCTATACATGCCGCTAAACGACGAACACATACTATCGATGAGGCCATTAATAGTTGCCTGGGGTAATATTTACCGAGCAGTGTTCACTCCGGCAAGCAGTTCGTGTACGGTACGTACGGGGGTCCTCGGTGCATTCTCGGTGATATGGACTGAGAAGTGGCATTTCCCGGAAGCTGCCACACCCATCCACGGCTATCATTCCATCGCAGGCAGAAATGAGATTCATCCGTAAACAATACCCGATGCCATTCATTTGTCCAGTTGCAATGACGACGACACAACACCAGAGATACTCCCGGTGTTGAGCGCTTAATGGCTCCCCAGTGGCTGACCTCCGTACGCACGGCTGTACTTCACCCTGTTGCGAGTGTTTTGGATGCACGAACGTGTAACCGTTGATGGTGTTAGGCTGTTTTGGATGTCACATGCCGTTGCGAACGGATCTCGACGAACCGTTCGACAAATCTGCCGGTCTGTGCATTCTGCCGTGTGCCTGTTCGATCCACTCCCTTCTTGGCGACTTCTCTGATGTTTCTACGTCCATCGTGTCACACATCGCTGGATGGTATTCACGTCGTACCCAATAGTGGCAATTGGACGCATCGACAAACCCACATGACGCAGCTCGAGGATATGGTGTCGTTCCCCAACCATTAGCTGCTGGCATCTGAGCAGTTTACTGATGGGGATGCCTCGCTGATATAATTTACGTGACAAACCGATGCCTCGCTGATGTCTTTGAGTCATCGCTTCTTCTCTTTTTCGAAAGTTCGGCTGCTGTAAATCGTCGTTGATGTCATTTAAGGGGATGAGCCGTCTAATGGTCTTTATCACCCGAAATTCAGTTTCGGGTGATAAAGACCAGCAGATATATACCAACCCCGATATATACGGAAACATAATCATTTGCATATGAATTTCTCGTCTACCGGTACTGTGATTTACACATGACTCTCTCTTCTACTAGTACTGTGATTTGCATATGACTACGTTCATTCCTTTATAGTGTTGCACTTTTGATGAGTGTATACAGATATATATATATATACATTAAAAATTTAATTATCGCAATGCAAGTTAGGACTGAAACAATAAAGAATATTCTTAACCATTCAAAATTATTTTGCCTTTAAATTCATTTTTATTTCCATAGATTTTATACTCCATCCTACAACTACGAAACAATACTGGTTATACTCATAATTCGGGAAACCTTAATTTAAAGATAATCCAAAATACATATACTAGATATTACATCTTTCTGTTGCATCACCTAGCAATATCAACTTCTTTACTAACACCACGACACCTAGATGTAATTCTTAAAGCATTATTGCAGGTTTAAGCTTTTTTTCCATAAGTTTTTTACCTCCTGTCTAAATCCATGCTAGTTACACTAAAGGAACGTTATTCCAGTAACGTCATCGATATATATATTGTCTGCCTCTCTATGTAAAATCAATGAACGTTTCATAATTTAAAATCAAAAACATTGTAATTACATTGACACAGAATTTAGATACACAGATAATACGCAAAAACAAAGCGTTTTTATGATGAATGCTACATTAAATATACATTTAAAAGATCTTTAAATAACACGATCTTTACGCAGCGGAAAAAAATGGATGCCATATTTTATTTAGCAATGAGTCACGTAATCAATTCATATACCATTAGTGTAATTATTATTTCAAATTTTATTTAAAAAACTACCCAACATATTTTGCTGAAAATGTTTGACACATTTTATGTGATAATTTAAATATTTCATAAAATTTTCGAAGTAAATTGTGATTTTTTACTTTACTTAAAAAATGCTTGAAAACTTAAGTTCTACAGGGTTCAATGTATTTCATTTTTCCCACCAGGGTTAAATCCAAATCTAATTGGGGGATATTATTAATTTTCATTTCCATATGTCTCATAGACATTCTCAACAACATACTAAAATATAATTGTGATAAAGTCATTTTCAAGGCTATTATCGAGTGCAAATGATTTTCAGAAGATAGATTGAAGGAGGGCATGTGAGTCGTCGTAGTGGTACAGGTCCATCCAGACGTACGTCAGCAAACGTTGGTCGATGCATTCTAAGGTATGAGGTGGCGGCCCCACAAACGACGACTGTCGACATTCTGCAGAATTTGCAGGATACATAGGATATTCCAATATCAGCGGGAACAGTTACCTGACATCGTATTCACCTGTGGCAGAACATCCTAATACGGATAGGTACAACAAATTAATTCCATGCATATAGTTAAACTAAAATGCAACTTAACTAATATTTATACGCTTGTTGAAAGATGCAAAGTATTCTGCACTTATCTGAAAATATGAATTCTAATTCACAAATTCATTTATTCATATATATATATATATATATATATATATATTAAGCTTCGTTTCAATTCTTTCTTGCTGATTATTCATATCATCAATTTTTATGCGTATAGTATCCATTAAACTTTTTACTTCGATATTAGATTAAATCATTAAAGATACCTCATTTTCAAGGTACCTTTATTTTAGAGTTTTTCGTGTGTTTTTTTCATAGCAATTATAACCTGAAATTAATGTCATCGTTTAAAAACTAAATTAGATAAAGCTGGAAATACGCGAAACGAAGATATTTTAATTTCAGACTAATTTTTCTAAGATCGCAATTTAACGCAGAAACTTTCCCAAATACTTTTTTTAGAACATTTTCTTTACGTTATAAGATCTGTATGGATTCATAAAAAACCTCCTTGATTAACATAATTAATTTTATAATTTTCCGAATATGTAATAGGGTATTTCAAACTAATTACTTCATATAAAAGAATATAATTGTTTAAAGACAAAAAAAAAATAATTTAGAAAATTAATCATTTTTATTTGAAAAAATTGATAAAATATAAGATAGGTTCGAAATTATGTCACATATAAAAACTTTACTCATTCCATATGTAATGATTTTAAATATCATTATGATCGCAAATGTACTTTGAAATTCTTTAATTAAAATGTATTATTACTTGTTCAGTAATAAAGAGTGGGGGGGGGGATATATTGATTAATTAGTTAAATTAAAATTATTTGTTAAATACCATATACTTTTTAATTAGTTTCCAGAATTTCTTATTAATTTTCACTATCTATTGAGTAGCGTCTTGGGTTAAACTTACCTATTTACTGCTGCTAGAAACACCATGGATACTTACTCTCTACTGTAAGTTGATTTTATTAGTGGGGAATTCAATAACTACTCATAATTGAGTTTAATATATTTATTTTCACACTTAAATTTCACAACGTAATAAAATTAGATGAGTAATGTGAAACTAATAAAATTTTGATATATGTGAGGAAAAAAACACAAGCGATTATTAAATTTTACTAATAACCTAAATTGTTTTTAATATTTCATTACAACAAATAGGTAAGTACGTTACACCGCATCCGTTCTATCCCTTCCATTCGTGGTTTGCGCATTGATGTAGGACCCACGGTCATGGGATAGATTTATGCTACATGGGATTGATTTATGCAACACCATGTTCGTTGCCAGGCTTTGTACTTATTCAGTTATTTCTTATGATTTTTCCATTCCTGCACACTTTCTCACGAGCTCATCTCTTTTGCATCTATCATTCTCATCATCTTTTCTGCATCTCTGTTCATTTTTGACAATTTTAGCAAGCTTCATTAGCCCCGTCCACTTTTTTGTAGGGCCAAGGTTAGTCATTGAGCAACTGCCTCTCAATTCCAGTTAGTTTGTGAACACATTACGTAATATGGTGCGAGGTCTTCTTGCGGGAATCGTCATTAATGAGGTTGTTTCACGTTATAAATTTCATGTTGCAAATATAAAATGTTATTCTGGTGAAAGTAACTGAACATTGGAGTTTTCTCCTTTATACCTAATGCTTAAATATTTTAGTTGACTTAAATTATTCTTAACTTGCTGGTAAATCGTATAGCTGTACATTGCATGATTGAAGCATTAAACGACCATTAATTCTTTGTGCGAGTTCCTAAAATTTAATTATATTAACATGCTACACAATTAACTTCCGCCATTTTAAACTTTAAATTAAGCATTATTTATTACACATATACAATTATGATTAACTTGCATTATATATATATATATATAAATATATATATATATATATATATATATATATATATATATATATATATATATATATATATATATATATATATATATATATATATATATATATTTAAGGACTGTTTAAATATAGTTTAAATATATACATATATGTATATATATATATATTTAAACTGGGTGTGTGACACCAGGATACTATTAGCCTAATATCATATAAATCTAAATTTAATGTAGATTGGTGCATACCTTTGTTGTCGTCTTGGATACTGAAACATACAATGCTAATCTGTACATTCAAGACTCTATACTCTATTTGTCCACGAGCGCCTCTTCGAATTAAAATTCTTACTATTTCTGACATCACATAAGCACTCAACCTACATAAAAAACAACTAAATCATATACCACTGAAACTGCCCCTATTGTCCTAAAGCCACATCAAACACCAATGTCCTCAAATTTCTGTCAAAAGTTAATTTTCATAGGCAAAACGTTTAGAATATAGCGTGTTTTCACAATGTTCTTAAATCACTAAGTTCATTATTTAGAATAAGGAATAAGCAGTAAGCAAAATTATGTACTAGAAAAATCTTATGTCGGTAACATATGATGTTATTTATATAATGAAATTAATTTACATTTTACACAGTAAAAATAATATGTATAAAGTACCCGGCAGAATATTTTTATCGATGAATTGGACGTTTGTCCCTTTTAAGGATGAAAAAATGTGAAACTATCTCTATGCACCCAAATAACTTATATTTCGTGCAACTGTAACTCCAAAATTATCAATATTGTTATCCTCCACAGTAAGAAAATGTGGCGTCATTTTTGTAAATTTAGTGTTATTTTTGCAATTTTGATAATATTTTTGTCAATTTGGCACCATTATGAAAAACGTCGTCATGTTGGCGTTGTTCGCCAACTTAGTAGACAAGCCTACGAAATTTATTACTAAATATTGCAAACAGAGAAAAGAGATTTTCTTGTATATAAATAAATGAATATTGGCGAATTATAGGACGCAGTAATGCAAAAATATTACATAAAAAACATTCTCTCGTGAATGGAACAATCTAAATCCATACGAACCATGTTAACAAATTTTTCGCATAATATTCCACATGAAAAGTGAATATATTTATTTATAGTAAATACTTTTTTAATTTCATGTAACATTTTGTAAATTTATTTGGAAAATGTTCAATATCTCGGGAAAGGTTCATCCTAGTCTTTAAATGTTTATGCCACTCGTTTTCAAAATGAAAATTACGAAAAATAAGGAATGATCATATATGTAACATTATTGAAGATCCTGTTTTCAATGGTGTTTTCAAAATTTCACTCAAAATTTTGGGTTTCTTCCGAACATTTGATTGCGTTCAAAATCAAACAGATTTCAGTATTCACTGATTGTAATATGTGTACCAAATTTCGTTCGAAACGCTCCATTCGTTCGTGAGATAACATATGTGTATTTTCACGGATACACATATACATTCGCCCACCACCTCAAAACTGTTCAGTTCGAATTCTGAGGTAAACGAAATGTACTCTTCCGTTGAAAAACCAGATTTTGAATTTTTGATTCCGTCACAATAGATTTCCTTATACGTCATTATATATATGTAGGAAAAGTAATAATACAGAAATAATTCAATAGTAATAATACGCTCCATTCGTTCGTGAGATAACATATGTGTAGTTTCGCAGATACACATACATATACACGCACACCACATCTAAATCGTTCATTTCAAATTCAGAGGTATACAAAAGGTGTTCTTCCGTTGAAAACCCGATTTTGAATTTTTGACTCCGTCACAATAGATTTCCTTATACGTCATACTATGTATATGTAGGGAAAGTAATAATACACAAATTACTAAAACTTCTGTATCCGAATTTTACTACGCCGCAAGGAAACAGCAGTAGTGGCAATTTTCATCTGCGGTCATTATGTAATTAATGTAATTTTAACTGATGTTATGGTAAATGCTATGGTTGTATAATGAATAGCACGTGCTTCATAAATGTTTGATTTAATGTTAAAAATAATTTTAAAAAAACTTAGAAAATAATAATCACCAGTCTTTTATGCCAATTTCTGTGGTCTTTTTACATATCGCTCATTGGAAAGACTAAAAAAAAAACAGTGATTAAAAATTTGATTAAATTTTTTTTTTCAGAAAATGCAACATATTATTTTTGCAAGATGCCTAGCAATTCCACTCTGTCTAACTAAAAGATACCAGCAGTACTAATTTATGAACTTAAAATATTTTGTTTTAACATATTCACTAGGAACATACGCGTTCTTTTTATTTCTGTTTCAAAGCCAACTGCAGAGACGCCTGAACCTTTTGTCTTTCTTAAGTAATTCGCATGATTACTCTCAACTACACATGACAAAAACAATTCTCCACATGTCTTACAAAATTTGAAATGGGACACTTCGTGAAAGAACTCATGGCTCATGTTTGCTGCAAAAACTTTATCGAAAATTTCTCCAAATGGCTTATGTCGAACTATCGGGTTCATACAATTGGCGACGATTTAATGGCATGGGGATTTTAGCAAAGGGAATCCCTATAATTTATACCTGATTGCCCCCTACCACCACCAAATCTGGGTATAGTATATTTTAATATCACGCGGATAGTGAAACAGAATATTTTTGCATGCTGAAAGGGGGGGGGGGGCAGGGGTGATGATACAACACTATTATAGTGATGTAGAAATAACACACAAGTCAGTTTTACTATTCTGCATAATATATCCTAAAACTGTATTTACTAAAAGCGTTGACTATTTTATTTTAGGTATTTTTTCTTAATAAACTTTCAATATGTATTTAGGCTGATTTATATATATATATATATATATATATATATTATATTTATAAATATATATATATATATATATATATATATATATATATATATATACATATATATACATATATATATATATACATATAGAATGTTTCTTTAATACGAAGCATACAAAAGGAATTAGGAATAAGGATAGTTCATAAATGAAAAGTTAGATAAACTAAACAGCGTAGTATAAGAATGTGAATGACAATGCAATATACATTTAATTTATTGCGCAAATGCAGCTAATAAATAAAATGTTTTCAATATAAAAATAAATTATTAAATCCAAAGTTAGAATGTATGTAGTAACTCATAATACACTATTCCAAAATTTTCTACAAATACAAAGAAATTAAGACAAAAAGAGGAAATAACAAAGCATAATGCAAGTCATAAGGACAAAGACAATCAACAAATTTCAAAAATGAGGAATGCAAATAAGAAAACAAAAAAATCAAGCAAAAAAGCTTGCACATGGAGGAGATTTAGGCTTACGAGATTAGGCTTACGAAAAGTTCATTTCGAAAAAATTCTCGTCGGGTCCATATATCTTTTCGAAATGAACACAAAAATGCTTGTTTCTGAAACACAAGATAGATTTTATCTATAAACTTGTGTTATATGGACGACAAGCATAAAGATTGGAACAATAAAGGAAACATAAATACCTCAAAACGCACCTCTTCAGCGCAACCATGACGAGCAAAATATGACTGGATCAACGTTGCCATATGCCAAAATGAAAAGATGTGATTTGCTGTTGCCAAAGAGAGTAATAAAAACAGTACTGCGCAAAAGCAATAAAATGAGTTATTCAACTGTTAAAGCTTCGAGATAAAAAGATGAAAATATAATTGCAGGAGAATGAAGAAGTACGGCTAAAATAAGATAATAAGGGGAGAATATGAGAATTTTAGGCTAATCGAAACTTATTAACTATACTATTGACTAAATATGCAGGATATTGATACATTTTACTGGTAATTTTGAGGTTATTAATGTGCAAAGCATGAAATTTTTTATCTGATAATCTATAAATTCTAAAAAGTGGATTAAGCATAATATTTCTAAACAATTGAATCGAGTTGCAGGAATTAAAAGGTAATAATTTATTAATATTAAATTTAAAAAAATCTTTTTTATCATATAATTTAGTAACTATCCCATGAGCAGGTTCTATAATTAGATTTAAATCCAAATAATAAACATTATTACTAATAGAAGTTTCATTAGGTATTAATTCCAAATTATCCGGATAGAAATCCATATCTATGACATAGTTATCAGTAAATACAAGACAAATCAGATCATCTACATATCTATAAATTTTATAATCAGTTGAAGTAAAGAATTTTTCATAATGATATAGGTATAAATTAGCTAACATACTGCTACTACAGCCACCTTGTGGAACACCTGAGACTTGTAAGTATAATTTATTACCTTGAAAGATATAATTATTGAAAAGAACAAAATGGAGAAGCTTAGGAAAATTGGTAAATTTTGTAAGAT
The DNA here is from genome assembly GCA_951213105.1 of Amaurobius ferox. Lineage (NCBI taxonomy): Eukaryota > Metazoa > Arthropoda > Arachnida > Araneae > Amaurobiidae > Amaurobius > Amaurobius ferox. Next base: position 63,082,349 of record OX578144.1, read on the forward strand.
TAGAATGTTTAGTAATATAAGCATTATATAAAGCTAAAATGACATCATATAGATCAGTGATCTTAATATTATTAAATAGATCTTTAAAATCAAAAGTTTGAAATCCTATTATTTTACCAAGCGTTTTTAATTTATTTTTTAATTCCTTACTGTTATTTAGAATAATGTAGCTATCACCAGAATCTCGTAAATTGATATTTAGTACATTTAAATAATTTAGTAATAATTTACTAGCAGTAGTAGAGTATGAATTATGACCACTAGTATCAGTTCTAAATTTAATAGGATTTTTATGAAATTTAGGTATAAGCACAATATATGGAAATGTCAAAAATTTATTATTAATATCTAAATCACTATACATATTGATAATTTTCAATTTGATACTATTAAGAGAGTGTGAATCAATTTTAAATAGACTATTATTTTTTAAATAATCTAGCAGATATTGAATATAGAATTTTTTACAAATAATAGCATAATTATTAGAGGCTTTATCTACATAAGTAATAACAAAAGATCTATGTAAATCATTAACAGAATGCTTTATATTATCCATATTATATATGGATCTAGATAAATTAATACTACAAATGGTACTTTTAACAGATCTTAAAATAGTAAATTTCCACATATTAAATGCCTCTAAAGGCTGAGCATATTTAGAAGCTAATCCATAAATAAATTTATCAAGGTCCAGATTGATTGACTTTAACACTTGTTTAGAATTATTACATGAAGGTAACCTGAATTTAGTGTCAAATGACATTATAGTTCTTAAAGATTTATCTTTTACAATGGCTAAGTCTCCAGTAACTATATGACCCAAGTGTGGATTTATAAATTCAGCATAATTATCAGCACTACAAATACATTCACCATCTAAATTTGTTGAGGAATCTATGTCGACTGAGAGAGATTTTGAAATTGCATTGTAATTAAAAATGGTTCTTCCAATAGGCTTGTTATATTTAAAAGTTTTAGTAACATTCAAATCCTTTACAGGCAATAAATGATGAAATTGATTAAATAAATTCTTAAAGTTTATGGAATTATAAATAGGATGCTTAAATGATATTACACAATAAGAATTGGAACAGTTATTATGATGAAATTGATTAAGTTTTATTTTTAAATATTTTGATCTAGTAATGAGCAAATCATAGAAAATATGATTAAAATGTTCATTAGTAAGATTTAACTTTAAGAAAATAGCATAAACTGTGTTTAATTGTTTTTTCTTAACTGCAAATACCCATGATTTAATAAATTTCCATTGATATGTGTTATTGAATTGTTGATGCATACTTTTAATCTCCGCTTTAATATCATATTGGGAGGAGCTTCCTTTACCGCGTTTAAATCTTTTGAGTTTAGCCAATTTACTATTATGTAAAAGAGGTTTAAAAAAAAGGTGATTAAAAATAGAATATTTATTATCTACAAAATTATTCTTAACAATATTACCATTGAGATATAACTGATTTAATCCATATGGAAACAGAGTACAATGTGATTTAATATAGAAGTTTTCAAAGAATAATCTATCAGCAGTATTTGTTTTAATGTCCAAAATATGTATAGTTATATTTTCAAAACCATGATGAGCAAAGTGTTTATATTCGATTTTATTAGAAGTAGGAAGAAAATTATTATTGTGGATATATTTTTTAACATGATCTCTATGTACATTCATACGTAGATGAATAGGATTACTGGTTTGTCCTATATAAGATATATTACATATATTACAAGATAATTTGTAGATGCAATTAAGAATTTTACAGAAAGTCTTATGACTATTTAGATTAGTAATTTGTGAGTTAGAAGCATATGGGCAGGTTTTACAATGTTTATTCTTACATTTATTGAAGTTATAATTTTTAGCTGGGCAATTATTATATCCAAAACAATCCATGGCACACTGTTGGTAAAATGATAACGGTCTAAACAATTCCCAACTAAATTGTAAATACCGGGCAATATTTATCAAATTATATAATAACAAGAATAAATATATTTGCCAGTCACTAAATCAAATAAGATGTGTAATTCATAAGAGTTAAAGTAATATAAAGAGAATAGCATTAACATTTATAAATAATATAAATAAAAATAAAATAATTGCTTATATATAAAAATATATACAACTAAGTCCATGTAAAACCTAATAAAATGTAATAAGTAGGATATTACAAGATAAAAAGAATTGATTAACAATATAAATATAATCAGTTCTAAACTAGATTAATTAAAACACAAGGTATAATAAAATATATACTGTGTAAATCTGGAATTCACATAGAATCCTGTCCAAAAAAGTAATAAAAAGATTGCACTAAAAAGTACAGTTTATAAAAGGTATCTATAACATCAATACAAAAATTCCAATTGCAGTTACCCAGTCATAAAAACACAAAACCAATAAATTTGTAAGAAATAATAACGATAGATGGCAGCACTAGAATAAGATACTTCTAATATTTAATTACTAATAGCGAAGAAAATTTGCAGTTAGATTTAAAAAACGATAGATGGCAGCACTAGATTAAGGAAATTCTAATATTAAATTACTAATAGCTAAAGAATAATTGCAATACAAATATTTACCAAATAATAAAACAGAAAGGAAGACAATAATTAATAATACTTTAAGCAAAAATATAATAAGTAACCTATGCAAATAAAATAAAAGAATAAAATAGGAGAATGAGCCACAATAAACTACAATTAACAATGGATGAAAGTAGAGAAAGTAATACATAATAAAAAATTAAAATGAATTAAAATAAATTCTATTACTAAATTTAGCGCAAATGCAGCATAAATTTGAATAGATAGCAAATAGAATGTTTCTTTAATACGAAGCATACAAAAGGAATTAGGAATAAGGATAGTTCATAAATGAAAAGTTAGATAAACTAAACAGCGTAGTATAAGAATGTGAATGACAATGCAATATACATTTAATTTATTGCGCAAATGCAGCTAAAAAATAAAATGTTTTCAATATAAAAATAAATTATTAAATCCAAAGTTAGAATGTATGTAGTAACTCATAATACACTATTCCAAAATTTTCTACAAATACAAAGAAATTAAGACAAAAAGAGGAAATAATAAAGCATAATGCAAGTCATAAGGACAAAGACAATGGACCCGACGAGATATATGGACCCGACGAGAATTTTTTCGAAATGAACTTTTCGTAAGCCTAATCTCGTAAGCCTAAATCTCCTCCATGTGCAAGCTTTTTTGCTTGATTTTTTTGTTTTCTTATTTGCATTCCTCATTTTTGAAATTTGTTGATTGTCTTTGTCCTTATGACTTGCATTATGCTTTATTATTTCCTCTTTCTGTCTTAATTTCTTTGTATTTGTAGAAAATTTTGGAATACTGTATTATGAGTTACTACATACATTCTAACTTTGGATTTAATAATTTATTTTTATATTGAAAACATTTTATTTATTAGCTGCATTTGCGCAATAAATTAAATGTATATTGCATTGTCATTCACATTCTTATACTACGCTGTTTAGTTTATCTAACTTTTCATTTATGAACTATCCTTATTCCTAATTCCTTTTGTATGCTTCGTATTAAAGAAACATTCTATTTGCTATCTATTCAAATTTATGCTGCATTTGCGCTAAATTTAGTAATAGAATTTATTTTAATTCATTTTAATTTTTTATTATGTATTACTTTCTCTACTTTCATCCATTGTTAATTGTAGTATATTGTGGCTCATTCTCCTATTTTATTCTTTTCTTTTATTTGCATAGGTTACTTATTATATTTTTTCTTAAAGTATTATTAATTATTGTCTTCCTTTCTGTTTTATTATTTGGTAAATATTTGTATTGCAATTATTCTTTAGCTATTAGTAATTTAATATTAGAATTTCCTTAATCTAGTGCTGCCATCTATCGTTTTTTAAATCTAACTGCAAATTTTCTTCGCTATTAGTAATTAAATATTAGAAGTATCTTATTCTAGTGCTGCCATCTATCGTTATTATTTCTTACTAATTTATTGGTTTTGTGTTTTTATGACTGGGTAACTGCAATTGGGATTTTTGTATTGGTGTTATAGATACCTTTTATAAACTGTACTTTTTAGTGCAATCTTTTAATTACTTTTTTGGACAGGATTCTATGTGAATTCCAGATTTACACAGTATATATTTTATTATACCTTGTGTTTTAATTAATCTAGTTTAGAACTGATTATATTTATATTGTTAATCAATTCTTTTTATCTTGTAATATCCTACTTATTACATTTTATTAGGTTTTACATGGACTTAGTTGTATATATTTTTATATATAAGCAATTATTTTATTTTTATTTATATTATTTATAAATGTTAATGCTATTCTCTTTATATTACTTTAACTCTTATGAATTACACATCTTATTTGATTTAGTGACTGGCAAATATATTTATTCTTGTTATTATATAATTTGATAAATATTGCCCGGTATTTACAATTTAGTTGGGAATTGTTTAGACCGTTATCATTTTACCAACAGTGTGCCATGGATTGTTTTGGATATAATAATTGCCCAGCTAAAAATTATAACTTCAATAAATGTAAGAATAAAAATTGTAAAACCTGCCCATATGCTTCTAACTCACAAATTACTAATCTAAATAGTCATAAGACTTTCTGTAAAATTTTTAATTGCATCTACAAATTATCTTGTAATATATGTAATATATCTTATATAGGACAAACCAGTAATCCTATTCATCTACGTATGAATGTACATAGAGATCATGTTAAAAAATATATCCACAATAATAATTTTCTTCCTACTTCTAATAAAATCGAATATAAACACTTTGCTCATCATGGTTTTGAAAATATAACTATTCATATTTTGGACATTAAAACAAATACTGCTGATAGATTATTCTTTGAAAACGTCTATATTAAATCACATTGTACTCTGTTTCCATATGGATTAAATCAGTTATATCTCAATGGTAATATTGTTAAGAATAATTTTGTAGATAATAAATATTCTATTTTTAATCACCTTTTTTTTAAACCTCTTTTACATAATAGTAAATTGGCTAAACTCAAAAGATTTAAACGCGGTAAAGGAAGCTCCTCCCAATATGATATTGAAGCGGAGATTGAAAGTATGCATCAATAATTCAATAACACATATCAATGGAAATTTATTAAATCATGGGTATTTGCAGTTAAGAAAAAACAATTAAACACAGTTTATGCTATTTTCTTAAAGTTAAATCTTACTAATGAACATTTTAATCATATTTTCTATGATTTGCTCATTACTAGATCAAAATATTTAAAAATAAAACTTAATTAATTTCATCATAATAACTGTTCCAATTCTTATTGTGTAATATCATTTAAGCATCCTATTTATAATTCCATAAACTTTAAGAATTTATTTAATCAATTTCATCATTTATTGCCTGTAAAGGATTTGAATGTTACTAAAACTTTTAAATATAACAAGCCTATTGGAAGAACCATTTTTAATTACAATGCAATTTCAAAATCTCTCTCAGTCGACATAGATTCCTCAACAAATTTAGATGGTGAATGTATTTGTAGTGCTGATAATTATGCTGAATTTATAAATCCACACTTGGGTCATATAGTTACTGGAGACTTAGCCATTGTAAAAGATAAATCTTTAAGAACTATAATGTCATTTGGCACTAAATTCAGGTTACCTTCATGTAATAATTCTAAACAAGTGTTAAAGTCAATCAATCTGGACCTTGATAAATTTATTTATGGATTAGCTTCTAAATATGCTCAGCCTTTAGAGGCATTTAATATGTGGAAATTTACTATTTTAAGATCTATTAAAAATACCATTTGTAGTATTAATTTATCTAGATCCATATATAATATGGATAATATAAAGCATTCTGTTAATGATTTACATAGATCTTTTGTTATTACTTATGTAGATAAAGCCTCTAATAATTATGCTATTATTTGTAAAAAATTCTATATTCAATATCTGCTAGATTATTTAAAAAATAATAGTCTATTTAAAATTGATTCACACTCTCTTAATAGTATCAAATTGAAAATTATCAATATGTATAGTGATTTAGATATTAATAATAAATTTTTGACATTTCCATATATTGTGCTTATACCTAAATTTCATAAAAATCCTATTAAATTTAGAACTGTTACTAGTGGTCATAATTCATACTCTACTACTGCTAGTAAATTATTACTAAATTATTTAAATGTACTAAATAGCAATTTACGAGATTCTGGTGATAGCTACATTATTCTAAATAACAGTAAGGAATTAAAAAATAAATTAAAAACGCTTGGTAAAATAATAGGATTTCAAACTTTTGATTTTAAAGATCTATTTAATAATATTAAGATCACTGATCTATATGATGTCATTTTAGCTTTATATAATGCTTATATTACTAAACATTCTAATCTTACAAAATTTACCAATTTTCCTAAGCTTCTCCATTTTGTTCTTTTCAATAATTATATCTTTCAAGGTAATAAATTATACTTACAAGTCTCAGGTGTTCCACAAGGTGGCTGTAGTAGCAGTATGTTAGCTAATTTATACCTATATCATTATGAAAAATTCTTTACTTCAACTGATTATAAAATTTATAGATATGTAGATGATCTGATTTGTCTTGTATTTACTGATAACTATGTCATAGATATGGATTTCTATTCGGATAATTTGGAATTAATACCTAATGAAACTTCTATTAGTAATAATGTTTATTATTTGGATTTAAATCTAATTATAGAACCTGCTCATGGGATAGTTACTAAATTATATGATAAAAAAGATTTTTTTAAATTTAATATTAATAAATTATTACCTTTTAATTCCTGCAACTCGATTCAATTGTTTAGAAATATTATGCTTAATCCACTTTTTAGAATTTATAGATTATCAGATAAAAAATTTCATGCTTTGCACATTAATAACCTCAAAATTACCAGTAAAATGTATCAATATCCTGCATATTTAGTCAATAGTATAGTTAATAAGTTTCGATTAGCCTAAAATTCTCATATTCTCCCCTTATTATCTTATTTTAGCCGTACTTCTTCATTCTCCTGCAATTATATTTTCATCTTTTTATCTCGAAGCTTTAACAGTTGAATAACTCATTTTATTGCTTTTGCGCAGTACTGTTTTTATTACTCTCTTTGGCAACAGCAAATCACATCTTTTCATTTTGGCATATGGCAACGTTGATCCAGTCATATTTTGCTCGTCATGGTTGCGCTGAAGAGGTGCGTTTTGAGGTATTTATGTTTCCTTTATTGTTCCAATCTTTATGCTTGTCGTCCATATAACACAAGTTTATAGATAAAATCTATCTTGTGTTTCAGAAACAAGCATTTTTGTGTTCATTTCGAAAAGATATATGGACCCGACGAGAATTTTTTCGAAATGAACTTTTCGTAAGCCTAATCTCGTAAGCCTAAATCTCCTCCATGTGCAAGCTTTTTTGCTTGATGTTTTTGTTTTCTTATTTGCATTCCTCATTTTTGAAATTTGTTGATTGTCTTTGTCCTTATGACTTGCATTATGCTTTATTATTTCCTCTTTTTGTCTTAATTTCTTTGTATTTGTAGAAAATTTTGGAATAGTGTATTATGAGTTACTATATACATTCTAACTTTGGATTTAATAATTTATTTTTATATATACATATATATATATATAAATATATATATATATATATATATATATATATATATATATATATATATATATATATATATATATATATATATATATATATATATATATATATATATATATATATATATATATATATATATATATATATATATATATATATATATATATATATATATATATATATATATATATATATATATATATAGTCATAGCAAAAAAATTCCGGGTAAAAAGTGGAAATCGATATTTTAGAAAAAAATCTAGATAAAATAGCATTACAAAAGAGATGATCATTCATAAACTATTTGTATTTACAGTCCGTAAAGCTGTAAAACATGTGTCTAGTGGTTTCTTTACAGGAAAATTAAACTTAAACAAGTTCGTTTCTATTTCAGAAAGCAAACAATTTTACATGGCGAAAATCTTCTGAAAAAGATGTTTCCTAAAGTTGAAAATACCGGCAAGATTAATTTACCAATTTTAAGCTTTTCGGGAATTGCAAATTTCACCAGTCGCAAACAGTTCATTTTCTGGTATTCAGACTCATAGGGGCAAAGAGTTATTCGAAATCCAGTTTAAACTGCAGCTTTTAGTCAATGTACAAGAAGAAGAATAAATCGCCCAATAGAGCTTCAAATATCCGCCAATGAATGCTTTCGTGTCAAATTCCATATTTAAGAAATAAACATTCCTCACTGAACATAATCATGTTTCTAAATAGTACTTGGTGTTGTAATACTTTTATACATGACATGTTGGAATTTATTCGCAAATGTAAGATTCCGGACTGAAATTAATTTCTATTCCTTGTTTACTTTGAACTGGATGCTTCTTTGTAAACTTTTATCCTCGGTAGAATACGTAGGACAGAAATTCAATTAACTTTGATAGCTGAAAGTATTTAATTTGTTAAAAAAAAAGAAAATATTAAATGAAAAATTGGTATTTATATTTTATTTAAAATTTTTGTCTATGGTAGTTAAATATTTTTTATTGATAAGACAAAGATTTTAAGAGTATTTTAAAGCACTATTTGCAAATGAAATATATTTGTTTAGAATTATCCATAGAATTATCCATAGAATTATCTAAGAGCTGAAACTTAACCAAATGTATACTTTTTAAAATCTCGGAAGAGATTTAATCAAATATATTGTTTACAATATCTAACATGGTTTTATTTAGCGTTGCAAGTGATACGAATGAAAAAAATTTGCATACAACTCAGTTTCTAATAGAAACATTTTTTTTTTCATTTGTAGACCTATAGAGAAGTTTTATGTAATTTGATTTTAGGCAAAACATGATGTCGGGCATAATTTTAGTGCTTTGGTGCAGAGTCTGTTTAAAAGAAGTAATGGAAATTATATTTGGTGACCAACATATAGGTTCGCAAACTTGGAGACAATAGCAAGTATGATTGTTGCGAATTCAGGTATCGACCATTCCATATTGACGAACACGTAAAACGCCCAAAACTGGTCCATTGAAGCTAAATCGTTAGATCTGTGGGACCACAAATGATGTTATTTGCAATAGCACTGCGATCCCAGTGGCAATTAGGTTTCTGTCATTGGAACTTGATTCCACAATTTAAGCCTAAATTTTTGATATATTTATTTTGAAATTACACATTTCAAAATTAAGTATTTTAGGGGAGTTTTATCATATTCTGCTCACAATTTACCACGGTAATGATTTTCTAAAATGTTCCTAGTTATGGTCCAGAATACCTAGATAGTTGTATACAAACATTCCTAAAGTTGTTGTATACACACATTCCTAAAATTGTTGTATACAAACATTTCTAATATCATTGCATACAAACATCTCTAATATCATTGTATACAAGCATTTCTAATATGCTCATATTTTAATTATGATAAGGCTATTTAAATTATGAATGCTGCATATTTCCAATGATTGAATTTTTTTCTAAAACATATTTCCGTCAGATTTTCTGAGGTCAATTGATGTATTTAATGTGAATGCAATTATATGTTGAGGATTTTTAGAATATCAATACGCTAATTATTATAAGGATACTTACCACAGTATAATGAGACTTTAATTATGTATGCTGTATATATGCAAGGATTAATAATTTCACTTTAAAATTTATTCAACCAGGTTTCCTGATGTCAACTGACGCATATAATGTTAATTTAATAAGGATACATGTATTATGTATTCCGTATATTTTCAAGAATTAAAACTCACACAAAACTTCATTCTAGCAGATTTCTTAATATCAACTCACGTAATTAGGATTAATGCAATGAGGATATTTCAGTTATGGTAAGGATATTTAGATTAACGATACTTTAATAATGAATAATGGGTCCTGAAAATATTAAAATGTTATCCAAAATTCCAATTTAGCAGATTTTCTGATGCCATTTAAAGTATTTAGAACAAATATAAAAAATAAAAATCGTTGTGAATAAATACTACAAATATTCTCATATCATGAAACGTTATTCATAGCAAACGATGCAAATAAATTATCTCTTTAACAGCATTGCGTCCTCAATCAATAAAAGTGTTGGAATGTAACAGTAGTAATTTCTTCCTATGTCTTAAGGTTGCTGAATATCGATATTAATTAACTTTAGACAGAAGTCATAGATAAATGGATATTATTAAGGTTTCAAGTAACTTTAACTATAATTAAGGAATTTCTGATTCCGGCATATTACTAATTAAGATTATTGGACTTCATAACTTTAATAGATTATGCAGGTAATCTAATTTAGAAAAATTATACCAGAGTCATATTTTCTGAAATTGATATTTATGACTTTTTTATTAATGTATGTATTAAGTGCATGACATAAATAAATTCAATTATAAGTTAAGTAACAAATTGTACATTTTTAGATAACTATGATTCGAAAAATACAGTTACTTTTATAATGATGTACAGCAAATGAAATATATAATTTTATTAGTGTTTCTAATATAAGATTTTATGGTTAGAACAAACGGTTAGAGTATATCAGAAATTAATGCATCCTACAAGGTTTCATTTTCTTGAAAAGAAGACATGTCACTAATTTTATTCCATTTGTGATAAACCATTCATTAATTTAATATTCTTTTAAAAATTTACGAGATTGGAAGATTAATTTTAATAGAATATTTTTTCTTTTGAAAATTTTGATTTAAATAAAAGCCGGAATAGTTTTAATTTTATTTTGTAATATTTTTCCATAACTTTCAAAATGTAACATATTTATGTTGATTTATTGTTGATTTAAAAAATATTTTTGATTGTTTTTCATTTAGTGTCTTGTTTTGATATCTTAACCGGAAAAAGAATTGAAACTCCTAGTTCTTTATTTGTAATGTGTTTTCTCTATCATCATAGAATTGGAAAGAATAGGATTATCCAATCTGTGATAGAATAGGAAAATATCCTCACTCGGTATCCTTTATACTCATAAATATCCCTATTATCACTTATATATATGTAGTTACTGATTTTAGTTAAAACACTCTTCCATTTATTTACCAGCATTAACATCAACACTCCAGTGTCAGTGTGACGTTGTTGGCTAGATATTTAATGGATGATATTTTAAGGAAAATCATCATGTATAAACATTATATGCAGTGCAGACCATGGAAATCTGATGCGCACATCTTCCTAATATTTACTAATTGGAGGAATTAATTTTCGGTTAAACTATATCTATATGATTTAGTAGTCAGTATCGTAACCAAATGCTTATATCTGTAGCTCGGCGCCGAAGCGTATGATGGTCTACATAAAGTGGAAAGTGTTTTCCAAAAGAAACTCTTCTATATTTACAATGTGTTTTCACTACTGTGTTACTCCATCTGTGAGAGAATATGAAAATATCCTCACTTGGGGTCTTTTATCCTCATAAATATAATTATTATCTTCTTTTATATATACAGTTAAATATTTTACACGAGAAAATTCCTTTAATTTACCAGCGGTGACATCAACACTCCGGTGTCCGTTTGCGGTCATTGGGTATATATGTTTTTAATAAAAGATATATTTTAAGGAAAATCCTACTGTATGAAAATTATACCGTGCGGACTATAAAAACGTGACGCGCAGAGCCTCCTAATATTTACTAAACGGATGAATAAATTGACTTTTAAACTATATCATATTATAATTCAATAGTCAGTATCATAACCAATTGTAGGTCGACTCCGGAGCGTATGAGCGTCTATATAAAACGGGAAGTTAAAAACCGAGCAAGTTAAAATAAAGTTGCTATATGGGAAGTTCATGCCTAATGAATGATACCGATATTTATTACATAGAATCGTTAGAGCCAATAATGCAGAAATATATAGCTTGGTATATAATAGCAAGGAGCTGCGCCTTGAAACATTCACAGAATCCATCTTCTGCCTTTGGTACATAACATGAGCAAGGGACCGTGGGAAAAAAATCTGATGTGCGCTGCACATGGATTTCCCTATCGACTCAAATTCGTGTTCTCTTTCTTTCTTTTATAATTCACTAAATTTAGCTTAATAGCACTAAATAATATGGATAATTATTTGAAATTGCATAAAATTTGCAGTTTTATTCAATTTTCATTTTCATTTGGCGACTGGAAGTATGTTTTCAAAGGCAACGTGGCAAAAATATGATAAAGCTGAAATGTATCGAGCAGAGTTAGCTAAAGTTATCGGGTTGGTCTTATTCATTTTAGTGCCAAAAATTCCTTCTGAAATAAGCATTTATTTCATGCATTTGGGCACACGTCGTCTTTTATTTTAGATTTGGAAATTTTTCCGGCCAATTCGCTAAAAAAAGCAGGTTCTTTTTTTTACGAATTCCGGATCATACCCAAATCTAATTGGTACCAAAGTAACCCACGCGTGATTTGTATACCAAATTTTGTGAAATTTCGTCAATTCGCTTTCCAGCTGGAGTAGATACATACTTTGTGCGGGCCATTTCGCAAAAAAGACAGGTCCATCTTTTCAGAATCGTTCCAATCAAAACCAGGGTAACCCTCGGATGATGTATCTGAAAATCTTGTGAAATTTGGGAAATTAGTTTCTTAGCTACAGTAGATACATACAATACATCTCAGAGACAGGCGTGCAAACAAACACTCACACAGACTCCAGGTTAAAAATAGTTTTTTCGGGTACGTGTGGATCCATCGAAAACCCAAGATGAGATTTTTGACATGGTTTCACTACTTTCCTTATACATTAATATCAATTGTAGAGAGAGTAAAAATACAGCTAAATGTTATTTTATAAGTCGTAGTCTACATAATAATAAAAAATCTGAGGGGGGCAACACATGACTTTCCTTATATAATGTAATGAACTTACTACTTTTACAGTAACAAAATAGGTTTTTCTTATAGTAGATACTAATATTCTCTCCAAGATATTGAATTTTCGACAATTAGTCGTCATTTTCATTGATTTAGCATCATTTGTATCCATATGGCAACATTTCAAAAAAGTCCCCAAGTTGACGACATTCCGCCAAATTCTTCGCCAAAATCTCGCCAAGCGTTATGCACTAAGAAAAAAGTTATTCTTACAGCAGATAAATGGCTATTGGCGTTCAAATACAAAAGTATTATTCAAAGTATATTTTTTCATGAATGGAACGAGCTAGATCCACGAGAATGATGTCACTCAATTTATCGCATGGTATTACATATGAAGAGTGAACATGTTTCTCAATAGGAATTTTTTTTTTTATGTGACTTTTTCATAATTTTTTTGAAAAATGTACAATATCTCAGGAACAGTTCATGTTAGCGTTCTAAAATTTATGCCAATCGTTTTCTAATGAAAAATTACATAAGAAATGTCTATTTGCGTAACTTTAATAGCGGTTTTGATTTTTTGACGATTTTTTCAAAATTTCATTCGAAAATGTAGGGGGGTTCTGAACATTCGATTACGTATAAAAACAATAGGCTTCCAGTGTTTACGGATTGTGATTTTTGTACCAAATTTGGTTCGAATCGGTCCATTCGTTCGTCAGTTATCGTCTCCAAAGACTCACTGACACACACACACACACACATACTTTCACACACACACACACACACAGACATCACTTCAAAAATGTTTGATTCGTGATCAGGGATGCTTGAAACGTGCTCTCCCGTCGAAAACTCGAATTCGAATTTTCGACCGTGTCACAATACTTTCCTTATACATTATGTATATAAGGAAAGTAAAAATACTGAATAACCCTGTAACTCCTTGTAGATTGATGTTAAACGTCACTTTTATCGCTTATTTCGAATGATAAACTTTTGATACGTGATCGTACAAGATACCTCGGTTTTTATTCCTTAAATATTGATCTTTGACATATATAATAAATTACAAAGTTGCGTGAAAAAAGGTACAAAATTTTATGAAATCGATAAAAATTTTCAGGGGATTGAATTTGAAGAAATACAAAATTAAAATTTTTATACGGCTCCAGTACAAAAGCATTTCCAATGAGTGAAATATACCTAATACACTAATAAGGTGATGCACAAAATGTCAGCATTTTATCATAAAAAGTCTCAGAGATGTGTTTAAACAAAGTTGTCGAATGATTAATCACAAATTAAAATGTAAATGTTTACATTTTAACATTGCAAGAGTGCAAATGACGCAACGCGGAAATGCATCATAGGCAAATAATATCTGCCTCTTATCTTTAGATTTATTTACAATTTTTCAAAAATATGCTTTCTGAAAAATACCTTAAAATTTTACTTGATTAATTACAGAATGAAACTTGGAAATGGCACAAACAAAATGAACACTAAAACAGCTTAGAAATGTATGCATATGCAAATATCTGCCTCCGATCGGTGCGTCACACAATCACAACATCCCGGCCACACAATTTGTTACCATAAACCCCTGGGTTGGTCGTGTGGTCTGGGCCTTCAACACAATCACAACAGATGCATCATCACATGAGGTAGTTGTTTCTGCTTTGTTATTGATCAATCGCCTCGCTTACGCCAGTGTAGTGCGCGCAGCCCGGCAGTCTTAGCGACCACTGAATATTTCACATTTCTGCTACATTTTGAGAGTGTAGTTAGCCTGTACCGACAATATGTCGCAATACAACTACGAAGAACTTTTTGAAATGCTTATGCTGTACAGTTTATACTATGGCAATGTTAACGAAACTGCACTGGAATAACAATTTACTTTTCCCAATTCTCGATATCCTTCTGGAAAATTTGTTTCCCGATTGGTGCAACGAGTGCGTGAAAGAGGAAATGTACATCGTGTAGGTCGACTAGGTAGGCCCAGACTGATGTAGAAATTGATATTTTCTCTTACTTTTGCAGTCATCCACATAGTGGTATTCGTACCGCTGCTTTAGAACTGAACGTACCACGTGCAGCACTGTGCAGAATACTGAGACTGAATAAATGGTCTCCTTTTAACATTCATGGTGCGCAAGGGCAGAAGCCAACAGATCATCAACGTTGTCCAGATTTTTGTAATTGAGCTCTAAATCAGGAAGATGGAAATTCCTCTTTCCTGAAAAACATAATTTGGACTGACGAATGCTGTTTTAAACAAGATGGATGCATAAATACTCAAAATGAGCACTTTTGGTCTAACATAAATTCATTCGTGGTGCGTGATTTTATCATCAGAAGCAATTTTTTGTGAATGTATAGTGTAGTACTTTCAGAAACCGTTTGCTTGCACCCATACTGTATGATGGTACGTTGACGGGTGACATATATGCTAATGAGATTATGAATGCGGTTATTTCTGATTTTATGGATGAACTGCCCCTAACGGAATTCCCACAGGTGCGGATTCAACAGGACGTATCTCCAGCTCACCGTACTGCAGTTGTGAAACACTGGTTAAATAACAAGTTTTCAGAGAAGTGGATTGGCTTGCATGGGCCAGTCGAATTTCCCCTAGATCGCCTGATTTAAAGCTTATGGATTTTCATTTGTGTGGCCGTTTACGCACAAATGTTTATCTGTCACCTCCCTTAAATAAAGCAAATATGCAACCACACACTCAAGATGGTTGTCGTTATATCACCGAACAAGAACTTGATCGACTGCACAGAAGTGTTATCATGTGAATGCAGCTCTGTATTGGCATAGATGGAAAACATTTAGAATAATCTTTGTAATCTTTGTGTAACGTTATTATTTCTACACAGTGTAGATATATTTGTACCACTAAATAGCAAATTTATTATTTATTTATATAATCATTGTTTTCTTTCATAATTTGTGTATGACCCCTGAAAAGCGATCTGCCGACATGATTTTTCCCCTCTGAGAATCCATATCGATGCATCAGAAAGTGGTTTAATGTAGCATTTTTGTCTTTTCATATCTCTGGGACTTTTTATGATAAAATGCTGAAATTTTATACATCACCTTATTAGTGTATGGGACACATTTTACTCATTGGAAATGTTTTTGTACGGGGGCAGTATAAAAATTTCAATGTTGTATTTCTTAAAATTTTATTCCCTTGAAAATTTTAATCGATTTCATAAAATGATGTGCCTTGTTTTACGCAATTTTGTAATTTATTATATATTTCTAGGATCGATATTTAAGGAATAAAAGCCGTGGTCAATCTTTTTGGGACACCCTGTATATGCACTGCTGGACAATTGATAAGGACGGATCACAAATTGCAATGTAGCACTATATTAGGCAGGGGTGGAGGCTCAGCAGGATAAAATATTGTTGCCACACTGTTCGGACATTAGAATAAAGATCATTTATTGTTCTGGAAAATATAGTAGGTTTTGACCCATCTGAAAGAAAAAAGTGTTCATTTGATAATGTGTACAGAGAAATGGAAAAATGTATATAAACGATAGCAGGCACCTTTGAGAAAGGTGTCAGTACGGGATATGTCCACCGTGGAGTGCGATGCAACATTCCACACAACGTGTCCTGCTTTGCACAACATTATCCAACAGCTGTTGAGACAAGTCTTCCCTCTCTCTATTAGTGCACGGATGAGGGTGTTCTTGTTTGTTGTAGGATATTTTCGACCAGCAAGTCGCCTTCCCAAAGCATCCCAAATATTTCCAATGGGGTTTAGATCTGGAGAACGTGCTGGCCATAAGATTCATCGAATACCCTCGCTGACTAGATAATCCTTAACAGTGAGTGTTCGATGACATGGTGCGTTGTTGTTGTCCATGAAAACAAACAAGTTGATCACCGACAACACCACGTAAAAGGCGAACATGAGGCAGTAGAACTTCATCAATGTATTGTTGCCCGGTCATAGTCCTAGTTGCAACCACACGTAGGGACCTGCGGCTATTGTTCATGATGCCGGCCCATACCATGATACTGCATGTCGGATATCCGTTCCTTTCCAAGATATTTAATGGCAGATAAGTAGACCACTCTCACGCCAGATCAGTTGACATTTACAACCTAATGACATACTGAACCTACTTTCATCTGAGAATAATACGCAAGCCCAGTACTGTTCGGTCCAATTGCGATGCTCATGACACCATCACAAACAGGCGGTACGGTGCAGTCTGGAAGATAGGACACACACAACAGGTCTGCAGGCGTATAGTCCTCCTTCTCTCAAACGTCTGGCTACAGTTTTGTGGGAGATCCGCTGTCCTGTGATAGCAAGAAACTGACTTGCCACTTGAGCCAAGCCAAGACGCTTCGTTTCGGGCTTCCTTGGGACCGAAGGTCCCTTACGCCCACATCAGAAAATGAGAATGTCCACTTTGTGTAGTAATGGGTTGATGCAGAGTAGTAATTTGCACTCTTCCTTTCATGGGTGCTTTGCAGGGTGCTGTGGCGACTGATGGAAGTTGTCGCCTGCATCTTGGAGTGGCTGTAGGCTGCGAACTGAGCTGTGGTGGCTGTAAGAGAGAGGGGGCAGGGCCAAGGACTGGTGACCAAAGAAAAATGCACGCAGAAGTGCAGTGCAAAGAATTTAAAGTTAAGTCAGCAGTACATGTGAAGTTTTTAATATAATACGTTTTAATTAAGTTTAAACAAAATTTAAGTTAAATCGTAACAAAAAGTGTTCAAGGAGTTAAATAAAACTTTTTTACATTAAGATTAGTTAAACTTATATCATGTTGAAAATAATTTACATTTATAAACAAGTCTCTCGCTGTGAAAAAGGAAGGCCATAAACAGGCACACAAACATTTAAATTTACAGTTAAAGAATTTTATACAAAATGAAGCACTGATTAATTATTAAGTTAAAGCCAGAGATGTGAAAAGGCTGTACGTAAAGACCGGGCTGGCATCAAAGGCGCGGACAAAGCAAGTTCAAGGGATTAAGAGTACGCCGGGGTGAGCTGTGCTGCGCCGGTCCCTTTTTGCCGATAGGACAATGTATCTGTCTCCTGCAGGCGTCGTACTTCTAACACGGCATTCCACGTGACGCTTGCTACACATTCCAGTTGTTTTAAATGCTTGCCACAGCCGTGAAGCAATGCTGTGGGCGTTGTCGAAATCCCTGGCAACATTTGTTATTTTTCACCCTTCTTCGATCTTTCCAATAATACGGCGACGCGTAGAATCATCTAAGTGTTATCAGGAAGACATACCGAAAATTTCAAGTTAGTTCGTCAAATAAATCTATCCCGTAAAACTATCACTTGGAACAGCAACTGTCCACATGCGTCAAATCCTTTAAATCTCTTATCAGCGCTATCACGTGACAAACAGGCTTGGAAATGTGGAAATAAAAATCTGCTTACGCTCACCTCTTCTTACTGTGTCTTTTGCTTATATATATATATATATATATATATATATATATACGTATATTGATGAACAGGAGGCGCATCTAGAATGGAATTTTTTTAAAGTTTTACACCAGAATTGCAGTTTAAAGGGAAATCAATAAAAACATTACTCAATGGCTTTTTTTTATAATCCAGACCGCCCAGTTTAACTAAAGGGTGTAGTAGAGCAGTTACAAGGGACTGCGGGGACAGATACACAAATACATACAAAGTCAATAAACATACATATACAAGGGCAATGTACATATACATGCACATACAAGAACAATATACATATACATAAATAGTATACAAAAATTATTTCAACTATTGATAAGATTTTCAGTTATGAGAGCAAGAAAACAAATTGTTAAGTTAACATATTGAAAATTCCAAAAATAAAAATAAGGACAACAGTATTCAAAATAATCAGAGATACAATTGTGTAGTTTAGATAGATGCCGTACGATATCGCACGACATGTTCACATTTCAATTACGGATGCCAAGCAAGCTAATGAGAACTGTAAATGCAGCAGAGAAAACCAATGGGAACGCAAACATAAATAAACGGCGTTAATCCCCTCCATCACAACAGCGAATCAAAAGAGGTGGTATGACACTGCAAGGTGAAAAGAAAAAGTGTTTCAAGAATGTTCCAGAAGTTTCCACTAGATTCAATTTCGACAGCGTCCTTGAAGCACCCTATTTTTTCGGACTATCAAAAATATCTTCTGCGATCGCGCAAAGAAACGCGGATCGGCAAAAAATGTGATGTGTGAACTAACTACATGAGCACAGTCAAATAGTGGCGTATGAAAATATTATACGCAGGCACCTAGCATAGTGTTGGCATAAGATATGGATATGTTTCATCTGTTAAAATGATTACGGAAGACACACAATTCATAATACATATCGTATAAGTAACAATAAGTATCGTATAAGTACAAACCCCAATCGTAATAACGAGCTCTGGTATTTTAAATAAAAGAACTACTTAGATTTTCGGTAGATAATAATAATTGGTTGTAAATATATGTGCTAATTAAATGACGTGTTATAAATATATGTGTTAATTAAATATTGTTAGAGATATATGTTTCTAAAAATGGATTTATGAATGCTCTTAATAACCAATATATATATATATATATATATATATATATATATATATATATATATATATATATATATATATATATATATATATATATATATATATATATATATATATATATATATATATATATATATATATATATATATATATATATATGAAAATAAATATTAAAGTAATTGATCAATTTAAATAACAGTGTTTTTTTATATCTTGTGTGGTTTTTCTCTTCGGCTCGTGAACCAGGAATTTCCATGCTCCACCCTGAAGTGAAGGCATCAAAGGTAAGTCCTAATAAATTAAAAATTTGAGTAAGGACAATTTACCTTATGACAATAGACATTAAAATAGTTGAATAGGAAAGATACATATGTAGGTATGAACTGAAATTTACGTAATTTGAACAGACATTTCAACCGCCTTATATATACAGTTTTAAATATAATTAATATTTTTTAATTTTTCATAAAATTTTTTAACCAATCAATTTTATTCCCATCAGTGGGTTTCACTAAGTGATATTTATAATGCATAAGTAAAATATCACTCATTGGGTTCTGTATTGAGTTAGGCAGAAAAGCCGGCATTTGGGGAATTTCTTGGCCAATACATAAAATTCGGGAAGTCTTTAAAATTCACCAAGGTAAACGAACCACACCTTCAAATTATAACTGCGGTTACATATTCAAAACTATAAGATGTCACTTCCGTTACATATTATGTTTCATCTCCGCCACATTTTTTCATAATTCACTCACGTGACCTACGATGTTCCACAGCAAAAATGACCAATTCAGAAAATATTTAATTATCAGTTTTATTTTGATATTTTACAATAATGAATTTACTACAATAATGCCTGTACATTGCACATTGTTCAGTGATTCATTATGTTTCAGATTTCAAGAAGTTATTACTTTCCTTATATACAATAATGTATAAGGAAAGAATTGTGACGGGGTCGAAAATTCGAATTCGAGTTTTCGACGGGAGAGCACGTTTCAAGCATCCCTGATCACCAATCTAACATTTTTGAGATGATGTCTCTGTGTGTGTGTGTGAGAGAGTCAGAGAGACTGAGGAGACGATAACTGACGCATGAATGGACCGATTCGAACGAAATTTGGTACAAAAATCACAATCCGTGAACACTGGAAGCCTATTGTTTTTACACGCAATCGAATGTTCAGAACCCCCTAAATTTTCGAGTGAAATTTTGAAAAAATCATCAAAAAATCAAAACCTGTAATATAGTTACCTAAATAGACATTTCTTATGTCATTTTTCATTAGAAAACGATGGACATAAATTTTAGAACGCTAGCGTGAACCGTTCTCGAGATATTGAACATTTTTCAAAAAAATTATCAAAAAATCATGCAAAATAAAAAAGAAGTATTACCTATTGAAAAACATGTTTCCTTTTCATATGTAATATCATGCGATAAATTTGGTGACATCATTCTCGTGGATCTAGCTCGTTCCATTCATGAAAACAGATACTTTGAGTAATACTTTTGTATTTGAGCGCCAATAGTCATTTATCTGCTGTAAGAATAATTCATTTCTTCATCCATAACACTTGGCGAGATTTTGGCAACGAATTTGGTGTAATGTCGCCAACTAGGCGACTTGTTTAAATGTGGCTAAATTAACGATAAACTCGTCAAATGGATAAAAATAAGGCTAAATCAATGGGAATGACGACTAATTGACGAAAATTCAATATCTTGGAAAGAATATATCTACTATAAGAATAACCTATTGTTTTTAATGTTAAAGTGGTAAATTCATTGCATTATATAAGTAAAGTAATGTGTTGCGCACATCAGATTTTTTTTAAATTAAAAAAGTTATTTGTTATTAGCTATTATGTTTTATTAATTTTTTGAATAATCAACGGTTAGGGAAATCTCTTTCCTTATATCAACCATGATATTTGGAAGAACGAATTATCTGAAGAAACGTTGGATATACATAACTGCATGCAAACTTATATATATATAGTCGCGCAAATGTTATTATATGATAATATTATATGATTCCTTATTAAATGTCAAAGAGAAGAAAAAAACAACTTCAAATATCTCTTTCACGTGCTATACTGAAATGTTTACGGATAATATTATACATTGCCTTTTGCAATTTAAGACTTGTAATGAAAAGCAATTGCGCTCCGGATTATATGCAATTTCTTTAGATACAAAATCGTATAGCGCTGCAATCCTAATGTTAAAATTGTTACTTTTGTTTTGAGAGCATTTTAATCTATACAGTCAATATTGCTCATGGATTTTTGTCCAAATTGCAGCTTAACTATTTGTTTGCTCTAGATAAATTTATAATCTTAATACTCTTTTAATTGCGTTTTTCAAATTGGATGAAGAATAATCTGGCAGTGGCAGCGAAAACTATGTAACTGATTACTTTATTATTTAATTTTTCTAGAAGTCTTATAAAACCGGAGTGCTATATAACTAAAAGTTTCTTAAAGAAACAGATAAACCTATTTATATGGTATTTTAGTGACACTATGTGATATATAGTATAAACCAAAGCTTATTAAACTGTGGGTCGCGACCCCATATGGAGTCGCGCAACTGAATGTAAGGGTCGCGAAAAAATAGTAGAAGTAAAATGTTTCTGAAAGACCAAAAATATATTCAAAATCAAAAGCGAAATGAATTTGAGGTGTTTCTGTCGGCACTCGCACGTGTTGCACGACTTCAGAACACACAATATGTACACTTTTTGCACGGCGCAGGCCGTCACACTACAAAACGCCAAAGAAATCTGCCAGAAACAAATATAATTTCATAAACTAAAACTAGTATTTGAGAAATTATTAGCAATTTTTATGTTTATTTTGGGACAAAAATATTTTTCGGTTATGGATAAGTGACTAGGATTAAGTGACTAGGATGGATAAGTGACTAGGATGGATAAGTGACTAGAATGGATAAGTGAATAGGATGGATAACTGACTAGGATTAACAGACTAGGATGGATAAGTGACTATGGATAAGTAAGTGTTGATGTTAGCAGACAGAAGAGTTAAAAATACTGATGACAGTGATGCTTCTTGCAGGCTTCTACGGATGATTCTTCGCTACCAGGTTGTAGTACAAATAAATAAACAAAAGAAAAATAAAATATATCGAATTATTTTTCAATATGGACTTACTTCTAATAGCGTGTAAAAACCTCATTGCTTAATTCGTAATGGAGTTTTGGCTACGAAGAGAGCATGAAACCTATCAAACTAAAACGACCTCTTAATACTAAGTAACCTTATACCTCTTTCACTAACCTTTTAATATAGCCTCTTACTACTATCTACTTTGGTTTATTGCAGCGTACGGCAATAAACCAACAAAATATTTGTGAAGTATTTAAAATATTCAAATAATAAAAAACAGTGTTTTTAAAAATGTGTTATTATCAACGAAAAGTACATACTTGTACCTTACGAAACTTCTTAATTGAAGAAACTTAAAATCCCTATGCTGAAGGAGATGATTTCATGTTACAGACTGCGATTAAAATGTTAGAACTATTTCATTGGAAAAAGTATGAGGATGAAATTCTATAAATTTAATTATCGAATGATACTGTTTCCGAAGGAATTTCTGAAATTAGTAGTGACCAATTTCTTCAGCTTATTGCCAGGATTAAGCTCAGCTCAAAGTTTACAATTCAGTTAAATGAAACAACTGGTTTTTCTAACATAGCACAGTTGTTACTTTATGTAAGATATGTTTATAAAGAAAGCATACATAAGGAATCATTGTTTTACCTCTTTTTGGAAGATCACAAGAGAGGAAGATATATATCTTAAAGTCGATGAATTTTTCCATATGAAGGTTTACAGTGGGAACATTGCGGTTTAGTCTTCACAGAATGTGCTGCAGCAATGATGGGCAAGAATGTTGGATTTGTAGCAAAAATTAAATTGGTTGCTTTGAACATATCACTTTTACTCACTGCATGATCCATCACGAGGAACTCGTAGCCAAAAACAATTATCAGAGTTAAATGGAGCTCTTCGCATTACTGTTAAAAACAAGCCATGTTCTAACGGTAGTTTATTTTCAAACCTTTGCAAAGACGTGGACTCCGAATATTACCCCATGCTGAGGTATGGTGGCTCTAAGGGGGGGATGAAGTTTAAACATTATTGAAATTGAAAGATGAACATGTTATATTTTTGACTCAGCAAAAATCTGATTTTATTAATTTTTTTCATAGTGACTTATACTTTTCACAACTACATTTTTGTCGGATATTTTCAAAAAAATGATTTAAACATGACGCTTAGAGGAAAAAATTACAACATATTTATGATCAAAGATAAAATTGAATGTTTTAGTAAAAGCGTTAATATATGTAAGTATAGAGTCGAAAATATTTCTTTAGAAACGTTTACAGCTACAGATTATTTTATAATAGAAAACAGCATTTCCAAGGATTTAACTGTAAGAGAGATTAGAGATATAATTTCAGGAACACTTCTTTTCAAATTTCGATTCTGAAAAACTAAGTTGGATTCATAAAATATATTCAATTGAAATGACATACGTTCAGCGGAAATTGGCAGTTCAAGATAAAATTTCTGAGATATCCAACGACGCAGGTTTAAAACTTGAGTTTCCAAAAACAATATGAATTTTTTCTTGGGATTTGGACAGCATTTCCAACAATTTCTGAAATGCCCCATAACATACCTCTGCCACTTTTAACTGCGTATTTTTCCGAAGCGGCGTTCTCAGCATTAACGACGGTTACAAAATCAAAATATCTTAAAAAACGTTAAAGATGCTCTGCATCCTACAGTATTAAATTTTCAGCTAAGATTTAATTCTTTATGTAAATGTAGACAAGCACATCCATCTGCAAATTCGTGTTCGTCTTTAATAAATTCTAAAATAATATGTATTTCAACGAATTGTTTAAAAATAAATGTCTTTATGACTTATTATCAGTAAATGTTTGCATTGCTTACCTAGTTATATACCTATATGCTTGGTGTCGCGAAGAAATTTCTTTAGCGACAAGGTGTCGCGAGTAGAAAAACAATATGTAGCCAAAGCAACCTGGTTGCAATGTTTAAATATACTTTATCTATCCTAGTATCATTCAAATGTATCAACTCCGTAAGTACTTTAGTAGACTGTAACATTATCTAATATATTAAAAAGAAAATTAAAAATATATATACTTAGTATGGTTTAAAATACATCAGTGAACATGGCGGTCAATGACATATTAGCATTAATGTTAAAATTTAATGTTCATAAATTATAAGATGTTCTGACAGAGTAAAAAGTAAGATCAACCATATTATTCATAGTGGCTCGGTGGCTGAGAGGTCGAAGGCAAGTATTTCCTCATGCTGTCTCGGCTGTCTAGTCGTGGATTCAAGTTCCGTCTGCATGAACATTGTGGTGTTTTTTCAAGGTGTAGTGTGTTCTACCACCTCTGGTGAGCAGGGGCACCGCCATGAGACAGCAAAATGGTTCACGATCTATCTGTTGAAATAGGAGAATAACTGAACGATCAAGTGACTGGCAATTGAATAAAACATACTGTTTACGATAAAAATGACTACTGTTCAATAGTATATTACACTTTGTGACTGAAAAATGCACATTTATGCCATCTAGTGGTTCTTATATCGTCTTTATCAATTCATAATAAGTGATGAGTAAGTGAACTGCTGCCTTGTAAATACTTTAATATTTAACAGTTTTCTATGGAATAATTAGTTTCGTAGATATCAACCACGATATCTGCGACGCAAATTAGCTTAAAAACTGTTTATTTATATAGATATATGCATACTTACATAGTTGAATAAGTTTGAATAATGTAGAGGTTTATTACTTCTTCATCAAAAGTTAAAGAAGCACAAACACACACACAAGTCTGTTTCAAATATTAATTTCACTTGTTACTTGAAGCATTTACTGATAATATTGTACATTTCTTTTTACAAATTAAAGATTTTAATAAAAATTAATTGCGCTCCGGATTATACATAATTTCTTTAAATAAGAAATCATACAGCTATCCGAATTTAAACATTGTTACTTTAGTTAGGAAATATTTTTAATCTAAAGTCAATGTTGCTCTTCCATTTATTACAGAGCTGCAGCTTAAAAATGTGTTTGCTCTAGATAAATTAGTATTCTTAATACTTTTTTGAATGAATTTTTCAAATTGAATGAGATTAATCCGCTAGTTGCACCATAAATTAGCCAACTGATTACTTTAATAGTATTTCATTTTTAAACTGCCAATTCTCGTAAAACCAGATACTTAGTACTATATATTTCACAGTTTTTTTATCAAACTAATATTTAGCCACAATATATGATTATGACTGTTAGCCACTTTATGCGATTTATAGTCTAAGACACGTGGCTTTATTGCTTATACATTTATCGTCTTGAATAGTGTAATTCAAATATATCAACTCAGTATGTGTACATCATCTAAGTTTGGCAGTCCAAACAAATATTTCAACCAACCTATAAAATATGGAGAAATATAGTGCCGCATAAATGTGAGCAATGCCAGAGACAGAAAAGATCGAGATGTTCTATTGTCACTGACAATACAGTTTGGAATTCCAAACAAACTGCTTAAAACTGCGATGGTGTTTAAAGAGGATGTAGATATACGAAAAACTTCTAAATATTTTATACTTGAATAAATAATTGATTACAACGTGTTATTACTAATAGGACCTAAATGATCGATATGCAAGTGTTACCAGGGATTCTTAGAGGAAAGCTATGCAACTTGCTTCGGATGTGGTAATAAAGCCTGTTTGTTTTTGACAGAATAGACAGTTTTTCACTCGAATTTCTATATTCTTATCGATATTTAGCCACCAGATAGAGCAAGCTATATATTTAATTGCAGAAATACCCTGATGTCTGCCATTCAGTTCATGAAGCACAAAGTCTCGAATTTTTATAACAATTAAAATTCTGAAACCTCTCAAAATCATATACTCGAGAACAGTAAATCGTTCCTAACTATCCATATAGGAAGTAGTTCAGCAAAAACATCCTTTGGCCAAGCATGCAATATGAATGTCCGTGCTTTGCGAAGTGACACATTTTGGTCGATTTCTTTTTGAATATGAAAATCTATAATTGGACTATCATTTAGATTACGAACTGTATGCACTCAGCTGGTGCTGGTGTATTCTTAACAGCTGCTGAAATTGGTAATTGACAGCAGGTATCTGCTTTACTATTTGCAGTTCTTTGACGAATTGGTATTTTGTACCTATAAGCTGTTCAGATGCAGACACATCTTTCAATTCGAGATGTCGCCACTGTTGAAATAATTGGCTTAGTCTCCAAAAATAAACCAACCGGCGGTTGATAGTCAGTAAGTTAATTATCGTCCTAAAATAATTTATGAATTGAATAACTCTTAATACAAGTTCAAGTGCTTCTTTCTTGATGTGACGTAACTGTAATGTCTCTCTGCTTTCGAGAAGCAAAAGAAATAGGATGACCACCTTCAGGAGTTTGGTGTAAGAGAATGGCTTCCATGCCTTACGGTAGGTATCACAATCTAAAATCACTTCTGTGATGCTTTCAAAATATACGTAATATGTCAGATTATATTTGGCTTTCAGAAAATGCGTCACTTTCATGTCCGGTCCATTTCTAACGTTCATTGCGTTCCAGGAAGTTATACAGATGTGCTAGCAGTGTTTACATGGAGAGGAAATGTAGTATAGTATGCTAACTATCTAATAAATGACGGAAATTCATCAAAATGTTGAATCAATTGAATGTAAACTTTCTTTATCCATTCTATGAGCTAATTGTTCCACATCTGTTTTTAAAAATTCACACTTTACCAGGTGTAATTTTGTTTTAACGTTCACTAATTTAACTAGAATAGTTTGAATGAAAAGTTTTGAAGATTATTAGACTGATTCGATTGATTTTACAAAGGCTTTAATACAACCACAGCACATTACGGAACATCAACATACGCACATATGAACCCTGTTACTGTGCTGATGGCGAAATGAAACTAACGACTAAAGAGTGGTAGCTGATTTTAAACGTTTACCACAGATGGATAAAATATGTGGAACAGGTTTTCATAAATTGTATTATCTATAACTTTCAGTTTTATTTTATTTTAGTTACAGTATAGTATACAGTGAAACTTACGTTATTTTTCGTTTTTCTGGGGACCCAATTATAAAAACGTACGAAACGGGGCTACATAAAAATGGACATTCGATTAAAAATATTTAAAATGAGGGAAAATACTCATTTTTATTATAACTTTAAAAAATCTGTTATTTTAGCTTGTGTTTTGTTTTTCGTTACAATATCACATATTTCGTTTTCAATACTTAAAATATTTTGCAAATCAAGTTCTTGGTTTTCATATGCAGCTAAAAAGGTTTTCAAAGATTTTAAAGTTTCCATCGCTTCTGCCGTTGAGGGAAACCTGGCAGTCAGATTGTCATCATCATCTCCCTCACTCTCATCTGATGGCATCAGATCGGATATTGTTTGAATTTCTTATGTGACAGCATCTCTATCGCAGTCAACATACTCCGGAAGATCAATTTCTGGATAACCAAGTTCTGCCAAGAAATTTTCCTCATCAATTTCCTCGAGTTGTTCTTCTGTAGATTTGTGCTTTGACTTTGAAAATCCACCCTTTTCAAAAATACGAGAAATGCACTTTTTCTCTACTCTATCCCATGCAGAAGAAATCAGATGCAAAGCTTCCAGTACATTTATTTTTCCTTCAAAGCATCCTGAAAATTACCATAGTCAAGATTAAGGAAAGTCTTTTTCACCAATAACTTTCTATAGTTAGTTTTAAAAGATCGGATAATCCCCAAGTCACAAGGCTATAGCTTATTCGTGCAATTTGCAGGAAGAAATTCGACACGTACGTTTTTCAATTTTAGATCAACATGAGCGCTGCACTGATCAATAAATGAAATCATTTTTCGCTTTTGCAAACGCATTTTCTTATCCAGTACGAAGAAAATCCATAAAATGTGATTGTGTCATCGAGGTCTTGTTACTTACACTGTAGTCGGTAGGTAAAATATTCACATTTTTGAAGCATCGAGGTTTCCTCGATCGCCAATTACACGAGGAGTTAGTGTTTTGCTCCCAACTGCGTTCTTGCACAGTAAAACCGTCAAACGCATTTTGGATTACTCCTCACCATCACAACTGACGTCTTTCACGGTGTAGGTCTTGTCGGTGTAGGTCTTGTCGGTGTAGGTCCTGTCCCATATGCGTTGAAAGATGTATTTTTTGGAGTAGTACCCATCTACAAGCGAAGGCAATTTGCTCTCTATCTAAACTTTATCTGTAGCATTATCCACACCATCGGATTTTCCACAAATAGACTGGAAACATAAGTTGTGTCGCTTCTTGAATAGATCAATCCAACCATTTGACGCTGTGAATTGATGAAGTCAGAAATTTCAAGCGCTTTCTCTTTCAGAATAGGGCCATTAAGAGGGATCTTAGCTACACGTGCTTGCTTAAACCACTTTAGTAAGACTTCTTCGAGTTCATCAGATGGAGAAGTTTTTAGAGTTTTTATTTTTTACGAAAATTTTCCAAATTTTTCGGAATTTGATTCGAAAGCGGTCTCTTGTTTTAGGATGGTTTGCAGAGTTGAATACGTAATACACAGTGATTTCGCCAAATCGACTTTGGTGCCATGAAATATTCTAGTCTCTTCGATGGTTTCTGCCTTTTCGTCAACAGAAAAACATTTTCTTTTAGACATCTTTACCTGGAGTGGAAGGCTCACAGACAATAAAAGAACACGCGTCTCAACACCTACTTGTCAAATGTCAGAGGTGAAAGCGAGTTTGAATTCCATTGTCAGACTCTAGGCGCCCAGAAAGGATGAGTCCAAGTTCTTGAAGTAGAAAACGTGTTGATGGATAGCAACTCCATCGACGATTTCACCCAACCCTTTGAAATATGGAACGGTCCAAAGAGGGGAACTCAGCCCAGTATGTCAATTATATGCATATAACATACTACCCCTTGTCACACAACAGGGATGAGCTTTGAAGGAATGCTGAAGAACTAGTTACACAGAAAGGAAGGGACGTTATACATAACCTTTCAAAAATGCAAAATTGAAGAAAAGCATATTTGGGTCTTTCAACAGAAAAACGTACTACGCGGGACTTTTTGTAAATGTATGACGTATTAAACGGGATTTTATAACGTTATTGGTATAGGTTATTTAAAGGGACTGAAAAATGACATAAAAAGAAGGGATAACGTACGAAACGGGATACGTAAAATCGGGGTTTCACTGTATTTGCTTTTTAGTGATGCACTACCAAATGGAATACTACTTGAAAAATGCATGTTCCAATTTTCAGATTGATATTACAAAATTTAGAATAATATTAATCAACTATTGAATTATGACCGACAGACGAAAATTGGATAGCCTAATTTGAGAATTTCAGTTGGTTTTTTGAAATAAATTATTTTTAATGAATTTGCATATTCGATAATCATAAAGTATACTAATCAACAATTTTAGCATACTCTTCTTTGTATCTGTGCAATGTATGCATCCATTATATTTTAAAATCTATCCGTTAACTTTATACGTCCAAATATATTCTTCCACAATGTCTCAAAAACTATCAGTCACACTGTATGCGTCCACTATGTCTAAAAATATATGCGTCATACTATATAAAAGAACACTATATAGAAACTATCTGCCATTCCATATCCTTGCATTATACTTCAAAACCTATCCGTCAAAGTTTCATGATATTAGGTATCCTAGAATAGTATATTCACAGATGCTTTAGCACATATTTGGATAGCTCTTTTTTCTAATCTAATGGTATATAACCTTAGAAAGTACAATTTATATATAGCTGCTCTGTTTTTAACACTTTACAACATAGTTGAAAAGTATTTATGACTTTGTTCATTCTGTCTGTCTGTCTGTCTGTCCGTTAGCATGATAACTACCGTAAAAATGACTTTATCAAAATGAAAGTTTAGTATGTTGTTCAGGCGGTCTGTGGGACCTATGGGAATATAAAGGAATAATATCACCCAGTTAGTTTTGGATTGAATCTAGGTTAAAAAAATGAAATACATTGAACCCTATAAGACCTATTTTTTCAAACATTTTTCAAGTGAATTTAAAATTAACAAATTGCTTCGAAAGTATTAGGAAATATTCAAATTAACCCATAAAATATATAAAAAAAATTCAGCAAAATATATTCAGTAGTTTTTAACACTTTACAACATAGTTGAAAAGTGTTTATGACTTTGTTCAATCTGTCTGTCTGTCTGTCTGTCCGTTAGCACGATAACTGCCGTAAAAATGTCTTTATCAAAATGAAATTTTAGTATGCGTTTCAGACGGTCTGTGGGACCTATGGGAATATAAATAAATCATATCACCCAATTAGTTTTTTATTGAACCCGGGTAGAAAAAACGAAATACATTGAACCCTATGGGACCTAATTTTTCAAAGATTTTTTAAGCACATTTAAATTTCACAAATTGCTTCGAAATTTTTAGGAAATACTCACATTATCCCATAAAATATATAAAAAAATAATTTTCAATAAAATATGTTAGGTAGTTTTTTAATTAAAAATTATTTAATATAGGGAGAAAAACGAATTCAATTAAATTCTGACTTTTGCGTTATCCTCCAGAAAGAAAAAATAAATATATTTTATAATAAATATCTTTCCAAGAGTTTAATAACTTTGTATATATGAGAGTTTTCACATTTTAAAATAAATTTGGTAGATAACAATTTTTCAATTTTTTTTAAATGTTATATAACTTTTCATGATATAGTTATTTGATGGCGTTTTTAAGGCACTTTCCTACGTCCTAGAGATTTAAAATTTGGTACACAGCTTAAATTTGTAGAACATTTTATTCTACAACAATTTGGTGGATCTTTAAATATAGATTCTACATTTTTTTCGAAATGACCTGCAAATAATCCCCGTTCACTTCTATAAATCATTGTTGTAATATTGTTAAAAATTCTGATGTGGACAACAGCACATGTCTTTCTCTGCAGACTCATAATCACGTTCTCTTTAT
Source organism: Amaurobius ferox (assembly GCA_951213105.1). Taxonomy (NCBI): domain Eukaryota; kingdom Metazoa; phylum Arthropoda; class Arachnida; order Araneae; family Amaurobiidae; genus Amaurobius; species Amaurobius ferox. The sequence goes on from OX578144.1 coordinate 63,114,079, forward strand.
TTCTTCAATAATAATTTGAGTTTATCTGCAACAAATAACATCCATAAGTATTTAAAATGACATTGAATTTGCACGTTAAACTTAAATTTGGTTCTCATTTGATAGAGGACTTATTGTCATAAGTGGCGTAGCGAAAACGCAAAAAAAACTAAAATATCTCAAGAACGGCTAGTCCTAGAGTAATGGGGTTAGTCTTATACTTTTTATTGCCAAAAATCACGTATAAAATAGGAATTTAATTGATATAATTGAGCACACGTAGTCTTTTATTTTTATATTTAACGATTTTTGCGGGCCATTTCGCAAAAACAGCCCGTTCCTTTTTCCCGAATCATACTAGAATAACCTACAACTGATTTATATAACAAATTTTGTTAAATTTGGTATATAAATTACTTGTAGGTTATTGAAATATTATACACCAAATTGTGTTAAATTTGGCCTATTAGTTTTTAGCTATAATGGATAAAGGCAATTTCTGTCGCCCATTTCGCAGAGAAGGCAGATTCTTTTATTACGAATAGTACTATAATCAAATGAACATCAGGGTTTCCCACAAAACACTTACCTACCAAATTTTATTAAATTCGGTCCATTAGTTTTTCAGTTAGAGTGGATGCAATATCCTCACAGACACACAGAAACACACACAGATACACCCTTACACACACAGACGTCTTCCTAAAAATAGTTTTTCGTGTTTTGGAAGCCCCAAAACGTGTAAATCCTTCGAAAATTCGAGTTCCGATCTTCGGCACGATTCCAATACTTTGAATACATAAATACACACACACATATATTATCTGAGTATCTGTATTATCTATGTATCTAAATTCTGTGCCTACGCAATTACAATAGTTGTGATTTTAAATGATCCCTAAACTTTTATTATTTCTTCAACGAAGCCTAATTTTAACTTATGCAGAATGCAAATATCTCAAGCGATTGTAAGGTGAGTTACATAAGAATTGCTGAATTTTTTTCCACACAAAATTATTTAGCTCTGTAGTCTGGAATGCAAGTTATATGAATGAAATATTCATTGATTTTGATTGGAGAATCAGATGAAATATATTTCGATACAGTTTTAAATATTTAAGTATAATAAATTACTGTAGTACTGTGATAATATAAAAGATATCACCACTGAATATATCACATTTTAGAGATTTTTAAATGAAATTTCATTTCAGTTGGAAAGTGTTTCATAATCAATGCTTATGCATGATTGATCTTTCTTGTTTAAATAAAATTTAAAATAATAAGCACGCTCTTTATATGAAGAAATCACGTGACTCACTTCAAAATAAAATATGGCATCCATCTTGTGTCAAAATCGTGATTTTTAAAGTTCTTTTTAATTCATAGTGTTGTATCCGTCCTAAAATTTTTGCTTTAATTCTGTGCATCTACATACTGAAACAACGCAATTACATTATATTTGAATATAAATGATGATCCAACTTTGATTATTTCTACAACGAAGCCTACTTTTCACTTATGGAAAATGTAAACATGAAAATATGTAGAATGACTTGTATAAGAATTGCTGTAATTCGTTAACGCAAAATTAGTTAGGTCATGGAATCTGCAATATAGCTGATATGAATGAAATCCTCATTGATTTCATTGATTTTACACAGAGAAGGACGATGTTTTCGATGAAGTTTTAAAAATAGAGTTAAATTACTTGTACCTCCATGGTCTTAAGTTCTGAAATAAAATAAATTATTATAGCATTGTGATGAATGAAATGAACGGAAAAATGTTTATGAATGAAATGCTGCTTTCATAGAGAGAGCCAGGCGATTTATATTTCGATGACGTCATTTGAATAAAGTTCATTTGTTTTCGATGAAGTTGTCAAATATAATAAATTCTTGTAGTATTAAGATAATTTAAAAAATATTACCGAGGAATGTTTCGGATTTTAGAGATGTTTAAACCAGGCGATTTATATTTCAATGCCGTCATTTGAATGAAGTTCATTTTTTTCGATGAAGTTTTCAAATATAAGAAATTAATGTAGTATTGTGATAATTTTAAAAATATTACCGAGGAACGTATCGCATTTTAGAAATGTTTAAATAAATTTGTACTGAAGTTTTAAAGTGTTTCATAATCAATGTTTTATGCATGATTGAACTTTCTTGTTTAAAGAATATCGCTGTAGCGTTTATAACTTAATTTAAAAAAAAAAAAAAACTTTTATTTGTTTAAATTTGAACAGTTGAACTATGTAAATTGTGTCCATGATAAATTTGTGAAATTAAGTGCAATTAAGGAAATAAAATTTTAAATTTAAATTTTATGAAATAAAAAATCTTAGATGGGCAGTACATGGGTTTCCCTATAGAATGTAATGAATTAATTTTTTACATACACGCACACAGTAAAATATCATAAACTTAATATAATTACTATTTCAGAACATACATATAAAATTAATTTCTAATGAAAGTTGTAGGAAACAAGAGTGACTAATGTTATTATTAGAAGAGAATGTTATTTACGTTGAAAATATAAAAGAAAATTAAATAGAAACAAACAGGAAAGTGTTTAATACAATACGCAAATTTATTTTTAAAAAGTTAAAGTCATTGTTAAAGTTATTTTTACAAAACCTATTAATAACAATTATTTAAAGTAGTACATTTTTTGTAAAATTATTTAGTTCTTTAAAATGTTTCAAATTGAATATATATATATATATATATATATATATATATATATATATATATATATATATATATATTTATATATATATATATATATATATATTTATATATATATATATATATATATATATATATATATATATATTTATACTTCTCCTTTTTTGGGATGCAACCCTATATAAATTTAAAAGAACTTTAAAAATCACGATTTTTACACTGGCGAACAAATATGGTTGCATTTTTTATTTAAGTGGGTCACGTGATTTCTTCATAAAATATAGGGTGTAATTAATATTTTAATCTTAATTTAAAAAACAAACAGATATATTTTGCTGAATTTTTTTTATATATTTTATAGGATAATTTGAATGTTTCCTAAAATTTTCGAAGCAATTTGTAAATTTTAACTTCGCTTAAAATATGTTTGAAAAATTGGATCCCATAGGTTTAAATGTATTTCCCTTATTCAACCCGTTTTCAATACCAAACTAATAGAGTGATATTCATTTGCATTCACATGTGTCCCATAGACAGTCTCAATAACATACTGAAATTTCATATATTGATAAAGTCATTTTTACAATAGTTATCGTGCGAACTGACAGACAGACAGACAGACAGACAGAATGAACAAAGTCATAAACACTTTTCAACTATGTTGGAAAGTTTTTTAAAAGGAAAATGGCTTTTACATACATTTATACACATCTAGGAATCCAGGGCGCGGTAGCCCATTGGTTAGCGCGTTGGAGTTGCACTCGGTAGGCCCGGGTTCGATTCCAGCCACTGCCAAAACTGCCGCCGTGTTCATGCGGAGTACGATCACGTTAAACATGTGGGTCCGAAAGTCCTTCCGAGAGGTTGGTGGTAGGGGAAGGAGGGTACGGTCCCTGTGGATGCCTTCCCCACTGGGTTCCGGTCAAAATTGGGTGGCACTTCCCGACCGTCCAAGAAGTTACCTTACACCTTTCTGGTAGGTCGGACGGTCTGAGTTTCAACAACAACATCTAGGAATCCGAGTTTGCTTTTCAATTTGTATCATCAGAACCGCTCAAATCCTAATTAAGAAATGACACATGGAGACTAATCAAAGTCTAAAAATATATTTTAAGGGCTAGGCTCGTGATTTATAAAAAAGTTTAAGAAATACACATTCAATTTTTTTTATGGGATGTATCTGGTCCCCATGTGTGTGGTTAAGGGTCAGGCCAAGTGCATAAAAATACAAAACAGAAAAATGTTAAACTGCATCGTTAGATATTATTCTGTATCGCACAAACATGAATATGTTTAATTATATAATTTTTATGATAATTGTCGTAAAAATGAATTTAGTTTGTTCTTAATACGGTCTTTTGGACATATGGGAATGCAACTGAATACTATCACAACAATTAGTTTTGAATTTAACTCGGTTTGAAAATTTCACCCATATTATATGAAGAGATCACGTGACTCATTTCAAAATAAATTAGGGCATCCATTTTTTCCTGCTGTGTTAAAATCGGTATTTTCAAAGATCGTTTCAATTTATATTTAACGTTGCATCAGTCATAAAACTCCTTTATTTTTGCTTATTATCTATGTATATAAATTCTGTGCCAACGCAATTACAATATTTTTTTATTTTAATTGATCACTAATCTTTCTTTATTCCTACAACCAAACCTAATTTGATCGCTAATTTACAGTATACATAATGGAAACAAATCAAGCGATTGTATAATGTGATGATATATGAGTTGTATAAGATGATGATATATGACTTGTATACGGTGATGATATATGAGAACTGCTGAATATTTTTTTCTCGCAAAATTTAACTTTGGAGTCGGATATATAAGTGATATGACTGAAATATTCATTGGTTTTACATACAGAGGTAGACGGTTTATACTTCAATGATGTCATTTTCATAAAATTTATTTCATGAAATTAGAAGTCTTTTTTGATGCAGTTTTAAGTTTTCAAGTAGTAGTAATGTGATAATTTAAAAAAATGTCTTAGCTGAATGCATTCCATTTTAAAGATGTTTAGATAAAATCGCATTTCAGTTGGAAAGTGTTTCATAGTTAGTGCTTGACGTATGATTGATCTTTTCTGTTTTATTTCCAAAGAATTTTGAATGCTGGATCTAAATTTTTCACAAAATTACGTTTTTTTTAATTGGAATAAATATTCTCCATACAAATCGTATTTTCTGTGTTTGTAAGGAATAAAACAGTATATCCACAGCAGGAACTGCACGATAAACATTAGTAAGAATCTAATATTAAAAATCTTTTTTAATAATTAATTTTGACTTTTAAGTGTATTAATTAATCTTTTAGAATAAGATTGATTAATCTAATCTGATAAATGCGTAAAAACTGCACTCTGTGGGAATTTATATAATATATTTTTATATTTTATACTTAAATATAATAATTATATTTATAACTATACTATATATTGAACATTCATTAAAAATTTATAGTTTGATACTATGTTGCCAAGAAAATTGTGAATAATTGAACTATGGAGGCAATTAATCAAAGTTATACCTTTTTAATTTAGAAGGACTGTCTTTTGTTTTAATTTATTTTATGGATCACAAATTATGAAATATTATTGCATTTTTAATAATTTCGTTTAAGACTGTGTTTAACAAAAAAATCCAGCAATTATACATATTAGTTAGCATTCGTTCATATCAGAAATATGTATCAAATTTTATCGAACTTTATATAATAAATACATGTGTAACAAATTACTTAAGGTTATAATTTAAGAGTTATTGTAATCAATTGTATCATTTCAAATACGTTCACATTTATTTTTAAGTTCTGTTATTTCGTCAGTTAAATATCTTCATTTATATACCACTTATTTCAAAATGCAAAATCATCTAAAAAACTATTCATGCCAGAATTAAAGAAAATGTTTAAGGAAACAAAAAAAATGTGTTGTTTTTATATTTCTTACATATCGCATACGAGAATAAATCGAATTACGGGGTAACGTTTGTTTTGTTGAATACCTGATTTGAATACCTTTTTGTAAGAATGTTATGTCCTTTATATTAAATTAATTTTTTTCTTATCTAAAATACATTTGCTATTCAAAGTGAGTCAGATTTTTTCCACCTCACGGCTGGAATATTTAACGAACATCCGTAATAAATTTAAACTGATTAGATGAAAAGATTCTGTAAATAATTCTGTTTAACATGAAGAAATTTCAGTGCAGTGCATAATGTGATTAAATATAATATAGCGACCTGTTTAAAAAATATGTTTGTTTTGGTATGTGTTTCGTATGTCTCTCAAGGGAAATTTAAATTCTGACAAAACGGACATTTGAAAAATTTATATTTAAATGTTAATAATTTTACATATTTTGGATTTCTGCTACGTAATTACGATGTCTGATTTTGTGACCCAAATAAAGCAATATATAATTCAAGTATTACACTATGATGAAAACGCCCCGGCCATCCAAATAGCTGCTCTAAGTCTTCGGACGAGTCGGGTGGTCTGGGCTTTCGACTATGATGAAAACGCCGGCCGCCCATTTTGCTGCTCCATGGCCTTGGGCGAGTCGGACGGCCTGGGCTTTCGACTATGATGAAAACAAGCTCAATAAAAGAGTCAGACGTATTGGCACCAGTTTAGTTGGATGCGGTTCACGACCCAAAAAGTCACAAATTAGTGATGACATCATCAGATCGGAAAGTAACGATATCTACATAAGCGTAACCTATGCTTCTGGGCAAGAATAGGACTAGCTACATCAAAAAAGAGGGGCCCACTCAGGATCGGCCGTAAGCTATCACAATAGTCAAAGCCAATTGAATACAATAAAGGCTTGTTTTTCGGAAGCATAGTAAAAATGTAAATTTAAGATTACCTAACGAAAGAAAAGTAGCAGTTTTAAAAGAGTCTTCTATCTATGAAGACGATGAGCAGATTAGAAAGGATCCTAGAAGTGGGAGTGTGATAAAATATTCGTTGTGACTAAAAGTGAAAAAGTAGTGATATAGAAATAAACTTCAGATGATGGGCGTTGACAAATTCCCTTCCCAGATATATATACTCCAAGTCAAATCCAGTGATCCCTAGTGCAGTTAAAATGAGCACAAGTTACCTGGCAGCTACATATTATGACAATGAAATCGAGCACAGATCTTTTTCGATATGTCAATAAGTATTGCTTGGTTTCACATCTCCTCTAAGGTCTGTCTCATAAAAGAATAAATTAGTTGTTTTTGTCCAAAATAATATTTATAATTTTAAAAAATGCCTTTTTTATCGGCGAAGATTTATTCTTGAAATTAAACATTGAAAACAACATATTCAATTTTCATTTCCGAGAAGTTTAATCATTTAATGACCGCTTTCGTTCACTTTTACAATGCTTCTACATATTCATCTTATAGCAGATAATAGATAATTTATTTCCCAACTGATACATATTTAAAAACATTTTTTAATATATTAAATTTTTAAACTACTTTAAATCAAATAAATTTAATTTGTTAAATTTTAAAGAACCTGCCCCAAAGCCGAATCGAATACTGGATCTCCGAACTGGCCAGTCGACGTTCTACTGTTGAGCTAATCTGACGAAATTGCAAGCTCTTATGGAAGTAGACGCTGCATTCTCCACCCTCTAATATCAGATTGGCGGGCAACTCACAATCTGACTGACCACCTCCTGCTATTTTTACCGCAGGTTAGCCTCCTGCTACTGCTATTTTTACCCAGGTTAGTATCCTGCGTGCCCGTTATCCTCTGAATTTCAAATCGGCGTTGAATATTCCCGATTCCACTGAATCCGTACTACTTATACTAGGATCACTTTCATACCACCGATATCTTTGCACTAACCTGCAGGGTTGATTTGTTCGGGTGCCATTGTAAAGAACATTGCTGCTCCAACCGTGAATCGAACCCTGAATCTCCGATTTGGCGCTCCGATCCGACGCTCTGCAGCTGAGCTACTGGGACGAAATTGCAAGATCTTATATTCGAAGTGGACTCTAAAAAAAGGCTTCAATGAAAAGTTTAATATTTTAACTAAAATTGTGACCGAGTGATGCTACTTGTTAATATAAACTGTAATAAGATTATATTAAGTCAAAATCTTTCAACATTTCAATTTTTTTAATTAAAGACATTACGGATTCCTAAGAATGCCACTTGGACCTTGCAACGGTCCTGCCACTCTGTCGAAAGCAAAAAAAACAAGCTTATGCCCAACTACTGGATAGAGGACTAGCTCCATATTTTAATGATTTGAGTTTAGCGCACGGCAATTGTGACGAACACCTCGAATGATGTCTTCTCTTTCTACTCATACGTCAGCATGGCTTTACACTGTCCCGCTCTAAGTGTATTTTTGTTGCTTCACAAATTCTTTTGTTGGGACGGATACTCACGCAAAATTAAATACTCCCAGACCCTAACCGTGCTTCTGCAGTAAATCGTTACATTTCTTTACATTCTGTACTTGAAACTGTGTACCTTCTGTACTGTGAAATATAAGTTAATTTAGTTTTTCCATTATTTGAAATTGAACACTTAAAAGTAAATACTGAAGTAACACTTAAAGTAAATCTATGGAATCTTAAACTAGAATTTAAAACCCAAACACGAGTGATATGTTAGAAACCTCTACCGCAAAATAAACTCAAAGAACATTTTAATGAAATATATATTTTGTTTTTTTAAATTCGCCGGCTAAATTCAATAACCGTTTTAAGTGAATAAATCTAAGAGGTTGTCAAAATGACAAAACGTTCCAATTATTTTCTTCTTTTATTACTGCTTCACAACGAAGATATATCTAAAGCTTTCATTGGCATGGGATTTTTGTTTTAAGTTGGATTATTTCCAAACTTGCGGCGTACTGAAAAAGAAAAATATTGATTTCTAATAAATTATGACCGCAAATTGATATTTTTTTCTAAATTACGTTTTGGAGACTTCATTAAAAAGTATTTGAGGAAAGAAGTTTGAGAGAATTCAATATATTCTGAGTTTATTACAGAAAGAATAATCTTGTCATAGTAAAATTAACGTACTTTTTTATTTTTGCAACACATTATTTAAAGTAATATTAGTGAAGTTTCAAGCATACATTCTCCAAAAATTTCTTTTAAATTACAATTTCAATTTATTTGATACATTTTTAGTAAACATTTATAGAATTATAGATCAATACTGCCATCTACGTAGATTGATTACATGTGGTCTATTTATCAGGATTGATCACAGCTGTAATTTATTTTCCTTGAAGTAGTATGTTTATATTCTAAATTTTTAGTTTGACTTTCTCATTGGATTTTCTGAATATTTATTCCATATCTAGATTTTGTTAAGAATCATGATTCTTCATTTATACCACACGAAAATGTCAAATGCGAAACCTTGTTTCACTGTTTAAATTTATTTAAATTAATTAAATTTCTTTGTTGGTTTTCAATTATATTTTTCCTGCATTTTAATTTTCTTTTCCTGCTTCATTTAATATTACTAGAGTTTTTAGTTTATTCATGCATATTCTCAATTATTTCTGCCCGTAAGTTATAGTCATTTTATTGCATGTTCTTATTATTTTCGGTAAAGCGACTCTATGGAGGCAAATCTCACTTTCATCCATCCCGAATACTATGTCTGGCTTTCCTTTTTCTAGTTTTGCAACGCCATACTTCCTTTGCTCGGTGTCCAGAACTATCCTTCAAATAATAAAGATGTCTTAAAGTCAATTTTAAAAACATAAAAATGTTATTTACAAGATACTAAACATATTGTATTACATTTTAGTTTTCAGCGCTTTTGGACGCCATACTTCAATAACTAAGAGACAATCGAATGAAGCACTATATTGTTGGATGAAATACATAGTCCATACGGTTACGAAAGAAATGAAGTAACTTTGGTGCAAATATAACTTTTTTCTTTTTTTTTCAATGGCAGAGAATAAGGCAGGCATTATGCAAACAGAACAGAACTCTGTGAACATTTAACGTGAAACGTCAATGTCTCATCATTTGGCCTCTAGCGTTCCAATTCTTCTCCACCTCAGAAGCTCCACACAGCGCCGGGCACCTTCCAATGTGGGTCGTGTTCATTTCTTCATTTAACCCGCAAAGTGGGCAATTTGAGCTGGAAAAAATACCAACACTATGGAGATGGCTCGCCAAGCAATTGTGACCAATTTCGAGCCTAAAATTGGCCACTGCTTTTTCCCGTGGTTTGTCTGCTATTTTCCTTTCCAAGATATCCCTCCCGCTCTTATTTGAGACACGCGTCATAAGTTTTCCTCTTGAATTTTGTTTAAAAAAATTGCTAATATATAGTTTTAGAGAATGGAAGGAACAATTTGTAGATATCTTTTGAACAATTTATGTACCTTTTTTTTGCAAGTTTATCGGCCTGGTCGTTTCCGTAGAGGCCACCATGTCCGGGAATAGATTGTAAGGCAATTTCTTTACACCCTAGTCTCATTTTCTCCAAAATAATTTGGCATTCAAGAATTTTCTCGGAGATTGGACAACCCCTGATCCAATAGCCGAAACAGTTACCTTACACCTTTCTGGTAGGTCGGACGGTCTGGGTTTCAACAACAACAACAACCCCTGATCCAATAGTCTGTAGTGCTGCCCTTGAGTTCGAGAGAATGACTACCCTGTGGTAGCAGGAATTTGAGGCATTAATCTGTCTTAGGGCTACACAAATACCCATCACCTCGCCATCAAAAGCAGTTTTCTGCGTACCCACGGGTATGTAGAACTAATATTGGGCGGAAAAAAGCCTGGACCGGCATTTGGTAAGCCCTCAGTTGATGAACCTTCCGTGTAGTGATAAATATAACTTTAATGTGAATAAATACAGTCAGAATAAATACAACGTTTGAATTATTTTGTAAAATTAGTAGATGCAAAATTTAAATGGTCTTTAAAAAGTATACATCTGCATTCTTAAACTTCTTATGCCAATTTAAATGTTTTAAAGTCTTGATATTTTGAATTAATTTAAAATTACTTTTAATTTTCAATTATATTTATTTTATTTAAACATTTAGATTTATGTAAATGTTATTTATTACTTTCCTTATATACATAATGTATAAGAAAAATTTTGTGACGGGGTCGAAAATTCGAATTCGAGTTTTCGACGGGAGAGCACGTTTCAAACATCCCTGATCACGAATCAAACATTTTTGAAGTGATGTCTGTGTGTGTATGTGTGTGTGTGTGTGTGTGTGTGTGTGCGTGTGTGTGTGTGAAAGTATGTGTGTGTGTGTCAGTGAGTCTGTGGAGACGATAACTGACGAACAAATGGACCGATTCGAACGAAATTTGGTACACAAATCACAATCCGTAAACACTGGAAGCCTACGGTTTTTATACGCAATCGAATGTTCAGAACTCCCCTAAATTTTCGAGTGAAATTTTGAAAAAATCGTCAAAAAATCAAAACCGCTAATAAAGTTACGCAAATAGACATACATTTCTTATGTAATTTTTCATTAGAAAACGATTGACATAAATTTTAGAACGCTAACGTGAACCGTTCTCGAGATATTGTACATTTTTCAAAAAAATTATCAAAAAGTAATATAAAATAAAAAGAAAAATATTTCCTATTGAGAAACATTTGCACTTTTCATATGTAACACCATGCGATAAATTGAGTGTCATCATTCTCGTGGATCGAGCTCGTTCTATTCATGAAAAAATATACTCTGAGTAATACTTTTGTATTTGAACGCCAATAGTCATTTATCTGCTGTAAGAATAACTTATTTCATAGTGCATAACGCTTGGCGAGCTTTTGGCGACGAGTTTGGCGGAATGTCACCAACTTGGCGACTTTTTTGAAATGTTGCCAAATTAACGAAAATCTCGCCAAATGGATAAAAATGTCGCTAAATCAATGAAAATGACGACTAATTGTCGAAAATTCAATATCTTGGAAAGAATATAAGTATCTACTATAAGATTAACATTTTTTTAACTGTAAAAGTAGTAAATTCATTGCATTATATAAGGAATGTCATATGTTGCCCACATCAGTTTTTTTTACTCGCAACCGCAGGTGCTATGTATGCCTTCTAATAGTATAGTGCTTCAGTCGTTTGCTTTCTAATGATAGGCATTAAAGGCTAAAGCAGTAAAGGCTAAAATGTTATACAATACAAGTGTTATATAATGTTATACTTGGCATGTTGTAAATAAGGATTTTATGCTTTAAAATGGACTTTTTATTACATAATTTGTAATATATGATTCAGAATTACGATTTTCTAGTTCTTCATTTTCTAAGAGCTGTAAATAACTGGAAAACTCTAATATTTAATGTAAGAGAACAAATACATTAAAAATGAACAGAAATGGATTACGTGCATATTAGAATAACAATCAACGAACAAAGACATAAAAATAAATTTGTACAGTAAATCATAATGTTATATAATATTTGCTTATATAAATATTTAAATATCCAGTTAGCGGATTAATTGTACTTCGTTTGAAAAGTTAATAGAAATGTATGATTATTATTTTCCTAAATATTTATCGTCATTAATATTTATCTTTTAAATATATGTTTAAACTATTAAAGAGAAATAATATGAATTATAAATAGTTATAAACGATTTTATTATATTGTTATCAGTATCCGCTCTTAGTAAGGAATATATAATATAAAAAGCTTAATATTCACAATCATGTGCAAATTCCCACAATATTCTAAATGGCATTGTTTTTCAAAGCAGTCTATTAAAAAATTAAAATAATGCTCCTAAAAAGTACGAATATCTGTTCTTGCTATTCAAAATTACTTCCCCGGAACATCGGAAGAATGAAATTTCCTGCTCCCGCTTGTAACCAAATTTACAAAAACTTTTAAATTTAATCAATATATGCCAAAGTAAAAGCACTAAAGATGTATGGAAAGGTATATCTATACTGATTATACTCTCGAATATTAGAAGACATGTATTAGTAGAATATTTCCCATCTGTAGTATATGCTTATGAGTTTCACAAATATTTGCAAAAAATAACAGATAACATAATACATTGAAAATAACAACAATTCCCGTAATCTTTAAACCTTACGGCCGTAATTGATTTCAATTTATACCAAAATGAACAAAATGAATGCGCTATAAGATTATATACACCTACTACTTATATTATCATAAATTAGAAAATATACCCGTGTATTAGTAGAAGAGTACCCATACTACAATGAGTTTTAAAAATATTTGCCAAAATAAAACAAATGACGTAATAAATTGAAAATATCAATAATCCCATTAATCTTTAAACCCGAAGGCCGTAAACGTCAATTTTAAAATGAAAAAACTAAAATTGTATGGGAAGATATACCCGTACTACTTACATTCACGTAAATTAGAAAGTATACTCATGTATTAGTAGAAAATTACCCGTTCTGCATACCAGGCCTTCGTACGAAATATATAATATAAAGAAAAATAAAATTCACAATTCTATTAAAATATTTAAATTAATGCTCCTAAAATAAATTTAAGTGTCATTGTTCTCGCTATACAAAAATTATCTTTACAGACAGACCTGAAGAATACAACATCCTGATCCCGTTTGTAAAATAATATAAAGAAAATATGAAATTGAATCAATATGCCAAACTGAAAGCGGTAAAATCGTATTTGAAGATATAACCGTACTGTTTATATTCTGGTAGATTTGAAGATATACCCGTGTACTAATAGGAAAAGACCCATACTACAATATATGAGTTTCTACCGTTTTTGTCAAAATAAAACAGATGACGTAATAAATTGAAAATATCAATAATTCTAGTAAGTTTTAAACCTGACGGCCGTAGTTGGCATAATCCAGTCAAAACTGCAATGTCCATAAAATTTATTTTACATGCATCTCTATTATTTAAATCGAAAAATAGTTAATACAAATCGTCTGCAGCATAAACACATTGATTTAAAATCTTTTAAAAGTGGCATGATATCAAAAAGTTAAATCTCTCTCTCAAATAAATTTTCAGGAAAAAATATCGTCTGCATAATGCCATGTCTATGGAAGGTGTAACTGTGCGCTTTTAATTATGGGTTTATTCAAAGGCCACTCACAAAATTTCATTAAATTCAGTTTAGCCGCTCTCCCGTGATGATGAGAAAACATACAAAGAGATAGAAAGACAGACATATTTTCAATTGCATTTATATAGATCATCAAGCGAGAATTGTTCTATAGAATATGTATTATGTATATGCATTTACTTAAGAATATATGCATATTTTCAATGGTAATTTAATTAATGTATTAAATTATATTGTAAATAAAGATGCTGATGAAATAATTATATTTGTTTAAGATTACTATCACTAGTTTATTAAATCTGAGATAGTTAGTAAAAATAAAGTTCTGTAATGGTCTCAAAAATTCCACGCTGATTTCGATGGATTCATAAATTTTTATCATCCTTGAATACAAAATAGCAATTTTAATGATATTTGTCTGAGGTCTGTAGGTCTGTAGTCTTGATATTTCTCTAGAAATTGAGAAATTTGAATAGAATTTGGTATGAATGTTTTAATCAATAAGAGAAATGTGTTGATTTGATTAGGAAATTGGTCTAATTAGTATAATTTTGCACAGCTTTTATCACATGCCTCGGCTTTTGAGATTTTAAGACCAATGACCTTTTGGCTACAAGTTTCCCCCGATTCATTTTACAATGAAGTACTAACCGGAACCCCCAAAAGTGGCTGTTCTCTTCAATGTCTCTCGTAATAGTACAATAAATTCGAAATCGAAAATAAATCAAATAACGAAAATATTAATTGAAAATTGTATATGTTATATTTTGTAAGAAAAAAAATCATCAGTGTCCTTCATTTACAAGATATAGCTTTTACTTCTTTTAATTTTACTAGATGACAAGTTTCGAAAAGCACCCATCAAATGAAAAATAACATTATGTCAAAATATCTGTTAAATAATTATTCATGTAATCTATAATTATTCTTAAAACATGTTATAAGTGACTGCTCAAACTATACATAAAATAGAAGAAGAAAAAATAGAAATAAAATTATGCCTTAAAAGAAAGTCATAGGTTAGCCACATCTTGAAAGAGATGTAAATTTAACTTTGTGAAACCGTTATTAAAAAGTACTAATGCGATAAAATGAGAAGGTTACTAAAAATAAACTAAAACTTTCTATTGTCTTAAAAGTTGTATGACCTTTATCACTTCTCTTAATCACTTTAAGATGTCTCAGGATTCCTAAAGCTAAAAATAAATTTGCTCATGATCACATTTTTCTCTTTTGTACTCAAAGTTTTTAGTAAACATTTCTTAATGTAAAAATTTGTAAGAAATTTATTTATGCATGTTTTAGATTTCACATGTTTATGTATATTACATATGCAATAATCCCTTTTGAATATAATAATATATGTACACCCTGGACTAACTGGAACGTTTGGTAAAGAAGTTGACGAGAAATTGTCAACCATGGCGGTGAATTTGAAGACATTTTAAAATGTCGCAAAATTGACGAAAATGTCCCCAAATTGGTTAAAGTGTAACCAAATTAATGAAAACCATGCTAAACTGAAGAAAATGATGCCGCGTTAATAAAAATGTAATATCTTTGAATTTAATTTCAATTTTTTTGATAAATCCTGTTGCTATATTTGAATTAAATTTATATAGAGAATTTCAATGTTGGTTGGACAGCTATATTTTGTAATAAGGTCTAGCGTTATGTTGCGTTCCATTTATTGCAATTTTGTTAGGGGATAGTACATAATTTATATTTCAAGTAAAGAAATAATAATATTGACGGGGTGTGGTGCTTGGCTAGCATATATCTGTGGATATTAGGAGTGCCAGTACTGTAGGCGGATTGGTGGTAAATAATTCCTTACAATTTTATCGTTAAAATATAAGTAGCAACATTACCCCTTATCATGGCTGGATTTCTTTTCAGTCTTTGATGGAAAAATGTATTAAACCAGGCTGATATTCGGCGTTCTCTTTACCTTTGGATTGTTTCCTATTTTGTTCATATGAAATTATCTTAATCCTTTCGTATTAAACTTTTATCCTAATAATTTGCAATTAAATGCCGGTAATAATGATTCTAATGTTGCAAACTTTTTAGATTTAAATTTAGATTTACAAAATTGTAACCTGGTTATAAACTTATATGATAAAAGACTAGATTTTAAATTCAATACTTCTAAAATTCAACACTTTGACTCTTGTTTGCATATATCAGTGTTTAGAAATATTATATCAAACCAGGTTCTTAGAATCAATAAAATTTGTGACGAAAAATATAAATTAGCACATTCTATAGAGTTATTAAATAATACAACCAATAATGCATATCCTCCCAATTAAAATTCATATAAACTCAGTGTATCAACTACCACTCGATAACATCGATGACCTACATTCCCAATTATGGCGGCTTAAAATAAAAACTAATTATTATAATTTTTTAATATGATTATATAAAAATGTAAAATAAAAATATAAAAAAATGAACTAAAATAAATATTTAAAAAAAAATGGAAATGAAATTTCCCTTAACGAATTCAGCATATCTGGACAGTTACTTAAAACATACACTTGCATTTTCTTACACATATGCAACATTTCAGCAAGGAGTATCGACATCTACATTTTCCATTTCATCTTCATCATTGGAAACAGATTCTTTTTCACTTTTATTCATAAGAATTCATTTTTTAAACTTCCAGGATCACTAAATTTATCACACGATGGAACATCATTATTGAAATTCAAAAACATCTCATTTATTATCCCTTCCTCTGAATGCGCTGCTAGGTTTATAAGATGTTTCATGCTGGAATTGCTCTGTGTCACAGTTGTCATCGTGTGAAGCACAATCAGTGACATCGTCTGGAGTTTTTCTAAGAAAACCACATTTTCCAAAACACTTAGAAATTTTAGATGTACATACCAGCTCTCAGGACACTTTTATCCACATAATGGCATCGAAAACATTTATAAAAGTGGAAATTTCATTCGCAGATTTACAATTACCAGACCTGGATACCACAGATTTCAATAAGAATTTTCTGTAATATAGAGTTTGAATGCTTGAATTACACCTTGGTCAAGAGGTTGTAAATGTGCTGTTGTGTTTGCCTAAAGACGCTGAACTTTAACATTAGAAAATAATATATCATATAACTATCAACTATCATATAACTTTGAGGATGAATCGGACAGTTGTCTACAATCAAAATGATTTTTCTGTTTATCTGCTTGTTTATTATGCCCACCCATTCTGAAAAATAGAAGCTGTCGAGCTGTCTAAGCTTTACGATTGCCATCCCGTAAAATATGCAAGTTTTTAGCATCTACATTTTTAAACCAACGCGTTTTTTTAGCCCTGCCAATTACCAGAGATTTTAGGTTTTCTCCAGCTGCACTACATGCTACTACCACTGTTAACCTTTCCTTTGAAATTTTACCATATTTACATTTATCACCAGAAATCGCCAGAGATTTGCTAGGCATTGCTCGATAAAAACACCCACACTCGTCAGCATTAAAAATATCTCCTATCTTGTAGTCTCCTATTAAACTAGCTATGATTTCCTAATAATTATCCAGTGTGTGTCAACATCATTTGATTCGCCACACAAAACCTTTTGTGAAATATTATTCCTTTTCTTGAAAGACTCAAGTCATCCATTTGAAGCTCCGTATTCCTGAACTCCAAGTTTTTTGGAAAAATCTTATGCTACTTTTTGCAGCATTGGGCAGGAATCACTTGTATTCATTCCCCGTATTTTTTTGAACCGCTCAACAGTCGCTTGATTCACCTCCAAACTGTTTGTTTTACGAATTTTACGGATCCGATAAACATTTCCATTTTCTTCATATCGTTCCCGGTACTGCAATTTTCGTTTATAGATGTTGCTAACACTAGTTTTACTAATCTGAAATTTTTCAGCAGCTGCTTTATGGCTATTAGTTTCAAGAACTTTCAGTACCTCAATTTTTTTTCTTTTAAACAAATTCTTTTTATGCTTTAGACTTTCCAGATACCTTTATTTAAAAATTTGTTTCTTACATAAAGCAAGTTGAAAGGAAACACAACCCATGTCAGCCCCAAAGTGCTTAATAGGCGAGAGATCTGGGGATCTGGGTGGACAAGGAAATGCCGAAAACCCAGACCACGCGACTGACCCTAAGGATTACAGCCAAATAAGTGTGTCGTAAGCACGCAGACAATCAATAGAGAGGCGTGCCGTGTCTCACCTGGCATTATCTTGCTGAAAATTTAGCCCAGGGTGTCGCGATAGGAATGGTAATATAACGGGTTGTAGAATCTCGGCTACGTACTGCTGTGCTGCGGTGATGCCAAGGATGACTATCAAAGAAGTCCGCCTATCAAATGAAATTACACCCCAGACCATAACTCCCTGTTGTCGAGCCCTGTGGCATGTGACAGTAATAGCAGGATCCTGGGGATATCCGTCCAGTCTCCAGACACGTCTGCGCTGGTCGTCGGGACTTAGTTCGAAACGACATTCATCACCGAAGACAATTCGTTCCCAATCCCAACAATTCCGCGTTGATCGGGCCCGGCACCATTGCAATTGCTGTTGACGGTGAATACTGGTTAGTGGTAGGCGTCGTAATGGACGTAGCGAGTATAGATTCCGCTCCCGTAGTCTTCTATTAATGGTCTGGGTGGCCACTTCTGTGTTTGTCATACTTTAGATGGTTGATAACGAAGAATCTCGTGCTGTCACAGTTGCTCTGACAATCGATCTATCTTCACGCTCTGTTTTCGATCCAGGCCATCCGCTGCCCGCTTGCCGCTGAAATCTGCGATTCTGCACCCATTCCTACCAGCATCGTCTAATTGATGTATCGCTCCTACCAAAATTCCGAGCGATTCGCCGGTGTGTCTATTTAGCCTCATGTAGTCCTACAGCAAGCCTTCTTTCAAACTCCTTCATATGCTCGCAGTGTCCGCGAATTCGCCGGCGAGACATTGCTACAATCAAGGTACGTAAACGCAAATGAAATCCACTGCAAGTTTTGTTCCAATGACGTTTGTTTCAATGTTTGGATCAATGACGATCCTTGATGGACCAATAATGCGCCTCGATGGATCAATGATGATCCTTGATGGACCAATGATGAACCTTCATTGAACAATCAGAAGCTGCCCAGACAGATTTCACGAGTGCAGATTTTATAAGGGAGATGTAATCGACCTTTCGTCAAGTCGGTTATCAGATGGTTAGTTATATTTTTATTAAATGACACTTGTCTCATTCTCCCTGGGTTCACGCTACTAGGCTCTGATCGTTAATAGGACGTCTGAGTGATTAGGCCGGGACAGGAGGTCAAAGATAACAGTTCGAATAAATGAGGAAGTCAATATCGGGTAAAAGGTTCTCGCTTGCAAACTTGTGTTTGTCAAATTTCCCTTATATTGTTTTCGGTGGCGCGATGTTTTGAAGAAATCGGATCAGTCGGTGAATATTGCTACCATGCGAATAAATGTCTATTTATGTGTCTTTAAGGTCTGTCTGAGGTACAAGAGTTATCGACTTTTGAACTAAGAAGGTTTCATATTATCAGTTAAAATAAATGTGCTTTTTGGCCCTAATCTCTGTGTCTGTGCTATTTCCTTCTGCCGGTAAGATTTGATTTTTCACGTTTTCAAAAGTACAAGTTGTAGTTGAGTCTCGTTGGAAAATTGGACTTAATACTGGTAAAATATAAACATGCATAATGACTAGCAAACGACCCTAAACCTCCATAACGTTAGGTTCTGTTCGATTTAAGCATTAAGGCACATTAAATATATGATGTCAAAACTTTATTCGTCGATAAAATTTGATGTCATCTCATTCCGTTTCTGATTGCCAATTATTGAAGTGCTTGCCATTGGCATCGTGTAATTTAAATTAAACGGGAACTTCGAATTTACTATGTTCAGTTTGTACTAATTTATCAGTTATATGGTAGATTGTAATATAAACTAATCCAATATACTTCAAATTCAATATACTTCAATTTGTAATATACTTCAAAGTGTATATTACAAAATGCATTATATGATTCAAAATGTATGTACATGTTCAAAGCTATATTATATAATAATGATATGTATAAATAGTTACCAGAAAATATAAATAGCATAATTTAAAAACTAGGTAAATTTTGTGATAAGATGTATTGTCCCAGATCTATATATATATATATATATATATATATATAAATTCCAAATGTATTATCCCTAAATAGTATTTTTTTAAGTGGGATTTTTGTTGATGGAAAAATGATTATGATTTGAAATTCTATTACAGTAGGTGGTATAATGCATTAACCATAGTAATCGTTGCAACTTTGGTAATTGGTACAAGCAAAATAAATTTATAAAAATCATAGTTATATTCCAAAACAAATATGCTAAGAAAATCACTATCAATTAAAATATATATCGTTTTAAAAATGTATTAAAATATCATAATCATTCTTATGATGCATTCAAAATAATAGCATTAATCAAACGAAGCATCGATGTATTAATATTCATTTCATTAGCATTTTAATGTAGACAATGGTTAAATTTATTTTAACTGTATAGGTATTTTAAAAGTAGTGTTTGTTTTAACAATAATTGTGCAATAAATCCTGCCAATATTTGAATTTTCGCAATACGGACACACATTTCACAAAATGTAGTCACTTGACCTTACATAACACAAATTAATGTCAAATATCTCACTTCAAATTAACTAAATATACACAATTTGAACAAAATTGTAAAATAAGTAGGATTTATTAAAACTGAAAAAACCCCAGGATTTTTTAATACAATCTTTGTGTAAGAGGAAGACCTTTTACAGCCAGTCAACTCCAATTAGAAACTTCTCATATAAGTTATGGAAAGTGATGGCATTCGTGGACCGGTTTTGCGCTTTATATGAAGATTTCAGCCTGAAATACATGGTAGCCATAACGCAAAATATAAATAATCCTTTGTCCCATGATTTCGTTAACTTTTATGGAAATTATCATATTTTGTTCTACGATGCAGGCACCATCACATTTCTTAAAGACTGGGCTAACTCTGTACCAGACTGCAAAGATCAAAACTGGATCTATATGAAATTATGCTGGTAACGTTGTAGTACTGAAATCGCCGGTCTCGAGAGAGGTTCGTAAAATTGTCACACATAGCAATATTTTTTCTCCATTCCAGATATCGTCTATTTTATCTGAAAGGGTACATGAAAATAGAAAAAGCCAGTCTACGAATATTGTTATCTGTAATGACAGCGCTATCTTCGCGAGTTACTCATACTAAGTAACTACATTAAAGACTTTAATTGAATAAATATTAGGACATTTCTAAATACGCATCGGCATTTGCAATTGAATGTGAACAACACTACTTATTTTTCCCACATTACTCTTAATACCCATATAACCATACTATGTATATGGTGAACTTTGAATAAGTATTTTCCTGGATAATGCAACCTTTACAATGTGCGGATGTGATCACGGAGAACGGCACTGTCCATTTTCTTAAACAATCACCTCTTTGTATAATTTCTTGAGTAAATTTCTACTTAATATAAATTTTGAATTCAATGAATGTATTAGATTCGGAGAAAAAACAGTTACATTAATTTTACACAAACTGACAAATTGGCTGAATGGTCGATCGGTAAGCGTACGATCTAAACGGGGATTTTTTTTGGTTTCTAACGGTTTCCAACACAGTTGTAAAGTGTTTATGACTGTTGTTTTTCACTGACTAGTGTATTTCATTCTGTTTGTCTGTCTGTCCGTTTGCACGATAACTGCGTGAAAATGACTAATCAAAATGAAATTTCAATATGTTGATGAGACGATCTGTGGGATAAATGGGAATGTAAAAGAATAATATCACCCAATTAGTTTGGGATTCAACCCGGGTTGAAACAATAAAATAAATTGAACCCTGTGATGCCTAATTTTTCGTACATGTTTTTGAGTTAAAAATTCACAAATTGCTTCGAAAATCTTAGGAAATATTCAAATTATTACGTAAAATGTGTGAAAAATTTCTTCAAATTATGTTAAGTATTTTTCTATATAAAAGTTGAAATAATAATTACACCTATATTACATGATTCGATCACTCATTGCAAAATAAAATATAGTAACCAGTATTTTTTTTTTGCTTAGTGAAAATCATGATTTGTTTTAAAGAAAATTTATATTTAGTGTTGCATCCATCCTAAAACTGCTTTATTTCTACATATTATCTGTGCATCTAAATTCTGTTCCTACGAAATTACAATATTTTTTATTTTAAATAATCACTAAACTTTAATTATTTCTGCAACGCAGCCTAATATAAAAGTATGCAAAATGTAAGCAAATCAAGCTATTGTAAGATGAGTTGTATAAGATTTGCTGAATTTATTTCATTCAAAATTATTTAGATCTGGTGTCTGGAATATAAGTGATATGAATGAAATATCCATTGATTTTACATACAGAAGCAGACGATTTTATAGCATTGCCTTTTTTGATGAAGTTTTAAGTTTCCAAGTAAAATAAATTATTGAAGTACTGTGATAATTTAAAAAATATCACCGCTGAATATCCTGAAAAAATTGCATTTCAGTTGAGAAGTGATTCATCATCAATGCTTTATGCATGATTAATCTGGCCCCAAAGTACTATTATCGACATAAAAGGGTATTATTGTAAAACATTTTCATCATAAAACAAAATGATTTCTCATCTAAGAGAACACTTAGCAACAATATTCATAAATATAGAGTAACAGTACACGTCAACGTTAATTAAACTTTAAAATCATAGACAACCAAAAATAGGTTTAAACGTATTTTAATAAATTCTTTCCTCGACGTACATAAATTATAAATTACACGGCCAAAGCGCTTTCGGGCATCACTATGTCCTTCACCAGTGGCAGCACTTGTTTGCACTGTATTTTCACTTATCCACTGATGAAGAGCATAATGATGCCAGAAAGCGCTTTAGCCGCGTAATTTATGTATGTCGAGGAAAGGCGATTTTATTAAAGGACTTTTGAACCTATTTTGGCTGTCTTTGATTTTAAAGTTTAAAATTCCTAAAGCCGGAAAAACGGATATTCTAAACATTAGGGACCTTTTACGATCTTTAAGGTTTTACAAAGGCTGAACAGTTTAATCCGATTCCATTAGATGCATAAAATCTTTAAATGTCGGGTAGGGATGAAAAAGGGCTGTGAATGCTAATACGCCTGTATTAGTAAGGAATCCATTTTAAATTATAGCACCTAGTAAAAATGGGCATAACGAATAGATGAGTGTCAAAATAATGAACAGCAATCCAATCTAAGAGCTAAACACATGGAACAGAAAAATAATCGCTTAAGATTTTTAGTAATAAATAAAATTCCTATTTCCTACTGTGCAACTGCATTTCTATTCTTAAAGGGCAGCTAGATTACGATTATTTTTAATATACTCCTAACAAAAAAAGCAAAAGTAGAACTAATTTCAGGTGAATATAAATTTCAACTGAATATGTAATATAGAATAAAAAAAGGCCAGTAATTTACTATATTGCGCAGAAAAAAACTATCAATTGTTCTTCGCTTTGAAACGTTCCTTTTTTGCAGGTTCTGTGAGGATAACAATTTCTGTTTAACAATAAAATTGTATTTGCTCCTACATACAGTTGAAGATATATTTATTCGTACAAATGATCAATTTACTTATCCCTAGTATTTTGCACAAATGTTCCTCATCCATTTACTTAATGGATTAAAAGAGATTTTACTGCGAGACACTTGGGTGAAAACCTTTGATTTAAACACAGTCGTTTTGTGGAATACAAGGAACAGTGATTTTATGGATACTTTTTAAGAATTGATCACCTCGTTCCATTCTTTCACTGCAGTAAATGATTTTCGCCTGTTATGGTAGCAAAATTTCTAAAACATTTACTTTCAAGTTGTTATTATTTTAGTGTAAACTTGAGGAATTTCCGTATATTAACAAGCTTAAATATTTGTTTTAAGAAAATACATGTATCTGTCTCCGAGTGTGTGGATTATATAACTATTTAATACTAACTATGCTTTACTTGCTTTAATTGGACGTATTACGCTTTACTTGGACTTACTACGCATTGAACTTATTGCGCTTTTCTTAGATTCAATACGCTTTTCTTGAACTTACTACGCTTTACTTGGACTCGCTATGCTTTACTTGGACTTACTACGCTTTACTTGGACTTACTACGCTTTACTTGGACTTAGTATGCTTTACTTGGACTTAGTATGCTTTTCTTAGACTTACTACGCTTTATTTGAATTTACTACGGTTTACTTGGAACTACTACGCTTTTCTTAGACATACTATGGTTTTCTTGAACTTACTTCACTTTACTTGGACTAAATGGTTAATGAACACAAAATGTGACTCCTGAACATTAAAGAAAAGTATTAAATATCAAAATCATTTCATATTAACGCATTGGAAAGCGAACATTTTACAGTTGTGCTAACATCGATATTGTAGAATTAAAAAAAAATATTGCATCTCACATCACTGTTATGTCGTATTATTTTCATCATTTTCAGACATTTTTAATTTAAATATCCATCGTTAATTAAAATATTTTTACAAGACTGATTAGAAGAATAACTTGTAGACGACCTAGTAAAAATGGGCATAACGAATAGATGAGTGTTAAAATAATTCAAAGCAGTCCAATTTAAGAGCTAAACACGTAGAACAGAAAAAGAATTGCTTAAAATGTCTTTAGTAATAAATAAAATTCCTATTTCCTACTGTGCAACTGCATTTCTATTCTTAAAGGGCAGCTAGATTACTATTATTTTTAATCTACTTCTAACAAAGAAAGCAAAAGTAGAATTAATTTCAGGTAAAAAAAAATTCAACTGAATAATTAATATATAATATAATAAGGCCAGTAATTTACTATTCTGTGTGGAAAAAACTATCAATTATTCCTCGCTTTGAAACGTTCCTTTTTTGCAGGTTCGGTGAGGATAACACTTTCTGTTTAACAATAAAATTATATTTGCTCCTGCATACAGTTGAAGATATATTTATTCGTACAAATGATCAATTTACTTATCCCTAGTATTTTACACAAATGTTCTTCATCCATTTACTTAATGGATTAAAAGAGATTTTACTGCGAGACACTTGGGTGAAGACATTTCATTTAAACACAGTCGTTTTGTGGAATACAAGAAACAGTGATTTTATGGATAATTTATAAGAATTGATCACCTCTTTCCATTCGTTCACTGCAGTAAAGGGTTTTCGTATGTTATGGTAATAAATTTCTAAAACATTTACTTTCTAGTTGTTATTATTTTAGTGTAAACTTGAGGAATTTACGTATATTCATAAGCTTAAATATTTGTTTTAAGCACATATATGTATCTGTCTCCAAATGTGTGGATTATATAACTATTTAATACTAACTGTGCTTTACTTGCTTTAAGGGCGTATTACGCTTTACTTGGACTTACTACGCTTTATTTGGACTTACTACGCTTTATTTGGACTTACTACTCTTTTCTTAGATTTAATACGCTTTTCTTGAACTTACTATTCTTTACTTGGTTTTCTACGCTTTACTTGGACTTATTATGCTTTACTTGGGCTTATTAAGCTTTATTTGGACTTATTATGCCTTTTTTAGACTTACTACGCTTTTCTTGAACTTACTACGCTTTACTTGAACTTACTACGCTTAACTTGGATTTATTACGCTTCACTTGGACTTACTATGCTTTACTTGGACATAATATGCTTTACAAGGACTTACTATGCTTTACTTGGACTTAGTTTGCTTTTCTTAGACTTACTGCGCTTTATTTAGACTTACTACGCTTTACTTGGAACTACTACGCTTTTCTTAGACATACTACAGTTTTATTGAACTTACTTCACTTCACTTGGACTAAATGATTAGTGAACACAAAATGTGACTCATACATTAAATAGAAGTGTTAAATATCGAAACCGTTTCATATTAATGCATAGAAAAACGAACATTTTATAGTTATACTAACATCGATATTGCAGAATTTAAAACAATATTGCTTCTCACATCACTGTTATGTCGTCTTATTTTCATCGTTTTCAGACATTTTTAATTTAAATATCCATCGTTCATTAAAATATTTTTACAAGATTGATTAGAAGTATAACTAGCAGACGATTTTGGTATTTGAAATATAACTATGTTACTATGATTGCAAATGGAATAAAAAACTACACAAAAATTGAATTGTAAAATATAAAAATTGAATTGTAAAATATAAAGTTATCACTCTGTTACAGTCAATCTCACTCAGCAGTTTGATATAGATCAGTGTTCCCCAACGTGTGGTGCGCGCATCCCAGTCGAAACGTGGGGGCAAGCCAAGAAAATTTAATGTTTCCTTTTAATATTGTTTCTTGAGACAGGCTTGAAATTGATAGAAAAAATTAATTGAATGATGATGACAAATATAACCTTGTTCTCAAATTATATGATCATGAACACAATAATATCATGATTATATGAATATTATTTTACTAGAGCATCCATTTAGAACAAAAATAAAAAATACCTAACTAAGCGATGACGCGCTTATATCCTTTAAGAAAGGAAGTTCTGAAAACGGATCATAACTCGAAAAGTTCTTTGCCAGTCAACAAAACGAGAATTTTCTAGAACGCGTCAAAAGTTATCAAATTGGCTATATTTCGTAAAATTCTTCGCCAAGCCCGCCGATTTTGTCGTTGAAGTCAAGTGACACAGACCATCTAATTATTATAGTATAGTTTTTATGTATGCATCAGCATGATGCCACTTAATTTATATACTTTCGTTTTATCTATGTCGCATTTTTTTCATGATTTACTTCTTACTCCGCATCCTAAGATGTTTGAGATAAAAAATGCTTGCTGTGAGCAACATATGAATTTTCCCATATAATTCAATGCATTTTCGTTACTAAAGAAGTAATTAGTTTGATGATCTTTAATATTTAATCTTTAATCGCCGCAGGCGAGGAGCCGACCCACAGGGTTTTCAGTTGTATTTAATCCTCGTCCGTCGAGGAATGCATTGACCATGCGGCAGTTGGCAAGAAAATGGAAAATGCTTGTACGAGAAAGAAATTGTGTGAAATACTCGACCACCTTGACCTTGGAACTAATGCGAAATAACAACAATTCTTTTGAATACGTGATGATTTATGAACTCCTATATAAAATATTCACACACTTATGGGATATCCATACACTGTTGCAGGGTGTAAACACATTTAAATATTTCTGACATATAAACACAGTTAAACACTTGTGACATAAAAAAACATTTAAACACTTGTGACATATAAACATATTTAAACACTTGTGACATGTAAACACATTTAAACACTTGTGACATATAAATACACATATAACTCACTTGACTTTTCAACCATAAACAACATATTGTGAATACATGCAAATAAATATGCTAAAGGAAACAATTATAAAAATGCCACAATGGAAATAACATTTATGAAAAAAATCTCAAAAATCTGGTATTGCAACATTTATATCTAACTAGCAGCATACCCGTTCTTCGTACGGAGTATATAAAGAAATTTATAATTCGCAATCATGTGCAAATTCTGTTAAAATATTAAATTTATTGCTCATAAAGAGAAGTTTAAGAATATTTGTTCTCACTATGCAAAATTATCTTCACGAGCAAATCTGAAGAATAAAACATCCTGGCCCCTTTTGTAAGCAAATTTACAAAAAAAAAGGAATTGAATCAATATATGCAATCCCGTACTACTTATATTGTCGAAGATTAGAAAATATGCCAGTGTATTAGTAGAAGCTTACCCGTATTGTAATATGTGTCTCAAAAATATTTGTCAAAATAAAAGAGATGACATAAAAAATTGAAAGTATCAAAAATCCCCGTAAGCTTAATACCAGAAGGTCGTAATTGATTCGAATATATGCCGATATATATCAAAATATATGCCAATATACCTGTACTACTTATATTCTCGTTGATTGGAAGATATACCCATGCATTTGTAGAAGATTACTCGTACAACGTACTATATATGAGTTTCAACAATTTTCGTCATAGTAAAACAATTTCATAAAAATTTGAAAATATCAGTAATCCCGGAATCAACAGTCTCCGAAAATATCAATAATAATTATGTTTAAAGCTGAAGACCGTATTTGATATTATCCAGTCAAAAATTCAATGTCAATGAAATGTATTTTATACACATATTTTTACTATTCAAACCGGAAAAGATTTAATAAAAATCATATGCCGCATAACATTTTGGATCCGTTGCTAAGCGACATGATATCAATTGCTTTAAATAAATTGATGGAAATCATATCATCTAAATAATGCAATCTCCATGGAAGGTTTGGCGACATTTTCGTCAATTTAGCTATAACTTGAAAAATCGCCAAATTTATCGCCAAGTGGGACTGTAGAACTGATAATCCCATTATGCGACAAATTGACGAAACATCATCACAATACTATCCCCTAACAAACCACAATTAATTTCATTTATTAAGCGCGATTTTATCAATTTCATGATATTTTTATGGATTTAGAAATATTTTTACCAATTTGGTGATATTAAAAAAATTCCTTAAATGTGTTACTAAGTAGGATACATGGACTGACCGACAAATGCTACAGAAACATCATTTCAGTTCTTTATTCTAAAAAAACAAATGTAATTTCATTGATTTGGGTCATTTTTATCAATTTGGAGACATTTCCACTAATTTGGTAAAGTTTAAGAAAAGTTACCAAGTTATTTAGAGATATTCCTCTAAATTCGTATCTCTGAATTTGCAGATCTGAAGAATAAAATATCCTGATCCCGTTTGTATATACTAAATGAAAACAGTAAAATTGTATTAGAAGATACATACATACACCCGTTCTACTCTTTTTCTGCTTCAACAATCGGCTAAATGAATTTATTGGGTAAACCACAATATATGAGTTTATTAGCTAAATACAATATATGAGCTTGAAACATCTTTGCTAAAATAAATGAAAATGTGATATGCGCAGTTCGCAATATATATAATTAAAAGAACAATCAAACCGTTCATTTATAAAATATATTTTTACATCCATTTATTTATTATACGAATAAAAAAAACAATAATAGATATTAACAACACATTTAATTTCATTCCGTTGCCGAGCAACATGATATAAGATAGAATCTTCCTCATAGAATGCGAAATTAAATAGCCATTTTGATTTCTTTATACTTTACATCGTTGAGTAAAAGCTTGTGAGCGATGAACCATGGAGGTAGATTTTTCCATTTAAATTCATGTTTCAAACAATTTATGTTTTCCTATAGTGACTAATTAATGCAAAAATCCTGCACCAAACTCGGAAATAAAGTTTTATTTCATTTTGGCGTTTAAAACAAACGATTTTCATCCTTTCCGTTTGGATAAACCACGGAGTTGGAGAGTAGATCTCCTAAGAAAAAGTTCCGTTTTTCATTAATATCTCGACAACCCCTGGTCTTAGAAACTCGATACTTGGACAAAATTTATGGAGGGCTATTTCTAGGTTACCCACAAAATTTCATCAAATTCGGTTCAGCCGTTCTCCCGTGATGATGGGACAAACAGACAGACAGACATATTTTCAATTTTATTTATATAGATAGACTAGCAGCATACCCGTCCTTCGTACGGAGTATATAATATAAAAAAACTTATAATTCGCAATCATGTGCAAATTCTGATAAAATATTAAATTTATTGCTCATAAAGAGAATTTTAAGAATATCTGTTCTCACTATGCAAAATTATCTTCACGGACAAATCTGAAGAATAAAATATCCTGGCCCCTTTTGTAAACAAATTCACACACAAAAAAAAAAGAATTGAATCAATATATGCAACCACGTACTACTTATATTGTCGCAAATTAGAAAATATGCCAGTGTGTTAGTAGAAGCTTAAACATATTGTAATATGAGTCTTAAAAATATTTACCAAAATAAAAAAGTTGACGTAATAAATTGAAAGTATCAAAAATCCCCGTAATCTTAATACCAGAAGGTCGTAATTGATTCCAATATATGCCAATATATATAAAAATTTTGCCAATATACCTGTACTACTTATATTCTCGTAGATTAGAAGATATACCCGTGCATTTGTAGAAGATTACTTGTACAACGTACTATATATGAGTTTCAACAATTTTCGTCATAATGAAACAATAGCATAATAATTTGAAAATATCAATAATTCCTGAATCAACTGTCCCCGAAATATCAATAATAATGATGTTTAAACCTGAAGACCGTAATTGATATTATTCAGTCAAAAATGCAATGTCAATGAAATTTATTTTATATACATATTTTTATTAGATTTAATAAAAATCGTATGACACATAACACATTGGATCCGTTGCTAAGCGACATGATATCATCTGCTTCAAATAAATTGAAGGAAATCATGTCGTCTGAATAATGTGATCTCCATGGAAGGTTTGGCGACATTTTCGTCTCCATGATATTTTTTTGGATTTACAAATATTTTTATCAATTTAGTGATATTAAAAAAATTAGTTAAATGTGTTACTAAGTAGGATGGATGGACTGACCGACAAATGCTACAGAAACATCATTTCAGTACTCTATTCTAAAAAAACAAATTTAATTTCATTGATTTGGGTCATTTTTATCAATTTGGAGATATTTCCTCTAATTTGGTAAAGTTTAAGAAAAGTTACTAAGTTATTTAGAGATATTCCGCTAAATTCGTAGCTCTAAATTTGCAGATTTGAAGATTAAAATATCCATATCCCGTCTGTATATATACTAAATGAAAACACTAAAATTGTATTAGAAGATACATACATCCGTTCAACTCTTTTTCTGCTTCAACAATCGGCTAAATGAATTTATTGGCTAAACACAATATATGAGTTTATTAGCTAAACACAATATATGAGCTTTGAAACCTCTTTGCTAAAATAAATAAAAGTGTGATGTACGCAGTTCGCAATATATATAATTAAAAGAACAATCAAACCGTTCATTTATTATGAGTTTATTAGCTAAACACAATATATGAGCTTGAAACCTCTTTGCTAAAATAAATAAAAATAATGTACGCAGTCCGCAATATATATAATTAAAAGAACAATCAAACCGTTCATTTATAAAATATATTTTTACATCCATTTATTTATGATACAAATAGAAAAAATAATAATAATCATTAACAAACACATTTAATTCCATTCCTTTGCCGAGCAGCATGATATAAGATAGAATCTTCCTCATAAAATGCGAAATTAAATAACCATTTTAATTTCTTTATACTTCTAATCGTTTTTTAAAAGCTTGTGAAATACATGGAGGTTAATACATGTAAAAACATGGAGGTAGATTTTTCCATTTAAATTCATGTTTCAAACAATTCATGCTTTCAGATAGTGACTATTTAATGCAAAAATCCTGCATCAAACTCAAAAATAAAGTTTTAATTGCCTTTGACGCTTTAAACAAACGATTTTTATCCTTTCCGTTTGGATAAACCACGGAGTTGGAGAATAGAACTCCTATAAAAAAAGTTCCGTTTTTCAATAATATCTCGACAACCCCTGGTCTTAGAAACTTGAAACTTGGGCAAAATTTATGGGGGGCTATTTCAAGGCCACCCACAAAATTTCATTAAATTCGGTTCAGCCGTTCTCTCGTGATGATGAGACAAACGAAAGTTTGGTTTTTTACTAATATCTCGAGAACCACTGGTCGTAGAAATTCCAACTATAGACTAAATTTTAAGTGGGGCTATTTCTAGGCTACCCACAAAATTTCATCAAATTCGGTTCAGCCGTTCTCCCGTGATGATGGGACAAACAGACAGACAGACAGACAGACAGATTTTCAATTTTATTTATATAGATTCCTTTTGTATGTGTCCGTATTGTGCAAATATGAAAACAAACCTATTGTAATCGGTTTGACCGCCTGTCTGTCTATACGTAGCATAATAAGAAGCACTAGTTTTATTTTTGCAAAATTTAATATAGAATCTAGAAACAATCTTGTTCAGTCAATATAAAAATAAATAAATAAAATTACAGTTTTGCTCTATTAATTTTAATGGGAAAGAAAGACATCTTGAATTGAGTCAATCAAATTCAATTATAAGTGGATATATAGTTTGCAGTTAATAACAATGATTTTTAAATAATTAAATAGCAGTTAACGTGATATATATATCAAACTTATAATGTACTAGCAGCATTCCCGTTCTTCGTACGGAGTATATAATATAAAGAAACTTGAAATTCATAATCATGCCCAAATTCTTATAGTATACTAAATGACATGTTTAATCAAAATATTCTGTTAAAATATTTAATATAATGCTCCTAAAAAGAAGATTAAGAATCTCTGTTCTCGCTATATAAAATTATCTTCATGGAAATATCTGAAGAATAAAACATCTTGGACCCCTTATGTAAGCAAATATAAAAAAAAATATGGAATTGAATCAATATATGCAAAATAAAAGCGTTAAAATTGTATGGGACCCGTACTAATTACATGCGCGAATATTAGAAAATATAACCTGTATTAGTAGATTACATGTATAAATTGAAAATACCAATAAACCCGTAATCTTTAAATCTGAAGACAGTCATTTATTCCAATATATGTCAAAATTAAAGTGCTAAAATTATATGGGAAGATATACACGTACTACTTATAATGTCCGATTATTAGTAGAAGATTTCCCGTTTTGCAATATGAGTCACAAATGTTTTTTGGTAAAATGCAACAGACGACGTAATAAATTGAATATATAATTAATCCCCTTAATCTTCATACCAGAAGACTGCACTTGATTCCAATATATATGCCAATATATGTCAAAATATATGCCAATATACCTGTACTACTTATATTCTCGTAGGTTAGAAGATATACCCGTGCATTCCTAGAAGATTACTCGTACAACGTACAATATGCGTGTGTCAGCAATTTTTGCCGCAATAAAACAATGGCGTAATAACTTCAAAATATCAATAATCACTGAATCAATAATTCCGGAAAATATCAGTAATAATAATGTTTAAACCTGAAGAATATAATTGATATTATCCAGTCCAAAATGAAATGGCAATGAAATTTATTTTATATACATATCTTCATTATTCAAATCGGAAAGGATTTAATAAAAATCGTCTGCCGCATAAACACATTGGATTTAAATCCGTTGCTAAGCGACATGATATCATTTGCTTCAAATAAATTGGTAGAAAAAATATCGTCTAAATAGTTATATTTCTATGGAACATTTGGCGACAGTTTCGTCAAATTAGCGACATTTTAAAAAATCGCCAAATTTATCGCCAAGTGGGGCTGTAGAACTGACAGTTCCACTTTGAGACAATTGACGAAATATCATCACAATACTATCCCCTAACAAAAAACAATTAATATCATTTATGTAGCGCAATTTTATCAATTTCAAGATATTTTTATAGATTTGAAAACATTTTTATCAATTTGGTGACATTTTAAAAATTCGCTAATTGTATTACTAAGTAGGATAGTTGGTCTGACAGGTAAATGCTAACCAAACATCATTTCAGTACTCTCTTCTAACAAAACAAAAAAAAATTTCATTGATATGTAAAGACCCAAGCCACATGACCAACCCGAAGGTTTATGGCAGCTGTTTGTGTGTCGTTTATATCAATTTGGCGACATTTCCGTCAATTTGGCAAAGTTTAAGAAAAGTTGTCAAATTAGCGATATCCCTCCAAATTCGTAGCTTTGAATTTGCAGATCTGAATGAAACATTCTTATCCCGTTTCAATATACTAAATGAAAACCTTACAATTGTATTAGAAGATATACCCGCTCTACTCTTTTTCTGTTTCAACAATCGGCTATATGAATTTATTGGCTAAACACAATATATGAGTTTAGTAGCTAAATACAATATAAGCTTGAAAACTCTTTGTCAAAATAAATGAAATTGATGTACGCAGTCAGCAATTAATATAATTAAAAGAAAAATCAAACCGTCCATTCATAAGATATACTTTTATATCCATTTATTTATTATTTAAATCGAAAAAAAAAATAATAAAAACATTAACAAACACATTTAATTTAATTGCGATGCCGAGCAACATGATATATCCTCCTAAAATGTTAAAATTTATTAACCACTAACAGGACACCCGTTATTCGTACGGAGTGTATAATTTAAAGAAACTTATAGTTCGCAATCAAGTGCAAATTCTGTTAAAATATTAAATGTATTGCTCCTAAAGAGAAGTTTAAGAATATATGTTCTCACTATGCAAAATTATCTTCACGATCAGATCTGAAGAATAAAACATCCGGCCCCCTTTTGTAAGCAAATTTACAGAAGAAAAAATAGGAATTGAATGAATATATGCAACCCCGTACTAATTATATTGTCGCAGATTTGAAAATATGCCGATGTGTTAGTAGAAGATTACCCGTATTACAATATGCGTCTCAAAAATATTTGCCAAAATAAAAGAGATGACGTAATAAATTGAAAACATCAATAATATCCGTACTCTTTATACCAGAAGGTCGTAATTGATTCCAATATATGCCAATATATATCAAAACATATGTCAATATACCTGTACTACTTATATTCTCGTAGATTAAAAGATATACACGTGTATTTGTAGAAGATTCGTACAACATACAATATATGAGTTTAAACAATTTTTGTCATAATAAAATAATTGCATAATAACTTGAAAATATCAATAATCCTTGAATCAATAATCCCCGAAAATATAAATAATAATAATTTTTAAACCTGAAGACCGTAATTGATATTATCCAGTCAAAAATGCTATAAGAAAAATCAAATCGCTCTTTTCTAAAATATATTTTTATATCCATTTATTTATTATTCAAATCGAAAAAATAATTATTAAAATTAACAGACAGATTTAATTTATTTGCGTTTCTGAGTAACATGATATAAGATAGAATCTTATCACATGTTAAATATGTCATGTCTTATAACATAAACTGCGAAATTAAGTAACGATTTTGATTTCTCTATACATCTCATTGTTCCGTAAAAGCTTGTTTTAAATAAACCATGAACCATGGAGATAGATTTCCCCTTTAAATCATGTTTCAAACAATTCATGTTTTCAGAAAGTGACTAATTAACGCAAAAAATCTCCCATCAAACTCAGAGATTAAATTTTAATTCACTTTCAAACGATTTTCAAGCTTTTCGTTTGGATAAACCACGGAGTTAGGGAGTAGAACTCCTAGGAAAAAGTTCCGTTTTTCATTAATATCTCGACAACCTTAGGTCTTAGAAACTCGAAACTTGGACAAAATTTGTCGGGGGATAGTTCAAGGCTATTCACCAAATTTCATTAAATTCGGTTCAGCCGTTTTTCCGTGATGATGAGACAAACGAAAATTTCGTTTTTTACTAATATCTCGAGAACCACTGGTCGTAAAAACTCAAAACACGGATATAATTTTAAGTGGGGCTATTTCTGGGCTACCCACAAAATTTCATCAAATTCGGTTCAGCCGTTCTCCCGTGATGGTGTGACAAACAGACAGACAGACAGACAGATAGACAGACAGACAGACAGACAGACAGACAGACAGATTTTCATTTTTATTTATATAGATATACAGATAAGTATCATATTAATAGCGGCTTCGGATTTTATATCCCGTTTATTTTATTTCAGTATTCTCCATCAAGGCAACACTGGGTATTTTTGCCAGCTGTATATATCTGTAAAATATTTTTCAAATTCAAACAAATATTACTAAGGAAAACTGTTTTTATCAAACGCTTCGTAAGCGTGTCAAAAGGATTAATCCAATATACTAAGCTTTCTCGCCTTAATTGTTCACTGCATTAAAAATCAAGCATCAAAGTGTTAAAAGTTCAGACAAATCGATTTTCATTTGCGCTTTTCAATGCATAATGCCAAAAAGCATTTTGGATAAATTGAGTCATACATATTTAGCAATTGCGAAGTTGCGGTATATGAGTCAACGTAGGAATGGATATAAAATGCACATAATATGCTGCTCTGGCTTATTAGTTTACTTTTCGTTCTTTTTGTAATACCCTTCGATTTGAACTATGACTCCCTCCAATGCTTGAAAATACGATAAATATATTTATATATATAATAGAATATTTAAAAGAACTTTTTAAATTACTCGGTTTTAGTAAAATACACTAAAATTAAATATAATTTTTAGCTATCACAAAATTCTTGGCCATATGGTAATAAAATTAAAACCGTGACGCTGCGATAAATAATTATATTTAAACATAATTTTATGTAACAATAGAAGTGATAACATAGATATGACATAAGAATGATTACATCCAGTCTATTTAAATTTTTCTTTGTTAATTTTGATTTTAAAATCCGTTATTCATATATTTGTCAGTTACATGTAATCATTTCTGTTTTTCTTTAAAATTTTCCTAATGTTCGAATACAATTCTTTAGGGGGTGTCCGCAGTTTTATATTTACTCGCATATGACTAAGAATGTTGTGATAGCTATTTTTGTTATTTTTAGGACATTTTACTAAGACCGTATAACTTAAAAATGCTTATGTAATATTTTATTTTATACTTTTTTATCTTTTGTGATTTTGTAGTCAATTTTTCATAAGATATCCAATCAATCAGTTTTTGAAAATATTATTGTGAACCATACTGAGATATTATTATGAATATTATTATGAACCACAGTGAGTATTGTTATGAATATTATCATGAACCATATGAGCTATGAATGAGTATTATTATGAACCATAACAGTCACAGCTATAACTACCATTTAAATGAGTTTTATAAATAGAAGAAAATGCTTTTGATCATTGTTTACTACAAAGAATTAAATAATATTGTATATTTCCCTATTTTACTTTCTTACTTGCAGTTCCTTAGATTTGTTACCAATACTATAAAAAACAGACTATTCCACAATGCTATTGTTAAATACAACTATGCTAAATGTTTTTCTGTTTGTAAATGCTTTCAGCTTTTTAATATGAATTGCGTGGATATGATTGTTTCTATTATGTTACTGTTAAACAGTTATACAGTTATTACAGTTACTGGGTTATACAGTTTAATATCGGTACTTTTTTTTACAATTGACATGTTTACTCTTTAGCATGTAGTATTTTGTGTTCAACACTTTTTTATGTTTCATGGTATATATACATTTAGACACTAAACATATATTGGTAAAACACACAGAGAACTGAGTTTACTGCCATTAGATGACCGTTTTTAACAGGTAAATCTCCAGTTACACAATTAAAAAAGTAACTATAACCGTATAAGTGTGTTATTGTATTCTCTTATATGAAAATCACAATGAATAATGGGTACATTTTTATTTTGCACTGAATAGGCAGTTTTAAACAGGAAAATAGTTAACGGGAGATGTCCATTGTACGCACCTATCTACCCGCTACCCCCTTGATTACCGGCTTAAAAGGGTCCTATAAAAGGAACCCATTCAAGCAGGTAAACAAGTGCGTAAAACGAACATTTTATGTTATCTTCTTACCTGTTTAAAACGGTCTTTTCAGCGTAAAATATAATTTATTCTTTATCCCATGCAATTCCCATACAAATGAATAAAATAACACATTCATAAGCATATAGCTATCTCTTTAAGTATGCAACTTGAAATTTACATGTTTAAAAGTGTCATTCTAGTGACAGTAAACCCAGTTTTGGGGGTATGTTTACCCATATTTGTTTTAGTGTGTGAAATTCCACAACTCGTTTTTTAAAACAGTTTTTTTAGAGACATGCTCATAATGCGTTAAAACTATACGAAGTAATTAAAATAT
The DNA here is from genome assembly GCA_951213105.1 of Amaurobius ferox. Taxonomy (NCBI): domain Eukaryota; kingdom Metazoa; phylum Arthropoda; class Arachnida; order Araneae; family Amaurobiidae; genus Amaurobius; species Amaurobius ferox. Next base: position 63,151,787 of record OX578144.1, read on the forward strand.
TTGAAAACCGTCTCTTTCAGATAGAATTAAACTACGTGGATTCTAAGTAAACACAGATAATGCATTCTCTAGAAAAAGTACTCAATTCATTAATTGAATAACTTTGTAATTCACACCGTATTGTAATTTTTTAATTTTAGTGAGAACTGAGCATAATACCATTTTTGTATAATCATTAAAGTTTGTATTTTATTATGTTTTCTATTCCAGTGTCGTCTTTTTTATCGTGCTATATTATTAAAACAATTATTCATATAAATTGTGTTTCTGTGATCATCTTAAAAATATTTCCTTCAATTCGTGATATATATATATACACTGCTCACAACTGAAATAGCAACACCTTGAAGAAATTGATGTATCCGTATGAAATATATAGAATATATTTGTAACATGGAGATGTGCAAGGGATCAAAAAATCATACTTGGAAAATGAAAGCATGGAACTTTGTTGGCATTAGATCGATATGGAATAGGTCCAACGCTAGCGGCTATGTAGGATTGAATACGACGAGGCATCCCGTCATTGAGATAGTCAATGGTGTGCTGAGGGATGGCATTCCACACAGCATGCAATTGGACATGCAAGTGAACATCGTTTAGCTGGAATTGGGAGTTGTCTTAATTGGCGACCCATGATGTCCCAGATATGCTCAATTTGCGACAAAACCGGAGACTATGCTGGCCAAGTCAGGAATATCAAAACCTCGTAGACTATTCATAGTTACCTGTGCAGTATGTGGCCTGGCATTATACTGCTAAAAAGGCAGTCCAGGTCTGGTTGATAGACACGGCTATACCACAGGTCTCACAGTGTCAGAGAGGTATCGCTGTTCTCTAATACTGCGAGAAACGTGGATCAAAGGTGTTCATCTACCAAAGGTTATACCACCCCAAACCATGGTACCACTTAGGGGGACTGTGTGGCGACTGATAGAAAAAGCTTCCTGATCGCGTTGTTGAAAGCGCCGCCATACGCAAGTACGGCCATCTGGCATGTCAAAACAGAATCGTGATTCATCCGTGATCAGAATGTTTCACTATTCTATTGACCAATTGCGTCTCATTTGAAGCAACTGGAGGCGACGTAACAGGTGGAGAGGTTGAAATGATTAGTGTCGAAAAGGTCGTCTATCTCGGAGTCCTGCGTCATTCAAATTGTTTACGTCGAAACCACGTTACCTGTAGTGTGGGATAAATGCCGTTGTAACCCGTTTGCTGTGGTAAACGGTTCTCGCGCAACGCTTTTCAGAAGCATACGATCTTCATGTGGTGTGATACACCTCGAAGCGCCCCTACCTGATCTTTGTGTCGTTTAATTGTCTCTCACGAACCGTGATATACACCGTTGAACTGTGTTCACATCACGACCCAATAGTTCAGCGATTTTTCGAAGGCTCATTCCAGCGTCACGTAAAACAATGATTTGTTACCATTCCGTTGACGACAACTGAACGTATTCGGTACGGACGTACGCTAGGCGTACTGTGATGATTTTTACAACCTGAAACCAATGAAACTACAATTTAGCTGTGATATCGCTCCTCCTTGTCCTGACGCTTTTATGCTACCCGGCAAGGTGTTATGCCACTATACGTAACGAAACTGTGATCAGTTGGATATCTTGCCTTGATATTTTCATTTCCTGATTTATATAAAGCTACATCTACAACTTTATGGTGTTGCGATATATACACAAACTAATCAATTGGCTATTATTAACTTCCAAACGCTTTACATTATATATAAAATGGGTGAAGTCCATTTCTATAGTTATCATTGAATTTATACTAATTGGGCATCCCCAAACGTAGACACTAAGCTGTCAAATTGTCATGACTACCAGTTCCTTTTGTACCAATTAGCTATCCTTCAGATATTACTGACTTTATACTGTTGAATTGGTATAAGAAGGAAAATCGTTATTCATGCACAGAGTAACAAGTTCGTTACTCTAGAAATAATAAATAAAAGACACGATTTGTTGCAGTTCAAACGTGGAGTGATCTGCTCGTGCTCAGAAATGGCGTGAAGAGTAGGGTAACGGCTGCACTTTTGATTTGCTAGATGGCAAGAATCATTGGAGTTAACAGACTGTAGCCATTCAGGCAGAAAACCACGTCAAAAATCAAAGCGTGCAGATGTAAACGACCACTAAATTTTTGAGTGAGTTCATTAAGAATTAGCAGGCTCATTCACTATAAAAATTGTTGAATTGCAGATAATTTGAATCAAGAATCGTGCCAGAAGAACTTCCAAAGTATTGTTCGCCTCGTAATATATCATATGGGCTAAGTTAGAAGTACTTCATCGTATTACACAGTATGGGCTAATCCGGAAAGCCTGGACCACCAGGACTATTCAAGAAATGATAACTAGTCGGTCGTAATATTTGGTGGCAAACTATTTCGGATACATTTGTCATCTACATTTTTTGTCAAAATTTATTTTTGAACAATTATGTTTGAACAATTAGCCCATAAGTCGCATATCACCTGATGCCTATGTATCGGCTGCATGCATAATAGTATTAAATATGAGTGTAAGACGCTTATTGATTTTCAATAAGCCAGATTGGAAATAGTTGCCTTCTCCTCCGATTTTTCGGTACAAAAACGATCATAGCTTATTTATGAAAAAAATGTTAAGCCAATAATTATTTCATCTGTTTTAGTTCAAAGTGCATGACATCGTTAAAACACGATGCAGTGCACTGCTTCTGAGATGTTGTAATGTTTGAAGATAAAACGAAAATAACATGGAATTTTCTTGCTAACTATTTGCAACCGAATTATTGTATTTTTCTGTTCTTTTGCAGATTTGTTTAAACTATTGCTTCGAAGATATATCGAGTATTTGTGTGCTCTATAGCGATGTTTGAATTTGGAACTCCCCAAGCAGCTCAAAATGTCTCAAAGAGCGAGTGTGATAAAATTTGAAAATATAATTTCAATTGCCAACAGTATAAGTCTACTAATATTAAGAAAGATCAAATTGGAAGTATATAGTTTTTGTTATTCTCGCTAGAAGAATCAAAAGTTTTAGGTTCCTATAGATTCTTTCCTTGGACATTTTTGTTTCTTGGACATATTGCAATTGTTTTACACGCTGTAAAATCCAGTAAAAGTAAAATATTACATAATATATTGCAGAAAAAGGTTTATTTGAATTCATAGATTGAATCTATGGGACCACGTGTAAAAGAAATGTTTACAAAGGTTAAATTATTCTGAAAAATTTTCTTTTACAAAAAAAACCCCTGATATTACAATTCGTTTTCCGTAGAGTGAAATCATAAAGACAGTTCGAATCAACATTTTGTGTCTTCATGCTTGGACAATTACTTTTAGGTATGTAAAGAAAAAGAAAAAATTATACGAAGAAAATGACTAAAATGTACACATCTTTCCTTCGTCCCGGCCATCCAAATGGCTTCTCTAAGTCTTCGGACGAGACGGATGGTCTGGGTTTTCGACATCTTTCCTTCGAGCTGGGTTAAATTAAATTTATTTAAGAATACATTCACTAATTTAAATACTGTACTATAACACTGACGCCGTTTAATTACTTACAGTTTCTTTTCTTTGTGTAATTCGAAATAAATAACTCGAAAAATAAGAACAGTTCTAATCAAAATTAGTCTTTTTCATGCTCGGACAAGAACTTTTAGAATGAATACATGCGTAAAATGCAAAAGTAAAAACAATACAAGGGAAATAACAAAAGTATACTCTTTTTTTGGAGGGGGGCTAAAACTCGAAACTGGATTACCTTTTTGTGGGAGGGCGCTGAAGCGTATTAAAGTTCTTTAAAACTATATCCAAGAATGTGACATTTTACTACAGTAACGCCGCCATTTCATCACTTGTAGGCTCCTTTCCTTCTTTAATTCCAAATAAATAATCAAATAAATAAAAACAGTTTTAATCAACGTTCTGTTCTCTTCTCATGTATGGGCAATTACATTTAGAATACATGTATGCAAAGAACGAGCAAAAAGTATACGTAAGAAAAAGACAAAAATATACTATTCTATCTTTTGGACAGAAATAAATTAATGTTCTGCAAAAATACATTCACTGATGTAATACACTACTACAATAATACCCTCATTTAATTACTAGCAGTTCCATTCCCTCATTTAATCTTAGAACGTAGAGAAAATGTCGTATGGTTTTCAATTTTCTGCAATGTTGCACTTGTATTCCATTTTAAATATATTTTCCATTTTAAAGTGCTTTCATCAGATTTGATTAAAATTATTGTTGCTTTCTCACACTTTTGTATAAAACAGTAGAAATTGAAATTTAAGAATTTTATATTTTGACTTTAATGCGTTTTGAACACATTCTGCGATATGTTTGTTTGTATGTTTGTGCATCTGCGGGACTATTCTTATGCCATGGGATCGATAATTCAAGAACGAATCCATGCATCGTCATGACATTTTATATGCATAAAAACTGTGTAAAAAATATAACTCTTTGGAATTTTCTGTACTTCACATGATTGAAACTTGATTTATTCAATATTTAGGATTTTCATAGCATTATTTGTTATGAAATACAAATTACCAATGTGTCACGGGGAAATGGCTTTATTAAAGTCTATGAAGGAAATTTATCATTTGAAGTTTGCTATGTATGTATTGTGTATTAAAATAATACCGGTCAAATTGTTTTTCTCCAAACTATCTACTTAGGTCTATTTAATCTCAAGGAGAAACAAATAAAAATACATATCGTCAAAATATGATGATTATTTTTTGCACATTCTTCCATATTCAAAGTAAGATCAGAAGGCACCATTTTAACATTTTGTATTTGCCAACGAATAAAAGGCGGAGAGAAATGACGCTAATTTCGACAGTCTGGATCCGGAAAGTTATGACCCCGATAAAAACATGTCATTCAAATTACAAGTGGGACTTGGAGCATAAACAGTGCTTATGGCCAGGACTTAAAGTGACTATCATTCGATACATAGCAAGCAATTAAACCACGATGCAACGTCACACTTCAGAATAACCAATGGAAATTAGAGGGCGTGTATTTACCCGAGGACCAATGTTGCTGCTAAAAAGAATATATCAACGACAATGTTCAGGGATGAGTGTAGACTGCAGCAGAGAGATGGAGTGAAAATGAGATCCTGATAATATCGCAGAAATAATAAGTTAGAATTGATCCAGAGAGAAACGAGATGAACAATGGTAGAAGTGCAATGCCAGTGAAAAGTATGCAGTGTCATACCATAGGCTCCGGAAAGACAGACCAACAAACCACGGTCAAAAATGCCAAGGTTTGTGGTATGTGCTTTTCATAGTAACACTAGGTCAAGGTTTTGATCTATTTGAATAATTTAAATATGATATGATCTCACACGAGTGCTTATCTTCCTTGAGTAATTTTGTTGTAAGCTTCTATGTAATTTTAATTATGCTCGTAATTTGGGTTAATTAATGTTAATATTTAAAGTTAAAAATATTTATAGTAATATATAGTAATGAGTTATAGTAATATAGCTGATGCAGATTATGTATTTTGGTACAGATAAATACTGTAATATGAATATACTATAAAAATGAATATATTTGTAATTGCACTACAGACTCACGGTAAGGTACTTTCGAATTGAATGCTTGTTCTTGTCAAAAATTATATATAACTTATCAAAATGTTCTTGTCAAAATATTATATAACTTATAAATTATCTATATAAATAAAACTGAAAATCTGTTTGGGTGTATGTGTGTCCAAAATATTTTTGGAAAATTTATTTGTGTGTTTGTTTCTTCATCACGGGAGAACGGCTGCACCGAATTTCGTGAAATTTTGCTCAATTTAACTCAATTTAACTCAAAATATTATCCATGATTCGAGTTACTAAGGTCACGGGTTGTCGAGATATTATTGAAAAAAAAACCTGCCATGGAGAAAACATTATGCAAAATATATTTAGTTTCATTGATTTAACGCCATTTTCATCCATTTGGAGAGATTTTCGTTCATTTGGCAACATTTAAAAAAGTCGCCAAGTTGGCTACATTATGCCATATTCGACGCCAAAATGTAGCCAAGCTTTATGGACGGAAAAGTAAGTTATTCTTATAGCAGAAAAATGACTATTGGCGTTCAAATACAAAGTTTTACTCAAAGTATCTTTTCTCATGAATGGAACGAGCTAGATTCACGAGAATGATGTCACCAAATTGATCGTATGATATTACATATGAAAAATGAACATGTGAACATGTTTGTCAACAATTAATATATATTTTTTATTTTATGGTATTTTTTATAAATATATTTGAACAAAGTGCAATATCTCGAGAACGGTGTATGCTAGCGTTCTAAAGTTTACATCAATCGTTTTCTAAAGAAAAATCACATAAGAAGAAATGTTTATTTGTGTAACTTTATTAAAGGTTTTGATTTTTTTATGATTTTTTTTCATAATTACCACTCGAAAATTTAAAAGGGATCTAAACATTGGATTGGCTTTAAAAACAGTAGCCTTCTAGTATCCACGGATTGCGATTTTTGTACCAAATTTCATTCGTATCACACCATTCTTTCGTGAGATATCGTCTCCACAGACTCACTGACACACATACACCCACAGCCATCACCTCAAAGTGTTCGCTTCGTGATCAGGGATGTTTGAAACGGATTCTCCCGTCGAAAATTCGAATTCGAATTTTGGCCCCCGTCACAATACTTTCCTTATACATTATGTATATAAGGTTAGTAAAAAGTTAGTTAAACAGGGTATTTCCCAGGGTTCGGTCGTGAGCCCGATCTTGTTTATTGTCTTCTTTAATGACCTCTGTTTTTATAATTTTATTGGGAATTTGACTGATTTTGCTAATGATATTGTTTTATCTTATTATGGGACCACATTTCCTGATGTCTTGAGAAATATGGAAGATGATCTGCCTACTATATATATATATATATATATATATTAGACAATGGTCCTGTGCTAATAATATTATTCTCAATGGCAAATAATCTAGACTTATTTGTTTTGCCTTGTCCAAAAAATATTTAAATCCAGATATTTCTTGCAATTGTGAAGCAAGACAGTAGCTTTATATATCTTGGTATTACCATCGATGACTTGCTATCTGGGAATCCGCATATTACTGATCCTAGTAAACAATTAAAGTTAAATATCAGAACATTTTATTTTCTACACCAGTTTTGCCCTTCTCATGTCCTTAGATGTATTTATTACTCCTTAATTCACTCTTGGACTCAGTATGGCATAAGCTGTTTTGGTGGTACTTATCTGAATACTCTAAGGCTTGTTATTTTACTTACTTTTCTTCGATTCCATGACTACGCTATTTAGGCTTCTTTATGTTTGTAAATCTTTTTTCCTCCCAGAAATACATACAACTTCATAATGAGGGATTTTGATTGTCGATTTTGAAAAAGAATAACATGGTACTTGAAAGTCCTTGACATTTTTTCAGGTAGTTTCAAGAGTGTTCACCTTGTATCATATAACTCACTTTCCTTTGAGTTTTGGTTGAGGTGAATTGTCCAGCTTCTGTTACAAAACATGGAATAAGATTTTCCGCCCACATATAAGTCAAAAAATCCGTTTATTTTTTGAGTTCGAATTCAAAAATTAGATAAAACCGGAACTCTTTCGAATGCAGCCTAAGCAGAGGGGTAAAATATGGGAATCCTTTTAAAGTGGTTGTCGAATTTTGAGTAGAAATAAAAATGCGTATGGTAGTCAAAGTAATTTTGGGCTAAGGCGGGGTATTATCAGAACCAGACCTCCATGAGCCAATTCTACTAAGTTTAAGAAATTTTATCTCTTTTCACCACCTAGATTAATCTTCTGCCTCATTCATTTAATAGCATTTTTATCTATCGTTCATTCTCCAGAGCTATCAAAAATGGCTATTTACTTGTAATTCAGTTGAAATTGAGAATTTTTTCCGTATTGATAGCTAATTTTTTCCTGCTTTTACTGTAGTCTTTACCTTTTTTATTGTCTATATCTATATTTTTAGGTGCTATGTTATAATTATTTATTGCACTTGTTTTAACTGTTACTGTTTTATGTGATTTGTTGCGGCTACAATTGCCGTGTTTACCCATCTCCTATAAAATTATCTTTTAGGAGTGGACATTCATGGATCCTGTAATCTTCTTGTTCTGAATATTAAACATCTGGTTTATAGTATGGGCCAAGGGATAAAATTTAACAACGCCAGATTTTCTATGTCGGGGCAAACATAATAGGGGGCGTTTAAATTTATTTCTAGACCCTCCAGAACCCCTCAGATAATTTTGAAGGCAACCTGTACCCACTTATTGTAATCATTATCTTCCACAGTACAGAACACAACTAAGCACATTTTCGAAGCAAAATGTCATGCATGGTTATACAAAATAAAACTTTGAAAAACAAAACAAGAAAGATCAATCATGCTTAAAGTATTGATTATGAAACACTTTCCAACTTCAATGCAATTTTATTTAAAAAAGTCGAAAATGCAATACATTCCTCGGTAATATTTTAAAACTTATCACAATACTACATTGATTTATTATATTTGAAAACTTAAACCTTCATTGAAAAAAATGAACTTCATTCAAATGACGGCATTGAAATATAAATTGCCTCGTTTAAATATCTCTAAAATGCAATACATTCCACGCTAATATTTTTAAAACTATCATAATACTACGATAATTTATTATATTTGAAAACTTCATCGAAAACAACTGAAATAAATTCAAATGACGTCATAAGAAAATAACACGCCTGGATCTCTCTATAAAAGCAGGATTTAATTCATAAATTTTTCCCATTCATTTCCATCACAATACTATAATATAATATATTTTATTTAAAAATTAAGACCATGGAGCTACAATTCATAAACTCTATGCTTAAAACTTCATCGAAAAAAATCGTCCTTCTGTTTATAAAATCAATTAATATTTCATTCATATCAGCCATGCATACTCCATGGACTGAATTATTTTGTGTTAAAGAAATACAGTAATTCTAATACAACTCATTCTACATATTTTGCTGTTTACATTTTACATAGGTGAAAAATAGGCTTAGTTGTAGAAATAATCAAATTTGAATGAGAATTTAAACTCAAATATATTGTCATTGTGTTGTTTTAGTATGTAGATGCACAGAATTTAAGCAAAATAAAGTAGTTTTAGGACGGATACTATACTCAATATGAATTAAAAAGAACTTAAAAAAATCACGATTTTGAAACAAGATGGATGCCATATATCATTTTGAAGTGGGTCATGTGATCGTTTCATGCCATGGTCACGTGATCGTTTCATATAAGATGTGTAATTATTATTTTAATTTTTATTTAAAAAACTACTGAATATATTTCGCTGAAATATTTTTATATATATTTTATGGAACAATTTGACTATTACCTGAAATTTTTTAAGCAATTTGTGAATTTTAAATCCGCTTAAAAAATATTAGAAAAATTAGGTCCCATAGAGCTCAATGTATTTCATTTTTTCAACCCGGGTTCAATCCAAAACTAATTGGGTGATATTATTCATTTACATTCCCATTGGTTCTACAGACCGTCTGAATAACATACTAAAATTTCATTTTGATTAAGTCATTTTTACGGCAGTTATCGTGCTAACTGGCAGACAGACAGACAGACAGACAGACAGACAGAATGAACAAAGTCATAAACACTTTTCAACTTTGTTGTAAAGTGTTAAAAAAAATGCTGGAATGTAATTTTTGATAGTATTACTTCTCTGTCTTTGACAGGCTTAAATACTAGTAACACTGTGAACAAAAATATATGATAATTTTTATTCCAAATGGAATTAAATTAAAGCATACGGATTTTTAAACAAATGAAAGAATTCCCTAGTGCAACAGAGTAGTGCAATGAAACAGTCATTTAATTATTCGTACTACATTTTTCACTTCCGTGTAAACATTTTAATGCAAAGAAAATGTCGTATAATGCCTTTTAATTTTCTGAGATAATCCGTTTCCATTAAAGTTTAGTTTTAATTACATTTCCATTTCCAACTTATTTCTTTTATTATATTTGATTAAGATACTTTTGTTATAATTGTACTTTACTTAAATGGATATCGGGAAACTTTAAATGGAAAAATCCCTATAAAATGATCAGTCAAAATATATTTTCGTAAATTCTTTTATTTTTTTTTCTTAATTAACAAATGGTAAATATCAGAGCCGTGTCTCCATTCGACTTTCTAAAACATTCTTGTTTCATAGTTCCATTTCAATTTATATCGTAATCAGAATCAACTTGAAAGCAGTATCAGTATCAAATTGAAAACGAAAGCATTGCAGTGTCCACTTTTATGATAACAGATTGTAATTCCGCCCCAGTAGTTCAACGCTGGAGGAACGTATGTCCAGTAGAGAGATCCGTGGTTCGATTCCCGGTTGTATGACTAGCGCGACTAGTACGACTAGCGCGAATTCAGTGGACTCTTGCATATTGAGTACCGATTTCAAATCAAGAGCCCAAAGACCAAACAGGATACTGACTTGAATAAAAATAGCAGTATTGGGAGGCTCACCTGAGGTAAAAATAGCAGGAGCTGGTTAGTTAGATTGTCTTTGCACGTCAATCTGACATTAGAAAGTAGAGAATTCAGAGTTCATTTCGTCAAGAGTTTTTAATTCCGTTTCAGTAGCTCAAAGTTAAAACATCGACTGGCCAGTATAAAGATCCGTGGCTCAATTCCCGGTTGTACGACTAGCGCAACTAGTTTCCCTGTTGATGATTCAGTGGACTCTGGTATATTGAGAACCGATTTCAAATCAAGAGGTCAAAGACCACGCAGGATACTAATTTGAATAAAAATAGCAGTATTGGAAGGCTCACCTGAGGTAAAAATAGCAGGAGGTGGTCAATCGGATTGTCGTTGCAGGTCAATCTGGCATTAGAAAGTAGAAAACGCAGAGTTCACGTCATCAAGAGTTTTTAATTCCGTCTCAGTAGCTCAACGGTAAAGAGTCGGTTGTCCAGTACGATTCCCATTTGAGGCAACAATTTTCTTTACAAAAATGTAAGTGAATGTTGAGTACAAACTGTTGAGTGAAATATTTCAAGAACAGAAATGTAAGTGTTACCTAGTACGAGGAATCAGAAATAATATAATAGAAAAAGAAGTTGGACGTGAAAACTAGGGCCATAAAGCAAAACAAAGTGGATGTCAAAAAAAGGTGGAATAAAATACAGATATAAAACATATTATACATAATGAAACTACTGTAACAAGTAATAAACAAGGCTTATAACCATATCATGGCAAATAAATGTGTTCTGTATTTCTTAATTCCTACATAAGGCAGCAATTTGCCTATAACCATATTGTGGTAAATAAATGTCTTCTGTATTACTTCATTCTTAATTAAGGCAACAATTTGCTTATAACCGTATCGTGCCATATAAATGTAGTCTGTATTGCTTAATCCCTAAATAAAGCAGAAATTTGCATAAATAAGGCAGCAATTTGCCTATAAACATATTGTGGCAAATAAATATTTTCTGTATTGCTTCATTCCTAAATAAGGTATCAATTTGCCTATAACTACATTGTGACAAATAAATGTCTTCTGTTTTATTGTCGATCCGTATTGATTAGACAGTGCTTTATGTGGCAATTTAAAATTTACAAAAATATAACAATACTACTTACCCATAGTGCCCCCCCCGTTGACCCTGAAAATATTATAGTAGGATCTGAAAAGATCAAAGTACATTGCATATACACTAAAAGAATCAGTCGATTTGTGGCCACTAACGCATTTATTTAAACATATAGATTATTAAAACATTGACAATGATAATAATACAAATACTACACTTAAAATTACCAAGCTTGTCCTCGGGGGTATAAGGGATAATTATGATAATTGCCAAATCAATATATTAATTAAAATTCAAATTGGTGTAGTAAAGGCAATTTCCCCCAAAAGTTTAAAAATTCACTGACACTTAGATTCAGATTAACATGTAAATGCACATTACCTCACAACTGAAACTTAAAGTTACAATACCTCCGTCACAGTTCAAGTGGCTGTAATCCTAGAGATAAGTCCCTCACAGTTCATAGTGAAGGGGGTTTGGGTTGTCGAGAAATACACAGTTTATTGGATACCAACGGCCGTACCGTGCTGAAAACACCGTTTCTCGTTAGATCACCGAAGTCAGGCAGCATCGGGCGCGATTAGTACTTGGGTGGGTGAAAACCTGGGAACACCGCGTGCTGTTGGCACATTTCGGGCACGGAAGCTCGGTGGCTTGCGCGCTGGATTTGCACTTCCACAACTGCCGCCGTGTTCATGCGGAGTACGATCACGTTAAACATGTGGGTCCGTAAGTCCTTCCGAGAGGTTGGTGGTAGGGGAATGAGGGTACGCTCCCTGTGGATGCCTCCCTAACTGGGTTCCGGTCTAAATTGGGTGGCACTTCCCGACCGTCCAAACAGTTACCTTACACCTTTCTGGTAGGTCGGACGGTCTGGGTCTCAACAACAATAACAGTTTATTGGATATACTGTTCTTATGAGATATCGCTACAATCTGGATTCCATCGCGGATTATAGCGGAGTTGGGGATCACAGTACACAATCTTCTCCACCGCCTAATTACCGGTTGGCCCAGCGATTCCTGGAGGTCAGGGAACTACGTACAGGTCGATGCCGGTTGGGTCGCATCTCGAATAAACTTTGCGGTATCTTGCCTCAGATATGCCGAACCGATGAAGGTTGGCGTACTCAGCTGACGTGTGTTGTACGTTACATAGGGATCCAGGATTGATGTCCCACAAATACCATATATACCCTCTCGTGAGGTGAGATAGACAATGAGCTGTCGTTTACCGTCCTTGCAGTCCATACAGTTGTCACGGCTAAAACGTAGTTCAATGGGCCCAAAGGGTAGCCCATACTACGCCGTCTATTTTCAAAGCTGTGGGGTACTGCGTATATAAAGGGGCGAAGTCCTCGCTGCGCCGTTGATCGCCACTGCCCAATGGTGCTTAACTCGGTCTGGTTCCTCCCTAACTCGACTTAGCTTAGAGCGGTCATACACTTAATTTGCTGGATGGTTGCGCCTGGCTACGAACTACACTTAATTATATGTACTCTCAGCAGGGTACAAAAATCAAATCCTTACTATATGCATTGGGATGCCGCTAAAAAGTGGCAGATTATGCCGGTGCCAAATATGTGTCAAAATGCATTCGAATCGGGCTTTAAGCCAAGTGTATATATTACTTGGAGACCTTCTCTAACGACATCAGAATGGAATCTAATTTCACATTTTAAAGTCGAGTCCCTTCATATTTTGAAGGGGGATGCGCAAAATTGGGGCGGAAGTCACCTCGTCCGTTCATTCGTTATTTCACTGATGTGTGAGGAAAGTGTGGTTCTAATTCCGAGCAAATTATTGGATTGCGTAGTGACGCTCATTTTCTATGCGTTCCAATAGAAATTGATAAGTGGAGGGATTCCCACAGCCGGGAGGTCCCGACCCGGCCCCGCTTTGAGCTAACACTTGAAAAGGGGCTATAAATTTCGAGAGATTTGTAGTTTCCAAATTGACATTGCTAAGACATCTCTGTTGCTGAAATTTACAACTTCTGTCCTGAGTCATTCAAACCATGGCGCCGAACTGTCCCATCTCATTTGTCAGGATTATCGTAGCAATAACTTACGTTACATATAGCCTACATTGAGTAATTACTACTCCTCCCCCTTTCATTCCTGGGGCTAACCCGGGACAATGAACAGTTATTGCATTATGTGCAAATATGTTATACTTCATAATACTTTACAAACGTGTACTTATATGTCTATTTCGTTTTGTTGCTTTATTACGTTATCCTACATTTATAAATTCTCCACTAGGGGCAGTGTATTCATTTTCTTTTTAATTAGGCATTGTCACTTTATTATAAGCAAGTCCTAACTTTTGCAATAGTAAGTTTTTTCTTACAAAGATATTGGGGTGATTGAAAACATTGTTAAAATACCTGTATATAGTAGTGAAAATTGGAGACTGTGTTCACATTAATACCTAAGAGGAGAGAATGTATTCCTTTTGGTGAGACTGTGTTTACCTGCACCCTGAATTGATATTTACCACGATTTACTCTATTTGTATAAATCGTAAAACACAACTGCTTCGTTGAACGCGGTTTGGGAAATGCAGCTGTACTTAAATAATATTATTATTTAATTATTCGACCGACTATTTTCCTATTTAAATCTATGCATTTAAACGTAAAGAAAAATTTTGAGACGAAAGGAAATACTTTTAATTTTGTTTCTCAGATAACGTGTTTTCATTAATGTTTAGATTCAATTGCTTTTAATTTCCGAAGTTTTATTTTTTGCATAAAATTTGATTAAAATGCCTTATAATGTCATTTCTATTTCAGTTGTAGTTTCCAAACGGGGTTTTATATGTAAACATAACATTTTTTGTTATTACTTGTAATGCTTATGTTGTAAATCTAACATTTTTGTAACAGTAAATCTAATAATAAATCTAACAGTAATTTAATCTAGCAGTAAATTTAACAGTAAATCTAACAGAGTTGGATTCAGAATGTGAGTGTATATTGTAAGTTCTAAGAGGGAGAAAGTTTTACATAGTGTATACATAACATATTTAAATTGTTGAGACAGATTTAAAAACAAAATTATTTTACTTGATTGCAATATAATTAGTTCTATTTAATGTAGCAAGATGAATTTGGCGTCATTGGAATCAGAAAATTATGAATAATAATCTAGCGTTTCCCAAACATTTTTGCTCGAGAAACCATTTTAAAATTCAATTTGATAGTAGAACCATAAGCTGAGAAAAATCCAGTGTGGACCAAATTTATACGAAATTTTACGTGTTACTTTCTTTTCATTTCTGAAAATTTATACGAAATTATCACGTTGAGGAACCTCTAGATTACTGTCCTGGAACCCCAGGTACTAGTAGAATATTTTATTGAGTATTCGTTTTCAACTTCGCACTTTTTAAACTGAATTGTACAAAATCACATTAGTTTCTTGCATGTATTTTAAAAATAAGTTTTCCTTTCAGATTACGCATCCATTGACACAAATGAATATGGACGCTATGAAAATAACGCTATGAAAACCTTTTTAGAACTGTCTACGGAATTGGATATCAGTTTGAAGAACATCATATGCAACCATCCATCATAACGAATTCTAGCTGACAAAGAGCATCAATACCTGTCGAAGATTGCATAACGCTGATGTGACAGTCAAATGTAAATTTTCGCGTTCGAACTTCATTAATAAAGTGTGACGCCGTCCACCGGAGTCTCATAATTTTGTGTTCAAATGTTATTTTTTCTTTCTCACACACAGTATTGAGAAAGAACTGTTTTCTCAAAAATTTTCGATTTCGAAATTTTGTGCAATATATGTTTTAAGACCTCCTGAACACGTTTCGATCATTTGTGGGGAGATGTCTGTTTGTCTGTCTGTCTGTCTGTCTGTGGTCGATTATTTGTGTGCACGATTGCGGTCACAAATATTTATGGGTTTTCACGGAACTTTATATGCGGTTGTGCACTAAAAAAATCTAGAATTACATAGAATTTTTTTAATCCGAGGGAAAACTTTGAAATTTATTCAAAATTTTATATTTTTTTAACATGGCAGCATAGGAAACAATTTGATATAATTATGCATAAAATGGTTATTTATGGCTCAATGATCACGATATTTAATAAGTTCAATCATTGTAAAAATAGCCGCGAAACAATTTTTTCCTTACCCTACAATACATGTATGAATAGGGAATGTATAGGGTATGTATAGGGAAAGAATTAGAATCATGTCGAAAATCGCAACTCGAGGTTTCGGCGGATCTACACGTTTCGAGACCTCTAGAATACGAAAAACTATTTTTAGCGTCACGCCTCTGTGTGTGTGTGTCTGTCTGTCTGTCTGTGTATCTGTCTGTGTGTATAACAAGTTACTTATGTATCAAATATCAAGTATCTGTCTGTGTGTATACAAGTAACTTATGTGTGCAAGTAACTTATGTATCAAATTTCGCAAAATTTGGTAAATTAGCTACTTGTGGGATGTGCTGGTGTTGATTAAATTTTGGTACGATTCGGAAAATAACAACCTGCTTTTTTACGAAATGTCTATCAAAAATCGCAAAAATCTAAAAAAAAAGACTACGTATGATCAAATGGATCAATTAAATTCTTGTTTTATACGCAATTTTTGACGAGTAAAAGAATATAACACACTCCATTATACTTTAGGACTAACCGTTCTCAATATGTTTGAGATTTCTTGCATATTTTTACACCACTTTTGGAAAAAATGTCCAATTACCAAAACAAAAATTGAATTAAAAATGCAAATTTAGTGTTATTTTGTGCAATTAAACTCAGTCTAATAAATTATTAAAGAAATAAAGAGAATATGAATTTCAGTTTGCAAGGAAAAGGCATGTGTTGCCCACATCAGATTTTTTTCTTTGTGACAACATTAGTCCTTTTGGGGGATAGCCGAAGATTTTTTCAAGCCCTTCAAAGTGAAAGGTAACACTCTATTGTCATAGTGACATTTTCGACATTTTGTATTTCATGGTCTAGCGGTTCTCTCTGAGAAGCCATCCTTATTTCATTCCATAATTCCGAGCATGTCAGCAG
The DNA here is from genome assembly GCA_951213105.1 of Amaurobius ferox. NCBI lineage: Eukaryota > Metazoa > Arthropoda > Arachnida > Araneae > Amaurobiidae > Amaurobius > Amaurobius ferox. The sequence goes on from OX578144.1 coordinate 63,168,513, forward strand.
TTTTCTGCACGAAGTGCAAGCGAAATTGCCGGTTGAATGCAGACCTGCAGACTTTTTATGTCTTTACTTTTGCCTGGGCACTTTTTCGCTCTTCCGATTCTGTGTCGTGAACGATCCCGGAGGAGAAGGTTTTTGAAACCGCGCCTTTAATAAACCAATGGCTGTTATTTACGCCTTACTATATTATCAAATTTCGCAGTAGATGCTCCCTCTTTCGGCCCTGAATTTTCCTTGTGAGAGGTCCTCACGGATGGCGCTCCGAAATTTCATTTTTTACAAAGGATTATCCCAACGGAACTTTGTGTCGGATTAATATTTGATTCGACATGAATCGTTGATCGTCAATGAGGACCTGGAACGTTTCCAAACTTCATTCACTAATATCTGCTTTTTATTTCAGGTGGCCCGGAAGAGCGAATCTAAAAGGCCTCAGTAGATCCTTTAGAGATTTCTCGCGTGAGAAGATTATTTTCTTGATCCAGTCTCCTAATCTCCAAATTGAATAAGAAATATATATTACTAATTGAATAAGAAATTACTAATTGAATAAGACATTATTAAATAGATCTCATAAGCCGGTTCTCCATCCAGATCATATGGGACTAAATCTCGATGAACAATCTTAAAAAATCTTAAATCAAGTCTACTCGTTCTTATGGTGTCCTGAGTGAAATTATACCCACGGGTGGTGCGACTCCTATGTAAGATATTGTCAGTACTGTTTAAGCCTCTAGAGAGAACAATCTAATCCAGGAGAGAAATCAGAAATATATTCTGATTATATTATCTGTCATATAAAATTGAATTTAATACTTAATAATTGCATATATTAATATTTTAATATATCTCCTAATTTCGCCCTTGAATTGTTTTTAATTATAAAAGGAAAACTTAACTTTGAATAATTTAGAGGTAAAAAATCTTATTCTTGTGTAAACTGTGTGATCTAAGCTAATCACCATAATAATGATTAATATAATTGAAAAAGTCTAATTACTTAACTACTTCACTTATTTGCCAACAAAATACATATTAATAAAATAGTTTTTATATTTCATTAGTGTCATATTTTCCCATCCTTAACACCTGTGTTCTATATATTTTGTTGTATGATGCCTGTGTCCAGCTTGCATATTGTAGGCCGGAGTAAGTCCTCTACCTGGGTTATCCTCAAAACACAATAGCAATGTAAGTCAATTAATAGTTTCTTAATGTTTCTGGTTTAGCTGTGTGGATCCATAGAAGGGGGCTTTAATTTCAAAGAATATTTTAATATCTTCATCTCATTTCTGCCCTCCTGTCTTTGAACGCACAGCTATATTTTTAGCGTCTCTCTCATTTATTGTCCCGGATACACATTGTACCCATGTGACATTATAGTTGAAATCATTTGGAGCCACGATACCGATTTTTAAAAATTTTCCTTCTGAAATTTGAAAAAAAAATGAGTTCTGATATGAGAATGTTGAGTTGAGCCACACTGCAGTTAATTTAATACTGATGACGTCATGAAAAGTAATATAATATTTAAAAATGTGCTCAAACTATTATTTAAAATAATGTGAAATTAAAAATACTTCTTAAGTAAGAGCAAACACAGTTCATGCCAGCACGTATTAACTGGTCTAAAAAAATCTTCCTTTTTAACGCTTTACAATATAGGTGAAAAGTGTTTATGACTTTGTTCGGTCTGTCTGTCTGTCTGTCCGTTCACACGATAACTGCCGTAAAAATAACTTTCCCAAAATGAAATTTTAGTATGTTGTTGAAACGGTCTGTGGAATATGGGAATGTAAATGATTAATATCCTCCAATTAATTTTGGATTGAACCCAGGTTGAAAAAATGATATACATTGAACCTTAATGGACCTAATTTTTTAAACATTTTTTAGCAAATTTAAAATTTACAAAATGCTTCGAAAATTTCAGAAAATATTCAAATTATCCCATAAAATTATCCCATAAATTATCCCATTCAAATTCACCCATAAAAACATTTTCAGAAAAATATGTCCTGCAGTTTTTTAAATAAAATTTAAAATAATAATTGCACCCTTATTATATGAAGAGATAACGTGATCCACTTCAAAATAAAAAATCTGATGTGGGCAACACATGACTTTCTTTATATAGTGTAATGAATTTACTACTTTTACAGTAAAAGAATAGGTTTTTCTTATAGTAGATACTTATATTCTTTCCAAGATATTGAATTTTGGCAATTAGTCTTCATTTTCATTGATTTGGTGTCATTTTTATCCGTTTGGCTAGAATTTCGTTAATTTGACAACATTTCAAAAAGTCGCCAAGATGGCGACATTCCGCCAAATTCGTCGCCAAAATCTTGCCAAGCGTTATGGACGAAGAAAAAAGTTATTCTTACAGCAGATAAATTAATATTGGCGTTCAAATACAAAAGTATTACTCAAAGTATATTTTCTCATGAATGGAATGAGACAGATCCACGAGAATGATGTCACCAAATGTATCGCTTGATATTACATATGAAAAGTGAACTCATTTCTCAACAGTTAATATATATATTTTTGAATTTATAGAATTTTAGATAAATTTGTTTAAAAAATGTGCAATATCTGGAGAATGGTTCATGCTAGCTTTCTAAAAATTATGTCAATCATTTTCTAAGGAAAAATTACATGATAAATTTCTATTTGCGTAACTTTATTAGCGATTTTGACTTTATTAGCGACTTTATTGACGATTTTTTCAAAATTTCACTCTAAAATTTAGGGGGGTTCTGAACATTCGATTGCGTACAAAAACAATAGGCTTCCAGTGTTTAGGGATTGTGAGTTTTGTACCAAATTTCGTTCGAATCGGTCCATTCGTTCGTCAGTTATCGTCTCCACACACTCACTGACACACACACACACACGCATACTTTCACACACACTCACACACACACACAGACATCACTTAAAAAATATTTGATTCCTGATATGGGATGCTTGAAACGTGCTCTCCCGTCGAAAATTCGAATTCGAATTTTCGACCCCGTCACAATACTTTCCTTATACATTATGTATATAAGAAAAGTAAAAATGCCACCCATCTTTTTTCCAAGTGTCAAAATCGTAATTTTTAAAGTTCTTTTTAATTTATGTATTTAGTGTTACATCCGTCCTAAAACCGCTTCATTTTTGTGTAATTTTTGTGAAACTATATACTGCGATAACGCAATTATAATATTTTTTAGTTTAAATGATCACCAGACTTTAATTATTTCTACAACGAAGCTTAATTTTAATGGATGCAGACTGTAAACAAGTGATTGAAAAGATGAGTTGTATAAGAATTGCTGATTTTTTTTTTTTACGCAAAATTATTTAACTAAATTATTGAGTCTGGAATAAATGTGTATGATATTCACTGCTTTTACATAGAGATCCAGACGATTTATATTCGATGACGTCATTTGAATAAAGTTTATTTTTTTCGATGAAGTTTTAAGTTTCAAGTAAAATAAAATATTTCAGTTTTGTGATAAATAAAAAAATATCACTTCTGAATGCATTGCATTTTGCATTTCGGTTGGAAAGTGTTTCATAATCTATGCTTATACATGATTCATCTTTCTTGCTATTAGTTTTTTCAATTTGAATAATAAATAAATTAATATGAAATATGTCTTATAAATGAATGATTTGTGGTTTGCTTTAATTATAATTACGTACTGCGTACATCACTTTAATTTATTTTGGCAAAGAGTATTTAAACTCATATATTGTGTTTGGCGATAAATTTGGCAATTTCTTAAAATGCCGCTAAATTGACGAAAATGTCGCCAAACATTCCATAGATGTAATATTATTTAGACGATATTTTTCCATCAATTTATTCGAAGCAAATACTATCATGTCGCTTATCAAAATATTGAAATCCAATGTGTTTATTTGACAAAAGATTGTTATCAAATCTTGTTCGATTTGAATAATAAAGATATGTATATAAAATAAATTTCGTTGACATAGCATTTTTGAGTGGAAAATATCAATTACGGGCTTCAGGTTTATACATTATTATTACTGATTCTGAGATTTTTGATATTTTCAAGTTATTATGCCATTGTTTTATTATGGCAAAAATTGTTGAAACTTATACATTGTACGTTGTACGAGTAATCTTCACCAAATGCACTGGTACAGCTTTTAATCTACTAGAATATAAGTAGTACACAGATATTGGGATATATTATGATATATATTGGTGTGGCGTTAAGATATAGAAGAAGTAAAGTTTAAGTTAAACTTATAATTGACATTAATTATTATTAAGCATTAAAGACATGGCCGTTAATTCATACAGTAGAATTAACATTAAACGTACATTGCTCGTTGTTGTGCCGCAATAAACCCTCCAATTATTTTTACCTTTTGTGTAAGTCCTGAAAGGGACTTTTAATTAATATAAAAAGATTAGACTATTTAAACTTAAACAATATCATTTAATAACAACATCAATTTATCAATAACATCAATTTTCATTAATTATTTTAGAGAGGGGACATATGCGACCAGAATTAATAGCTTTACGATAGTGTCTGGAACCTGTGATAATCTGAGCACATGCCTTCCAGTTTAGTCTTGGGCTCATCATCTCGCTTGTATCAGTCTTATACTGCCATAACTATGTGGTGTGTGGCTCCTCCTCGTACTTCTAATGCACTCGCAATTTGATCTACCTCCATTAATTTGGAACCTCTACGAAACACTCTACAAATCTGTTGGTGTTTTTATGCTCCTCTACCCGTGCTCTTTAGTCAAAAATCGTGATCGTTTCGACATGTCTGATCTCCATCTCTGCTTCTCGTTGTCTACATCTGATTTCGTCTACAACTCCTCTCGTTCTCTCTAGTCTGCTGTTCCTTCGGTGGTGGTGGATGTGTGTGTGTGTGTGGGGGGGGGGGGGGGTAGTTCCGCCTTTCTTCTTTTTGGCGCTCATTGGTTCTTCTTAACCCAATGGCATCATTTCACATTTAGTATGGCCCAGCTCAGCTCCTCTGGTATTTCACCCCTAAATTTTTAGCTTTTTGACCTTAAAGTTCACTTTGTCATAAACCACGGCGCCAGCCAGACTATAGCTTTGTTTGCCATTCTGGGCATCATAAATACTCACATAAAATTGTCTCATCAAATGTGAGAACACTTTCTGGTCTCACAATTGGCATACATTGGAATCAATTACGTCATTTTGTATAAAGATTACGGATATTGATATTTTCAATTTATTGCGCCTTCTGTTTTATTTTGGCAAATATATTTGAGACTCATATTGTAATACGGGTAATCTTCTACTACCATACGGATATATGTATCTTCTAATCTACGGCATTATAATTAGTACAGTGTATCCTTCCATATAATTTTAGCACTTCCATTTTGGCATATATTGGAATCAATCACTGCCTTCAGGTTTAAAGATTACGGATTTGTTGATATTATCAATTTATGCATGTAATATACTAATACAGGTTATATATTATAATAGTCGCGTATATAAGTAGTACGTGTCCCATGTAATTTCACCTGTTTTATTTTGCATATATTGATTCTATTTCATATGTTTTGTAAATTTGCTTACAAAAGGGGCCAGTATGTTTTATTCTTCAGATGTACCCGTGGAGATAATTTTGTATAGCGATAACTTCTTTTTCGGAGCATTAAATTAAATATTTTAACATAATATTGTGATTAACAATGTTATTTAGTATACTATAGGAATTTGCACATGATTGTGAATTTTAAGTTTCTGTATATTATATATTCCATACGAAGAACGGGTGTGTCGCTAGTAAAATAGGACTGCCAGAACGATAGAATAACCCGTTTTCTGTATATCGAAGTATTTTTAATTTTTGCGACTTTGTATAATTTTAAAATGTATCAAAATACCAAATAAATAAATTAAATAAGTTTAACATTCCAATCATGATAGAGTTTCCCACATGTACCCATTAAACATGATATGTTATGTAATAAAGTCTAAATTGATGTGCATTACCTAAGAAAGAATAAGAAAATGAATTTAAATCTATAGCAGAAGTTTTAATATCTATTTAAAATTATACAACTGCGAATTTATTTCTTGTAAACAACAATTGAATTTTATGATAAAATATAATACTTATTTTACTCTCAAATTACAGGTTATGTTAACCAAATTGCTTATAAACTATTAATTCTACTTGCTAATTCAAGTTTATTTGTTACTCACTTACTGCATTAAAGCGCTATTCGCATTTGTAAATTAACATTTGTTCTAGTATTTTCAAGAAGTTTCATAAAATAAATATAAGTTTCTTCCCGAAAGTCTGAATTCTTCTTTCGTGAAGACTTGGCGTTCTTTAGATAGTCACGTGATGCACACTTCTACTTGTAATGCAGTCCTGCCATTTTCTCTCTTTTCTTTTTATATACCATTTTATTTTAAATTTAGCCATCTTGATCGTGCTTGCAATTTCTTTTCTCAGAAATGTGAAATCAAATTTCGACGGTATTCTTCGAGACAAAAGTAATGGCACGCAATGTTACACAGTATGAATATGGTTTTGGGGAGCATTTGGTATATTATATTCAGTATAATGTAAAAATGAAAAGTTGAACCTATTTCATATCTAACAGTAAAAATTAAATAAAACTATGTACTAAAATATTCTTCTTCAACTCCTTTGTAAGGAGTATAAAGTGCTTCTGTTAAACAATGTATTAAAATTGAAAATTTTCTTTTGTAGGTGAATTTAGCTCTTGAATTTGACTGGTTTTAATTTATTTGTTGCACAGAAACAACATGATTTGGAATGCTGCTATAGTGACTTCATTAACTATATTCAGATAACCAATGAGTGAACTATTTTAAAAGTACAGTGCAGGATTTTCAAATTAAGAATATGAACAAAAATAAGGGGAGTAGAAGGTTGAGAAATCTATATGACTTAATATTCTTAACTAATATCCAGTAACAAACGTTAAACCACTATTGGATCTTATTGGAATTAAGAAGAAACTAACTAAATAATTAAAAAGAAGAATTCATGAAACGTGCTTGCTGTTCTATACTTAATTTAAAACCTGAACCGTTAAACAAAGAAGAATAATGTTTTAAAGTGGTGTGTTAAAAGTCTCAAACACTGGGTCTAATAAATTTGTAATATATAATACTAATATTAATAATATTAGTATAATTATTATGAGTAATGTAATATTAATATTAGTAGTATAATTATTATGAGTAATGTAATATTAATAATATTTGTATAATTATTATGAGTAATGTAATATTAATAATATTAGTATAATTATTATGAGTAATGTAATATTAATAATATTAAGACACACATACAGTATATGCTTTTATATTCATCATTATTTTACATATACTTATGGAATAAACATTTCATTATTTATTCAATATGATATATTCAATTTCTAAGGATTTATACCAATAAATCACTGGGATAAAAAATATAGTATTTTTCAAAATAAAATTGTTCTTAATATTTACGTGTTTTAATCTATTTTTGAAATTACAGAAGAACAGAGTAAAATTATTATCATTTGCAAAACACATTTCAATAACAATGTTACTACTTCTACTACTGTTTCTACTACTACTAATATCACTACAACTACTACTACTATTTTTACTACTATTATTTTACTACTAATACTACTACTATTTCTACTACTACTACTATACTATACTACCCCCACCACTACTACTACTATTAGCGCTACTAATCCTCTATTTCTATTATTACTACAACTACAAATACTTCACTATTACTAACAATAGTAAAAATAATAATAATAAAACTAAAATATATAATAATAATAATAATAATATTAATATGTTCCAGACATAATATATTTTTATTATATTTTTAACTCTATTATAAATAAGTATTTCTTTATACACGCATTTGAATTTTTGTCAAAGCAAAATGAATATTTCTACACACCATAACATGCATTATGCCCTGTCTAAATCATCTTCTTCTTGAAATATGCAATAAAGAATGAAAAAAGTTTTTCCATCAAAATGTAAAATATTCCACGCACGTGCTGTTTTCCCTAGCACTTGTCACATGATAATATCATACATATTTATAAATTAGATGCGATTTTCTGGAGTACTTAGAAATTTCACGAAAGACATATAATTTCCCTTTGAAAGGATGTCAGTTTTCTTTCATGTGAGCTTGAAGTTCTTCATAAGAGTGTGTTTTATATTTTTAGAACTTTCAGAAGAAATATCAAAAATAAAGTAAAAATATGTAACCAGGAGAACATAATTCCCCCTATATCCAATTTGATTATTTAAGAAAATATTGTTTCCACATATTCGGGCTCAAAAATGCATTATCACACATTTTTAACACTTTACAACAAAGTTGAAAAGTGTTTATGACTTTGTTCATTCTGTCTGTCTGTCTGTCTGTCTGTCTGTCTGTCTGTCTGTCTGTCCGTTAGCACGATAACTGCCGTAAAAATGACTTAATCAAAATAAAATTTTAGTATGTTGTTCAGACGGTCTGTAGGACCTATGGGAATATAAATGAATAATATCACACAATTAGTTTTGGATTGAACCCGGGTTGAAAAAATGAAATACATTGAGCCCTATGGGACCTAATTTTTCTAACATTTTTTAAGCGGATTTAAAATTCACAAATTGCTTCGAAAATTTTAGGTAATAGTCAAGTTGTTCCATAAAATATATAAAAAAAAATTCAGCTAAATATATTCAGTAGTTTTTTAAATAAAAATTAAAATAATAATTACACATCTTATATGAAACGATCACGTGACCATGATATGAAACGATCACATGACCCACTTCAAAATGAGATATGGCATCCATCTTGTTTCAAATTCGTGATTTTTTAAAGTTCTTTTTAATTCATATTGAGTGTTGTATCCATCCTAAAACTACTTTATTTCTGCTTAAATACTTTATTTCTGCTACTTTATTTCTGCTTTATTTCTGCTTTGAGTTTAAATTCTCATTCAAATTTGATTATTTCTACAATTAAGCCTATTTTTCACCTATGTAAAATGTAAACAGCAAAATATGTAGAATGAGTTGTATTAGAATTACTGTATTTCTTTAACACAAAATAATTCAGTCCATGGAGTCTGCATGGCTGATATGAATGAAATATTAATTGATTTTATAAACAGAAGGACGATATTTTTCGATGAAGTTTTAAGCATAAAGTTTATGAATTGTAGCTCAATGGTCTTAATTTTTAAATAAAATAAATTATTATAGTATTGTGATGAATGACATGAATGGGGGAATTATTTATGAATGAAATGTTGCTTTTATAGAGAGAGCCAGGCGTGTTATTTTTTATGACGTCATTTGAATGAATTTCAGTTGTTTTCGATGATGTTTTCAAATATAATAAATTATCGTAGTATTATGATAGATTTAAAAATATTACCGTGGAATGTATTGCATTTTAGAGATATTTAAACCACGCAATTTATATTTCAATGCCGTCTTTTGAATGAAGTTCATTTTTTTCAATGAAGGTTTAAGTTTTCAAATATAATAAATCAATGTAGTATCGTGATAAGTTTTAAAATATTACCGAGGAATGTATTGCATTTTCGACTTTTTTTAAATAAAATTGCATTGAAGTTGGAAAGTGTTTCATAATCAATGCTTTAAGCATGATTGATCTTTCTTGTTTTATATAGAATTAATAATATGTGGATTCGGATTGTGCGTTTATCTAGACTTTACTGGCAAATATAATTTTATTTGTAATTAATTTTATCCAGTTATACTGCTTTCCCATATGCATTATATTATATATAAGTATGTAAAAGCCTTTAACACAACAGTAAAGTAAAAACATTTAACACAGCTGTGCAGTAAAAGTAAAACCTTTTAACACAACTGTGTAGTAAAAGTAAAACGCTTTAACACAACAGTAAAGTAAAACTATTTAACACAATTGTAAAAGAAAATATTTATCACTACAGTAAAGTAAAATCATTGAACACAACAGCAAAGTAAAAACATTCAACATAACTGTATAATAAAACCATCTAACAGAACAGGAAAGTAAGAACCTTTAACACAACAGTAAAATAAAAACATATTTAACACAAAAGTATTTGAGCAAAGTAATATATTTCTACTACATAGTGTTGATCTTTTGCAATATGTGAATCTTACAATATATTTTCAAAGCAAACACTTTAATTTCCAATTTGATGGAAAGATAAAAAGTGCATCTATAATTTTACAGAAAAAATATAAAAGCAATTTTAAAATATTTATTTGTGATAACCTCCTACTTCACTCCTTGTATTCAGATATATTTAAAACAAGAAAGATCAATCATGCATAATGCATCACTGACTATGAAACACTTTCCAACAGCAATGAAATTTTATTTAAACATCTCTAAAATGCGATACATTAAGCGGTAATATTTTTAAAATTATCACAATACTGCATTAATTTATGATATTTCAAAACCTAAAACTTCATCGAAAAAAATTAACTTTATTCAAATGACGTCATTGAAATATAACCTGCCTGGCTCTCTATGTAAAAGCTGTAAATATTTCATTTATTCACTTTTATTCCATTCCTTTCATTCATTACAATACTACAATAATTTTTTTTATTTAAAAATTTAAACCATGGAGGCTAACATAATTTAACTCTATGTTTAAAACTTCATCGAAAAAGTCTGCTATAAAATCGTCTGTTCTCTATGCAAAATCAATGAATGTTTCATTCCTATCAGCTATATTTCAAACTCAAAGAGCTAAATAATTTTGTGTTAAAGAAATTCAGCAAATCTTATAAAACTCATCCTACATCATTATGTGCTTACATTCTCCATAAGTGAAAATTCGGCTTCGTTGTAGAAATAATCAAAGTTTGATGATCATTTAAACTGAAATATATTGTAATTGTGTTGTTTCAAAATGTAGATGCACAGAAATTAAACAAAAATAAAACGCTTTTAGGACGCATACAATGCAAAATATAAATTAAAACAAGAAAGATCAATCATACTTAAAGCATTGATTATGAAACACTTTCCAACTTCAATGTAATTTTATTTAAACATGTCTAAAACGCAATACATTCCTCGGTAATATTTTAAAACTTATCACAATACTACATTAATTTATTATAATTGAAACCTTAAACCTTCATCGAAAAAAATTAACTTCATTCAAATGACGGCATTAAAGTATAAATTGCTTGGTTTAAACATCTCTAAAATGTGATACATGCCTCGGTAATAATTTTAGAATTATCATAATACTACGATAATTTATTATATTTGAAAACTTCATCGAAAACAACTGAAATTGATTCAAATGACGTCATAAAATAATAACACGCCTGGCTCGCTCTATAAAAGCAACATTTCATTCATAAATAATTCCCCCCATTCATGTCATTCATCACAATACTATAATAATTTATTTTATTTAAAAATTAAGACCATGGCGCTAGAAGTAAGTAAACTCTATGCGTAAAACTTCATCGAAAAATATCAAATTTCTCTTTCTAAAATCAATGAATATTTCATTCATATCAGCTAAGCAGACTCCATGGACTAAATGATTTTGTGTTAAAGAATTACAGCGATTCTAATACAACTCATTCTACATATTTTGCTGTTTACATTTTACATAGGTGAAAAATAGGCTTAATAGTAGAAATAATCAAATTTGGTTGATCATTTAAACTGAAACATATTGTCATTGCGTTGTATCAGTATGTAGATGCACAGAATTTAGGAAAAATAAAGTAGTTTTAGGATGGATACAACACTCAATATGAATTAAAACGAACATTAAAAATCAGGATTTGGACACAAGATGGATGCCATATATCATTTTGAAGTGGGTCATGTGATCGTTTCATATCATGGGCACGTGATCGCTTCATATAAGAGGTGTTATTATTATTTTAATTTTTATTTAAAAAACTACTGAGTATATTTCGCTGAATTTTTTTTTATATATTTTATAGAACAATTTGAATACTGCCTAAAATTTTCGAAGCAATTTGGGAATTTTAAATCTGCTTAAAAAATGCTTGAAAAATTAGGTCCCATAGGGCTCAATGTATTCCATTTTTTCAACCCGGGTTCAATCCAAAACTAATTGGGTGATATTATTCATTTATATTCCCAAAGGTCCTACAGACCGTCTGAACAACATACTAAAATTTCATTTTGATTAAGTCATTTTTACGGCAGTTATCGTGCTAACGGACAGACAGACAGACAGACAGACAGACAGACAGAATGAACAAAGTCATAAACACTTTTCAACTTTGTTGTAAAGTGTTAAAAAATAAAAATCACGATTTTGACACAAGATGGATGCTATATTTTACTTTGAAGTAAGTCACGTAATCTCTTCATATAATATGGGTGTAATTTATATTTTAATTTTTGTTTAAAATACTACCAAATATATTTTGCTGATATTTTTTATGTAATAATTTGGTGTTTTTATGGGATAATTTGAATATTTCCAAAAATTTTTAAAGGAATTTGTGAATTTTAAATTCGCTTAAAAAATGTTCGAAATTAGATCCCATAGGGTTTAATGTACTTCATTTTTTCAACCCGGGTACAATCCAAAACTAATTGGGTGATATTATTCATTTATATTACTGTAGGTCCCACAGACCGTTTAAACAACATACTAAAATTTCATTTTGATAAAGTAATTTTTGCGGCAGTTTTCGTGCTAACGGACAGATAGACAGACAGATTGAACAAAGTCATAAACACTTTGCAACTATGTTGTAAAATGTTAAAAAGTGCGCAACTTTACTAAAAATGAATAAAAATGAAAATATTAAAATGCGTCTTTAAGTTTCTTGGCACATATAGCCTAACACGTTACTTTTATGTAATAGTCGTGAATATTTAAAATGATACAAACAATACATCGAATGTAAATTACTTAGATTTTATAATCAATTGTAAAAGTTTGTAATAAAAATCCTGAAAAGAAATTTGATGTATCAGTTTTACATTTAAATTGAAAATAAATAATATATGATTCAGAATATTTACATATTTGGAGCTTCATATGAAATTATGAAAATTTGAAATTTAAACAAAATAAATCATATTGGATATGCAAGAAATAATAATTTTGCAACTTCAACACTAAATATAAATTAAAAACATTAACAGAGATAAGTAAAAGATAAGTAATTACTTAAGATAAGTAATTACTTTTGATGATTAAAACACGACTTTTTGAAGTACTAAATAAATGTCAAGAGAGGGAAAGTTTTTATAAAGGCACGAGCAAGACTACTTGCCGTTGCCCGGGTATTAGAATGTAAACCTCAAATTAAAATTACACCGGAACATACAGCAATTACTCGAATACCAATCAAATCGTTAACAATAGTTGCAGTTAGAGTAAAAGATAAGCAACTTGCTGAGCGTGTGTAATACTCTATAAGTAAGCTTGCGTATCGTATAAAATCCGGATACACAGCGGCTTTCTTTAGCCCAAACTAAAAAATTACTCTTCAAAGCTAATAAAATTACTCCTTAAAGCTAAACAATTACTCTTAAAAACTAATTTATTACTCTTTAAAGCTAAAAAAATATTCCTTAAAGCTAAAAAATTACTCTTAAAAACTATAAAATTACTCTTTAAGCGAAAATAAAGTACTCTTAAAAGTTACATAATTACTCTTTAAACCTAAACAATTACCCAAGAGCTAAAAAATTACTCTTAAGAGCTAAACATTTATTCTTAGAAACTAAAAAATATTACTCTTTAAAGCTAAAAATAGTACTAAAAAAGTACTCTTAAAAACTAAAATATTACTCTTTAAAACTAAAAAAATTACTCTTTAAAGTTAGAAAGTGTTAAAAACTAAAATATTATTCTTTAAAGCTAAAATATTACTCCTTAAACCTAAAAAAATACTCTTAAAAGCTAAAGAAATTACTCTTTAAAACTAAACATTTTTTCTTTAAAGCTAAAAAAGTTATTCCCTAAAGCTAAAAATTCTTCTTTAAAGCTAAAATATTACTCTTTAAGACTAAAGAATTACTCTTTAGAGCTACAAAATTACTCTTTAAGGTGAACTTTAGAACAAACAGAAGCTATGATATGATTCATTTAATGAAAAGTCTAAAATTGGGAGCTGGGCTATTCGATTAAAGTAATAGTACGTTGAATTTAGATCACATAACGTCGAGAAAACAGACCAGTGCTATGACTAACTGAGAATGCATAAAACTTTTTTTAAACACAATTTCATAAATGTAAACTATGTTTATAGAAGCGAAATTATCAAAATAACATATCAAATAGTACTTCAATTTCCACCAAAAAACAAAAACCACTAATAAAACTACGTTTATGTTATCATAATTTATGTACTAGAATCTAAATACTCAAGTACAAATGTATAAATAACACCACCTAATTTCTGACACCTGTTCTGAATAGAAGGACAGGCTTTTTTTTAATAAAACTACGTTTATGTAATCATAATTTATGTACCAGAATCTAAATACTCAAGTATAAATGTATAAATAACACCACCTAATTTCCGACACCTGTTCTGAATAAAACGCGAACATTTTTTCCATGAGCTATCACGACAATTGTAAAATATGAATTACGAACGATTATAAAATACATACTGTCTTAATATCAACGGACACGCCACATATTGTGGCTCCCCAAATCCTTACAATGTTAAATAACAACCGACAGCACATGTATTATGTTGCGGGTAATGTAGTTGGGAACGCCAACTTCCATACTTTTTTTGTAACATGATAAAAAATTCATAAATTGAGTAATTATTTATTTTTACTAGATAGAGAAGATATCACTCCACATTCATGCCAAAGGTTAGAATCGTGCGAATCTTTCATTTTCCGATGCGATTAAATAAAAATGAAATAGCCTAAAATGCAAATGTTTTAATGTATTTAAAAATAAATAAATAAATCTAAAGAACTTGCCCTACAGACTTGGTTTAAAGATCATTGGAAAGAACGTTATTCCGTATTTCCAATACTGTCAAGATGAATACTCTGTAAAAATATTTTTTAGCGCTAAGTAACCAATTTGTACGAACATAACTTAAAATTGTTCCTCAATATAACTAACATTCCACTTCCAATTAGAAATAAAAAACCTCAACAAGGCGCATTATCAGGGGATTTTAGAAACTATTGTATATATGTCGTGTCTGTTCGAAGTTTCACAACGAAATTCGGCTTTGTCCTTTTATTCCGTTGCAGACGAAACACACAGAAACATAGACATCTTCATTTATTATGTAAGATAAATTTACTTCGCGCAGTCTAGATTACACAAACTTTGCTTTATAATATTCTCGTACATATTCAAAAATTGCATGTAATTATCTTAATTATAATTCCAAACTTAAAATACTTTTGAGGTATATTTCCTTGTATATTAGAAGTCTGATCAACATGAGTCTGATGAGGGTAATTTTTTCAATTATAATCCCAAATTAAAAAAAAATCTGGACTAAAATAAGATATTTTCTCGTATACTGGAAGCTTGATGAACAGAATGTGCTTTTCTGCCAGTAATTCAGCATCATATATTTTCTTTTCACATATTTTTGTGCGTTTTGACATTTTGAGTGGGAGAGGATTTTCGTCTCAAAATAAATGGTACATTCAGGCTCTTTTTAAATAAAATAAATACATTATATGATGCTTAAAATGTATGGGTATTATTCGTATATTGGGTTTCTTCAAAATATTCCTTCATAATTCTGTAATATCGCTGTTTTGCAATAACCAACATGAAATGGAAGTTTATTCCAGACTAAATAATACACTGGCTTCCAAAAGTTAAGCACAGACAGTAAAATCAACAAAAATGGAAGGGTAAAGCTTTGGATAACTCAAAATTGTACATGAAGGTAGCAAATGTGTTTATGCATTAAAGAAAATAAGAATTATGCACAGAAATGAAAAAAAAAATATTTACTTTTGTAAGTTATATAATGACATCATATTTGAGTCATTAACAAAATGATATTTAAAGGCAAACAAACCAAACAAAACTTAAACAGACATCGTGGATGCGAGCAATGGCCATTCCTCCAATACGACAGTTTCCAACTTTCGGAGATTGGCTGATGGAGGTAAATGTGCATAGACAGCACACCCGAGGGCATCCCAAATGTTTTCAATGGGATTAAGGTCGGAGGAATACGCCGGCCACTTTATACGAGGAATGATCTCACTTTCCAGGTATACGTCACCGATGTTAGTTCGATGGTGACGGGCATTATCGTCTATAAGGAGGAAATCAGGACCAACTGCTGAAGCGTAGAGTCTTGCTATGGGGTCTAGGACTTCATTTCGGTACAGCGCAGCCATGACAGAACCGCCTTTAAAGATGTGCAGCTCTGTGTGATATCTCATTGAAATTCCAGTCCACACCATGACGCTTTCACCCCTGAATGCCTGATGTTCGATGATGTTCTTAGTGTGATTGCGTGTGCCTCGTTCTCTTTAAACCCTTGCGCGCTTATCATCTGATTCTAGGGTACATCTGGACTCGTCCCTAAACAGGATGTTGCACCAATCCGAGACAGTCCAATTGACATGTTGACGACACCACTTTAAACGTGCTCTTCTGGCTTGAACGGTAAGTGGAACACAAAAACGTGGTACTCGGGCGTACAGTCCCTTCACGTGGAGCCTTCAGCGCACAGTACCGGCAGATATTGTCTTACTAAGTGTCGCTGCAACCAAGGATGTAACAATTGTGGAGGTCGCTCGTCGATTCCGCTTGACAACTATAGAAATATACCGATCATCAGGGGGATGGTAACCCTTGGACGACCGGACACAGGTCTCTGGACAACTGTTTGACTTGTTTCGAATTGTTTCCATAATCGGGAAATTACCGAATGATCAACGCCAAAAAAAAAATAACGACATCTGTGACTGTCCTGACAGCACACCAGAACTCACTATCTGTCATTCGTCTTCTTTCAGCCATAGAAACACGAATTTCATAAAAAATAATCTTACAAAAGTTATAAACATTTCGTATCAGCATTTAAATGCACCTCCTTGTGGTGAGGTGAATTTGACACCTAAATACAAAAAATAGAACAGATAAATACACTAAATATTACTCACCACTAGTGTCACTCAGCTCAACCGCGTTTCGTATAGTGGGGTCCAATTGGACCTAAGTACATTGCATTCCCTAATTAAAGAGTCAATTCCTTTTTGTGGCCACTTAACAATTTATTAAAGAACACATGAAAACTCAATGAACACTAATAACAAATATACACAATTACTTCCCAATTACCCAGCTTGACCTCGGGATGTACGGTTAATTTTACATTAATTTGTAATTTTTTTAAAATTTTCCAAAACTTGCATTTAATTACTTTAAAAAAAATCAAAATTCATTGGGCAAATATCCCATGAAGCTTAAAGTTACCCTTAAACACTGGAGATCACATCAAAATACTGCTACACATTACTTATAAAACATTTAAAATCAAATATAATTCACCATACCATCATTACACAAAAAATGACACTCAAATGGGTGCTGGTAGGAATCCCTCTGCACATTGGAAAATGGGTGGCAATATTATTTGGATGGCTAGTTCAGTATTGGACATTTTATAATTATCACTGTCTGTCGGATCAGCTCGGTTGAGGTTAAGCAGGTGACAATAGTTCAGACAAGGATTATTCCAGAGATGGACATACTGTCCCGGAAGGTCAAGAGCAATCTCGGCTCAGTAGAAATCATCTGCTACGGACGTCGCTGATTCCAGTTGCTGTCACCCAGTTGACGCACGTCTGCTGCATAGGAGCCAGGGATTGATGCTCCTGCAAGACTCCGTCCACGTACCTTCGTAGTGAAAGATTATGCTGATCAGTCGACACCGTTCTAAAAGCTGTGACTAAGCACTGCCATGGCTGCAACAAAATGAATGGCTGTTTATGGAATATGCGCTACCCTAGAGTATGGTACCCCTTGTCAGGTATAAGGCGCCGGTACCGTGAAACTTGCATGTACTGCCGTACGACAAGTGCCGCCTAGTACCGCCTAACTGCGTTGCACGGATGCATTCTTCACACAAGTGCTCAAAAACACCAGGAGGCCTTTCTCCATGAAAACCAGATTGCGTCTGAACTTTTTTGCATTTTCAAAAGTTCCTCCAGAAATTTTAAAACGAGGGGAACGAAAAAATAGGGAGGGAGTCCCCCAATTCCCATTCGCTGTTTCCTAAGCGCAATAAAAAAAGGCGGTCCAATTTTGCCTCACACCATTGGTTTGCGAAGAGACGCTCATTTTTTATGCGCTCCACTAAAATTCAAGAACCGGAGGGCTTCTTCAAACCGTGTGGTCCAAGGACCGGATCCCGACGCGAGTCACACCTGACAGGGCTATAAATTTTCAGAGATTTGTAGCTCAATTTTGACATTTTGCTGCAATTAATTCTCTGAATATTTACAATCCATGTCAAATGCGCATACAAACCAAAGGGTCCCAAAATCCCAATTTCGTCTTTGCAGAGGCATAGCTATATACATAATACAAAACCATTATATACATTTCAAGTACATTACAATTGCTCTTTTTCCTCCCAGGGTTACGAATAAAAAATATGGAAATGCTTCATGACACTCCTCAAACCCTCCAGAAAGTTGGCGTCTTCAACGACTGCCTAATTAGCATACATCCGGGCAGTCAATCATGATTGGCTGTAACATACGATATTTGCATACTACCATCTACATCCGCAGCGAGTTTCAGACATTCAAATACAAATACGTTTTCGAAAAATGAAAATTCGCATTCCGTGCTTAACTTTTGGAAATCAGTGTATATTATCAGTCTTTGAAGTTTAGACAGATTCTTTTGGAAGATATTGCATATTACTAACTTTATTATATCTTATCAACTTTATAAATCAAAATTACATTATTTGGGTATTTTTATAAAAATATATAGGCTTCCCTGTTGTTTGTCTAATATTTGATTTATTTAATTACATTTGTAAAATTATGAATAAAATATTAAGATAGACCTGTATTTATTACGATCTCATTTATCCACGCTATTAATTACTTTCCTTATATACATAATGTATAAGGAAAATATTGTGATAGGATCAAAAATTCGCTTCGAGTTTTCGACGGGAGAGCACGTTTCAAGCATTCCTGATCACGAATCAAACATTTTTGAGGTGATGTCTGTGTGTGTGTGTGTGTGAAAGTACGTGTGTGTGTGTGTGTGTGTGTGTGTGTGTGTGTGAGTCTGTGGAGACGATATCCCACGAACGAATGGAGAGATTCGAATGAAATTTGGTAGAAAAATCACAATCCATGTATACTGGAAGCCTATTGTTTTTAATCGTAACGTAATCAAATGTTCAGAACCCCCCTAAATTTTCGAGTGGATTTTTGAAAAAATCATCAAAAAATCAAAACCTTTATTAAAGTTACGCAGATACACATTTCTTATGTAATTTTTCCTTAGAAAACGATTGGCATAAACTTTAGAACGCTAGCATGAACCGTTCTCGAGATATTGCACATTTTTCAAATAAATGTATCAAAAAATGCCATAATTTAAAAAAAATATATTAACTGTTGAGAAACATGTTCACTTTTCATATGTAATATAATGCAATACATATGGTGATATTATTCTAGTGGATCTAGCTCGTTCTATTTATGAGAAAAGATGAGTAATACTTTTGTATATGAACGCTAATAGTCATTTATCTGCTATAAGAATAACTTATTCCTTTATAAAGCTTAGCGAGATTTTGGCGGAATGTCGCCAACTTGGCGACTTTTTAAATGTTGCAAAATTAACGAAAATCTCGCCAAATGGAAAAAAATGACGCTAAATCAATGAAAATGACGACTAACTGTCGAAAATTCACTATCATGGAAAGAATATTAGCATCTACTATAAGAAAAACCTATTTTTTTACTGTAAAAGTAGTAAATTCATTACATTATATAAGGAAAGTCATGTGTTGCTCACATCAGATTTTTTTTCATAATGAAAATATGATGTATAAGATTCACGGCACTGTGTATAAACGTTACATTTTACATTTGACGCTTTTCCTGATGGCAATATGCAAAACAATTCAAAGCACTCAAAAACTTATATTTCACGCAAATCTAAATTGACAATTGTCAATATTGATAGCATCCTCAATAACCAATAGAATCTATAAATTAAAATATTTAAATAACTAATTTAAGAATTTCGCGTCATTTTCTTTAACATAGCGTCATTTTTTGCAATTTTTATGATATTTCTCTAGATTATTCATCAGGGGTGTGACAGCCCAGTGGTTAGCGCTCAGGAATTGCACTCAGACGGCCAGGTGCGATTCCCGCCACTGCCAATCCTGCCGCCGTGTTCATGCGGAGTACGATCACGTTAAACATGTGGGTCCGTAAGTCCTTCCCAGAGGTTGGTGGTAAGCGAAGGAGGGGACGGTCCTTGTGGATGCCTCCCCCACTGGGTTCCGGTTTAAATTGGGTGGCACTTCCCGGCCGTCCAGACAGTTACCTTACACCTTTCTGGTAGGTCGGACGGTCTGGGTCTCAACAACAATGAAACTTTATATTCGATTTAACTTTATATTTGATGCCTAATATGAATTCATTTCAGTGCTCAGCATTTTTCAGTTTACTATATATTTTAATTTTTTCTGTCATTTCATCTATAATAAATTTAATGAGAACACTCGTATTATCCACTCCTTTAAATTTCGTGGCAGTTCCGGGACGTCCAAACAGATACCTTATACCTTTCTGATAGGTCGGACGGGCTGTGTCGAAGAAGAAATAGAAGAATACGAAGAAGATTATTCACAAAGTTCGTCAAAAGTATCACAAAGCGTTATAGGAAAACGGAGGAAAAAGTATTTTTATATACTAGAATGTATGCGCTTCATATGACTCAATTCAAAATTTCCAAAACATTACCTCACATTTAGCGTCATTTCTATCAATTTGGTGATGTTTTGGACAATTTGGCAACAATGAGAAACTCGCCAAGTAAGAGACATCCATACAAATTTATCGTCAAATGTTTTAATCTATAACCAATAGGCTTCCAGTATTTATTGCTTGTAATTTTTGTACCAAATTTCGCTTCATTCGTTGTTCAGAGATACACACACACGCATACAGAGAGAGATAGATATGTGATCAGAAACGTTTGATTCATGCTTGAAATATGTTCAGGGAATTATCCTGATAATGATAATATACATATATTATGATAGTGATAATATACAGAGAATTATCACGATAATGTGCATAATAAAAATTTTAAGATAATAAAAAATTCAATGCTTGAAACATGTTCAGTAATGCTTGTTCAGTAATGTTCTTGCAACGAAAACTCAAATTCGAATTTTTGACTTCGTCATAATACTTCATATATTATAATGTGCATTTAAGGAAAGTAATAAGATGCCGTTTCGTAATAATTTTGAAGAAATTTAACTATTTTTGTTTGTTTCTTAATTATATGTAAGATACGTTTTGAAACCTTATAACAAAGTGAATATTTGAGAATCTTAAAACATATTATGTCGTGATGACTAAGGAAGTATACTTCGATGCACCGATAAGAATAAATTTCAGCAGCAAAAATTTTATATGGAAGTGAAACTGGCCTGTCGATCATTTCTGTTTCCCTAGAAAGTATACATGAGTCATTTCTTTGAGACATTCTTTGTGTTTTTCAAACACGAATTTCAATAATGAAGACTATGAAATGACAATGTCTTTTCCCTGTATCGTCCACATTGAAGCTATAAATGTAAATTGTGCATTTGGGAGTATTCTATGCTACGTAAACTGTAATATTTGTTTACATATTGAGATAGTTTGAAATAATGTAAGCATAATTCAATAAAACGCAAAAATTGCAATGTTCTTTAAAAACGTACCTATATGTAGAACATGGTTATTAAGTTTTAAAAGAACTTTGCTGCTCAAACAGGGAATCGAACCATCCTGTATCGTCCATCCTGAATCGAACCATCCTGTATCGTCCACATTGAAGCTATAAATGTAAATTGTGTATTTGGGAGTATTCTATGTTACGTAAACTGTAATATATGTTTACATATTGAGATATATTTGAAATAATGTAAGCATAATTCAATAAAATGAAAAAAATTGCAATGTTCCTTAAAAACGTACCTATATGTAGAACATGGTTATTAAGTTTTAAAAGAACTTTGCTGCTCAAACCGGGAATCGAACCACGGATCTTTGAAGTGAACAGTCGATGCTCTTCTGTTGAGTTACTGGGACGGAATTGCAAGCTCTTATCGCCGGAGTTAACTCTGTATTCTCCTCCCGCGAATAGTAAGCCATCTCTTGCCATTTTTACTTCAGGTTAATCATCTGATACTACTATTTTAGCTATTTTAGCTATTTATTACTAGGGTCACTTTCAGACCTTCGACTTCCCTCGAAGACAGTTCGTTCAAATCCCTCTTCCGTAGATAAAATAAAAAACTGCATTCTTGTTGCCATGGTAATTTTAATAAAGTGACCTAAGCTTATAAGTAGATTCTGCTCTCAATTTTGATCAATGAATCCCTTTATTTCATTCTTATTAACTTATATGGACTTATTGTTTTCCCTCCATATTTTCTGTTTAAGAGAAAAGCTATGTTAACTGTTTCTATTTTCTCGGTTATTTTTCTTCTTTTGATCCTTTTTATTTGTATTTTTTCAAAATTTTATTTTCTAAATTTTATCCTAAATTTCTTAAATTTCTGTTTTTGTTTTCCATGTGCCTAAATTTCTTTCCTTTTCCATATATTTTCGTTTTTTATATATTTTCTAAATTTCATTTTTGGAATTTTGAAAAGTTTATTATTTACATTAATTCTACTCTATTTTTCCTTATGTTAATATTCCTTACTCTAAATCTTATTTTTCAATGCCCTTTTTATCTATAATCTCAATAACCCTTTTCCCATTTTTGAAAAATGGACGTACTTGTCAAGTTCAAATATAATGCAAAACTGGCTTTTTAATAACAACATTTTTCATCAATTCTTATCTTTTTAGACCTAAATAAATGTTCGTTTGACGGGATGGTAGACCTTGGGTGCCTCCTGAGTGCAGGAGGTATCCTTTCCCGACCCTGCAGCTAGCTACTCCAAACCAACTATGTGAGTCACATGGTCTGGGGTCTTCAGATCCCCGACATCTTTGCACTGCCCTACAGGGTTGATTCATTGGTGCACCATTGTAAAGAATCTTGTAGTCCTAACCGGGAATTCTATCACGGATCTTTGTACCGCCCAACCGACGCTTTACTGATGAACTACTAGAAAGGAATTGAGTCTTATCGTCTAAGTGAACTCTGCAATGTTATATATGCATAATGTTATTTTTAACCGATATTTAAAACTACATTTAATTCTAAATGACTTTTTTTACATGTATGTATTTAACATTTTAATGTATAGAGTAAAATGTATTTCATTAATTCAATGTAGGGGTGAAAAATATTTGGTAAGACTAGTTTCTAACTAGAAACCATTTTTTTACAGAACACGTGACTTTGTAGGTTTACAAGCTCATTTAAATTTAAAAGTGTTAAATAACAACATTTTACTATGTTTCTAAATTTATCCAAATGGGTTAAACAACGTTCCATTTCTGTATATCAAACTATTTTAAAATATCTATTTATAAGCATTATGACAACTACATAATTTTTATTCATTACTTATAAAAACGAAATATCAACAAAAATGCTTCCATCAAAGTATTAAATGTATACCGTATTTCATAATATACATATTCTCTACAGACTATTGTTGTAGTTGCATTGCAATCATCTATGTAAGATGTAGTTTTCTTAAGTGCTTTGAAGTTGTATGAAAGAAACAAAATTGTCTTTTGTAATGACGTCAGTGTTTCTTTCGTGATGTCTTCAAATTGTTCAGTGAAGCACGTAGTATGCATTTATACTGGTAATTCGATCATATATTTTCTCGTCATACAACGTTTCTATTTTAGGAACTTCTAGAACAAATGTAATTTCTTTTCAAACTACAGGTTAACAAAATATGTTGTTTGTTATGTGAAAGCAAGTAATTCTATAGCTATCTTACATGCATGGTATGTTTTGAAAATTCTGTAAAAATAATTATGTATTACGAAAAACTACAAATAAGTTTCCAAAACGTTCATTAAAAGTACACTATATTTTTATTTTATTATATAATTTAATGTATTTTTTTTCATTTTTAAATCAATTATTAGTGGTTATTCTCTTGTTTGCCACGCTCGCCAACCTCTGGGAGATCGTCACGCTTTTTAAGAAATATGATGCATTGTTAATTCATAGCATTTGTTAATTCGTTACATTGTTACGTTCATTACTATAGAGATGGAGGAACAGCTCTAACTCTTTTAGCATCTAAACTGTTGGAATAACCTATAACCACAAAGTTTGTTTGCATTTAAAAGTCGCTTTCTTTGTGGTGTTGGTGTTGTGATTGTTGGAGGATTAAGAACACAAACTGTTCATGTAACGTGGTTACCTGTTCCATTAACCTTGTCGCGGAAATTAATTTTCATTCCATGTGCACTACATAAAGTTTCAGTCTAGAATAAGATATACACTACCCGACAACGAAAATGCAACACCAAGAAAGAACGAATAAATTGTGATGATAAAGGACACACAGACAGATATGGTATATGTTAAGAAATGATATAAACTCCAAAAAGTTAATGCAATACTGTAGTGGCATAAACAGAATGATCAGTAGGCAGTTGGACCAACTATTGCGGCGATACAAGCATACCAGCAGCAATCCATCGAGGAACAGATGCAATGAGCGTGCAGAAAGTTTCCGGAGCGATAGATGACCATATTCTTTCAACCAACTTCCACAGGTCATGTTCTGTTTGAGGCGGAAACAGGGCAGTCAAACGACGGCCTATCACGTCCCACACATGCTATGGGTGAGAGATCTGGATGCATCGGAGGCCAAAAAAGCACCTGGATACCTTGCAAGGTTTATCTGCTGATGGCTGACTTGTGTGATCGCAGATTATCTTGCTGGAAGACATAATTTTGCAACCGCTGAGCGTAGGGCAGTGAAACCAGCCACAGAACCTGATCTACATTTCTCCGTGTCGTCATTGTGCCTCTGATACGAACCAGAGGTGATTGGCTATCGAAGCCGATGGCACCCCAAACGATGATGCCGTGTTGTCGAGCAGTATGGCGTTCAACAGTCGCAACAAGATTGCATCTGTTTCCACGTCGCGTCCAGACTCCTACAGGACGACTGGCACTCGATAAATAGAACCTAGACCCGTCTCTGAACACTACCCTGACCCATTCAGTCTCTCAAAAGGCTCGGTCCCGATACTATTTCAATCTCTCATGCCTGTGACTTGCCTTCAATGGCAGTCTTCGTAAAGGGAGGGGGGGGGGTTGAGTGAAAGCCGCTTTCGTTCGATCGTCGAGAAACTGTTCTCGGTGATATTGGAACATCCAATACACCCTTCAAATTCTGCAGAATGTCGACAGTCGTCATTTGTCGAGGCAGCTACCTAATGTCTTCGAATTCGTCAATTAACGCGTACTAACGTACGTTTGGATGGACTAGTACCACTGCGACCATTCACATGCCCTTCTTCAATTCATCTTCTTCAAATGATTTGCACAGTGGACGCTTCTAAACGTGTTTCAGCCGCAATAGGCTTTAAGGCCATCCAGCTATAGATAGGCCTAAAAGGAACCCCCATCGCAAGATCATCCAAATGCCGAAACAGACTTCGGCGTCGTTGGCAACTTTTGAACAACGCTTGGCTTCTGAAATAAAAAACAGCTCAGAAAACTCGTTTCCGTAGACGACAAACAGAAACACCTGTCTGTCTCATATGTCGTTTCCATTCTTGTATCCCACACTCTAATGACGTGACCTTCTTGCTTTTTAGATCATTTGCACACATCGAGCAGTTGCGTCTGCCTCGCAGTTTGCATAATTATGCGGTCAAAACATATATATATATAAATATATATATATATATATATATATATATATATATATATATATATATATATATATATATATATATATTAATATATATACATACATACATACATATATATATATATATATTAATTAGAATTATATTAGGGTTAATTAGAATTAAATACTCAGACCTGAAGAGGAATTTAATTCTGATTAATTATCGAATTTGGTCCGGTGCTGTTCTTTTCTCTTATCAGTAATATGGGCGTGGTTTTGCTTCTATGGTGATGTTAACTATTTTTGTTGCTGTCATTGGTTGACAGCAACCAATCACAGTGAAGTCAAATGTCGTCAAGACCAATTAAAATTTTTCTATATTGGCAATGCTAAATTTTATTATGTATTATTTATTAACTAAGATTTAAATAAAAATTCGACACACGTCTTGCACATCTGCAGGCTCATATTAGCCTATATTAAATTTTTAGAAATGTACGTTTTGCCGACTATTCGCAATTCAGCGTGAAAAATTCGCATGCTTGTTTCTTATGTAGAGATGTTATTATGAAATGTTGTTAATATCTGAATGTAAGTATTAAAATGGAAAATTTACAAACGTATTTCAATACGAGGTATTGAAATTACGATTATAGAATGCCAACTTTAAATGCATGAGATTTTATTTTATACTAAATGTGTTATCTATTGGTTGGATAGTCCAAAAGGCTGTAAAGCTTTAGAAAGTCAAATGGCACCAATTGTCTGTGATATAACTGTGAATACTTTGAGGGCTTTCTGTATAAGCACAAGTTCGGTTAAACAAAAGCAGGACTAACTACACTTAATGCTATTGAGTTTCTTCTTGTACAGCTATTTTTTTCCATTATTATCGTAACAAAGTTCTAATGAACAAGAAAATAGGTTTTCTTTTACTTTTAAGTACAGTTGGGTGTATTTAATGGTATATAGTTCAATGAAAAATCCCACTTATGATAATAACGTACACGAAAGCAAGGCATTACCCTGGTACCTTTAGCAATAGTTTCCCGTTAATTAAACATTACTTAAGGATATATCCTGGATATATAATACTAGCAGCATACACTGTATTCGTACGCAATACTTTAGATAAAGGAAACTTAAAATTTACAATTATGTGCAAATTCCTGTAGTATTCTAATTGACACTGTTATTCAAACAATGTATAAAATATGTAATTTAATTCTCTTAAAAAAGTATAAGAAGCTATGTTTGATACAAATGTTCTATACAAAGTTATATTCACCGGAAGATCCAAAGAATAAAATATTCAGGTTAGACCCAGTTTGCATAAAAATTTACAGAAAATATGAAATTGGATCAATATCTGCCAAAATGAGAGCGCTAAAATGGTACAAAATAATAAAACACATATACTTAAGATCTTTATTTTGTTACAATAATTGAATAAACACAATGTACGAGTTCGAAAAATATATTCTAAAATAAAACAGATGAAAAATTGAAAATTTCAATTTTTCCATAACTTTCCAACCCGACAGCCGTATTTGAAGTAATCCAGTTAAAAATATAAGGTCACAAAATTTCTTATTATCTACATTTCCTGTGTTATTTAAATACAAAAATATTCAATAAAAATCATTTGCTGAATAATCTCATTGGAATTAATCCTGCTGCATAGCAACCTGATATCATTTAAAAAGAAAAAAAATCCGGAAAATTATTATCTGCAGGATAAAAGTTTAATTGTGAGTTTTAACACTTTCTAACATAGTTGTATTAGTTTGTTCATTCTGTCTGTTTGTCTTTCCATTATGCATGATAACTGCGGTATAAAAATGACTTTATCAAAATAAAATATCAGTATGTTAGAGACGGTCTGTGGGACATATGGGAATGAAAATTGATAATATCACCAATTAGTTTCGGATTGAACCCGGGTTGAAAAATTGAAATACATTGAACCCTATGGGACTTAATATTTCAAACATTTTTAAACGAAGTTAAAATTAATAAACTGCTTCTGAAATTTTAGGAAATTTTCAAATTATCACGTAAAATTTATAAAAAAATCAGCAAAATATGTTAGGTTGTTTTTTAATTAACTGCATCCGTCATAAAACAGCTTTACATTTTCGCGTATTATCTGTGCATCTAAATTCTGCACCAACGCAGTACAATATGTATGATTTTAAATGATCACTAAACTTGGATTATTTCTATAACGAAGCCTAATTTTGACATATGCAGAATGTAAACAAATCTAGCGATTATAAGGTTAGTTGTATAAGAATTGCTGAGTTTTTCTCACGTAAAATTAATTAGCTCTGGAGTCTGTAATATAGTAAGTGATATGAATAAAATATTCATTGATTTTACATAGAGAGAGAGACAATTTATATTTCCATGAATGCATTTGAACAAAGTTAATTTTGTGTAATTGGCTTTTTTGATGAAGTTTTAAGTTTCCAAGTATAATAAATTACTCTAGTACTGTGTTAATTTAAAAAAAAAACGCGAATGTATCATATTTTAAACATGTTTAAACAAAATTTCATTTCAGTTGGAAAGTGTTTCTTAATTAATGATTTATGCATGATTGACCTTTCTTGTTTACATAAGCTTTCGAGAATTCAAAAATTATTTTTAGACATTTGTGAATAACTGTTTATGTCAAAACAATAAATATAGAACTAATCATGAATAAGTTGCACTATCTCTATAACACATCATGTAAAGTTTAGTTCATATATTTAACTATTTCTGATTTCCATAGAATTTCGTAGAAACCAGTATGATTTTCTCAAATATTTCGAAAGTTCGATTTAATCAATTCTTTCTCCTTGATGAATATTTCAGCAGGTCTAAATGATTATTTCTTAAAGAAGGGAAATAGAAACATTTTTATTAGTAGAGACTCTGCTCCTAGGCGCTACACTGGAAACTCTTCTGTTCTTTTAATGATTTGTAATCTATCTTGGTAATAGGATGAATATTCTAACTCGATAACACAAAAAGTTCGCATATATAGCATACATAAAAACATCCATTGGTTAAAAAATGCCTTCTTCAAGACCAACTATTTAATTGTTTCTATACGTTTCTGCTATCTTAATGCCTTCCAGTCGTCCTTTATTTTCTGCCATTTCTTCTTTTTCTGTGCGGTTATTTTCCGTTCATTCGTAGTATTTTGTCTTTTGTTTTCCTGCCTTATTGGTTTTATCCCATTTTATTTCTTCACGTGACGATGGCTACGTTTATCTTCTTCCATGATTGTCGTTTTTCATTGGTCGTACTTATTTTAATAAGCTAGGTCGCGTTTCTTGTTCGTCCTAAAGACGAATCCTGTGTTTTACACGCGAAACCGGTTGACCAGATTATATTTGTACATATTCCATATTATATATGTGTAATTATGAAATTTTTATATTGAGATATTGAAGTTTTTATATGACTCACCGACGCTCTCACACCGCTATAAGTGGCTTATCAAGTCAGCGCAATCTCCCTAAGCTTGCTGTTGCAAGAGCTTTTTTGTGCCGCATACTACTCAGGCATAATACTTTCTCTGGGGGATTCGACAGCGCTCACCAACCCTTAGAGTTCGTTTCGCGAGCTCTTTCTACCTGACCGACATCCACGACCGCCCTTCTGTCCCTGCTTGCTAATGCTCGCCAATCGTTGGAGCTCAGGCGAAGCGACATCTGTTCGCTAACGCTGTCTATTTTCATATAGTGAACTTTACTACATTTATAAAAGCTCTAGAAATTTATTATGCTTCCTGCTTATATTTCCCATGGCCTACCAGCAACTCCTAGTGCGATAAAATTATTTTTGCTTTGGTGGAATTTGAAATAAAAAAGAAAATTAATATGAGCTGTATTAATATCCAGGTAAAGATTTCATTCGTGATTATTAAAAATTATTGTCTATGGGTTGGTAATTACTCAGATGAATTGTTAAAAAGTGTCAACAATAACAAGTATAACTGTTAGCAAATATCAACAATAAGACGTATAATTGTTAACAAGTGTCAACAATAAGACGTATAATTGTTAATAAGTGTAAACAATAAGACTTGTAATTTTTATAACGTGTCAATAATAAGACGTATAATTGTTAACAAGTGTCAAAAATAAGACATATAATTGTCAACTGTTGTATTAATAATTATGTTTGATGGTACGACTTTTTGATGAAACACTATATATGTAAGAATGAATAATAAGGCTCGTAATTGTTAACTGGATTGAAAATTACATTGTAATAGTAATTGTTCCTAATAATCATAGTTTCGAAAAGCTCTTAAGCAATCAACAATAAAATATATAGTTGTTCGCTCCTCAACCATCTTTGTGACGTTTCTGACAACAATCAATCACATAGAAGTTGAATGTCGGCTCGATCAATTGAATCTTCGCCCATAGTAAATTTTATTAATTGACATTTAATTAACTAAGGCTTAAGTCAAAATTCCGTATATCCGGCTGTGCATCCAGATACCTTGTACCTTCTTGATAGGTCGCACACTCTGTATCACAGAATATTAGTCTAAATGCAAAATTTCAGAATTGTAAGTTCCACAAAACTGTTATTTTATCCCTGTGCACAATACAGGGATGAAAATTCTCATATTTTTTTTTAATATAGTGATATACATAAAATGGACAGAATATCCATATGAAAAATAGGGGATAAAGAGATCAAAATATTGAATTCGAGTTTCTATGAATTCACAAATTTGGACTACACAAAGACGCGAATTAACAGATTTCCATTCTCTAACACTCCAAATGTTTTAAGTATTTCGTGTAAAAACTTAGATTAGAACATATCCGCCTAATCAGCTGATATTATCCTTTATGTTACTTATATAATTGTTTTTATTTTTGTAGTTGAAGTGCACACTGCATACTTTTTTCATTACATTTCAGATTAAAAGAGAAATATAGATCTGTACCTACTACTCTTTTCCTTTGCTAACACTTTACAACATAGTTGAAAAGTGTTTATGACTTTGTTCATTCTATCTGTCTGTCTGTCTGTCTGTCCGTTAGCACGATAACTGTCGTAAAAATGACTGTATCAAAATGAAATTTTAGTATGTTTTTAGGCGGTCTGTGGGACCTATGGGAATATAAATAAATAGTATCCCCTAATTAGTTTTTTATTGAACGAGGGTTGAAAAAATGAAATACATTGAACCCCATGAGACCTAATTTTTCAAACATTTTTAAGCAAATTTAAAATTCACAAATTGCTTCGAAATTTTTAGGAGATATTCACACTATCCCATAAAATATATAAAAAAAAATTCAGTAAAATATATTAAGTAGTATTTTAATAAAAAATTATTTAATATTGGAAAAATAACAAATTCAATTAAATTCTGAATTTTAGGATATCCTCCAGAAAGAAAAAAGAGATATATTATATAATTAATATCTTTCCAAGAGTTCAATCAGTTTGTATATGAGAGAGGCTTCACATTTTAAAATAAACTTGGTACATAACAATTTTTCAAATTTTTTTTTATATAACTCTTTATCTCAAATTTTATATAACTCTTCGTGATATACTTATTTGATGGCATTTTTAATGCACTTTCCTACGTCCTAGAGAGTTAAAATTTGGTACACAGCTTAAATTTATTGAACATTTTATTTTACAAACATTTGGTGGATCTTTAAATATAGATCATACATTTTTTTCGAAATGGCCTGCAAATAATCCCCGTTCACTTCTATAAATCATTGTTGTAATATTGTTAAAAATTCTGATGTGGGCAGCACATGTCTTTTCCTGCAGACTCATATTCACGTTCTCTTTATTTCTTCAATAATAATTTGAGTTTATCTGCACAAAATAACAGCCATAAGTATTTTAAATGACATTGAATTTACACGTTAAACTTAAATTTAGTTCTCATTTGATAGCTGGACTTAATGTCAAAGGTGGCATAGCGAAAACGCGAAAAAACTAGAATATCTCAAGAACGGCTAGTCCTAGAGTAATGGGGTTAGTCTTATTCTTTTTGTTGTCAAAAATCACGTATAAAATAGGAATTTAATTGATATAATTGAGCACATGTAGTCTTTTATTTTTATTTTTATATTTAACGATTTTTGCAGACCATTTCGCAAAAATAGCCCGTTCCTTTTTCTCAAATCATACTAGAATAACTTATAAATGCTTTATAAACCAAATTTTGTTAAATTTGGTATATAAATCACTTGTAGGTTATTGAAATATTATACACCAAATCTTGTTAAATTTGTTCCATTAGTTTTTAGCTAGAGTGGATAAAGGCAATTTCTGCCGGCCATTTCGCAAAGAAGGCATATTCTTTTATTACGAATCGTACTATAATCTAATGAACATCAGGAATTCCCATAAAAAACAGACCTACCAAATTTTATGAAATTCGGTCCATGAGTTTTTCAATTAGATTGGATATAATATCCTTACAGACACACAGAAACATACACAGATACACCCTTACACACACAGACGTCTTCCTAAAAATAGTTTTTTCTTGTTCTAGAAATCCCAAAACGTGTAGATCCTTCGAAAATTCGAGTTGCAATCTTCGGCACGATTCCAATACTTTGAATACATACACACACATACACACACATATTATCAGTGTATCTGTGTATTATCTGTGTATCTAAATTCCGTGCGTATGCAATTACAATAGTTGTGATTTTAAATGTTCCCTAAACTTTTATTGTTTCTTCAACGAAGCCCAATTTTAACTTATTCAGAATGCAAATATCTCAAGCGATTGTAAGGCGTGTTACTTAAGAATTGCTGAATTTTTTTCACACAAAATTATTTAGCTCTGGAGTCTGGAATACAAGTTATATGAATAAAATATTCATTGATTTTGCACAGAGAATCAGATGATTTATGTTTCGATACAGTTTTAAATATTTAAGTATAATAAATTACTGTAGTACTGTGATAATGTAAAATATATCACCACTGAATGTATCACATTTTAGAAATTTTTAAATGAAATTACATTTCAGTTGGAAAGTGTTTCTTAATCAATGCTTATGCATGATTGATCTTTCTTGTTTTCATATTCAGAATGGCATATTGTTCGTAATGGTGCTCACGAATTGACAGTGACTGTCATTAATTGTATATCCATGGAGTTAGAACATAGGAGATAAAACTCCTATGGGTGAAACTCTTGAAAATGCCCTAATGCTTTAATAATTATATCTAGGTGTCGCTAGTGTTAGTAAAGTAGCTGATATTGTTGGATGATGCAATAAAAAGGCGTTGTATTTAGAATATGTATTTTTGATTATTTTTAAATTAAGAGTACTCCAATTATGTGTACAATTAACCAGTTTTTTTCACAGTTGTGTAGGATATAGTGCAAAATCTATGGAGAGAAAAATAAATTGGAAGGTAAAATAATTTTTATGTTGGAATATTCTTTATTTATTCGGTTCTACTTTACATTGCGTTCATAATGTAATTTTTCAAAATCGTCAGTTTAAATAAATATTTTTGACTATTCCCTATAGAAACACATACACTGCAGGTCTACTAATAAAAAGGATTAGTTTTTAGTATATGTATTTTTGATTATTTTTTAATTAAGGGTATCCAATTACTAGTACAATTAACCAGTTTTTTTCACAGTTGTAAGATAGAGAGCAGAATCTATGGAGATAAAAATAAAGTGAAAGGTAAAATAATTTTGAATACGTTGGAATATTATTTATTGTTTTAGTTCTACTTTGAAGTGCACGTATAATTTAATTTTTCAAAATTGGTAGTTTAAATAAATGTTTTAGGCCTTACCTCATAGAAATACATACATTGCGAGGCTACTTATCTTACCCCAGCGTCACCTAAATTATTGTCTCAAACGATATTGTCGTTTTCATAACATGAAGTTTTAACTCCTTTTAAGTCCATGCATATATCCCTTGAAATCGAAGCCCAAGATTGTTCAACAATCCTCGGCGTCTAGTCCTCACTTTAAAGTGGCTCAAGCGGCATTGTAAAAATACTATATCACAATCAGTATTCGACCCATGGTTCTCTACATGAACAATCGAAGTAATATCTAATAACGTGATTCAATAATATTTTATTAACCAGTTGAGGTAAACTACATTGCTGTTTGTAGGATGATTTAAATAAAAGCCAGCAAAGAAGTAAAGCAAAGCCAGAAGTAAAGCAAGCAAGAAGTAAAGCAAGTTTAGCCAGCAAAGAAGTAAATCATGCATTTATAGCAAATGCTATTTTGTGTATTGTTTTTCATGATGATAAATTTTATCCCAAAGAAACAACCCTAAAAGTATGCATTTTTGGAAAAGGCAAAAATAAAAGCATTTAAGCTGAAAGAAGTACATTTTGAACTTTTTTTACACATAATTTACGAAAAATAGACGTGAAAATATCTTCTCAATATTTCGATAAAACCGTTCGTAATGCATTTCTGATTTCTAAAATTTTGAAGAGTTACAGCGTTTTTACAATGCACCAAATCGAAAATAAAATTATATTTTATTAAAAAATTCTACATGGATATGGTATACACTTCACATTGTTTTGAGCAAGCGAACAAGTATATCTTATTTCAATATACAGTGTGTCCCACAAGAAACGGGAGATTTTTTTATCACTGGCTGTATGGAATAGTAATTTAAATGTTGTACAATATTTTTGTAACAACTTAAGGAACCTAACGTTTTATAGAGTCAGCCCTCTATAAAAAATGTTAACTTACAAAAATGTTACCCATACCGTATTTAGCCCAACTGAAACTATTTGGCTATAATACAATTTAATTTGCCACAGTTATCATTAATTAAAATTTTCATTGGGAAATAAATGTGCATTCATGAAATAACTTCGGTTGCAAATAGTTTAGAACTTTTACCAATTCTTCAAATTTATTTTATGCAGACAATGCTATGTATTGGGTCAGTGTTATGTACATTAACAGTTTGTATTTAAGCATTCTTAACTAGCATTTGAATGATGATGCTGTTTAGTAATGTCGAACTCTACAAGAGGATTTTGCAACTGATCTCCTAGTGAAACAGTGAGAGAATACCTACCGTCGTTTCCATAAAGCCGGAGTCCTTCTTGACATTTTTTTCTGGGGTTAGTATTCAATATTGCAACCAACAACTTCGTTTCATCGTCGATATGTCTCAGGAAGACAACGAGTACTGACGGAAAAGGATGAAATGGACATTTTAGCCTATTTCTCATTTTAACCATATGC
Source organism: Amaurobius ferox (assembly GCA_951213105.1). NCBI lineage: Eukaryota > Metazoa > Arthropoda > Arachnida > Araneae > Amaurobiidae > Amaurobius > Amaurobius ferox. The sequence continues at coordinate 63,203,867 of OX578144.1, forward strand.
GTTCGGGCCGTAACAATATCTTCCTCCGTCTACTCGAACCAATCACCTTCTGTACCACATGTAGGAGTTCTTACCGATTCGTCTATATGTGATTTCATTCTGGTGGAAAAGTGCAGTGTCAAAAAGGTGTTAGAAACTAATTGTGTCTACTGAAAACAGTGATTTTAAATGATCCTAATTGATTTCAAAACATGGCACGCTTGCTTTTCTATAGACTTTGCCAGGAAAATATCTGCAGGCTGGCAAAATCACAATAATATATTTTATTTACCTTTATTATTTCACTTTACAACAAAGTTGAAAAGTATTTATGACTTTGTTCATGCTGCCTGTCTGTCTGTCTGTCCGTTAGCACGATAACTGCCGTAAAAATGACAAAATTAAATTTTTGTATGTTGTTCAGACGGTCTGTGGGACCTGTGGGAATATCAGCAAAATATATTCAGTAGTTTTTTAAATAAAAATTAAAAGATTAATTACACCTTTTATATGAAGCGATAACGTGACCATTATATGACGAAATCATGTGGCCCACTTCAAAATAAAATATGGCATCCATCTTGTGGCAAAATCGTGATTTTCAAAGTTGTTTTTAATTCATATTTAGTGCTGTATTCGTCCTAAAGCCGCTTTATTTTTGTTAATACTTTACAACATAGTTTGTAAAGTATATAAAATATGTAAAGTATATAAAGTAATAGTTACAACATAGTTACTATTAATACATAAACGCATTAATGTATTAATGTCGTTTTTAACACTTTACAACAAAGTTGAATTTGCTTATGACTTTGTTCATTCTGTCTGTCTGTCTGTCCGTTAGCACGATAACTGCCGTAAAAATGACTTCATCAAAATGAAATTTTAGTATGTTTTTCAGACGGCCCGTGGGACCTATGGGAACATAAATGAATAATATCACTCAATTAGTTTTGGATTGAACCGGAGTTGAAAAAATGAAATACATTGAACCCCATGGGACCTAATTTTTCAAACATTTTTTAAGCCAATTTAAAATTCACAGATTGCTTCGAAAGTTTTAGAAAATATTTAAATTATCCCATAAAATATATAGAAAAAATTTCAGTGAAGTATGTTGGTAGTTTTTTAAATAAAAATTATTTAATATAAGGAGAAAAACAAATTAAATTAAATTCTGAATTTTGCTATATACTCCAGAAAGAGAAATGAGATATATTATATAATAAATATCTTTCCAAGAGTTTTATTGTTTTATATATTAGAGACGTTTTATGTTTTAAAATAAGTATAGTAGATAACAATTTTTCAAAATTTAAATAAAATAAATTATTATAGTATTGTGATGAATGAAATGTTGCTTTTATTTTGACGCGATTTATATTTCGATGACATCATTTGAATAAAGTTCATTTGTTTTCGATGACACTTTCAAATATAATAAATTATTGAAGTATTATGATAATTTAAAAAATATTGCCGAGGAATGTATCGCAGTTTAGAGATGTTTAAACCAGGCAATTTATATTTCAATGCCGTCATTTGATTGAAGTTCGTTTTCTTCGATGAAGTTTTGAAATATAATAAATTAATGTAGTATTGTGATAATTTTAAAAATATTACCGAGGAATGTATCGTATTTTAGAGATGTTTATATAAAACTGCATTGACGTTGGAAAGTGTTTCATAATCAATGCATGATTGATCTTTCTTGTTTAAATTATGTGCGTCTACATACTGAAACAGCGCAATTACAATATATTTCAGTTTAAATGATTATCCAAATTTGATTATTTCTACAACGAAGCCTAATTCTCACTTATGGAGGATGTAAACAGCAAAATATGTAGAATGAGTTGTATAAGAATTCCTGAATTTCTTGAACGAAAAATTATTTAGATCATGGAGTCTGCCATATAGCTGATATGAATGAAATATTCATTGATTTTACAGAGAGAACGATTTTTTCTGTGTAGTTTTAAGCATATATTTTAATTACTTTTACCTCCATTGTCTTAAGTTTTTAAATAAAATAAATTATTATAGTATTGTGATGAATAAAATAAATGGAAAAATGTTTATGATTAAATTGTTGTTTTTATAGAGAGAGCCAGAAGTGTTATATTTCGATGACGTCATTTGAATAAATTTCATAGGTTTTCGCTGAAGTTTTCAAATATAATAAATTATTGTAGTATTATGATAATTTTAAAAATATTACCGAGGAATGTCTCACATTTTAGGGATGTTTACTCCAAGCAGTTTATATTTCAATGTCCTCATGTGAATGAAGTTCATTTTGTTCGATGAAGTTTTAAGATTTCAAATATAATTAATTAATGTAGTATTGTGATAATTTTAAAAATATTACCGAGGAAAGTATCTCATTTTAGAGATATTTAAATAAAATTGCATTGAAGTTGGAAAGTGTTTCATAATCAATGCTTTATGCATGATTGATCTTTCTTTTTAAGGGTTAACATTACTTTTAACCAGTATCTGCTGCTTGTCGTTAATAGTTTAAAAACAACCGATGGAAAACATTGATTTGAAATACCTATAATAAATAATTCCACTAAAGTGTCATGAGAAAGTGGTGTAAGTTAGGAAGTTTGACAATTTATTTCGCCCTAAATAATAAGATTTAAGAATGAAATTTTTCTTTAGTTTGACTATATGAAATATTGACAATATTTTTGTAATTTGACTTTTTAGATAGAGGATTCGTATAAAAAGTTAATTTTCTGAACTTTGAAGAGAACCTTGCTGTCGCAACCCGGAATCGAACATTGGATATCCCAACTGACTAGCTGACGATCTCCCGTTGAGCGGAGACGAAATTACAAACTCTTTTCTTTGAAATGGACTTTGCAATCTTCACCCTGTAATGTCAAAATGGTGGCTAACTGGCAATCTGACAGACCAGTTACTGCTATTTTTACTGCAGATTAGCCTCTTGCTACTTCTATTTTTACCCAGGTTAGTACCCTGCGTTGTCGTATCCTGACAATTTGAAATCGGCGCGTAATCTTCCAGAGTCCACTGAATCCGTACTAGTTGCACTAGGTCACTTTCAGACCTTCGACATCTTTGCACTAACCGACAGGGTTGATTTGTTCAGGTACCATTATAAAAAGCCTTGCTGCTTAAACCGTTACTCGAACTCCGGATCTCAGAATTGCCAGCCGACACACTATCGTTGAGCTACTCAGAGGCAATTGCAAGCCCTCACTGCCGAAGTGGACTCTGCAATTTGTTACAATATATGGTACAGCGTTTAAATTTCTATTTCATAACTTTCTACCTTATTTAAAGCATTTTTGCAATTTGAACTATGGTTCTACAACCAACTGTCCAATGCATCTCCCACTGTTCACATTTTGTGAGACACACTATATATAAATATAAAAATGTGTGACAGAAAAATTTAGTATCCGTGTGTAGGGAGAGTGATGCGCTGCCACCGTGATATTTTTCGAATGTTTACAGGGAAACCCGAAAGTTTGAAGAAATAGATTAATTGCATTTCACATTTTATTTTTTACCGAATGGAATAATTTAATATTCAAGTTTATTCTCCTTTTATTCATTTTCTGTAAATTGATTCGATTTATAAATAACACTTTTTCCATGAACAGAAAATTTGCGTCTGTTTTGAAAACAGAAAAAAAAAGCTTTTATCTCAAAATTACCCTTTTAAACAGCTCCTTTTTCCACACTAAATTAAGATTCTTTCAGAAACAATTAAAGAACTTTCTATTCCAAAGATGTTAAATTGATGCAATATGTTTGAGGAAAAATGATTCAAGTGTGATTAAATATCTTTATATATTCCAGATAAATAAATTGTGCATTTTTTTAACTGAAAATTTAAATTTATAATGCAAAAATATTTCAAATAAATATTCCATTCACTGTATATGTACTTTTACATGGGTTAGGTAATATTCTCTAACTGTACATTTGCTTTTTACTTTTCTTATATACATAATGTATAAGGAAAATATTGTGACTGGGTCAAAAATTCGAATTCGAGTTTTCGACGGGAGAGCACGTTTCAAGTATCCCTGATCACGAATCAAAAATTTTTGAAGTGATGTCTGTGTGTGTGTGTGTGAAAGTATGTGTGTGTGTGTGTATGAAAGTATGTGTGTGTGTGTGTGTGTGTGTGAAAGTATGTGTGTGTGTGTGTGTGTGTGTCAGTGAGTCTGTGGAGACGATAACTGACGAACGAATGGACCGATTCGAACGAAATTTGGTACAAAAATCACAATCCGTAAACACTGGAAGTCTATTGTTTTTATTCGCAATCGAATTTTCAGAACCCCCCTAAATTTTCGAGTGAAATTTTGAAAAAATCGTCAAAAAATCAAAACCGCTAGTAAAGTTACGCAAATAGACATTTCTGATGTAAATGTTCATTAGAAAACGATTGACATAAATTTAGAATGCTAACATGAACCGTTCACGAGATATTGCACATTTTACAAAAAATTATCGAAAAGTCATATAAAAACAAGAAAGATCAATCATGCTTAAAGCATTGATTATGAAACACTTTCCAACTTCAATGCAATTTTATTTAAAAAAGTCGAAAATGCAATACATTCCTCGGTAATATTTTAAAACTTATCACAATACTACATTGATTTATTATATTTGAAAACTTAAACCTTCATTGAAAAAAAGGAACTTCATTCAAATGACGGCATTGAAATATAAATTGCCTGATTTAAACATCTCTAAAATGCAATACATTCCACGGTAATATTTTTAAAACTATCATAATACTACGATAATTTATTATATTTGAAAACTTCATCGAAAACAACTGAAATAAATTCAAATGACGTCATAGAAAAAATAACACGCCTGGATCTCTCTATAAAAGCAGGATTTCATTCATTTCATTTATCACAATAATATAATAATTTATTTTATTTAAAAATTAAGACCATGGAGCTATAATTCATAAACTCTATGCTTAAAATTTCATCGAAAAAATCGTCCTTCTGCTTATAAAATCAATTAATATTTCATTCATAACAGCCATGCAGACTCCATGGACTGAATTATTTTGTGTTAAAGAAATACAGTAATTCTAATACAACTCATTCTACATATTTTGCTGTTTACATTTTACATAAGTGAAAAATAGGTTTAGTTGTAGAAATAATCAAATTTGAATGAGAATTTAAACTCAAATATATTGTCATTGCGTTGTTTTAGTATGTAGATGCACAGAATTTAAGCAAAAATAAAGTAGTTTTAGGACGGATACAACACTCAATATGAATTAAAAAGAACTTTAAAAAATTACGATTTTGAAACAAGATGGATGCCATATACCATTTTGAAGTGGATCATGTGATCGTTTCATATCATGGTCACGTGAACGTTTCATATAAGATGTGTAATTATTATTTTAATTTTTATTTAAAAACTACTGAATATATTTCGATGAATTTTTTTTATATATTTTATGGAACAATTTGACTATTACCTAACATTTTCGAAGCAATTTGTGAATTTTAAATCCGCTTAAAAATGTTTGAAAAATTAGGTCCCATAGGGCTCAATGTATTTCATTTTTTCAACCCGGGTTCAATCCAAAACTAATTGGGTGATATTATTCATTTATATTCCCATTGGTTCTACAGACCGTCTGAACAACATACAAAAATTTCATTTTGATTAAGTCATTTTTACGGCAGTTATCGTGCTAACGGACAGACAGACAGACAGACAGACAGACAGATAGACAGACAGGCAGACAGACAGACAGACAGACATAATGAACAAAGTCATAAACACTTTTCAACTTTATTGTAAAGTGTTAAAAAACAATATTTCCTATTGAGAAACTTGTTCACTTTTCATATGTAATACCATGTGATAAATTTGATGACATCATTCTCGTGGATCTAACTCGTTCCATTCATGAAAAAAGAGATACTTTGAGTAATACTTTTGTATTTGTACGCCAATAGTCATTTTATCCGCTGGAAGAATAACTTATTTCTTCGTCCATAACGCTTGGCGAGATTTTGGCTACGAATTTGATTGGAATATCGCCAACTTGGCGACTTTTCTAAATGTTGCCAAGTTAAAGAAAATCTCGCCAAATAGATGAAACTGACACTAAATCAATGAAATTGACGACTCATTGACGAAAATTCAATATCTTGGAAAGAATATAAATATCTACTATAAGAAAAAGTTATTTTTTTATTGTAAAAGTAGTAAATTAATTGCATTATATAAGGAAAGTCATGTGTTGCCCACATCAGATTTTTTTTTCATGGTTTTACAAACACATAATACAGCTTTATATTGAAAGGTTGCTGTGAAATGTATCCTAAGCTGTTAGTATGTCCATTATATATCTGTAACAAAATTATTTCCGCGATTACAGCTTAAGAAAATCCTGGCATTCTTAATAAAAATATCAGCACCTGATTCATTTAAATATGCTTGGCATTCATAACAATTTAGAAGGATACCATTTAATCCTTCACACAATTCGTTAAAATTTGTGATCTGATTGTTGATCTCGATGTTCTTGATAATCATCCATTTTTAGTAACCACGTCTTGTATATAAAGTTATTAAATATTTAATTTGCGGTTATTAAAAATCAGTTTTCCTAATTACTTTGTTTAATTATTCAGAAGAGTTAATAATACGACACGGAAATGTTAAATTTATTAAAAATTACATTTTCAATTGTGATTGTTCAAGACAATTATAGTTGTGAATATAATTCGTTGACATACAGAGGGTGTTCACACATTTTGTAATGATTTTGAAAAAAATATATATAAAACAAATATAAGAATTTTATTCTCTAATATGTTCAATCTGATAGCCTTTTTGTTGAACTATGGTATTGCATCTTGAATTCTAAGATAAAAGAATTTTTCTTAAAATATCAAGGTTGATTTTGTTTCACATCTCCACCACAATCTTCCAGAGTCCATCTAATGTTTTGGAATGCCGCTTATAAAGAGCTTGTTTTAAAAGTCCAAATGCATAGTAATCCATAGCCGATAGGTCGGGGGCTTAGGTGGGATGCATTTAAATGAAGTAGCCTCAATTCTGGTTTCATTTCTCATTTTTTCAAAAAATATAGCAGTAGATTTAGAAGTATGGCTGGTAGCCTTATCCTGATGGAACTTAACAGAGTGAAGATTGTTTGGGTAAAGTGATGGAATGTCTTTTTTGAAAACAGGTGTTAAAACATATTTCTGATAGTAATCCGAGTTAATTTTGGCATTTTTCTACTTTCCTTATTTTAAGTTTTCCGTTATAATAGAATTCAACAATTACCAAAAAAAAAAAAAACAGCAAAACTTTCTTTGTTTTCTCTGAACCAAAATTTTAGGTCTTTTTCTCCTGTTTGTCGGTAATAAATCGATATTTTTCTATTGCAATCAGATAAATATATCCAAGCCTCATTAATTATAACTACATATTTCCATTTTTAACCTGCCAAATAATTTTCATACAAAAATCTGCATATAGTCTTAAGATGACAAACATGCTTTGGCGTTAGGCGATGAACATCGTGTTCTTTTGTTTTGATTAGATTTAAATCAGGTTTTATAATTTTGTTTAGAGTTCCCATAGAGATGTTTAAAGATTTTGCGATAGTATTTTGGGAATTGGATTTTCTTTTAAAAAATTTTTTTTTATTGAGATGCGACTTTAGATATAATAAGAGGTGTATGTGCCTTTGTTGTGTATGCATTTTTTACCTTTTTCCCAGTCAAATATAATATTTAACGTTTTTTTCCTTTATTATAAATTATGACACTTATTTTACGTGTAGAAATATTAAAACCATGATTTTCATATATTTTTTTACTTTCTTTATATACATAATGTATAAGGAAAGTATTGTGACAGGGTCGAAAATTCGAATTCGAGTTTTCGACGGGAAAACACGTTTCAAGCATCCCTGACCAGGAATCGAACATTTTTTAGATGATGTCTGTGTGTATGTGTGTGTGTCAGTGAGTGTATGGAGACGATAACTCACGAACGAATGGAGCGATTCCAATGATATTTGGTACAACAATCACAATCCGTGACTACTGGAATCCCATTGTTTTAAAACGCAATCAAATGTTCAGAACCCCCCTAAATTTTCGAGTGAAATTTTGAAAAAATCATCAAAAAATGAAAACTTTTAATACAGTTACGAAAATAGACATTTCTTATGTAATTTTGCCTTAGAAAACCATTGACATAAACTTTAGAACGATAGTCTGAATAGTTCTCGAGATATTGCACAGTTTTCAAATAAATTTATCAAAAAAGCCAATTAAAAAAATATTAATTGTTGAGAAACATGTTTACTTTTCATATGTAATATCATGCGATAAATTCGGTGACATCATTCTCGTGGATCTAACTCGTTCCATTCACGGGAAAAGATACTTGGCGTAATACTTTTGTATTTGAACGCCAATAGTCATCTGGTGTAAGAATAATTTATATCTCCATCCATAACGCTTGGCGAGATTTTGGCGACGAATTTAGCGGAATGTCGCCAACTTGGTGACACTTTTAAATGTTGCCAATTTAACGAAAATCTCGTCAAATGGATAAAAATGACGCTAAATCAATGCAAATTACGACTTCTTGAAGAAAATTTAATATCTTGAAAAGAATATAACCATCTACTATAAGAACAACATTATTTTTAATTGTAAAAGTAGTAAATGCATTGCATTATATAAGGAAAGCATTGTGTTTCCCACATCAGATTTTTAATAATCGAATAAGAGTAGTTCTCTTCGTAAAGCGAAAAAATATAGTTTTCGATCCATTGTTTATTTTCCAGCGACATTTCAGAGCAAAGAATATTTTTTATGATGCAGACGATAAGTAAACCCTATTCCGACTTGATGCCAGTCAGTTTTTTTTTTCATTTAAATTTAATTCATGGAGAAAGTCAAAATCGTTACAAAAATGTTTAGAACTCTGTAGAACTTGGCTGTTGGTGCTTTTAGAAATTTACGTATCGTACTTCCAGTAGAGGAGTCATTGTATAGATATCACACATCGACGTAGGGAACAAACAAAATGAGTATATGTAAGGTAATACCTGTCAAAAAGTTGAACCACCAGGACCAGCGACATGGTCATACTTGAATTTCTTGTCAATGTGTACACAGTAGTATTCTGACTGGCATTAAAATGTGAATTGTCTCTGATGAAACGCGTTTTACACAGACTCTACATTAGATAGATATCCATGTAAGGCTATTGTATTCTTTCTGATTATAATAGAAATTTACTCATGCAAGTAAGCAGAGTTAAAATATCATAGAAAAGTTAGAATATCATATTAAGAAAACGCCAGTATCGTTTGATATTCAGGTAGCGCTTGGGTAAGATATGTAGTCCTGCATTGTATGCATTTTTATGGTAAAAGGACTAAAATATTTATTTAAACTTTCCACATTGCAAAAATAAATTATTCGCGAAATGAAAAGTAGAGATGGAACAATAAAAAATATTCCCACGCATTCAAAATTATTTTATTTTTCAATTATTTTTTCTCCATATATTCTGTACTCTATTCAACAACTAGAGAAAAGGTAGTGGATTTTTATAATCATCATTAGGGTACCCTCCATTAAAAATAATAAAAAAGAACGTGTGCTAAATACTTCGCATTTCTGTTGTGTAAACTAGCAACAGCGCCTACCTCACTAACACTAGCCACACCTAGATGTAATTCTCAAAGTATTATGGTATTTTCAAGTATTTCATCCATAGGAGTTTTATTACTTTTCTTCCAACTCCATCAATTCGCCAATAACGATAGTGTGCCAAATAAATGCGACAAGTAAGTTCAGTGTCTATTACTACTATTTAGACAAAACTCTATAATTCTGTAATGGTATTCTCTAATCTTTGTAACTTTTCTGACCAATTCGTTATCCAAACATTTTAAATTACACACTAAGGGCAATACAATTGCTTTTAGGCAAACTCGCTGGCGCGACCTACCTGAAAGGTGTAAGGTAACTATTTGGACGTCCAGGAAGTGCCACCCAATTTAGACCGGAACCCAGTAGGGAAGGCATCCACAAGGACCATACCCTCCTTTCCCTACCACCAAACCTCAGGGAAGGACTACGGATCCACATGTTTAACGTGATCGTACTCCGTCTGAACACGGCGACAGTTTTGTCAGTGGTGGGAATCGAAGCCGGGCCTAGCGAGTGCAATTCCCGCGCGCTAACTTCCCGCGCTCAAATTTAAATTTTATAATGACCGTATGCTAAGTTCTTAATTCCATCATCCTCATTCCATTGCTCCATCGTCCCATCATTTAAAATGCCCATAAATTAAAATATCCATTTAAAAAATCCATCAATCCACCATAATTCATTCATTTAAATTTTATAAGGACTATATGCTAAGCTCTTAATTCCATCATTTACAATATTACTTAATTTTCTAACCCGATGCACGAACGTTAACAAAAATTTTCAAACAGAAAAATAAACGCCTTTTCTCGACCAATTTACCATCTCCCGAAATTTCCATGGAATGAGTTCCATTCTATACATCAAACATCCAAAATAGCGACGCGCTTCACTAAAGTATTCAAACAAAAATAAAACTCAAAAATATCCTCATTTTTCTCGTAACCTGATGCACGATCTCCAATAAAACGGAGTGACGTCACGGGTTGAGCGGGCAGGGTAAGTGGGAAGTGAGAACTCTTCGGCGTGAAGTCGTCGAGAACATTAGTTCATTAAAATCGAGATCCTGCGGCTCTTATAATTATTTCTTGACCAGATTGGGCTTGTAAGAATGCCTGATCTTTGAGCTTTCTAAAAATGTAAATTATTAGTCGAAAATCTTGATATTTTTTCGGATGCCAGGATTTAAAAACGAAAGCCCGTTTTTTGAACCGAAAGGGACTTTTGTTTTAAAATCTCTAAAAAATATTAAAATTTATCCCTGAGATTTGAAATTGATATAGTTTTACTCGCAACTATCTGCTCTTTCCGGTCGTGTGATTTGTTTTTTTTTCTACGACGTCTGGATAGTGGAGAAAAAAGGGCAGGTCGAAATCACATAAAACATTAAATATTAAAAAAAAAATCAAATTTTAAAAATCGGTTTTTACGTGTCACCGTCTCCCCCCCCCGGGTCCCCCATTGCCAAATTTCGTAGCTCTCCGACGCGCGGCGCTGAACCTATAGTGTATACGCCACACACACACACACAGGCAGACACACAGACATCGCCTTTTATTATTTAAGACAGACCAAAAACAACACAGATGAACCTTTCTTTTCAAAAAGTTCGAGATGCTTAGGGTCTTTCTTAGAAACACTATATAATTTTCTATTATAATATATTATCTTATATTATTATAATATAAGACTGTACCAGTCGTTGTCCGGGATTTGAAGCAGGCTTTAATTAAATTCATTAAATTAATTATTAAAGTTTAGTTGCCTTCTCCGCGAGCACACGCTTCAATAATAAAACACACGCGAGCGCATGCCCGACCTAATTAAGCACCTAATTACACCTTAGACAGCTGCTCGGATAAGTAATACGTCTTTGTCCCGGCGATGAGCATGTCATTATTTTCTATCATAGTTACAGCTCGCAATCCATATAAATCTTTAAGCAGATGACGTCAATTCCTACAGTGCTCCAGACCTATGACCTCTTGATCCTTTTCCAAGGACGTATTATACGCCTTTTTCCCACAAACGTGCCCCCGCCAAAAAAAAAAATACATGTCTAAGCGGCATTCTTTCTTTGGGAGAAAACCAACTCCCCTCTCTCGCAAATTGTCATAAGGTAAAATTGTCCTTATCAAAAATTACCAGTATAGGACTTACCTATGATGCCGCCACTAAGGGTGGAGCATGTAAGCTCCCGGTTCTCAAGCTCGGACTACGAACACACAAAACATAAAGAAACACACATGCTTAATGGCTCAATTTATTTTAATATTTTACTTAATAGATATCTATTATATCTGGAGTAACTATGCTATATTTAAATCAATTATTAAAAGACACATAATACTAACAATAATACATTAATATATATATATATTTACACACATAATAACTTTGACTTAAATTTCTTAAAAACAGTTTCCTTTAAACAATCGATATAGAATAGTTCTTATAGTTCAATATTTACGAACTCGTTCATATGGTCTACTCATACGAACTGGTAGTCAATTATTTTAATAATCGTTAAAGGTGTGCCTTCCGTGCTAATAGTGACAATTGAATGATGGTTACCTTTTCTCTTTGTGTTACGTGCATATTCGTGCTATTTCAATGATGTAGGAAAACCGTTACACATCTAACTGCTCTCGCTAGCATTTTATTGCTCACATTCTCTAGACACTTTCACAAACCCAAGAAAACATGATGCTGACTCGTTCGAGAGTTTTAAGTCGACTGAAAAACCTCAGGTGCGTCTAGGACGCTGTCGAAAAATTGCATCTCCTGGAAAGTTCTAGAACATTCTCTCAAATCTTTTTCTTTTCACATTGTAGTGTCGTTGTTGATTCGTTGAAGTGAAGAAGGGGATGCGCTGCTTATTTATGTTTGTATTGCCATTGGCTCCCTCCGCAGCATTTAAATAGCTCATTAGCTAGGTTGGCATCCCCAATTGGAATTGGAAAATGGCTAGGTTGGCATTTGTAATTGGGTGGAAACATGTAATACAAATATTGTGTTACATGATATCCCCCCTTGCAGAGAGAAAATTTCAGCACACGGTAAACATAGCACTGAACACATATGTGTACACATTGCGCCCACTGTGGAAATGTTGCTTTGATCCACTGCACATATATCTGTCACAGAAATGCAGATCACCGCATGTAAGACACACTATATTGTAACATTGACATACATATATCGGTGCATTACAACCGACATGTCACTAAAATGTAGGAACTCACTGTTCGGAAGATACACCATATCGTACTTGGTAACACATATATTGGTGTACATGAAGAAATTATGACTGTTCGGAAGGCACACTATATTGTCACATGGAATTATCACGAGCACGGAAGACACCTTATTGTCACATGGAATTATCATGAGCACGGAAGACACCTTATTGTCACATGGAATTATCATGAGCACGGAAGACACCTTATTGTCACATGGAATTATCATGAGCACGGAAGAATGAGTCACCATCCTGTGACTTAACTTTCAAAGTTCCGGTACTTCAATATTTATATTTTCATTATGTTGCTTGTAGACTTCAAATGAAGACTATCATAATTGTTATTTGCATTTCTATTTATATACAAGTTCACAACATTACATTAAAATATACGCAATTCATTACCTTGATTTCTCATTTTCACAGACGTAAATAATTTTTAGACAATTTTTTAGCTGTATATATTTCTTATTTGTTACAATGAATAACATATTATATATTTTTGTGTGTATAAATCATGACTCTTTTGAACACCATATTTATATCATATTACATCTCGGCCTTTAAAATATCAAATATATCTACTCATTTCGCTACTCGAAACTACTGTGCATCTCATAATACGCACTTTCAATTCCCTCTTCGACTGCCCTTTCGTGTGACACAACTGCGCGGGAGGAAGGGAGAAAAGAAAAAAAAGAAAAAATTTTGCTTGACCCGTAGCTTTCCTCTGTTCCTCTCAACGCGTTTCTATGGCAACTGCGAATCTGTTGACCCCCACGGCGAGCCTTGAATGAGTGTCTTCATTGTTTGCAGAGCGCAAACTTACGTAAAAGGGATTTTAACTGCCTTTTGCATGTATCGCTAAAGATTAATCGTTATCGTGCAACTTTGGCGGTATCGTCTTCTCAAGCGCGGGCTTTTAGAGTGTCCGGTGGTGAATGTACGATCTAACATTGACGTGGGATTTTCTGGCTGTATCTTTTAAGGAATTTATTTACACTTTTTCTTTCAAGTTCTTTTTTTGTATTCTTACTTATATTTATTCTACTTATCTTGTTAATAATTCTATTTAATTTGATATATATATATATTTTTTTATTATTATTATCTTATGACCTTAACACAGATCTGACTGTTGAATTATAAGTTTGATTTCATGTACTTCTAATTTATTGGATTTATTTATCCCTTGTTGCAACAACGCGTGATATATTATTTTATGTGTAGTATTATGAATATACCATGCTTTTGTTATGTTATTGGTATAACTGACTTTATGTTCCCGTTTCAGCATAACTTTACATATTTATTTATTTAAATATATTCTTTCATATTTAATTTTATCTGTTATTTCTTTTTATTTCTAGTGATACTTAATTAATGTATTAATTTATTAATAATACTCAATCATTTATCATTTACATACAATTTTCTGCATTTTCCTAAATGTATTTTATTTTTATATACCGGCCGGTATTTTTAAATAACTATAATTGCCAGCAATTATAATTTTAAATTTTGATACATTGATTGTATGCTTACAATAGAAATTTTTTGTATTATTATCGTACTATGCAGGGGAGATTTTCTCCGATGTTTATTTTTAGCCTGGATATTTACTTTAAAGGTGACTAGCTTTCGCCGTACACTGTCTATATATGGAGCTGTTACGCTGATTGTGAAGGATGGGACATTAATCCTACTTCTTCAAGTTTATTAATCCATTTATGTAATTAACTTTTATTTTGTTTTTTTTAGATTGCGTGTTTTCGTAAAAGGTCTGTATACACTATTTATGCAATATATATCTATTAATTTACTAATTATTATTTACATCAGCTGTGAGTGTTTATTTTGACTTCACACATTTATTTATTTATTTATTTATGATTTTGCTTTTATTCTGTCAGCTTTTTATAAACTATTAATTAATAATTTTATGATTTTGAATATCCTGTAGTTGATTTTACCATGTTCCATGACTTTATTTCGCATTTTATTAATTATGTTATACAATTTTTTCAAGACCCGTACAAGAAAAAGGAAAAAAAATTTGTGAAGAATTCCATCCCACACATCTTTATCATTGGAATGTCTACCTTGCTCTTAAGCATCTATCATTGGAAGACTTGTATTTTTGATGCCCACTACTGACTGTTACCACCTTTCGTTTTCAAGCAAGACAAATTGCAAGTAAGTGAAATTTAATTATCTCTCTCCTTTTTTCTTCTAACACCTTAGTTTATTTTATTTTAGAACATTGAGGGGTATTGTATGTATTATTTATCACTTCTACATATTTTTTCTATATTTATTGCTCTATTCATAAAATGTATCCATACATAAATGTTTATTTATTACCTATATTTTTATTTTATACTCATATTTACAAAATCCTCATATTTACAAAAATTTTATCCTCATATTAATTTTACAAATATGTTATCCTCATATTTATTTTACAAAATATATTATCCTCATATTTGTTTTATTTTATAACTGCCCTACAAGTTCGTAGGTCCGAATCTCCCTGCTCTTATCCCCACTTACATAGTATTTGACAATGTCCATTTTTATAACGTAGACTAATTTTTATTTTGTTTGGAAGGGAAAAAACATTTATTTACTATTTTCTTTCACTTCAAAATTTTCCGAGTCTCCGTTTTTATTTTGTTCTCAAACATTTTAATTTCCTGAAATCATCATTGTATTACATATTATTTATACTTCAGATATCTTTTATTTTTTTTTTATTTTTTTACGTCCACTGAATTATTTACTTTACTTATATTTTCTAAGATTAAATTTATTTATTTTACTTATATTTTCATATAAATTATTTATCTTTTATCATTGTCCGTTCATTTATTTAATATCTACTTGCATAAAAGGGACGGGAATCTAGAACTTTTTAATTTTGCTGTACTGCTACTTGATGAAACGCTGATAATTTTAATAAAATGGGCTGGCGCTAATACTTTTACGTTGTACACGTTGATACTTATTGACAACATTACTGCTAACCAGTCAACCCGCTGATAAACTTTCCTACTGTTCTTTTTTTTTGTTGTTGCTGTTGTTGCATAAAAATCCATGATTTAAAAATTCCTATCCGCTGGACTTGCCTTCCTCCAGACAATTTTTTTGAAGTTTTATTTAATTTTGCGATTTTGTTGACTACCGTGCATTTTGGATAACTATCATGCCTATCCTCACAGTAAGTCTTCACTACTACACACTTTTCCTCAACACTACAGTTTTCACAATATACCATACATAATATACAATACACAATACATACTAAAATAACCATATACTTTTGCTGCCCTATGTTTTGCACATATTGTGGCACTATGCTATTTGTAATACACTTGTTGTCTATTTACTTATTTATCACTTAATTTTGAAAGTTGCTCTATCTACATAAATTTTCTATTATTATAATTATATTAATTTTCTTTACATTAACCAAAAATATCTATTTGTAGACTACCTTCCAACTTAATTTTTACATTTACTGTAGACTACC
Organism: Amaurobius ferox; assembly: GCA_951213105.1. Classification (NCBI taxonomy): domain Eukaryota; kingdom Metazoa; phylum Arthropoda; class Arachnida; order Araneae; family Amaurobiidae; genus Amaurobius; species Amaurobius ferox. The sequence continues at coordinate 63,220,344 of OX578144.1, forward strand.
AAAATTATTTCAAAATGCTTTCCAATTTAATTTCAAAATATTGTAGGAAACTAATATATTTTATAATACCATCTAATTTAATTTAAAAATCATTATAGACTGCTACACATCTTGTAGAATGCTTTCCAATTAATTTTAATTTTATTGTAGAATCGTAAAAACCAATTATTGCAGAACAACTTCTAAAATATTCAATAACTATTGTAGAATACCAAAAAATTATTTTGCAGAATATCATTTGAATTAATTTTACCATTATTGTATAATATTACACATACTGTAAAACTTTTCCAAATTTTATTTTTTGAATTCACTGGCTCTACACCTTGTGCTGCATTTATTTGCATACACTTACTATTTATTTCTGCTCTATAATATTTTAATTTTTCCACTTAATTTAGCAGACAATTTTAATTTTTTTTTTTTTTTTTTTTTTTTTTTTTTTTTTTTTTTTTTTTACTTTTTATATTATTTGCTTTCGAATACTATTTTTTGCGTGTCCTTAGATTATAACGTCTAGTACTCCCATCATTTGGATTATTGGCGTTATATTCTTTGTTTACATGCGATTGACTTCTGTCAACAGTTCGCCGTGTTTGTTTACTTTGTAAATACTTTTTACGCGGCTCTGCTTTATATAATTTATTCGCGTGAACAACTATCCATTTTTTATTTGGATCGTTCATAGGTGTGATAGCGTAATTATTGTTACGGATCACCTTTACGATGCGATATGGCCCTTGAAATTTTTTTTGTAATGCTGTGGTGGGTCTGAGGTTTTTTAAGTACACAATTTGTCCTTTTAATAATTTCTGCTGTCTAACTCTTTTAAAAATTCTTTCTTGGCGACTTTGGGCTTGAATTTGTTTTCGTTTTGTATATCTATTAATTTTTTCCGCTAAAGTAAGTGCTTCACTGACGTCATTATCATATTCAGTTTTAGTTAAATTCGGACTGTCATCCGGGTCCGCTATTTCCAGATTATTTTCTCCGGGTAATTTCAAATCTCTGGTAAGAAACAAAATAGCGGGACCGTGGTCTATATTTGCGCTGGGTGTTGCATTATGAAATAATTTTACATATGGCAAGACTTTGTGCCAATTAAATGTTTGGTCAGCCATTGCTGCCAAAGAATTTTTTATTCCTAAGTGGCTTCTTTCTAAAATTGCATTTGAGCTAGGTTTGTAAATAGACGTATACTTTATTTTTATACCATGTTGCTCTGCGAATTTTTTAAATTCCTCGCTTTTAAATTGCCTCTCATTATCGGTCAGCAGCCACATAGGAACGCCATTTTGTGAAATCCAATTCGTTAGGACCTGTAATACACTCGCAGTTGTAATATTTCTCACGGGTACTGCCTCCAGGAATCTCGAGTAATGGTCTATCATCGTTATGATGTACTCGTGCTGTCCGTTACTTCTCGGTAGCTTCCCTACAATGTCTAATGCCACCGTGTGATTTTGTTGACATGGACGTGGCACATGTTGTAATGGCATAGGTCTTATAGCCTTATTTTTGTAACATAAACATGCATCACATGATGCGCAAAAATTCTTTACATCACTGTATGCTCCTTTCCAGTAATACTTTCTATTCAGAATTTGATAGGTTTTTTCAACTCCAAAATGTGGTGTATGAGCTAACTCAATAACTGCGAATTTTAGACTGTGAGGTATTAGAGTTCTGTCCTTTTGCATAGGATTTCTGATATTTCTAGCAGTCTTTATCATAATTAATCCTGTATTTACATCTCTATAGTATTTATTTACATATTTTGGCTGTTTAAATTTTGCATTCAGTCCGTTAATAATTTTCTTTATCTCTCTATCTTTTGCTTGCTCTTCTAAAATTTTGGCTATTGTTATCGCGCTGTCATTAGCAATAATGTTATTTATTAATTTAGTCTTAGTTTGTTCAGAAAAAATTTGTCGCGACATAAAATCACTGGGATTATCTTGTCCTTTAATGTATTTTATATCGAAAGAATATTGTTGTAAATTTAATAACCATCTTGCGATTAAATCAGAATTTTGATTTTCTAAGTGTATGTAGTGCGTTAAAGCTTTAGAATCAGTAAATACCGTAAAATGCGTACCACATAAAAAATCTTTGAAATGTATTATAGCGTCGTGAATTGCTAACAGTTCTAGCTTCATGCTCGGATATTTCTTTTCACTGTCTGAAAGTTTCCTGCTATAATACTCGATAGGATGAAAATTTCCGTTCACTGATTGAAGTAAAATTCCTGACGCGGCTACTTTTGAACAATCAGTCGACAAAATGAACGGCTTTGACATATCAGCTGCCCTAACTACCGGTTTCGATAAAATCGCGTTTTGCAATGTTACAAACGCTTCTTCGCATTTCTCCGTCCATATAAATTTTTTATCTTTCTTTGTTAACTCAATTAAAGGATTGCATAGTTCAGAAAAATTTGGTATGATCTGCCTAAAATAATTACATAAACCTAAAAATGATTTTACTTTTTTTACTGTTGTTGGCACAGGGAAATTCGTTATTTTCTGTACATTATCATCTGAAGGTGTTATGCCTTCCTTACTTATCTTAAATCCTAGAAATTTAATGTTCTCTTTACACATTTGTAATTTTGAAGGGTCAATGGTTAAACCAAATTTAGCTAATCTCGAAAATACCGTTTTTAATTTCTCCAACATTTTCTCGAATGAATTTGCGGCAATTACAATGTCATCTAAATAAAATTCAATTTTCTGATCTTTTAAATCTCCTAAGCATTTCATCATTAGTAATGAGAAATATGCTGATGAATTTTTTGCCCCAAAAGGTAATCTATTAGGTCTATACGATCCATTATTTGTTATGATATTTAATCGGAAACTGTCCTCAGGTTTGATTTTTATTTGAAAAAACGCGGACTTTAAGTCTATCACCGTGTACAATTTGTGGCCTGCGATGTTGTGCAGAATGTCGCTGATTTTACCAATATTTACGGGCAGTAATTCAGTAATTTGATTAAGTAGCCTGTAATCTACGGCTAAACGATATTTTTGTTCTTTATTGGCATTATTACTATTAATACTGGCTTTCTTCTTTATCAATAAGCATGGGAACGCATAATTACTTGTAGATTTTTCTATAATTCCAGCTTCACACAATTGTTTGATTTCACCTTCTAGTACAGGTTTTAACATTTTTGGCAAGGGATAAGGTTTACACTGAATTGGGTATTGGTGTAGTAAATTAAATTCCGGTACTATTTCTTCCGTCATTCCCAGCGTTTTGTATGATTTCGAAAATACATCGTAATTTTGTAACAGTAATTTTAGCAATATATGTTTTTCATTTTCTTGTAAGTGATCTAGTTTAAAATCTTGTGGTGTTAATTCCGCTTTTCGTAAAGCTGAAATGTCCATTTTTTGTGGATCATTTAAGCTTTCGATATTGTTAATCTGTAAAATTTTATCAGTATCATGTTTCTCTTCACAAATTTCAAACTGCGGTGTTACAGTACCAAATATCATATTTTTATTTAGATGAATCTCTTCTTCTGTTTTGTTTGTTAAAAGAGTAGAAATAAATTTTCTATTATTTACATAATGTAAAGAATGCTCAGCGTGTAAATCTTTTAATGAATTTGTAATATTTAACAATACCTCCTTATCCTCAAAATAGTTTTCATTTAATTTTAATTTTATTGATTTTGTTTCTTGAGGGAGTAATTTAATTTTATGCGCTAAGCTTGCATTTAAGCATTGAATATGTTCAACTCTTGTATTATTATTTTCTGGTTGCTGTGCTTTTTTTTGATTTTTGTCTTGAAATGGTATAGATATGGATTCTTTGACAAACTTTAATATTAATTTATTTGTGTCAATTATGGCATGATGATTTTTGAGAAAGTCAAATCCTAAAATAATTTCATAAGGGGTGTTATTTAATTGTTTAGTTATGAAAAAAGAATTTTTGCATCTTTTGTTTTCAATTTTAAAGCTAAAGCTGATACATTTTGAAAATTGAATGTTTTCTTTGGTCATAGTCTGTATTTTTACTTGTCTAGATAAATAGTTAATTTTAATTTTATTTTTGATTTTTTGAAATATTTGATCTGATAATAAACTGACACTTGCGCCACTATCTATGAGAGCCACTGTTTTTATGTTCTCTAAATTTATGTTAATCATTGGCAAAGCGTCACTCTGTCCATATGTTGAATTCAGTAAATGTTCATTTAAATTTTGTGCATCCTTATTAATTTTGCTTGCAATTTTATGGGATCTCGAATCCTTATTTGATGCCTTATAACTTTCTATATGTCTTTTATTTCGAGGTCCCTTTCTTAGTTTAAATATTCATTATTCTGATATTGCCTATTATTGCTCACATAATGTGGTCCATTATTCTGATATGATCTTCTGTTATTACTTTGAAATTGTCTGTTGGTATTTCCTGCACGCCGCCGTATTCCCCGGTTATTTATGAAATTACCTCTTCTGAAATTCGCCCTACTATAGTGTGCATAATTATTTTGAATCGTGGGTCTTTGTTGAAAATTGGTAGTTTCTTGACTGCTGTTTTCATTTGTGAATGCCCTTTTTAAATTATTTTGTACTTTTTGCAGCGTAAAACATTCTGACATCCAGTGATTGTTGCGACCGCACGCTATACAGAATTTCTGTGGCGGCTTTTCTGCATTATTTTCAGTTTTTACATGATTTATTTCTACATTCTCAATTATTTTATTTTCTATTTCAATACTATTTATACAATCACTATCTTCCTCCAATGCGGATTCTATCACCTCAGCTATTTTCACTGCTTCGTCAAAGGTTTTCGGGTCATTTTTTTTTATTTCTGTTCTTAAATCTTCTCTGACTATCTGTCAAAATTTGGTGAGTTTAATTTTCTCTGTAATTTTTTTTACATTTGCGTCCATTGTTTCATCTACTTCTAGAAAAATTATCGCCTGGTTTTCGATTTCTTGTGCAAGCTCCTTAATTGTCATATTTGGTAAATGTTTCAGATTGTTAAAATTGTTGTGTTTTTGCACTAATCTTTGTTTCCTTTCAAATTTGTTTTTTAATAACTCCATGAATTTTTCATATGATTTTTCCTTTTGCAGAGCAATATTTTCTGCTAGAAATTGCTGAGCCTTTCGCTTTAATCTTGATTTGACAATTATGATTTTCTCTTGTTCGGACCATGATGTTAACTCCGCTATTTCCTTAAATTGTATGATAAAGAAATTGACATTATTTTCTTTTTGTCCATCAAATGATGGTAACATCTGCATAATTGGCAACGATGTATTTTGCTGCGCTTGATTTGCGGGCATCTGTATCTGGATCGCGTTATTTGCCGAACTATCTGTTACTCTGTTATTTATATGTACCTCCTGCTGTATATTATCGATAATTGGAGCATCTTGCCTCGATCTTTTACTTATTTGCCTAGTTTTATTCGGCGCCATGATTTAATACACTGTTATACAATTCTAACTCTATATTAAATATTTATGCTAATACATACATATATATACAATCATATAATACATATTTAAATTATCATTTTCATGCATTTTCTTATCATTCTACTGAGTTATATCTCATTATTAAATTTATTGTTAAATTCAATATTACATTCCGCTTATTATTAAATTCAGTTTTATATTCAAACTCATTATTAAATTTGATATTATATTCAAACTCATTATTAAATTCAATATTATATTCAAACTTATTATTAAATTTAATTTTGCCTTTTACTTATATTTTTTACTTCCTCTTATGAAAATTAATTCTCTCCGAGCTTGACCACATACGGCACCAATTCGTGCGGCGACATCATGTCATAAGGTAAAATTGTCCTTATCAAAAATTACCAGTATAGGACTTACCTATGATGCCGCCACTAAGGGTGGAGCATGTAAGCTCCCGGTTCTCAAGCTCGGACTACGAACACACAAAACATAAAGAAACACACATGCTTAATTGCTCAATTTATTTTAATATTTTACTTAATAGATATCTATTATATCTGGAGTAACTATGCTATATTTAAATCAATTATTAAAAGACACATAATACTAACAATAATACATTAATATATATATATATATTTACACACATAATAACTTTGACTTAAATTTCTTAAAAACAGTTTCCTTTAAACAATCGATATAGAATAGTTCTTATAGTTCAATATTTACGAACTCGTTCATATGGTCTACTCATACGAACTGGTAGTCAATTATTTTAATAATCGTTAAAGGTGTGCCTTCCGTGCTAATAGTGACAATTGAAAGATGGTTACCTTTTCTCTTTGTGTTACGTGCATATTCGTGCTATTTCAATGATGTAGGAAAACCGTTACACATCTAACTGCTCTCGCTAGCATTTTATTGCTCACATTCTCTAGACACTTTCACAAACCCAAGAAAACATGATGCTGACTCGTTCGAGAGTTTTAAGTCGACTGAAAAACCTCAGGTGCGTCTAGGACGCTGTCGAAAAATTGCATCTCCTGGAAAGTTCTAGAACATTCTCTCAAACCTTTTTCTTTTCACATTGTAGTGTCGTTGTTGATTCGTTGAAGTGAAGAAGGGGATGCGCTGCTTATTTATGTTTGTATTGCCATTGGCTCCCTCCGCAGCATTTAAATAGCTCATTAGCTAGGTTGGCATCCGCAATTGGAATTGGAAAATGGCTAGGTTGGCATTTGTAATTGGGTGGAAACATGTAATACAAATATTGTGTTACACAAATTCCCTAAATATCAACTCTCCTGAACAAATGAGTCTGGTAAATTTCCCATTAAGTTTACTCATCCAGTGGGGTCCAAAGCCTGATATATTAGTTAAAAAAGGCGAGAAATGTATAGTTAATGATTGAATGGGTGGTTCATGAAATATTTTTCCTGAGTGATCTGTAATATTTTAAGCAGCTGCTGAAAAATTAAAGCTGGATGGCGCGTCAGTTTTAATATATCGTAATATAAAAATGCGAAGAGGTTTAAAACGTATGAAAAGTATATATTTTTAAAAATTCATTAAAATGTTCATTTTATGGACTCCGTTCAAAGCTAGTTTGAAGGGTGATTTCCGATCTTTCCGATGGTGTAAAAATGAAAACTCTGTGATATTATTTTAGGTGGCTATGGAATTGATATGTGCAAATAACGGCCGGATTCGATGTAAAACATAAAACAACTAAAATGTTTTTTAAAATTAAAAGAAAATATCGCTAAGGGGGTGTATGATGTTATTGTGAACCAAATTTAATAGTCGTACGACGCTTAGATTTCCAGTTATAGATACCCCCTACTTACACACACAGACATATTCCTTTATTATGTAAGATAAATACTTTTGGTATTGTTGCTGCACAAACTACACCTAAAAGTTTCCTTTTAATATGTTCCACAGGGAAAGTGTTATTTCAATGTTCAAAACTCATTTCACACCTCAAGAAAACTTAAACATGTTAACAAGTGTCAAATATGATAAATTATATTTTATCATGACGTTAGCATAATATTTAACTAATATGTATAAATCTCTGTATGCATAACAGTATTATGACAAACAACTAAGTTGCTATCTCCAGAGTTACTAAATCTAAACTCTTGCATGCAAAATGTTTTCCTCTGCTGAATTAGAAACATAAGCCATTAATCCCATACTAATCTAGAAATCCCTGTTCAATAACATTTAAACATTACATAGAGGATTTAAGAACCGGAATCAGAAGGGTATTATCGAATATAATTCGTAACTGGACTGTTTTCGAGTATTTGATTATTTCATGTTATCTGAAAATGAGCTAATATTTCACACTAGAGAGTCTACCCGTCATATGACGGAATTTCAAAAGAATTCAGAACATTACCTCGAATCCCTACACCGGCAGAAATTGCGCTCCTAATATAGACAGACAAGTAATAGCTATGCACCACTTCCAATCAATATTATCATATCCTATATGACTTTCTACCGAAATATACATACTGTATCTTCCCCTAACAAATCGCAAATAATTTACGAAGCCCTAACAAAATGTATTTTTGCCACGAAGGGTGGAACTCACGTAAAATTTAATCAAGTATATTAAATTAATAGATCCCACAAAACGGCAGAGATTATAAAGGATTCTGAACTTAATCTCGCTGGATATAGAATTTTCATTAATTAAGAGACATTTGCATTAATTCAGGGTAATTTTATCCATTTGGCGACATTTTCGTAATTGTGGCAATATTTTGTGTTCTATTTGGCTATACTTCAAAATTTTGCTGCCAAGTGGGACCTGTCGGACTGACAGACAGACCCTACTGAAATATCATTATGATACAATCCCCTAACAAAAACACAATTAAATTAATTAATTTAACGTTATTTTTATCAATGGGGCGACTTTTTATCGAATTGGGGTTATTTTCGTAAATTTGGCAGCATTTAAAAAGTCACCTTTGGCGATATCCCGCCAAGCGTTACGGAAGGACGAACGGAGAAAGAAGTTATTCTTATAATGAATACTATTGAATAAATGTATTTTATACAGCGTCGCTTATGATAACCATACAAGGATCCCACGACAGTCTATAAGCACTACAATAATTTTGAAAGGAAAGGTCCGTGAGTATACACGTAAGGTCCATCTATAGTGAAGTGACCATGCTCGATCGCATAAAAATTCATAACCTGGAATTTAAAACGTTAGGATACAGAACTCGGAAACAAAGCAAGATAGATAAAATAAGTCAATTCCAAACCAAGTCGTAGAACATTGTCAAAGTAGGATATGGAAATCAATGAATACCAGTCATATCAGTTAAGTCATGCTAGTCATATCAGTCCGATCAGTGAAGTCTGAAAGACATTATTTTGCCTTCCATATACGCTCTTCGTACTTTTCTGATGTCTATTCCTGCTAATTAGAACTTGCCCTACAACCTTATAATTGACTTTTTTGTTTATCTTGATTTATTGCAGATACATGCTGCAAAACAGCAAAACTTAAATATACTCAATATTTTTTATGGCGAACCCGTGGTCTAATTTAAATATACATGATTTGTGCACATTTGCATGCCACCACTTTTAACTCGACACGTAGTTTGTGTTTTTACGACGCGGTTCTTTTGTGATATCACTTAAATAATAAAACTGTTTAGAAAAGTTAACAGAGGATTAAAAAGTGGATAACTTTGTTGACTATTAAATGTTACTTCCCTTTGATTCACTTTATTTTACCAATACAGTGAACCACAGAGTAACCTCTGTGGTCTCCGTTACACTTCGAATTCGGATATAACGTGGGTATTTCCGCTTCTCTTCGCACTTTTAATTACTGAATGTGAAATTTTCGATTTTTTAACCTTTTAACATAGATGGAAACATCGTACAAAATTGTCTTAGTTTGGAAATCCATATCGAAAAAGAAAACGAGTATAACTTAATGCAGAATATGTTGTACTGAACAATTCAAGGCAGTGGAAGTTGCGGAAGTAGACAAAACAGTAGTGATTCCACCCAGTTGTTTGTCTAAATTGAAATGTTTCTACTAGGAAAAGAATAAATTATAGAGACAATTGTAAATTAGTGGCTGAATATTGAAGCACACGAAACAATCACTAAAGGTATTACTGATGAACAAATACCTCCTGCATCAGCCAATGTGAATATTAATGTAGAAGGCTCCTTCCATGGTAGCATGATCCCCAGGAGCATTTGCATCCTTCAGACTTCCAGATCTTTCGTGGTGATCATGTGTGCCCTACAGAATCCCCAGTTGTTAAAGTAGTTTTATTGAGGTACTGAGGCACATCTCCGATCAAGATCGCAACTAACACATTTGCATGACCAGCCAAATTTCTTTGTCTATGATACGGTCTATCTCAAACACGTTCACTTGTATTGCAGACGGGTGTAAAGTAAAGTTATTTTCAAGACTAGTTTACAAAATGAAATGACAAAGCCATTGGAATTTGTCCACCGGTGTTAGCGGAATTCCTTTCATTAGAAATTTTAATCAATTGAATATCTTTTTGAGAGGAATGTGCATATAAATCAGATGTGTATCTAGACGAATTAGTATATGTGTGTATATGTGCATATGTGTGTCGAATGTGCATGTGTGTGTATATGTGCATATGTGCATATGTGCATATGTGTGATGAATGTGCATATGTGTATCTACACAAAATGCACTTGCTTACAAAGTTTTGCGGTCCTGGTAATACGTAGTTGTTTATTGTTTGTTATTGTTTTTAGTAGTGTATACAGATTTATACATATTAAAACGCCTATTACATTTATAGAAAGGAAATTAAGATATTAGGTTTTTTCCATTCTTTACAATTTTTCTTATATGTAAAATTATTTTTTAAATTTCGATGAAGTGATACATTTAAAAAGAAAAGTATTTTTTGAATTGTAACAAACTTTCTCTATTGTTCGCCAATGGAATCTGCTGCGGCACAGTCAAATGAACCGGAGAGTTAAGAAACAACGTTTTGTAATGCTATATTCTATTTTCGTAAATGCAAGAATTGCAATTTCACCACAAAATGGAAACACGTATTTCGAATGTTGAGACATATTTAAGGAGAACCCGAATAGAAATAAAAGAATCACCTGAAATGTAGATCTAAAAACAGTTTTGAACAAAACTTTGTTTCTATGCGTTTCCATTTACTTTAACAAATACTCGTATATAAATTTGTATTTTGTATAGAAAACTCTCCATGTATCTAAGTAATTGTATTTAAATGCAGATCTACTGCTGAAATTTAAGTCACTAGGGATCTCGGCCCCCTGGTTTCTCATGTTGTTGTGTATTCATATTAAGATGCCTATTACACTTATAGTAAGGAAATTAAGATATTAGGTTTTTGCCATCCTCTACATTTTTTTACATGTAAAATTAGTTTTTAAATTTCGATGAAGTGATACATTTAAAAAGAAAAGTATTTTTCGAATTGTAACTAACTTTCTCTATTGTTCTCCAAAGGAATCTGCTGCGGCACAGTCAAAAGAACCGGAGAGTTAAGAAAGAACGTTTTGTAATGCTATATTCTATTTTCGTAAATGCAAGAATTGCAATTTCACCACACAATGGAAGCACGTATTTCGAATGTTGAGACATATTTAAGGAGAACCCGAATAGAAATAAAAGAATCACCTGAAACGTAGATCTAAAAACAGTTTTGAACAACACTTTGTTTCTATGCGTTTCCATTTACTTTAACAAATATAAAAGTTGTATTTTGTATAGAAAACTCTCCATGTATCTAAGTAATTGAATTTAAAATCAGATCTACTGCTGAAATTTAAGTCACTAGGGAACTCCGCCCCCTGGTTTCTACGCTCGCCACCAGTACGACACGCTTCACGAGTCTGAGAGGAAATGGGCTTCGCTCTCTACTCACAGTCGCTTGATGAGCTCGCTGGCGCTTCCTGAGCTGTTTTGCAAGCGTAAAACGCTCGTTGAAGCTTCGCCTCTTATTCTCTGGCACTCTCTAATCCCCAGATCTCACCGCGAGTGCTTTTAATCTGTCTGGCGGCTCCAAATCGACTCACATAATTAAATATTTGACTATACTGAAGACATTTTTCACTTCAGAAATGCATAAAAAACAGAATAACTCATAACTAAATTGAAAATTTCACAAGAAAGATCAATCATGCATCGATCATTGATTATGAAACACTTTCCACCTGAAATGCAATTTCATTTAAACATCTCAAAAATGCAATACATTCAGCGCTAATATATTTTAAATTATCACCGTACTACAGTAATTTATTAAATTTCAGACTTTAAATTTCATCAAAAACAAAATGAATTTTATTCAAATGACGATATCAAAATATAAATCGTCTAGCTCTCTATGTAAAAGCAATGAATATTTCATTCATATCACTTTTATTCCAGACTCCGGAGCTAAACATTCTGCTATTTACATTCTGCATCCTTCAAAATTAGGCTTCGTTGCAGAAATAATCAGAGGTGCCAGTAGCGTTAGCAACATCTTTTTAATAGATATATATATGTTCATCTACAAACTGTTATGTACGATATGTAAAATTATTGATTTCTTAGATTTTATAGGCTGTTTATTTGTTTAATTATTTGACATGGAATTATGTCAATGTTATTATTTAATTATTAGAAACATATGTCGTTGAAGTTATACTCAACAGCATTGCGCTCAAGATATCTGGTGTTCATCTCTCTGGATCGCTTATCCAAGTCTATCTGTCACTGTTACTCAATTATGTGTGGAATTTTTGTCTGGTACGATTTCTGGTACTTTTTACATGTTGCCACCTGTTTTTCCTGAGATCTGATGCACTACTTCAGCTACCATTGGCTGACCTCAGGGCGATGCGACAACCATATTCCATATTGGTTAACCTTTTTAACCAATCTCGTGGCTTCACTTTAACCTCCTCTTTTTATGGCCTGGTGACTTCTGGGGTCAAGGCCATTGTAAAACTGGCGTCCTTCAGTCTGTTGACTTTGTCTGACATTCCAGACATCATAAATAATCAACATAAAACTATTTCATATATTCCTGGTCTCACAGAGTGGTTAGCACGCAGTGCAGTTAAGAAAGTTAAGCAGAGCTGAATAATACCAAGAGAAATTGCACATGAAATGGATCAATGGGAATTGAGAAAGAATTAGACGTAGTTTGTCGTTTTGGTTATTTATTTTCCAAGTACACACTATTTTATTTCACTTATGAAAGTAAAGTACTGCTTAATGTTGTCCATTTCTATTATATGTCTTAAATTTCGTATCAGTGAAACTGACACTCTCAAAAAAATAAATTGCACCTTTATTTTTAATAAATTTTACTTTTTTTAACAATGTATGGCGATTATCGTTGAAATAGTCATCGAAATTGGCTGAGACAGGTCCTGACACGTGGTCGTTACTGTAAGTGTGTAAAGATTCAATCTTCTAAGTCACCAGGAAGGGAGTGGCAGGAGGTTAGAGTGATAAAAATTGTTTTTCGAATTTCCCATTTTCTTCGTCAGGAGAAGCAAGAATTCGGTTCCACCATGTTTCGTTACGTGTTTGATTCTGCATGCGGTGTAAAAGATTAAGTTTTTTGGCTAATGTGGACGGGTTTATGAGAGGGAAGATCTGAAAAGATATCTCTTCTTAAAAAATAAACCCATTTTCTCCGTTACTGGGAAAAAATGGATAAACCGAGTCTGTTCGATTATGTTCTCCCTCCAGGAAGCCCACCACAAGACTGTGGTGTATGGATGTTAGCTTCCTCACAGCTCTGGCCCTCCTTTTACATGTGGGGTAAGTCAATTTGTGGATAGGCCGGGTGCTAACGCACTTTTGGTCCTTGAAGATTCCAGTTGGATTTGCTCCTCACTTCCAGTTGGAAGAGAGGAGCAGGCTTTTGTAACCTGTTTCCTAACTCGTCGACGACTGGGGTCGAAACTCAACAGCTTAGTCCTGCCCGGTGAATGATTCCTGCCGTGCTCCCCTGTCGTAGTCTCGCTGGGTGGTAGCTAACCAACCTTCTTCCCTCTCTTGTAGCTGCGTAAACGATTCAAGGTCGCCGCTGGGGGATGTGTGAATCTGCTCGGTTCTGCATTGTAGGCGATATTGTAAGTAATGTGCAAATATTCTGCATGCTAGTTCGCTAAGGATTTCTAAAGGGTCTGAAAAGATTTCAAAAAATCTAATATCCACAAATCGAAAATTCAACTTCATTATGTTCCGTCCTGTGATTGATATTATAAGTCAATAGAGATTCAATCTTCTATGTCACCGATGGAATTCTGGGTTGGTCTGGAAAGAAACAAATGAGTTAGATAATTATTAAAATGATATTAAGCTTTAGCACGCTTTAAACAAAAAATCTGATGTGGGCATCACATGACTTTCCTCATATAATGCAACGAATTTGCTATTTTACAATAAAAAAATATCTGAAGTGGCAGCATATGACTTTCCTTATATAATGCAATGTATTTACTAGTTATACAGTAAAAACAAAATAGGTTATTCTTACAGTTGGTCTTTATCTTTTTCCCAAGATATTGAATTTTCGTCAAATAGTCGTTATTTTCATTGATTTAGCGTCCTTTTTGTCCATTTGGCGAGATTTTCGTTGGCGACAAGTTGGAGACATTCCGCCAAATCTGTCGCCAAAATCGTTATGGATGGAGAAATAATTTATTCTTATAGCAGATAAATGACTATTGCCGTTCAAATACAAATGTATCACTCAAAGTATAAATTTCATGACTAGAACGAGCTAGGATCCACGAGAATGATGTCACCAAATTTTTCGCATGATATTACATATAAAAAGTGAACATGTTTCTCGATCGGAAATATTTTTTTTATATTTTATATAATTTTTTGATAATTTTTGTGAAGAATGTGCAATATCTCGAGAACGGTTCATGCTAGCGTTCTAAAATTTATGTTAATCATTTTCTAATGGCAAGTTACATCAGAAATGTCTATTTGCTTAACTTTATTAGAGATTTTTATTTTTTGATGATTTTTTCAAAATGTCACTCGAAAATTTACGGGAGTTCTGAACATTCGACTGCGTATACAGACTTGCAGTATGTATTCACTGATTGTAATTTTTGTACCAAATTTCATTTAAATCGGTCCATTCGTTCGACAGTTATCGTCTCCACAGACTCACTGACACACACACACACACACACACACATACACACACACACACACACACACACACACAGATATCACCTCAAAAGTGTTCGATTCGTGTTCAGGGATGCTTGAAACGTGCTCTCGAAAACTCGAATTCGAATTTTCGACCCCGTCACAATACTTTCCTTATTCATTATTTTATATAAATATGGAAAGTAAAAATATTTTTCGGATGCTTCTGATCATTTTTGAGCCTGTTTATATAGGGGAGACCGGGTTAAGACGACGATGTTAACGAATTTGATGTTTTATAATTCGTAAAACTTATAATACATATTTTTTGCAACATAAATAAATTCTTCATACGTTTCATTATTAATTAAAAAAATATATCGGACAATCTCCCAAATTAAACCATGCAAAAACATATTTTAAAATATTGTAAAAAAAATCATCTTGCCCCAGTGCTGGGGCAAGATGTTTTTCAATACGGGGTAAGATGACAACTCGCAAATTTTGACCTAACAAGACTTTTGAGGTATTTAAAGAATGTGCAAACACTAATAGAGTTTAAAAGTGTGCAATCATTAATGAATTATGCTATTTACAAAAGTCGCAGATGAATGTCCTTCCTTCGTATCCAGTACAGTTTTCATGCCATCAAGCTACGCACTGAGAGCAAGCATAGTGTCCAGTCTTCGTCGGGTAGATCAATATAAAGTTCATCACAATCAGGTCAGTTAATATCCTTGCTCTTTTGATCTACGCTTACCTCGAAACGAAATTGCTTAGCAATTTTCTACTTATTTCTCTGTGTTTTCTTTTTTTTTCCATTTCATCCTTTGAATTTTGTTTCTCAAGCAACACATTTCTTATTAGTGAACTTGTTAAAACACTGGTTGACATTTTTCTTCTCATTTTTTTTTATCTTTTAACTTATGGTAAGGTTTTAAAGTTAAATATTGAAGGAAGAGGGGAACATCTTGATCCCGAAATTCGTTCACAGTTTGGATTATCTACACTTTCAGTGTTGCTATTATTAGCACCTAAAGAAATAGCTGTGGTTTCCTTTGTGGAAGATGACGAACTTCGTCATCTTGTCCTCGCAGAACTTCGTCATCTTGCCCCGAATGACTAAAAGAATCAACATGGCCGGTGTACAGTAAACTATCCATCAGATTAAAACTATGATAGTTTAGCTGAGTATTTAATACTAAAAACTGTAACCATAAATTATATCAGAATTTTATGACTTACCTTTAAGTAGCTCAAGTTTATTTAGTACATGTCGAAAATAGTTTCATGGCCCTTAATAAAATTTGAATAAGTATATAAATTGTACTTGTAGCAAGAAGGGGGCCTTCCGCATACGATTAGTTGCTCTGATACAGGGGATTGTACCTATGCTCGTCAAGCGCTGCCACCTAAGAATAAAGTCGTTGAAACTGTTATTCGTCATCTTGCCCAGCTCGTGATCTTACCCCGGTCTCCCCTATACGTTACGCGTAAAGCCCGAAATTCGATAAACCTAGGTTTATCCGGATAAAACCCGCATTAACCAAAACCCGGTGTATAATGCGGGCTATAACTTAAGTTTATCATATATTAACTTAAGTTTATCTGCTTGTGTTATATTTTATTTATTAATTATGTGAAACACTGAAAGCAATATAAGTTTATACTACATAAATAAAATAATAAAATGCAGATTTCAGAAGTTTGTGGTGGTTATTGGGACGGCAAAAACTCGCGGAATATTTCTCACCACATATACAAGCTATTGAGTCCCTTGTAGTAAATAATTCTTTAAAATTTTTATAAAAATACTCTTTTAATGACACAAGTGATTCTTTCCTTGATTATTCTTGTCAATAATTAATCATATGCGAGAGTCTGGACTCACCTTCCCGTACATGTGACCCATTCTTAGAAACATAACAACACGTAGCTTGATACAAACGCACAGCACGATAATACATGTGTTTGATAATATAAATTAACTAGAAATATCAATCATGCATCAACGGAAAGTCTCTTTTGGATTTGGAAAGTATATTTTGGTAATATAGCCTCTTTTGGATTACTTTAATGCTGATTAGACAGTGGTATAATTCGTAAATACATAATTTGCCTTTTCTTGCGAAATATCCTGCAAAACTGCCGTCAAAATCTGAAACAAGAAAGTTCAATCATGCATAAAGCATTGATTATGAAACACTTTCCAACTTCAATGCAATTTTATTTAAACTCTCTAAAATGCGATACATTCAGCGGTAATATTTTTAAACTTATCACAATACTACTATAATTTATTATATTTGAAAACTTAAAACTTCATCGAAAAAAAAGGAACTTAATCAGATGACGTCATTGAAATATAAATCGTATATCAATGTAAAAGCTGTAAATATTTCAGCATTTCATTCATTGACATTTTCCCATTCCTTTCATTCATCACAATAGTACAATAATTTCTTTTTATTTAAAAACTTAAAACCATGGAGGTATAAGTAATTTGACTCTATGCTTAAAACTTCATCGAAAAAATCGTCTGTTTCTCTATGTAAAATCAATGAAAGTTTCATTCATATTAGCTCTATTGCAGACTCCAGAGCTAAATAATTTTGCGTTAAAGAAATTCAGCAACTCATCCTACATCGTTATGTGTTTACATTCTCCATAAGTAAACATTAAGCTTCGTTGAAGAAATAATCGAAGTTTGATGATCATTTAAACTCAAATATATTGTAATTGCGTTGTTTCTGAATATAAATGCACAAAATTCAAGCTAAAATAAAGCGATTTTAGGACGGATACAATACTAAATATAAATTAAAAGAAGTTTAAAAATCACGATATTGACACAAGATAGATGGCATTGATCATTTAAACTCAACTATATTGTAACTGCGTTGTTTCAAAATATAGATGCACAGAAATTAAGCAAAAATAAAGCAGTTTTAGGACGGATACAGCACTAAATATAAATTAAAAATAACGTTAAAATCACGAATTTGATACAAGATGAATGCCATATTTTATTATGAAGTGGATCACTTTATCTCTTCATATAATATGGGTGTAATTATTATTTTAATTTTTATTTAGAAAGCTACCGAATATATTTTGCTGAATTTTGTTTCTTATCTTTATGGGATAATTTGAATATTTCCTAAAACTTTTGAAGCAATTTGTGAATTTTAAATTTGCTTAAAGAATGTTTGAAAAAGTAGGTCCCATAGGGTTCAATATATTTCATTTTTTCAACCCGGGTTCAATCCAAAACGAATTGAGTGATATTATTTATTCATATTGCTATAGGCCCCTCAGACCGTCTGAATAACATACTTAAATTTCATTTTGATAAAGTCATTTTTACGGCAGTTACCTTGTGAACGGACAAACAGACAGACAGACATAATGAAAAAAGCCATAAACACTTTTCAACTATGTTGTAAAGTGTAAAAACAAGAAAGATCGATCATGCATAAAGCATTGATTATGATTCCCTGTCCAACTGAAATGTAATTTCATTTAAACATCTCTCAAATGCGATACATTCAACACTGATATATTTTAAATTATTACAGTACTATAATAATGTATTATATTTGAAGACTTAAAACTTCATCCAAAATATGAACTTCATTCATATGACGTCATCTAAATATACGGCTATTTATGTAAATGCAATGAATATTTCAATCGTATCACTTTTATTCAAGACTTCAGACCTAAATAATTTTGCGTGAAAAAATTCAGCAATTCTTGTACAACTCATCTTACAATCACTTGTTTACATTCTGCATCAATTAAAATTAGGCTTCGTTGTAGACATAATTAAAATTTGATGACCATTTAAACTCAAAAATATTGTAATTAAATTGGCGCAGAATGCAGATGCACAGAATATATGCAAAAGTAAAGCAGTTTTAGGACGGATGCAACAATAAATATAAATGTAAAAGTACAATAAAAATCTCGAATTTTACTCTGGGAAAAAAGATGGATGCCATATTTTATTTTGAAGTAGGTCACGTGGGCTCTTCACATAAAATGGATGTATTTAATATATTATTTTTTATTTTAGAAAAATACCAAACATATTTTGCTAAAAAAATGTTTATATTTTTTTTGGATAATTCGATTATTTTCTAAAACTTTCGATTCAATTTGCGAATTTTAACTTTATTTAAAAAATGTTTGAAAAATTAGGTCCCATAGGGTATCATATATTTTCCCCTTTTCAATCCGGGTTCAATCCAAAACTAATCGGGTGATATAATTCATGTACAATCCTATATGTCCCTCAAACCGTCTCAACAACATAATAAAATTTCATTTTGATTAAGTAATTTTTACGGCAGTTACCTGTCGAACAGGCAGACGACAGACAGACTGAATAAACAAAGTCATAAACGCTTTTCAACTATGTTGGGAAATGTTAATAGCAACATATTTATTTGACGGAAATAATACATTTATTATCGTAAATATATATAAATCGTAAATAAATATAAAAAAAAATATCTTACATAAATTATAACAGATTTGTTGTTGTTGTTGTTGAGACCCAGACCGTCCGACCTACCAGAAAGGTGTAAGGTAACTGTATGGACGGCCGGGAAGTGCCACCCAATTTAGACCGGAACCCAGTGGGGGTGGCATCCACAGGGACCGTACCCTCCTTCCCCTACCACCAACCTCTCGGAAGGACTTACGGACCCACATGTTTAACGTGATCGTACTCCGCATGAACACGGCGGCATTTGTGGCAGCGTGCAAATCTAGCGCGCAAACAACGGGGATACCGCACCCGAGATGGCCAACAGCACGCGGCGTTTCGAGGTGGTCACCCACCAAGTACTAACCGCGCCCGATGCTGCTTCACTTCGGTGATCTAACGAGAACCGGTGTTTTCAGCACGGTACGGCCGTTGTAAACAAGTTCTTTATAAATATAATTTCTTTTCATGCATGTTTGTCTTGCGTGTAACATATTCCTTTTTGATGTGTGAATTTAAATATAACGAAGTAAATTAAATACAAACATACTAAGAGATGTCCGCAAAACAATACATTTTAACATGAAGTTTCCTTTTAGACCACGCAATACAAATGATAAATTGTACAACAAATGCCCCTCAATCTTACAGGAAATAAAATTGAAAAGATGTGCTAAAAACATAGCAGTATGTAATGGAATAGTATATTCAATTTTCGCAGCGCAGGATTTGTATTTTATCCGGTAAAATAGAAGCGTGTATAGGAAATGGTAAAAAATGAATAGAATGTTTCCACAAAAGAAAAAAGTAAGACATCAAAAACGTTTTTCCACGCCAAGTTCCACATATTTTTTTATCTTAAATATGCAATATTTTTTGGAACAATAAGTTTATATGTAATTTGCATTTAAAAGTATAAAATATTTAAAATATTTTAATTTTCAAAGAAATTTAATTTGAACGTTATTTGGTTATAAGATGAGCCGTCGTGGCATAGCCGTATGGACCACCAAACAGTGATTTTTAACACTTTACAACATAGTTAAAAAGCATTTCTGACTTCGTTCATTCTGTCTGCCTGTCTGTCCGTTATCACGACAACTGCCGTAAAAATGACTACATCAAATTGAAATTTTAGTATGTTATTCAGACGGTCTGTGGGGTCTATAGCAATATGAATAAATAATATCACTCAATTAGTTTTGGATTGAACCCGGGTTGAAAAAATGAAATACATTGAGCCCTATGGGACCTAATTTTTTAAACATTTTTTAAGCGAATTTAAAATTTACAAATTGCTTCGAAAATTTTAGGAACTATTTACATTATCGTATAAAATGTATAAAGCATTTTTCAGAAAAATATATTCCGTAGTTCTTAAAATAAAAATTAAAATAATAATTACACCCTTTATATCAAGAGACCACGTGACCATTATATGAAGAGGTCACGTGGCTCACTTCAAAATAAAGTATGTCATCCATCTTGTGTCAAAATCGTGATTTTTAATTTGCTGTTTATATTTGCTAATTTATATTTGCTGTTGTATCCGTCCTAAAACCCCTTTATTTTTGCTTAATTTCTATTCATCAATGTTCTGAAACATATCAATTACAATGTATTTGAGTTTAAATGATCATCAAACTTTGATTATTACGATAACGAAGCCTAATTTTCACTTATGGAGATTGTAAACAATCAAGCTGTAAGATGAGTTGCATAATAATTTCTGAATTTCTTTAACCTAAAATTATTTATCGCTAGAGTCTGCAATATAGCTGATATGAATAAAGCATTCATTGATTTTGCATAGAGAAACAGACGATTCTATTTCCTTCTTCGATGAAGATTTAAGCACAGAGTTAAATTATTTTCACCCCCATGGTTTTAAGTTTTTTAATAAAATAAATTGTTGTAGTATTGTGATGAATGAAGGAATAGAATTAGTATTTATGAATGCCATTTTTACTGCTTTTTCATAGAGAGAGCCAGACAATTTATATTTCAATGACTCCATTTGAATAAAGTTCATTTTTTTCGATGAAGTTTTCAAATATAATAAATTACTTCTGTATTATGATAATTTTAGATATATTACCGCTGATTGCATTGCATTTTAGAGATGTTTAAATAAAACTGCATTGTAGTTGGAAAGTGTTTCATAATCAATGCTTTATGCATGATTGATCTTTCTTGTTTTGTTGTTGTTGTTGTTGTTGTTGTTGTTGTTATAAACCAGCGTACTGTAAATCGGTCTTTGGTTTTCAAGAATTCGTTGCATGTTCTGGTGAACGAAAATCAAAGAACGCTATAATAATACGCAAGCTTATGATAACCACACAAATATCTTATCTAAAGTCTTAAGATAACCAAAAAATTAATATGAATTTAAAAAAAAATACTGCTGAGCCATATGGTTTCTGAAGTACCCGTGTGCCAAATTTCATGGTCGTATGGCGGTTAGATTTTCCGCTACAAATGACACAAACAGACACGCAGATATATCCGTTATTATAACAGATTTATAAATATACTATTATGTACTTAAAGTGTTGGCATTTGCCGTTAGTACTTATACGCCAAACCTTTATTTCACAGTTGTATACTAGTATTTGTGTAGTGACGTCAATATCAGATTTAATGCAATGTATCATAGGATTTGCTCTACACAAATCAAGGCAAAATTATTAGGTCTCCGAAAATCTCGACATATATTAGATAAGTCCTGAGATTGACTCTATAAATTCATGTTTGATGATCTCATACATGTATGCAGTACCAATAGTTTATAATTCAAATTTGATGTGTGTACTTAAATTTAATAAAAATTATTTGAAACAAGAAAGATCAATCATGCATAAGCATTGATTATGAAACACTTTCCAACTGAAATGTAATTTCATTTAAAAATTTCTAAAATTTGATTCATTCAGTGGTAATATCTTTTACATTATCACAGTACTACAGTAATTTATTATACTTAAATATTTAAAACTGTATCGAAATATAAATCATCTGATTCTTTATGCAAAATCAATGAATATTTCATTCATATAACTTGTATTCCAGACTCCAGAGCTAAATAATTTTGTGTGAAAAAAATTCAGCAATTCTTATGTAATTCATCTTACAATCGCTTGAGATATTTGCATTCTGCATATGTTAAAATTAGGCTTCCTTGAAGAAATAATAAAAGTTTAGGGATCATTTAAAATCACAACTATTGTAATTGCATAGGCACGGAATTTAGATACACAGATAATACACAGATAATATATATGTGTATGTGTATGTACTCAAAGTATTGGAATCGTGCCGAAGATCGGAACTCGAATTTTCAAAGTATCTACACGTTTTGGGACTTCTAGAACACGAAAAAACTACTTTTAGGAAGACGTCTGTGTGTGTAAGGGTGTATCTGTGTATGTTTCTGTGTGTCTGTGTGGATATTACATCCACTCTAATTGAAAAACTAATGGACCGAATTTCATACAATTTGGTAGGTATGTTTTTTGTGGGAAATCCTGATGTTCATTAGATTATAGTACGATTCGTAATAAAAGAATCTGCCTTCTTTGCGAAATGGCCGCAGAAATTGCCTTTATCCACTCTAGCTAAAAACTAATGAACCAAATTTAACAAAATTTGAAGTATAATATTTCAATAACCTACAAGTGATTTATTTACCAAATTTAACAAAATTTTGTATATAAATCATTTGTAGGTTATTCTACTACGATTCGGGAAAAAGGAACGGGCTATTTTTGCGAAATAGCCAGCAAAAATCGTTATATATAAAAATAAAAGACTACGTGTGCTCAATTATATCAATTAAATTCCTATTTTATATGTGATTTTTGACAACAAAAAGAATAAGACTAACCCCATTACTCTAGGACTAGCCGTTCTTGAGATATTCTAGTTTTTTCGCGTTTTCGCTACGCCACCTTTGACAATAAGTCCAGTTATCAAATGAGAACCAAATTTAAGTTTAACGTGTAAATTCAATGTCATTTAAAATACTTATGTTGTGCAGATAAACTCAAATTATCATTGAATAAATAAAGAGAACGAATATGAGTCTGCAGGGAAAGACATGTGCTGTCCACATCAGAATTTTTAACAATATTACAACAATGATTTATAAAAGTGAACGGGGATTAATTGCGGGTCATTTCGAAAAAAATGTATGATCTATATTTAAAGATCCACCAAATTGCTGTAGAATAAAATGTTCTACAAATTTAAGCTGTGTACCAAATTTTAACTCTCTAGGACGTAGGAAAGTGCATTTAAAATGCCATCAATTAAATTTATCATGAAGAGTTATATGAAATTTAAAAAAAATGAAAAATTGTTATCTACCAAATTATTTTAAAATATGAAGCCACTCCCATATGCAAAACGTTTTAACAAATGGAGAGATATTTATTATATAATATCTCTCTCTTTTCTTTCTGGAAGATATCCCAAAGTCAGAATTTAATTGAATTTGTTTTTTTCCCTATATTAAATAATTTTTTTAATTAAAAAACTACTTAACATATTTTACTGAATTTTTTTTTATATATTCTATGGGATAATGTGAATATTTCCTAAAAATTTCGAAGCAATTCGTGAATTTTAAATTTACTTAAAAAATGTTTGAAAAATTAGGTCCCATAGGGTTCAATGTATTTCATTTTTTCAACCCGGGTTCAATAAAAAACTAATTGGGTGATATTATTTATTTATATTCCCATAGGTCCTACAGACCGTCTGAACAACATACTAAAATTTCATTTTGATAAACTCATTTTTACGGCAATTATCGTGCTAACGGACAGACAGACAGACAGACAGACAGACAGACAGACAGACAGACAGACAGACAGACAGACAGACAGACAGACAGACAGACAGAATGAACAAAGTCATAAACACTTTTCAACTTTGTTGTAAAGTGTTAATAAAACAATATAGGGTAAAACATTACAAATCTAATGTGCAAGACTTTTCCTATACAGGGTGTCCCAAAAAGATTGAAACCCGCTTTAATTATTTACCTGTTGGGGATAAGTGGTCAATGTAAATTGCAAAAATGTTAAACGTAAGGTAGGAAATAAGACTACGTTAATGAAATAATCCTTCCACTAATTTTCAAAAAGTTACATTTTTTAAATTTTTATGCAACCCCCTTAGACAAATTTGATCAATCATAATTTTTTTTATTTTTAATGCAACAAGATTATTAAATAAACTTTCATATCTGTATCTCTAAAATCATATGAATTATGATAAAGGAAAAAAACTGACGTGTGACACTTTTCCGTACCATGTGAAAGGCTGTTTCATTAGTGAAGATAGGGATCATAAATAAATTGACGATGGAAATTGTTTAAATTAAAATACATTAATATGTGTCAAACTTTTTTTCACAACTGCATCTAAATAAAGAATTACACTGACAAAGATCATATAAAGCAGTGATACTCACTATGCGGTTGGGTATCCTATGTATTATCATCCAGTTTTATCTTTTTTGTGATATGTCACAAATTTACATTTCTAATTTGACATATTGTCCCCATTCACAAGGTTCAATTTTCAATTAAATATAACTCGTGGGTAAGTCTGTAAATACGTTAAGTCTGTTAGTGTGTGTGTATCAAACGAACAAATGGATTGTTTTGACGCAAATTTGGCACGGTTATTACAGCAAATTTGGTATGATTATTGTATCTAAAAAATTACATGAAATTGATAGGTTGTATGTTTTATCTGATATGTAATACTCAGTAATAATTTTGGCGACTAATATGGCGAAATGCTTCCAATAGTGCAATATTTTAAAATGGTGCCAAATCAATTAAAATGTCGTCACATTACAAAATTGACAAAGCACTACAATGATATCAAATTGATAAACGGACAATTAACACGCCCAATATATGGGCACTATTGCTTAGCAAATGGTACAAATATTTAAAATTGTCAAGTTAGATTTCTGCGAAATATATATAAACTTGTTACTTCGAAATATTTTTACATGTTATCATCCGAAAAGCTCCAAATGTTAGCGTGGTTTCCAAGTTAAAAACATCATGCCGTGAATCTTGCACATAATTATTTCGTATTAAAAAAAGAAAAGTTATTGCATTATGTAAGAAATGTCATATGCTGTCCACATCATATTTGTTATATTGCTTAAATTATGTACAGTAACTGCAAATTCTGTCGGAGATTCGCAGAAATATGGTCGAGCTGGTTGGGGGTGTCGAAGAGTTTCAGCAATGGCGAATTGAGAAAATGGATATTTTAAAACCAGAATATTTCCTTTGATATTGCGAACAAAGATAAATATAAATTCTACTAATATGAAATCAAATACATATTCCAAATTTAAAATCAGATACAAATGATTCAATGCTATCTGTCTTGTATCCTACTTTGCAAAATCGTACCGAATATGGTACTAATATGCATCCTATCGATTATTTTTAATACAGGGTTTGCTTCTTCGTCAATTATTGGTTATTTACCTTTTCCGACGAAGAGTTCTTAGATTACACTTCAGAAGCCAACTGAGTATTATTTTAAACACTTTCAAGGAACGTTTCCAATAATATGCTTTCTTTTTTAGGCATATCCTTTGTTTCTCTGTATACATTATGCACTCTATTGATATTTTTAAAGCTTCACATTTTTTGTATATGTTCTAAGAAAAATGAAACTAAAGATGTAAAGGGCAGTACAATTTTATTTCTTAAAATTTATAAAATATGTGCGTTCTTTTTAAAACTTGTAAGGTGCAGTTTTGTTTATAAGAATTAAAAATTACAACAATTACATTATTTATTAAATTGAAAACCTGGGATGGGGTTGGATTGACCTATATTGAGTCAGCGGGTATACAGTTGAAATATATGAATAGGTAAATCAGAGATACAACTGAAAGAAATAGAAAAATCAGGAGAACAATTTTAAAAAAATGGCAATCAAGGAGGTACAACTGAAAAAAATGGCTGCCATAGAGTTATTGGGGGTAAAAAAGGCTGGAACCTTTGGCCTAGACAAAAGTATAATTATTTTCCTAATTTTGCGCTTACAGAAAATACACTGAATAGATTTCCTTTTCTTCAAAAGCCGATTTTCAGGACTGTGTAGTCATCCCCAAATTATTACTCCCTTTTCATCTTTTCCTGAAAGCAGTTCATTTGATTTGAATAATTCTCATACCAAATAATCACTACGAATCGCCGCCTTCCCACTGAGTGAACGTGTGGGAATCCTTTGCTGACAAGCTAAGACTGTTGGATGGGGATAAAAAAAGTGTTAACCAATCTCTTCGAGCAAAGTTTGAGTCACAGCTGCAGAATGCGGGCGAGCATTGTCATGTATAAAGGACGGTGTTGCATGATGATTAATGTTGCTAAAATGAACAAAGGACGTCAAATGGTCTCACATTTTAGTCCATTAAATATATTTTCAACGTTTTCTAGTCACATTCGGTAAGATTTTCAATTATTCGCTTTCAAAGTACGCAAATAAAGGAAAGATCCATAAATCATGTCATAAAAATTTCCGGTATTATCATGTCAATACATTACTTCCGGGAAGATAGTCGAAATAATTGAAATCATCTGAGAGTGAAAACAAAAGAGGTCAGTCAGTCATAAATCTATGAGGTGACAATGGTTGCGCTAAATGTATGTGCAAATCGACGTTACGTTCTGGAAGATAATCGAAATATTTGAACTCATATGAGAGAAAAAAAGCTACAAAGGTCTGTCAGTCATAAATCTATGAGGTGACAATGGTTGCGCTAAATGTATGTGCAAATCGACGTTACGTTCTGGAAGATAATCGAAATATTTGAACTCATATGAGAGACAAAAAGATACAAAGGTCGCTCAGTCATAAATATATGAGGTAACAATGGTTGCGCTATTGGTATGTGGAAATTTACGTTCTTGAAGCTAATCGAAATAATTGAAATCATATGAGAGTGAGAAAACTACACAAAAATATGGAATTTTATATTAACCATGAAATTCGAATTTATTAATATTGGAATTAAATATAATTACGATGATTATTCAGTCTATGCATTGGAATGTTATCCTTAATATGTAAAATATTTCATGCAAAACGTCAACTTAATCCTATTTTATTTCATTTAAAATTTTATGGAACGTTTTACATATATTATTCTTAGGACATGCTCCATCTGTAAAATGTTTTTTTGTCGAAATTCTGTAATTAGTTCCATTCACTTTCTAATACAAAATATTTGTGTACTTCAAACTATTTTTGCACAAATATTTTGTGTAATTCTGTATTAAAAAATGGTTGGCTTTCATTTTAATTTTTATTATTAAAAACGTGTAAGAATGGATGTTATGAATGTGCTTCAGAATGTTCAATCATGTTCACAGAATAAAAAAGTCGTACCAATGTTTGGCCAAATTGCTGAATTTTTTTCTTGAGAAATCTTTATCACTGACTTGGTTTGCATATGTTCATACACAAGTATGCACATATGCAAACAAGCACATGCACACTAATACATACGTGTAGAAGGATAAGGAGAATTTGAGCATCGTATATAAGCAAAAATAACATCAATAATGCTGAATACAGCTGCTTCAAGGATACGTTTGATTCTCTTCATCAGTGCCAGAAAACCATTAAAACCGAAGTCCAAAGGAGGAATGGGTGCAAAGGAAGATACAAAGGGGCCCCAATATACCCAAGACATGGATTAAGAGAGAGCCAAACAAAAATCAACAAAAAGAACATACAAGATAATAGAAAACGAGAAACAGCCACAAAAGATTGGATTGCGCCAGACACAAAAGCGATATTTCGACAAGATGAGTTAAGTCGGAACAAGAATAAATGAGACGAACAATACGACACAAAGAGCCCGAGAAAAATAGAATGAAGAAAAAGGAGGAGAGTGTTTTACAATGCACTCCGCCAGACGTTGGACAGAAAAGTACTAGACAAGTCATTAACTAAATTACTAGAAAGTTTCTGGATGTGGTTAGCACCAAAGAAGTCCAGATCATAGATCGACGTACCTTTATGTATACTCCGTGCTGAAGAACTGTGGTCAAATTAGTCCTACATACATGTATACTCCAAACATGCAAAATCTCTCTTAGCAATAGATATCGACCTGTTTGCAATTATCCCCCTATACATTATACAGAGGATGTTCACACATTTTTGTAACAACTTTGAAAAAAAAAATATATATATAAACAAAGATAATGATTTTATTTTCTAATATGTTCAATCTGATACATTACACTTATACATTAACTTATACATTACATCTTGATTTTCAAGATGAAGAGCTTATCTTAAAATATCAAGTTTGATTTTGTTCCACTCCTCCACTACAATCTTCCAGAGTCCATACAATGTTTTGGGATGCCGCTTATAAAGAGCTTGTTTTAAAAGTCCAAATGCACAGCAATCCGTAATCCATAAGAGACACGTCGGGGGACTTGGGTGGGATGAATTTAAATAGAATAGCCTCAATTCCAGTTTCATTTCTCATTTTTTCAAAAAATTTATCAATAGATTTAGAAGTATGGCTGGTAGCCTTATCCTGATGGAACTTAACAGAGTGAAGATTGTTTGGGTAAAGTGATGGAATGTCTTTTTTGAAAACAGGTGTTAAAACATATTTCTAATAGTAATCCGAGTTAATTTTGACATTTTTCTACATTCCTTATTTTAAGTTTTCCGTTATAATAGAATTCAGCAATAACCAAAAAAAACATTTAGCAAAACTTTCCCTGTTTTCTCTGAACCAAACTTTTAGTTCTTTTTGTCCTCTTTTTCAGTAATAAATCGATTTTTTTCTATTGCAATCAGATAAATATATCCAAGTTACATCAATTGTAACTACATATTTCCATTTTCAACCTGCCAAATAATTTTCATACAACAATCTGCATATAGTCTTAAGCTGACAAACATGCTTTGGCGTTAGGCGATGAACATCAAGTTTTTTTGTTTTGTTTAGCTTTAATTTAGCCTTATCTTGATGGAACTTAACACAGTGAAGATTGTTTGAGTGAAGCGATGGAATGTCTTTTTTGAAAACAGGGGTTAAAACATATTTCTGATAGTAATATGAGTTAATTTTAACATTTTTTTCTACTTTCCTTATTTTATGTTTTCCGTTATAAGAGAATCCAGCAGTAAATATAAAATCTTTATCAAAACTTAATGTTTTGTTTTCTCTAAACCAACCTTTGCTGGGTATGCATTTTCTACCTTTTTCAAAGTCATATGTAAACTTTGACGTTTCTTTCCTTTTTTATTAATTATGTCACTTAATTTACGTGTAGAAATATTAAGACCATGCTTTTCACATCTTATTTGCATAATCGAATAAGATTATTATAATTTTATAAGAGTATTTTTCTTCAGAAAGCGCTAAAATATAGCCGTCGATCCATTGTTTATTTTTAGCGACATTTTAAAGCACAGAATAACTTTAATGGTGCAGAAGATAATTAAACCTTATTCCGAGTTGATGCCAGTCAGTTTTTTTAAATTTAAATTTAATTCATGGAGAAAGTCAAAATCGTTATAAAAATATGTAAACACCCTCTGTACAATGTATGTAGTGATGGAACAAGTATCCCAACAGGACCAAAATCACTGAAGTAAATTTAACACTTATCTGGCGTAGTCAATAAATATTTTGATTCCTATAGAAGTTGAAGGATCTTTACAAGCAATAAAATAAAACTGAGGTGCTAAAAGTAAAGTAGCATATAATGTAGTAGTATTCCATTTTTGTCACATACGATTTGTGTTTTCCCCGAGAAATAGAAACACGAATCGCAAATGGCAAAGATCAAAAGACATTTTGTAGAAATAAAAACACGAAAACAAAATATCTAAAGAATTTTTGATAATTTTTATTTATGGAATTCATTTCGCAAAAACACAGCCTTCTATTTTCAATATAAATTTAAAAATATTTTTTGTGCGAAATTAAGATTACTTTTTGTCTTGTTTAAAGTGTCGTGAAATTTTAAAAAAATGATTTAAAATTTTTTTATCATGTTTTAGAAACTGCTATGCTTATTTTATTCATCAAATATCTGTTTGATTTAAAAAGGAGAAAATAATTTCGATGAGAAAAAAATTACTCAAAAGATTAGTATTAACACTTTATGTATTCTAATAAGAAATATAAGAAGTATCTCTATCTATGTCCTCCATTTACTCTGCGATAAGTTGTAAGATGATCTATGGCCTATTTCATACTTCTTTGATGAAAGTTATTGCAATGACAAAATACATAATAAAAATGCTTTATTGAAGGAAATTAAGCTATAGATATATACAGTGTGTTTCACAAAGAACTCCCTAACTTAAATTAAACAACTCGGAAGCGGTGATCGATAGAAGACTGAAACAAGTGATATACTTATTGAGAAAGCCATACACATTTGATACAAAAGTTTCAAAATTAGTTACAAATGATGCTGGCAGATAGTTCTGTAAGCTGTAGTCGCAGTACGGATTCCGAAAAATAGGCTATGGATAGTGGTGAGACTGTCCTTGGGAAAGCATTCGTTATAATCATATCAAAATTGATGCAAAATGTGCACCTTGCACAGAGCAGAGATGGCGCAAACGATGAACGACATTGGCAGTCACCTTCTGTAGTGTGGCAACAGACATAGACGCACATGCATGATTCAACTCTTCAAGCTTATCCAGTGTTGCAAGATTGTTACGGAAAACTTGTCCTTTAATGTGCCCCGCAGGAAGTTGTCGCAGGGCGTAAGATCGGGTGAATAAGAAGGCTACTCGATGCCTGTTCCAGTAAATGTTGTTGTTGTAGAGACCCAGGCCGTCCTACCTACCAGAAAGGTGTAAGGTAACCGATTGGACGGCCGGGAAGTGCCACCCAATTTAGACCGGAACCCAGTGGTGGAGGCATCCACAGGGACCGTACCTTCCTTCCTCTACCACCAAACTCTCGGAGGGACTTACGGACCCACATGTTTAACGTGATCGTACTCCGCATGAACACGGCGGCAGTTGTGGCTGCGATAAAACCACCGGGCTACCGCGCCCGAAATGTGCCAACAACACTCGTTGTTCCCAGGTGGTGTTCCAGTAGTAGTATGGGATTGACAGAGCTGGACCAGACCCATAAACACCTCCATAAAAAAACTCCACCCACTTTTAGAAAGTAATGGCTCTCAGCCCCCTCCATTAAAATCAGAACCACTTTTAGAAAGTAATAGCACTCAAAACCCCATAAAATTTCCACCCACTTTTAAAAAACAATGGCTCTCAAACACCTATAAAAATCAGACCCACTTTTAGAAAGGAATGGCTCTCAGCCCCTCCATTAAAATCAGACCCACTTTTAGAAAGGAATGGCTCTCAGCCCCTCCATTAAAATCAGACCCACTTTTAGAAAGGAATGGCTCTCAGCCCCTCCATTAAAATCAGACCCACTTTTAGAAAGGAATGGCTCTCAGCCCCTCCATTAAATCTCCACCCCCTTTTTAAAACAATGGTATAAGACAACCCCATAGGACTCTTTCAGAACCCACTTTTAGAAATCAGCGAAAAGTCGTTGACCCCCGAAGGGTACCCCCTGAGACGAGCACCCTCTTTTCCGCGGATGAGACAATATTTTAAGCATTCATAAGCACCCGACGCTGTGATCGCAGTGTTGGCTGATTTTATTTTTAATGATTGAGAACATTCATTAAAAATTTTTGCAAAATGCCTCCCGGCAGGCTCAGAGTATACTCAATCTCAAATCCGACCCACCAAGGGGCCCTTCTTGATGAGCCGAATTCAAGACCAAGTACACTCTGAGCCTGCCGCCACTGAGGCAACTCATTAAACATTCAGGACATAGGACCACAGTCTCAACCCACCACTTATTATTTAATCGAAGGATGCTACTCCTTTGGTTCAACGACGGAAGTAGTCGACATGTCATTTTTGGCTCGGTATAGTTCAA
This sequence comes from Amaurobius ferox, assembly GCA_951213105.1. Lineage (NCBI taxonomy): Eukaryota > Metazoa > Arthropoda > Arachnida > Araneae > Amaurobiidae > Amaurobius > Amaurobius ferox. The sequence goes on from OX578144.1 coordinate 63,252,496, forward strand.
TAAACCATCAACCCGGATTGATTAACAACCCGGGAGAGGTCGGGATTTGAACCTGGGACCTAGATGTTAAGAGTCCTGCGCGCTAACCGTTCAGCCAAGGGTACCCATCGATATTTACTCATACCTTTTATTTAACCTTTACACCACAGGCTAAAATCTTCAAAAATAACACTTAAAATAAGAACTTCGGTGGCTTTAGGCTGGTGATTGATAAGAGCACGGGGTACTTTAACGCTACAAAGCTCTGTAATGATGCGAATAAACGTTTTCGAAACTGGTCGATGCTTGAAAAGTCAAAACGACTATTAAAGTACTATAGCCAACGCTGTGATCGCAACGTCGGGTCTTATGAGATTAATAAGTTACCATAAAAGCTGCAGTCGTGATCACGACCGCAGCTTTTACGAGATAAGAGAACAGAACAATGATCCTCTTAACAAACAGATCTCTGGGCAGTATGTTCGAAAAGAACTCATTCTTGACATCGCCTCTTGGATCTCAGTGGAGTTCTATGCTTTTGCGAGAATCACTCCCCGTATGGTGCTGCCATCTCCTTTTGATTCTAGTAATCTCCGCTTTTTTCTACCTCTGAGAGAACTCTTCTTTAAAGAGGAAGAGATGTTAGTCAAGGTCAGCGCTCGCTACAGACGTTATGAAAGCAGGAAGTCGAAACAAGGTCGAAACTCTCCAAGCGGCTTCGTATTTTATCTGATTTAAAGAAAACAAAATATAAATAAATGAATGAAATTGAGTCTGAGATATTTCGCTATAGAATTCTTTATCAGTATCTCCAATTCGATGTTTTAAGCGGTGACATTTCAGAAATGAATAAATCTTTGAAGAAGTTGCATGATCAGTTTGAAACAATTGTCAAACTTATAAAAGAATAGCTGGGGGTTCATAAACAGTTTTAATGATATAAATCATTAAAAGTGAATGTCTATAGAACGTTAGCAATCAGTTTAGATACAATATCGGACGTATTCATTTTTTTACGGCATCTGGAGTGTCCACTTGATTTCTTCAATTTTTAGAAATGGTTGAACTGTGAACTCAGCATCACATCGTAAGAAAATCTTTAACTGGTCATCTTGTTTAACCTCTCCGAGAATTAACACGAATTCAGTGGCTACTTTCATTTTGTGAACGTACTGCTTGTTATTAATGGATAACTTAACAACGATTAATTCATCGATTATATTTTGAGGGTCAAGGTACAATCCCAGTCTAAAAAAACCGTTCCGAGAGAATTTACATTCTGAGTTCAAAGCATCACCGGAAAACTTCGTAAAAATAACGGCATTCGCATTGGTACTAGGTCTAATAGTTATGTATCCTGATGCGGTGGTTGCATAACATACTTTATTGTCAACATAGTTTTCCAAGTACTTTTTATTAACCGCATTCATGTCTTCAATAGGGTCCGCGACATTACCTATCCTTTTACCTTTAGCGTCAATGGGTCTTCTACCATTTAATCTCAAGAATCTGTCATCTAATTTAGAAACACTATCAGCAATTTCACCTCTAAGAGCACTATCCAGATTTTTTATCCTTTCAGCTGTTTCACGAACAAAATTTAAGAAACTATCATTAAAATTGTTTTTACTGTCTTCAATGATTTGTCTTAAACCAAAGTAATTCTTTTCTGACTCTGTCTGAACAAAATGTTTAGTTGAAACATCCTGATCATCAACTGGGTTGTGACAGTTTTTGAGCACCTTATTTTCCATATCATAATTCCCATCGTCTGTGAGTTTAAACCCTATTCCAGGTGGACCGCGAAGACCCACTGCTTTTCTAGGGTAGTATATTCCAAAAGGAAACCAAGCCATCTTTATTATTATAAATAAGTTTTTAATAGATCGTAATCTATTAAAATCTAAAGTAATCTGTTGAGTTCACATCCTTAAAGTATTCAACATTGTGATCTTCTTTTCTGCCATATTGAGTTTGCATCTCTTTCTCTCGATCAAAACAAAGTAAAATACATACTTCTTATTCTGGGGGCTGCTCTTCAGTCTCCAGTGAAATTCAATCATCAGGTTGCTAACATTAACGTACGGCTCGTGAAAAGATAAGTTGAAGCATATGATTGGATAGAGACTTCTGAAGGTTTCATAGTTGATGAGACATCCGGTCTCGGAAGTGAGATTGTTAAGTCCTGCATCTAAGAGAGCAGCGTAGAGTCTCGAATAATCTTTTTTCTCAAAGTCCATAGTATAGTTGATGTTTGGCACCCTCACGTTATTGACCATAAGCCAGCAATCAATCATGTCTAAGTTATCAAACAGCATGTTGTTTTGAGAAAAGTTTTCGTTTCTTTCATCATATTGGGGCACAACGTAAAGGCTCATCACTTCATCAGTCGTGGCGGGTATGTTGCATGATCCGCTGCTATTTTCTAAAATGTTGGATTTGACTACTCTCGGTTGCCTCCAGCTAAGGTCGATGGATTGGTCCGACAGAATCAATTTTGTAAACTGACCATCAACAGAAGAATTGAATTTAACATAAGGTAGCCAAAGCGAAAGTTTCTTGACTTGTACTTTATAATTAGGATTTTGTGCATTTGTATACAGCATGTTCTTGTGACTGTTTCTTTGAAACTGAAATTTTACGTCAAAGCCTGTAATGACTTTTTCATAATCTTTGAGGAAGCCGAAAATGTATTTGAGTGGTATAAATATGTGCACAGACTGACTATCTCGGGTATATATCCATCTTTTGGCAAAACCTTCGTTACGCTCATCATTCACTCTTAAGTTAGCGAAAAAATTTGTTATTGTTGTAGCATCGGTGAGGGTACCGTTAAACTTGAACGACCCTCTCTCGGCAGAATCAGAGGTATCTATATAGTAAAACATATTGGTCGCTTCCGAAGTTGTATAATCAGGTGTGAAGTTAATTAAACCCATAACCTGAAGCATCAAGGATGTTTCATGCACATCTGAATCTATCTCGTATGCACCGACGGTCATGATACTTCTCCTGAGTAAACCTCCACCATTCACCAATGTCACGTTCTCTTCCCCTACAGAATCTCCGTTTCCTTTTACGACTCTGAGTTCTTGGTGAATATATCCTTTGGAGTAGAGAATTTTAGCGTTTGTGTCGAGTATGTGAAAGTTATACGTGGCATCTTCACTCGTATCCTGAGTGCTGTGCGTTTCTTTAATTTCTCTGTACTCAAAACTTTCTATGTCTCGGACGACGTCTTCTGACGTTTGTTTTAATTCCCAAATATTGTTCATCTTTATTATATGCAGTAAAATTATTTTCGCTTCATATTCTTTGCAAGGATAGCTTCTAATTTATCTTCATTCACTACTTTTAAGCCTGCGCCTCTTCTAATGGATTTATTAAGGATTGACTCCAATTTACTATTCACTGCTTGCTGCACCTCTTGTTCAACCTCTTTCATAGCTACGTTCAAAAGCTTTCTCCCAAAGAAGCCTCGGCCTTGTATCCTCTTGCTTGCTCCGTAAAGTCTATGTCTGTTCATTTATTGTAAGTACAAAAATTTTCTTCACTCCACCAACAACCTGTAAAGAACTCTCTGATTATTGAGGTTAATTGGTACACCGTCCTGATTGGTCAGACGCATCCTGATCCTGTATACGTGGTTACTCTTTGTCTTAAAAAAGATGGGTCTGTCAAAATCTTTAGAGAGCAAACTACCTGGCTCTTGCGCCGGCGTGAAAGAATGGATAACTTCCGATGCAAATTGGTTCAAATAAGCGCCCTCTATTATATCGCAATGGATATGAATATCATCGACGCTTCTAGAGATGTTAGCCACGTACTTGGCTTCTTGTTTCACTTCTTCGTAAACCTTTGGTTCAAAGCCTAAAATCTCATGAAGCTTACTCTTCGATAAATCAAGCTTGTAGTGTTCTTTCAGTTTTATCACAAATCTCTGTCGAGCGAATATCACGCCAAACTGTATGGGAGGACTTTCGTTCCTGAAGTATGTCGTCATGTAATCGTTTAGCTCCCCCAGAGTATAATTTCCATCAGGAATAGTTAGATCATGCCAAAGGCTGCCATCGTAGAATGAAAGCTTGTTGTTCTCGTAGGCCTTGCAAATGTTGAACCATGAAACCCATAAGGAAAAAGATTGCAAAGCAACCCTCTTGATCTTCAGAGGCGTAGCGTATTCGACAGTAAAGTCTTCTGATTTTGGGTAGTCTTTTGAGTTTAATATAAGCAGAGTCATTTTATTATAAGCATTTTTTTATTTTAATAGGCTTTGACCTATCAAAATAACACGCATGCTTCATTAAAGTAGCACTTTCTTCTCATTATGATCACTTGGTTCTTGAGTTAGGGAGTACAAGATGTCCCAAGGAAGGTGGCCTCTATTTCTCTTTTTTATGTATGCCATACTGAAGTAGCCACAGCGGTCAGATGTGGGTTTCTGCAGGAAGCTTGAATTGTATCGAACTTCCTTATTTGATGATCTCAGGTAGCGAAATATGTTTGCTGGGATAATGACATCCTTTAAAGGAATATTGTTATATTTGTAGTCTCCGAATGAATCAAAATATTCTACAAAATTATTATGTGGATCGTTGTAGTAGGCCACCCAATGAGTACCAGGCCCTGTCGACAAGTCTAAATTAATAATTCCACTTTCAAACTTTCTCATCTTTTTGGGTAGCATGTCAGATGTGAAGACGCCACGAAACCCTTTCTCACCATTCATGCATTCCTCGATCAGTTTGTTCGAGATTCCCAGTTTTGTAGAACGCCTTTCCCCTTTTTTTTCTTTCCCTTGCAACCGGATCCGCTCACTTTATCCATAATCTTTTTAGCTCCCCATCCAGCTGCCCCCGAAAGAGCACCGGTAGCCAAAGTGGTGAGAATGGGGATAAGAAAAGGCAAGAATCCACCATTTTTCTCCAGTTGTGTTTTGCTGATCTTTATGCGTTTGCCCTTCTTTAGTTGCTCGATCTGTGTTTGAGTAAGATATAGATCATGATTTGGCGCCTTGGAGGTATTGATCTGTAAAGTGACCTCCTCTTTTTTCTTGTGTGCAGTCTTTAACTTGTTGATCTGATGATCACTCAGATGTACTTTTGTTTTAACGTAGTTACTCATTTATTATATGCAGAGAAAAATTTTCGCTAGCTCAAAAACTTTGCGTAGTAGCTTTTTACAAAATCATTGGTTAGCTCACCCTTTTTTAAAAGCGTATCCAACAGAGTAACGATTTTATTGTAGAGCTTTTTACTTTTACTCCCACTACATCTTTTATCCGTCAGCCGCGAAAGCAGCTCCATCCCATCGATACCCTCGCCTGTATAATAATGTCCATCCCTGAGTGTTTTGAGTGCTTTTGTATAGTTCCTCATCATTTGAATTTTGTGGTTATACTTGGCCAACTCTTTTCTTAAATATTCTTTCCTATCTCCATTATCTTCTGTGACGTTCATCCATTCTTTCTTTATAGGCCCTTTTCTAGTTCCGAATTCTTTATTTCTGTCGTTGGCACGTTTTATGATTTCATTCAGCTCGCCCTCACTTTTGCTCACTAATTCTGAAGGCAATTCAAAACCCTCTTTTCTGATGAAAGACTCGTCTAGATCCTTATTTAAGTTTAAATTATAAATCGTGCGCTCCAAATCTTTTATTCCATATTCTAATTCAGGAATTCTTGTGGATTCTAACGATGGAATGGATATTTCCTGCATTACATCCTGAACAGCTTTATGAACAGCTTTCATTTGCTCGTTTCTCGATACTTCCTGCTGAGCCAACTGTTCGGTCACAGGCTTATGAAACTCTGTTAACGTTTCTCGAACACCTAATTTGTCTTGAAGCTGCTGCTCGTTTTTTCTTCTGAGATCTTTTTGTAACTCACCCAATCTTTTTTGGGCTAGTATCTGCCCCTTTATCTTTTCGATGCGTTCCTTCTCTAATTGATTCATCTTTATTACTTGGCAAATAAATGTTTGCCTTAAAGTAAATGTTTTTGCTTTAAAGCAAATATTTTTGCCTTAAAGCAAATGTTTTTCACCCTAAATAAAGATATGATTCGAATAAAGAATTACACGCAACCTGAAGAGTTTGCATATGCTGATCAGCATCCTCTGCTACCCAAACATCCCTTCAGACTCTTAATCACCGGACCCTCAGGGTGTGGTAAAACAAACTTGCTTCTTAACTTCATCTACGATTGGTTGAAGTTTGACAATCTCTACGTATGTGCTAAAGACATCTTTGAGCCCAAGTATTCATCTCTACAAGAAACATACACGCAGTTTAATGATATAGAGGAAGATGATATTCTAAACCTTAAAAAAGTTAAGAAGGCCGATAAAGAAAAATTTTTAGAAATGTTTCACAAGTTCAAGAAGGAAACATTATTCACGTCAGAGTTGAGCGATTTTATAACAGTGGATGAACTTGATCCTAGCGTTAAGAATCTAGTTGTATTCGATGACTGCGTGACTGAAAAGAAGCAAAAAGTCATAGAGGACCTATTCATAAGAGGTAGAAAGAAAAATGCGTCCATCATCTATATATCTCAATCATATTACTCAACACCCATCAACATACGCAAGAACTGTAACTACTTTATCTTCTTTCAACTCCAACCAAGAGAGGTTAAACAAATCCTGCGAGAAATCGATGGTAGTCTCACCAGCGGGGAGTTCAATAGTATGTACAAAACGTGTGTCACGAAACCTCATGATTTTTTTATGCTTGATTTAGTTAACCCTGAAATGAGATATAGGAAATGTTTTGATCCTTTAAATAAAACATGGAACAAAAATTAGAGTCATGGTTGTACGTATACAGAAAGAGCTACAAATTCTACAGTGATGTTAGTCTGTCTCTGACAGTTGCCAAGTTCTTGTTTGGTACTTCGAGTTTGACTGCTTTCGCTCTGCTTCCCCTAGCATCCTTGAGCATCGTGGTCAGTGTCATAGAGATTATTGATAAATCCTTGCATATCTCAGAACGGAAAGAAGAATACAAGTTTGCCTACAAGTTTTATAAGTCTTTACTCAATTCCTTGAGAGCAAAGACTGTTTCGGAGGAGGAGGCTTTGATTAAAGAGCAAGAATTTATTAAGGACTTGCAGTACTTCCCCATGGAAAAATATTTGAAGAAGAAAGGTTTGAACGGGTACGAAAAATAATTTTACATTCTTAATAAATGAGCAAACACGATACAAAAAAGAAGATTAAAGGTGGAGATTTAGTCGGTTGGATGCAAGATAAGCTCAATCCACCAGAAATGCACCTTCCTGGTTATCAGTACTGTGGACCTTTTACAAAGCTTTCTAAAAGATTGACTAGAGGGGATCCAGGAGTTAACAGAGTAGATAAAGCATGCAAGAAGCATGACATAGCATACAGTCAAACAAAAGACACTAGACAGAGACATGTTGCAGATGAAGAGCTTTTAAAGGATCTAGCCACCATTGAAAACCCAAACAGCGGATTTTATCCACTCGGAGAAAAACAAGCAAGGGCTGTGATCCGACCAATCATAAAAACCAAAAAAGTTTTTGGACTGGGTTCTATTGTGACATACTGCTTGATTTGTAAAAAGAAGACAGGCACACTAAAGGTTGAAAATTCGGTGACAAGCAACGGAAGGCCTGTTATGAAAGGTGAATGTGAAAAGTGTGGGTCAAGGAAAAGTTCTTTTTTAAAGTTGACGGGGTAACTCAGAACACCCCTAAACTGAGAGCTGTGTACTATGATCCTGAAACTGGATATTGCGGCATCACGGAGCTTGAGAGGAAGGTGCATGTTCCTAGAAAGGACATCGAAGAGTTCTTACACCAGCAAGATGTTTACACCAAACATAAACCACTTATCCGTAAATTCAAAAGGAGGAGAACTTACGTATCACACATTGATGACCAATGGCAAGCAGACTTGTTATTTTTAAAGCCATTATCAAGTTCTAATGATGGCAAAAACTACTTACTAACAGTCATAGACATTTTTAGCAAATATGGTTGGGCTATACCAGTTCGCAGGAAAACGGGTGAGGAAGTTACTATGGCGTTTAAAAAGATCTTTAAGGAAAGAATTCCTGAAAAAATTCAGACAGACAAAGGGACCGAGTTTATTAACAAAGAGACGCAACAACTGTTTAAAGAGAATAATATTCACTGGTTTACTACTGAAAACGTCGAAATCAAATGCTCCGTTGTGGAGCGTTTTAACAGAACTTTAAACGGTAAAATTAGGAAATACTTAGCGGCTAACAATACAAATAGATACGTAGATGTCTTGGATCAATTAGTGAAGAATTACAACAACTCATACCACAGAAGTATCAGAATGACACCCGCTGAAGCCAGTCTAGAAGAAAACAGTGGCGATGTGTATCACAATTTGTTTAAAGAAAAGGTCATACATAAACCCAAATACCAGGTAGGAGATAAAGTAAGAATATCAATATATAAGTCTACCTTCAGAAGGGGTTATCAAGCAACTTTTACAGAAGAAATATTCGTCATTTCTGAAGTGTTAGAAACCGACCCAATCACTTATAGAGTAAAGGACTCAAACAATGAAGAGGTGAAAGGTACCTTTTATGATAATGAACTGGTGAAGTATGATAAGAAAGACGATGTGTATAAGATTGAGAAAATAATCAGAAAGAAAGGGGACAAGTATCTAGTGAAATGGTTAGGCTATCCTGAGACCAGTTGGATCCATAAAAACGATCTTCTTTAAATTTATTTTTAATAGCTGTCAAAGCTATTAAAAATTCACGTCCTCACCACACCTAGTTGAACTTTCCTAGTAAGCCCAATTTAAAGCATTGAAAATGACTCTACAGATTTCTTCATTTTGGGTAAGCGTTTTCTTCATTTTAGGCAACTTAAGTGGGGTCTGATAACCCCTTTTCCGGAGCAAATGAAATAGAATGTATTCTTTGCTGATTAGGTTTTTTCGCTCTGGGAACATCTCTTCATATTTATGGCTAAAAGAACAAAAGTCTTCCAATAGCTCTTCTTCAAAAGGAATGTGGTACTCAGTGAGCCATGCAGATAGAGTTTTCATTCGATGTTTTCGCCTCTCTTGGATCTGCTTGTTTCTATAAAGATCGAGCAGATCAATAGGAGGCTTATTGGGATTATACCTCAGCTCCTCACCACATGTTGTGCAAACATACCAGCCATCATCATTTTCTCTCACATCTTCATGCTCACATTCTCGAGCTCCTCCGTCTGATGCAACTTTCATGTCTAGACCTAGCATTCTTATTACTTCGAACACTTCCTTCATCATATTTATTATAGTAAGTCTTCCTTTTAACTGCTTTTAAATTTGATGGTACCCCTTCGACATTTTAAGCATTTAAAGAGAAGGGTTGCAGTATATAAAGCATGGATTTTCAATCGAAAACCGTTCGGCAGTTGCAAGACTACTGTCGGGAACATAATATTCGAGGATACTCGAAACTTAAAAAGGCGGAACTGATATCCCTCATTCATCCAATTGATTCATTCTCAACGAATCATAACGGGCTATCCAGTTTCCACGATGACTTGTTCATCAAGCAAAAGAAGAACAGAGTGCAGCTGTTCAGGTGTTGCAGTAAGTTATTTAAGGCATCTAGCATAGATAAGCACTTGCAAACTAAAGCTCATCGAAACTATAGACCAAAGAAGGCCTCTCAGAAGGAGGACCACAGAGATGATTTTGACAACATACAGAGCCTGCATCACATGACCATCAACCAACTACGTGATTTTTGTCGGACGCGTGGCATCACAGGTTATTCCAAATTACGAAAGGCAGACATCATCGCCCACATAGAAAGTGCATTGTTCAACCGTCACTTCAAATTCGATGCCGACCTGTTTTCAGATTCGCGAGAGAGAAGGCTATATACCCCCCTTGAGGTTGAGACGACATTTGAGTCTCGGTTGAAGACGTATGGTATCCCAAACGAACACAATCTGATGCTTCCCAAAGACTTTTTGAATGATGTTTCACCACTAGTCCGGGGTCTCATTACAAAACATCTCAAGAGGCTGCATGGTTTGAAGGTTAATATTGAGTTCCTCTGTGACTATGCAAAAGCAAAAGATGGAAAGGTGGAAGAAATGGAGAAAAACTTCAAAACAGAAAATGAGATCATCTTAGAATCCACTGATTTGGTAGATTATTACAGATCGGTTATCCAAAAGTTACTGACAGAGATGGAGGAGTTTGTTGCCAAGGGTTCAGGGTGGACGCTTGTCAGAATTAAAAGCCTTGAGGTAAGGATCAATAAATACAACCCGCTGAGAGGGGCATCCTACATCGATCTGCCGAAAAAGATTAAGGCTAAAAAGGCAGTCATAAACGTGCAAAATGAGGATAATAAGTGTTTCATGTGGGCAATACTCTCTGCACTGCACCCAGCGGAAGAACATGTCCAAAGAGTCACCAAATATAAACCGTATGAGAATGAGCTAAAGTTTGAAGGCATTGAGTTTCCAGTGAAGATGGAAGATAGAGTATTTAACAGGTTCGAAAAGTTGAATAACATATCGGTGAACATATATTCATACGAAGGTAATGATATTTACCCATTGAGAATCACTCAAAATAAGGAAGACACACACGTCAATTTGCTGTACATAAAGAATATGGAAGGAAACAGTCATTACTGTTGGATAAAAGACATGTCAAAATTGATAAGTGCTCAATTATCTAATCATGATGGTAGAGTATATCCCTGTGATCGATGTCTGTTAATTTATCGCTCTGAGGAAGCTCTTCAAGCTCATGAAACGGATTGTAGGAAGAATACACCAGTAAAGATTGTAATGCCCAAGGAGGACGAATCTCTGCGGTTCAAAAACTACCAAAGGTCTTTACGATTACCCTTTGTGATGTACGGAGACTTCGAGTGCTTGACAAACAAGATAAACACCTGCCGCCCTACAAAAGACAGCTCATTCTTACATAAATATCAAAAGCATGAACCTATGAGCTTCACTGTCTACATCAAATATAAACACGCAGACTATAAGGCACCAATCGCATACAGAGGACCCAATGCCGCCAAGCTGTTCTTTGATACAGTGAAGACTGAGGCGCTAGCGATAAAGAACATTTATGATAAGAAGCAACCCATCAAAATGACCGCCGAAGATGAAGAGCATTTCCAAAGGACCCATGTTTGCCATATCTGTGACGGAGATATCAGGAAGAAACCTTCACCCTATTCACCCAAGGATGAACCAGACTTCCGAAAAGTCAGAGATCATGACCATCTTCTCGATCCGGCGAAATGTGAATCGAACTACAGAGGACCTGCTCACAACCTTTGCAACCTAAAGTATCAAGAGCCTTCGTTCATTCCGGTGTTTATCCACAACTTATCTGGCTACGACGCCCATCTCTTCATAAAGGAGCTCGGTGGGGAGAAAGGAGACATTGATGTCATTCCGAACAACGAGGAGAGATACATTTCATTCAGTAAGGAGGTCGGGGCGAGGATGGTAGAAGGTGGCGATGGGAAACAAGTTAAGATACCTGGTATAAAGTTGAGGTTTGTCGACTCGTTCAAGTTCATGGCCGCTAGCCTCGACAGTCTTGCGAAGAACGTAAAGGAGTTCAGGGAGACAGCCAAGTACTTCCCCAAGGACAAACTGGACCTCGTCACCCGAAAAGGCGTCTATCCATACGATTACATGGACTCGTGGGACAAATGCGAAGAAACCAAGCTACCCCCACAAGAAGACTTTTACAACCAATTGAATGAGTCACACATAAATGATGAGGACTACGAGCATGCTAAAAGGGTATGGAAGGCCTTCAACATTAAGACATTGGGTGAATATTCCGATTTGTATGTCAAGACTGATGTCCTCATCCTAGCCGACATCATGGAACACTTTAGAGATGTCTGTCTAAAGACCTATAAGTTGGATCCTGCATGGTACTTCACCGCGCCAGGACTCTCCTGGGATGCCATGCTCAAAACCACCGAGGTCGAGCTAAAGCTGTTGACAGACTATGACATGATACTCATGCTAGAAAAGGGGACCAGAGGAGGCATCTCTCAGTGCTGTAACCGATATGGGAGGGCGAACAACAAGTACGTGAAGGACTATGACGAGAACAAGAAGTCTAACTACCTGATGTACCTTGACGCCAACAACCTTTACGGATGGGCCATGAGTCAATACCTACCGCGTGGCGGCTTCAAGTGGAGCACTGTGTCAGATGTGACCCAAGTAGCGGATGACTCAGACACAGGATACATCATAGAGTGCGACCTACAGTACCCATCCCATCTGCACAACCTCCATTCAGACCTGCCTCTAGCACCTGAGAGCAGGATGCCCGATGGCTCAAAACAACCAAAACTACTGACGACCCTCTATGACAAAGAGCATTATGTGGTTCATTACAGGGTTTTGAAGCAACTGTTGCAGTTGGGGATGAAGCTCAAAAAGGTGCACAGAGTGTTGGAGTTTCAGCAGTCTCCCTGGTTGAAGAGGTACATAGACCTGAACACTGATATGAGGACCAAGGCAACCAATGACTTTGAGAAAGACTTCTTCAAACTTATGAACAACTCGGTCTTTGGCAAGACGATGGAAAATATCAGGAAGCGACTCGATATTAGGCTAGTATGCGATCCCCAGAAAGCGGAGAAGCTAGTTGCTAAGCCCAACTTCAAGGGGCGGACCATTTTCGACGAAAGATTAGCCGCCATGCATATGAACAAGACGAAAGTGATCTTTAATAAGCCAATATACGTCGGTATGAGTATCCTGGATCTATCCAAGCATCTGATGTACGACTTCCATTATAATCTTATGAAGCCTAAATACGGGGACGATATCAAGCTATTGTACATGGACACTGACAGTTACATCTACGACATACAGACCGAGGACTTTTATGAGGATATGAAAGGAATGATTGACTACTTTGATACATCAGATTATCCAGAAAACAATAGGTATGGAATGTCCCGAGTCAATAAGAAGGTCCTGGGGAAGATGAAGGATGAGAATGCAGGGATGATCTTGGAAGAGTTCGTTGGCTTAAGATCTAAGATGTATGCCTGTAAAACTGAAAAAGAGTTCATTAAAAAGTCAAAGGGTGTTAAGAAATGTGTAGTGAAAAATAGGATATCTTTCGGGGACTATAAAAGCTGTTTGTTCTCACAGGAAGTACACTACAGGACCATGAATCTCATCAGGAGCACAAAGCATGAGATTCATTCCATACAAGTCAATAAGATTGCCCTATCAGGAAAAGATGACAAGCGTCATATATTGGAAGATGGTATCCATACCTTGGCCTGGGGGCATTGCACAATTCAAAAATAAACCATGGGACAGTTTTAAACTTTAATGGTCATTAACCATTAAAGTTAACGGTAGTTCATGTCTGGAATGATGGTTAGGAGCTGCGGTAGTCTGTCCTCCACCTCTTCATCTGGGCATCCCTGCAGCTCCTTCTTGAAGCAACTCGCAAGCGAGATCTCCTCTCGGTTGTGGTTGTAGATCCTTGTGACCTTGTAGGGCTTGTTGTTGCCCTCCTTTGAGCTGCCGTACAGGAGCCAGCACTTGGAGCTCACATCATCGATAAGAGTAGAGGGTTTATCGGTGATGTTGGTAAACAGGCCGAGGTTATCGACCTCCTCCCTGGCCTGGCTGAGCAGAGTGTGTTTGATCGCGTGCTTGGAGAGGAAGATGTGCGGGAAGTGCAGGTGAAACCCGTTCTTGAGCGTGGTTTTGCCCTGGGTGCGGTCAGAGACGGAGAGCGGCTTCTCCTATGTGACAGCGGCAACAGAACGGTTGTTGTATATATTATAATGGTTTAATACCATTATAATAAAATTTAATGTACAATTTTAAACATTTGCGCTGGTAGTGCTTTCCCGACATCTTTTGTTCCCAAATATACAAAGAATATAGGTTTGGGCTCATCATTTAGCTTCATATATTCTGAAGCTCTTTGCTCGCATCGCTTCGGTAAAAACAAACTGGAGCCATCTTCTAACTCCACTACTAGTTTTTCCCCATATTTGGTTGCTATCTGCTTAATTTCACTGATAGGGTATTTTTCATCGATTGTGAGTTCATTCATCTTTTTATAGCTCCCTTCCAATGTACTAAGTGCGTTAAGTTTGTCCATGGTTTTTTTGTTCTCTTCTATCTCTAAATGCATCTCTTTAAATGCTTAAAATATTGTCTCATCCGCGGAAAAGAGGGTGCTCGTCTCAGGGGGTACCCTTCGGGGGTCAACGACTTTTCGCTGATTTCTAAAAGTGGGTTCTGAAAGAGTCCTATGGGGTTGTCTTATACCATTGTTTTAAAAAGGGGGTGGAGATTTAATGGAGGGGCTGAGAGCCATTCCTTTCTAAAAGTGGGTCTGATTTTAATGGAGGGGCTGAGAGCCATTCCTTTCTAAAAGTGGGTCTGATTTTAATGGAGGGGCTGAGAGCCATTCCTTTCTAAAAGTGGGTCTGATTTTAATGGAGGGGCTGAGAGCCATTCCTTTCTAAAAGTGGGTCTGATTTTAATGGAGGGGCTGAGAGCCATTCCTTTCTAAAAGTGGGTCTGATTTTTATAGGTGTTTGAGAGCCATTCCTTTCTAAAAGTGGGTCTGATTTTAATGGAGGGGCTGAGAGCCATTCCTTTCTAAAAGTGGGTCTGATTTTTATAGGTGTTTGAGAGCCATTGTTTTTTAAAAGTGGGTGGAAATTTTATGGGGTTTTGAGTGCTATTACTTTCTAAAAGTGGTTCTGATTTTAATGGAGGGGGCTGAGAGCCATTACTTTCTAAAAGTGGGTGGAGTTTTTTTATGGAGGTGTTTATGGGTCTGGTCCAGCTCTGTCAATCCCATACTACTTCCAGTAAATGTGGACTAGTTCAAAGCAATGACTCTATTACCAAAGTATTCCTCTAAAAGAACAAAAACTGCTGGGGTACGATGTGGTCGGGCGCCATCTTACATGAAGTACGAAGTGCCTGGGTAATCCTCCAACGCTTGTAGTGTGGCGACAAACTGTTCCAAAACCGCAGTGCACCATTCAGTAGTAACTGTTTCCTCCAAGCAAAAAGGACTAAAGATATCCTTGCTCGATACTGCAGCCCAAACGGTAACTTTTGGGGAATATAGTTGTTGTGCTTGACACAAATGCCAGTTTTCGGTATCCCCCAAACGCAAGTTTTGTCTGTTCACGACACCATCCAGGTGGAAATGGGCCTCATATATGAACCATATGGAGCCAACATCAAATCCATCACCATCAATCATGGTGGGCATATCGTTCCCTTTGTTGCACAGCTGAAAATGTTACGGCTTGGTGACATTGGATCTTGAACGGAAACATGTCTAGGGTGTTCCTCAGGATTCTGTACGTGTTGAATGGCGTTAATCTGGATTCAGCTGCACTTCTTCGGATGGATTTAATCGGATTAGACTGAATAACTACTGCAACTGTCGGGACATTTTCAGGTGTAACTGTAAATTGCCTGAAACCAACATGCCCCACTAACTCATCAGCTGAGCTGCCTGTCCGTTGAAATTTCTCGAAAAGCTGGCGAATTGTTTTCACATCAGGATCTTTGCAAACTTTAAATCGGGATTGAAAACTGTGCCTTGTTGGTGAAGGATTGCGATATATATATATATATATATATATATATATATATATATATATATATATATATATATATATATATATATATATATATATATATATATATATATATATATATATAATTAAAAATGAATATTACCACAGAAACTCGTAAACAACTAGACAGAAAATAAGAAACCAATATACAATACGCGCATAATGCAGCAGACAAGTATATGGGTAAATATTTGAAATGTAATAATAAGAATTATGTAAAAATAAAAAAATACAATTCAAGTAATATTAACATCACCATAGAAGCAAATTCACGGCCATAATGCCGATAAGTGAAAAGAACAGCACCATCCCAAATTCGATGATTAATTAGAATTAAATTCATCGTCAGGTCTGAGTATTTAATTCCAATTAACCCAAACAAATGCCTGTTTCAGATTAAGCAATAGTACATTACTATAAATACTTAAACTCAGACTACAGGCAACAAAAAATGAAAAAAGGATGCATTAAGAAAATTGTATTACCATGCGGCATGAACCATTCTTCTACCACGTGTATACACGATCAACCTCAACAGCTTAATTTAGAAGCACCGGAATGAACAAGTCGAAATTCTACCAGGGAGGCAGTACGAACGTTCACGGAGTTACTCCCAAACCCGTCCAGTGAGTCTAAGCTGGAGACTGGACAAGCAATGCAGAATACAACTTCCCAAATATGCAAACATGAATATGAATATGAATCAAAGATGAAAATTCCTACTAAACAAGTAATTCATATGAAAAATGGATAATCGAGAATGCCACTATACACCATTATAAGGGAGCTCAAAACGTAGTTTCAATACTGACAAAAGTTACATATTTTTGCGAAAATAAAATTCAAAACATTAATGTTAATGCATCTTATTTTCCGATTTTTTGATTTTTCTAATGTTTTTGACTTAGTTTATTATTTTTCATTTTTATTTATATAATTAATAATTATATATAATATATATATATATATACACATACACACACACACATATATATAATACGAAGGCACCCGAAGGCTAATACGAAGGCACCCGAATACGGAAGAACAAGACCAACCAAACAGAAGGAAACTGGACCAAAAGTGAATCCTGCCCAACTCGCTATCTTATATATGTTCATCTTACGCATGCGTGCAATCTTAGCAGGTACGCATAAACTTTATTTACTTGCAGATTGAAGAAGTAAACTGTCAAAATCTACCTGATCCTTGAAAATCGATCTATAACAATCCTTTAAGAAATATAAAGGATAATGTTTATATAAAGCCTCTTTTATGATTTTTATATTGCTATTATTGCAATCTTTTTTAAACGTGTTGTAAATTTGATTTCTCTTGAAGTGTCCGAGTATGATATTTCTGAAAATATTTTTGGTAAGATTTGTTTTCCAATCGATGAGATGATTGATCTTAATTTTATATAATTCTCTTTTGTCATATAACGTTGTATAATGACCATATAATCCATGTTTTTTTATTGAGATGTCCAGAAAATTTACCGCTTCATTTTCTGCTTTACAATTTTCTATTAATTCCAATTCCGGTGGGTAAAGAGTGAAATCGAAATTGGTGGTGGCTTCATAACACCCCAATAGCACATCGTCAACAAACCGGAAATATGGTATCTCAGACAAAATATGGGTTCCTTTTTCATATGTTGTGAGGTAAATATCAGCCAAGATTGATGAGCAGGCTCCTCCCATTGGAATTCCCTTTATTTGTCGGTAATAATTTTTTCCGTTATATAGAATATTTTCTTTTAATACTAGTTCAATAAGGTCAAGGTATCTTCGATAAGTAATAAAATCCTTCAAATTAAATTCTTCATATAATTTTTTCAAGATTGAGTATAAATTAGATAAATCAATGTTGTTAAATAGGTCGCGGAAATCAAAGCTTTTAAAACATATATCTTTATTACAATGTTTTAATCGATCGATAATTTCTATTCCATTTTTGATCATGACATGATTCTGTTTTTTGATATTTTCCATCACAAACTTGAGGATGTTCAATAGTCGTTTATTAGCTATTGTAAGATATGATCCACAGCCTACGGTAACTGTACGGAATTTTACAGGCTCTTTATGCATCTTTGGAATGAGGATTAAATATGGAAATTTAACATTTTTTATTTCATTACCGATTCGTTTGTACATAGCTTGAATCCTTTTGGATAGAACATTTCCATTATTGTGTAATGGGGTGTACATAGTACCGTCTAGATAGCAGTGGAGAAGTGTATCTATGTAAAACTTTTTGCATGTAAATGCAAAATGTGATACCATCTTGTCTGTATAAGTTATAACAAAATTTTCTTTTACAGTTTGTATAGCTGCAGGTATTGAAAGATTCCTAATTCTGGTATCTTGTCTGATGTAATGAAACAGAATTTCTTTTAAAAAATTATATTTCCATTCTTGAAAGGCTTGGATAGGTAAACTGTGTTTTACTGCTATTTTATAAATGAATTCTTCTAGATCTTGATTGAAATTTTCGACTACTTGGTTATATTCTTGTGATCTGTATTTAGTTCCGAGTTTGAAAATATTTTTTAGAGTGTTATCTGAGATAATATTCAGATCACCTGTAATGATGTGATTGTGATAAGGATCTTTAAGTTTGCTATCATGGCATTTGCATTCTGTTGTTTTAGTATCCAATTTTTTACATATATTGTTGTAGTTGAAGAATCTTCTACCGTTTGTGCGTACAAAGCGGTAAGTCATTTTTACCTTAAGGTCCTGAACAGGTAAGAAAGTTTTAATACTATAGAGTATCGATTTAAAGGGAATTCCATCAAATTTCTTATTTCGGAATGTGGTTATAAAATATTCTATAATTTGTTTGTTCTGTATTCTGGGATTTAATCCAATTTGAAATTTTCTGGCCCTTAATTTAATTAAGTCTAGCATAATGGCTATATATTTATGTGTTTCTTCAATCTGAAAGTCTATAGGTTCTTCCAACGTATATTGCTGTATAAAAGCCCATATACGAGGTAAATATTTGATTTTTATACTGTAAATGACATCCTTAATCCAACTGTACTTGATTCCGTCTTTGGTTTTAAATGATTCTATAAATATGGAGATTTTTTCTTCTGTGTCTTTATAGCTATAATGGTGTTTTCCTCTTCCTCTATGCCATCGCTGTGACTTCCTTGGTATCAATGAACTTGCTAATGGATAATTGTCAACATTTCTACAATAATCTAAATTGTAGCTTTCTTTAAAATTGAGGGAATTCAATCCATAAGGGAATGTCGTTGAGTACTGTTTAATATGTGTGGCCTCCCACCACAATCTTTCCATCAATTGAGGTACTATATCTAGAATGGTGATGATGGTTCTAGAAAAATCATGTTGTCTGAAATGCCTAATTTCCAAACTGCTTAAATGTCGATCGAGTTGTCTTTTGTTACAGACTTGACTCCTGTGTAAATTGATTCTTATATTAAGTGGGTTCTGAGTCTGTCCAATATATTTTGTATGACAAGTAAGACAAGTGATACAGTATATTGTGTTGTAAGATTTACAAAATATTCTGTTCGGATTAGCATGTTGCTTAATTTGAAGCGGGTTGGCCACAGGACACAGTTTGCATCTTTTTGATAGGCATTTTTGAAATCCACAATATCTTATATGACTGTGATGCATAAAATCATTTTTAAAAAATTGTGATTCTGTTTGAATCGTGTCATTATACATATCATCACTAATACGGACATTTTTTCTTGTTGTCGCTTGTTTTTCCTGGACTGTATAAAGAGGTTGGAAATAGCTTTTAATAGACTTCATCAATGTAGAGAGCAAAGGGTAATTGGTTATCGATGCCACAAATACCCTTATCTATTGTGCCACCGAGCATATATTCCGTGAAGAATATTTTTGCCAGTCACTTTATATAATAAGCTGTATTCATTCATGTTTAGTTTCAACATTTTATGACTCATATTGAGGAGTATGAAAGTAATTCGCTAGCAGTCTTGTATTATACGCCTCATAAATATGAGGTTTCATTGCTTTAAGACTTACAAGTAGAACAGGAAATACTCATGAAGGTAGCAATAAAATACTCTTTCAATTCAATACGTCCACATATGATCTGTAACATTTCGTGTAACCATACAGTCCATTAATGGAATAAGTGACATTTTCAAAGATTTTAAACTTTTTTTGGAGTGATTTTTTATCTGATTTACAAGAAATGCGTCAAAAGGGCAGGTTAATTAACGAGTCCTGTTAGTTCCAATACATTAAAACATTAAAACATATAATTAATCCAATTTACTAAAATTGCGTCATAAGGGCAAGTAAATTAACGAGTCCTGTTAATTCTAAAACTTTAAAATACTAAAACATAAACGACATTAAAACCTAAACTACATAATGCATAAATTACTATATCATACTTTACATAAAGACGTCTATACTGACATATATACTATATAATGCAAAAAGGGCGATAACAGATATCATAAAAATCTCACCCTTATTCCATGTATTCCACCCTTATTCCATCCTATTTAACAACATTGATTTATCTAATTTATACTCAATCTTGAAAAAATTATATGAAGAATTTAATTTGAAGGATTTTATTACTTATCGAAGATACCTTGACCTTATTGAACTAGTATTAAAAGAAAATATTCTATATAACGGAAAAAATTATTACCGACAAATAAAGGGAATTCCAATGGGAGGAGCCTGCTCATCAATCTTGGCTGATATTTACCTCACAACATATGAAAAAGGAACCCATATTTTGTCTGAGATACCATATTTCCGGTTTGTTGACGATGTGCTATTGGGGTGTTATGAAGCCACCACCAATTTCGATTTCACTCTTTACCCACCGGAATTGGAATTAATAGAAAATTGTAAAGCAGAAAATGAAGCGGTAAATTTTCTGGACATCTCAATAAAAAAACATGGATTATATGGTCATTATACAACGTTATATGACAAAAGAGAATTATATAAAATTAAGATCAATCATCTCATCGATTGGAAAACAAATCTTACCAAAAATATTTTCAGAAATATCATACTCGGACACTTCAAGAGAAATCAAATTTACAACACGTTTAAAAAAGATTGCAATAATAGCAATATAAAAATCATAAAAGAGGCTTTATATAAACATTATCCTTTATATTTCTTAAAGGATTGTTATAGATCGATTTTCAAGGATCAGGTAGATTTTGACAGTTTACTTCTTCAATCTGCAAGTAAATAAAGTTTATGCGTACCTGCTAAGATTGCACGCATGCGTAAGATGAACATATATAAGATAGCGAGTTGGGCAGGATTCACTTTTGGTCCAGTTTCCTTCTGTTTGGTTGGTCTTGTTCTTCCGTATTCGGGTGCCTTCGTATTAGCACGCAATGGGGACCAACCTTTGCTTTGTATTGGTACCGTGAGCGTTTGCCTAGGCTGGAAAAGCAGCTTTAAACGGGAGGGGGAGTCGCAATCCTCCCCAACCATTAAATGCAAAGCATTTGGTTATCCCAAGTTCCTTTAATTCTTCTTTTTCTTGGATTACATCCACATATATATATATATATATATATATTTTTATTTATATTTTTTTTTATTTTTTTTCCCCCTACTGTATGTTAGTCACTATAATTGGGAATGTTTTCTAGGATGTTATCGAGTGAAATTTGATACACTGAGTTGATAATTTTAATAACAAACTTGGGGGGATATGCATTATTAGTCGTTGTACTCAATAATTCCATAAAGTGCGCTAATTTATAATATTCATCACAAATTTTATTGATTCTAAGAGCCTGGTTTATTATAATATTTCTAAATACAGATATATGCAAACAAGAGTCAAAATGTTGAATTTTTGATGTATTAAATTTAAAATCCTGTCTTTTATCATACAAGTTTATAACCATATTACAATTTTGTAAATTTAAATTTAAATCTAAAAAGTTTGCAACATTTGTGTCATTATTACTTGCATTTAATTGTAAATTTTTTGGATAAAAATTTAATACTATAGGGATATTATTATTTGGGGATACACATAAAATGTCATCTAAATATCTAAACATGTGCATATTATGCAAGCTTGGATTAATGTTTTTTTCATAGAAGAATATTAAATGCAAGTAATAATGACACAAATGTTGCAAACTTTTTAGATTTAAATTTAAATTTACAAAATTGTAATATGGTTATAAACTTGTATGATAAAAGACAGGATTTTAAATTTAATACATCAAAAATTCAACATTTTGACTCTTGTTTGCATATATCTGTATTTAGAAATATTATAATAAACCAGGCTCTTAGAATCAATAAAATTTGTGATGAATATTATAAATTAGCGCACTTTATGGAATTATTGAGTACAGCGACTAATAATGCATATCCCCCCCAAGTTTGTTATTAAAATTATCAACTCCGTGTATCAAATTTCACTCGATAACATCCTAGAAAACATTCCCAATTATAGTGACTAACATACAGTAGGGAAAAAAAAAAAAAAAAATATATATATATATATATATATATATATGTGGATGTATATATATATATATATGTATATATATATATATATATATATATATATGTGTGTATGTGTGTATATATATATATATTATATATAATTATTAATTATATAAATAAAAATGAAAAATAATCAACTAAGTCAAAAACATTAGAAAAATCAAAAAATCGGAAAATAAGATGCATTAACATTAATGTTTTGAATTTTATTTTCGCAAAAATATGTAACTTTTGTCAGTATTGAAACTACGTTTTGAGCGCCCTTATAATGGTGTATAGTGGCATTCTCGATTATCCATTTTTCATATGAATTACTTGTTTAGTAGGAATTTTCATCTTTGATTCATATTCATATTCATGTTTGCATATTTGGGAAGTTGTATTCTGCATTGCTTGTCCAGTCTCCAGCTTAGACTCACTGGACGGGTTTGGGAGTAACTCCGTGAACGTTCGTACTGCCTCCCTGGTAGAATTTCGACTTGTTCATTCCGGTGCTTCTAAATTAAGCTGTTGAGGTTGATCGTGTATACACGTGGTAGAAGAATGGTTCATGCCGCATGGTAATACAATTTTCTTAATGTATCCTTTTTTTATTTTTTGTTGCCTGTAGTCTGAGTTTAAGTATTTATAGTAATGTACTATTGCTTAATCTGAAACAGGCATTTGTTTGGGTTAATTGGAATTAAATACTCAGACCTGACGATGAATTTAATTCTAATTAATCATCGAATTTGGGATGGTGCTGTTCTTTTCTCTTATCGGCATTATGGCCGTGAATTTGCTTCTATGGTGATGTTAATATTACTTGAATTGTATTTTTTTATTTTTACATAATTCTTATTATTACATTTCAAATATTTACCCATATACTTGTCTGTTGCATTATGCGCGTATTGTATATTGGTTTCTTATTTTCTGTCTAGTTGTTTACGAGTTTCTGTGGTAATATTCATTTTTAATTAGTTAGAACTGAATTACACTAAAGTTAGCTGCATTTGCGCTGAATTGGTGTCAAATTTTAACTTTATTTTATCTCATTATTCCTAATCTTATCACTTTAAAATGTCTTGTAATTGTATTCCTAGGTAATAACTCTATTCTTAGCCATTGTTTTTGTGATCGATCTTAGTTTTTCATATATTGAATATCTTATTGTTTTTGTGATCGTACGTAGCCTTTCATACGTTGAATCTCTGATTTGTTGAACCATTAAATAAATGTATATTTATTGGAAGAATTTGAATCCTGTATTTACAGCAATGGTTGTATTATTCCTATATTATTCTTAGATTATATTAGTTCTGTAGTAAAAATTGTGTTTCATGTTGTATTGATGGATGTTAATTTGAATCAATTTATTCTGGAATAGTCAATGTGTATATGTATATTTTTCCACTATCTATCCTAGTTTTGCTTATTCCTAAGCATTTATTTAATCCAGGTTTTAATGTGTCTACACATTAGTTTTTATATATTTTCAAAGTGTTTTAGATGATCCATTAGTTTGAAAAATAATGGTACCTTTCATATGTTGTAATTGTGTCTCCACCTTTGTAATTGAATTAAGGTGCATTCTTCGATAAAGAGTCACTTTTTTTAATGCAAGTGCCTTTATTTTGGGGAAATAAAGGTTACAATCTTTCCCTATTACATGATGTCTTATTATAAAAATTAGCGACTGGCAACTGGATGCTCTCTAACATCCAAGCTCGGTATTCGAGAACTTGTTGGGGTTCTCCTAGATCGTTATCCAGCTACCAACAATATCCTTTATCCTCTATGACTATTCCATCTTCATTCGGTACTTCCAGCCAGTATTCTTTGTTCACTTCATATAACTTTCAATCGTACAGCCATGCATCACTAAATAACACACTTAAATTTAAATCTTGTAAATCTAATAGATGTAAAACTTGCTAATAGTAATCAGATCAATTGTAACAATAATTTTGTCTTCTGTAAAACATATAATTGTATCTACCAAATTGTATGTAAAAAATGTAATATGTCATATATAGGTCAAACCAGCAACCCTCTGCATCTCCGAATTAACGTACACAGGAATCACATAAAAAAATTTTCAAATAAGGCAACTTCCTTTAATGAATCAAAATTTGAATACGAACATTTTTCTAAACATGGGTTCGACAACATTGAAATTAGTATTCTGTGTATTCAAAAAAAATTACTATGACAGATTGTTTCTTGAAAATGAATTCATTTGTGCACATAAAACTATTTTTCCATATGGACTCAATCAAATATTTAATCATCATAATATAGTTAAAAAGTCCTTTAATTCTCCTAATGAAGACCTTAATATTTATAATTCCTTCAACAATCATAAAAGTAAATCAAAAAGAACTAAAAGAGCAAGTAAATATAATAAAAAATTGCCATCATTATCTGAACTAAAAAATGCCATCCTTCAGCAACATGCAAATTTTAAAATTACTTTTGATTGGAAACAATGTAAAAACTGGATTTTCGCAATTAAAAAACAGCAATTAAATAAGGTATATAACCTTTTTATAAGTACTGCATTTGATAACGTTCATTTTAAACATTTATTCTATGATTTGCTCATTACCAGAAGTAAAAATCTTAATGGTTATTTATATGTCACAGACGTAAACTTTAATGACGAATCAAAACAAAATACTAAAATAAACGAATATTGTACCTTGAATTTTACTAATTATGTCTTAAATAATCTGAAGATAAATAATTTTTTAAAATCGGTTTCCAATTACTTTCCAGTCAAACATGTAAATCCTAAAATTGCTTATAAATATGATAAACCGCTAGGACGTTATATTTTCAACTATAATCAAATTGCCAAATCAGTAGATATTAATCAAAACTATGAATTGGATAAAGAGTCATATTGCCACTGTCATTTAGAAAAATACAAAGACTTCGTAGATAAACACCATGGGCATGTTATAACGGGAAATCTAAATATTATTAATTATGATGCACTAAGATCACTGATGTTACTGGGTACTAAGTACCGTCTACCTACTAAATTTAAACATAAATTAATTTGTAAAGGTTTATTTCTTGACTTAAATAAATTTATCTATAAAATCAGTTATAAATATCAAATCCCTGTAGAAGCCTTTAAACCCTGGAGAGTCTTAATAGAGCAATACTTAAATCATTACATATATAATCAGAAAATTAATAATTCATATAAATTTAATTCAATTAAAAATGATATTAAAGAAATACAAAATGATTTTGTCATTACATATGTCGATAAAGCATGTGGAAACTACTCAATTATATGTAAATATTATTATAAAAATACCCTTCAGTCACACTTACTTAATAAATCAAATCTATAATTTACATAAAACTAACCTTAAAATCTTATACAATAGAATATCAGCCAAATATAAGCAAATCCATCTAAAAAATAGTTATAATAACATTCCATATATTGTTTTAGTACCCAAGTTTCATAAATCCCCTGTTGCTTTTCAAACCATTACCAGTGAGCATAATTCTTACATTACTAATGCTGGAAAATTATTATTAAAGATATTACATGAAATATCCTTGTCAGATGAAATCTCAAATAATTGTCATATTGTTAAAAACAGTTTTGAATTAGTTAAGAAATTGAAAACTCTTACTAATATTCGTAGTATTTATACCTTTGATTTCAAAGATTTGTTTAATAATATTAATATAGATGATCTGTATAAAGTTATTTTAGGAATTTTTGAAAAATATAATATCAACCTAAAATATTCAAATTTTCTTTTTAAAAAATTACTTAACTTCACTCTTTATGAGAATTATATTCAACATGGTGGTACTTTTTTTAAACAACAGGTTGGTATCCCACAAGGGGGGTGTGCCTCATCATTGTTAGCTAATCTGTATTTATTCTTCTATGAAAAAAACATTAATCCAAGCTTGCATAATATGCACATGTTTAGATATTTAGATGACATTTTATGTGTATCCCCAAATAATAATATCCCTATAGTATTAAACTTTTATCCAAAAAATTTACAATTAAATGCAAGTAATAATAACACAAATGTTGCAAACTTTTTAGATTTAAATTTAAATTTACAAAATTGTAATATGGTTATAAACTTGTATGATAAAAGACAGGATTTTAAATTTAATACATCAAATATTCAACATTTTGACTCTTGTTTGCATATATCTGTATTTAGAAATATTATAATAAACCAGGCTCTTAGAATCAATAAAATTTGTGATGAATATTATAAATTAGCGCATTTTTCATATGAATTACTTGTTTAGTAGGAATTTTCATCTTTGATGCATATTCATATTCATGTTTGCATATTTGGGAAGTTGTATTCTGCATTGCTTGTCCAGTCTCCAGCTTAGAGTCACTGGACGGGTTTGGGAGTAACTCAGTGAACGTTCGTACTGCCTCCCTGGTAGAATTTCGACTTGTTCATTCCGGTGCTTCTAAATTAAGCTGTTGAGGTTGATCGTGTATACACGTGGTAGAAGAGTGGTTCATGCCGCATGGTAATACAATTTTCTTAATGTATCCTTTTTTTATTTTTTGTTGCCTGTAGTCTGAGTTTAAGTATTTATAGTAATGTACTATTGCTTAATCTGAAACAGGCATTTGTTTGGGTTAATTGGAATTAAATACTCAGACCTGACGATGAATTTAATTCTAATTAATCATCGAATTTGGGATGGTGCTGTTCTTTTCTCTTATCGGCATTATGGCCGTGAATTTGCTTCTATGGTGATGTTAATATTACTTGAATTGTATTTTTTTATTTTTACATAATTCTTATTATTACATTTCAAATATATATATATATATATATATATTTGTGGTGCATATTTCAAACATTATGCAAAGCATACTTAAATTTAATATCCCTTAAACATGGCTGTTGATCTTATATCGTAAAAACTTGCGTTGTGCCGCTAATAACCCACCATTAATATCTTTACTTCGAGTTCCTGGAATAGAATATATTAACATATTACTATTCACAATAAACTGCGCCAATTTTAGTTTTAAAATAACATAATTTATTAAGAACATTTTATTCATTACTAAATTATAACAGTTACCACATATAATTAAGGAGGAGATTGGACATGTGAAACCAGGTAAGTTATTCTTATCAACATGGTTATGACCTGCGATAAGCTGTTTTGCACATACATTTTGGTTGTCTTTAGAAGCTGGCATACAGCTAAGTGTCTTTCACATCGGAACTCGCACAAATTGCTATTGCACATGGCCTCTTCGGAAATCCGTCTTACACTGAATCTGTTTTGATGTCATCTCTGCTACTACGCTTGACATATATCAATCTATAATCATTATATCACTGTTGTATCCCTGCGTCTCTCGTATAAGTGTATCACTCATCTATCATTGAAGTGCATCTAAGATCACACGGTTACCACCTCTTTTTGCTTGAGGTCTGATACGCCTCTTCGGCTACCATTGGTTGACCTCAGTGCGATGCGAAAACTACATTCCACTTTGGTTACTCTTTAATCCCATAGCTTTTCCTTTATAAATATGAGGAAGGCACGAATATATTAAATGAAATGATTTATAATCGTTACGTGGATGATATTTTATGTGCTTGCCCTGATAGCCAATGTACCTTAGACTTCACCTTTTATTCTCCCAACTTATCTTTAACAGAAACTACACATAATCAAGTTCAAAGCATAAATGTCCTTGATTTGACAATATACAAAATATCAAGTGGTTCTGTAGGATTCAGACTATATAATAAAATAAAAGACTTCACATTTAAAATCAATTACATTATACACTGAATACATGTTTACATCGTAATGTATTCCAAAATATAGTATTAAACTATTTGATAAGAGTAAAAGTTTAAACAGCTGTGAAATAAATCGATATGAATGCGATCAAAGTTTCCTGAATGAGGCAATTGCAAAAGGCTACTCTAAGCGTTTACTTTCTGACGTCATAAGCAAGTTTTACAATATAACCGTAACAGAATGTTACAGTTTGTAGTTATATAAAAGCACACATGAAGTTTGAACAGATAGAAATATGGCATTGTCATGGACGTATTGGAAACGAGGTGGCCAGATGTTTTTATACAAAATGGTAATAGAAGACATTTAGTTGATACATACGTTTGGGTTAGGATGTATGTACGGGGTTAATTTGTGTTATTATCTGTTAGATGTTTGATATACTGCTATATGTGTTGCAATTTTTGTTACAATAGGAATTTTGTAATTTCTGTACATTTTTGCTATCTATGTTGTGTTTTAAGTATTGAGTACTTGGTTTTCGGCAGTGAATCTGCATCAGGGAGTGTCGTCATGACATAAAGCTGGCTTAACCGGGAAGTGGGGGTCACAATCCCTCCCGGCTACTTTTGATACATTGCTGTTCTTCTCTTTCATTATATTTCACTTATATAAATAAACCTGGTTGAGCTGCTTAGCGCCTATGAGTATGTTTTTAGTCTTTTGGTTGCGTTAATGTAGGTATAAATATGGTTATATATATATATATATATATATATATATTAGATATATATTATTATAGAGATATACGCATTTAGGGATTGAACAATTTATTATTCATAATATTTTTCATTTAAGCTTAAATTTTCCTACACTGAATCTAAATTGAACAGAAATCTTTAACATTTTCATACGAGCAATGCAATTTTGCATAAAATATAAGACAGTTCATGTTGAACTGCATTGTATGGATGGGAAATTATTTTTTTTTCATAAGCTGTAGAGAAATGATGAATTGCTCTTGTCATAGCTCCAGACAATTCCTCGACACCTTACAGGAAATAAAATAGAATAGGGAGACCAAAAATAAAGTAGCGTGTAATTTAATAGTCTTTTCCATTTCCACAAAAGTGGGAATTACATTTTTTCCAGAAACAGAGACACGCATTGGAATCGTTGAAAAACAAAATACCATTTTCTGAGGTATGAAAGGAAAATTGAAATACCATAAGCAGCTTTGTGCAGTATTATCTCTAGTATTTTCTTTTAATATATCCCTACTAGGATTTAATATTGGGCTAATAATGGAGCATTATTGTATATCTTGGCATTACATTGGAAATATTTCTAATGTAATCGCAAATTGGGCAAGTATTGTGTTTACTTTGGCCGCCAATATTGGCTAAATATTTTCATTACGATATTACGCCAATATTGGTGTTACATTGGTAATATTTCCAATAAAACGCCAATATTGGCTAAATATTTTCATTACGATATTACGCCAATATTGGTGTTACATTGGTAATATTTCCAATAAAACGCCAATATTGGCTAAATATTATCATTACGATATTACGCCAATATTGGTGTTACATTGGTAATATTTCCAATAAAACGCCAATATTGGCGTAATATTGTCGCAATAACTTAAGCCGATATTGGACCAATTCCTTCAAAATGTCCACTTTTTCATATTGGTTCAATATTTCCAATATTGGCTGCTAATGTTGAACAATATGGAATTATTGAATTGCTACTAAGCATGTTAGACAATTATTATATAGATAAAATGAACAGCAGTAATTTTAAAATTTAAAATCATGATCATACTTATGATTTTTTATTTTGATAATATTTCCCTTCGTGTTTTAAAATATTTTGTTACGAAATAAATTTATGGAAAAGGAAAATAAGTAACTGATATATACATTTTTTTTTTCATATGTATTAATATAATACACAAGTCATATAGAGATGGAAAACATATTACAATAACATTGTCACTACAAAAATAATGGAATATAAGATGACAAGAAATTGAAACAAATTAAAGTGTATGTACATTTTTCAGAAAATGTATGCACAAAACAAAATATATGCAGCTATGGTTAAAAATAATTTTATCAATTATAAACTATCTCTTTGGATGAATAACAAGAAAGATCAATCATGCTTAAAGCATTGATTATGAAACACTTTCCAACTTCAATGCAATTTTATTTAAGCATGTCTAAAATGCAATACATTCATCGGTAATATTTTAAAACTTATCACAATACTAAATTTATTATATATGAAAACTTAAACCTTCATTGAAAGAAATGAACTTCATTCAAATGACGGCATTGAAATATAAATTGCATTGTTTAAATATCTCTAAAATGCAATACATTCCACGGTAATATTTTTAAAACTATTATAATACTACGATAATTTATTATATTTAAAAACTTCATCGAAAACCACTGAAATTAATTTAAATGACGTCATAGAAAAAATAACACGCCTGGATCTCTCTATAAAAACAGCATTTCATTCATAACTTTCTCCCATTCATTTCATTCATCACAATACTATAACAATTAATTTTATTTAAAAATTAAGACCATGGAGCTACAAGTAATTAAACTCTGTGCTTAAAACTTCATCGAAAAAAATCGTCCTTCTCTTTATAAAATCTATTAATATTTCATTCATATCAGCCATGCAGACTCCATGGGCTAAATTATTTTGTGTTAAAGAAATACAGCAATTATAATACATCTCATTCTACATATTTTGCTGTTTACATTTTACATAAGTGAAAATAGGCTTCGTTGTAGAAATAATCAAATTTGGATAATCATTTAAACACAAATATATTGTATTTGCGTTGTTTCAGTATGTAGATGCACAGAATTTAAGAAAAAATACAGCAGTTTTAGGACGGATACAACACTCAATATGAATTAAAAAGAACTTAAAAAATCACGATTTTGAAACAAGATGCATGCCATATATCATTTTGAAGTGGGTCATGTGATATTTTCATAGCATGGTCACGTGATCGTTTCATATAAGAGGTGTAATTATTATTTTAATTTGTATTTAAAAAGCTACTGAATATATTTCGCTGATTTTTTTTATATATTTTATGGAACAATTTGAATATTACCTAAAATTTTCGATGCAATTTGTGAATTTTAAATCCGCTTGAAAAATGTTTGAAAAATTAGGTCCTATTGGGCTCAATGTATTTCATTTTTTCATCCCGGGTTCAATCCAAAACTAATTGGGTGATATTATTCATTTATATTCCCATTGGTTCTACAGACCGTCTGAACAACATACAAAAATTTCATTTTGATTAAGTCATTTTTACGGCAGTTATCGTGCTAACGGACAGACAGACAGACAGACAGACAGACAGATAGACAGACAGGCAGACAGACAGACAGACAGACATAATGAACAAAGTCATAAACACTTTTCAACTTTGTTGTAAAGTGTTAAAAACACCTACCTCTAATGCCCTAATCTTGGTGGTGAATGGAAACAAACCTGGCTCACGATGAATCTAATTTGTAATGTTTGCCCTTTAAAAATAATGTTCGCCAAATATATTCATTTTAACATTTTTTAACACTTTACAACAAAGTTGAAAAGTGTTTATGACTTTGTTCATTCTGTCTGTCTGTCTGTCTGTCTGTCTATCAGTCTGTCTGTCCGTTAGCACGATAACTGCCGTAAAAATGAGTTTATCAAAATGAAATTTTAGTATGTTGTTCAGACGGTCTGTAGGACCTATGGGAATATAAATAAATAATATCACCCAATTAGTTTTTTATTGAACCCGGGTTGAAAAAATGAAATACATTGAACCCTATGGGACCTAATTTTTCAAACATTTTTTAAGTAAATTTAAAATTCACGAATTGCTTCGAAATTTTTAGGAAATATTCACATTATACCATAGAATATATAAAAAAAAATTCAGTAAAATATGTTAAGTAGTTTTTTAATTAAAAAAATTATTTAATATAGGGAAAAAAACAAATTCATTTAAATTCTGACTTTGGGACATCTTCCAGAAAGAAAAGAGAGAGATATTATATAATAAATATCTCGCCATTTGTTTAAACGTTTTGCATATGGGAGTGGCTTCATATTTTAAAATAAATTTGGTAGATAACAATTTTTCATTTTTTTAAAATTTTATATAACTCTTCATGATAAATTTAATTGATGGCATTTTAAATGCACTTTCCTACGTCCTAGAGAGTTAAAATTTGGTACACAGCTTAAATTTGTTAAACATTTTATTCGACAAAAATTTGATGGATCTTTAAATATAGATCATACATTTTTTTCGAAATGGCCTGAAAATAATCCCCGTTCACTTCTATAAATCATTGGTGTAATATTGTTAAAAATTCTGATGTGAACAGCACATGTCTTTCTCTGCAGACTCATATTCTTTCTCTTTATTTATTCAATGATAATTTGAGTTTATCTGCACAACATAAGCATTTTAAATGACATTGAATTTACACGTTAAACTTAAATTTGGTTCTCATTTGATAGCTGGACTTATTGTCAAAGGTGGCGTAGCGAAAACGCGAAAAAACTAGAATATCTCAAGAACGGCTAGACCTAGAGTAATGGGGTTAGTCTTATTCTTTTTGTTGTCAAAAATCACATATAAAATAGGAATTTAATTGATATAATTGAGCACACGCAGTCTTTTATTTTTATATATAACGATTTTTGCTGGCCATTTCGCAAAAATAGCCCGTTCCTTTTTCCCGAATCGTAGTAGAATAACCTACAAATGATTTATATACAAAATTTTGTTAAATTTGGTATATAAATCACTTGTAGGTTATTGAAATTTTATACTCCAAATTTTGTTAAATTTGGTTCATTAGTTTTTAGCTAGAGTGGATAAAGGCAATTTCTGCGGCCATTTCGCAAAGAAGGCAGATTCTTTTTTTACGAATCGTTCTATAATCTAATGAACATCAGGATTTCCCACAAAAAACATACCTACCAAATTGTATGAAATTTGGTCCATTAGTTTTTCAATTAGAGTGGATGTAATATCCACACAGACACACAGAAACATACACAGATACACCCTTACACACACAGACGTCTTCCTAAAAGTAGTTTTTTCGTGTTCTAGAAGTCCCAAAACGTGTAGATCCTTTGAAAATTCGAGTTCCGATCTTCGGCACGATTCCAATACTTTGAGTACATACACATATATATTATCTGTGTATTATCTGTGTATCTAAATTCCGTGCCTATGCAATTACAATAGTTGTGATTTTAAATGATCCCTAAACTTTTATTATTTCTTCAAGGAAGCCTAATTTTAACATATGCAGAATGCAAATATCTCAAGCGATTGTAAGATGAATTACATAAGAATTGCTG
Source organism: Amaurobius ferox (assembly GCA_951213105.1). Taxonomy (NCBI): domain Eukaryota; kingdom Metazoa; phylum Arthropoda; class Arachnida; order Araneae; family Amaurobiidae; genus Amaurobius; species Amaurobius ferox. Next base: position 63,285,849 of record OX578144.1, read on the forward strand.
AATTTTTTTCACACAAAATTATTTAGCTCTGGAGTCTGGAATACAAGTTATATGAATGAAATATTCATTGATTTTGCATAAAGAATCAGATGATTTTTATTTCGATACAGTTTTAAATATTTAAGTATAATAAATTACTGTAGTACTGTGATAATGTAAAAGATATTACCACTGAATGAATCACATTTTAGAAATTTTTAAATGAAATTACGTTTCAGTTGGAAAGTGTTTCATAATCAATGCTTATGCATGATTGATCTTTCTTGTTTACTATATTGATACATTACATTACAATATGCATACATATTAAGCACTTACAAATGTATACTTATTATTTATACACCCACAATAATGTCCTTAATATTCTTTATCTCATTTAAGACCATTCTAAATCAATTATACCCAATAAATTATGCAATTATGTGCCCTTACCATCCACCCTAGTTTCATTACATTATCGTAATGATGGTTAAAAGTTTTACATTTACACACAGTGTAGTGCTGACTTAGTATTATCCAAAACCAAGAGTTAAAATCGTGCCGTCCATGGTCAGGAGATCAGTAATTTTGAAACAGTACACAGGATGGCATTCACATATAGTCCAGTCAGAGCATTACATTTCAACATACGGCTTGAACAGTCATCATGAATACATATATATAAGCTCTGCTGTTTATTAAGAGGATCGGAGGCGTAATCATCTGCACACATCGCATATAAATCAGAAATTGCTGCGGATTAACGACATCAGGATATACTTATAAATCACACAATATAAATCAGAAATTGCTGCGTAGTGCTGCCACGATTAGATATCACAATCATGCATATCTTTAATTTTCAATATTCCCCAGACACATGTTAATAAGTCATTCGCTTATATAACTTCGAAGCGAGAACCATTTCGCCGTCATAACAAGTTACAAAGAACAAACACCTCAGGGAGCGAACCACATTGCGTCCTTTATCCAAACAATGAAAACCGCACCCAGTGGGGGTGGCAACCACAGGGGTAATACCCTCTTTCACCTGCCAATCACCACTTGAAAGGACTTTTAGACGTACAAAAGTATCGTTCCCATACTCCGCGAAGACGGGGATAGTTTTGGGCGATGATGAGGAGAGAACTCGGGTCTTCCTAACGCAATCCTCATGCTATAACCACTGTGTTATTCCGACTTCATACACATCAGATATGAATCCAAAACTGTTCCGGAAAATGCATATAGGCGCAAAGACAACGCACTACAGAGAATATCTCAAAATACCGATATTTTTAAAGCGTATTTTTCAATCTGCAATTTCCGCAGAGGCAGAAGTGTGATGTCTCCTAGCTCCAGAAAAAAATGTCAGTGTCACTTCTCCCTGGGACACTATGGCAAAATAACTATTTCACGACGCTGATTCTTCCATGGACCATATATACTTGTGTCGTAAATGGGTTCATCCTTATTTATTCCAGGGTTGTTCACTGTTTACACATTTTGTTTTTGTTTTGTACTTCATACATCCAGTGTTTTTTAAGGACTTTTTGGCCGGTGTGTGTGTGTGTGTGGGGGGGGGGGAACGAATGAAATTTCAGGTGGAGATAAAGTTTTCCATTTGCCTTATATAAATATATCTAAATGATGTGTCACATAAATAGAAACTAGGTTAATATAAAATGTCTCCGAGTGGGGGCTTTGTCCGCTCCAGGAGGTATATCTGAAAGGAACACTGCATAAATCTATCAGCTGCATTTATGGCCATTTTAATTTTTCCTGCATCTATAGCATAATAAATAGGAAAATGATATGACTGGATCGGAAATTCGAATTCGAGTTTTCGACAGAAGAGCAGGTTTTATGCATCCTTGGACACGAGTCGAACTTTTTGTGGTAATATATGTGTGTGTATATTTTAGTGTTTATGTGCGTGTATATGTCTGTGAGTTTGTGGGCGACATATCTCACGAACGAATGAAGCACTTTGAAAATCATTTGATACGATTATTACTTGTAATCAGAGACTACAGTAACACTATTAATTTTAAACGTAATCGAATGGTCTAAAAACTCCCAATTTTCGAATGTATTTTTGAAAAAAAGTCATAAAATACCAGAAAATTTAATAACGGAAAATAAATAATCGTTTAAGATGTAATTTTTCATTAGAAAACTAATTTCACAAACTTTTAAACGTTTGTCCTTTATTTTTATTGTGACATTTCACGATTTGAAATGAATTTTTTAAAAATAATATTACAAAATCAAGATTTTTTTTCTATTAAATAAATTATCATAAACAGAACTCTCGTATGGATCTGCAAATAATAGAGTGAACTGTTTTATAAGTTGTCCTGCATGATAAAGAAATCCAAGTGTCTTGAGGAAACATATATTTATCTTTTTCCATATAGAATACTATAAGAAAACGCTTTTCAGCCAATGCTTTCAGATAAGATTTTTTGCACTCAACTACTGTTTGTACATATATGACCTGACTTCCACCTGGATCTGCTGTTAACCTTTCAACATCAATGGGGGTTAAATTAAGGCCCGTTTATAGAGACTTTGCGTATTCGCCATTTTATATCATATTTTCCCATTGGCTTCTATTACTTAGTAATTCGATATCTGGCATTGAGGAATAAATTCGCATTAAAATGGGGGAATGTTTGGCCATAAATGATTCTAATAATTCCCGAAAAGCTATCCGCATGCTCAGATTCCTCAGTGAACAAGCAGGAAGAAGTACAACGGATAAATGATTTAAGAGATGATTGCAAGACTATCTTTTTCCGCCACATTCAGCGATAAAGGAGCCAAAACAGATGAGTTCCAAGCAGACAGGAGCTGGTGGTCATTCCTTGTCACCAACGCGTTTGCCACTATTTGATAGAATATGACTGCCTTTATTATAGGATCTCTAGATTAAATACAAACGTACTAACAATACGAAGACGTCCGAGTTTACGCATGCCTCTAGCTACAAAATGTATTCTTCCCTCACTTCCAGAAAAAACAGTAAGTCATTAGGAAGAGCTCTGTTTTCTCCCCATCCCCCCCCCTCTCAACTGAGGCGCGCAACTTGACATATTTGTATTGAGTTTCTTCTTGAAACCAATTGCAAGTAAGAAAAACTCAAATTTTCTGAGTAATTGTAGACCTGGCAGCTATGTAGTAAATCTGATTAGGGCCCCTTCTTTGCTCAAAACAGTGACTGACACCAAAACTCATACCACACACATAAATTACTTATGGTCAGCGAACATGAAGAGAAAGCACATATTCTTGAATTCGTCTGGTTGCTTCAAACGTTTACCCGATATTTGCATGTGGAGTCGTCTTGACCGCTTTACAAGTTAAAAGGTTAAAATTGGATGCCAAATAGTTATGATCATGTATAGACAAACAAGGTGCTCGTATGGATCTGAATAAATTTTTTTACTTAATAAAACTAATAATACTTACTATAATCGGATTAACTAATAAATCGGATTTACCTAATAATAGGATAAATCGGATTTACCTAAAAAAACTAAAACTATTTATCTCCGCGTGTGATTTTGCAGATCATCTCCATGAGTAGAATGTATACGGTTGTGACTCTATAAAATCTCTTGTTCAGATATTTTCTTTGCTTGGAAAACTTTACAATTTTTCTTATTAATAAACAAATATCAATGAAATGTTTAGGCACAGAGTATTTTTTCACTCTAATGTTGCACCGTGTATCGGATGGAATCACAGCCAAATTGTTACTTTTCCAAAAAAAGGCTATTTTGGAAAGAAAATGTAAGAGCATATTCATATTTACACACTAATTCCTTGTTAGGGCGCGGTAGTCCAGTGATTAGCGCGCAGGAATTGCACTCGGTAGGCCCGTGTTCGATTCCCACCACTGCCAAAACTGCCGCCGTGTTCACGCGGAGTACGATAACATTAAACATGTGGGTCCGTAAGTTCTTCCGAGAGGTTGGTGGTAGGGGAAGAAGGGTACGGTCTTTGTGGATGCCTCCTCCACTGTTCCTCTAAATTGGGTGGCACTTCCCGGCCGTCCAAACAGTTACCTTACACCTTTCTGGTAGGTCGGACGGTCTGGGTTGCAACAACAGCATTAATTGTTTGTGAGAAGTTTCATAGCGATACAACATTTCCTTCGGGGTGCGTCGATTTTTATGCAGCTGCGTTTATATTTATATAAAATAAATTATATAGATTATAAACAAAAACTAATTAGTTTCTTCAGGGAAAAAATGTTTAATTTTCTAGTAAAAGTATAAAAACAATTTGAATACAAAACATCATTGTAGGTGTATATATGAACACATTGTACACCTATTTTCCTACATAAATAATGTGTCTATTATGTTTGTAGAAAAGTGCTGAATTTAAAAATTATTCACATAGTCTTCAGTATTTATTTTCCTCGCGTAATACAAAAAGAAAAACCCCAGAGCCTTTAAAGGAAATGATATCTGAAAACTTATTTCTTCCAAATAAATATTTTAACTAAAATGTATTTTTAGTAGAAAAGGGAACAAAGGAATAGAGGTAGAAGTTAATGATACTAGAATGGTGTTTTAAATCGTAGACTCACGTTTTTTATCCAATGAAAAACGAAAAAGTGTCGTATTTCTTTTTCCTTTCAAAAATGTTCTTACTTTATTCGAATTTCTATCGGAAAAATAATTTTACTTTGATGTGTAACGAAATAGAATAATTCAACATTAAATACATATTTTACATGTGAATTATATTCTATAAACTCCATATTTAACTTAAAAGTAACAGTCTCTGTTTTCAATTTTAGATTCATGTTAATCGTTTCACTACGATATTACCAATACGTAGTATGGTGGCAATGCGTTGTCTTGCAGAGAATATATGCAGAGAAGCTATGCAGATATTATAAGAAATGGCAGAAATTATTTCTGCTCATATACACATAATCAGAATAAGTATTGCAGAGAATCTGTGTAGGATAGAAATTACAATATCTATATAAACAAGAAAGATCAATCATGCATAAAGCATTGATTGAGAAATACTTTCCAACTGAAATGCAATTTTATTTAAACATCTCTAAATTGCGATACATTCAGTGCTGATATTTTTTAAATTATCCCAGTACTACAGTGATGTCTTATACTTGAAAACATAGAACTTCATCGAGAAAGACAATGCCAGTTATTCAAAATTAACTTTATTCAAGCGATGTCGTCAAAATATAAATCGTCTGCATCTCTACGTAAAATCAATGAATATTGCATTCATATCACTTCTATTCTATATTTCAGCGAAAATGAATTTTGCTAGAAAAAAATTCAATTCTAAAACAACTCACAGCGATACAATCGCTTGAGTTGTTTACATTCTGCATGGGTTAAAATTAGGCTTCGCTATAGAAATAATCAAAGTTTGGTGATCATTTAAAATCAAACATATTGTAATTGCGTTGACACATAATATAGATACACACATAATAAGCAAAAATAAAGCTATTTTATGATGGATGCAATATTAAATATAAATGCAAACATGACGAACTTTAACATCTGGAAAAAAATGGATGCAATAAATTTTTCAATGAGTCACGTGATCTCATCATGTATCATGAGTGTAGTTATTAATTAAATTTTTGTTTAAAAAACTACCCAACATAATTTTGCTGACTATTTTTATACATTTTATGAGATAATTTTAATATTTCCTAAAATTTTCGAAACAATTTGTTAATTTTAACTTCGCCTAAAAATGTTTGAAAAATGAAGTTCCATAGGGTTCAATATGTCTCTGAACTTTCTGAATATTTTTTCTTGAAATTTTTACAATATATAATGTATAATTGTCTCCATAAATGGAATTTAAGTTTTTTCATGTTTCCCTGCTGCAAAAATATTTGTAAGAGATTATGTTGTTTATTTTGGAATTTTTGCTAAAGCTAAGTGCAACATTGCACAAAATAGAAATGACCTTTAAATACAAATCAATTATAGTTAGTATAGGTAGATACAAAAATATTTGTTTAGGATGTAAAATTTTTTTAGTATTATTGTGCACCGTTGAGTACTGTTTCTTGAAGAAATCAATCGTACCAATTTTTTACTCAACAAACATTGTGTAGTTCCCAACTCTCTATAAAAATATTTCTTCATATTATGTTTTAAAATTAATTGGACATTAAAAGAATATATAGACCTAACGCTAGAAAGAAAGGGTGTATTTCTAAAATGCATACTTCGTAAGATATAAAATGTGGAATATGATGACTTTTTAAAATTTTAATAATCATATGATCCTTTAAAATATTTGACATCAAGATATGCGATGTCACGAAAAATTGAGAGAATTTTAAGAAATTTAGCATACTGATTTTAATCGGCAGCATAGATAAGTACATTTATTTTCATGGGGAATCAGAGAATCAAAAGACTAATGGTAAAAACAAATAATAAATTAACTAACATTCGTATTTGCTAAAATATGGGACAAGACGTGGAAAAAATTACTTTGAACTACCTAATAGAATTAACCGTTTTAATTGGATAATTGTTGGACAAATGAAAGATGACATTTTTGTTCATGAGTAAATTCAGTGAATAATCATCTGGTAATTCTCCTAATGTAAGTTGATTCAAAATAATTAGAGCTGGTCCAACCAACATGACCTTCTGTCCAGTAAGTTATATTATGATATTTGTAATAGAAGCACGATTACAACATGTATACAGTATATACCATGGTCATGTCCACTACTCCTTTTAAAGAAATAACTTTTAGAAAACAATCAAGAACTTATAGATATGCATAGTGTGTTTAAGTCATTTGGAAATATAGTAAATGTGTAATTACATAATATAATATATTATATAATTATAGTACATTTGTTTGAAGTATGTTTAGTTGCAAGCCTTTGTGAGCTCAAATACCTTTCATAAAGTTAGGTTATAATAAGCAACCGATATTTTTATATAAATCACTCGTAATGATCCTGCAATTCCGAAACATTTTGTTTTTTCCTACTTATGCATTTTTTTTACTAAACATATTTTTTACTTCTAAGTTAATCTATAAATCACAACTACACATTTCCTGTTCTGCTATGTTTGATTGCACGCTAAAAGAACAAGTTATAATTACCTCAAAATCCTCCCAAACTAAGATAAAAGCAAACTACAAGAAATAAATTATTGTTACAAAAACCTGCCTTAGGCAGGAAATGATAAATTCAACATAAAAAGTGGAAGAAAAGAAAATTTTGCATTAACGCCATCAATCACAAAACATGTCAAAACTACAAAGAAAGTTAAAGTTGCAATTTCCTTTATCAAGGACCCTGGAAAAATCTCTCAGGAAATTATTCAATGACATTTACATTTGGGATTATTGTCAAGCAAAATAATTTCATGATTATTAGAAAATACTATATACTAGAAGCGACGAAGTAAAATAAAATTATAAAATGACACTACTTAGAATATACAAGTAAAATAAAGGGCGTCTCAAAATTCACGCAAGAAGTAATTTTGATAGAAAACATAGGTTTACAATTAAACATTGTAATTTTTTATTGATTCATAAAGTATACAGTATAGGGTTATGTATGGAATAGCATATCGGGTAAATGGCCTCCACGGCTTTGCTGGCACATACGCACTCTTTTGTTGAAATTTTCCAAGACCGTTTTGCATAAATATGGCTGAATTTCGTTGATACAGCGCTCAATTTCTGCCTTCAAGATGTGGGTGGTCGTGGGCTTGTTGGCATAAACCTTAGATTTCAAAAAATCTCAAAGAAAACGTCCAGCGGCGTTAAATCGCATAATCTGGGCGGCCAATTCTGATCACAAAAACTAGAAATTACACGACCAGGAAATGACTCATACAGTAATTGAATTGTTTCTCTGGTTGTATGGCATATGGCACCGTCTTGGTGAAACCGCATGTTGTCCACATTCATAACTTGCAATTTAGGCACAAAAAGCTGGATTATCATGTCGCGGTAGCTGCCAAAACTTCATTATTTTTTAAATATTGCTCAACAATGAAAACGCGTTGTCCTTTCGTGTAGCGCTCCATTTTTAGTAACCCTAGACTGTCAACTGTCACGCTGTCCTTTTTTTTCGTTGTCAACACTTTATCGCACAAATGGCGCAAAATTCAAATCTTGCGTGAATTTTGGGACACCCTATATAATTTTCTAATTGCTAATTGCACTTTATATAATAAAATGTTTAACAGCTGAAAATGCAAAGAAATTTTATATATTGCAATTATTGTTATTATTAGAGGCTGCGCCTATACTTGCCACGCTCTTCAACGTCGGGGAGTTCTCATTAACTGAAGCTTGAATAAAAAATTCACGCACATCTAAGGGCTCATATTAGACTGTATGTAAAATTTCAGAAATGTACGTATTGCAAACTATTGAAGTCTGCTGCATATATATTTGACGTTCTACCAAAGTCTCTAGAGCGTTTTAGATCTATGCAATCAGACAGCTAGAAAGCTAAATGTTTTAACAATCGCTATCATTAAAAATTGGTTCGCGTGATTATTTGTTAGAGTTTTTTATAAGAACCAACAATACAACGTGAAATTGTTCATCGCAGAAATATTTACATTTTATCTGCAATTATTCATGGCAATTATGGTTGCGAAATATTCTGATTAGAAGAATAAATAATGCGTAACTGGAATTTTATCATTTGCCCTCTTTCTAACGTTTTTGCAGCAACCAATGACAGAGAAGCTGGAATCGGATGTACCCCTTAAATCAATCCACATAGTGGCAGTGCTAAATTTTAATTAATATCTTATTAACTAATGGTTAAACAAATATTATTAGCACGTCTTGAACATCGAACATCTACGGGTTTATATTAATATATTTGTAAAATTACAGAACTACACGTTTTTCCATCTATTTTCAATGCTGTGTCAAAATGTCATTTTCATTATACACTTGCTCCTCTATTAATTAACTGTATATTTTATAACGAATTTCGATTATAATTCAAATATTGGTAGAATGTGATTTTTTTTAAAGAAAGTTTATTTATAAAAAAGCGCATTTTATTTTTTTAAATAAATTTAGTTATAGACTAATAATGTGACGTCAGGCAGAAAAGAATCAATTAAACTGGAAGCACATGAGCTTAAGCTAATCAAATGTGTGTTAAAACATTAAAAACACATAACAGCACCATAATTAACTTAAAGAGTGCAGGGCATATGCATTTGACTCCTAACAAAATACTGAAAACACTATCCTAAAATCACAAATTTAATATATACAACTGTCTGTGTCGCAATAGCTCACTCATTTTTTCTGCATCCACACGGAAGAGACAGAATGAGCAAGAGGGCCTTTGAACATAGTTTAATAAATATTATTCCCATTGTGTGAGAAAATTATTTTCGATTTTAGGTGTTCACAACTTTTAAACTAATTAGAATTAAAATAATTAGTGCCGTACCGTGCCATCTGTTGACCTGAAGTAGCTTTGTACAAAATTTCGCCTTTATCCGATTCTTCGATTTTCTGCTATACAGACTAAACTGATGCACATGCCCACATATATACATACATCTTCTTTTATTATGTGAGATTGCTTAGTGGAAAGTCGACTATTTCTGCTAACCTATAAATAAACATAATATGTTTCATTGCACAGTTTTAAAATTTAAAGTGTCGGAAAAAGGTGACGATTTTATTTTACGTTATTTCCCTTGCAGGTCGGCTGCAATTCCCGCAAAATGTTCTATAACATTCTTAAACTTCTTTAACTTATTCCTGAGGAAAAACGCAGTGAAAATTTTAAAATCATTTTCACAAAAGCATTTTACATTTTATTTTCTATATGTGTGTGACTATACAGCACATTCTACGGGAGGTAAGATGAATATCACAAGATTGGAGACTGAATACGATGCATTTATGTTACCCCTCACTATTCTGTTTCTGAACGTGATATTAAAGTTTCTGAGAAAGTATTGAGAATACATGTTCAGCATCGCCAGTTTCTTTAGGGAATGTGTTTTCGGATAAAGGCAAGTCTTATACTTTGTGTAGTCACGTTTTCAGATATATGTATTGTGTTTGCGCGGAAGAAGAAAATAGTATAAACTAGTTTGAGCAATAGTGTGTTGTGTCTTACCAACTTTCGTAAAAATATTTCAGCATTTATAATTGGGACTAATATTTAAGACTTTTAAAAATCAGATTGCGAATGTAGTTTTATTTTTTTTATAAATGTATAGCCCTTAGCCTCGAAAATACTGAATATAATAGAATTGAGATATCTATATATATAAAGAAGAAAAGCATGTATATATGTATGTATGTATGTATGATCCAACATAACGGGAGATTGGCTGAACCGAATTTGATGAAATTTGGTGGGTAGTCTTGAAATAGCCTCGCTTACAATTTAGTCTATGTTTGAGTTTTTACAACCAGGCGTTTTCGAGATATTAGTGAAAATCTAAATTTTTGTTTGTCTCATTATCACGGGAGAACATCTGAACCAAATTCAATGAAATTTTGTAGATAGCTTTGGGATATCCCTCCATAAATTTTGTCCAAGTTTCGAGTTTCATTCTGCTAACTATTTCTGCTAACCTATAAATAAACATAATATGTTTCATTGCACAGTTTTAAAATTTAAAGTGTCAGAAAAAGGTGACGATTTTATTTTACGTTATTTCCCTTGCAGGACGGCTGCAATTCCCGCAAAATGTTTTATAACATTCTTAAACTTTTTTAACTTATTCCTGAGGAAAAACGCAGTGAAAATTTTAAAATCCTTTACACAAAAGCATTTTACATTTTATTTTCTATATGTGTGTGACTATACAGCACATTCTACGGGAGGTAAGATGAATATCACAAGATTGGAGACTGAATACGATGCGTTCATGTTACCCCTCACTATTCTGTTTCTGAACGTGATATTAAAGTTTCTGAGAAAGTATTGAGAATACATGTTCAGCATCGCCAGTTTCTTTAGGGTTTCAACATGTGGGTTGTGAGTACTAGGGATTGTCGAGATATTAATGGAAAACTAAACGTTTGCCTAGGAGTTCTACTCTCTAACTCCATAAATCCCAACGAAACAGGTTGGACATCGTTGGCTTAAAACGTGAAAGTTAAATAAATCTCTGAGTTTTGTGGGAGTTTATTGAACGTATTAGTCACTTTTGAAAATCGCTGGTTTGAAATATGAATTTAAATGGAAACTCTATCATCATGGTTTATTTTTCACAGGCTTACTCAGCAAACTTTCACGCCGGAAGCAGCTATGACTTATATAATGCAATGATTTTTTTCTTACATAATGCAATGAATTTACTTCTTTCACAGTTGAAAAACAATGTATAATATTCAAGGTCCTATATGTTCCGGTGTAATTTTTATCAGAGTTTTGCATCGTAAATCCCGAGAAACGACGGGTAATCGTTACTAGTATATTATATATGTATATATATATATATATATATATATATTATACTTATAAAATAGATGTTATAATATAAATATATATATATATATATATATAATAGATGGATAATATAAAATATTTAGTCTTAATCGAACATCAGGTTCAGTTAGATAATGTCAACTGCTTGATAACCCACATCCACTTCATGTTTCTTACCCAAAGGTTTAGAGCACACATTTGTGAGAGCACAAAATTTTTGCCTTCTATGTCACTTCTGGTGGTTTGGAGGATCTGGAAACACTTTCTGAATCCATTCCATTTTCCACACTCTCAACAGGGGAAATAAAAATTCCGTCTCAGTTAGGCTATGCCCCGTAGTCGATAGTATAACAGTAAAGAGATTATGAAATATTGCTCATGGAGAGGACAACTAGAAAGACTGGAAAGGCTTTTAAAAAACATTTTCTCTAACCTCTTCCAGGGGGAAATAAAAAAAAACTGTCTCTCTTAGGCTCTGTTCCGTAGTCGATGATACATGTGTGCAGATATTCTAAAATATAGCTCATAGCGTGGGGATCTTCAAAGTCTGGAAAGTTTTTTAAAAACATGTTCTCTAACGCCTTCCAGGGGGAAATAAAGAAATCTGTCTCCACCAGGGTCTGTCCGTGATATGATACTATATATACAGAGGTTAAGCTAAGAGAATGATTTTCTGGAGGGCCCGAAAAATATTTTACAAAATTCTCATTTCGCCCGTTCCCAGGAAAATGGAAAATACGGTTGTGTTACGTTCTGTATTAGGCTTGATACTGTAACTACCCAAGGTTTCATTCTTTTGGTTCACTAGAAGGAGAATTTTTCAGAACCTGAAAAATAAAACGCAATAGATTCTTATATAATTTTATAGATTATTATAGATGACTATATTGATTCTGATATAGTATGTAAATTCAAACTTATATTATTTCAAGGTTTTCGTTAAAAATGAATATTTCATGGCAAATATGCAGTAAACGGAGACTTTTATACATATTTTATTTGGATCAAATTTATCTGCGAATTATTTATCCTAGTATGAAATGCATTGATATTTTGTTCTTGATTGCAAAAATGATGATAATATTGACATAATCCATTTTATGCTAATTGTACTTACTGAAATTTCGCATCAAATCGCATTTTATTCAACATATTGTAATGGCTACGAAAGAAACGCTTACTTTTCTTAGATATACGCAGTGGCGGGTTTAACGGTAAGCGGACTAAGCGGCCGCGTGGGGCCCCCGGGATACAATAGGGCCCCGAATTTCGCAGTATTCAATTTATTTACAAAAAGTTAAAACAATATTTTTCTTCACGGTAAAAAATGAAAAGACATCAAAGTGGGGCAAAAATGCGAAAAAAAAATTAAGAAGAACCTGGAAATTGTTCACAGCCAAAGAAATGTATTGCATAAGTTTTTAACAGTAAATTCAGAGGCAGAGTTGCCATCAACATCTACTTCAGATAAATTGTCTGCGTTAGAAACTTCTTCTGAAACACACAGGCCTGTAAGTGAAGAAGAGAAAAAAGAACAACAAGTTGAGCACAGACTAATATATACATGAACACCAAGAGGTTGAAAATGCTACTGATAAAAGGGAGTGTGGAGACGCAGAAGATATAGTCCAGACAAACTCTTTAATATGGACATCAAAGTCATAAATGATATAGCTTTATGGCCAACAATTTTTTTAGATGCTATTATTGACGATATTCTTAAACACAAACCAAAAAGTAGCCGGAATATAGAGTATTTGAAATCAGTGTGTAAAGACAGAGATGAAGTTTATTACAGAGGACTTTCTTATGATCATTTTTACAGAAAGAAATCAAATGGAATTATGGAAAGGAGAACTTGGCTGATATTTTCAGAAACAAGCAAAAGTGTTTACTGCTACACTTGCAAACTCTTTTCAAAATCAAAGTCTAAATTAATAACTGGTTTGCAAAATTGGAGATCCATTACTGTTATTTTATCGAACCACGAAGTTTCAAAAGAGCACATGTCAGCCATGTGTACTTTGTACAAAAGATCAACCCAATTCAATAGAATTGTTACTCAACTATTACAGGAAAAGGAACAAGAAAAATTTTACGGGAGAGATGTGTTGAGAAGAATTGGGTCAACAATAAAATTATTGAGTCGCTTAGGAGTAGGATTTAGGAGTCACAAAGATTCCAATAGGAAAGGAAATTACTTAACCTGCTTGGAATACCTAAGCGGATACACGAGTTCTTGAAATTCCATCTACAAAAATATGCCAACCAAGGACGAGGAAATGTGAACTATTTATCTCAAAATATTTGTGAAGAATTTTTAGGCCTTATTGGCAATCAATTAAGAGCTGAAATAATTGAAGAAATGAAATGTGCTACTTATTACAGTATAATTGTTGACTCCACTCCCGATATGTCGACCAACTTACTTTTGTGATATGTTTTATCCTTTGGTAATATAAAGGACAGAATTTCCCATAGATAAACACAACTCTTCATACTTGGAACGAGAGATTTTGGAAAGTTTAACAAAATTAGGACAATCTTTTGATAATGCTTAAAATATGTCAAGAAAGTTCTCAGGTTTGCAAGCACGCATTAAAGAACATAGTCCAAGTGCGGTTTATTCCGTGTGTTAACCATTCTTTAATTGGAAATTTCGCTACAGAATTTAATTGGAAATTTTGCTACAGAAAGTTGTAGCTCTGCAGTTTAATATTTTATGTTAGTGCAGAAGTTATTAACATTTTTCTCTGCGTCAACTCATTTTAACGAGTAAACTAGAAATGTGTAAAGATAAACAATCCGTCTCCCTGAAAAGAGGTTCTGATACAAGATGGTCAGCAAGACCAGACGCTGTATTAGCTATAAAACTTGGATTCGCCCATATAAAAGAGGCTTTAAGTGAAATTTGTAATGCAGAAGAAGAAAAATAAGTTTCTATTTTGAACTTGAGTTTGAGGGCCCCAAAATTTTTACCGCTTGGGGCCCCCACTTGACTTGAGCCGCAACTGGTTATACGTTATGCATTCTGTATTTCAGCATTATTTTCAATTATCATTGTATAGTGTTATGAACTTGTAAAATGATGTGGAGTCTTTTTCCACCCCTTTCTCTTTCGTATCTTTCGAAGATCTGAGTGGGAAAACACCTGTACAGGCATCTTTTTCCATGGCGTGAATCTAGGGTTGCCACACGCCGAAGTTTGAAGAAAGGTTTCTCGATTTACCTTTCTTCGAACCGTATTTCATCAACTGCTCTTCGATATTTGACGACATCTCGAAGGTTTGAGAAATGCCTCAAAATAACCAATATTCTACGTGATATGGGAGACTTCCAGAAGTTTCTATGGAGAGTCTAAAAAAAGGAGTCATTGCTCTGTCGCAGATCAGTTGATAGATACGAGCAGCATTGAACTGTAACTGTCATTAATGTTTGGAGAATGGCATTGGTTATTTTATGAAACTAGTGAAGGAATTAAGTCTTGTGTTACTGTATATTGTTCCTGCGCTTGAGAATAAACGTGTTAGTTATCAGAAATTTGGACTCATTCTTGTATACTGAGTGCACACCCAGGATTCCAGAGGATAGGTCGTAACAGTTGTAAAGAACCTTGCCCCAACCGGGAATCGAATCATGGATCTCCGACCTGACCAGCCAATGCTTTACCGTTGAGCTACTGGGACGAAATTACAAGCTCTTATCGTCGAGTTGGGCTCTGCACAGTGCGTAACAGTAGTAGACGTAACAGTAATTCAATGCTGAAAATTCATTAAAACGTATTGTTCATAATATACTGGATATTCTTCAAATATTTCCTTAAAGAAAGCATGAACACCAAAGATCTGGGACTGTAGCTATTTCAAGGACATTTTCAGTCATGTTTCTCACATCAAAAACGACTTGTTCTCAACAACTCCCAAGAAATAACTAGTAATCACTGAATTTCCTTATGACTGCTTTCTTCGAGGAAGACCTGCAAAGCTATATTCTCACAAAGCATCCGTTATATATTTAATGCTTGCTCCTGATGCTGGGATAAACAAGCAACAGTTTTATTTATTCTGATACTCAATTGGTTTTATCACTTTTTATAGTACACAATTTTATGTTATATATTTTCGCAAAACTAAATAAGACGTTTTGCTAAAATCTATACAGATACGTATAAATGTAAAAAAAATACTATATTACTATGAAATTAAGGTTACTTTCATCTTTTTTTTTAATTGGGTATTATTCATTAATGAAAGATTTATGTATATTTCTATAGAATTAAAAATACATGCATGCATTTTACATGTTTTTAAAAAGAGCTCTGAAAAAGCACAATGTATTTTTAAGAACGTTTTGTCAGAAAATGTTTATACTCTTTAAAATCAATTAACTCGACATTTGTCTTGATCCAACTTTATTTACTGGTATATTTTAATATGCAACAAAATATTTAAATATGTGATCAAAAATAAGGATTATATATTTCAGTTGTTAAAGATTGAAAAAAATATTAGTCTCATATATGTAAGCTTATAATACAAAAGAGAGGTGATACTGTGGTGCACAAAATAAAAAAGGGACGCTGAGATTAACTCTGGGATTTCAATATAAATTCTACATAATTGGCATGGCCGTAAATTATCGCATTCGTGGAACTCATTAAATTATGTGTTGTGCCGCTGATAATCCTCCAATTTATCTTTAGCGCGAATTCGGTAAAGGAATATTAATTAACATAATACTACTCCATTAATTGCACCCTTTTTACTTTAACAGTAAATCATTTATTAGCAACATACGTAGATCACTTAATTATTCAATTCATTGCACTGTTTACATATTTATTTGCGGAGGAGCGAGCAAAATGTGAGAGATTTGCCGTGTGATACCAGATCACCATTTGTTATCGACATAATTTAAGACCTGCTATCATATTTAATAAACACATACCTGGCCACAATGCTTGCATCCTTGTATATTGTACTGGTTTTGTTCATTTTGTTGCAGTCTCCTTGGACTCTGACTGTCGTAGAATTGCATATTAGGACACCTTTCGCGGACTATATCCGGACTACTCTGTGGCACACACACTTAAGAGATCCTCCCGACATTCTGATCACTGACTGGCTGTGGCTTTGCGGCACTTCCGCTCTGCAGCTCTTAATTCAACCTCCTCCATAGCTCTCTCATTCTACATTCCCATCTAACCCTATCTTTAGTGGAACACTCTCAGTGTTCGCAGGAGTTGTATATTTTCATCTCTTGGTTGCCGCCTAATTTTTGCCTGAGGTCTGACACAACTCTAACTTGCTCTGATTGGCCAGCCTTGATCACTTCGGCCAGACATCTTCCGTAATTGTTTATTATTTTCAGCCACTCCCATGGCTACACCTCAGTCTGTAAGTTTATGGCCTAATTTGACTTCTCGGGTCAAAGTGTTGTAAACACTGGCGTCGATTCGTCTGAAGCATTGTTTTCTATTGCAGCAAACCACAAATATTGAACATAAAACTGTCTCACCTAAATGTGGTGTGAACTCAATTCCTGCCCTTATTCCGGTCTCACAGATACTCATAAGATATTAGTCAGAATTCATAGTCATACTTTACATACTATTTCTACGTTTCTAAATTATTTCTCTTGGGTTAAATGTAGCCAGAATTTTAAAATATTTTTGACAGAACGTTTTACATTTTATTCACAATTTTAGTACTATATTGCATATTGCAGGAAAGAAAATATGAGTATCGCAATATAGTGCACTGAATACAATATACTTCCATTACTTCTCACTGTTCTGGGATATACGTGACAGAGAAATTTCAAAGAATGCATTCAAAATGCATGTGTAGCATCACCATTTACTCGGTGGAATGGTTTGGCGGTTAAACTCAAGTTCAATGCTTTGTAGAGTCACGTTTTTCTATATATTCATTGTGTTTATTTCGAAGAAAGGAACAGCATAATTTAGTTTGGTCACAATTTCTTGCGCCTTATCAAATTTTGTAAAGATATTTGATAATATTTTAAGATTGATTTATTGGGGAAATATTTTACAAATTTCTTTCTAAACACTTTTATACATATTTTCTGTAATTTTTACTTTCCTTATTTACATAGTATAATGTACAAAGGGAAGTACTGTGACTGGGTCGAAAATTCGAATTGAGTTTTCGACGGGAAAGCAAGTTTCAAGCATCCCTGAACACGAATCGAACGTTAAGTAGATGTCTAACTGTGGAGACGATATTTTGGTGCGCCATTAAAACTGTGGAGACGATATTTTGGTGCGCCAAAAAATAGTATTCTAATTTAAGCTTGGAATTGTAGATTAATTATTTTTAACATATAATAACATCGTAGTAAATTGATCGTATTAGTGAAACTCATTATTTATTTATACAATGCATTATTTTGCAGCTGATACCCCTCCAATTATTTATTTTTCGCGCGAGTTCTGTAAAAGAATATTAATTAATATAATACTTAATTGATTGCACCATCTTAACTTTAACAATAAATCATTTATTAACAACATAAAATACTTATTGCATTCATTACACAATTATTCATATTATTTCGGTGGACAGAGACAATGTGAGACCATTATTAAAATTATCTAAAATGTATTTAGGACCTTGTACCATATTTGAGGAAAATATACCTTTAAGGCTGTCTTGGCTTGGTCACCAGCACGTACTTCGCCGGTCATATTACTGAAATTAACTCGAAGTAATTCACCCACTCATAATTCGCCGATCATATTGTACTGCTGTCTAGGTGTTAATATCAAACACTTCTGAAGCCTGTAATCAGGACATTGTCGTTTTTGTAGAAGTCATACGGTCCTCTCTCTCGAATTTTAAGTCAAATCTCTCTGGACGTCAAAGTTGCTCTCTGCACCTTATGTCACACTCGTAGCCTACATATCTACTTTTATTCTGTAAGTATCGTATTCGTTCTTATGTCACAGGTTGTGGCTCTTTTTTCCTCAGGACTGACACTCCTCCTTTGCTCTTATTGGCAGCCTGCACAGGAACGCCACAAGCATCTTTTCCATTGGTCAGCCTTTTTATCCAATGTCGTTCTTTACACTTTCTTAAGAGTCCTTCGACCCCTTCTTGTCTTGACACCCCTAAATTTATTATTTTAGCTGATCTTTGGATCAGCGTATCGTAAACACTGGCGTCATTCAGACTTGAGGTATTGTCTGATGTTTCAGTCACAAAAAAAAATGTACGTAAAACTGTCTCACCATAACTAGTGTGAGATCTATTTCTAGTCTCACAGATATCACACAAAAGAATGGAGCGATTCGAATCAAATTTGGTGCACATATTACAATCCATGATTGGCCAATCGTTAAAGTGTAAGCCTATTGTATTTAAACGCAATCGAATGTTCAGAACCCCCAAAATTCTTGAATGAAAATGTGAAAAATCATAAAAAATTCAAAACATTTAAGTTACTTAAATAGACATTTCTCATGCTATTTTTCATTAGAGAACGATTGGCATAAACTTTAGAATTCTAGCATGACCCGTTCTCGAGATATTGTACATTTTTCAAATAAATTTATTTAAAAAATCACATAAAAACTGTATATTAACTATTGTGAAATATGTTCACTTTTCTTATGTAATATCATGCAATAAATTTAGTGACACCAATAACGTGGAACGAGCTAGTTCCATATATGAGAAAAGATAAGCCGGGTAATACTTCTTTATTTAAACGCCGATATTCATTTATCTGATATAAGGATAACTTATTTCTCAGTCCAAAACGCTTGGTGAGATTTTGGTGGATATTCGTCAACCCTGGAGACTTTCCTAAATGTTACCAAATTAACGAAATTATCGCCAAAAATAGCGCTAAATCAATGAAAATGATGACTAATGGGCGAAAATTCTATATCTTGTAAATAATATAATAATTTAGTGTAAGAAAAACCTATTTCTCCATCCGTAACGTTTGTAAAAATTTTGGTGATAAATTTGTCGGAATATCTCTAACTTGCTGACTTTTTAAATGTTGCCAAATTGACGAAAATATTAATAAAATGATAAAAAATTTGACAAATTGATGAAACCGACGCTAAATGAATGACATGACGACTAATTCATGAAAGTTCAATTATTGCAAAGAACATAAGGGTAGGCTATAAGAATAACGCATTTCTCAGCCGTCTGTAACGCTTGGCGAGAAATTTAGCTGGATGTTACCAACTTGGAGACTATTTTAAATGTTGCCAAACTCGCAAAAATGTCGACAAATTGATAAAAAATGACGCCAAATGGGACGTAATGTTTCGCAAATTATGATTTCCGTCATATGACGGACGTACTTTCTAGTATATAAGAAATGCTCTTCTTTCCGTTTGTCTGCAACACTTGGGGATGCTTTTGGCGAACTTGGCGAATAATCTAGCAAAGTATTGCCAATTTAACGATATTTCGTTCCGAATTGACGAAACTATCGTCAAAATTGCAAAAATGACACTACATTAATGAAAATGACACTACATTAATGAAAATGACGCCTAATTGATGTATTAATTATTAAAATAGTTTAATATATGGACTATATCGCTTATTGAGGATGTTATCAATTTTGATAATTGTTTATTTAGAGTTGCGCGAAATATTAAATTTTTTGGGTACTTTGAAATTGTTTTACATGTTGTCATTCGGAAAATTGCCAATTCAACGTTAAAAACACAGTACCGTGGATCTTATACATTATTGTTTTAATATAAAAGGAGTAAATTCATTGCATTATATGAGGAAAGTTATGTGCTGGCTACTTGAGTTGTTTTTATATTTTTGGATAATAATATAGACTTATTTGTCATTTATTAAGAATGCTATAAAAATGTCGACAGTTTCAGCTATGTACAAAACGTGCTTATTTCATCAATTCTCAACTTCGAAAGAAATTAGGTGTAAACATTTCCTTTCATATATTTTAAACTCAATTAAATATTTTTACGGGGTAATTTGTATTTTTATCAGCAGAATTTAATGAATATATTACACATTCTTAGAAATAATAAACGAATATAGTATTCTAAATATAGTATTCAAAAGCGGTGCATACTTTTCTGATTTATACTTGAAGCAGTATATTGTTAACTATTATTTTTAATTTTTCTGGATATATTTAGAGTTACAATTTCAGAACAAAGTATTCTCATAGAAATTTGACTTTCACAGATTTTTGAAAATCAATTTATGTTTTTAAAAATATATATAAGTTGTGCGTCTAATTAAATCTATATCAATAAGAAAATGAAAATTGAAATATATAACTGTGGCGTGTAAATGTGTTTATATTTAGGATTACTTACTTTAAGCTTTGCATTAGTTATTTTTGAATTAGGGACGACAATGAATTTAAGATAGTACATAGCAGAAGTGAAACCCACCTAGTGAATTTTCTATGTTGCTCAGTGTTTCTGAAAAGCAATTGAATTAATAAACATACAATTAATTTTACTCATCCAATAAACATACTTCAATTTGCTCAAACAAAGTTTTATTAATTATTATAATTAATAATAAACTTTAGCATAGCTTAATTTCAATATTTTTTTTTAAATTTACTAATTCTTACAACATTATAGTTTTCTCTAGCATAAATCAGTCGGTAGTAATATACTTGCAACATGCTACTGACTTCAATTTAGGTTACAAAAGTCGTCATATTATGATATAAAGTTTTACCTGCTTGGTCTTTGGCCCACATCAGCTCATACTGGACCTCTTTTACGAAGCACTTTTTTACGTGCTTACTCAGCGAAGCTATTTCAGCAAAGGGTGGAATCACAGTCTTACTTGCTTAATAAACGACAACTTTCGGGAGATTTACATGATCACATGTTACGTGCTCAGTCAGGGGAAAAATTGCAGAGTGTGAGCACATTACGATGTACTTAGCCCACAGCCAAAATTTCGAGAGTGCTAAACTTCACTTGATGCACAGGGTTAACTTTGACTCCCCGTTGGCCACCGTATATATCTGCCAATTTGTTCTTGTCATCTGGGCATAGTCTATATTGGTTTTCATTGGATATTTCATGATGCCCACGGGCTTGCTTGAGTCCATAGTTGTATTTTTCATGATATCATTCTTCATTTATTGCTATCAATAAATTGTTCGCTCGTTGCAAAATTAGGCGTCGTTGAGTCTGCGGCTGATATTGTCTTGCTATTTCTAAAATAAGAAAATACCTTTTGAGCAACTGTATAACATACCATTGAACAACTGTATCACAATAGCCATGTGAAATTATTAGCTGTTATTGGACGTATTTTTAAACAAGAAAAATCAATCTCGCATAAAGCATTGATTATGACACACTTTTGAACTTCAATGCAATTTTATTTAAGCATCTCTAAAAGTTGACACATTCCTCGGTAATATTTTTAAAATTATCACAATACTATATTAATTTATTATATTTGAAAACTGAAAACTTCATCGGAAAAAATGAACTTCATTTAGATGACGGCACTGAAATATAAATTGCCTGGCTTAAACATCTCTAAAATACGATACATTCTGGGAGGCCAAAATATGTCCTCACATGAGACATTTTTATTTCAATATTTATGGTGCATAGAACGGCTAACAAAGGTTCTAGTCTAGCTGGCGCCGGAGTTTACAACAACGTGAACTTTTAGGTCAAATACCATAAATTTGGGTGTCCCAGGCCAAAGGGGCTGAGAGGCGCCTTGATAAATGTAAAGTGGTGCCATTGGGTTCAGAAGAACCAATGAGCGCCAAGGAGAAGAAGGGCGGAGATACTCCCCCCCCCCCCCCGCCGAAGGAACCACAAGTAACTTTTAATACGAAATGTTGTAGAAGTAACTTCGATACAAAATGTTGCAGAGGTAACTTTGATACGAAATGTTGCAGAAGTAACTCAGATACGAAATGCTGCAGAAGTAAGTCTGACACGAAATATGTGGTTGCAAGAAGTTATATACAAAGTGTTGTTGAAAGGAGTTTGACAAAAGGAGCGAAGCGAACATGACCTAGCAGAGATGACTTAGGAGTTGCATTTATAGTATGCAGATATAAAGTATCAGTCGAAGTGAGATATACGAGGAGGAGCCTCACACCGCAGAGTTACGGCAGTATAAGACTGATGCAAGCGTGATGATGAGCCCAAGTTTAAACTGGAAGGTATGTGCTCTGATGTTACCGGTCCTAGACACCTTCGTAAAATTAATATTTCTGGTCGTATCTCCCCTAGCTAAAATAGTTAAATGAAAATTGATAATAAATGAGAAATGATATAAATGATAAATTGTTGTTGATGATAAATTGATGTTGCTAATAAATTATATTGTTTAAGTTTTAAATAGTCTAATCTTTTTTGATATTAATTGATAATTCTTTTCAGGACTTACACAAAAGGTAATTGGAGGGTATTGCGGCACAACAACGAGCGATGTACGTTTAAATGTTAATTCCACTTTATGAGATCAATGGCCATGTTTTTAATGATTAATAAACAATTAATATTAATATAATCCTTAAACTTAATCATTTTAATTTCACGTCCCACACATTCATCGGTAATATTTTAAAAATTATCATAATACAGCAATAATTCATAATATTTGAAAACTTCATCGAAAACCAATGAACTTTATTCAAAAGACGTCATCGAAATATAAATCACCTCTATATAAAAGTAGCATTTCATCCATAAACATTTTTCCAATCCTTTCATTCATCACAATACTAAAATAATATATTTTATTTAAACAAGTTTAAAACCAGGGAGGTACAAGCAATTTAACTCTATGCTTAAAACTTCATCAAAAACATCGTCTGGTTGGTTCTCTGTGTAAAATCAATAAACGTTTAATTCACATCAGCTATATTGCAGACTCCATGAGCTAAATAATTTTGCTTTTAAGAAATTCAGCAGTTCTTCTATAACTCATTCTACATCTATTGGTGTTACATTTTTCATAAGTGAAAATTAGGCTTCGTGGTAGAAATAATCAAAGTTTGGTAATCATTTAAACTCAAATATATTGTAATTGCGTTGTTTCAGAATGTAGGTGTACAGATTTCAAGCAAAAATAAAGCGGTTTTAGGACGGATAGAACACTAAATATGAATTAAAAAGAACTTTAAAAATCGCTATTTTGATACAAGATATATGCCATGTTTTCTTTTAAAGTGGGTCATGTTATCTCTTCATATAATGGTCACGTGATCTCTTCATATAAAAGGTGTAATTATTATTTTAATTTTTATTTTAAAAACTACTGAATATATTTTGTTGAATTTTTTTTATATATTTTATGCAATTATTTGAATATTTTCTGAAATTTTCCAAGCAATTTGCGAATTTTAAATTTGTTTAAAATTTTTTTGAAAAATTAGGCCCCATAGGGTTCAATGTATTTCATTTTTTCAACCCGGGTTCAAACCAAATCTAATTGGGTGATGTTATTCATTTATATCCCTATAGGTCCCACAGACCGTCTCAACAACATACTAAAGTTTCATTTTGATAAAATCATTTTTACGGCATTTATCGTACTAACGGACAGACAGACAGGCCGACAGAATGAACAAAATCATAAACACTGTTCAATTATGTTGTAAAGTGTTAAAAACTAAATAATATATGAATTTTTATTCACATATTTATTAATAATCAGATGGATCTGTGTTCTGTATTATGAGTACCGAAGTTCAAATTACATAATCCTTATACAGAATGAAGTGTAATGAAAGTTACATTTTTCTTAAATTCTTAGCCATCTTAGTCTTAATGCATTTTTACTTTCCCTGCAATACATGGTAATGTATAGGGAAAGTATTGGAATCATGTCGAAAATCGCAACTCGAGTTTTCGACGGATCTACACGTTTCGAGACCTCTAGAATACGAAAAAACTATTTTTTGCGTGACATCTGTGTGTGTGTCTGTGTGTCTGTGTGTCTGTGTGTCTGTCTGTGTGTCTGTCTGTCTGTGCAAATGTTGTATCCACTCTAACTAAAAAACTAATGGACCGAATTTCATAAAATTTGGTAGGTAAGTCACTTGTGAACGAATCTGGTGATGATTAGTTTTGGGTAAGACTCGGGTTAAAAGAACCCACCTTTTTGGCGAAATGGTCCGCAAAAGCTTGTATCCACTCTAACTGAAAAACTAATGGACCGAATTTCACAAAATGTGGTAAATAAGTCGCTTGTAGGCCACCCTGGTGCTGATTAGATTTTGGTATAATTCGAAAAAAAAATAACCTGCCTTTTTTTGTAAAATGGCCCGCAAAAATCATCAAAATCTAAACTTAAGAACTACGTATGCTCAAATATAGTCATTAAATGCTTGTTTAATACGTAATTTTAAGGTAAGAAAAGAATAAGACCAACCCCATTACACTAGGACTAGCCGTTCTCGAGATATTTTAGTTTTTCGTATTTGTCCTACACCATTTTCGAAAATAAGTCCAGTTTTCAAATGAGAACGAAAATTCAATTAAAAATTAATTAAATTTAATTTAAATAAATAGAAAGTGAATATAAGTCTGCAGGGAAAGTTATGTGCTGCCCACATCAGATTTTTTTAGATGCACCTCACACATAAATATTATCGACCCCCTCTTTTTCAAATCAACGTGCAGCGCTCATCTTATAATTTCTTTGTATCCCGGTTGTTACTTTCCCTGCAATGCATAGTAATGTATAGGGAAAGTATTGGAATCATGCCGAAAATCGCAACTCGAGTTTTCGACGGATCTACAGGTTTTGAGACCTCTAGAATACGAAAAAACTATTTTTAGCGTGACGTCTGTGTGTGTGTCTGTGTGACTGTCTGTCTGTCTGTGCATATTTTTATCTACTCTAACTAAAAAACTAATGGACCGAATTTCACAGAATTTGGTAGGTAAGTCACCTGTAGGCGAGTCTGGTGCTGATTAGTTTTGGGTACGATTTAGGATAAAAGAGCCCGCCTCTTTTTGCGAAATGGCCCGCAAAAATCTTCAAAATCTAAACTAGAGAACTACGTATACTCAAATATATCCAATAAATGCTCGTTTAATACGTATATTTTAGGGACGAAAAGAATAAGACCAACTCCATTACACTAGGACTAGCCGTTCTCGAGATATTTTAGTTTTTCGTATTTTTCCTACGCCGATTGTGAAAATAAGTCCGGTCACCGAATGAGAACGAAAATTGAATTAAAAGTGAAATAAATCTAATTAAAATAAAGAGAACGTGAATATAAGTCTGCAGAGAAAGTCATGTGCTGCCCACATCAGATTTTTTGATTTATCTTAGAAAATAATTTGTTTGTTCATTACTTTTTCCGCAACTAAGAACTAGAAGAAATATTTTATCTTTATACCGCCCCCATGGCTAACATATAAACCTAATAGGCAAAATTTAAATTTGGAAGATTAACAGTTCAAAATAGAAAATAACGTGGGGATAAACAGCTTGTTTAATAAGGATTTTTGTCTGTTTACTGTAATGTTCTACAGGAAAGATCAATCATGCTTAAAGCATTGATTATGAAACACTTTCCAACTTCAATGCAATTTTATTTAAACAAGTCTAAAATGCAATACATTTCTCGGTAATATTTTGAAACTTATCACAATACTGCATTAATTTATTATATTTGAAAACATAAACCTTCATCGAAAAAAATGAATTTCATTCAAATGACGGCATTGAAATATAAATTGCCTGGTTTAAACATCTCTAAAATGTTATACATTCCTCGGTAATAGTTTTAGAATTATCATAATACTACGATAATTTATTATATTTGAAAACTTCATAGAAAACAAAAGAAATTAATTCAAATGACGTCATAGAAAAAATAACTCGCCTGGATCTCTTTATAAAAACAGGATTTCATTCATAACTTTCTCCCATTCATTTCATTCATCGCAATACTATAATAATTTATTTTATTTAAACATTTTGTTTAAGACCATGGAGCTACAAAAAATTAAACTCTATGCTTGAAACTTCATCGAAAAAAATCGTCCTTCTCTTTATGAAATCAATTAATATTTCATTCATATCAGCCATGCAGATTTCATGGACTAAATTATTTTGTGTTAAAAAAATACAGGAATTCTAATGCAACTCATTCTATATATTTTGCTGTTTACATTTTACATAGGTGAAAAATAGGCTTAGTTGTAGAAATAATCAAATTTAGATGAGCATTTAAACTTAAATAAATTGTCATTGCGTTGTTTCAGTATGTAGAGGCACAGAATTTAAGCAAAAATAAAGTAGTTTTAGGACGGATACAACACTCAATATGAATTAAAACGAACTTAAAAAAATCACGATTTTGAAACAAGATGGATGCCATATATCATTTTGAAGTGGGTCATGAGATCGTTTCATAGCATGGTCACGTGATCGTTTCATATAAGAGGTGTAATTATTATTTTAATTTTCATTTAAAAAACTGCTGAATATATTTCGCCGAATTTTTTTTTATATATTTTATGGAACAATTTGACTATTACCTAACATTTTCGAAGCAATTTGTGAATTTTAAATCCGCTTAAAAATGTTTGAAAAATTAGGTCCCATAGGGCTCAATGTATTTCATTTTTTCAACCCGGGTTCAATCCAAAACTAATTGGGTGATATTATTCATTTATATTCCCATAGGTCCTACACACCGTCTGAACAACATACAAAAATTTCATTTTGATTAAGTCATTTTTACGGCAGTTATCGTGCTAAGGGACAGACAGACAGAACATACGTGTTATAACAGACAGTCATAAACATTGTTCCACTTTGTTGCCAAGTGTTAAAAATGAACAGAAACGTATAATTCTTAACTAAATCTAAATGCAAATAAAATAAGCAATAACTCCACTATACATAGTGAAGTTGTATTTGCATGATTATAATATTTTTGACACTAATTATTTAGAAAAAAGTTACTGATTCTTTATTATGTTTTCATATATATATAATTATATTGCATTTTTACTTTCCCTGCAATACATGGTAATGTATAGGGAAAGTATTGGAATCATGTCGAAAATCGCAACTCGAGTTTTCGACGGATCTACACGTTTCGAGACCTTTAGAATACGAAAAAGCTATTTTTAGCGTGACGTCTGTGTGTGTGTCTGTGTGTATGTCTATGTGTCTGTGTATCTGTCTGTCTGTGTGTCTGTGTGTCAGTCTGTCTGTGTGTCTGTGTGTCTGTCTGTGCAGATTTTGCATTCACTCTAACTAAAAAACTAATTGACCGAATTTCCTAAAATTTGGTAGGTAAGTCACTTGTACACGAATCTGGTGCTGATTAGTTTTGGGTATGATTCGGGTTAAAAGAACCCGCCTTTTTTTTACGAAATGGCCCGCAAAAGCTTTTATCCCCTGTTACTGAAAAACTCATGGACCGAATTTCACAAAATTTGGTAGATAAGTCGCTTGCAGGCCACCCTGGTGCTGATTAGATTTTGGTATAATTCGGAAAAAAATAACCTGCCTTTTTTTGCAAAATGGCCCGCAAAAATCATCAAAATCTAAACTTAAGAACTACGTATGCTCAAATATAGCCATTAAATACTTGTTTAATACGTAATTTTTAGCGAAGAAAAGAATAAGACCAACCCGATTACACTAGGACTAGCCGTTCTCGAGATATTTTAGTTTTTCTTATTTTTCCTTCACCATTTTTGAAAATAAGTCCAGTTTTCAAATGAGAACGAAAATTGAATTAAAAATTAATTAAATTTAATTTAAATAAATAGAACGTGAATATAAGTCTGCAGGAAAAGTCATGTGCTGCCCACATCAGATTTCACAAAATTTGGTAGATAAGTCGCTTGCAGGCCACCCTGGTGTGATTACATTTTGGTATAATTCGGAAAAAAATAACCTGCCTTTTTTTGCAAAATGGCCCGCAAAAATCATCAAAATCTAAACTTAAGAACTACGTATGCTCAAATATAGCCATTAAATACTTGTTTAATACGTAATTTTTAGCGAAGAAAAGAATAAGACCAACCCGATTACACTAGGACTAGCCGTTCTCGAGATATTTTAGTTTTTCGTATTTTTCCTTCACCATTTTTGAAAATAAGTCCAGTTTTCAAATGAGAACGAAAATTGAATTAAAAATTAATTAAATTTAATTTAAATAAATAGAACGTGAATATAAGTCTGCAGGGAAAGTCATGTGCTGCCCACATCAGATTTTTACTTTCCCTGCAATACATGGTAATGTATAGGGAAGATATTGGAATCATGCCGAAAATCGCGACTCGAGTTTTCGACGGATCTACACGTTTCAAGACCTCTAGAATACGAAAAACCATTTTTAGCGTGACGTCTGTGTGTGTGTCTGTGGTAAAAAACTAATGGACCGAATTTCACAAAATTTGGTAGGTAAGTCACTTGTGAGCGAGTCCGGTGTTGATTAGTTTAGGGTACGATTTGGAATAAAGGAACCCGCCTTTTTTTTGCGAAATGGCCCGCAGAAACTTGTATCTCCTCTAACTGAAAAACTACTGGACTGAATTTCACAAAATTCGGTAGATGAGTCACTTGTGCGTTACCCTGGTGCTGATTAGATTTTGGTATAATTCGGAAAGAAATAACCTGCATTTTTTTGCAAAATGGCCCACAAAAATCGTCAAAATCTGAACTAAAGAACTAGTTAGACTCAAATATATCCATTAAATGCTCGTTTGATACGTAATTTTTAACGACGAAAATAATAAGACCAAACCCATTACACTAGGACTAGCCGTTCTCGAGATATTTTAGTTTTCCTTATTTTCTCTACGCCACCTTTGAAAATAAGTCCGGTTACCGAATGAGAACTAAAATTGAATTAAAAGTGAAATAAATGTAATTAAAATAAAGGGAACGTTAATATAAGTCTGCAGGAAAAGTCATGTGCTGCCCACACCAGATTTTTACTTTCCCTGCAATACATGGTAATGTAAGGTATTGGAATCATGTCCAAAATCGCAACTCGAGTTTTCGACGGATCTACACATTTCAAGACCTCTAGAATACGAAAAAACCATTTTTAGCGTGACGTCTGTGTGTGTGTCTGTGTGTCTGTCTGTCTGTGCAGATTTTGTATCCACTCTAACTGAAAAACTAATGGGCCGAATTTCACAAAATTTGGTAGGTAAGTCACTTGTGAGCGAGTTTGGTGCTGATTAGTTTTGGGGACGATTTGGAAATAAAAAACTCGCCTTTTTTTGCGAAATGGACCGCAAATGCTTGTATCCACTATAACTACAAAACTACTGGACCGAATTTCACAAAATTCGGTAGATGAGTCAATTGTGGGTTACCTTGGTGCTGATTAGATTTTGGTACGATTCGGAAAAAAATAACCGGCCTTTTTTTGCAAAAATGGCCCGCAAAAATCGTCAAAATCTAAACTAAAGAACTAGGTATTACTCAAATATATCCATTAAATGCTCGTTTAATACGTAATTTTTAACGACGAAAATAATAAGACCAACCGCATTACACTAGGTCTAGGTTACCGAATGAGAAAGAAAATTGAATTAAAAGTGAAACAAATTTAATTAAAATAAAGAGAACGTGTATATAAATCTGCAGGGAAAGTTATGTGCTGCCCACATCAGATTTTTACTTTTCCTGCAATACATGGTAATGTATAGGGAAAGTATTGGAATCATACCTAAAATCACAATTCGAGTTTTCAACGTATCTACACGTCTCGAGACCTCTAGAATACGAAAAAACTATTTGTAGCGTGACGTCTGTGTCTGTGTCTGTGTATCTGTGTGTCTGTCTATCTGTCTGTCTGTGCAATGTATGTATCCACTCTAACATAAAAACTAATGGACCGAATTTCTTAAGATTTGGTATGTACGTCACTTGGGTGAGACCCTAGTGCTGATTAGTTTTTGGTAGGATTCGTAGAAATAGAACCCGCCTTTTTTTGCGAAATGGCCCTTAAAAATTTCATGTATCTAATATAGCTAAAATACTAATGAACCAAATTTCACAAAATTTGGTAGATAAGTCACTTGTGAGACACTCTGGTGCTGATAAGATTTTAGTACGATTTGGAAAAGAACAACTTGCCTTTTTAACGAAATGTCCTTCAAAAATCGCCAAAATTAAAAAAGCAAAGAATACGTATGCTGAAATGTATCAATTATATTCCTGTTTTATACGCAATTTTTGACGAGGAAAATAATATAACACACTCCATTAAACTTCAGAACTCACCGTTCTCAATATATTTGAGATTTCTTGCATTTTTGTTACGCCGCTATTAGAAAAATGTCAAGTTACCAAATAAAAACAAAAATTCATTTAAAAATGCAAATTTTGTGTTATTTGGAGCAATTAAACTCAATCTAATGAATTATTAAAGAAATGAAGAAAATATGAATTTGAGTCTGCAGGGAAAGTCATGTGCTGCCCACATTAGAACTTTAAATTATTGTTCAGTAAAAACTCATTAAAATCGTGACAAGGAAATATTTTTACTTAAGTTACTTTTCCCTAAATGTTTAACTCATGTGACACCAACGTTAGGAAACAGAAGAGTTTTAAATATTTTAACATATTTCAAATGTTTTAAAATTCTTAGTACATAGAAGAAACTAAACATGGAATTTATGTCATTTGCAACAAAACCTTTTATATTTTATCCTTAACATTTTTGTGACCATATTACCCATTCTATGAAATAATTGTTGTATATTAGATAATAGTCTGAATACGATGCGATTATATTACTTCTGGCCATTTATATACGTGATACAAAAGTTTCAGAAAATAAGTATTTGGAAAACATGATCAGCATCGCTAGTTTCTTTAGAAAATGGTTTTGCGGATAAGGCAAGTTTTATACTTTTTAGAGTCACGTTTTCTTAATATATCCTCCGTGTGGACCCAGATGAAGGGAACGACATAATTGTATGTATCATCGACTTTTTTAAAAGTCATTTGAAACGTCTGCAAATTATTCTGGAATGGCAAAATTATACTTTTCGAAGTTCTTATTATTAGATTTTAATTTTGATATAATTAATAAATCATATAATATGTGAATTTACATCATCCATTAATTTATACTGTTACTATGTCCTTCTGTAACTGTGTGTGAATTTACATCATCCAATAATATATGCTGTTACTATGTCCTTCTGGAACTGTGTGTGAATTTACATCATCCAATAATATATACTTTTACTATGTCTTCTGGAACTGTGTTTGAATTTACATCGTCCAATAATATATGCTGTTACTATGTCCTTCTGGAACTGTGTGTGAATTTTCATCATCCAATAATATATACTGTTACTATGTCTTCTGGAATTGTGTGTGAATTTACATCATCCAATAATATATACTGTTACCATGTCCTTCTGGAACTGTGTGTGAATTTACATCATCCAATAATATATACTTTTACTATGTCTTCTGGAACTGTGTTTGAATTTACATCGTCCAATAATATATACTGTTACTATGTCCTTCTGGAACTGTGTGTGAATTTTCATCATCCAATAATATATACTGTTACTATGTCTTCTGGAATTGTGTGTGAATTTACATCATCCAATAATATATACTGTTACCATGTCCTTCTGGAACTGTGTGTGAATTTACATCATCCAATAATATATACTTTTACTATGTCTTCTGGAACTGTGTTTGAATTTACATCGTCCAATAATATATACTGTTACTATGTCCTTCTGGAACTGTGTGTGAATTTTCATCATCCAATAGTATATACTGTTACTATGTCTTCTGGAATTGTGTGTGAATTTACATCATCCAATAATATATACTGTTACCATGTCCTTCTGGAACTGTGTGTTTATTTGAGGGACAATTCTAAATGTCCAGACAATTAAAGCTTTATTAAAAGCACCATTAATCATAAACAGGAACACTGTGCGTCTAACAACTCGATGGCTGCCTTTCAAGGAAGCATAACTAAC
Source organism: Amaurobius ferox (assembly GCA_951213105.1). NCBI lineage: Eukaryota > Metazoa > Arthropoda > Arachnida > Araneae > Amaurobiidae > Amaurobius > Amaurobius ferox. The sequence continues at coordinate 63,318,296 of OX578144.1, forward strand.
AGTCTGGTACAATAAACATCATTCAAATGCTTAACTAATTCACAAAACAGACGATAATATTCTGAAAATTTTGATATATTTACTATTCACATTTATTTGTTTCGCCCCAATTGTCGCCAAAATTATCACATTTATAATCAAGATCAACCAACCCGTACCTCCAAATAATAAAAATCTGATGTGGGCAGCATATGACTTTACCTGCAGACTTATATTCACGTTCCATTTATTTAAATTAAATTTAATTAATTTTTAATTCAATTTTCATTTTCATTTGAAAACTGGACTTATTTTCAAAAATGGTGTAGGAAAAATACGAAAAACTAAAATATCTCGAGAACGGCTAGTCCTAGTGTAATGGGGTTGGTCTTATTCTTTTCTTCACTAAAAATTACGTATTAAACAAGCATTTAATGGCTATATTTGAGCATACGTAGTGCTTAAGTTTAGATTTTGATGATTTTTGCGGGCCATTTTGCAAAAACAGGCAGGTGTTTTTTTTTTCGAATTATACCAAAATCTAATCAGCACCAGGGTGGCCTACAAGCGAATTATCTACCAAATTTTGTGAAATTCGGTCTATTAGTTTTTCAGTTAGAGTGGATACAAGCTTCTGCGGGCCATTTCGCAAAAAAAAGGCGGGTTCTTTTAACCCTAGTCATACCCAAAACTAATCAGCACCAGATTCATGCACAAGCGACTTACCTACCAAATTTTATGAAATTCGGTCAATTAGTTTTTTAGTTAGAGTGGATACAAAATCTGCACAGACAGACAGACACACAGACAGACACACAGACAGACAGACACACAGACACACACAAAGACGTCACGCTAAAAATAGTTTTTTCGTATTCTAGAGGTCTCGAAACGTGTAGATCCGTCGAAAACTCGAGTTGCGATTTTCGACATGATTCCAATACTTTCCCTATACATTACCATGTATTGCAGGGAAAGTAAAACTGTTTACTTGTAAATGATGTTTTATCAGGGGAACAGGCAATAGGTAATATGTTAGGTTTTTGTAACAGTATATTTTTATATATTTCAATTGAAACAAAATTGTTTTTGAAGTGTTGTTTGTAAAATTGTATGTGTGTATGATGTTCATTGGGTATATAGCATTTTTAAATACAGAAGGTGACTTGGGCACACTCAAAAAATAACTAATACATATCATATCATACTGCGCAAATAAATACTAAAATGCCTATCGTTTCTAGAAGTCCATATTGCAGGCACTTTTTAAGCTACTAGCACTAATAAGGATGGCGATAAATTGAATGAAGTTAGTGATGGATATAGAAACCTTAAAAATTATAAGAGCTTCAAAGAACACAATACAGAAGCTAAAGAGTAGGAACACACAAAAAATGATGAAAGTAAAATAAAAAATTCTTCGTTCCAAGGATAGATAGGTTTAGGTCAAATGATCCGCCACGCACGATGGATTTTCTCTCGCATCTTCCAGCAACTGAAATAAATACGATAGATACAAAAAAATCTGACAATGAACTTAGTAGTAATGATTTAATTTATGTTAACTGCCTAATATATCGGATTTACCTGACACATATACTTTCAGTCATACAAGCATTTTTAGGCTCAAAATCTCAAAATCAAAGTAGAACTTAGTGTCACATAACACAATGTCCGATTAAACTAGTTTTGGCCTACTCATATTACGCATGTGTTCTCGTTTTCTTAAAAGTGAGGCTTGTTCTTTTTTATTTTGACATACATATCTGAGACGTTTATGTGATAAGAAATCAGTAGATAAAACGAAACCGGCAGTTTTAATATAGTTTTTGTTTTCAGAAATCTAAACCGTTACACCAAAGAAACACATATTTGAAACTATGTATTTCTTTTTATATGTATACTTAGAGCTTGGATGTTGATCTAAAATATCCATTAAAAATATACAAAATCGCCCTTAATAAGACACCAAAATTGCCGTTAAATTTTGGAGTAAAAATTCTTCCAAAACAGTTTGTATTATATTATTTTCATAAATATAAATTAAGTAACTTTGATCTTAGACGATATTAGACGATATGACGAACATGAACTCTTATACACAGCCCAAGACCGTGAAAAAAGTTTTGCATGTTTAATTGTGGGCTGTGTATAAGAGCTTATGTTCGTCACTGTTATAAAGCATTTCCATATTTTTTTTGTACGTAGCCCAGGGATGAAAAGGAGCAAGTGTAATGTTACTTGAAATGTATATAATATGTATTGTGTTATGTACAGCGATGCCTCTGCACAGACGAAATTGGGACTTTTTGGCGCCTTGGTTTGTATGCGCAGTTGACATGGGTTGTAAATAGTCAGAGAATTAATTGCAGCAAAATGTCAAAGTTGAGATACAAATCTCTGAAAATGTATAGCCCCTGTCAGGTGTGGCTCTCGTCGTGGTCCGGTCCTTGGACCACCCACTTTGTAGGAGGCCTCTGGCCCTTGAATTTTAGTGGAGCGCATAAAATATGAGCGTCCCTTCGCAGACCAATAGTGTGAGGCTAAATTGGGCCGCCTTTTTTTTATTGCGCTTGGGAAACAGCGAATGGGAAAGCGGGGGATCTCCTCCCTAAATTTTCGTTCCCCTCGTTTTAAATTTCTGAAGAGATTTGTAGAAAATGTAAAAATTCAGATGCCTTTCTGATCTCGAGAGAATAGCACTCCAAGTGCTTGGAACATTTTTTTGTGAAGTCCGATCCGGCATGCACTTTGATGCACTTCAGGCACGGTATCCGTGGCCCCTATCTACGGCGGCCAATGCTTTCTGCTAGGATCCGACGTCGTGTATCAAGTGATGTATGGCGACTCGTAGCCAAAACGAGCCAGAGCCTAAGTCAGCGCGAGGGCGCAATTCTTCGGGCGGTGGCGACCAGTGAAGTAAAGAAAGTCTTCATTTTTTTTGGTTTCGCAGTGCAACACAGCTCTGCCTCTAAACGGCGTGGTGTGAGACCTTTGCTCCCTTAGCTACATTCAAGCCGTAGCAACTGTGGTACTGCATGGACGGAGTGTTTGCGGGGCATCAATCCCTGGCTCCTATGCAGCAGACGTGCGCCAACTGGGTGACATCGACTGGAATCAGTGAGGTCCGTAGGAGTTGAGTTCTACTGAGTTCGCAAAATTAATTTAAGTAAATACAAATTAAAGTAAAATTAACCGTACACCCCGAGGTCAAGCTGGGTAAATTGGGAAGAATTGTAGTGTGTATGTTTGTTATTAGTGTCAAATTGAGATTTCATGTGTTCTTTTAATAAATTGTTAAGTGGTCACAAAAGGAATTGACTCTTTAATTAGAGAATGCAATGTACTTAGGTCCAATTGGACCCCGAAACGCGGTTGAGCTGAGAGGCACTAGTGGTGAGTAATATTTAGTGTATTTCTAATTCTGTATTTCTATATTTATGTGTAAATTTCGCCTCACCACAGTCACGTCTTAAACTATTTACGTTTCCACTGCTGAAAGAGGTATTGCCGTCCGAAAGCGCTCGGGATATGTAAATTTAAGTCCGCCAGAAATGGTGTTACTATTAAAGACATTTTAATTTACCAAATATGGTTGTCTTTATTATTTCGTTTAAAATTTTTTGCTGCATTGGCGTGCTTTCATGCATTTTGAGTATATGAAGGGTTTGGAAGGCCAACAACAGTACAATATAAGAAGGTCTTAATTTAGAGTCTTAAACTTGGTTCATATAATTTTTTTTGAAGAGAAAGCGTGCGATTTAAAACGTTATTTAATTATTTATACGCAGTGGACGCTTATTTAGAACGGCGGAAAATCCGTTCTAGTTTGGTCCAAAAAATATCATTTTTCCTTTGTTAAGCAATATAAAAGCTGGCGGCATCTCTTCCACCCCGAAATTATTGATTTCATCTTCTACTTTCTGTTTTACTTTAACAGCAAAACAATATTAAACATTCATTGTAGAATTTGCTTCCTTTGTGCGTATTATGCGTATAAAACTTTGAAACCAAAAACAAGTAAAAGAAAAGGCGGAAACAAAAGACTTTTTTGAAATATATTTTCTCTTGCTTTTCACTGGGTAATTTAACAGGAATGGATCGGTTTTGGTCTAAAGGGAGGTATTGAAAAAATTCGCAAGTTCAGCGTGCAAACGATTTCTGGAATCCATAATGTTCTTTTTGTAGTCGATCGAATAAACAAGGTAAGAATAAATGTAAGGATGTCGTATTTTCTTTGTAAAATTTTTTGCGGACAGATAGATACTAAGATGTTTTATATTATGAATTAAATTTCTTATATAGCAGACTCTTTTAAGGTGTGAAACATTAGAGTCATGGATGAAAAATGCTTTTAAATGCGTAAAAGATATTAAAATTTAGTATTACGTAGAATGTGCAAAACTAGATTTTGCTGGTTAAACTTTGCTATAAATTCAAAATTTTTTCAAATAAGGATGTAATAGCAATACAATTTTATTACTTTATTGTACCCTAGTATAGTTAAAATTACTCTATTATACTGCAGTATTGCTGCAATTCATTATAAAAATTGTTTTATTATTATACTGTAGTATTTTTACAATTCCTTTATCATAGAATAGAATTATACACTTACTTCATCATATTATAATATGGTTAGAATTGCTTACTCATACTATAGTACTGCTGCAATTACTTTACCATACTGTGGATGGAATTTTTGACTTTTCACCATTCATTTTCACATTTCATCATTTTATTTTCTTTCAAAACTGGGAGACTACGTCTCTTAATCACTGATGTTCACCTACCCCTTTAACTCGTGCTGCGAGTCGAGGGGATTTGCCCCTAAACTCTGGCGCTCATTAAGCTTGCTTCGCTTGATTTTTGTGACGCATCCGTAATACACCATTCGGAGATACGTTCCCTGTTTGCAACAGTCCACACAAGCCCACGAGTACATTCCCGCGACCCCTCCGAAAACATAAAAATTTAATTAATAGTGCTTGCGCATAAATCGCTAAGTCCACTTATGCAATCCGTGTGCATCCTCGTAGCAGGCGTAATATGCCTTAGATAAGAGTGAAAACTGCATGTCAATCGGTTTTCTGTAATATGAAGAGACTATAATTTATTTTTACTAGCTATTTTTTATTCTTGTTAGGGGACTCCATCCTTGTTCTCTAGCCCCCCCCCCCCACACACACACACACACCAGAGTTGGTTTCGCGATAAGGATTCAAATCTGAGCTGCAGTAATAACCATGTAAATATTTAGAAATTTAAGTGAATGTACAAATAACGCGGTTTTATTCAAACAAATTAAATTATTTTAATTAAACAGACAGATATGCTGAAATATCTAATATTCATGATATTGAAAAGTAAGTTTTGTAAATGTGTTTGTAAGCTGTTTATAAGGTACGTGGTAATTTTATATAAAAAATTTGATGTGGGCAGCACATGACTTTTTTGATATAATGCAATGAATTTACTACTTTTGCAGTTAAAAAAATATTATTCTTATAGTAGATACTTATATTCCTTCCAAGATATTAAATTTTCTTCAGTGAGTCGTCATTTTCATTGAATTAGCGACATTTTTATCCATTCGGAGAAATTTTCGTTAATTTGGCAACATTTAAAAATGTCGCCAAATTGGCGACATTCCGCAAAATTCGGCTTCAAAATCTCGCCAAGCGTAATGGACGGAGAAATAAGTTATTCTTACAGCGGATAAATGACTATAGACGTTCAAATACAAAAGTCTTACTCAAAGTACATTTTCTCGTGAATGGAACGAGTTAGTTCCACGAGAATTGTGTCACCAAATTTATCGCATGATATTACATATGAAAAGTGAACATGTTTCTTAAGAGTTTATATATTTTTTTAATTTAGGGAATTTTTGATAAATTTATTTGAAAAATGGGCAATATCTCAAGAACAGTTCATGCTAGCGTTCTAAAGTTTATGTCAATCGTTTTCTAAGGAAAAATTACATAAGAAATATCTATTTGCGTAACTTTGTTAAAGATTTTGATTTTTTGATGATTTTTTCAAAATTTCACTCGAAAATTTAGGGGGGTTCTGAACATTCGATTGTGTTTTAAAACATTAGACTTCCAGTATTCATAGATTGTGATTTTTGTACCAAATTTCATTCGAATTGCTCCATTCGTTCGTGCGATATCGTCTCCACAGGCTCACTGACACACACACACACCACACACACACACACACACACAGAGATACTTTCACGCACACAAACACACATACTTTCACACACAGACATCACTTCAAAAATGTTCGATTCGTGCACGGGGATGCTTGAAACGTGCTCTCCCGTCGAAAACTCGAATTCGAATTTTTGACCCCGTCACAATACTTTCCTTATACATTATGTATATAAGGAAAGTAAAAAGGAATAAAAGTTTATAAGAAATTGTTTATAAGAATATTTTAACTGAAATAATAATTAAATTATGATGTAACTGTTCATTACAACAATAGCTGCGAAACGCTCTGCTTATAAAAATCAAGAATAAGACCGATCAAGAATAATAATTAGCAATAAGAATCAGCAGTAAGAATCAGAATTATCCATCTTTATGATATTTCTGCCAGCAGCCAATCAGAGATAAGTTGGGAATTAGCTCGATCCATCTAATATTTACCGTTACATGCAGTGAAACATATTATGAATTAATTATTATTTAACTAAAGTCTAAATAAAAATTGATTACCCAATATCCGTTGTTTAAATGATTATCGCTTCTTATTTTCTGCAGGATTTAAACCTAATCATAAATAAATAATGACAAAATACTAAAATTATCTTCCTTTATTATTGCTTAATGCGGCAGAAGGAAATGTACTTAAAATGGTAATTCCGTCTACATTATAAATGGATTTATTTCCATATATTAGAGAAATTATAATCAGGAATTTCATTAAATATTCTGTGTGCACTTTATAGGAAATATTTTAATTAAGTGCTTCTGAGCTTTAAAACGTTCTAATTGATTACCAAATATCTATTTAACGTATAATTTGGATTTCTTCCAAAGGAGAAAAAGTCCATTCCATAATATGTCAGGGATTTCAAATGGAATATGCATATATTAGTCTAAATGAAAAGTAATTAACAAATATCATTGAGATTTAATCCCATTTTAAAAGTTATGGTGGAATGTAAAGTAGCAATATTAAGAAAAATTGTTTACTTGGTAAATATTTTTTTTCCGTAAGCGGATTGTGTGATGTAAAAAATGTGGCAGCACCGTTATCTGATATGAATGATATTAACTAATTAAAACAACATTTAAATGAAATAACTTGATCTAAGTAGTTTTGTTATGATTAGCCCTTATGGTTTCCGAGATATTTTTGCCCTGCAAAAGGACCCTAACTGCTAATTATATATCCGATTATAAATTTTGTGTTTTTATCGTAAAACCTATTTAAATGATTAAATAAATTACATAAAATATGGAAAGAATTTTAAAGTGGTTACGACATAAACTTTAAAGACTTTTAGTGCAATATTGTTTATAATATATATATATATATATATATATATATATATATATATATATATATATATATATATATATATATATATATATATATATATATATATATATATATATATATATATATATATATATATATATATATATATATATATATATATACATATATATACATATATATATATATATATATATCTGTATATGTGTATATGTGTATATATGTATATATGTATATATATATATATATATATATATATATATATATATATATATATATATATATATATATATACAATAAGGAATATATACCGGGTGTCCCAAAAACATCAACCTCGGCTTTTATTCCTTAAATATTGATCTTAGACATATATAATAAATTACAAAGTTGCGTAAAAAAAGGTACATAATTTTATTAAATAGATAAAAGTTTTCAGGGGATTTAATTTGAAGAAATACAAAATAAATATTTGTATACGGTCCCCGTACGAAAACATTTCCAATAAGTAAAATGTGCCCCGTACACAAATAAGGTGATGTACAAAATTTCAGCATAATAATTTTATCATAAAAAGTCCCAGAGATATGTTTAAACAAATTTGGTGAGGGATTAATGACAAATTGAAATGTAAATGTTCACAGCAAGAGTGCAAATGACGCAACGCAGGAATGCAACATAAGCAAAGACTATCTGCCTCTTATCTTTAATGGATCTTTGGCATGGATGAAAAACATTTTGAACTAGCTTTGTAATCTTTTGTAAAGTTATTATTTTTACATAGTGTAGATACTTTTGTAGCAATAAATAGCAAAATTATTATTTATTTATGTAATCATTGCTTTCTTTCTTAATTTGTGTACCCCTGAAACGCTATCTGCCTACATGATTTTTTCCCTCAGAGAATCCATGCCGATGCATCGGAAAGTAGCTTAAGTCTGTGTTTTATTAGTGTATGGGACACATTTTGCTTATTGTAAATGTTTTTGTACGGGGAACATATAAAATTTAAATTTTGCATTTCTTAAAACTTAATTCCCTTGAAAATTTTAATCGATTTCATAAAACTATGTACCTTCTTTTCGCAACATTGTAATTTATTATATATGCCCAAGATCAATATTTAAGGAATAAAAGAGGAGGTAAATGTTTTTCGACACCATGTATAGTATAATGTATAAGGAAAGTATTGTGGCCGGGTCGAAAATTCGAATTAGAGTGTTCGACGGTAGAGCACGTTTAAAACATCCACGAACACGAATCAAACGTTTTTGAGATGATGTCTTCGTGTGTGTAAGTGAGTCTATGGAGACAATATTTCACGAATGAATGAAGCGTTTCGAACAAAAATTGGTACAGAAATTACAATCCGTGTACACTAGAATCCTGTTGATTTTATACGCAGTCGAAATTTCAGACCCCCACCCTATAAATTTTCCAGTGAAATTTTGAAAAAAATCATCAAAAAATAAAGCATTTAATAAAGTTACGCGAATAGTCATTTTTATGTCATTTTTCATTAGAAAACGATTGACCTAAATTTTAAAACGTTAGAATTCACCGTTCGCGAGATATTGCACATTTTCCAAAATAAATTATCAAAAAAATCATATTAAATGATAAATATTGTGAAATATGTTCACTTTTCATTAGTCGTATCATGCAATAAATTTGGTGACACTATTCTCTTGCATCTAACTCGTACCATTCAAATGTTCCCACGTTAATGGAAATGTCTCCAAATTGATAAAAATGATGATAATCAATGAAAATGACGACTTATTGACGAAAATTCAATATCTTGTAAATAATATAAGAATAGACTATACGAATTACACATCTCTCCGTCCATCTGTAAAACGCTTGACGAGAAATTTAGCGGGGCATCGCCAATTTGGCGACTTGTTAAATGTTCTTAAAGTGACAAAAATGTCAACAAATTGATAAAAATGGCACCAAAATGTGAAATCATGTTTCGCAAATTCCGATTTCCTTCTATATGACGAGCTAGTATATAAGAAATGCTCTCCTTCTGTTTGTATGTAACACTGAGTGATGCATTTGGCGGACTTGGCAAAAAATCGAGCAACGTATCGCCAACTTGGCGATATTTCGTTAAGTTGGCTCTCGATCCAGATTGACGAAAATATCGTCAAAATTACAAAAATGACGCTAAATTATTGAAACTGATGCCTAATTGGTGAATAATTAATAAATATTTTAATATATGGACTATATCGCTTATTGAGTATGCTATCAATATTGATGATTGTTTATTTAGAGTTGAACGAAATAAGCTAATTGGGTACTTTGAAATAGTTTTACATGTCGGCATCCGGAAAATCACCAGATGTACAAATCAATGTTAAAAACAAAGTTCCATGGGTCTTATACATTAGTTTTTGACTAAAAAATTGTAAATTCATTGCATTATATAAGAAAAACCATGTGCTGCTTACATCATATTTTTTTATTATTATTTTTCAGCATTATGAAAATGTTTTAATCTTTTGAGAAAGGTATACATCCTTGAATACATCGGATTAAAAAATGTGAAGAGTGCAAAAATCTGGAATTTAAGTGACACAAATATCCGTGTTTGCTAAAGATTTAAACGTTTGATGAAATTTCTCTATGTTACGTTATTGAAAAATTCAATATTTTACCCACTTACAGATTTTTGAAGAATTCGTTTTATTGGAGGTTACTACTAAATAAATCAATATAAGCGTAGTTGCAAAGAAGAGAACATATATTTTTAAAGTGCGATTTCTTACAACATAATTAATAGTTACATGATTTCTTTAAATTATGCTTAAATTAAAAACAGCGCTTTTATTAGGCATCAGCCTTAGTTTCGAATAAATATAAGATGCATGAGTAAAACACTTTTAAACTGACATTTTTGCATGTTTTAAACATGAAGGAATATGTTATATTTCGTTTGATTATAAATTGTTTTATCCCTATATACGTGCCATGCACATAAATTGTTAAATTATTTTCAGTATTTTCGTAGTTTGGTTGGATTTCTATTTATTACTTTCCTTGTGTTGAATTATAATACGGTGATAGTGATTGTGACTTATACAACTTTTGTTGATAGATGTGCTTCTAGTAGTAGATTAAGTAGACTTTTTCCTCTTATCAATGGGGCTAGAGTATGGTGATTGTGACTTGTACAACTTTTGTTAATAGATATGCGTCTAGAAGTAGATTAAGTATGATTTTAACCTTAACCAATGCAGCATAAAAGAGTATGGTATTCATGAATTAATCACAAGTCACATTTTTTCTATAAATACGTCGATGAGGTCCTCAGATACAAAAGAAGACTGTTGCCGGTCTCTGGATGTATATGTATTTGCGTCAAATCATTGACCCATCGTAATCTCAACAAGAAAGGTTAATCACGCATAAATCATTGATTATGAAACACTTTCCAATTTCATTTAATGCAATTTCATTTAAACATCTGTAAAATGCTATACATTCCTCTGTAATATTTAAAAAATTATCACAATACTACATTAAATTATTATATTTGAAAACTTAAAAGTTCACCGAGAAAAATGAACTTTATTCAAATGACGTCAATTAAATATAAATCGCCTGGTTCCTCACTAAGGTTTTTAACATTATCATAATGCTGCAATAATTTATTGTATTTGAAAACTTCATCAAAAACAACTGAAATTTATTCAAATGCCGCCATCGAAATATAACACGCCTGGCTCTCTCTATAAAAGCAGCATTTCATTCATAAACATTTTCCCATTCATTTCATTCATCACAATACTATAACAATTTATTTTATTTAAAAACTTAAGACAATGGAGTTATAAGTAATTAAACTCTATGCTTAAAACTTCATCGAAAAAAATCGTCCTTCTCTCTGTAAAATCAATGAATATTTCATTCATATCAGCTATGCAGACTCCATCAGCTAAATAATTTTGCGTTAAAGAAATGCAGTAATTCTTATACAACCCATTCTACATATTTTGCTTTTTACATTTTACATAAGTGAAAAATAGGCTTCGTTGTAGAAATAATCAAATTTGGATGATCATTTAAACTCACGTATATTGTAATTGCATTGTTTCAGTATGTAGATGCACAGAATTTAAGCAAAAATAAAGCGGTTTTAGGACGGATACAACACTCAATATGAAATAAAAAGAACTTTAAAAATCACTATTTTGAGACAAGATGGATGCCATATTTCATTTTGAAGTGAGTCACGCGACCTCTTCATGAAATGGTCACGTGATCGCTTCATATAAGAGGTGAAATTATTATTTTAATTTTTATTTAAAAAACTACTGAATATATTTTGCTGAATTTTTTTTTATATATTTTATGGAATAATTTGAATATTATCTAAAATTTTCGAAGCAATTAGTAAATTTTAAATCCTCTTAAAAAATGTTTGAAAAATTAGATCCCATAGGGTTCAATGTATTTCATTTTTTCAACCCTGGTTCAATCCAACACTAATTGGGTGATATTATTCTTTTATATTCCCGTAGGTCCCAAAGACTCTCTGAACAACATTCTAAAATTTCATTTTCATTAAGTCATTTTTACGGCAGTTAACGTGCTAACGGGCAGATAGACAGATAGAGAGACAGACCCAATGAACAAATTCATAAACACTTTTCAACTTTGTTGTAAAATTTTAAAAACCACTGAAGCGTTTTGAAGCAAGTTTGAGTGACACGTTTCTTATAGTATTATGTATATATGAAAACTGGAAATAAAATCCTAAAACTACATATAGTTCCTCTATAAAATTGGATTTTTCCAAAATCGTTGGCCCTTCAATCCGATGGTCTTAAGCGACTTGGACCAAATTCGGGTGGTATAATGCGTACATTGTCTAAATATGAAAGCAGAAATCCCCCTTCCTAAAATGTCTATACTTTTGCTAGAAAACAAGATTTTGTTAAAAATCAATGGCCCCAAAACCATCGAGCCATGTTCTCTCAAAAACCACTTTTGTTATCTCAACAACCACAGAAGCCATGTGCACCAAATTTGGGTGGTATCCCGAGTATATCGTCTATATATGAATGCGGAAAATAAATTTTTAAATATGTGCATTGTTTACCTCAGTAGTCGAGTGCCCTCTTGTTTTATGTAAAAAGTTTCGGAATTTCTCCCATAAGATCCCATATTGCGCAAATAATATAAGAAACGGTATTCTTTCTGAATAATCATGTAATTTAACATGCCATATGACCACGGTTGAGTGGCCTCGCTGGTAAATCATGGAGAGACTTAGCGGCGACGTTGTGAACAAATTCAATTTTCGGAATAGTAAGGAGTAACGCATAATGATGTTTATACTGAATATAAAATATTTTTGTGTTCTAGATAAAAAAAAAACCAGCAGTATAAATCTTAACTCGACATTATCATATTTTCAAGTTTCATGATTTTACGTCCATTTTCACTGCAATTACTATCCAAATGAAAATAAGCTATCTTTCCTTGATGATTTCTTTACAAATTGTTCTTTTCTATAAAAATAATTATCTAACTGTTGCGTATGCAAATCAGAAATCCTTCCACGCTGAACTATAAATACCACTACTAAGGAACAGACGTAGTATAATCCCTTTCTCATTCTTGGCGATTTTAGGTGAGATTCTGGTAATCCCTGCTATGATTTGGAGAACACTTCTTTCTGGCAATTCTTTCCGCTTCCTTTGTCGCCCTTATTTCACCAAGGTAAAAATCGCCCTTTTGTCACCGTTTGTACAACAGTTGCTCTGTAGCAATTCAAACGTGGACCCACGTCCGCTTCAACTCGCTACGATCGTCGGATAAAAACATCCCAGAATCCGTCCCCGCTGGCTGTCGGAAGTTGCACATAGCAATAGCTGTTTATGTAACGGGTGCTCTGTAGCTCATAGAGCACGACATGAAAATCAGAAAATTTTCTGATTTTTACGTTGGTGACAAAAGGGACCGGTTTCTCGCTTTTTATGATTTCATCAACATTGAATAACCAATAACTTCAATGGTAGCAACAAAACTCTTTCTATTTGCCGTAATCGTGCGAACTTTAATGGGAACTAGCAATTTCAGTCCCTCCATGTAGCCGGCATAAAATTCTTATACAATTTAGTTGTGGCTATACCAATCGGCAAAGGCTAAGTTCAAAATCCCGCAATCCCGCTAGAAAAGGGTGTTTCCAAAAACAACGAAGCCACCCCTATTGCGTTAACAGTTATTTCATGATAATGAGTACATAAAAGAGCAAAACCGGTCTGTAGATTGGTAAAACCGGTCTGTAGACCGTTATCTACAATGGGACTGTCTTTCTTATTTTTGGAAACGTTCCTCTTTTGTGAGATCTTGATTATAACTTCTACTAATGTTCAATGAGCAGTTGGTTAACTGAGCTTCCTGCCTATCAGAACCATAATGTAACCAGGAAATATCTAATAAATTATTGTTCTCTGTGAATTTTATTTAATACAGAGAACAAACACCAAACTAACTAATATTGACCACATATAATTAAGCCATTCGTTTTATGCATTTATCATATTTATTTTAATATATTCTATATAAATACCATTTACATGTGTAATAACGAGCACACAACATCTTGTGTGGACAAATTTCTTGTGTGGAATACAGCATTGTTCTTGGAACTATTTTTGGTTATCCATCAGAAGTGCTGTGGAAATCATTTCAGAAATAATTCATATTTTCTTAATTCAAATAAAATAGTTCAATATTGTTCTAATTTGATTTTTATTACTCGCACTTCTGTAAAAATTACATGTAAAGTAAAAAAGTTCGTAGAAAGCAGATTATAATACATTAGTAACAATATCAAGCGGCCTCGGTAGTAAAATTCAGGCACTACTTGGAACAAAATAAAAGTTTTGTTCCATTTGTTGGCGCAAATGTTCTATCTTTTGTACTGAAGAAGGGAGTTACTTTTGCTTCCGAAACATATTAATACTGTTACTTATTTGATTTATAATATTTTTGACTGAATTTTTACTTTACAGTTATGCAGTTCTAATTTTTATATAGTTCATTTCTGCACAATTATTTTAGAGCAATAGTTGCATTCTTAACTTACAAATGCACACACACATAAACGCATGAAAACATCGTTTGGGGGGAAGAATGTAAAAACACCGTTTGGGGGGAAGAATGCAAAAACACGTTTTTTTTTTGGGGGGGGGGGAATGCAAAAACATCGTTTCGATGGAAGAATGAAAAAACATAGTATAGTTTAGTGAAGACAAAAATTCTATGAATTTAGAAAAATATTATGATTCTTGTATGCCTGGAGCTATATGCAAATTAATGGTATTTCAATCAATCATTGTGTTTGGGATACTTTACGGGTGCATATGGAAAATGTGCAAATAAATGATAATATACGCATTCAAATTTCTTGAAGAATGGAGGTGAATGGTGTGTAATGCAGCTACTCAGTAGGAAGCAGAAAATGTTCTTGTCTCATAAAAAAGTGGTTATTTTGGAGCTCTACAGAGATTTGTATATTTTGGAGTATTTTTCATATATCTACCTGGACAGTCAAATGAAAACCAGACAGATGGAAAAAAAGTACGCAACCTGTTTATTCTTTCAAAAGTAATGGCTATAACTGTTAAAGCATTTGTCCCACTGTGAGACAAGACGGTCAGTGCCTTCATGGAAGAATGTTTTTGGTTGCCTACGGAACCATGATTGTACCCAGACATGCACCTCTTCGTCCGAGGCAAATCGACGGCCACGAATGTCTTTCTTGCGACAATACGGGACAGGAAACGATATTCTTCATCGTGATACCGTTTCAGGTGCTGCTGTGATGTCGACATTCTGTTCAACTTCTGATCCTCCGTCAGGCTGTGGGGAACCCACTGCGTACAGATTTTCCGGAACTCCAGATGCTCTGTCAAGATGGCGTGAGCGATACCGTGACTAATGCCCAACATGAGCCGAATGTCTTCCACTGTCCGCCGTCGGTCATTTCTAACGGCAACATCCACCGCAGCAATGACAGGAGGTGCAATGACAGGATGAGCCTGTCCTGGCTGACTGTTGTCTTTCAATGACACCCGACCGTCTCAATATCGTTTAGTCCACTCAAACACACGCGGACGTGACATACTGTATTCGTCAAACACAGCAGACATTCGAGCATGAATTTCACTTTCTGACCCTCCTTCCGCAGTGAAAAAACGCACTACAGCACGTTGTTCCTCTTTCCCGGCCTCCATAGTGATGTCGGATACACACACAACTCGCTGACCTCACTTCGAGCACGTCTAACAGACGAATGACACGGCGCTTAACGTTCGAGCTGCTCCTTCGTGATACCCAATAGAAGGCCCTTCTATACACAACTCTACCTGCGTTACCAACTTCCGCGCCAGGCCCCTTATATAGTCTCGCCCCTTATCTCGTTTCCTTTTGACTGTCCCTTATACTTTAATCGGGAGATAACCTTCAACGTTCCTTATACAAGTATGATCAAAAATGCATACACAGATATTTTTTCTCATATCCGAGATTCAACCCAAGGCCTTTAAATGCGAAAGCAAGCGAGTGAAATGCTTGTCTATTCCGCGCCAGGCCCCTTATCTCGTTTTCTTTTGACTGCCCCTTATACTTTAACCGGGAGATAACCTTCAATGTGCCTTATACAAGTATGATCAAAAATGCATACACAGATATTTTTTCTCATATCCGAGATTCAACCCAAGGCCTTTAAATGCGAAAGCAAGCGAGTGAAATGTTTGTCTATAGGTGATCCACGTAGCTCTCGAAAAGATTTCTATACATATTATAATATCTTATTCGCTTCCTACTCTTTTAAATACTGTAAGTGTTTTCTTTATTTATCAATTTTGTATTTTCGAAACAAAAGCAATTAACATTTCATTTTCAAAAAAAATATATTAGAACATTGAGGACGGCAGTGTAAATTGTCTGTGAATGCTCAAAAAATGACAGTATGTAAGTGTTATACACTGTAAAATATTTGCAAGCATGTTACTGAAAGTTTTAGGGGAATCAGCTGTACAAAACGGGGAGTAAGATTCGTAATAGTTATGAAAAAACATACAGTGTAACTTGGATGATTCGAAGCTGAAGGGACCACTAAAAAATTCGAATTATCCAAAACTTCGTTTTAAAAAAGTTGCATCTTTTAACTTTAGTTTCAGGTCCACAGAATGCTTGAAAAGGTTATTCTGTCAATAAGTAAATATTTATTGAGAAATATCATGGTATGAAGGACTTAAACACTATATGTATGCAAACAAAATAAGATTTACGTAAGATACATACATGTACGTATTACATTCAATACAGAAAATTATAGTTTTAGAAAAAATTATGGAATGTCTGATTGGTTTATAGAGTTCAGTCTTTTAAGGTTAGCAAAATCATCAAGCATGTTAAGTGAATGGAAAACAACTTCAATAAGTTTGTTTGTCCTTCAATGTACCGACGAAATTCGCCTAGACGAAAAAGGGCCTCCGACGATGTCGGGATTAGCGTCTCTTCTTCTTCCTCCTGTTTATCATCCTCGATATCGTACTCCGCTGCACTCGTCTTATTTAACACTTTTGATAAAATGTCTTGATCTGACAGTTCTCTACAAACTTCCACGTTTTCATCCAAATTGACGTATTCTTCGAATGGCACGCCGATATTGTTACCCCATGCGTCCGGTGGGGGGACAGTTTCTTCTATGAACTCAGCTGGATCAGTTTTATTGGTAAACCCTGCCTCTCGAAAACAATTTTCTATTGTTGTTTCCGTTACTTGAGACCACGCATTGTGACACAATAGTGCTGCATCAAGGACACTTATAACTGTTTTTTTGTTTTTGTCCTTGAAAGAATCTGTCAAGGGGTTTCGAACGAAACGGTATCTGTAAAAATGCTTGGAATTTTTTTTATTTTTATTATGCTTGATTTATTATTTTTATTATGCTTGAGTTTTTTTATTGATTGGCATTTCCTCTTCACACCCTTTTCCACATCGCGAATGACGGTGACCTTTTCAGCAAACGTTAAATCCTTGTATTGAACGCGTGGTTTACTCAAACACATCGTGAATACTCACTAGCGAAACTCTCACAACACTACAGACACACTGACAGTAGGAAGCTCAAATGACGTCTGAATCCGGTTGAACCAACACCCCCTGTAGGTTGAAAGCTCGAACCGGTCGAACAGGTAGCTGGAAGGGGGGTTTCAGCTGTCACGTGTCGAACAGGTGGGGGTATTCCGGCAATGATTTCTTATCAATTAAAGGCCGAAAAGTTGTTATGGTTAGGAAATTTTTATAAAACACTTCGAAATATCCACGATTTTCTAACATTGGTTTAATACAAAGTTCAAAGGTCCAGTAGAAATCTTCGAATTAACGACGATTTCGAATTAGAGACGTTCGTGTTATCAAAGTTGCACTGTATATATATATACAAAAATAACCCTTCGGCAGACGATAGTTAGCTGAATATTTCAGAAATGAAGCTGGAAATTTCATGAACGTCTGTAATTGCAATGTAGCTGAAAAATGTGTACCACGGTTGCAGAATGTTACCAGTGTATTAAACAATATAATTTGATTAAGATTCGATTTATAAGTTAAAATACCCATGTACAACGAGTTTATGCACTTTTAACTTGATATTATATACCACTTGTGAAGTCTATATGCAAATACGCTTGACAACAAAATGCAGAAATTTCTCTGCACCACAATTTAAGAATTCCATCTGCGATTGATAGCTAAAAACGCTCATACTAGTGGCAGCATTATGCAATCTATTACTAGTGAAACTATTCAAATCGGATATTTTAATCCTGACTGTGATAAATTCCACTTAGTCTTATTAGGTGCCAAAGCTCTTAAAATACAAATCGAATTAAATTTTCCAGGAGTAAGATATGAAGAAAAATAATTAAAGTACGTTCCAGATTTACCTTCGTTTTAAATTGCTTTTGTGAAAAGCGCAATAAAAGTAAATCCCTACGAAAAGTTTTAAATTCAAAGACTCTATCTAATCTTTTTTAGGGGCTTGAGATTCTAATTTTGTGTTCCTGGCATAAAGCAACATTAATTTTCATTTCACTTCGATGCTGTAAAAATGTTATTTTCTTTCTAGCGAAATTAAAATCACTAAAGTTGCTTGAATTATACATATATATATATATATATATATATATATATATATATATATATATATGTGTGTGTGTGTGTGTGTGTGTGTGTGTGTGTGTGTGTGTGTATAAGGAGCGTCTCAAAAGTTTATGCACTTTTGTATAAGCAATAGATACCAGAAGAAGAAGAAAATAAGAAATGAAATTTCACCGCTATATATTTAATAACGACTAATAAACAATATAAGACCATGAACATACCTGTTTGATTGGCAGGGTTTCAATAAACGAAGTAAACACAAAAAAGCACCAATAAACTTGTTCCCAAAGTTTATGCACAAAAAACAAAAAATGAATTTGTTATTTAACGAATGTGATGTCCATTACGTTTTATAACTTGAAAAACACGATCTGACATTGACAGAATAAAAGAATGAAAAATGAATTTCGGGATATAAATTATACCAGCAATTTTCAATTTCACACTTTAATTCAGCTGTCCCTTAATCGCATAAAATGTTCTGGATAGGATCCCCTAAAGGCTCTCTATGGGATTCAAGTTGAGAATTTTGCCCGGCCAATCCATAACTATAATGTTATTACCCTGCAACCGAATTTTCGTTGACATTGCCGCATGAATGGGAGCATGATCGTGCTGAAAACAGAAGTTTGGTCCTGCTAAATTCGCAGCTTCTGGTAATATGGCATCATTTAACGTTTAATGGCAATTTATCGCATTTTGCTTGCCTTTAAGAAAGACTAAGGATAACGTACCATTAAAGCAAAACGCTCCCCACACCATCGAGGAACGTCTTCGTTTTCCACTTAAGGAAACTCTCGGTTCATGGCGCAAGTCATGCCAGTATGACGCCCATCCATATGGGCGATCAATATTCCATTTCTTTTCATCACTACGTATAGCAGTTATCCATTGGTCGTCACCGTTCATGTGTTCCCGAGTCCATTCCATACGACGTAATGTATGATATTCAGTTAAACACGGGATTTGCTTCATATGTGCAAGCATTATATTACAATTACTTTGTAAACGTCTGTGAATAGTAGGTCGAGATACTTTTAAACCTGATGCACTTTGTATTTCAGATAACGACAGTTCTTGAGTCCATGCTAAACGAAAAATTTTCTGTCATCTCGAGAACAGATACATTTCGGACGGCTTGATCTATCTTTTACTTTATAATTGCGTTTTTTTTTTTGTAGCACAGCATAAATGCCTCGTTTTGACTGATTTAATATTTTCGCGATATCAAGAACAGACTTCTCATAAGCTTTTAGCCTCCAAATTTCACACACTTCGTCTTAATAAACTGTTTCATACGCCGCATTGTACTGAATGGTGAGATGGGAAACGCAGCAGTCTTATATATAGTGGACAAACGTCTGGAGAACTGTTTTATGTAAATTACTACCTTATTTGAATACTTTATTTTGACTAGCAGAAACAACAAGCACACAACTATAATAGAAGGTCTTTATTTCACTTCTTATGAGACGTACAAAATTTAAAAAGGCCAGAGCGCTTTCGAGCGTACATACGCTCTTCATCAGTGGCTACATGGAAGTATTTCCATGTAGCCACTGATGAAGAGCGTATTTACGCTCGAAAGCGCTCTGGCCTTTTTAAATGCTGTACGTCTTATAAGAAGTGAAATAAAGACCTTCTATTATAGTTGTGTGCTTGTTGTTTCTGCTAATTGAAATCAGACGTGATGCCAATTTATTTACTTTAATTTGATTTTCCACGTTTTTTGTTACTTGTGCACAAACTTTTGAAACAAGTTTTTGATGTGTTTTTTTTGTGTGTTTACTTCTTTTATTGAAACCTGCAAATCGATATGTTAATAGTCTTATATTATTTCCCAGTCGTTATTAAATATATAGCAATGAAATTGGATTTCTTCTTTTCTTCTTTTTCTGATATATATTGCTTATACTAAAGTGCATAAACTTTTGAGACGTACCTTATATACATTGGCTATCATCATGACTGTATAACAGTACATATAGCCATGCATAAACAATATCAATAGATTCGTAGTTCATTTTGTACCCCTAAAATGTTGGTGACCAGGACATTACGCCGTACGCTGTATGCCCGTGCATGGCTTAATCTCTATGAATTTGACTATAATGTGGCCTCCAATAAATTTCATTACGATGAGTTTTCCTCATAATTTAGCATATGTATAAGTAAAATCGTGGCGTTGATACGTTTAAGTTTGGCCATTTTGGATCCTGTCTTTTCCACTAATCAGTTGAAGTCATGGTCTTTCCTCCTTGTGTATTTACAGCATCGTTGGCCTTAAAATTCTCCCCGTGTACAAACGTATAACATTTTACTAATTTTTAGAAGCATGTTTCTCTACATTGACACTTCTATTTTGAATGTGGATAACACTAGATGCACGAAAGACTCGCATTTTAAATTCATAGAAATTATAATTTTCATATTGATCTCTTTATTTTTAAGTGGCGAAAATTTAGTTTAAAATAAACTTTGAGCAAGTTATGTAATCATAGCCGCCGCATTGCTAATCATGAGGATTAGTAGTTCCATCTGTAAGAGTTTACGTAATGTAGGAACGAATTTATTACTTTCCTTATATGCATAATGTATAAAGAAAGTATTGCGACGGGGTCGAAAATTCGAATTCGAGTTTTCGACGGGAGAGCACGTTTCAAGCATCCCTGATCACGAATCGAACATTTTTGAAGTGATGTCTATGTGTGTGTATGTGAAAATATGTGTGTGTGTGTGTGTGTGTCAGTGGGTCTGTGGAGACGATAACTGACGAACGAATGGACCGATTCGAACGAAATATGGTACAAAAATCACAATCCGTAAATACTTTAAGTCTATTGTTTTTAAACATAATCGAATGTCCAGAACCCCCCCCCCCTAAATTTTCGAGTGAAATTTTGAAAAAATCGTTAAAAATTCAAAACCGCTAATAAAGTTACGCAAATAGACAATTCTTATGTAAGTTTTCATTAGAAAACGGTTAACATAAATTTTAGAACGCTAACATGAACCGTTCTCGAGATATTCCCATTTTTCAAAAAAATTATCAAAAAGTAATATAAAATAACAAAAAAGATCAATCATGCTTAAAGCATTGATTATGAAACACTTTCCAACTTCAATGCAATTTTATTTAAACAAGTCTAAAATGCAATACATTCCTCGGTAATATTTTGAAACCTATCACAAAAGTGCATTCATTTATTATATTTGAAAACTTAAACCTTCATCGAAAAAAATGAACTTCATTCAATTGACGGCATTGAAATATAAATAGCCTGGTTTAAACATCTCTAAAATGTTATACATTCCTCGGAAATAGTTTTAGAATTATCATAATACTACGATAATTTATTACATTTGAAAACTTCATCGAAAACAACTGAAATCCATTCAAATGACGTCATAAAAAATAACACGCCTGGCTCTCTCTATAAAAGCAACATTTCATTCATAAATAATTCCCCCATTCATGTCATTCATCACAATACTATAACAATTTATTTTATTTAAAAATTAAGACCATTGAGCTGCAAGTAAGTAAACTCAATGCGTAAAACTTCATCGAAAAATATCGTCCTTCTCTTTCTAAAATCAATGAATTCATATCAGCTAAGCAGACTCCATGGACTAAATGATTTTGTGTTAAAGAATTACAGCGATTCTAATACAACTCATTCTACATATTTTGCTGTTTACATTTTACATAGGTGAAAAATAGGCTTAATAGTAGAAATAATCAATCGTTTCATATAAGAGGTGTAATTATTATTTAAATTTTTATTTAAAAAACTACTAAATATATTTCGCTGAATTTTTTTTTATATATTTTATGGAGCAATTTGAATATTACCTAAAATTTTCGAAGCAATTTGTGAATTTTAAATCCGCTTAAAAAATGTTTGAAAAATTAGGTCCCTTAGGGCTCAATGTATTTCATTTTTTCGACCCGGGTTCAATCCAAAACTAATTGGGTGATATTATTCATTTATATTACCATAGGTTCTACAGACCGTCTGAACAACATACTAAATTTTCATTTTGAGTAAGTCATTTTTACGGCTGTTATCGTGCTAACGGACAGACAGACAGACAGACAGACAGACAGAATGAACAAAGTCATAAATACTTTTCAACTTTGTTGTAAAGTGTTAAAAAAATATATTTCCTATTGAGAAACAGGTTCACTTTTCATATGTAATACCATGCGATAAAATGGGATTATTCTCGTGGATCTAGCTCGTTCCATTCATGAGAAAAGATACTTCGAGTATTACTTTTGTATTTAAACGCAATATTCATTTATCTGCTATAAGAATAACTTATTTCTCCGTCAGTAAAGCTTGGCGAGATTTTGGCGACGAATTTGGCGGAATGTCGCCAACTTGGCGACTTTTTGAAATGTTGTCAAATTAACGAAAATCTTGTCAAATGGATTAAAATGACGCTAAATCATTGAAAATGACGACGAATTATCGAAAATTCAATATCTTGGAAGTAATATAACTATCTACTATAAAAAAAAACCTATTTTTTTTATTGTAAGAGTAGTAAATTCATTGCATTATATAAGTAAAGTCATGTGTTGCCCACATCAGATTTTTTAATACTGCTTTTAAGGCCTCAATATTTGTATCTAGCGAATTCCTGTGGTTGATATAGTGCCTTTATCCATGATTTTAAGCCTCAATTGAGTGTCTTCATATAGGATGCCAATCCGTATTTGTGTCTCCTTCTTCTTTACTTATATGCATAATGTATAAGGAAAGTATTGTGACGGGGTCGAAAATTCGAATTCGAGTTTTCGACAGGAGAGACGTTTCAAACATCCCTTATAACGAATCAAACATTTTTGAAGAGATGTCTGTGTGTGTGTGTGAAAGTATGTGTGTGTGTGTGTGTGTGTGTCAGTAAGTCTCTGGAGACGATAACTGACGAACGGATGGACCGATTCGAACGAAATTTGGTTCAAAAATCATAATTCGTAAACACTAGAAGCCTATTGTTTTTATACGCTATCGAATGTTCAGAACCCCCCTCAATTTTCGAATGAAATGTTAAAAAAATCTTCAAAAAATCAAAACCGCTAATAAAGTTACGCAAATAAACATTTCTTATATAATTTTTCATTAGAAAACGATTGACATGAATTTTAGAAGGCTAACTCGAACTCTTCTCGAGGTATTGCACATTTTTCAAAAAAATTATCAAAAAGTCATATAAAATAAAAAAAAATATTTCCTATTGAGAAACGTGTTCACTTTTCATATGTAATACCATGCGATAAATTGGGTGACATCATTCTCGTGGATCTAGCTCGTTCCATTCATGAAAAAAGATATTTTGAGTAATACTTGTGTATTTGAACGCCAATAGTCATTTATCTGCTGTAAGAATAACTTATTTCTTCGTCAAGAACGCTTGGCGAGATTTTGGCGACGAATTTGGTGGAATTTCGCCAACTTGGCGACATTTTATATGTTGCCATATTAACGAAAATCTCGCCAAATGGATAAAAATGACACTAAATCAATGAAAATGACGACTAATTGAAGAAAATTTAATATCTTGGAAAGAATAGAAGTATCTACTATAAGGATGGCACTTTTTTAACTCTAAAAGTAGTAAATTCATTGCATTATGTAAGGAACGTCATGCGTTGCACACATTAGATTTTTCGGTTTTCAAGTCATAAGCTTCATTGTTCACTGCTTACATGCCTAAAATTTTCTATTAATAGTCAACAATATATTACTAAATGTCAATAATCAATATTACACTAAAAATTTTAATAAGCAAGTTCATACTCGCAAAATCTTGGGTTTTGTTGCAATTACAGATACCGGCTGTTCCATGTTAATGAAAGCATAATACGCACGAAGCCGATTCATGGATGTTGTTAACTGCAATGCATCGAGGTAGTATATAATGGAGAGAGCTTAAGGGTTGCAATCGGGGCCAAAGATAAAGGGAGTTGTAGTCAGGACGAATTTCCTGAGAACCCGTTTTCTTCCGACTGTGAATCTGTACATTTCAATGGCGATTTCTGACTGAGAGCGTGTTTGAGAAATATAAATAGTAAAATAATGGCTATGTACTGTTGTGCTTACGGCTGCAAGGAAAAGCATGTAAAAGGAGGACTTTACTCTTTCCATGGGAAAGTTTTTTTTTTCATTATATATCTTACAAATATAGTTAAGAAGTAATTTTGCTAGATTTTAGCGTGGTGCATTTCATTTGGCTATTAATTTTATTGCTTTTAATGCTATATTATTAGAAGTTTTGCTCTATTTTTGGTGTTTGTGATATTGCAGAAGACTTATAATATCATTCTAATACTTTAAAAAAACATTCAGAGTACTTTTGTGATAGTTATAGAGCTATTTTCGGTATCCTCATATGTTTTCCCTTCGAGGTAGAACTTGGCGATGTTTGGCGACGTTTGGCAAGATTGGGTGGCTAGGGAAGAAACATAGGGTGTTTAGATGATGAGCGTAAAGACGTGTCGGATGATAAAATTTTACTTTCAAAATAAAATATAATAGTTTACATTCATTGAAAATGTCACTTAGATTTTACATCACAATTTTTCAGTGCATTTTATATAAAGATGTATGATCTGAAATATGAGCATGATCTCATTTCTAGTTCAAAGTAAATTGTACTTAATAAGTCGATGTTATTAATCTTATCCATGAGATTGCCCTCCCCCCCCCCTTCACTCTCTCTGCATAAATTTTATACATGCCGATGTTGGTTAGAATTAATTTCATATAAACATCTCGATTGTTCACAAATTAAATATAAAAGGATATATCATCAAACTCCCAGTGTAGTAGAAGTATTTTGGTATTACACTCTTGTTTAGTTTTCGAGAAAGAAATATGCCTTGCCCAAAGAAATATTTGAATCACCGACTTCTTGATCACGCGTTAGCAATCTATTAAACGAGAAATATTAACTCTAAAAGAACCTTACATTCTCCTCATCATAATTTAAGTAATAGGCTTTTTGATCTAGAAACAGCTCTACCAATATAAATATTTTTACTTACATCATGTTTTATGTACCAAAGTCGTGTTTCAGAGTCTTTCAAGTGCGACTAATATAAATTGAAGTCCAAATTATTATAATTACAGAAATTTGACGAAAATAAAGCTATTGGGACACCTAGCTTAGGTGATTCAAAAGTAATAATTTTATATTGAAATAATTTTATATTGAAATAGGACTACATATATCATCTTCATCAGCTAGTTACAACATGATTTAAATGAAATAATATCACACGAAAAACTCAAAAAAAGGAAGGAGGGGGGGGGGGGGGGTAATGGGAATTAAATAAAGAAGTAGTCAGGAGGAAGAGATAAAAAGGCAATAATTGTTACACATATTTTAATATTTTTTAGTTCGTATGAGATAAAATAGCGAATATATATATATATTTCCCTATATAAGAAATATTATAAAGTTTTATATTTTTCAGTTTTCCTCGGGAAAGTTAAATATTTTATTATTGCAAATATTACATTGTTTTATATTTGACGGTACACATACAATATATTAAAATAAATTAGATGTAAAAATGACTCAGTCGTATTACGCCTCAAAGCAGATATGGATAATGCTGACATAACTTTCAGAGATAAAGTTTATCTGGATAAAAGTGAAGAATTCTACATTTTAAGCAAGCATGCACACAATTTTTTCATATACTTTATAATTGCTTTTAAATATATTATACATATTCTTCAATTTGTATACTTGTAATCTATTTCATATCATATTTTATTTGTAATTGCTTTGTAGTTCAAGTTGTTTTACAAAAATGACTTCATTAACAAAATTATTCTTTAGTAATAAAATTTTTTGGTAATAAAAATATTCTAATCCTACTTCGTATTTTTCTTCATACATATTTTTTAAAATCTTATAGCGTATAACACGTGTAATAACTTCCCATTCATCCTCGACTTTAATAGAAGTTAAAAAAAATACAGAAGGTACACTACACAGTTTAGGCGATAAATCGCCAAATCATGAAAGTCCTTCTCCTCCTCGTCCTTACTACACCTTCTCAGTGTTTGTCCATGCTACTAGCATGGGGAAGATAGGACCGCACTCCCTCCATATATACTAACTCGTTGCTGCAATGCAAAAGTCTTCCAAAATTTCAACATTAAATTATAGTTGCATTTTAAAATTTTAAGACTGTTAATTTCTCATCTTTCGACAGGGTTAAATACTGACCTGAGTATAAATAGATAAAACTGAGACAAAATATACCTTCTCTGTGTATTAAAGTTAGATTTTGGCGGATTATAGACTAGCGTTGTCTTGCAAGTCTGAATTATATATTATTTGAGGGGGCAACTTTCGATTAAATGAATACACATATATGCATTATTTTAAATAAATTCTCTATATTAAAGTAATTGGCAATGTTTAAATTGAAAATATTTTTAATAAATTGAAAAATTATAGACACTTCACACATGTAATATTAATTTTATATAATTTTTGCAGTTCAAATATTACATGATTTGATATCAGAGAATAAAATAATAGATTAATATAAATTACTAGTAAAAGACTCTATTTTGATTCGCAGAAAACATACAAAAATACAAAACTAAAAATTAGAATAAAAAGCTATAGAAGAGAGTTTTTTCCTAAGTTATTTCCTTGAACAATATCATTAAACCGAACACCAATATTAAATGTTCTTTCAAGGACATCTTAGTATTAATAATGTCTCAACACATAAAAAAATAAAAGGTTGAAAAACGTTCTTGAATATACTTTCTTTCTCTGCAATGTGTATTTCGACCGAGATGTTTTCTTTTCATTCAAATGGAAAGGAATGGCATTTCGCTGAATGAGTGAGTTTAAATGTTTTTCGCAACCTAAGACACGGCTGTTGTTGTCAAGGGTATAAAATTGGAAAGCATCGAAATACGATTGTCAGATTTCTCTTTAATTTAATAATTTTGAAATGTCGGGGCATTAGTAATTTTATAATTTATTCTTTAAAGTCACTGATGAGTATTTGAAATTAAACATTTTCTTGTAAGTGTAAATTAAAGACTCTTACCTCTTTAAATATAACTAAAGGTCCGCAATTAATGAAATTTGCCTCTGCATGGTTTGTAGGAAAATCCTTTAACATAGTTTTTAAACATAGTCCTTAGACATAGTCCTTAAACGCAGTCCTTTCTTATAGTCCTTAAACGTAAGTTGGAAAGAACCTTGCTGCCCCAACCGGGAATAGAACCCTGGATCTTCGAACTGGTAAGCCAACGCTCAACTATTGGGCTATTTTGACGAAATTGCAAGCTCTTATCATCGAAGTGGACTCTGCATTAACCACTTTTTAATGCCATATTGGCGTGTAACAGACAATCTGACTGAGTGCCTCCTGCTATTCTTACCTCAGGTTAGCCTCATCATGCTATTTTTATCCTCCAGGTTAGCTTCCTGCTTGGTCGTTAACCTTTTGTTTTTTTTTTATTTGAAATAGGAACTCACAATCTCAGAGAACATTGGATCCAAACTAGTTGTACTAGGGTCACTTTCAGACCCCCGGCATCTTTGCACTACCCTACAGGGTTGATATGTTCGGACGCCATTATAATGAACATTTCTGCCCCAACCGGGAATCCAACCCTGGATCATCCAACTGGCCAGACGATGCTCTACCTTTGATCTACTCGGACGAAATTGCAAGCTTTGCCAGTCAAAGTAGACTCTGAGAAGTCCACAAATGTAAACATAAAATCTATCTTTAAGAAATTGACCGTGCTTGAAGGAATAAAAGTGGCAGTAACACTAGAGAAGAATCTAAAATATGGCTATAAAGGGGGCGTGACTTGGATATACACTTTCTCCCCAAAAATAAGCACTGAAGTGAAAATCAGGCACAAATCAGAAACGACTGCAACAATTTATTCCAAATTTTATAGTAACATAGAATAGGATTCTGCCTATTATTTTCATACAAAAAAGAGACTTTTGAATGCATACGTACACATTAAAAATAAACAACAAAATGAAGAAAACGCCAGGTCATAGATTTGAATGTGAAATATCTGTCAATAAGGAATATGACCTCCTCTCACATTAATGCAGACCTGGCAACGATGATTCGTGCCACCGATTAAGAGCTCGAAAAGGTCGGAAAGCAGTAATCGCCACTTTTGTATAAGAGCACGTTGGAGCTATTGGATAGCGTTTGGAAGGTTTCATTGGAAAACTACTGCTCTCCCGAGAGCATTCCATAAATGCTCTATTGGATTTATGTCTACGGAATACGCTGGCCACTTCATTCGATGGATTCCTTCTGTCATCAGGTAATCGCTTACGATACGAGCTCTATGTGGACAAGCATTGTCGTAGATAATAACAAACTTAGAACCTATTGCACCCGCATAAGGGCGGACATAGGGATCAAGGATTTCTTTGCGATATCATTGACCAGTCACAGTAGCGTTGATGAAGAAATAGCAGCCAGTACGCCCGCCGAAGGAAATCCCAGCCCTTACAAGGATACCACCACCAGAAAATGAATATCGCTGGACGATGTTAATAGCTTGATACCATGCACATGCCTCTATCCATACAAAACCCCGTTGATCGGCCAAAGTGAATCTGCACTCATCGGTGAATAAGACATTACTCCAATCGTCTATGGTCCAACTGACGTGTTCCTGACACCATTGCGGACTGACTGCTCTATGCACCGCAGGCAATGGAGCACAAATGGTTGGCTTCCGCGCATAAAAGTCATGTCCGTGCAATCTCCTTCTCATAGATATAATAATCTTGTCTCATAGTTGTAACGGATACAGGGCTACCTGTAATTGCAGCGAGGCTAGAATGTAAAGCATGTTCTGTTGCTTGCCTGTTGAGTATGAGCAATAACGCTAAGTAGCGGTCATCAGAAGATGTTGTAACTCGAGCGCGGCTCGAACCTGATCTGCTTTTTGTGGTGCTGTTTTGGAATTGAGTCCGTAAGCGTGAAATCTAGGAATTGTGAACTGTGAAGAATTTAGCAACTTCTCCAATAGATTGGACAGATTCTAAACTTTCCCATGTGTCGCCATCGTTGACTATTACCTAAACGGCTTCTTTGGAACATATCGAATGAAATAGTTATTTTGAATTTTGACCTTAACGCCCGTAGTAGAAATAAAGACACTCAGAAAGAAACACCTGCTTTTACCAAGACGCATATTTACGTATTTGGCATGGAGCCAATTATTATTAAGCACGTGTTTATATATTTGCAAATTGTACTCGAAGAATACAGCAAGTTTCATCCAATAAAATCCATTCGTTCGCTCGTGATCTGAGAATTTGCATTTCGTGTTTATTTTTTGGAGGGCGTATAAAACAAGAGAGATGAAAAGAACAGATTACAAAGTTATTGACTATTATTCAATTAAAAGCAATCGATAATAAAACTGCTACAGGAGGCATTTAATTCACAGAATATGAAAATTGGGGAATTTCTGCATTATTCAGGAATGCTAAAATAAACAACAAGTACATGCAGAGGAATATAATGTACTACAGCCTGTTCAAAATGCCCTCCGACAACAGCAATGAACATTTTGAATTCAAGATAAAATATCACAGCGGAGATTTGGCAAGCATAGCGTGTGCCACGGTGTATAAAATATTAGATTGGACTTCGATAAGAATTGCAGGTGTCATCGTGTTACAGTTCTTGATGACTCGAGTTTTGAAAGGCATTGCTTGCCTTCCATATACGGATTTTATGTGTACTTGATGTATATTCGTACTAATCAGTCAATCCTGTACAACAACATTATTGACACTTTTTTCTATCTAGTTTTATAGGAGTTAGTTATTCTAACTCCAATAATGTGTGCATAATGTATGCAGTCATGCACGTTTCCTTACTACGTAGAGATATGGGTTTTCCGAAAAATTTTCTGCAGTGGAAAATTTTGAATTTATTCTTAAATAATATTACATTTAAAATAAACGAATATGTCCAATGACTTTCAAAAATATTTGTTCCGACATTAGAACTGCAATCATATATATATATATATATATATATATATATATATATATATATATATATATATATATATATATATATATATATATATATATATATATATATATATATATATATATATATATATATACATAATATATATATATATATATATATATATATATATATATATATATATATATATATACACATATATATATATATATATATATATATATATATATATATATATATATATATATATATATATATATATATATATATATATATATATATATATACATATAAAAATAAGTATATCACGAACGGAACTCCTATTTAAGTAAAGAAGAAAACAGAAACCTTACAGAGGATGTGGCGCATAGCAGCTCTGCATCCAGAGTGGAATACAAGGATATAAACAATAGGAAAAAATAAGCGAGAACAGGAGTGACCATATGATTTGCATAGAATGGCTGGGGTGGATTGCGACACCCCTTTCCCGCTTAAAGCAGCTTTTACGACCCGGGCAACGCTCACGGCACCAATGTAACTCAATGGTCAATCTCCCACATGTGCAAAGACAGAAGCACCCGAACGGACAAAAGAGCAAAGATGGAACCAAGCATGGAAGAGATACACCTTACCATCCAGCATGAAAACACAACATTTTATAAGGGAAAGTCGCACATGCGCGAAAAGACTTCAAGATGATAGGATCGCAGATATGAAAATATATATGATTAAGATATGATTAAGATATGATTAAGATATGATTAAGATATGATTAATCAAACAATGTACAATTTCTTTCAAAGAAAGAAATTGTACATTATTTGATTCTAAATGAGAATTCTTAATCATATATATTTTCATATCTGCGATCCTATCATCTTGAAGTCTTTTCGCGCATGTGCGACTTTCCCTTATAAAATGTTGTGTTTTCATGCTGGATAGTAAGGTGTATCTCTTCCATGCTTGGTTCCATCTTTGCTCTTTTGTCCGTTCGGGTGCTTCTGTCTTTGCACATGTGGGAGATTGACCATTGAGTTACATTGGTGCCGTGAGCGTTGCCCGGGTCGTAAAAGCTGCTTTAAGCGGGAAAGGGGTGTCGCAATCCACCCCAGCCATTCTATGCAAATCATATGGTCACTCCTGTTCTCGCTTATTTTTTCTTATTGTTTATATCCTTATATATATATATATATATATATATATATATATACATATATATATATATATATATATATATATATATGTATATATAAATTAAATGATATGGTTAAAAAGGTTTAAAATTTAGAAATATATAAAAATATTTTATACACAAAAATTTCTGATACATATATATTGAAGTTAGCAGCTGTAATTTAATATTTTCAATGTGTACCTACGCTTCTGAAAAGTTATAAAATAATTATATTTTATCAACAATAAAATTTTATTTTTGTAAATCATAAATTTAAACAAAATAATAAATTAACAAGAAAGATCAAACATGCTTAAAGCTTTAATTATGAAACACTTTCCAACTTCAATGCAATTTTATTTAAACATGTCTAAAATGCAATACATTCCTTGGTCATATTTGAAAATTTATCACAATACTACATTATTTTATTATATTTGAAAACTTAAACCTTTATCGAAAAAAATGAATTTCATTCAAATGACGGCATTGAAATATAAATTGCCTGGCTTAAACATCTCTAAAATGCGATTCTTTCATCGGTAATAATTTTAGAATTATCATAATACTACGATAATTTATTATATTTGAAAACTTCATCGAAAACAACTGAAATTCATTCAAATGACGTCATAAATTCATTCAAATGACGTCAAAAAATAACACGGCTGGCTCTCTCTATAAAAGCAGCATTTCATTCATAACAATTTCCCTTTCATTTCATTCATCACAATACTATACTAATTTATTTTATTTAAAAATTAAGACCATGGAGCTACAAATGATTAAACTCTATGCTAAAACTTCATCGAAAAAAATCGTCCCTCTCTTTGTAAAATCAATGAATATTTCTTTCAAATCAGCTATGCAGACTCCATGAGCTAAATAATTTTGTGTTAAAGAAATACAGCAATTCTAATACAACTCATTCTACATATTTTGCTGTTTACATTTTACATAAGTGAAAAATAGGCTTCATTGTAGAAATAATCAAATTTGGATGATCATTTAAACTCAAATATATTGTAATTGCGTTGTTTCAGTATGTAGATGCACAGGATTTAAGCAAAAATAAAGTGGTTTTAAGACGGATAAAACACTCAACATGAATTAAATATAACTTTAAAAATCACGATGACACAAGATAGATGCCATATATCATTTTGAAGTGGGTCACGTGATCTTTTCATATCATGGTCACGTGATCGCTTCACATAAAGGGTGTTAAAGACCCAGACCGTCCGACTCATCCTGAGGACTTGGGCAACTATTTGGGCGGCCCGCATATAAGGGGTGTATATATTATTTTAATTTTTATTTTAAAAACTAATGAACATATTTCGCTGAATTTGTTTTTATATATTTTATGGAACAAATTGAATATTACCTAAAATTTTCGAAGCAATTTATGAATTTTAAATCCGCTTAAAAAATGTTTGAAAAATTAGGTCCCATAGGGCTCAATGTATTTCCTTTTTTCAACCCGGGTTCAATCCAAAACTAATTGGGTGATATTATTCATTTATATTCCCATAGGTCCTACAGACCGTCTGAACAACATACTAAAATTTCATTTTGATTAAGTCCTTTTTACGGCAGTTATCGTGCTAACGGAGAGACAGACAGGCAGAATGAACAAAGTCATAAACACTTTTCAATTTCGTTGTAAAATGTTAAAAATTAATAAAAATTGCTAAGCCCTTTCTGAATCATAAATAATTTACCGTTTGTTACAGGTGTAAAAAATAAATGATTAAGTATATAATTTTCATATGCTTGCTTTAAAGAAGGATTAGAAAGCTTTATCCTCACAAGTACCAGTTTAATTATTGTGATATATAAATTTTATAAGAAACAAGACAGATCAATCATACTTAAAGCATTGATTATGAAACACTTTCCAACTTCAATGCAATTTTATTTAAACATCTCTAAAATGCAATACATTCCTAGGTAATATTTTAAAACTTATCACAATACTACATTAATTTATTATATTTGAAAACTTCATTGAAAACAACAGACATTCATTCAAATGACGTCATAGAAAAAATAATACGCCTGGCTCTCTCTGTAAAAGCAGCATTTCATTCATAACATTTTCCCATTCATTTCATTCATCACAGAACTAAAATAATTTATTTTATTTAAAAACTTAAGCCCATGGAGCTACAAGTAATTAAACTCTATGCGCCGCCCAGGAGGTGAAGTGGATAGCGTCTCCGACTGCTGTCTACTGATCTTGGATTCGAATCCCGAGTAAGTCATGGGTGTTTTCATGGGGATGAAGTCAGTCTTCCGCCTTCTGGGTCCTCGCCAAATGTGAAGCTGCTTCCCCCCCATCCGTAACCTTCGTGAATGATGCTTGTTTGTGTTATTAAACTTTGTGATCTCGTGTCATTCTCTGTCCTTCTTCTGGCATCTCTGGTCTTGTTTGCGGCTCTACCGAAACAGGAGGTTATCAGAAACAACAACAAACTCTTTGTTTAAAACTTCATTGAAATAAAATCGTCCTTCTTTATGTAAAATCAATGAATATTTCATTCATATCAGCTATGCAGACTCCATGAGGTAAATAATTTTGCGTTAAAGAAATACAGCAATTCTTATACAACCCATCCTGCATATTTTTATGTTTACATTTAACATAAGTGAACAAGAAAGATCAATCATGCTTAAAGCATTGACTATGAAACACTTTCCAACTTCAATGCAATTTTATTTAAACATTTCTAAAATGCAATACATTCCTAAGTAATATTTTAAAACTTATCACAATACAACATTAATTTATTATATTTGAAAACTTAAACCTTCATCGAAAAAAATGATCTTCATTCAAATGACGGCATTGAAATATAAATTGCCTGGTTTAAACAACTCTAAAATGCGATATATTCCTCGATAATATTTTTAAAATCATCATAATACTACAATAATTTATTATATTTGAAAACTTCATCGAAAACATCTGACATTCATTCAAATGACGTCATAGAAAAAATACCACGCCTGGCTCGCTCTATAAAAGCAGCATTTCATTCATAACATTTCCCCAATCATTTCTTTCATCACAGTACTAAAATAATTTATTTTATTTAAAAACTTAAGACCATGCAGCTACAAATAATTAAACTCTCTGCTTAAAACTTCATCGAAAAAATCGTCCTTCTCTCTGTAAAATCAATTAATATTTCATTCAAATCAGCTATGCAGACGCCATGAGCTAAATACTTTTGCGTTAAAAAATACAGCAATTCTTATACAACTCATCCTCCATATTTTGCCATTTACATTTTACATAAGTGAAAAATAGGCTTCGTTGTAGAAGTAATCAAATTTGGATGATCATTTAAACTCAAATATATTGTCATTGCGTTGTTTCAGTATGTAGATGCCCAGAATTTAAGCAAAAATAAAGCGGTTTTATTACGAATACAGCACTCAATATGAATTAAAAAGAACTTTAAAAATCATGATTTTGAGACAATATGGTTGTCACATTTTATTTTGAAGTGAGTCACGTGATCTTTTCATATCATGTTCACATGATCGCTTCATATAAGAGGTGTAATTATTATTTTAATTTTATTTAAAAAACTACTGAATATATTTTGCTGAATTTTTTATTATATATTTTAAGGAATAATTTGAATATTACCTAAAATTTTCGAAGCAATTTGTGAATATTAAATCCGCTTAAAAATGTTTGAAAAATTAGGTTCCGTATAGGGTTCAATGTATTTCATTTTTTTCAATCCGGGTTCAATCCAAACCTAATTGGGTGTTATTATTCATTTATAATCCCATATGTCCTACAGACCGTCTGAACAACATACTAACATTTCATTTTGATTAAGTCATTTTTACGGCAGTTATCGTGCTAACGGGCAGATAGACAGACAGACAAACAGACAGAATGAACAAAGTCATAAACACTTTTCAACTTTATTGTGGTCGACATGGTCCGCAAGAATCGTTAAATATAAAAATAAAAATAAAAGACTACATGTTCTCAATTATATCAAATAAATTCCTATTTTATACGTGATTTTTGACAACAAAAAGAATAAGACTAACCTCATTACTCTAGGACTAGCCGTTCTTGAGATATTCTAGCTTTTTCGCGTGTTCATTTGACAATAAGTCCAGCTATCAAATGAGAACCAAATTTAAGTTTAATGTGCAAATACGATGTCATTTAAATACTTATGGCTGTTATTTTGTGCAGATAAACTCAAATTATTATTGAAGAAATAAAGAGTACGTGAATATGAGTGTGCAGGGAAAGACATACGCTGCCCACATCAGAATTTTTAACAATATTACAACAATGATTTATAGAATTGAACGGGAATTATTTGCAGGCCATTTCGAAAAAAATGTATGATCTATATTTAAAGATCCACCAAATTTTTGCAGAGTAAAATTTTCAACAAATTTAAGCTGTGTACGAAATTTTAACTCTCTAGGACGTAGGAAAGTGCATTAAAAATGCCATCAAATAAGTATATCATGAAAAGTTATATAAAATGAAAAAACAATTTGAAAAATTGTTATCTACCAAGTTTATTTTAAATGTGAAGCCTCTCTCATATACAAAAAGTTTAAACTCTTGGAAATATATTTATTATATAATATATCTCTTTTTTCTTTCTGGAGGATATCCCAAAAGTCAGAATTTAAATAAATTTATTTTTTTCCCTATATTAAATAATTTTTAATTTAAAAACTACTTAACATATTTTCTGAATTTTTTTTATATATTGTATGGGATCATGTGAATATTTCTTAAAAATTTCGAAGCAATGTGTGAATTTTAAATTTGCTTAAAAAATGTTTGAGAAATTAAGTCCCATAGGGTTCAATGTATTTAATTTTTCAACCCGGGTTCAATAAAAAACTAATTGGTTGATATTATTTATTTATATTCCCATAGGTCCCACAGACCGTCTGAACAACATACTAAAATTTCATTTTGATAAAGTCATTTTTACGGCAGTTATCGTGCTAACGGACAGATAGACAGACAGAATGAACAAAGCCATAAACACTTTTCAACTATTTTGTAAAGTGTTAACAAGAAAGATCAATCATGCGTAAAGCATTGATTATGAAACACTTTCCAACTTCAATGCAATTTTATTTAAAAAAGTCGAAAATGCAATACATTCCTCGGTAATATTTTAAAACTTATCACAATACTACATTGATTTATTATATTTGAAAACTTAAACCTTCATTGAAAAAAATGAACTTCATTCAAAAGACGGCATTGAAATATAAATTGCGTGGTTTAAATATATCTAAAATGCAATACATTCCACGGTAATATTTTTAAATCTATCATAATACTACGATAATTTATTATATTTGAAAACTTCATCGAAAACACCTGAAATTAATTCAAATGACGTCATAGAAAAAATAACACGCCTGGATCTCTCTATAAAAGCAGGATTTCATTCATAACTTTCTCCATTTCATTCATCACAATACTATAATAATTTATTTTATTTAAAAATTAAGACCATGGAGCTACAAATCATAAACTTTATGCTTAAAACTTCATCGAAAAAATCGTCCTTCTGTTTATAAAATCAATTAATATTTCATTCATATCAGCCATGCAGACTCCATGGACTGAATTATTTTGTGTTAAAGAAATACAGTAATTCTAACACAAATCATTCTACATATTTTGCTGTTTAGATTTTACATAAGTGAAACATAGGCTTCGTTGTAGAAATAATCAAATTTAGATGAGCATTTAAACTCAAATATATTGTCATTGTGTTGTTTTAGTATGTAGATGCACAGAATTTAAGCAAAAATAAAGTAGTTTTAGGACGGATACAACACTCAATATGAATTAAAAAGAACTTTAAAAAATCACGATGTTGAAACAAGATGGATGCCATATATCATTTTGAAGTGGGTCATGTGATCGTTTCATATCATGGTCACGTGATCGTTTCATATAAGATGTGTAATTGTTATTTTAATTTTTATTTAAAAAACTACTGAATATATTTCGCTGAATTTTTTTTATATATTTTATGGAACAATTTGACTATTACCTAAAATTTTCAAAGCAATTTGTGAATTTTAAATCCGCTTAAAAAATGTTTGAAAATTAGGTCCCATAGGGCTCAATGTATTTCATTTTTTTAACCCGGGTTCAATCCAAAACTAATTGGATGATATTATTCATTTATATTCCCATAGGTCCTACAGACCGTCTGAACAACATACTAAAATTTCATTTTGATTAAGTCATTTTTACGGCTAACGGACATTTATCGTGCTAACGGACAGACAGACAGACAGACAGAACAAAGTCATAAACCCTTTTCAACTTTGTTGTAAAGTGTTAAAAATGAAACTACTTATAATTAAAAAATAAATAATTGAATATCATTATATTAACAATATTTAAAAGATGCTTGCTGAACAGATTTAGAAAAAAATGGGTGTTTATTTATTTATTATTTTAATATCCTTTCGATTTTAAAACATTTTTAACTTCTAAATCGCGTATTTATTTTCTCGACTTTACCTACAACATTCAGAAAAGTTATTTATTTATTTATTTATTTTTTAAATAACTTACTACACATGTACATATATTTATGACACTTCTCGTAGTTCGGTGTGTGACCGGTTGCATCTCATCATTCTTACGTATTACAATCAAATACATTTTAATATCTTTATTTATTATCTTGATATTTTATACATATGCTATTTACTAATTACATTTTTAACACTTTACAGCAAAATTGAAAAGTGTTTATGACTTTGTTCATTCTGTCTGTCTGTCTGTCTGTCCGTTAGCACGATAACTGCCGTAAAAATGACTTAATCAAAATGAAATTTTAGTATGTTGTTCAGACGGTCTGTAGAATCTATGGGAATATAAATGAATAATATTACCCAATTAGTTTTCGATTGATCCCGGGTCGAAAAAATGAAATACATTGAGCCCTATGGGACCTAATTTTTCAAACATTTTTTAAGCGGATTTAAAATTCACAAATTGCTTCGAAAATTTTAGGTAATATTCAAATTGTTCCATAAAATATATAAAAAATTCAGCGAAATATATTCAGTAGTTTCTTAAATAAAAATTAAAATAATAATTACACCTCTTATATGAAACGATCACGTGACCATGATATGAAACGATCACATGACCCACTTCAAAATGATATATGGCATCCATCTTGTTTCAAAATCGTGATTTTTTTAAGTTATTTTTAATTCATATTGAATGTTGTATCCGTCCTAAAACTACTTTATTTTTGCCTAAATTCTGTGCATCTACATACTGAAACAACGCAATGACAATATATTTGAGTTTGAATGCCCATCTAAATTTGATTATTTCTACAACTAAGCCTATTTTTCACCTATGTAAAATGTAAACAGCAAAATATATAGAATGAGTTGTATTAGAATTCCTGTATTTTTTAACACAAAATAATTTAGTCCATGGAGTCTGCATGGCTGATATGAATGAAATATTAATTGATTTCTTAAAGAGAAGGACGATTTTTTTCGATGCAGTTTCAAGCATAGATGCAGCATAGAGTTTAATTTTTTGTAGCTCCATGGTCTTAAACAAAATGTTTAAATAAAATAAATTATTATAGTATTGCGATGAATGAAATGAATGGGAGAAAATTGTGAATGGAATCCTGCTTTTATAGAGAGATCCAGGTGTGTTATTTTTTCTATGACGTCATTTGAATTAATGTCAGTTGTTTTCGATGAAGTTTTCAAATATAATAAATTATCGTAGTATTATGATAATTCTAAAACTATTACCGAGGAATGTATAACGTTTTAGAGATGTTTAAACCAGGCAATTTATATTTCAATGCCGTCATTTGAATGAAGTTCATTTTTTTCGATGAAGGTGTAAGTTTTCAAATATAATGAATTAATGCAGTATTGTGATAAGTTTCAAAATATTACCGAGGAATGTATTGCATTTTAGACTTGTTTAAATAAAATTGCATTGAAGTTGGAAAGTGTTTCATAATCAATGCTTTAAGCATGATTGATCTTTCTTGTTATTATTTACTTATAAGATTGATATTTGATTATTACTGTTTCTCATGAAATATTATTATTTACTTACTTATTTATATATTTGCTAAACATGGCATTTATTACATACATATTATTTTTATTTATTTACATAACTATCTTCAAACCTATCCAGATATTTATTTCTTACGAGTTTTCGCTATATTTACATTTACTTGCGAGTGCAATTTATATGACATTACTACAAATACCTTGCGTACATTATTTATAGTCTACAAGTTTTTGCTCATACGATATCGTACCTTGACTTCGGTGACATATTTAATTAGTTTACCTTGTTTTTGACGTCTTCTCATAATTTATCTACTTCAATTTATTTATTTTCATTTTATATTTATTTTTATTCATATTTATTTTTCGTACAGTTTTTACACATGAATATTTCCATTTTATTTTTATATAATTATTAATTATTATACATGATTTCCGTAACCATTCAGTGTATTCTAATATATCAAAAGAATTGCTTTTATTAACACTGAAATGTGTATACTTACTTAAATTTATTTTCTTTATAGCGATTTAGCTGAATATCTTACATAACAACATTCCCTCTCCAGATATCGTGTCCTCGATTGTTCCAGTGTAACGAGCGAATTCGCAGCTATACTTAACTCGTGCCAAACCTATATTTTTAAGAAATAAAAATTGATTAAAATCTTTCAATTATTTATACAAATTGTTTACTTCTTAAGACTAAAATTTATAACCTTTTTAACTAATCCTTATTATTTTTATTTTCAGTTCAGATATTTCTCTTTTCACCTTAATTAATCATGTCATACAATTTTTAAGCCTCAAGACTCCCCCCAAAGATTCAACATTACAATGATAACCTCTGACCTGTCGTGGACCTTTCTCAATAGTACATGGAGACTTCAACTTACTATCATTAAGTAAATATATTTGACTCTACCTTTCATTTATCCGTGGATTATTTATATCTATTTGCTTCACAAATTTTTTACTACATGTACAACATCAATATATTTTTTTAAATATTTCTTGCATTATAATTTTTCATTCATTTTTGAAATTATTTGTTTTATTTACATGTACCTACCTCACTTTACATTTCTTTTAATACCTTTCTCCCCGTACATTGGAGTTAACAAATATTTGATGGACCCAAGAAGTATTTTGGACACTGATTGTCGTTTTGATTTTTTTTATCTGTCTTATCAATTATATGAATTTCATTTTTAATATTTTGCTTTTATTTTTTAATTTCATTTGAATTCTTTGCATTTTCATTTCTGAAATATTCGGCTTGTTACAAAGCACTTGTTAACGTGTATCTTTATTATTTTTGTGACACAATCGCCTTTTTCTCTTATCAGTATATTATTACTCCTTATTTCCTTTATTACCCTATACAGTCCTGTGAACTTGTCACTCAACACAGGCTGTTTGATGAGTTTCTTTAAGAAAACGGTTTCACCCATTTCTATGTTCTTCACACGGATTACAGTATATCTTTGTGCTTGTTTTTCAGCAGCACTTCTCTGTAAACATGTGGTCTCCTTCATAATCTCAGTGAAATACATAAAATTTTGTTTCACATATTCTATAGTTTTGACTTTTTAAATCTAAACTCATTTTGTTAATGTCAGTATTTTCATTTTTATTATAAATATTTTCCCCTGGTCTACTAAAAGAAGCTGGTTCTTATCGAGTAGTTTTATTTTTTGTATTATTTATAAATAATTTGAACCACTTTAGTGACTCATCCCAATCAAAGGTTTTGTTTGCAATGCAAATCATAGATTATTTCATCAAATGATGAACCCGTTCCATTCTACCTAGATAGAATGGCTTTGCCACAATGTTATATCATATCTCTATATTTAAATTGTCACCCAATTCAATATATTATTTGCTTTTAAATTGCACTCCATTATCACTTTAGGTGGTATGAATTACTCCATACGAGGTGAAATATTGAACAATTGTATCAACTAAAAATTGCACTGAAATATTCTTGAATGGACATGCTTCCAAAACACCATATTTTAAACAATAGATTTTCCCTCTATCAAATGAGTATTATAGATATTTCAATTTCACGTAAAAATGTGTTACTCGAGCTATATAGTGCATCTCCAAAAACGCTTGGACTTAGATACTTAGAGAACGCCAAATTAAAATTGATATCGAAAATAAATCTAGAAAAAATAAAGGGCTGCATGGAAAGAAATCCGGACTCTGGATAGGCCAGGATACCTAATCTAAGGTATCTAAACTACGTATCCAAACCACAGTATCCGTAAGCATCCAAACCAAAGTATCCAAACCACAGTATCTTTAAGAATCCAAACCACAGTATCCTTAAGTATCCAAACCACAGTATCCTTAACTATCCAAAATACAGTATCCTTAAGTATCCAAACCACTTCGAAAATTTGTATTCGAATTTCTAAACGATTTACAAGTTTTGAGCTCCGATTTGCTTGAATGGACATTGTGGCGATAAGAAAATCTATAAGTTACACTTTTAATTATTAAATTCATTATTTTTAATCACATTAACATTGCCGTAAATTCATATGTAGTGGAATTATTATTTAAACGTACATTGCTCGTTGTTGTGCCGCAATAAACCCTCCAATTATTTTTACCTTTTGTGTAAGTCCTGAAAATAATTATTAATTAATATAAAAAGATTAGACTATTTAAACTTAAACAATACCATTTATTAATAACATCAATTTATCAATAACATCAATTTCCATTAATTATTTTAGCGAGGGGACATATGCGACCAGAATTATTAGATTTAC
Organism: Amaurobius ferox; assembly: GCA_951213105.1. NCBI lineage: Eukaryota > Metazoa > Arthropoda > Arachnida > Araneae > Amaurobiidae > Amaurobius > Amaurobius ferox. Next base: position 63,361,098 of record OX578144.1, read on the forward strand.
GATAGTGTCTAGGACCTGTGATAATCTGAGCACATACCTTCCAGTTTAGTCTTAGGTTTATCATCTCTCAAAGACTTGTATCAGTCTTAGTGCTGAAGTACGGCCATAACTCTGTGGTGTGTGGCTCCTACTCGTACTTTTAATGCACTCGCATATAGATCTCTTTCCATTACTTTGGAACCTCTACGGGACACTCTACAAATATGCTAGATTTTTCATTTTTCTCTACTCGTGCTCTAGTCAAAATCGTGATCGTTTCTCTTTTCATGTCTGATGTCCATTTCTTCTTCTCGTTGTCTGCATCTGATTTCGTCTACAACTGAACTATTTTCTTTCATCTGCTCCAAACTGTGGTTCCCTCGGCGGGGGGGGGGGGGGTAGCTCCGCCTCTTTTCTTTCTGGCGCTCATTGGTTCTTCTCAACCCAATGGCATCATTTCACATTTAGCAAGGCCCCACTCAGCCCCTCTGGTCTGGCACCCCTAAATTTATAGTATTATGACCTTAAAGTTCACGTTATCATAAACCCCGGTGCCAGCCAGACTACCGCTTTCTTTGCCGTTCTGGCCACCATAAATACTCAAATAAAAGTGTCTCATGTGAGAACAATTTCTGGTCTCACAGACATTATATGAAGTGATATATATGTATGTTGGCAAATGTGCGTCTAAAGGTTCTTTATATCAAGAACGAATGAAATAAATCAAATAATATTTTGCAGTTATCCCAATCTATGGATACCGTATTGTTATAAAACATATCCTCAAGAATCGTAGGTGCATACGCAGGATACAAGAACGAGTCCAAGTATCTGGATAACTAACGTTTATCCATAACCACAAAGTAAACAGAAACAGTATACAATCAAACAGCACTTAAACACTCCACTAATTTCACAGAGTATGCGATATTATTCTCAAAATGTTGACGAAAGTAATTTCACAAAATATCCGCTACTATTATTTAAACATTGACAAAAATCACGGTCCAATGTAACTCGTATCACTTCTATTCACCAACTCCGCTGACACGGAAGGGTGAGTCCTTTTTATGGTCTCTGCATAGAAATTTCTGTATATCTTTAAAGAATGATCGTTCTATTGAGAAGTTTCTGGAATGCTCCCGAAGTCGCCAAATGTCGCCAAATTGGCTATAAATCGCCAAATCTAGAAACCCTTCTTCTAATTGGGAAATCCTGATAAACCTAAGCTTACGTCATCCTCACCTCATGCTGACGTCATGCAATGTATTTTATTTGCCTGGCCTTCGAGTGAGATAAAAAAAGGAGGAGCCAAACAGAACATTGCGCGTTCACAACAGTATTGGTTTTAAACCGTCAACAAATTCGAAAAGTTACCCGTACTTTCGAATACTTCTTTGAAAAAGTAAAAAAAATCATGATAATCAATAATGTTAAGCAAATGACAATTTTATGGAGTATTTATCAGCAGAAATTAAATAACACCCATTTTAAAAAATCTGATATGAGCAGCACATGATTTCCTCCTCTTTATTTCACTAATAACTTATTAAAGTAAGTAATAATTTATTGAGTTTAATTGCAATGAATAACTCAAATAATTAACTGAAATTACACTGCATTTACACTTTTAATTCAGTTTCGTTTTCATTCGATAACTGGACTTTATCACAAAACCGGAGTAGCAAAAATGGGAAAAGGATAAATATCTCGAGATCGGCTAGATTTAAAGCAATGACGTTAGTCTTATTCTTTTCATCCTCAAATATTACATATAAAACAAGCATTTAAGCATGCGCTGTCTTTTATTTCATATTTTAACGATTTTTGAGGCTTACTTCGTAAAAAAAGACATGTTTTTTTTTCCGAATCGTACCAAACTCTAAACAGCATTAAAGATAACTCACAAATGACTTATCTACCAAATTTTATAAAATGTCGTCAATTAGATTTTAGCTACAGTGGATACATACGATATTTGCCGAATATTTCACAAAAAAGGCAGCCTCTTTTATCCAGAATCGTACCAAAATCTAATCAGCACCAGGGTCACTCATAAGTGACGTACCTGTAAAATTTTTATGAAATTTGGTGCATTTGTTTTTGAGTTAGAGTGGATACATACATTCCACAGACAGACACACACGCATACACACATACACACGCACAGACGTCACTCGAAAAATAGTTTTCTCGTGCTCAAGAGGTCCCAAAATGTGCTGATCCGTCGAAAACTCTATGTGATTTTTGACTTGATCCCAATACTTTCCCTATATATTACCATGTATTGGAGGGAAAGTAAAAATCTGATGTAGGCAGCACATAACTTTCCCTGCAGACTCAAATTCATATGTTCTTAATTTCTTTAATAATTCATTAGATTGAGTTTAATTGAACCAAATAACACTAAATTTGCATTTTTAATTCAATTTTTGTTTTTATTTGGTAATTTGACATTTTTCCAAAAGTGGCATAACTAAATGCGAAAAATCTCAAATATCTCGAGAACGGTTAGTCCTAGAGTTATTCTTATTCTTTTCCTCATCAAAAATTACGTATATACAACAAGCATTTAATAGACATATTTGAACATACGTAGCTTTTTTTCAGATTTTGACGATGTTTGAGAGCCATTTCGTAAGAAAAGGCAGGGTGTTCTTTTCGGAATAATGCCAAAATCTAATCAGCACCAGAGTATCCCACAAGTAACTTATCTACCAAATTTTGTGAAAATTGGTCAATTAGTATTTTAGCTAGAGTGAATACATGACATTTTTGCGGGCCATTTCGTAAAAAAAGGCAGATTGTGCTTTTCCGATTAATATCAAAATCTAATATGTACCAGAGTATTGTACAAGTAACTTATCTACCAAATTTTGTGAAATTTGGTCAATTAGTATTTTAGCTAGTGTGGATGCATGCAATTTTTACAGGCCATTTTGCAAAAAAGCGGGTTCTGTTTTCACGAATCGTACCAAAAACTAATCAGTACCAGGGTCATACCCAAATGACTTACCTACCAAATTTGATGAAATTTGGTCAATAAGTTTTTGAGGTAGAGTGGATATATACATTGCACAGACATACGGACACACAGACAGACAGACAGACAGACACATACACAGACGTCACGCTAAAATTGTTTTTTCGTATTCTAGAGGTCTCGAAACGTGTAGATCCGTCGAAAACTCGAGTTGCGATTTTCGACATGATTCCAATACTTTCCCTATACATTAGCATGTATTGCAGGGAAAGTAAAAATGGTAAGACAAGAATTATCTTGTCTTAGATATTTTTTGGCATAGAAATAAGTTTCCTAAAGACTTGAGCTCGTTTTTAATCATGGAATACACAGCATGCTCAGAACGCATAAACCCCGTCAAAACTCTACAATGAGCTATCTATATCACTATCATATCATCATTACATCAAAACTATGTGAGTGAGAAAAGCGAGAGAGCCAATTTTCTATCTACTCTAATGATATAAAAATGTTATGAACAACGTCAATAAAGATATACTCAAGTTAAACTTCTTTATTTCTTTTTTTAAAAAATAGTATTGCTTTTTCTCATTTGATTTATAACTGACATTTCTATTATTATCAGAATAATGTATTCTATGATCTTTTTATCCGAGAATAAGACTAATGCACTATCGACTGTGAAAGTAAATGAAGATATTCTTACGTAAAGTATATATTTCCTGCAGATATTTATTTATTCTTTGCTATGGAAGACGTTTATCATTTTGACATTAAAGTTTATGTAGTATTGCGTAGGTTTTCGTATTTTCGTATTTTCGTTCGTTGCATAATCATCCCAAGGTGAATAATTTAGCAATAGAAATCGCGTTCTTGTTGCAGATGAGCGCATTTGTGGACAAGCTTCATGTTGTACTGAAAACTTTAGCACGTAATAACCGATAACTGCATCACCGACAAAAAAAAATCTATGTATCGCAATTTTGCACAAACTTTGAGCTGACCACCGATGCTAGTCAATTTTAAATTAGTCAACAGTCAGAAAACTGGACCATATAAGTAAATTTGCTTTTAGCCAATTGCTAGGCAACTAGAAATTTGAAGCCACACATCTGTCTTTAAATTTCTAGAATATTAAACACAGAATGCACGATGCTGTTATGACCATGTTCATACTCACAGAGCTTATTTTTCGAACCAGAACATGAGACCTGCTCGAAGGCGTAAGGTATCTCTTTGGACGGCCGAAAAGTACCATTCAATTTAGATCGGAACGCAGTGGGAGAGGTAGCCACAGGGACCGTACACTCCATCCCCTACCGCCAACCTCTCGGAAGGACATACGGACCCACATTTTTAACGTGACCATACTTCCAGTGACCACGGCGACAGTTTGAGGAGAGACAGGAATTGAGTCATCCGAGTGCAACCACGCGGCTATCACGCCCCACTCACAGGGATTGCTGAAATGGGGCGTTTTCAATTAAAGGAATAGCACTCCCATTACATATTCCAGCATACGTTGACTGGTTTCACAGTTTAATACACTCTTCATCAAATAGCGAATAACTCCAAAAAATTTAATAGCGGCTGCATGGTGTGAATTAATCCCATGATCACCGCAGATAACTCAAGTCCTCAATTGATGACCATTCTTGGGACTCTGGTCAAGTTTTTATTATTATTTTTTTTAATTTTGAAATTATTTTATTTCCAATTCCGTTTTTTATTTGGACTTTCTTAAAAATTTCTCTTTTATTTCTCATATAAACTCCCGTATTAAAGACAATTATTCCTCCCTCTCTTTCGTTTGGAAATTTGAGATTCAATTTCGAAACGGTTTCCGCGACCCAGACCGCGACCCTTGCCATCGAGGGCTTAAAGGGTTTGGTAGCGCGGTCGAGAAAAGAGGATCCCCAGCGCGAACCAAGACAACGGGCCACCCCACCCTGCCGGGCAGGGGAAGCCGCCGACTCCATCACATAGCGAACGCACCGCCCGGGACGTCAAGGGGACAACAGCCCATCGCCCAATAAACCGAGGCCCGCCGCCACCAGTCCCGAAGAGGAGCACCGACGAAGACGTCCGAAACCCCCACCAGCAGACCAGGGACCCGTCCGCAAAGGGACCAACCAGGCAACACGCGCCACCAGCGAACCGGCGACGCCCACCGCCCACAGAATATTTATTTTCTCTAAAAAGAACCGGCCAAGGTGGTTACAGTGGCTCACAAAAAATTCTCGCTCCACTCGGCGAGAAACAAAACAAATCAGGACAAAACATCTGCTTCATTTAGCAAGTAAAAGGATTCAAAATCCAAATACAATATAATAAACAAAATACAATAAAGCATTTCCAAACTACTATACATTTCTAGAGAAAAATAATAAATAAAGTAACACTTCAACTCAAAATACTATATTTTAAACGAAAAGTTCCTACCCTCTATCAAAACCATGAACTACACTACAAGAGATAAACACAATCTAAAAATAAACCCAAACAAAAATCCAACAACAAAGGAACCTCAATTTAACAATAAAATCCATTACAACTAACAATTCCTTAAAAACAATTATCCAAAGTATCTAAAAATCAAAACAAACAATACCCAAACAAGCCAATAGAGGAAAAATAAAAAGAAGAAACCAAAGCCCAACAAAACAAGCCCAAAAGAAAAGGAAAACAACCAAGGCCCAGGCCGGAATCCCCAACGGGAAAACAAATAATAAAATAATAAAAGATCCCACAAGCAAAAAGCGACCCAAACCCCAAATTAATAAAAACCACTCCCAAAAACAATAAACTCCATTAACTGACCCAAGACAACAGACGTTCCCAACAATCTGCCACAAAATTTACAGAATAAAATTAATTACCATAATTAACGAAGTTCCTGGAAACCTCCAAAGCTCTCTGGAAACGGGGGCAGCCCGTATATCGACAGGAATGACCAGTTTTAAAAGCTAATCCAAATTTACTGTTGGCTTCCACACAATTGATACAATTCTCTCCTACCAAACAGTTTCCGTCGTGAGTCTTCCCACATTTTAAACACGCCGGGTCCACTGTACACCTCAGACTAGTGTGACCCAGCCTACCACACTTCATACATAATAAAACGCTGTTAAACTCCCTGACGGGAATACTACTCATACTACAAAATAACCGTCCACCAGAAGTAACGTCTCTGAACACCTTCGGGGCAACCTCAAGAACCCAGTGTTTACCTTTTATAGCTTTAATACTAAAACAAATTTTTAAATCGCTCCTGTCTCCAATGCATTCATTCTGTTCAAAAATCCTATCAAGACCCTGCCCGGGTTCTAGATCCGCATCGACTCCAAATACAATAATTTTGGGTTGCCGACGTACAAAAGGTCCAAGAACATAGCCTCTTTCAAACCCAGGGATTTTCAAAAAGCCTTTCCTTAAGAACTCCAACTGTTGGGTATGATTCACAACAATAACCATACCGCCACCGGAAACCCCAAAGCATTTCTCAATACTTACGCCACAGTCACGATAATCCAAGCCCCTTTGAACAAAACCCAAAGTCTCACGGTAGGAGGCTCCGGTGACAGGCCTTATCAAGAGCGATCGTTCATCCAGAGTACCGGGCGAAGAGGGAAGGGGAGGGGTCACAACCTCGGAAACTCCAGGGCGATTAATCCCGTTCCCAGGGAGGGCATCCAACCTAGAATAAGCAACCCTATCCAAAACAGCAAGAGAATTCTTCAAATCGGCCAGAAGCCCACTCAACGGCAAGCCGTGAGAGGCCAAAAATTTTCTGACCGTGTCACTAGAGGGCTGAAATTCCTCGGTCCTAGTACTAACGATATCCAGGTCACCAAGAGAGACACGTCTAACCAGGCCAGGACCTGCATCAACCTCACCAACTACAGAAGAGCTAAGTCTATTGTCAGCCCTGCATTTAATTAAAGCAACTTCAGAGAACCTAAGTTGGCGAGAAGTCGCCAATAAACACCCAACCAAGGGGTGGACAATTTTCTTCACAAGTTCCCTCTGGGCTGACTTAGAGAACCTAGCGTCCTTTTTATCTACCAAAAAACGTCCAAACTTAATCATGATGTCCTTTACCAGGAAAACTGGCTGTACGGCGTGGTCCCCGGAAAAGAAACAGTGCCGCAAATCATCTTCATTAACTTTTTCTATAAGATGATTCACAGATCCCAAAAACTCTGGGTCACTAGGAGAAGGTGCAACAGCCACTTCACAATTAACCTCAATAGAAGCGGGGTCATCGTGAGCAACACAAAAGTCATTTTCTCTAGCCATTATGGTCAGATTAACACCATCACGAGGCCCAGGGGCTCCACCTTTAAGAAGATCCAACCTCAAATTAAGATCCTGTATTTCTTTCTCTCTATTCACAAGATCACATTTCAACTTTTCCAATTGACTAATCTTGATATTTAGATGTCTTCTAGAATCATTAGCAACCGTCTTAGCCTCATTCAAAGCTCTCTCGCAATCCACAAGCTCAATCTCTTTATCCGCCAATTCGTCTTGTAAACCCGTCATACTCACGTTTTTAAAAGCTCGCAATTCGGCCCTATAACCCCTCAGAATATCTTTTTTTCATTTCAAGGATTCCCTGAGGTCCAGTATATCAACTTCCTCTTCGGGTGAAACCGGTTTAACGACGGCGGCTTGACCCCTGACCAGATTATTATAAGCGTCAGGATATTTACCACTCAATAACTCTCTGACAGAGCTCTCCAATACCTGGTTTTTATCCTTAAGAAATTTAAGTAAATGCTCTTTTCCCGATTTAAGCCCTGCAATTTAGCCAATTCACTGTTCAAAGTTTTGCATTCTCCCACACTATCCTCCAGTTTTTCATTTTTAAGTATATAAGCATCACATAGTCTAATGATAACATCTTTTAAAGGTCCTATAAGCTGAGTAACTATTAAACCCTGCAAAGGCCTCGCAAAATGCGAAGTCCTCTTTTCTGAACATAAGGATTTGAATACCTCCAAGTAATCAGACACTTCCTTTATAGGATACCAATGATCATCCTGATCCCCCGAAAGTGGATTAATACCATAATTTCCCCAATTAGGAAGGGATCCTAACAGAGCATCTAATTCAGGTGCAAAAAACATTTCCACAATTTAAAATAACAATAATATAATAAAATAACTTGTTACAGTATATATGGATACATTTAATACCCCAGAACACAATTATACCAATATATAAATCAAAATATATCCCCAGATTAAATAAAGTATATACAAACAATTTTCTGGAAAAATCAGGCACTGTTTACATAGTAAATACTGGAGTTCCGACAAACAAGTATGACGTCAAGGCCGGCGTAATTACCCGAAGATACACCAATTTGGTGACGTGAAGGGTTAGGTCCAAGTCCTGATCCAAAAAGTATAAGAAGGCACCACAAGATCATGCGGCAACGTTCCCAACAGTGACGTCAGCACTATAATGTAAATAAAAGTTTCAATATTGAAGTCAGACAGCTCCACTACAACGTCAGCCAAAGCCAGGGCACTGTTACACAGTAATAAACAGAGATCCAACAACAAAAATGGTGACAAGACTGGCCGGCGGGGGAAAAGCAGGAAAGAAGACGTAATCTCGTTGACGAAGAGCCCACAACGGAGGAGATTTAATAATTAGATATACCCACTATAAATGTATGCAGAAAAGTATCATCTCTATTTAAATCGCAAAGTTCGATATCTATCAATATGCACAGGCTCAGAAAAATCAGATAGCCATGACGTCAATATTAATTTCATAAGTATATATAAAACTTTCTATATTGGATACTGGTCTCAAACTTTAATACAATCTTCTAGGTATATAAGAGAGTATAAATATACTATTCCCATATTTTTAAACCGTATAGATTTAGAGAAACACAAAAAGCTGCCCCGCTGCAAATCGTGAAAAAGGTAATTCTGTCGAAACCGGTTGTAAATAACTATAAATATTTATCCCAATATATACTTCTTGATTTTTCTGATTTTTTGCACATATCCACTAGTCACACGGAGCTATACTTTTTCCAATGTAACAATCACAAGACTTCAAAATCCAGCAGAATATTATCATTTCAATTCAAACTACGAAGTACAGTATCCGCCATTGTAAGATTCCAATCAGTCTGGAAGGAAGAACGAATGGCCATGACGTCAAGTTTAATTTCAAAAATTCATAAAAATCTTTCTATATTAACTACAGAGCTCAAACCTTAATACAAGCTTCTATGTATATAAATCTATTCATCCATACCACTCTTATATTTTCAATCCATATAGAATTAGAGATACATAAAAGGCTGCCCCGCACCAAATCACAAAAAGGACAATTCCGTCGAAACCAGTTGTAGTATACTGTAATTGATTAGTCAAATAAATTCTTCATAATTTTTCTGATTTTTCCATATATCCAACAAGTCACACAAAGGTATACTTCATCCAATATATAAATTATAAAACTTCAAAAATCAACAAAAAAATATCAAGTCAAAACGAAATGCGCAGTTTGGTGTCCGCCATTGCAAAGCTTTAGCACAGGCTTGAAAGAACACCTAACACAGGAACAATTTGAAACACAAAAACACTTGTAATTACCTAAAAATATACGCAATCTTTCCACAAACTGTATCACTCTATGCTATATCCATCAGGGAACATTCCACAACTATTTTAAATCCTCAAATAACTTTATATCCACTTTAAAAATACATTCATTCAAGAGCTCAAAATACCCGACCTACACAATCGCCGCCATTGCTGGGGATGTTCGAAACCGTTTGCTTCCTTCCTTTTTTTCGGATTTTTTCTCCCTGTTTCCAGTGCTTTTGTCATTTAAAGTGGAATTATCGTCAAGATTATTAAGAATGAGAAACTCGAGGCCCAGCATAAACTGAATTACAATGAAGCCCCACCATGGAAAACCTCCAAACTCGAGATCAAAGAAAAAGGCCTTGATTTTCAAAACGTGTTACCCGAGGAGATCTCTCTACTATTTGGAAAGTACATGGGAACTAATCCGGAGGAGATATAGATAGGAATAGGTGGATCAAAGAATAAAAACGGAGTGGGATTTGGAATATACGAAAATAATACCACAGAACGTAGTATAAGATTACCGAACTTCGTCTCAATATTCACTGCTGAGCTGGCAGCACTAACGTACACGGTTGACTTCCTCATAGAGAGTCATCGCAAGTATACAATACTTACAGACAGCTTAAGTGTTATACAAGCCATCAAAAATGCAAGTCGGAAATCAGATGAACTCATAAAATACACATATGAAAACCTAATAGCACATACAGAAGAAACCCAGATTAAGATAGTATGGGTACTTGGACATAAAGGAATCGTGCAGAACGAGAAGGAGGACAGAAAAGCAAAATGCGCTGCCAGTAACAAAACTTGCCCTACTTGGAGTGTTTGCACTTATGGAGACATAAAGAAACTGGTAAAAGCTAGAATGAAAGAGACCTGGAACACACGATGGAAACAATCCCAACATTTTCCTAAATTCGCCTACATGAGCCCTTACCATGCGCAATATTTTAAACTTGCAAAATCCCGAAGAGAAGCCACAATCCTAATGACATTACGGACTCAAACACTCCTTACTAACTACCAAAAAGCGAAATGGGACAAAAGCATAAACCCAAACTGCCCCAGCTGCAATACACCGGAGACATTAGAGCATGTTGTTATACATTGCCCAAAATACAAGACTGAAAGATACAAATGCTGGATGGAAATTCAAAAACGAAGTGTCACAAACCTAATTGAACTCTTAGACATGGAAAAGTATGCGGAACCCACTCATGCTGTAGTGAGTATTGTTTCTTTTGTCAAAAAGATGACTTGTGCCTGAGAGACTGGCTGCGAACTGATCGCTGTCAGAAAACGTGAGCATTTTATAGCCAAACTAATTCGCTTTTTGCATCGAAATAGCAGAGGTGATCAAAAAATTTTCTCGGTTAAAAAATTTAAAATGCATGAGTCAGAGATTTGGCACTGATTACTACTAGGTAACTTCCCAACATAACAACTAACAGATAATGGCTAACTAAATGATGACAGGACACCTGCCACTTGACTAGCAACTCAAGAAGTAGATAGAGGCGGTCATATGCCTACTGTGAGCAGTGCTGCCGTAAAAAGTCGGTTTCAATAGAAAACTTGAAGTAGAAGAAGAAGTGGAATTAATTCATATAGCATCCAAAGCCAGTTAGTTTCTTCATTCTTTTATCGAATTATACTTATTTTGCTATAGTTGTTTATAAACTGCGATTTTTCCAAGTAGTTTGAAAGCGTTTAGTTTTCATTTTAATTTATAGCAGGCCATTCATGTTCGTACTACTACTCACTAAACAGTTGCTTTGAATCTTCATGCTGGCCGTTTATATTCTTACTTGGTTTTCCAATTATTTATGGTACTTTGCTACTCGTTCCTTCCTCCGTGGTTTCTAATTCTTTTTTCACTTTCGCAGTTCGCAACGCTTTAAGTTCGCTATCAGGCATTTTTGCTATTTTACCAGAAATCAATCAATCATTTAATATGCCGATCTTGTTCTTATAAGTGCAGGGGGGCGCTGCATGATAAACATAATAAGAACGATCAGTCATGCTTAAAGCATTTATTATGAAACACGTTTCAACTTCAATGCAATTTTATTTAAACATCTCTTAAATGCAATACATTCCTCGGTAATATTTTAAAACTTATCACAATACTACATTAATTTATTATATTTGAAAACTTAAGCCTCATCGAAAAAAATGAGCTTCATTCAAATGACGGCATTGAAATATAAATTACCTGGTTTAAACATCTCTAAAATGCGATACATTCCTTGGAAATAATTTTAGAATTATCATAGTATTATGATAATTTATTATATTTGAAAACTTCAACGTAAACAACTGAAATGCATTCAAATGACGTCATAGAAAATATAACACGCCTGGCTCTCTTTATAAAAGCAGCATTTCATTCATAAATAATTTCCCATTCATTTCATTCATTACAATACTATAAAAATTTATTTTTTTTAAAAACTAAGACCATGGAGCTACAAGTAATTAAACTTTATGATTAAAACATCATCAAAAAGAATCGTCCTTCTCTTTGTAAAATCAAAAAATATTTCATTCATATCAGCTATGCAGACTCCATGATACAAATAATTTTGTGTTAAAAAATACAGCAATTCTAATACAACCCATTCTACATATTTTGCTGTTTACATTTTACATAAGTGAATAGGCTTCGTCGTAGAAATAATCAAATTTGGATGATCATTTAAACTCACATATATTGTAATTGCGATGTTTCAGTATGTAGATGCACAGAATTTAAGCAAAAATAAGGTGGTTTTAGGACGGATACAACACTCAATATGAATTAAAAAGAACTTTAAAAATCACGATTTTGAGACATGTTGAATGCCATATTTTATTTTGAAGTGGGTCACGTGATCTTTTCATATCATGATCGCCTGATCGCTTCATATAAGATGTGTAATTATTATTTTAATTTTTTTTAAAACTACTGAATATATTTTGCTGAAACTTTTTTATATATTTTATGGAATAATTTGAATATTACCTAAAATTTTCAAAGCAATTTGTGAATTTAAAATCCGCTTAAAAAATGTTTGAAAAATTAGGTCCCGGGTTCAATGTATTTCATTTCTTCAACCCGGGTTCAATCCAAAACTAATTGGGTGATATTATTCATTTATATTCCCATAGGTTCTACAAACCGTCTGAACAACAAACTAAACTTTCATTTTGATTAAGTCATTTTTACGGCAGTTACCGTGCTAACGGTCAAACAGACAGACAGACAGAATGAACAAAGTCATAAAAACTTTTCAACTTTATTGTAAAGAGTTAAAAAGAAACACTTGAATTTGAAACTGACAACTCTGCGACTAGGTTGCGCTATTGTGTTACTTCCGGAGATTTTCACTTTCAAAACCTTATCCATTAAAAGTCTTTTCCTCCTTTTTTTCAATAAAAAAATGTTTGCAGTTCTATATGCAACAACTCAAGAGTTATTTCAGTTAAAACTTGTAGGTTAATTAAAACTCACCCTGTATATAAAATCTGTATAAATAAAATTGAAAATCTGTCTGTCTGCGCGGAATTAGATGACATTTTCGGGGTGGATTTGTCAGTAGCTGCATTTAAAATTTAGTCCATGTTTCGAGTTTCTAGGACCAGGGGTTGTCTTGATATTAATTAACAAGAAAGATCAATCATGCTTAAAGCATTGATTATGAAACACTTTCCAACTTCAATGCAATTTTATTTCAAAAAGTCGAAAATGCAATATATTCCTCGGTAATATTTTAAAAATTATCACAATACTACATTGATTTATTATATTTGAAACCTTAAACCTTCATCGAAAAAAATTAACTTCATTCAAATGACGGCATTAAAGTATAAATTGCCTGGTTTAAACATCTCTAAAATGTAATACATTCCTTGGTAATAATTTTAGAATTATCATAATACTACGATAATTTATTATATTTGAAAACTTCATCGAAAACAACTGAAATTCATTCAAATCACGTCATAAAAAAATATCACGCCTGGCTCTCTCTATAAAAGCAACATTTCATTCATAAATAATTCCCCCATTCATGTCTTTCATCACAATACTATAATAATTTATTTTATTTAAAAATTAAGACCATTGAGCTACAAGTAAGCTCTATTCGTTAAACTTCATCGAAAAATATCGTCCTTCTCTTTCTAAAATCAATGAATATTTCATTCATATCAGCTAAGCAGACTCCATGGACTATTTGATTTTGTGTTAAAGAATTACAGCGATTCTAATACAACTCATTCTACATATTTTGTTGTTTACATTTTACATAGGTGAAAAATAGGCTTAATAGTAGAAATAATCAAATTTAGATGAGCATTTAAACTGGAATATATTGTCATTGCGTTGTTTCCGTATGTAGATGCACAGAATTTAGGCAAAAATAAAGTAGTTTTAGGACGGATACAACACTCAATATGAATTAAAAAGAACTTTAAAAATCACGATTTTGACACAAGATGGATGCCATATATCATTTTGAAGTGGGTCATGTGATCGTTTCATATCATGGACACGTGATCGCTTCATATAAGAGGTGTTATTATTATTTTAATTTTTATTTAAAAAACTACTGAATATATTTCGCTGAATTTTTTTTTATATATTTTACGGAACCATTTGAATATTGCCTAAAATTTTCGAAGCAATTTGTGAATTTTAAATCCGCTTAAAAAATACTTGAAAAATTAGGTCCCATAGGGCTTAATGTATTCCATTTTTTCAACCCGGGTTCAATCCAAAACTAATTGGGTGATATTATTCATTTATATTCCCATAGGTCCTATAGACCGTCTGAACAACATACTAACATTTCATTTTGATTAAGTCATTTTTACGGCAGTTATCGTGCTAACAGACAGACAGACAGACAGACAGACAGAATGAACAAAGTCATAAACACTTTTCAACTTTGTTGTAAAGTGTTAAAAAAGCACAATTAAACCTCCCATACAGATAGCATTATGCAGACGATATTTTTAAGCGAATTTATTCGAAGAAAATTATATCATGTCTCTTAGCAATGGATTCAAATCCAATGTGTTTATGCGGCAGACGATTTTTAATAAATCTTTTACGATTTAAATAATAAATATATGTATATATAATAAATTTTATTGATATTGCATTTTTGACTGGATGATATCAATTACGGTTTTTAGGTTTAAACATTACTATTATTGATATTTTCGGAAATTATTGATATTTTCAAGTTTTAAGTCATTGTTTCATTTAGACAAAATTTTTTGAAACTAATGTATTATACGTAATACGGGTAATATTCCACAAATGCACGGGTATATCTTCTAATCTACGAGAATATTAATACATGTATATTGGTATATATTTTGGCATATATTGGCATGTACTGGAATCAATTACGGCCTTCTTATATATAGTGGGGAATATTGATATTTTCAATTTATTACGCCATCTGTTTCTGTGGGAACACAAATAGTGAAAAAAAGTACTTTAATTAATGATTAACATTATTTATCATTAAGCTGTTTAGCGTTGTGCTTTGCAATAACCCTCCAATTATTTAACCTCTGTGTGAGTCCTGTAAAATAATTATTAATTAATATTTTACCAAAAGGATTGCACCAATTTAACTTTAACAAAAACATTTATTAAAAACATAAAATACATTAACTACTCAATTATAACAATTTATCATATTATTACTTAAATGCCTTGCAGCAATTATTCTCATTAATTATTGGGGCCGAGGGGCTATATGAAACCAGTACTATTAAATTTACTTAAAATGAATCTATGACCTTTGATTAATGATGGGCACATACCTTCAAGTCTGTCTTGAGTTTTGTCACCGCCACGTAAGTTTCCGATCATCTCACGGAAATAACTCGCAGTATTCTTTCACCGACTCGTGATATCGGCGCTAACTTTTATTCATGGCGCGCCCAACCGCACTTATTGCTTTCTCTTATTATCTGCACAAGTCATACTTTCATGTCACCATCTAATGTCACCATGCTAATAATACAAGTCTTGTCTGTTAACTCATAATGTTACATCGCCATCTAATACCTTTTTGCTCATCATAATAGTGGAACTTCTTCTTTAGTCACATCTCAAATCTTATTATCAGTTCGCAGTGTCGTTCTCAAGTCACCGGCTGTGACCATATTCCTCCCTCGGGGTGTCGCTCCCACTTTTCTTCAATTTGCCGCATTGAGTTTGACGTAACAAGCATCCTCTTCCATTGGATAATCTTTATCCAATGGCGTGGTTCACATCCTCGTAAGGACCAGCTCGGCCCCCTCTGTCATAGCGCTCCTAAATTTATGATTTTGTGACCTCTAGGTTCGCGGGTTGTAAAACCCGGCGTCATCCAGACTTACAGTACTGTTTGTCGTCTTGGCCACAGTAAATTACACATATAAACTTGTCTCATCAAATGCGAGATCTATTTCTGGTCTCACAGTTTTATTTTGGCTATGTAAGATTTTTGAGGCTAAATAAGGTATGTAAGATTTTTGAGGCTAAATAATTACAATACGGGTAATCTTCTACTAACACATATCTTTTACTCTCCGACAAGATAAGTAGTACAGGTATATCTTCTCATACAATTTCGAGCAATTTTTTTTTACCTAAATGATCCGCAGAAATCTTCAAAATTTAATATAAAAGATTACGTATGCTCAAATGTATCATTTAAATGCTGGTTTTATACGCAATATTTAATGAGGAAAATAAAAGGACCAACCCCATTAATTTAGGACTATAGGCATTCTTGAGATATTTTAGCTTTTTGCATTTTTGCGGCTTTGGAAATACGTCCATCAAATGAAAACAAAAATTGATTTAAAATTAATTCAGCGTAATTTAAAATACTTATGCATATTATTTTGAGCCATTAAACTCAATTTAATGAATTATTAAAGAAATAAAGAGAAAGTGAATATAAGATATGTTCTGCCAGATCAGATTTTCAGTTCTTCTCATACGCCTCTTTTTTGCAATGCATCCATATTATACCATCCTCTAACAAAACGCAATTAATTTATGTCCCCTTGTATCCTCTAACAAAACTTACCTGTCCACGAATAAAGGTGACAGTACTGAAACTCGCCATATTTTGAATATTTTGTTATATTAATAATTTCGACAAAGCGAAAAGAAATGAAGAAATTAATAGAGTCGACATTTTTTATTCTGAATTTTCGTCAATTTGTGGAAATTTTCATCAATTTAGCGATATTTACGGTATTTTTTTGCAATATTCATTTATATTTCAAGTTAACGATATTTACGTTTACTTTTTACAATATTAAAATAAATTTCAATTTTGCAATATTTTCCAAAATTCGCCAAGTTTGTAGCTAATGACATCAAATTCATCGCTAACTGGAACAGACGGACCGGCAAATAAACCTTACTGAAACATAATAAATATACGATCCCATAACGAATTACAATTAACTTACGACCAGTAAGACATCTGAAAAAACTTACTTGTCTTGCACGAACATTGAAACACAATATATTTTGAATCAGGTATATTAAACGAATAATTAATACAAAGCAACTAGGCTTTTAAAAAAAATTGAACTTAGTTTTCCAAGATATTGAGATACCATGAATTTGGGACATTTTTTGATGACTTTGCGATGTGCAATATTTGCATTAATTTTGCATCATGTTCTTTAATTTAGCTTCGTTTCCATCAATTGGAGATAGTTTCATCAATTTGATAAAGTCTTTATATTTGTTCAAATCTTTATATTTGTTAAGTTTCATCAAGTCTTTATATTCGTCGCTGAAGCCATCAAACGTTCCTCCAAATTTATTGTCAAGTGTTCCAGACTGATAAATAGATCTCGCCATGGATGATTATATATTACATACTAGCCGCCTTTGGCGACCAGCCTGTTCGCTACCCTTTAAAATTCTGACCGTGGCAAACTCGTTGGCGCGACCTACCAGAAAGGTGTAAGGTAACTGCTTGGAAGGCCAGGAAGTGCCACACAATTTAGACCGGAACCCAATGGGGGAGGCATCCAAAGAGACCGTACCCTCCTTCCCCTACCACAAACCTCTCGGAAGGACTTGCAGTCCCACACGTTTAACGTGATCGTACTCCGCGTGAACACGGCTGCAGTTTTGGCAATGGCGGGAATCGAACCCGGGCCTACCGAGTGAAATTCCCGCGCGCTAACCACTGGGCTACCGTGCCATCCGCGACAATCTCCATAACTTTATTTTTATTCGGCAATTTTGGGAATCGAACCCGGGCCTACCAAGTGCAAATCCCGCGCACTAACCACTGGGGTACTTCACCCTCCGCGATATTCTTCATAACTTTCTTTTTATTCATCCAATTTAGACCGGAACCAAGTGGGAGAAGCATCCACAGGGACCGTACCCTTCTTCCCCTACCACCAACCTCTCGGAAGGACTTACAGACCCACATGTTTAACGTGATCGTACTCCGCGTAAACACGGCGGCAATTTTGGGAATCGAACCCGGGCCTACCGAGTGCAATTTCCGCGCGCTAACCATTGGGCTACTTTGCCCTACGCGACAATCTCCATAACTTTCTTTTTATTCATCCAATTTAGACCGTACCCTCCTTCCCCTACCACCAACTTCGCGGAAGGACTCACGGACCCACATGTTTAACGTGCTCGTACTCCGCGTAAACACGGCGGCAATTTTGGGAATCGAACCCGGGCCTGGTAACTGGTTGGACGGCCAGGATGTGCCACCCAATTTAGACCGGAACCCAGTGGGGGAGGCATCCACAGGGAACGTACCCTCCTTCCCCTACCACCAACCTCTCGGAAAAACATACGGACCCATATGTTTAACGTGATCGTACTCCATGTCAGTGGCGGAAATCGAACCCGGGCCTACCGCGTGCAATTCCCGCGCGCTAACCACTGGGCTACTTCGCCCCTCCGCGACAATCTCCATAACTTTCTTTTTATTCACCCAATTTAGACCGTACCCTCCTTCCCCTACCACCAACCTCTCGGAAGGACTCACGAACCCACATGTTTAACGTGATCGTACTCTGCGTGAACGTGGCGTAAGTTTTGGCAGTGGCGGGAATCGAACCCGGGCCTACTGAGTGCAATTCCCGCGCGCTAACCACTGGGCTGCCGCGCCCTCCGCGACAATCTCCATAACTTTCTACATATTCACCCAATTTAGACGGGAACCCAGTGGGGGAGGCATCCACAGGGGCCGTATCCTCCTTCCCCTACCACCAACCTCTCGGAAGGACTTACGGACCCACATATTTAACGTGATCGTATTCCACGTAAACACGGCGGCAGTTTTGGCAGTGGCGGGAATCGAACCCGGGCCTACCGTAACTTCCCGCGCGCTAATTTGCAATTTAAAATGACCATATGCTTAATTCCATCATCCTCATTCCATTGTTTCATTGTTCCATCATTTAAAATATCCATAAAATTAAAATATCCATTTAAAATATCCAAAAGTTAAAATATACATTTAAAAAATCCAGATCGTCCCATCATTTAAAATATAAATATAATAATTTATATAGAGCAAAGGAGCTCTATTCAGAACCGTGACGTCACCTCCACCTTGACGTCCCCACCCACCACCTTCCCTGCTTCAGCGGGGGAGAAACGAAGCGGCACGCCGAGCGGAACGCCGAGAAATTTAAAATCATGACGTCTTTAAAATTGCGATCCTGATGGCAATTTTCATTATTTCTGGACCAGATTAGACTTGTAAGAATGCCAGATATTTCAGCTTTCTAAAAATGTAAATTATTAGTCGAAATTATGAGTACTTTTTACTATGCGAGAATTTAAAAACCAAAAATCGTTTTTTTGAGCCAAAAGTGACTTTTGTTTTAAAATCTTTAAAAAATATTAGAAATCGAAATGGAGATTTGAAATTGATATATTTTTACTCGCAATTGTCTGCTCTTTCCGATGGTGTGAGTTGTTTTTTTCTACGACGTCTGGATCGTGGAGAAAAAAGGGCAAGAAGGGCAAAAAAAGGTCGAAATCGCATAAAACATTAAATAAATAAAAAAATAATTAGAATTTTGAAAATCGGTTTTCACGTGTCCCCTTCCCTCCCCCCCGGGTCTCCGATTGCCAAATTTCGTAGCTCTCCGACGCGCGGTCGCGAAACGTATAGTGTATAAGACAGACACACACACACACAGACATTGCCTTTTATTATTACACTAGCCGCCTTTGGCGACCAGCCTGTTCGCAACCCTTGAAAATGCTGATCGTTGCAAATTCCAACCGTGGCAAACTCGTTGGCGCGACCTACCAGAAATGTGTAAGGTAACTGGTTGGATGGCCAGGATGTGCCACCCAATTTAGACCGGAACCCAGTGGGGGAGGCATCCACAGGGAACGTACCCTCCTTCCCCTACCACCAACCCCTCGGAAAAACATACGGACCCATATGTTTAACGTGATCGTATTCCGTGTCAGTGGCGGAAATCGAACCCGAGCCTATCGAGTGCAATTCTCGCGCGCTAATTTAAATTTTATAATGACCATATGATAAGCGCTTAATTCCATCATCCTCGTTCCATTGTTTAAAATATCCATTTAAAATATCTATAAATTAAAATATCCTTTTAAAATATCCATACCAGAAAGGTGTAAGGTAACTGTTTGGATGGCCAGGAAATGCCACCCAATTCAGACAGGAACTCAGTGGGGGAGGCTTCCACAGAGACCGTACCCTCTTTCCCCTACCACCAACCTCTCTGAAGGACTTACGATCCCACATGTTTAACGTGATCGTACTCCGCGTGAACGCGGCTGCAGTTTTGGCAGTGGCGGGAATCGAACCCGGGCCTACCGAGTGAAATTCCCGCGCGCAAACCACTGGGCTGCCGCGCCCTCCGCGACAATCTCCATAACTTTCTATATATTCACCCAATTTAGACGGGAACCCAGTGGGGGAGGCATCCACAGGGGCCGTAACCTCCTTCCCCTACCACCAACCTCTCGGAAGAACTTACGGACCCACATATTTAACGTGATCGTATTCCACATAAACACGGCGGCAGTTTTGGCAGTGGCGGGAATCAAACCCGGGACTACCGCTAACTTCCCGCGCGCTAATTTGCAATTTAAAATGACCATATGCTTAATTCCATCATCCTCATTCCATTGTTTCATTGTTCCATCATTTAAAATATCCATAAAATTAAAATATCCATTTAAAATATCCAAAAGTTAAAATATACATTTAAAAACTCCATATCGTTCCATCATTTAAAATATAAATATAATAATTTATATGGAGTAGAGGAGCTCTATTCAGAACCGTGACGTCACCTCCACCTTGACGTTCCCACCCACCACCTTCCCTCCTTCTGCGGGGGAGAAACGCCGGTTAAGAAGCGGCACGCCGAGAAATTGAAATTCGGAAACTTTTAAAATCCCGATCCTGTGGGCAATACGGAATATTTCCTGACCAGATTGGACTTGTAAGAATGCCAGATGTTTGACCTTTATAAAAATGTAAATTATTAATCGAAATTATGAGTACTTTTTACTATGCGAGAATTTAAAAACCAAAAATCGTTTTCTTGAGCAAAAAGTGACTTTTGTTTTAAAATCTTTAAAAAATATTAGAAATCGAAATTCGGATTTGAAATTGATATATTTTTACTCGCAATTGTCTGCTCTTTCCGATGGTGTGATTTGTTTTTTTCTACGACGTCTGGATCGTGGAGAAAAAAGGGCAAAAAGGGCAAAAAACGGTCGAAATCGCATAAAACATTAAATAAATAAAAAAAAAATTAAAATTTTAAAAATCGGTTTTCACGTGTCCCCTTCCCTCCCCCCCCAGGTCTCCGATTGCCAAATTTCGTAGCTCTCCGACGCGCGGTCGCGAAACGTATAGTGTATAAGACAGACACACAGACACACAGACACACAGACATGTTCGATTCCATTTCGTCTATTTACAAACGGATTCATTCAGTATTGCTCAATGGAACATCCAGGTTTGGTTACAGTAAATGGAAGGGTTCTTTTAATCATTTAAAAATAAGCCGAAATGTTTCAGAAAGGAAAATATAGAATGTTTTGAGTTTTGAGTCTAGAACCTTTCTGAAGTGTTTCACAATATCTTTTCAGTTTTTGATTGATTTTATTTCTTACCAGCCTGTTCGCTACCCTTGAAAATTCTGACCGTGGCAAACTCGTTGGCGCGACCTACCAGAAAGGTGTAAGGTAACTGCTTGGAAGGCCAGGAAGTGCCACACAATTTAGACCGGAACCCAATGGGGGAGGCATCCAAAGAGACCGTACCCTCCTTCCCCTACCACAAACCTCTCGGAAGGACTTGCAGTCCCACACGTTTAACGTGATCGTACTCCGCGTGAACACGGCTGCAGTTTTGGCAATGGCGGGAATCGAACCCGGGCCTACCGAGTGAAATTCCCGCGAGCTAACCACTGGGCTACCGTGCCATCCGCGACAATCTCCATAACTTTATTTTTATTCGGCAATTTTGGGAATCGAACCCGGGCCTATCAAGTGCAAATCCCGCGCACTAACCACTGGGGTACTTCACCCTCCGCGATATTCTTCATAACTTTCTTTTTATTCACCCAATTTAGACCGGAACCAAGTGGGAGAAGCATCCACAGGGACCGTACCCTTCTTCCCCTACCACCAACCTCTCGGAAGGACATACAGACCCACATGTTTAACGTGATCGTACTCCGCGTAAACACGGCGGCAATTTTGGGAATCGAACCCGGGCCTACCGAGTGCAATTTCCGCGCGCTAACCATTGGGCTACTTTGCCCTACGCGACAATCTCCATAACTTTCTTTTTATTCATCCAATTTAGACCGTACCCTCCTTCCCCTACCACCAACTTCTCGGAAGGACTCACGGACCCACATGTTTAACGTGTTCGTACTTCGCGTAAACACGGCGACAATTTTGGGAATCGAACCCGGGCCTGGTAACTGGTTGGACGGCCAGGATGTGCCACCCAATTTAGACCGGAACCCAGTGGGGGAGGCATCCACAGGGAACGTACCCTCCTTCCCCTACCACCAACCTCTCGGAAAAACATACGGACCCATATGTTTAACGTGATCGTACTCCATGTCAGTGGCGGAAATCGAACCCGGGCCTACCGCGTGCAATTCCCGCGCGCTAACCACTGGGCTACTTCGCCCTCCGCGACAATCTCCATAACTTTCTTTTTATTCACCCAATTTAGACCGTACCCTCCTTCCCCTACCACCAACCTCTCGGAAGGACTCACGAACCCACATGTTTAACGTGATCGTACTCTGCGTGAACGTGGCGTAAGTTTTGGCAGTGGCGGGAATCGAACCCGGGCCTACTGAGTGCAATTCCCGCGCGCTAACCACTGGGCTGCCGCGCCCTCCGCGACAATCTCCATAACTTTCTACATATTCACCCAATTTAGACGGGAACCCAGTGGGGGAGGCATCCACAGGGGCCGTATCCTCCTTCCCCTACCACCAACCTCTCGGAAGGACTTACGGACCCACATATTTAACGTGATCGTATTCCACGTAAACACGGCGGCAGTTTTGGCAGTGGCGGGAATCGAACCCGGGCCTACCGCTAACTTCCCGCGCGCTAATTTGCAATTTAAAATGACCATATGCTTAATTCCATCATCCTCATTCCATTGTTTCATTGTTCCATCATTTAAAATATCCATAAAATTAAAATATCCAAAAGTTAAAATATACATTTAAAAAATCCAGATCGTCCCATCATTTAAAATATAAATATAATAATTTATATCGAGCAAAGGCGCTCTATTCAGAACCGTGACGTCACCTCCACCTTGACGTCCCCACCCACCACCTTCCCTGCTTCAGCGGGGGAGAAACGAAGCGATACGCCGAGCGGAACGCCATGAAATATAAAATCATGACGTCTTTAAATTGTGATCCTGAAGGCAATTTTCATTATTTCTGGACCAGATTAGACTTGTAAGAATGCCAGATATTTCAGCTTTCTAAAAATGTAAATTATTAGTCGAAATTATGAGTACTTTTTACTATGCGAGAATTTAAAAACCAAAAATCGTTTTTTTGAGTCAAAAGTGACTTTTGCTTTAAAATCATAAAAAAATATTAGAATTTATCTCTGAGATTTGAAATTGATATATTTTTACTCGAAATTCTCTGCTCTTTCCGATGGTGTGATTTGTTTTTTTCTACGATGTCTGGATCGAGGAGAAAAAAGGGCAAAAATATAAAAAAAACGTCGAAATCGCATAAAACATTAAATAAATAAAAAAATAATTAGAATTTTGAAAATCGGTTTTCACGTGTCCCCTTCCCACCCCCCAGGGTCTCCGATTGCCAAATTTCGTAACTCTCCGACGCGCGGTCGCGAAACGTATAGTGTATAAGACAGACACACAGACATTGCCTTTTATTATATAGATATGTAGAATGTAAGAATGTACCTTAATTGCCATCAATGCAACAGTATGAACCCATAATAATAAACCCATAAAATCCAGTATGTAAAGTACAGCAGTAAAGTAAAGTTTGTAAATTATAGTGCCTGAATGTAAAGTTTGCACATTATACATACAAATTTAATAAGAAACTTGTCTTTAGTTGAAGCTCCATCTGTTGGATGGGATTAGGTTGTGTTATATGAGTGATATGCATTTCTTCATTGCACAAAAGAGCAGCTTTGATAGAAAACTGCAGTTTGTTTGTTCCCCTGCTATGCATGGTAATGTATAGGGGAATTATTAGAATCATGTAGAAAATCACAAGTTGAGTTTTCGGCGGATCTACACGTTTTAGGGCCACTAAAACACGAAAACAATATGTTTAGCTTGACGTTTATGTGTGTGTCCGAATGTATGTGTGTGTGTCTGTGCGTGTGTTTGTGTGTCTCTATGTATGAAACACGCGTGTCTCTTTGTGTGAAACAAACTTTCGCGGTGAAACACGCGTAGATGCGTTCACGGTGCAAATGATTTGGAGAAGATGGATTGAACAAATGCATATGAATCGCGCAGTGGTATAGGTCCATCCAGACGTACCTCACCTGGCTTTGATCCCCGCATTCGAACATATGCGGTGGCGGCTTCACAAACGATGACTGTCGACATTCATCAGAATTTGCAGGATGAATTTGATATTTCAATATCGGCGAGAACAGTTTCTCGACGATTGGCCAAAAGCGTCTTGCACCCAAACAGTCCTTTACGAAGGCTGCTATTGACGACAAGACACCTACGTGAGAGAATGCAATGCTGTCAAGACCGAGCCTCTTAGACGAATGAATGGGACAGGACAGTGTTCAGCGATGTGCCTCCTTTTTCTTCGATCCAGAAGGTCCGGTCTACTTGAAATGTATATAGTATCTGTTTGAACGGCTAAGAAGTGCCATCCAATTTAGACCGGAACCCTGTGGGGGAGAGCGATGAGTCTCGGTTAAGTTTGTCGCATAACTGTCGCTGTGTGAGAGTCTGAAGGCGACGTGTAAACATATCCAATCCTACTGCGACTTTTGAACGCCATATTGCTCTACAACGCGGCATCATGGTTTTTGGTGCCATTGGCTTCGATAGCCGGTCACCCCTGGTTCGTGTCAGAAGCACAGTGACAGCACGCCAATATGTGGATGAAGTGCTGCGGACGGTTGCTTCTGCCCTATATTCAGCGGTTGCAAAATGCTGTTTTCCAGCAAGATAAAGCGCGACCACACACAGCGACAATCAGCAGACAAGCTTTGCAAGGTGTCCAGGTGCTTTCTTAGCATCTTCTGTCTGCAGGTCTCTCATTCATTGAGCAAGTATGGGACGTGATTCGCCGTCGTTTGACTGCCCTGTTTCGCCTCAAACAGAGGACGATCTGTGAAGGGTGGCTGAATGTATAATTTCATACATCTCTCAGGAGACTATCTGAACGCTCTTTGCATCTGTTCCTCGAAGAGTTGCTGCTTGTAGTGCCGCAAGAGGTGGTTCATCTGCCTACTGATAACCCTGTCTATGCCATAACTGTATTGCATTATCCTTCTGAAATTCCCATCAGCCATTTATACTCGTATATGCCATCTTTCCCTGTGTTTTTTATCATCAAACTCTATTCGCTCTTCCATGGTGTTGCTATTTCTGTGTCGGGTAGTGTATATATATATAAATAGGTATATAGGTATCAACACACACACACACACACACACATATATATATATACATATATATATATATATATACAGGGTCTTTCAAAAGTCCGTATAAATTTCAAAAATTCATTAAAAATCGAAAAATCATCGCAATGAGGTGCGGTTTGCACCATAAGTATTGCTAGGACGGGTTTTTTTTTTGACGTGAAAAAATTTTGTAGTTCAAAAAATCACCTATAGGTGGCTTTTACCCGAATACATCTTCCAGAAGTATGCAAATGAGGCTATTATAAAAGAGCTGTAGTGCTCTGTAGATTCTTCATTTGATTCATTAGTATACGGTGCAAAGAAGAAGCTTTTGAGAGAATGTTAACTTTCATCCAGAAAGCCATGTTAGTATTACTTGAGAGGCGAATCAGCATCAGATGCTTTGCGAAAATTCTGATTCAGGAAAAATCTAAAGAAAGGAAAAGGTCCTATCACCTCTCTTCAGGGTTAATTAAGCTTGTCACACAATTTGACACGTACAGTAAGCTATTTTAATTGTCTTTCCAATGCGTTCAGCGCCACCTGATGATGATTTTTTGAACTACAAAATTTTTTCACTTCAAAAAAAAAAAAAAAAATCCGTCCTAGCAATACTTATGGTATAAACCGCACCTCAATGTGATGATCATTCGATTTTGAATGAATTTTTAAAGTTTATACGGACTTTTAAAAGACCCTGTATATATATATATATATATATATATATATGCTTGCTAAATGGGCATGTTATGTTCTTCCTAAAAACATTTTTACATAATATAAAAAATATAAACACTGAAAAAGAACATGAATGGAAAAAAGACCTTAAGTTTTGTACGCTCTTAAGATGATTTATTTCCTCTAACTATCGATCAAATGTGATTAAATCTGTCACAGAAAGATGTTGCTAGAAAATGAAGGAGAGCACGTGAAATATGTTCCATTATTTTGTAACGCTTCGTACACATCGTTATATTAAACATTCTGCTTTTTAATTAGATTTACATGAAATTTATTACAAGCGGGTATTTTATGGACTTTAAATATAGTGTTAGTTTACGGTTGCAACATCTACATAACATTGTGTAAACTTCAAATATGCGATCTCCAAAATTTAATTTTAATGCAAATATTAAAGTACCATGACGGCACATTATGCCGAATATTCTGTACACGTTGAGAGTATTATTAATGTTGCCATAGAATGACGTATTTTGTTATAAATGGGAGACGCAGATCGTGGAACAAACGTTGTGTGCATGGAAATTAAAAACATTATATTCCTATATTTTTAACTATTAACACTATATAACAAAGTTGAAAAGTGTTTATGACTTTGTTCATTCTGTCTGTCTGTCTGTCTGTCTGTCCGTTAGTACGAAAACGGCAGTAAAATTGACTTAATCAAAATGAAATTTTAGTATGTTGTTCAGACGGTCTGTAGGACCTTTGAGAATATAAATGAATAATATCACCCAATTAGTTTTGGATTGAACCCGGGTTGAAAAAATGAAATACATTGAGCCCTATGAGATCTAATTTTTCCAACATTTTTTAAGCGGATTTAAAATTCATAAATTGCTTCGAAAATTTTAGGTAATTGTCAAATTGTTCCACAAAATATATAAAAAAAAATTCAGCGAAATATATTCAGTAGTTTTTTGAGTAAAAACTACTTTATTTTTGCTTAAATTCCGTGCATCTACATACTAAAACAACACAATGACAATATATTTGAGTTTAAATTCTCATTCAAATTTGATTATTTCTACAACTAAGCCTATTTTTCACCTATGTAAAATGTAAACAGCAAAATATGTAGAATGAGTTGTATTAGAATTATTGTATTTCTTTAACACAAAATAATTCAGTCTATGGAGTCTGCATGGCTGAATTGTAGCTCCATGCTATGAATTGTAGCTCCATGGTCTATGTATTGTAGCTATGAATTGTAGCTCCATGGTCTATGTAGCTATGAATTGTAGCTCCATGGTCTTAATTTTTAAATAAAATAATTTATTATAGTATTGTGATGAATGAAATGAATCGGAGAAAGTTATGAATGGAATCCTGCTTTTATAGAGAGATGCAGGCGTGTTATATTTTCTATGACGTCATTTGAATTTATTTCAGTTGTTTTCGATGAAGTTTTCAAATATAATAAATTATCGTAGTATTATGATAGTTTTAAAAATATTACCGTGGAATGTATTGCATTTTAGAGATATTTAAACCAGGCAATTCATATTTCAATGCGGTCATTTGAATGAAGTTCATTTTTTTCAATGAAGGTTTAAGTTTTCAAATATAATAAATTAATGTAGTATTGTGTGTAAATATTACCGAGGAATGTATTGCATTTTCGACTTTTTAAAATAAAAATGCTTTGAAGTTGGAAAGTGTTTCATAACCATTGCTTTAAGCATGATTGATCTTTCTTGTTTTCGATTTTACTTCAAGACTGCTTGCGATACAATTCTTTCAAAATTTCCCATTTTGTCAAATTTATACAATATTATGATACTTAAGATATCTCAGAATAAGTAATGGGGTTCGGATTGCGAATGGAGTAAATAAAACCTCTGTTTATAAAGAACGGACTGTGATTAAAATATTCAAATTTCTAACACTCTCAATCTTATATGTTTCGAACTCGATATGTCGGAATATCCCTTTACTACTGATATTATATCCAAAAATCATACGATTCTAAACAAGAAAGATCAATCATTCTTAGAGCAATGATTATACAACACTTTTAAACTGAAATGCAATTTTATTTAAGCATCTCTAAAATGTGATACATTTGTTGATATTTTCCATGTATCGCAGTACTACAGTATTTTATTGTATTTAAAACTTTAAACATAAACGAAACAGACAATGCTAGTTACCCAAAATGAACGTTATTCAAATGCGTCAACGAAATATAAATCGTACATTTCATTCATAACACTTACATTTCAGACACCAGAGCTAAATAAGTTTGCAGGAAAATAATTCAGCAATTCTTATACAACATTTTGCAATTTCTTGATTTGTTCGCATTCTGTAAGTATTAAAATTAGGCTTCGCTGTAGAAATAATCAAAGTTTGATAGTAATAATGAAATCATTTGAAATTAAAAAATATTGTAATTTCGTTGAAACTTAATTTAGATGCACAGATAGTACGCAAATATATAGCGGTTTTATGACGGATACAACTGTAAAGGTAAATGTAAGGGTTCCTTAAAAATCACGATTTTTACTAAACGAAAAGAAAATGGATGTCATATTTTACTTTGCAATGAGTCACGAGATCTTTTCACATAATATGGGTGTAATTATTATATCATTTTTATTTAAACAACTACTTGACACATGTTGATGGCTTTTTTTTTACACGTTTTACGTGATAATTTGAATATTCCTAAAATTTTCTAAGCGATTTGTGAATTTTAACTCCGCTTAAAACATGTTTGAATAATTAAGTCCTATAGGGTTGAATGTATTCCATTAAATATAAATTTAAACAGTCTTACATATCTACGGTAACATTGGAAGAAACGGAATCCATATAACTTTCCTTATATACATAATGTATAAGGGAAGTATTGTCACGGAGGCGAAAATTCGAGTTTTGGACGGGAGAGCACGTTTCAATCATCCCTGATCACGAATCAAGCATTTTTGAGGTGATGTGTGTGTGTGTGTGTGTGTGTGTGTGTGTGTGTGTGTGTGTGTGAGTCTGTATAGACGATATCTCACGAACGAACGGAGCGATTCGAATGAAATCTGGTACAAAAATCGCAATTCGTGAATCCTGGAAGCCTATAGACACGTACATAGACATTTCTTATGTAATTTTTCATTAGAAAACGATTGACATAAATTTTAGAACGCTAGCATGAACCGTTCTCGAGATATTGCATATTTTTCCAAAAAAATATCAGAAAATTATATGTATAAAAAAATATTTCCTATTGAGAAACATGTTCACTTTTCATACGTAATATCATGCAATAAATTTGGTGACATCATTCTAGTGGATTCTAGCTCGTTCCATTCATGAAAAAAGATACTTTGAGTAATACTTTTGTATTTGAACGCCAATAGTCATTTATCTGATATAAGAATAAATTATTTCTCCGCCCATAACGCTTGGCGAGATTTTGGCGACAAATTTGGCGGAATGTCTCCAACTTGACGACTTTTTTAAATGCTACCAAATCAAAGAGAAATCTCGCCAAATGGATCAAAATGAAGCTAAATCAATCAAAATGACGACTATTTGGCGAAAATTCAATATCTTGGAAAAAATATAAGTATCTACTATCAGAATAACCTATTTTGTTTTTGCTGTAAAATATAGTAAATACATTTCATTATATAAGGAAAGTCATGTGCTGCCAACATTAGATTTCTTTATTTTGCAATGAGTCACATGATCTCTCCATATACCGGTTCATATAATATGGGTGTAATTATTATTTCAATTTTTATTTCAAAAACTATCCAACATAATATTTTGCTGAAATTTTTACACAATTTATGTGATAATTTGTATATTTTCTAAAAATTTCGAAGCAATTTGTGAATTTTAACTCCTCTTAGAAAATGTTTGAAATATTGTTTTTAATAAGTCTCATAGTGTTCAATGTATTCAATTTTTTCAACCTGGGTTAAATCTGAAACTACATAAATAGGTGATGATATTTATTTTCATTCCCAAATATTCCAGATACCATCTCAACATTATATTAAATGCCATTTCGATAATGCCATTTAAGGGGAAGATTTTCAGTAGCTAATGAAGTCTTTCACTGTAGTAAAAAACGTGATGCTTGCAACACATGATTTTCCTTATACAATGTAGTGAATTTACTTATTTTACAGTAAAAAAATAGGTTATTCTTACAGTAGATAATTATATATTCTTCCAAGATATTGAATTTTCATTAATTAGTTGTCATTTTCATTGATTTAGGGTCATTTTTATCCATTTGATGAGATTTTCGTTCATTTGGTAACATTTAAAAAGTCGCCAAGTTGGCGACTTTCTGCCAAATTCGTCTCCAAAATCTCACCAAACTGTATGATCGGAGAAATAAGTTATTCTTATAGCAGATAAATGGCTATTGGCGTACAAATATAAATATATTACTCAAAGTATATTTTTCATGAATGGAACGAGCTAGAACCGCGAGAATGATATCACCAAATTTATCGCATGATATTACATATGAAAAGTGAACATGTTTCTCAACGGTTAGTATTTTCTTTAATTTATGGGAATTTTTGATAAATGTATTTGGAAAATGTGCAGGATCTAGAGAACGGTTCACACTAGCGTTCTAAAGTTTATGTCAATCGTTTTCTAAGGAAAAAATACATAAGAAATATCTATTTGCGTAACTTTATTAACGGGTTTGGCTTTTTGATGATCATTTCAAAATTTCCCTCGAAAATTTCTGGAGATTCTGAACATTCGATTGTGTTTAATAACAATAGGCTTCCGGTATTCACGGATTGTAATTTTTGTACCAAATTTCATTCGAATCGCTCCAGTCGTTCGTGAGATACGGTCTCCTACAAACTCACTGACACACACACATACACACACACACACACAGACTTCATGCTAAAATTAGTGTTTTCGTGATCTAGGGGTCTCAAAACGTGTAGATCCGTCGAAAACTCGAGTTGCGATTTTCAACGTGTTTCCAATACTTTCCCTATACATTGCCACGTATTGCAGGGAAAGTAGAAACCCATAGGTTCTGTTTGAATATTGCAAATGTGAAATTACAGTGCCAAATAAACGAACTTCTATCTTTAAGAAATACACTGAGAATGTGCTAAATTATTTAGGATTTGCTTAATATTTAATTGCACATACAATTATAAGATACGATATGTTAAGCGCTTAACATGAAAGTACACATAAAGGTATGCAAAAATATTTCATCCATTCGCTCGTCCACAACCCTTCCGCTCCAAAAAGTTCTGGACACCCACTGTCCATGCAACTCTATCGATCATTGTTATAAACTACTATACCTAATAAAATATATCGATATCTGGATCGCGATATAATTCGTAGTTTTGATCGATCAGTTGTTTGCATTTTTTTTTTAAAGTTGCTTTACAGTTTTCGTCAGGTTTGCAACTTGAACTTCGAAGCGCAAAATATGACTATTCTCTGCCACTTCTGATACTAAGAGTGATGTGGAAACATCGCATATTTTATCCGCCATTTCAGAAATTTTTATACCGAGTCTGAACTAATTGATAAGATTTGCTGCACATGAACTGGTAGTCGTTGAAAAAACAACGTGCGAAGTACGTCTTTGTGCATTTTTGTCCCGGAGCGATCTTGCATTTCGCGAAGTAAAAGACTTGGTTTCTTATCTCCTAAGTGCAATTCTTGCAAGAGGTTGCGAACTTTTGTGACTTCAGAATCTGCAAAGTGCGAAATTATCCTATTTTACAACACAGAATAAGTTTCATTTTCAGGAGGTGTGCGAATTTGATCTGCGACATCAGTCAAGATATCACAATTTAGAGCTGCAATTACGCAATGGAATTCTGTTTTTTCATTTACGATTCCGTAAAACAGGAATTGAGAGTTCAGCTGCAAAAACCATAAATCTGGGTTTGTTCTCCAGAACGGAGGTGCTTTGAAAGCAACTTTTGAGACAGAACTAAAATCTTCTTTCGGAGTTGAAGCGCTGTTTGCATCGCTGACTGGTGTCAAACAAGTTTCGGTAGTCTCAGTTGTAGTCATAGTTTCGTTACTAACTACGGAAAACGTACCTTTACAGAGTTCACTTAAATTGATGTAGATAGATAACTCACATAAATTGAAGCATTAAGTTTCCGATGAATTGGAACCATCAAATCTCAGGAAAGTTGGATCCACCACGTCTTCGGTAAGTTGGATTGGAGGCATTATGTTTTAGGAAAGTTGGAGCCATCACATCTCAGGGTCACCACTCCATGGCCTAGGGCCATACATAAGGCGGAGGTGCTATGTTGAAGAGTATCCATTACAGCGGCAAAGCTAAAACATATAGATTTATTTACAAGAACATTACGTAAATTATATACAGGAACATTATGTAAATTATATGCAGGAACAGTATTAAAATAGAGCTACATCATAACGCGTGCAGGTAGCATCCGAAATCCGAATGTCCAAATGATGCAGAAGTTCTGAGGCTCGCTTATGAGCGCCAGGGTTGAAATGCTGTGCATGCGCCGTATGAAAATCTAGAGTCTCTGTGGAGAGCAAGAAAGTTTTATGCTAATCGCTTGATCAGCGTCTTTATACAGATCGCTGGAGGAGCTTCGCCATACATTATCCAATCAAAATATTCACGAGTGGCTGAAAAGTGTTTATGCCTTTGTTCATTCGTTCTGTCTGTCTATCTGTCCATTTGCACGATAGCTGGCTTAAAAATGACTTTATCAAAATGAAATTTAGTATGTTTTTGAGATGGTCTGTGGAAAATTCGAGAATGTATATGAATAATATCACCCAATTAGTTTTGGATTGAACCCGGGTTGAAAAATTGAAATACATTAAAATCTATGGGACCTAATTTTTGAAACACTTTTTAGCGAATTTAAAATTCACAAATTGCTTCGAAAGTTTTAGGAAATATTCAAATTACCCCATAATAAAAAAAAATTAGCAAAATATATTTGGTAGTTTAAAAAAATTATAATAATAATTGCACCCATATTATATGAAAAGGCTCCACTTCGAAATAAAATATGGCATCCATCTTTTCTGCAAATATCAAAATCGTGATCTTTTTATTTGTATGTAGTGTTGCGCCCGTCCTAAAACCGCTTTATTTTTGCGTAATTTCTGCACATTTATAAACTGCGCCAACGCAGTTACAATATTTTTGTGTTTAAATGATCATCAAACTTTGATTATTTCTACAACGCAGCCAAATTTTTACGTATGCAGTATGTAAACACATCAGCCGTAAGATGAGTTTTATAAGAATTGCTGAATTGTTTTAGCGAAAATTATTTAGTTCTGGAATCTGAAATGTATCTGATAGGAATGTGTCGTATTTACATTCATTGATTTTACATAGAGAAGCAGACGGTTTTATAGTATTGACTTTTCGATGAAGTTTTAAGTATGGAGATTATTAGTCTTACACCTTTCTGGTAGGTCGGACGGTCTGGGTCTCAACAACAACAACTAACAAAGTGTGCAATTTCAGATTTCCAATATTTGCAACTTTAGGGGGTGCGAACACCAATCTGTTCGATTTTCGGAATAAATGAGACATGCTTCCTTTTAAATGTGATAGAGACTTGATATTTGGTATATGGGCTAATCATCTGCTATGAAACACAAGGCGAACAGTTTTTCAAAAATGTTCATTTGCGGGTGTGCTCCACAGAAAAACGTTCGAAGGGGAAGATGATAAAATAGTGTGCTTCGGGATGAGATAGAGGCTTTAATTTGATGTACTGGTAGACAGTTCGAAAGAAAGACGTGCGCAATTTAAAATGCACAATATTTTCTTCTTTAGGAGGTTCCGCACACTAAAATATTCGATTTGCCGTATAAATGTGAAACTCGAAATATTAAAAAAATGACAATATTCAGGGGTTGCTTATTGCGAGACTGTTGATTTTCAACGGGTATACGGCTAGTATATACTAATTGCCAAGTGTCCAGCTGTTTGTCTGTCACGCTTTTTTAGGCACTTCCCGAATAGATAGACTTGCAATTTGGTACATGGGTTGATCGTTTGATAAAAACCCCTGGAAAAATCGAATTTTTCGCAAACGTTCTCTAGAGGGTGTACTCCACACCAAAACGTTCAAAAAGTGAAATGATAGGAAAGCATGCTTTGCGATGAGATAGAGACTTCAAATTTGGTGTATGGGTAAATCGTTGAGAGGAAAAAAGTGTGCAATTTCAGATTTCCAATATTTTCTACTTAATGGGGTGCCGCACACCAAAATGTTCGATTTACCGAATAAATGAATAAATGAGACAAGTCTCCTTTAAAATATGATAGAGGTTTGAAATTTGGTATATGGGATAATCAATTGACGAAAACACCCAAGACGAATGTAGTTTTTCAAAAATGTTCGTTTAAGGGGGTGTTCCAGAGTAAAGCATTCGAAAAGTGAATTGATAAAATACCATGCTTCGGAATGAGATAGAGATATCAAATTTGGTGGAAGGGTAGATAGTTTGAAAGGAAGAAAGTGTATAATTTCAGTTTACCAATATTTTCTACTTTTGGGGGTGCCGCACACCAAAATGTTTGATTTTCGGAATAAAGGAGAAACGCCCCTTTTTAGACGTGATAGAGGCTTGATATTTGGTATACGGGCGAATCATGTGATAGACATCACAAAAAGAAAAGAGTTTTTCAAAAATGTACATATAAGGGGGTGGGTTCTCCACACAAAAGCATTCGGGCCAACGGCCGTACCGTGCTGAAAACACCGGTTCTCGTTAGATCACCGAAGTCAAGCAGCATCGGGCGCGGTTAGTAACTTGGTGGGTGACCACCTCGGAACGCCGCGTGCTGTTGGCCATCTCGGGTGCGGTATCCCCGTGGTTTGCGCGCTAGATTTGCACGCTGCCACATATGCCGCCGTGTTCATGCGGAGTACGATCACGTTAAACATGTGGGTCCGTAAGTCCTTCCGAGAGGTTGGTGGTAGGGGAAGGAGGGTACGGTCCCTGTGGATGCCTCCCCCACTGGGTTCCGGTCTAAATTGGGTGGCACTTCCCGGCCGTCCATACAGTTACCTTACACCTTTCTGGTAGGTCGGACGGTCTGGGTCATCAACATCAACACAAAAGCATTCGAAAGGTGAAATGCTAGAAAAGCATGCTTCACGATGAGATAGAGACTTCAAATTTGGTGTACGGTTAAATAGTTGGAAAAGAAGAAAGGGTGCGATTTCAGTTTTCCAACATTTGCTATTTTAGTCGGTGCCGCACAGTGAAACATTCGATTTGACGAGCAAATGAGAAACGCCTCCTTTCCAATGTGATAGAGGCTTGATATTTGTCACATGGGCCAATCATCTGATAAAAAAACAAATACAAATAGAGTTGTTCAAAAATGTTCAGTTATGGGCGTGCTCCACAGAAAAACGTTCGAAAAGGGAAATGATAAAATAGCGTGCTTCTGGATGTAGTAATAGAGACTTTAATTTGGTGTACGGGTGGATAGTTCGAAAGGAAGAAGTGTGGAATTTAAATGTTCCAATATTTTCTTCTTTAGGGAGTTCTGTACACCAAAATATTCGATAAATGTGAAACGTAAATTATAAAAAAATTCACATTATTCGGGATCTGCTAATTACAAGACCGTTGATTTTCAACGGGTATTCGGCTAGTAAAGTTAATATTTTTCGGTGAAGTTTTAAGTTTTGAAATATAATAAATTATTGTAGTACTGTGATAATCGATGAAAATAAAATTGAAAATATGTCTGTTTGTCTATCTTTCTATCTGCATGTATGTATGTTTGTTTCTTCATCGCGGGAGAGAGGCTGAACCGAATTTAATGTAATTTTGTGGGTAGCCTTGAAATAGACCCACTTAAAATTTAGTCCATGTTTCGCGCTAATGAGAGCAGGGTTTGTTGAAATATTAATTAAAAATGAACAATTAAACATTCCATAGAAATAGGATTTTGCAGACGGTATTATTTCCCTGCAATTTATTTGAAGAAAATTATATCTCTGAGTTTGGTTGGAGTTTATAGCGCTGATTAGTCACTTTTGAAAATCGCAGGTTTGAAACATGAATTTAAATGGAAAATCTATCACCATGGTTTATTTTTCACAGGCTCTTACTCAACAATGAAAAATATTAAGAAATCAAAATGGTTATTTAATTAACAGCATATTATGAGGACGTTATTTTTCTTATATCATACTAGCAGCATACCCGTTCTTCGTACGGAGTATAAAATATAAAGAAAGCTTTTAATTCAGATTCATATGCAAATTATGTTAAAATATCAAATGTATTGCTCTTAAAGAGAAGTTTATGAATATCTGTTCTCATCATGCAAAAATATCGTCACGGGCAGATCTGCAGAATAAAACATCCTGGCTCCTTTCGAAAGCAAATTTACAAAAAAAAAAGGAATTGAATCAATATATGCAAAATGAGAGCATTAAAGTTGTATAGGACTCGTACTCTTTATATACGCGAATATTAGAAGATATAACCTGTATTAGTAGATAACATGTATAAATTGAAAATATCAATAAATCCGTAATTGATTCCAATATATGCCAGAATGAAAGCACTAAAATTATATGGGAATATATATATATATATATATATATATATATATATATATATATATATACCCATACTACTTGTCATAATAAAACAATGGTATAATAATTTGAAAATATCAATAATCCCTGAATCAATAATCCCCGAAAATATCAATAATAATAATGTGTAACCTGAAGACCATAATCGATATTTTCCAGTCAAAAATGCAATGCCAATGAAATTTATTTTATATACATATCTTTATTATTCAAATCGGAAAAGATTTAAGTAAAATCGTATGCCACATAACACATTGGATTTACATCCATTGCTAAAGGACATGATATCAGTTGCTTCAAATAAATTGATGGAAATCATATCGTCTGAATAATGCTATCTCCATGAATGGTTTGGCGATATTTTCTTCAATTTAGCGATAACTTAAAAAATCGCCAAATTTATCGCGAAGTGGGACTGTAAAACGGATAGTCCCATTTTGCGACAAATTGACGAAACATCATTATAATATTATCCCCTAACAAAACACAATTATTTTCATTTATTAAGCGCAATTTTATCAATTTCATGACATTTTTATAGATTCACAAACATTTTTATCAACTTGGTGATATTTTAAAAATTCGATAAATGTGTTACTAATTAGGATGGATAGACTGACTCACAAATGCTACCGAAATATCATTTCAGTACTGTCTTCTAAAAAAACGAATTTAATTTCTTTGATTTGCGTCCTTTTTAGCAATTTGGCGATATTTCCGTCAATTTGGCAAAGTTTAAGAAAAGTTGCCAAGTTATCGATATTCCGCCAAATTCGTAGCTCTGAAATTGCAGATCTGAAGAATAAAACATCCTGATCCCGTTTGTATATACTAAATGCAAACACTAAAATTGTATTAGTAGATATACCCTTTCTACTCTTTTTCTATTTCAACAATCGGATAAATGAGTTTATTGGTAAACACAATATGAGTTTATTAGCTAAACACAATATAAAAGCTTAAAAACTCTTTGTCAAATGAAAGTGATGTACGCAGTCCGTAATTAATATAATTAAAAGAAAAATCAAACCGTTCATTTATAAAATATATTTATACATCTATTTATTTATTATTCAAATAGAAAAAATAATAACAAATATTAAGAAACACATTTAATTTAACTGCGTTGCTGAGCAACATAATATAATAAAGAATCTTCCGCATAAACTGCCAAATTAAATAACCATTTTGATCTCTTCCCCATAAAATGAAAAAATAATAACCATTTTTATTTCTTTATACTTTCCATTGTTTAGTAAATGCTTGACCATGGAGTTAGATTTTCCATTAAAATTCATGTTTCAAACAATTTATGCTTTCAGATATGCTTCAGATATTATGATTGATTTCATTTATGCTTCACAGAATGACTAATTAATGCAAAAATCCTGCACTAAGTTCAGAAATGAAGTTTTATTTCACGTTGACGTTTTAAACAAACGATTTTCATCCTTTCCGTTTGGATAAACCACGGAGGTAGAGAGTAGATCTCCTAGGATAAAGTTCTGTTTTTCATTAATATCTCGACAACCCCTGGTATTAGAAACTCGAAACTTGGGCAAATTTATGGGGGGCTATTTTAAGGCTACCCACAAAATTTCATCAAATTCGATTCAGCCGTTCTCCCGTGATGATGGGACAGACAGACAGACAGACAGATTTTCAATTTTATTTATATAGATTGCTCAGCAATGCAATTAAATCAAATGTATTTGTTAATGTTTCTTATTATTTTTTCGATTTAAATGATATATAAATGGATATAAAATATGTCTTATAAATGAACGGTTTAATTTTTCTTTTAATTATAATTATTACGGACTGCGTACATCACTGTCATTTATTTTGACAAAGAGTTTTCAAACTTACATATTATGTTTAGCTAATAAACTCATATATTGTGTTTAGCCAATTCATTTAGCCGATTGTTGAAACACAATACGAGTAAAACGGGAATATCTTCTAATACGACGTTACTGTTTTCATGTAGTATATGCAAATGGGATCAGGATGTTTTAGTCTTCAGATATGCAAATTCAAAATCAACAAATTTGGTGAGATATCGCTAACTTGGCAACATTTTTGAAACGTTGCCAAATTGATAGAAATGCCGCCAATTTGATAAAAAAGACGCTAAATAAATTAAATTAATGTTGTTTTTTACTTTCCTTATATACATAATGTATTAGGAAAGTATTGTGACGGGATCGAAAATTCGAATTCGAGTTTTCGACGAGAGAGCGCGTTTCAAGCATCCCTGATCACGAGTGATGTCTGTCTGTGTGTGTGTGTGTGTGAAAGTATGTGTGTGTTTGTGTGAAAGTATGTGTGTGTTTGTGTGTGAAAGTATGTGTGTGTCTGTGTGTGTGTGTCAGTGGGTCTGTGGAGACGATAACTGACGAACGAATGGACCGATTCGAACGAAATTTGGTACAAAAATCACAATACGTAAACACTGGAAGCTTATTGTTTTTAAACATAATCGAATGTTCAGAACCCCTCTAAATTTTCGAGTGAAATTTTGAAAAATTCGTCAAAAAATCAAAACCGCTAATAATGTTACGCAAATAGACATTTCTTATGTAATTATTCATTAGAAAACGATTAACATAAAATTTAGAACGCTAACATAAACCGTTCACGAGATATTTCACATTTTTCAAAAAAATTATCAAAAAGTCATATAAAATAAAAAAATATATATTTCCTATTGAGAAACATGTTCACGTTTTATATGTAATACCATGCGATAAATTGGGTGACATCATTCTCGTGGATCTAGCTCTTTCCATTCATGAGAAAATATACTTCGAGTCATACTTTTGTATTTGAACGCCAATAGTCATTTATCTGTTATAAGAATAACTTATTTCTCCATCAGTAAGGCTTGGCGAGATTTTGGCGACGAATTTGGCGGAATGTCGCCAACTTGGCGACTTTTTGAAATGTTGTCAAATTAACGAAAATCTGGCCAAATGGATTAAAATGACGCTAAATCAATGAAAATGACGACTAATTGTCAAAAATTCAATATCAAGAAAGAATATAAGTATCTACTATAAGAAAAAGTATCTACTATAGAATATAAGTATCTACTATAAGAAAAACCTATTTTTGTCATGTGTATATATTTAGTCATATATTTAGTCATGTGTTGCCCACATCAGATATTTTGGAAAAGAGTACTGAAATGACGTTTCTGTAGCATTTGTCTGTCAGTAGAACCGTCCTACTTAGTAACACAATTAGCGAATTTTTAAAATGTCGCCAAATTGATAAAAATGTTTGTATATCCATAAAAATATCTTGAAATTCATAAAATCGCCTAAATAAATGAAACTATATGTGTTTTGTTAGGGAATAGTATTGTGATGATGTTTCGTCAATTTGTCGCCATGTGGGACTATCAATCCCATAGTCCCACTTTGCGATAAATTTGGCGATTTTTAAAATATCGCTAAATTATTGAAAATGCGGTCAAATTGATTAAATGACACTAAATGCATCAAATTGACATCCAATCGATGAGAATTCAATATTTTGCATAATTAAGTACGATTTTCTAGATAATCTCTGACGTGTTGGCAGAATTAAAAAATATAATTTTCTAAATTTCTTTGCAAACATGACAAGGATGCTGTATTCTTCAGATCTGCTTGTGAACATAATTTTGAATATCGAGCCCAGCGATCCTTATACATTTTTAGAAGAATTAAATTAAATATTTTAATTGAATATTTTGAATAACAAAGTCATTTAGAAAACTGTAGGAATTTACACATAATTGTGAATGTTAAGTTTCTTTATATTTGTCTCATCATCTCTGGAGAACGT
Organism: Amaurobius ferox; assembly: GCA_951213105.1. NCBI lineage: Eukaryota > Metazoa > Arthropoda > Arachnida > Araneae > Amaurobiidae > Amaurobius > Amaurobius ferox. The sequence continues at coordinate 63,402,045 of OX578144.1, forward strand.
CTGCACCAAATTATTTGAAATTTTCGGAGCAGAATTGGAATAACCTCACTTAAAATTTAGGCCATGTTTCGTGTTTTTAGTATCAGGGGTTGTCCAGATATTAATTGAAAACCAACAATTAAAAATTTCATAGCGATAACATTATGCGGACGATATATTATTCACAAATTTATGTGAAGAAGATGATATCCTGTCGCTTAGTAACGGATTTATATCCAATGTGTTTATGCAGCAGACGATTTTTATTAAATATTTTCAGATTTAAATGAAAAAGATTATTTCAAGGCAACCCACAAAATTTTATTAAATTCGGTTCAGCCGTTTTCTCGTGATGATGAGACAAACGAAAGTTTCGTTTTTTCCTAATATCTCGAGAACCACTGGTCGTAGAAATTCCAACCATAGACTAAATTTTAAGTGGGGCTATTTCTAGGCTACCCACAAAATTTCATCAAATTCGGTTCAGCCGTTCTCCCGTGATGATGGGACAAACAGACAGACAGACAGATAGACAGACAGACAGACAGATTTTCAATTTTATTTATATAGATTTTCCGATTTTAATAATGAAGATATGTATATGAAATAAATTTCATTGATATTGCATTTTTTACTGGATAATATCAATTACAGTCTTCAGGTTTAAACATTATTATTATTGATATTTTCAAGGTAGTACGCCGTTGTTTCTTTCTCAAAAATTGTTGAAACTCGTATATTGCACATAGTACGTTTAATCTTCTACAAATGCTCATATATATCTTCTAATATGTGAGAATATATGTAGTACATGTGCACCCATTTGCAAAAAAAAAAAACACATCTGATGTGGGCAGCACATGAATTTCCTTATATAATGAAATGAATTTACTACTTTTACAGTAAAAGAAAATATGATATAGGAACCACATGACTTTTCTTATATAATGCAATGAACTTTCTACTTTTACAGTAAACAAAAATAAGTTATTTTTACAGTAGATACTCATGTTATTTCCAAGATATTGAATTCTCGTCAATAAGTCGACATTTTCATTAATTTAGCGTCATTTTCATCCATTTAGCGAGTTATTCGTTAATTTGTCAACTTTTAAAAAAAGTCGCCAAGTTGGCGACATTCCGCCAAATTCGTCACCAAAATCTCGCCAAGCGTTTGTACGGAGCAATAAGTTATTCTTATAGCAGATAAATGACTATTGGCGTTCAAATACAAAAGACTCGAAAACTTAGGGGTTCTGAACATTCGATGGCGTATAAAAACGATAGGCTTCCAGTGTTTACGGATTGTGATTTTTGTATCAAATTTCATTCAAATCGGCCCATTCGTTCCTCAGTTATCGTCTCCACAGACTCACTGACACACACACACACGCATACACACACACACACACACACACACACACTCACACACAAACACGGACATCACCTCAAAAATGTTCGATTCGTGATCAGGGAAGCTTGAAATATGATATACCGTCGAAAACTCGAATTCGAATTTTTATACCCCGTCACAATACTTTCCTTATACATGATACTATGTGCATAAGGAAATCAAAAAGTATTCGTTGTAATTACTTAATACGTTAATAGCCACGTGTGATTCGTAAATTCCGACCTCGGACAGATACCACGATCTTTGAATAGAATAATGGGGAATTATAATTGTTTAATACATTTTGAGAAAAAATGATTTATTTTTACTTTCCCCGTAATACATGGCAATGTATTGCGAAAGTATAGGAATCATGTCGAAAATTGTAACTCGAGTTCTTAACGGATTTACACGTTTTTTGACCTCTAGAACACGAAAAATGTATTTTTAACGTGACGTCTGTGTGTGTGTACATTTGGTAGGTAAGTCACTTGTGGGTGACCCTCGTGCTGTCTAGATTTTGGTACGATTCGGAAAAAAAAATAATCTGCCTGTTTTTGCAAAATGGTCCGCAATCTTCAAAATCTAAAACAAAAAATATCAATCATACATAGCATTGGATATGAAACACTTGCAGCTACAATGCAATTTCATTTAAACATCTCTAAAATGTGAAACATTCAGCGGTAATATTTTTGAAATTATCACAATATTACAATAATTTCTTATATTTGAAAACTTCATTGAAAAAATGAACTTTATTTAAATGACGTCATTTAAATATAAATTGCCTGGCTCTCTATGTAAAAGCAGTAAAATGTTCATTCATAAACATTTATTCTATTCCTTTCATTAATCAATATACCACAATAATTTATTTTACTTAAAAACTTAAAACCATGGAGGTAAAAGTAATTTAATTCTGTGCTTAAAACTTCACCGGAAATGTCTGCTATAAAATCGTCTGTTCTCTATGTAAAATCAATGACTGTTTCATTCATATCAACTTTATTGTAGACTCTAGCGCTAAATAATTTTGCGTTCAAGAAATTCAGGAATTCTTATACAACCCATCTTACAGCTTGATGTGTTTACAATCCCGATTAAGTGAAAATGAGGCTTCGTTGTAGAAATGCTCAAAGTTTGATGTTCATTTAAACTCAAATATATTGTAATTGCGTTGTTTCAGAACATTGATGCACAGAAATTAAGCAGAGATAAAAAGGTTTTACACCACCAAATATAAATTAAAAAGAACATTAAAAATCACGATTTTGACACAAGATGGATGCCGTATTTTATTTTGAAGTGGGTCACGTGATTTCTTCATATAATGGTCATGTGATCTCTTCATATAATAGGTATAATTATTATTTTAAATATTATTTAAAAAATACTGAATATATTTTTCTTAATTTTTTTTATATATTTTAAGTGATAATTTGAATATTTCCTAAAATTTTCAAAGCATTTTGTGAATTTTAAATTCGCTTAAAAAATGTTTGAAAAATTAGGTCCCATAGGGTTCAATGTATATCAGTTTTTCAACCCGGGTTCAATCCTAAACTAATTGGATGATATTATTCATTTATATTCCCATACGTCCCACAGACCGTCTGATTTTCATTTTGATAAAATCATTTTTACGGCAGTTACCGTGCTAACGGACAGACAGACAGACATACAGACAGAATGAACAAAGTCATAAACACTTTTCAACTATGTTGCAAAGTGTTAATAAAAGACTAAATATGTTTTAAAGTATTCATTAACTACTTATTTCATGCGTAATTTCTAACGACAACGCGAATAAGATTAACTCCATTACTCTAGGATAAACCATACTCGAGCTAATGAAGTAATTGGAATTTCGACAAGATAGTTACGTTTTACAATGTGTTACGTTGTCTAGTGAAAAATAAGAATTTTTTAAATTGCAAACTGGGTTTAATAATAAGAAATGTTCCTTCTTAATTTGAGCAATTTAATTGAATATAAAGGATAATGAATTTAACCAATCCAATTCAATTCAATGGATTATGCATTTGAGTGTGTAGATAAATTCATGTTCTGTCCATATCAGAATTTTTTAATACATGCGATAAATAACAGCAGTGGTGGGTTTAATAGAACCTCTCAGATTAACAATTTGCACATAATATATACGTAATTGAAAGGTTATTGTACTGGAATCGTGTCGAACTGTATATGTTTGAAAGCATTCAATCAATTATTATTTGGCCATGATCCACAACTTTCGTATGACCTATATTAACTTAAACAAAGCCGCAAGGACAGTTCCATATCGGTATCAAACCGAAAAGTTTGTTCGCTCCTCAATATTATCCTTTACGATTTTTTATTCTCAATTTTAACTTTAGTATAATTTGGACATAAGTATGAAATTAAATAGATCTAAAAATGTTGATTATAAAGTTTAATATTAGTTGGAGAACTCGTAATATTAATTATTGTACAGAGTGTTTAGAAAAGTCCGTATCAGGGGAAATTTATCAAAAACGAAGTGGGTTATCCTTATTTTTTTTAAATTTAGCTGCATAAGAAACCCTATGGCGCTTCACGATGAGGTAACTTTCGAATTGCTGGATCCTTTTTATGTGAGCGGGGTTATATAGCTCACTTTTAGAAATAGAGAAAATAGTCAGTTATAAAATTGCAGTGTTTCCAATTGGATGCAAAAATATATTTGTCCGACAGAAAAAGCTGAAAAGACCCCTAAAAGGTCGTAAATACACTCTAAATACCATTAAAAATAACATGTCCGGTTACATTCTCCAAAAATATTGATCATTTCGCAATATGCTTCATTAGTAGGCATGTCTCATAAAAATGAAATAAATATAGGAGGATGTGACACGCATTTAGCATAAATATGCAATACTACAAATAAAGTGTTCTTTCAGCCTCAGGGTAGTTTATTTACTTCTCTGGCTTCAATTACGATGGTGTTTACTAACAAATCGTCTGTCAAATTAAATAGTTAGAAATCAAATTAATTTATTAAATCATATGTATTAAACTGTCGGCAGACGATTTTGCTTTTTAAAGAATTGCATGTTTTTAAAAATATTTTTATGGCTATTATTTGCTGCTTTTTCTGTCATTTTGTACTAATTTGGCAACGCCCTACAATTTTGTAATTCACTTTCTCCTATATCTAAGAAGACGCGAGATAGAAAATGTATTGTGTTATCACATTGAATGACTTTTTTCGGATAGAACCTTATTATAACTTATTATAATTCATCGAAATTTAATTTATAAATGCAAAACAAGAATATTGATGTAAATAGGTCAAAGTATCTTATTTTCAGTGTTTAAAGATCGTTCAACAGCTCAAAACAGTTATATACTAAAAATAATATATAGTATTAATATTGAATTTCAAAATGAAGATATTATTCAAATACTAATGACTATCACAAACATTAAATTGTTATTATTATAATTAACAAAATTTATTATTAGTAGTAAGGACTAAGTGATGTGATCTGTTCTGGCACAATTACAAAGAACCTTCCTGTTCCAACCGGGAATTGAACTATTAATATTCGTTCTGACCAGCCAAAGCTCTACCGTTGAGCCTCTAGGGCGGAATTACAAGTTCTGGTCGTTGAAGTGGATCCTGCACGAGTCAAAGCGGTTTAAAAGGAATCAATACTGCTTGATCTGAGTATCGAACACTCGCTTTACAGATCATATAATTTCATTGCCTACTACTATAATGATAATAATATTATTATTATATTTTTTAACTTTTATTAGCTCAATCTGAATGATTTTTATTTTCGCTTGAAATGACCGTAGAGATGGTATATAGACAAAATAAATTCTATAATATTTCCTAATTGTGTGACCGAGATGTAAGAAATAAAATAATTCCATAATATCTGTACTTTTAGGTATTTCACCCATCACCCACTTTAAAATGATAATCATTTCATCTTTATGAATGCTATGGCATAAAAGTTTTCCCTCCTTTTTTATTCTCTAACAAAGTTAAAGAACTGCCCATTTCTTTAATGACGCTAAAACGAGAGATTCTAAAAATGATAGCAAGTACTTTAGAACAGTTTTTATTGAAGTCTTTCAGGTTCTGGAAATTTTCATCGCGTCCTTTTTTAAACGATGTATAAATCCTGAAAATGTACTCTCTTAATAAAGTGAAGATTTAGACAATTTTAAAATATATTTTTTATTTATATGTAATAAATGTATATTATTATAATTAAATTCAGACCTTAATACTGTTAAGGCATATATAAATTTTTGATTCCTACAACCTCTTAAATATCTACAATTTTCCTTCTGTATTAGAGATCTGAAAAGTCCGCTTCGACTGTGTAAAACTGTGAAGCTGTGAAACTGGGAAGCAGAAAAAACTGTACTTACTCGAAATGGTTGGTTTCTGTAAATTTTAACTTCAGTTTCTTCATATTGCTACGACGCATTCTTTGAAGTCGTGGGTGTATTTTTTGAATGTTTAGGTATTTTTTGGATGTTTGGATGTTAGATTTTAAATAAAAGTAGCAATACGGGTAAAAACAAAACAAAATGCAGTTGATAATTCTATAGATATCTTGCAAGACTACAAAGCAATTGTCAGCTACAGTAAAAGAACAATTAAATGGTCAACTAATTAACAAAATATCCAATTCTGTTTTCAAAACTCAGACGTATTTCCAACTTTATATTGATTCATATTACATAAATTCATAAAAAGCTGAATGATGACTCCCTTATATATTTTAAATAGAAATCTCTAGAAAATAGGCGTAATTTTGAAATTACTGGAGACAGACAATGAGTAACTTTAGGAACTTTATAAAACTCGCTAAAATTCACCAAGTTGGCGATATTTAGCCAAATTTGACACAATGCTACCCAATTTATATCGGTATGGGCAAGCAGCATGGACTTTCAAATAATAGGCCTGCAAAGAATACTTTTTGCGGGATAAGCAACGTGCTAGGAAGCATTTTTTTGCATTCTTGTAATAATGTATAAGAATTGTTATATCCTTTTCTGTGTATTACGGATCAATACCACAAATAGCGCTTCTTATTAACTGTCTAGATTTGGTCTGAACCCATCTCTCCGGATCATTTCATTCCAAAAAACATATTTGCAATTTTTTAATAACACTCGATCTTTTGAGCTTAGCAGTTAACGGCTATTTCACGAAGAATGTTTAGAAGGAATATCAAATCAATGGGTTGGTTGTAGAAGTGAAATGAAATAATAAAAATTGATCAGCAAACAGAGGATAAACCATGGAATTAGAAAGGAGGAGATAAAACTTCTATGGATGAAACGCTGGAAAATGTCACAATGCTTTGAGAATTATATCTAGGTGTCGCTAGTGTTTGTAAAGTAGTTGCTATTGTTAGTTGACACTATAGAAATGCGTAGTATATAGTATATGTATTTTTAATAATTTTAAATTAAGGATTCCTTAATTATGAGTATAAATAACCAGTATTTTTTCATAGTTGTAGAATAGAGTACAGAATATGTGGAGAAAAAAATGAATTGGAAAGTAAAATAATTTTGAATACGTAGGTATATTCTTTATTGCTTTAGTTATTCTTTGCGTTGTACTGATAAATAATGTTTACAAAATTGACAGTTTAAATAAATATTTCAGGTCTTTCGCCATAGAAATGCATACAATACAGGACTACTTTTCTTATCACAGCGCCACCTGAATTATTGTCTCAAACGATATTGGCGTTTTCTTAATATGAAGATTTAACTCCTTACTTTTACCTCCATGGGATAAACAATTGATAGTTTCCACGTCTCGGAACTGATAACATTGTAAAAATACAAAATTTAATTTGTACACGCCCCCCTCCCAATATAATGTCAATTAGCAAACATTTTCCGAAAATAATTAAAGCGAAACACATTCAACTGATGTAGATTATAGAATAATTTTATAATATGTTCTAATTGTTATTAGGTATTTTTCGTTCGGTTGAAAAAGGTCAGCACCAAATAAATTATTCAAAATTAAATGGTAGCAAATCTCAATTGGGTAATTTTCTGTTTTAAATAGTTTTGCTAATGTCCTCAATATTTACTTTTATAGGAAGTAAACTATTCACATTTGCAGTTCAGGCAAAATGAAATAAGTCATGGATTTGACTTATCAATATTTCTGTGAGGCCAGAATATGTCCTCACATGAGGCATTTTTATTGCAGTATTTATGGTGCATAGAACGGCTAACAAAGCTCGAGTGTGGCTGGCACCGGTGTTTACAACAACGTGAACTTTTAGGTCAAATACTATAAAATTTGGGTGTCCCAGGCCAAAGGGGATGAGAGGGGCCTTGATAAATGTCAAGTGATGCCATTGGGTTCAGAAGAACCAATGAGCACCAAGGAGAAGAAGGGCGGAGGTACCTCCCCCCCCCCCCCCCCCGCCGAAAGAACCACAAGGCACTCGGATCCAGTAGGTGGCAGAAGTAACTTTGATACGAAATGTTGCAGGAGTAAGTCTGACACGAAATGTGTTGTTGAAAGAAGTTTCATTCGAGGTGTTGTTGCAGCAGGTTTTGCAGTTGACTATAAGTACGAGATGCAAGCCACACACGAAAGAGTTGTGGCCGTACGGTCAGCAATCAGACGGATACAAGCCTCAGCGTGATGAGCCGAAGATTAAACTGTAAGGTATGTGCTCATTTCCCCAGGTCATAGAAATTATCGAAATCTCTCTCTCTCTCTCTCTCTCTCTCTCTCTAATATTGCTGGTCGTATCTCCCCTAGCTAAAATATTAAATGAAAATTGATAATAATTGAAAGTTGATATTGTTGAAAATTAGTGCTTTTGATAAATTGATGTTGTTAATAAATGATATTGTTTAAGTTTTAAACAGTCTAATCTTTTTAATATTAATTCTTTTCAGGACTTACACAAAAGGTAAAAATAATTGGAGGGTTATTGCGGCACAACAACGAGCGATGTACGTTTAAATGTTAATTCCACGTTATGAGATCAACGACCATGTTTTCAAGGATTAATAAACAAGTACAATTAATATTAATATAACCTTTAAACTTAACTCATTATAATTCGTATTGCCACAATTTCAGTGCATTTTTTAACAAAATGTATTTAGAAAAAATTCTTTCGCACTAATTAAAATCGGCGAAAATATTATGGTTTGATATTTTGTTTTTTATTGCAGGACATTGTGAAACTTCAATTTTACAATTTTATAAAATATTTAGTTCCTGTGAGTGCATCTATCATAGCTAAATTCTCCTTTGCCTGCTGATTATTTTCCACATTTAACTTCACTTCTAGGACCATCCGCTGATTTTGTATTCCTTTCTGACGGGCTGCGTGAAATACTCTGTATACAGCGAAATTTACATGCTGGACACATCATGATTTTTATATGTTTTACATGTTTCTGAATGAAGATGTTAAGCAAAATCAACGAATTTAAATCTCCCTAAAAATATCGATCCCATACAAAAAGTTTTTCGTCACTTTTTATTCGGAATCTGTATGCGTGATAATGGCAAAACCAATATTTTACCCGGTAGTAGATCTTCCGAGCAAATACATTCATTGTAACACATTACTTTATGTACCAATATTGTGTGGGAAGCACAAAGGTGAGTTCTTATAAACTTCACTTTCAGGCTACTGAACTGAATTAGGAACTATATTTATTAAGAAAATTCAATATGTTTCAAAATGATTTTACAACGAAATGCATTTTAAGCGGTTGGACAATAGACACAAGGTTATAATTTAAGAAATGCTTCAACTGAAGTGGGCTGTCATTGTATGCAGATTTATGATCAGGTGACCTCTAAGTTCTTATTATTACTTCCCTTATATACATAATGTATAAGGAAAGTATTGTTGCGGGGTTGAAAATTCGAATTCGAGGTTCCGAGGCGAAAGCACGTTTCAAGCATCCCTGATCACGAATCAAACATTTTTGAGGTGATGTCAGTGTGTGTGTGTATGTGTGTGTGCTAAAGTATGTGTGTGTGTGTCAGTGAGACTGTGGAGACGATATCTCACGAACGAATGAAGCGATTTGAATGAAATTTGGTACATAAATCACAATCCGTGAATACTGGAAGCCTATTGTTTTTAAATACAATCGAACGTTCAGAACCCCCTAAATTTTCGAGTGAAATATTGAAAAAAATCATCCAAAAATCAAAACATTTTATTAAGTTACGCAAATAGACATTTCTTATGTAACTTTTCCTTAGAAACGATTGGCATAAACTTTAGAATGCTAGCATGAATCCTTCTCGAGATATTGCACATTTTACAAATAAATTTATGAAAAAATCCCATAAATTAAAAAAAAATTAACTGTTGAGAAACACGTTGACTTTTCATATGTAATGTCATGTGTAGCATTTGGTGACATCATTCTTGTGAATTCAGCTCGTTCCATTCATGAGAAAATATATTTTGAGTAATACTTTTGATTTGAACGCCAATAATCATTTATCTGCTATAAGAATAACTTATTTTTCCGTCCATAACGCTTGGCGAGATTTTGACGACGAATTTGGCGGAATGTCGCCAACTTGGCGACTTTTTGAAATATTATCAAATTAACGAAAATCTTGCCAAATGGATAAAAATGACGCTAAATCAATGAAAATGACAAATAGTTGAAGAAAATTCAATATCTTGGAAAGAATATAAATATATACTCTAAGAATAACCTATTTTTTATGTAAAAGTAGTAAATTCATTGCATTCTATAAGAAAAGTCATATGCTGCCCACATCAGATTTTTTTCATTTGAGATCCTTTTAGTAAAAAAAGGACAATATGCAACTTTTTATACGAGCTCCCTTGAATATGTCTTTCAATTATAAAATATTGTGTATAGCCCACCTGTTTGAGTAAAAATGATCGTTGTCATATAATAAAAATTACCCGATAATTAACTAATTAAAATTTCGACGAATATTGGGGACTTAATAAAAATGTTGCCTTTATAGGTGCGCATGCAAATTGCCGAATGCAAATTAAATTTTTGTAAGACCTTTGAAATCTGCATTTTCTCCGTCTCTTTTGTCCGGGTCAAAGTGGTTTGAATCCTGTAATTCAATGCTCATTATTGATTGTTAAAAAACCGTTTTATTTTCTAAATATCTCATAATAAAGAATATTTTGCTAATTGGAACTTCATTGTAGAGAGCCCATATAAAAAGTTACATGTTGTACCTTTCCAATAAAACGTATCCCATGGCCCAAACTGTCGTACTCTGGAAATCCGTGGAACCATGGGTCTGCTTGGCAACTAATTGTGCAAAAGATATTTCGCCACGAAATCATTCTGATATTTTCTATATCAGTGCACGTTTAAATCCATCTGAACACATCCAGTTGAGCCACAAACTTGAGATGGTTGACCGCCATGATCTCCATGCATAAATTTTAGTATAAAAAGAGGTTGATTTTCATGCTGAGGTAAACATATGATTCCCCAATTTGAGACTTTTAGGGTCTCCGAAATTACTTAAACCACCCCTGTTCTGTATAATTTAGTATGTGGAAAATGTATTATTTTTAACATGCTATACGATATTTTGCTACTTCCTTTTATGACACATTTTATACTGCTGTTTAGGATGGAAGACTTAAAATTGAAACACTTAGGAAGATCATGTCATGAAATTTAATATATAACAATGTAAACAATTTATATTTGTTTTGGGTATTATTTATTATTATTTCAATATTATTTTAATATAATTATTTCAATATTCTAATATTAAGAATTATTGTTTCCGAAATAAAAGTTTGTGTTCAAGCGAGTGTTTGCTTCACTCTAATTACTTTCACTCGAAATATCTTCTATAAAAGATAGATATAAATAATAACCCACAAGAATATTCAGAAGGAAATCCAATTTATGTATCAATAATGTGTTTTTAACAAACATTTCGTAGATTTGGAGCAACCATCTTGTCAATTTAAAGAGGTTTGAAATTTTTCCGATTCTAAAGTTTGTTATGCTTATGTTATGCTTATATTGTTTGTTATGCTCTGAAACAGCAAGTACGTACTTTGCAGATATAACATGTACAAGAATATAGAATTGGATTTTAGAACGGGATCTTAGATTCTGAAATGTGCTGGCAATAATTTCGATATTTTAATATTTTGAGCTATTTTGAATAGTTGATTTTAATTTCGATATTTTAACCCTTGCGTTACGGCTCCAAGAATCCACTTTTTCAACTCCAGAATGGCAAAATAACTTAAAATCCTACCCCTGTAAATAAATATCTTCAAGGAACTTGTCTTTTTTTCGTAACTCGTTTTCCCTTCTGTCAGGAGAAACATGTGGTGAGGACTGCAAGCAGGTGCAATAGGCGTTCCCCACCTTTCTTAGAAAAATAGGGGAGAAAATGACTGGTACAGCAGTTGAACCACAGAATCTGTCATTCTAGGAGAAGATATTTTCAGTGGTGCAACTGTTGTACCGCGGCAGTTAAAAGGTTAACTAGTGATGAGGAGTAAGTATTTCGTTGTGTAGCAGTAGAAGCGTATATAATTGAAACTCCACTGGTGTTTAATGCAAAATGTATGCAAATATATCATTATTATATTTTATGATAATATATTTTATTTATTCCAAAATATTATATTTTATGCAAAGATATTGTTTATGTAAAACTCTTTCGGCTCCATAGGGCTATCACCACTGCCAATTTTTGTGCTATTTCGTATAGTAAAAATTGTGAATCTAGCAGTCTTGTATGACAAAGCTGCCCTGCTGCCATAAAATAAGTAGCACATTATTCTGGGATGGTTTTTCCAGATATATCTGATCTGTAAATATTTGGCGAGATTTTCCACAATTACGACATGTCGTCACGTGAAAAGGGGAAAAAATTTAAACAGTAAATTATATTTTATTTCGAATAAGAACCCAATCTATCTATTAGGGCCAGAATAGTCCAGGGGTTAGCTAGTGGATCGCACGTGATGGCCACGATTTCATTTCCCGAAGCTGTCCAAATCCCAGTGCCTACGTGGAGTATGGGCACGATAAATATGCAGGTTCGAAGGTCCTTTCAAGAGGTGATGGGTAAGGGGGAAGACTATGGTACATGTGGTTGCCATTTCCACTAAGGTCCGATCTAAATATTGATCACTGGGTTGCGATCTCAGCCGACCGTTCAAACAGATACCTTACACCTTCGGGTAGGTTGGATGGTCTGGGTTAAAAGAAATAAAGTTCATATGTTACCCAGTGCGATACATTCAAATTAATGTACTATATAAAGGAAGAATAGAAACATAAATAAAGTTTTAAAGAAATCATGTACTGCCTAAAATAGATTTATTTTAAGCTTTAAGAAAAATACGTTTTTAATTCTGTCCTAGTTTGTTTATGATGGATATTTTAAAGCCGCCAATAACTGGTTTTCATAATAAAACATTACTTAAGCAACATTTTACTTCCTTTTATCGGCTTTTATGCTTGTGAAATAAAGATCTAAAACAAAATCTCCATTTTTTAAAACTTCATCGAAAAAAATCGATCACACAAAAAAGTTTTTCGCCATTTGATATCTTTTATGCTGTGATAATGGCAAAACCGATATTTTACTGAGTGAGGGATCCCGCGAACAAAGATATTTATTGCTCGATATTACCTTATAAATCAATAAATGGTGGGAAATGCAGATGGGGAATTCCGTTTTAAAAATAAACTTTTTGAAAATAATCTACATGGTATTTGAATTACGAAATACATCGTTGAAAAAGCACTTTAGATTTCACAATGCACATTTTGATGAAATTGCAATAAATATATTTTATTGTATCAAATTTGAAAGAAATGCCTGGTCTCATCTTACACTGTAAAATATCGTGCACTTTTGTTCATTTTTCCAGCTGTTTCGTTGATAATTTGATAAGAAAAACCACAAACTGATATTAAAAACCACAATTACAGGCGTTCATGAAAATTCTAGCGTCATTTCTGAAATATTCAACTAATTATCGTCTGCCAAAGGGTTTTACTTGTATTTTTATAGCACGTCAGTGTGGAGTCATTGTCAGTGAACCGAGCGAGCCAAGAAAAGGATTATCTATAAAGATAAAGAGGGACGGGAGGATAGAAGATATCTTTTGTTGTCAACTGAAAATGAATTATGTAATGTGTTTCCTCGTGTAATGATTCTTAATGGAGGAGAAGGGGTTGAAGCAGAGTTCCTTAATTCTCAAGTAGCCCGTGAATGATTTTGAAATTGTAATGTGGGACAAATCAAAATCAGTATTATTTATGTTACGCATCTGAAATGAATTTAATCTAATATGAGAAGTTTTGCAGCTTAGAAAGAGACCAATTTCATATTTATATAATTAGTGAATTGGGAAATATCTCTATATTAATAATAAGTAACTGACACCGCCACCGCTGTTTGACAAATTTCCCGTTTCTTTTGTCACGTAGCGCAAAATCTATAGCATACAAAAATATGAAATTTGGTACATTTGTAGAGAAATATTAGGGGAATACATTGATATAAACCGTTTTTCGATTTAAGATTTAGTTTAAGAAATATTTAATATCAAAATCAAAGAAAGAGTTTTGCAGTTGCGATGTCGCGACTTGGACAGACTAGCAGTAGGAAGACCCCCAATTTTTGGTGACATGTACCTACATAGTTGAATTTGTGCAGGTTGGAGCCCGTTTCTTAAATTTCGATTTAGTTAATAAGTTATTCATTTTTATGCGTTTTTTTATACCACATTTTCTTCTACGGGCGAAGATTTGGAACTATATTTTTCAAGAGTATTACAATTTAATTGTTATATATCACAACAATTATATGTTTCATTGTTTTAAATATCTCTATACTGAAAGCGTAACACGATATTTTGTCTCTGTATTACGAACAAATGGTAAAACATACAGTTATGAAATTTTGTCGTTTGTTCGTAATACAATTAGTTATCGTTCCTGAAAGTAGGCGGCACGACATAGATTGCTATGAAGGCTCAGCTAGTACAAGGAAGGAAACGAAGCCTCCCAATTCACGAAACAAAGTTTCAGGGTCGGTGAGAGTAGCGAGATAAGCAAGCTGAAGCTTGATAAAATTGTCCGCAAAACGAGTTAAGGTGAGCATTAGCTAATGAGGGACGAAGTACCAACGGGTGCATCATGCCTGCAGTAAGCACCGATTAATGAGCGGCAGGAGTGGAGGGTGGAATCTTGGAGTTTAACGAGCATCAGTCCTGGCTAACGTAGAGAGTAAGGGGTGAAAGCGTTAGCGAGCACACGACACGTAGTGGATCGTGTGAGCCTTCAGGGTTGAAATAGCTGGTGAAGCGAGTTTCAGGGCTGCTGAATGTCAGTTAATACGGGATGGTCCCCAACGGGGCGTATTACGTCTGCGTAGCAGGTTGTACTAAAATGCTCTCGAAGCGAGCTCAGCGAGCAAGGGGTGCAGCCCAACGGTCATATTACTCCTGAGTAGCAGTTGGCACTAAAGTGGTAGTGAAGCGATCTTCAGCGAGCGTTAAGTAGTAGGACGCGAGTCTCGGGTGCTGAAGAGCGTAACAAGTAAAGGGTGAAAGCTTGAGCGAACGCAGGACACTTAGAATGTCATGTGATCCGGCTGGGATGAAATTGCTCGGGAAGCTAGTTCCAGGGCTGGTGAATGTCAGTTGTGCTGTCCCCAACAAACATATCACTCCTGCGTAGCAGGTGGCACTAAAAGGCTCGCGAAAGAGAGCGTTAGCGAGTTACGGGGTTGGCGAGCGTAGCAATACATGGCGATACTATATATATATATATATATCTTCGAGCGGAGTGCGTTTTTTGTTCTGATGCTTCCTGGAAATATGGCCACAGGCATGCACCGGCTCCGGGAGCGTTTCCATTGGAGTAAAAGTCGACTTTTAACCAGGAACTAGGGGTCACAACCCCCCTAGGCCTATTCGTATATCCCTGTTGGCTTCTTTCCACGTATTGTACTTTTTGAAACTTTTATGTATATTTGACACTTATGAGCTGCATCGCGCCTGATTGTCATTTTATTACCTGCTTTATTAGTCACTCTTGTCATCGTGGTTACTGCCTTTTGGTTTACTTATATATATATATATATATATATATATATATATATATATATATATATTATTTTGTCGTTGAAGAGAAATTTCGCATTTTTGGCATCATGCTCAAATTCTCAGCAAATTCATCAGTAATCACAACAATACATCTGCAACACTTCTGCGCCTGTTTGAGCTGATAAAAAGAAAATTGTAAGATAAAAGTTAAAAAGATCAATAACATCACGATCCTTTGGACGATCTAGAGATGATGTAAAATCGGGGATACGTTTATTCACTAACATCCCAGGCTTCGCTTCACATGCACAAACTTTTATATTTCACATATCAAAATCAGTTTAGACTATCATTTGAAAGGCATCTCAAAAGGAAATTCCTTGATGAACTGTTTCTGAAAAAACAGTCAGAAGCAGGTGTGGGGCACATTTGAGTTAATATTTATTGAAGTTAATTACGCTCTTGCGTTGATACATGAAATGCCTCTAATAACCCACCATATTAATCTTTAGTACGAGTTCCTCAAATAAAAAAATCTGATGTGGGCAACACATGACTTTCCTTATATAATGTAATGAATTTTATACTTTTACAGTAAAAAAATAGGTTTTTCTTATAGTAGATACTAATATTCTTTCCAAGATATTGAATTTTCGACAATTAGTCGTCATTTTCATTGATTTAGCGTCATAATTATCCATTTGGCGAGATTTTCGTTAATTTGGCAACATTTAAAAAAAGTCGCCAAGTTGGCGACATTCCGCCAAATTCGTCGCCAAAATCTCGCCAAGCGTTATGCACTAAGAAATAAGTTATTCTTATAGCAGATAAATGACTATTGGCGTTCAAATACAAAAGTATTATTCAAAGTATCTTTTTTCATGAATGGAATGAGCTAGATCCACGAGAATGATGTCACTAAATTTATCGCATGGTATTACATATGAAAAGTGAACATGTTTCTCAATAGGAAATATTTTTTGTTTAATTTTATATGACTTTTTGATAATATTTTTGAAAAATGCACAATATCTCGAGAACGGTTCATGTTAGCGTTCAAAAATTTATGTTAATCGTTTTCTAATAAAAAATTACATAAGAAATGTCTATTTCCGTAACTTTATTAGTGGTTTTGATTTTTTAACGATATTTTCAAAATTTCATTCGAAAATTTAGGGGGGGGTTCTGAACATTCGATTGCGTATAAAAACAATAGACTTCCAGTGTTTACGGATTGTGATTTTTGTACCAAATTTGATTCGAATCGGTCCATTCGTTCGTCAGTTATCGTATCCACAGTCTCACTGACACACATACACACACACACATACTTTCACACACACACACACACATACTTTCACACACACACACACACACATACTTTCACACACACACACACACACATACTTTCACACACACACACACACACACACTACAGATATCACTTCAAAAATGTTTGATTCGTGATCAGGGATGATTGAAACGTGCTCTCCCGTCGAAAACTCGATTTCGAATTTTCGACACCGTCACAATACTTTCCTTATACATTATGTATATAAGGAAAGTAATATATTAGCATAATACTACTCACAATTAACTGCACCCATTTTAACTTTAAAATAACATTATTTATTAAGAACATTATTTTCATTACTGAATTAATTACAAGAATTACCACATATTATTCAGGAGGAGATTGAACATGTGAGACCCGGTAAGTTATTATTATCAAAATGGTTATGAACTTCTATAGTATTTGATATGCACATACCTCCAAGTTTGTCTTTGGGCATTGGCACACGACTTACTATAGCACATTGCCTCTTCCGCAACCTTTGCTTCCAATTTATGACGGCACACTATTGACTCTCGTCTGAACTCTGGCATCATCACTGGTTCATTTCTCTCTGTTACAACTGATTCTACATTGCTCTGATTACAACTGATCTATTAACGTAATTTTTACATACCTCAATCCTTAGAAATTATATCTGTATATGAATCTGTAGCACCTTCTCTAGGTTGCCACCTCTCTTTGTGTGAGGTCTGATAAACATCTTCGGCTGTCATTGGCGGACCTCAGGGCAATGCGACAAAACATCCTCCATATTGGTTAAACTTTGAAAATATCCCAAGGGTTTTCCTTTAGTCTCGAGTAACTGCTGTGGCTCGACCCAAACTGCACTTGAAGCCCCCTTATTTATAGCACACTAGCAGCGATTACTCGGCGTTGCTCGGGATTTACGATGCAAAACTCTGATAAAAATGACACCGGAATATATAGGGCAGTGAATTCTATACATTGTTTTTTCACTGTGAAAGAAGTAAATTCATTGCATTATGTAAGAAAAAAATCTGATGTGGGCAACTCTTGACTTTCCTTATATAATGTAATGAGTTAACTACTTTAACAGTTCAAAAAAATGTTATTTTTATAGTAGATACTTATATCCTTTCCAAGATATTGAATTTTCTTCAATAAGTCATCATTTTTATTGATTTAGCGACATTTTTATCTATTTGACGAGATTTTTGCTAATTTGGCAACAATTTAAAATGTCGCCAAGTTGGCGACATTCCGCCAAATTCGTCGCCAAAATCTTGCCAAGCGTTATGGACGGAGAAATAAGTTATTCTTACAGCAGAGAAATAACTATTGGCATTCAAATACAACAATATTACTCAAAGTATCTTTTTTCATGAATGGAACGACCTAAATCCACGAGAATGATGTCACCCAATTTATCGCATGGTATTATATATGAAAATTGAACATGTTTCTCAATAGAAATTTTTTTTTAAATTTTATATGACTTTTTGATAATTTTTTTGGAAAATGTGCAATATCTCGAGAACGGTCCATGGTAGCGTTCTGAAATTTATGTTAATCGTTTTCTAATGATAAATTACATAAGAAATGTCTATTTTCGTAACTTCATTAGCGGTTTTGATTTTTTGACGATTTTTTCAAAATTTCACTCGAAAATTTAGGAGGGTTCTGAACATTCAATTGCGTATAAAAACAATAAGCTTCCAGTGTTTATGGATTGTAATTTTTGTGCCAAATTTCGTTCAAATCGGTCCATTCGTTCGGCAGTTATTGTCTCCACAGACTCACTGACACACACACACACACACACACACACACACAGAAATCACTTCAAAAATGTTTGATTCGTGATCAGGGATGCTTGAAACGTGCTCTCCCGTCGAAAACTCGAATTCGAATTTTCGACCCCGTCACAATACTTTCCTTATACATTATGTATATAAGGAAAGTAAAAATGGATCTGCTTGGCCACTCTTTGGCCAATCAGATTCATTGGATCATGCATACATAATTTTCTTCTTTATATATATATATATAGATAGATAGATATATTTATATTCATTTATTTATTATTCAAATTAATAAAATGTGTTGCCTGTGAAAAATAAAGCCTGTGAAAAGTAAGCCATGGTAATAGAATTTCCATTTAAATTCATATTTCAAACCTGCGATTTTCAATAGTGACTAATACGTTCAAGAAACCCCCACAAAACTCAGAGATTTAATTAACTTTCACGTTTTAAACCAACGATTTCGAACCTTTTTCGTTGGGAATCATGGAGTTAGACTACAACTGGCTAGACTCATGGAGACATTAAATAATCATGGAGCTAGACTAGAGAATAGAACTACTAGGAAAAAGGTTCGTTTCCCATTAATATCTCGACAACCCCCAGTAATAGAAACTCGAAACTTCGAGTAAATTTATTGGGGGGGGGGTGCTATTTCAAAGCTACCCACAACATTTCATTGA
The DNA here is from genome assembly GCA_951213105.1 of Amaurobius ferox. NCBI lineage: Eukaryota > Metazoa > Arthropoda > Arachnida > Araneae > Amaurobiidae > Amaurobius > Amaurobius ferox. Next base: position 63,421,331 of record OX578144.1, read on the forward strand.
ATTCGGTGCAGCTGTTCTCCCATGATGATGAGATAAACGAAATTTTTGTTTTTTATTAATATCGTGACAATCCCTGGTGTTAAAAACACAAAACATGGACTAAATTTTATGTGTGGCTATTTCAAGACTACCCACCAAATTTCATCAAATTCGGCTCAGCTGTTCTTCCGTGATGTTAGATTATACATACATCCATACTTTTCTTCTTTATATATATAGATGCTGACCTCTCGGGTCAGGGAAAAAATACATTGGCGTCTTGCAGTCTGATGCCACTGTTTGGCCTGCAAAATATCATAGATCCACATATAAAACTGCGTACGTGATTTCTGGTCTCACAGCTGATTTTTGCATTCTGCAGATTGACATTAATCTTTTAGGGCTATACTATTTTTTTTTCATTGCAGTTGAAGTGGATACTACAGTATTTAAAATGTTGACGCAATTTTTGCCTTTTTCTTTTGCAATATAAAACAAATCTGATGTGGGCAGCACATGACTTTCCTTATATAATGCGATGTATTTATTACTTTTACAGTAAAAACAAAATAGGTTATTCTTATAGTGGATACTTATATTCTTTCCAAGATATTGAATTTTCGTCAAATAGTCGTTATTTTCATTGATTTAGTGTCATTTTTATCCATTTGGCGACATTTTCTTTGATTTGGTAACATTTAAAAAAGTCACTAAGTTGGCGACATTTCGCCAAATTCCTCGCCAAAATCTTGCCAAGCGTTATGGACGGAGAAATATTTTATTCTTATAGCAGATAAATGACTATTGGCGTTCAAATACAAAAGTGTTACTCAAAATATCTTTTTTTCATGAATGGAATGAGCTAGATCCACGAGCATGATGTCACCAAATTTATCTCATGACATTACATATGAAAAGAGAACATGTTTCTCAATTGGAAATATATTTTTTTATTTTATATGATTTTTTTTATAATTTTTTGAAAAATGTTGATGTTGTTGAGACCCAGACCGTCTGACCTACCAGAAAGGTGTAAGGTAACAGTAAAGGTTTTGGTAAAGGTAAAGGTAAAGGTAAAGGTAAAGGTAAGGTTTTGAAAAATGTGTAATATCTCGAGAACAGTTCACGTTGGAGTTCTAAAATTTACGTTAATCGTTTTCTAATGAAAAATTACACAAGAAATGTCTATTTGCATAACTGTATTAGAGGTTTTGAATTTTTTGAGAGGTTTTCAAAATTTTACTCGAAAATTTTTCTGAACATTCGATTGCGTAGAAAAACAATAAGCTTCCAGTATTTACGGATTGCAATTTTTGTACCAAATTTCGTTCGAATCGGTCCATTCGTTCGTCAGTTATCGTCTCCACAGAGTCACACACACACACACACACACTCTCACTCACACACACACACAGACATCACCTTAGAAATGTTCCATTTGTGATCAGGTATGCTTGAAACGTGCTCTCCCGTCGAAAACTCGAATTCGAATTTTCGACCCCGTCACAATACTTCCCTTATACATTGTATATAGGGAAAGTAAAAATTGATAAAATGAAAATTACGTGAAAAGCACGTGAAGTTCTCTATATGTCCCGTTTATATGCTTATAATATTGAACAAAAATGTACCCCTTAGGACTAGTGTTAAACATATCTACTTTATCGCACAGCAATTCCCGGTTGATTGCATAAAAACTAAGATACCGAGTTCCTGAATTTCAATGTTGGCAGACATGGGAGGAAAGCGATACATCGCCAAATTTGGTAATCACCGGTTTTTTCCCGTGTAGTTCAAAAGGACATACAGGCATATACATAATAAATAGAAGGAATATATTATGTAAATAGTAATAAAACACTACTATATTACTTCCCTTTATACACCCCATCATAAGATAGTGTTAAAGTCTAGTCAAACTTTAATCTCCAATGAACGTTTAACTATTTGCCATTCTATTTGCCATAAAAAAATAATCTTATGGATCCAACAAACTAAAAAAATTCATATTATGCTGGAAAGTAGTACAAATTAGAGATTATATTGTATTTACTAGATCTTGCTAAAAATCTTCTGCAAGTTTCAAACGGTTTTTGCTACTGATTACATAAGCATACCAAATTTAATGAAAATCGGTTAGAGCAATCGGTTGATTCTGTGTTGCCTGTGGACAAGTAAAATTTTAGGTTAAATATAAGGAACTTTTCGAAAATCAGTCAGCCCTTTACGGATTGAAATATATCTACGAATTTTCATTCCAATCACCATATTTGGTCGAAAAATATCTTGTATGCAAATAAATGGAAAACATGGTTGATTCGTAATCAGGGATGATGAAAACGGATAGTTCCATTAAAATTCGAGAGCCAAATGTTTACGGTTTTTATTTCATATCCGCTGTTAACAAAAGTATATCGCAATATATATCACGAGCCAACGACCCTACCGTGCTGAAAACACCGGTTCTCGTTAGATCACTGAAGTCAAGCAGCATCGGGCGAGGTTAGTACTTGGGTGGGTGACCACCTGGGAATACGGCGTGCTGTTGGCACATTTCGGGCGCGGTTGCCCAGTGGTTTGTGCTCTGGATTTGCACGCTGCCACAACTGCCGCCGTGTTCATGCGGACTACGATCACATTAAACATGTGGGTCCGTAAGTCCTTCCGAGAGGTTGGTGGTAGGGGAAGGAGGGTACGATCCCTGTGGATGCCTCCCCCACTGGGTTCCGATCTAAATTGGGTGGCACTTCTCGGTCGTCCAAACGGTTACCTTACACCTTTCTGGCAGGTCGGACGGTCTGGGTCTCAGCAACAACTATACATATATCACAAATTTATACATCGTACCCATTGAATCAAATTAAGAATATTAAAGAAACAAAATATAAATTAGTGTAATTGAAATTTTAAATTTTAAAGAATAATCAAGTTATTGGAAATTTTTAATAAATGCATATAAACTTGAATAACATATGTTAAAGCTACTTTTTGTAGAAAAAGACGAAAAATGCCTCCTTCAGACGGCATGTTAATCTTCAATTTCGTGGAAAGGAATTTTAATCGACGATCAAACCAATGAAAATGCAATTAAATGCCGAATCTGGCAATCTCTCTTCTTTTCGTGAAAAGTCGCACAAAGCGTCTTCCCGTAGCCAGACAAAGCTGTGTGGAAGCGCTAGTAGCAAGACGCCGAACTTGCTTGATGCATCATAACATATGCCAAACTTGATTGAATAATTGATGATAAGCTTCTTGTGCCTCCTGCAGAAGATAGAAGACTGTTTTTACCTTCGAAACCTATTGAACACTATAATTTACTGTATGTTATATTTAGACGAAGTTTTCATATTATTAGTAAACTACACCTGATATACTGCTAAGCATAATTCTAATCCCACAGCTCATATTCCATTGACTACTCTATTCTTCCTGGAGACTAGGCAATTCTTTATATCTACAAAAGTTTGCACAGATCGTTGTCATTCAAGATCCTTGTTGAGATAATCTTGAGTGTGTCATAATGATTTAACCCCTTGACATACGAATTAAGAGACATTATGTTAGTTTCAGGATATAAACCACGCCCTCTACATCTCTGTAAGATTCGAGATTTAAACTACGCCCATTATATTTCTGTAAGATTTGCGAACTACGACATTTAAATCTGCGCGAGTCACACAGATGTCAATGTCTACAATATCTTGTGAAACATACGGCTTATCGGAGACGTTGTTGTATGTCAGGGGTAAATGCAGTTTCAGGATATAAACCACGCCCCCTATATATCTATAAGATTTGCTCATGATAAAATTCAAATCTGCGCATGTCACAGAGACGTCAATGTCTACAGTGGTTTATAAAACATACGACATATTCGAGACGTCGTTGTATGACAAAGGTAAGTGTAGTTTCAGGATTTAAACCACGCCCCTACATTTTTGTCAGATTTAAACATGGCAAAATTTAAATCTGCGTCACCACAGACGTCAATGTCTACAATGGCTTATGAAACATCCAACGTATTTGCGACGTTCTTGTTTATCAAGGGGCTAACAATGAAAGAAGGAGGCAGAGGAATCTGGAAAAAATCTGATGAGTCATTCAACATGAGTTGATGCCTTACTCTTCAGTTTCTCGGAAATGATAGTTTTTAGTAAATGTTTCCAACCGAGAAAAGCGACTGTAGGTAAAAAAAGAAAAAAGGATTTCCAGATCTGTTGCAATGATACTTTTCGCAGAAACGCTAATTCTTTCGCTAGATGAAAATCAAAATCTCCAGATCTGGTGACAAGATAGCTAAATTGGCAACACTGATGCGACTTGGAGATGTTATATTATTCACGGTTATTTGTTCTCAAGGTTTTAAGGTTGGGCACTCAACTCGGTAACCAATGTAAAAGTTATCAGCTTGACGACATGGGAATTTCGTTTTGTTATTCATGATGTACGAGAATAAACTTTAAGAGGCGTTGCCAAAACACAAAAGGTTTTCACATTATTATATTAAAAAGTGTCTGTTAATTATGAAGTGGCAATACTCAGGCTTAAACAACTTGCGCAAATATTCTAAATTGTGCTCTGCACGCAGAAACTACTGATTGATGTACAGGGGAATTTTGTGATGTCGGTGGAGTAAGTTTGGTCCCGTTTGACAGCGAGAACAAAATGCCTGCGTTCTTAATTCCCATGTTGTTGCATGCGCTGAGAAAACAAATAATAATGAAGTCAACCATGACCGGTAATGAGCACCCCCTAATTCGATCTCTTTATTTTAATTTGCTGAGGCCTTATTTGGTACAGCTTTTCGAAAATAATTGTCGGTATTTATTGTGTCAACACATAATTAAAACTTTGTTTTTTTATATATAATATACTTTTAAAATATTAACGGAATATATGGACGGTATTCGAAATTTTCAATTGTTAATCCTTTCAACATACTTGTAAAGAGCTTTCGCGATATTGTTCATTTTGTCTGTCTTGTCGTTAGCACGATAACTGGCGCAAAAATGACTTTATCAAAATGAAATTTTAGTATGTTGTTCAGACGGTCAGTAGGACATATCAGAATGAATAACATCACCCAATTAGTTTCGAATTTAACCTAGCTCGAGAAAATGAAATAGATGGAACCCTATGGGACATAATTTTTCAAACATATTTTAAGCGGAGTTAAAATTCCCAAATGGCTTCAAATATTTTGGGAAATATTCAAATTAACAAGTAAAATGTGTAAAAAAAAAAAAATTCAGCAAAATATGTTAGGCATTTTTTTTACATAAAAAATATATAATTACACCCTTGAAATAATATTTACACCCTTTTCCGGCCGCCCCCTTTTGCTGCTCTATGTCTTCGGATGAGTCGGACGGCCTGGGTTTTCGACCCATATTATATGATTTCCCGGCCGCCCATTTTTGCTGCTCTATATCTTCGGATGAATCGGACGGTCTGGGCTTTCGACCCATATTATATGGGCCAACTATACTGTGCTGAAAACACCGGTTCTCGTTAGATTACGGAAGTCAAGCAGCATCGGGCGCGGTTAGTACTTGGGAGGGTGATCACCTGGGAACACCGCGTGCTGTTGGCACCTTTCGGGCGCGGTAGCCTGGTGGTTTGCGTGCTGGATTTGCACGCCGCCACAACTGCCGCCGTATTCATGCGGAGTACGATCAAGTTAAACATGTGGGTCCGTAAGTCCTTCTGAGAGGTTGGTGGTAGAGGAAGGAAGGTACGGTGCCTGTGGATGCCTCCCCCACTGGGTTCCGGTCTAAATTGGGTGGCACTTTCCGGCCGTCCAAATGGTTACCTTACACCTTTCTGGTAGGTCGGACGGTCTGGGTCTCAACAACCCATATTATATGAAGAGATCACGTGACTCATTTAAAAATAAAATATGGCATCCATATTTTTCCTCTATATAAAAATCGTGATGTTTAAAGATCGTTTAAATTTATATTTAGTGCTGCATTCGTCATAAAACCGCTTTACTTTTTAATACTATCTGTGTATCTAAATTCTGTGCCAACTTAATTGCAATATATTTTATTTTAAAATTTGATTTTTCCTATAGCGAAGCCTAATTTCTATAGCATGGAGAATGTAAACAAATTAAGCCAATGTAAGATGGGTTGTATAAGAATTGCTGAATTTTTTTCACGCAAAATTATTCAGCTCCGGAGTCTGGAATATAGAGAGTGCTCACATAATTTCACGTTGCTCCTATCAACGAGTAAGCAGTTTCGTCTTGTCGAACAAGCAAACGTAATGGTTGCATTGGCTACTATGGCAAAGATTTACTATTTATGTTGTTTTCATCTAATGAGAGAAAATTACAAACAAATGCTTATATTTTGCGCAGCTGAGGAACTTTTTAATAGAAATCGCAAACTTTGTTGTAAAACTATTGATATTTGTATCCGGAAATTAGTTAAGAATATAGGCATGGCTAGTGTGTCTGCATTTAAATAACTTTTGATCTATAGCACAAATGTAAAGTTTAAGTTATTTTCTTTAAAATAACATTATTTATAAATGAGGATATAATTTTTCAATGCTACATCTATTTTTGATAGCATGTGCTAAGAATTTAGCCAATTAACACAGCATACGGTATAAATTTAAACAGTATAAAATTTAAGAACACAAATCACTTTAAACATATGTATTTCTTTTCCGTAAACGGATACTCTCTAAAAAATCTGATGTGGGTAACACATGACTTTCCTTATATAACGTAATGAATTTACTACTTTTACAGTAAAAAAATAGGTTTTTCTTATAGTAGATACTAATATTCTTTCCAAGATATTGAATTTTCGACAATTAGTCGTCATTTTCTTTGATTTAGCATCATTTTTATCCATTTGGCGAGATTTTCATTAATTTGGCAACATTCCAAAAAAGTCGCCAAGTTGGCGACATTCAGCCAAATTCGTCGCCAAAATCTCACCAAGCGTTATGCACTAAGAAAGAAGTTATACTTCCAGCAGATAAATGACTATTGGCGTTCAAATACAAAAGTATTATTCAAAGCATATTTTTTCATGAATGGAACGAGCTAGATCCACGAGAATGATGTCACTCAATTTATCGCATGGTATTACATATGAAAAGTGAACATGTTTCTCAATAGGAATTTTTTTTTATGTGACTTTTTCATAATTTTTTTGAAAAATGTACAATATCTCGAGAACGGTTCATGTTAGCGTTCTAATTTATGCCAATCGTTTTCTAATGAAAAATTACATAAGAAATGTCTGTTTGCGTAACTTTATTAGCGGTTTTGATTTTTTGACGATTTTTTCAAAATTTCATTCGAAAATTTAGGGGGGTTCTGAACATTCGATTACGTATAAAGACAATAGGCTTCCAGTGTTTACGGATTGTGATTTTTGTACCAAATTTGGTTCGAATCGGTCCATTCGTTCGTCAGTTATCGTCTCCACAGACTCACTGACACACACACACACACACACACATACTTTCACACACACACACACACACACATACTTTCACACACACACACACACACACACACACACACACACACACACACACACACACATACACACACACAGACATCACCTCAAAAATGTTTGATTCGTGATCAGGGATGCTTGAAACGTGCTCTCCCGTCGAAAACTCGAATTCGAATTTTCGACCCCGTCACAATACTTTCCTTATACATTATGTATATAAGGAAAGTAATAAAGAAAATTCAAAAATTTCTTAAAAACAACCAATACATTTATTATTAAATATCATCTTTATGTAAAGCAGCATTTTAAAGTCATACACGTAATTTATTATCAAATTTACAAAATTAAGGAACATGTTTTTATAGAAAAGCAATTAAAATTGGTACAAACTGGTGGGTTTAAAAACTGGTGTGAAAAATAACTTTAACATTTAATCAAACATCTTTTATAACTTCAGAAAATTAAATAAACTATGTAGATTAATTTAGTTAGTCACTTTACTTTATCCCGATTTTTTAAAAGGCGGCTCATGCAGCTTGATTGTAAAACTGCAATTTTGCAGCATGTCGAAATAAACTTACGCTAATGATAAAAGAGGTATTTTTTAAACAAATTTAATTAATGTTCGCTTTTTATCCTAAAATTAGAACTTTACTTAAAATACTTTTTGAATAATCAACACATTGTATTTAATTACATTTCATAAAATGCATTATGTATGTTAATACAAAATATTGTTATGGCGAAAATATTTTCACAGATTCAGGCATTTTGGTAGCGCCTGAATATAAATCTGGGGTTTCTTGAATAATGTATGTGGGTAGGAGTTTGGGTTACGACATTTCTGGAGTAAATGCAGTGATTTAAATAAGATGTGTTTTTGTTTTTATTTCAGTAAGTAATATTATTGGGGACAAAAATCCTTCCATACTATTGTTTTTGTGAATTTTTTATCCTGCAATCATCTATTTCTTAGGATCTGATAGAACTCAGATAGATTTTGCGTCAAATTCTGAAGGAAAATTAGGAGATTGACTTAGTATTTCCTTTTCTGTCCTAAAAGTTGGCGACATTCCGCCAAATTAGTCGCCAAAATCTCGCCAAGCGTTATGGACGAAGAAATAAGTTGTTCTTACAGCAGATAAATTACTATTGGCGTTCAAATACAAAAGTAGTACTCAAAGTATCTTTTTTCATGAATGGAACGAGCTAGATCCACGAGAATAATGTCACCCAATTTATCGCATGGTATTACATATGAAAAGTGAACATGTTTCTCAATAGGAAATATTTTTTTTAAATTTTATATGACTTTTTAATAATTTTTTTGAAAAATGTGCAATATCTCGAGAACGGTTCATGTTAGCGTTCTAAAATTTATGTCAATCGTTTTCTAATGAAAAATTACATGAGAAATGTCTATTTGCGTAACTGCATTAGTGGTTTTGATTTTTTGACGATTTTTTCAAAATTTTATTCGAAAATTTAGGGGGTTCTGAACATTCGATTACGAATAAAAACAATAGGCTTCCAGTGTTTACAGATTGTGATTTTTGTACCAAATTTGGTTCGAATCGGTCCATTCGTTCGTCAGTTATCGTCTCCACACACACACACACACACACACACACACACACACAAACACACACAGACATCATTTCAAAAATGTTTGATTCGTGATCAGGGATGCTTGAAACGTGCTCTCCCTTCGAAAACTCGATTTCGAGTTTTCGACCCCGTCACAATACTTTCCTTATACATTATGTATATAAGGAAAGTAAAAATACATCGAAGTTGTATTTAGATAAACAAGATATAAATTATCTTAAATGTCATTTAAATCGAAAGAAATTAGAAAGAAAATCGTGAACGAAGCAAATTGCGAGTTGTTGATTTGAAATTCCCGGATTCAAATGAATCAATATATTGCTGCCATGATATATAAGAGTTATATTGTAAATTTAAAAGAAAACTAATTTTGATTTATTGACCACCATAGAGACTTGCGTATATTATGTCGCCAGAATTATAAAACCAAAATATGGTGATGAAGCGAAAATACAATTTCTACGTAAAACAGATAAATACATGCGTTTCTTCTGTTCAAACAATGCAAATATATCTAATATGCTGATAAGTGACATAATTTTAAATGTCCCTAAACCTAGTAAATGTTGTGGAACTGTTTATATAAGTATTTATTTAAAGTAATTTTTTTATAATTTTTATTACATTTTGAAAGGTTAGAAAAAATTGGGTCCATAAAGTACATAATAAGATAAAAATATGCTTTAAATATATATCATTGTTATAAATTGTTTTTGATAAAAGAACATTTCATATCTTTCAAATCAAAATATTTTAAAAGCTCTTTGTAAAAATAAAAAATAAAATAATGACTATAATGTCTTTTATCTCGTTCATGAATTTTATTGCCCCATTCATAATTATGTCTGTCATAAATGAGATAAAATAGACTATGTTTCAGTTATATCAATACTAAGCTACTTATTTTCTACTCTAAACCCTTTTCTGTTAAAAACATTTTAATGTTTTACTTTCAGCTTTTGAATTAAAAAAAATATTGTATTTATAAAACGTCAAAAAATTAAACACTTCTCCCCTGTGTGGGAAGACGCAACGTGACCACAACAACAATTAATTATTCATGAGCTACAACATCTAAACTATCACGTAATAGCAAGTATGCATATGTAATCTACTCATATAGCTTTAGCGCCTCTCCCCGCAGATTAATGCATGGAATTGTGCACGTGCTTTTAAATAAAAATGTACAAATTAAACATTTATATAGTTAATATTTTATTACTTTCCTTTCATACATAGTATAATGCATAAGAAAAATATTGTGACAGGATCGAAAATTCGAATTCGAGGTTTCGACGGGAGAACACGTTTCAAGCATCCCTGATCATAAATCGAACATTTTTGAAGAGATGTCTGTGTGTGTGTGTGTGTCTGTGTCAGTGAGTCTGTGGAGACGATACCTTACGAACGAATGGATCGATTGAAATGAAATTCGGTTCAAAAATTACGATCAATGAATACTGGAATCCTATTGTTCTTAAACATAACCGAATGTTCAGAACCCCCTAAATTTTCGAGTGGAATTTTGAAAAACTCATTAAAAATCAAAACCTTTAATAAACGATTAAGTAATACATTAAAGACAAATACCTAGATTTCAAAAAGTCTTTTAATAAACCACCAAAAGACGTATATATAAATTGAAAGCCAGAGCACTTTCAGGTATCTGATTATTTATCCATCCATTACGTTTGACGAGATTTTGGTGAAGAATTTGGCGGAATGTCGTCAACTTGGCGACTTTTTTAAATGTGGCCAAATTAACAAAAAGCTAAAATATGACGCAAAATCAATGAAAATGACGACTAATTGACGAAAATCCAATACCTTGGAAAGAATATATATCTCCTATAAGAATAACCTATTTTTTTCCTGTAAAAGTACTGAATTTATTGCATTATATAAGGAAAGTCAAGTGCTGCTCACATCAGATATTTTACTTAATAGATAGTCTCATATTTTTGTAAGCGATTTTAAAATAGTTGAGAATTCTATTATGTATATCGGGCGAACTTTAGGTAAACAGATTTCAAACCATAATTTATTTAATAATTAAATTTGCTATAGGAATTTACTATTCTATTTCTTCCGCTGAATAATTTTAGCTGGATTAACAATACACGTCGTATACATTACATATACGTACATGCGTACATACTGCAGAGACATACATGATACTGAATGTAGTCTGTGCCTATTCTAGTAAAAACGTCAGGAGAACCAATGAAAAATTAATTTCTAATGTTCGAACATATTATAACCTTTTCGCTGAACAAAATCTTTGTAAAGTAAAATTTTGTACTAAAAGTAAAATTCTTGCAAAAACATGCATCCATCTGAAAGACAAGATGGAAAATTCCACTTGCCTTTCCAGATGAAAAGTGTTCTTTTTGGGTGTTGGATTGGACTACGTGTTGGATTGAACTACGTGTTGGATTGGACTACGTGTTGGATTGGACCACGTGTTGGATTGGACTACAGTAGCTATGTGTGGAACCTTACTGATCTTTATTAGTATACGAAGCCTACTTTGATCATGACATGTAACTTATGAAATATTTGCAGTACTATGAAAAGACTTGCAGTCTCAAATTTGATTGTAAGAGCTTTCAATGTCGTCCCAGTAACTCAACTGTAGAACGTCGGCTAGCCAGTTCAGAGATCCATGGTTCGGTTTTTTACAATGGCGCCTGAACAAATCAACCCTATAGGTTAGTTCAAATACGTTGGAGAGGTCTAAAATTGACCCTAGTATGAATAGTACGGATTCAGTGGACTCTGGAAGATTGAGCGCCAATTTCAAATTGAGAGGATAACGACCACGCCGGATATTAACCTAGGTACAAATAAAACAGTAGTAGCAGGAGGCTAACCTGAGGTTGAAATAGCAGGAGGCTAACCTGAGGTAGAAATAGCAGGAGGTGGTCAGTCAGACTATCAGTTTCCTACCAATATTAGGGTGGAGAATGAAGAATCAACTTCGACTACAAGCGCTTGCAATTTCATCCCAGTAGCTTAACGGTTAAGCCAGTTGGAATATCCAGGGTTCGATTCCCAGTTGGGGCATCAAGGTTCTTTACAGGTTCTCCAATAGTGGTTAGGATTTAAAATTGTTACTGACCTAAAAGCAATAACGCTAACCATTCGTTATCGAGTGGACCTTTCAGTTCATAGGATGCCTCTCACGGGTGAAACCAAGTGCTTGATTTGATAAAATATAAGATAAATGTTTCATTGCAAGAAGACTGCAATTCATAACAAGAGGATGTTGGAAGAACTAGCACATAGATTATTGATATCCCTACATATATTGTATAATATCTAGGTAAATTATTGCAGGTGCTTTCTGACGGAAAATCACTTTTCAAGCATCTCTATGTGTGTATGTATGTGTACTTATGCGATTTCTCATGACTGAATGGATGGTTTTAAGTGTAATTTGGTACATTTTTTAGAATCGGTAAATTTCAAAATTCTAGTGATTTTAAACGTAATTGAATATTTAAAAGACTCCCACACCTCCCAATATTTAAATGAATTTAAAATAAAAGTCATCGAAAAATTACAAAAAAAATGTTACGCAAATAATCATTTCATGTTTAATTTTTCTTTAGAATACGAATGACATGAACATTAGAAGACTAGTATAAACCATTCTTGATATATTGCATGTTTTTCAAATAAATTTATTTAAAAAAATTAAATAAAATAAAAAAAAGTATTAACTATTATGAAATATGGTATGTTTTTTATACGCAGTACTATGCAACAACTTTGTTAACATCATTCCAGTGGACATAATTAATTCCATTTCCAAGAGCAGATTTCTTTGCATTATAATTTTGTACTTCGACACCCAGCAATTTCCCTGTAGTTATTTATCTATATATACGAAAATTCCTCTCCGTATTTATAACGTTTGACGATAAATTTGCTGAACGACAGCTAATTTGACGAAATCTGGCTAACTTAGCGACTTATTTCAATGGTGCCGACAAAAATAGTAAATAGTTTCGTTAAATTAGTTCCACACATGG